>OY997593.1:61457896-62815792 GCA_963921825.1 Erodium maritimum
GACTAAAAGCCCTTCTTGATATTTTTCCCTTTAAAGGTCATTAGGAGGGTATCATGGTCCAAGACCACTCATTTCCTATCCTATAATGCTTTAAGGGCAAGTGTCCAAGTAGGGACCACAATTCTCCAAATTAAAATCCAGCACAATAATTAACTAGGTCTTAGTCGATAAAAAGTCCAATTTTGACCACAGTTGACATTCCCCAATATTATACTCAAACGAAAGGAAACGACCCAATTAAGCCAACCGTGATGAAGGCTAAGCTTTTTGGGCCCCGGAAAAGCCCGAGTGACCCCCTGATTCATCGGTTGACTTTTCCGGTAGAAAGTCAAACTTGTCTTAAAAGTCACCGGTTCGACCGGGATCGACCGGAAGCGGTTCTTACACCCCTCCTGTTAGCTGATCTGAATCCCATGGCTAGGGAGCCTCCGACTCTGGACCGCCTACAACTATGGGTGCATGCCCACGACCTCCCTTCGGTAGTGAGCACAAAGACTACGGGAGAGACGATCGGATCGACATTAGGGCTATGTGTCGAGGTCTAATGTTACCAGTGGGGTATTAGTTGGGGCGGCGCACTGAAAGTCCGTTTTTGGCACCTCGTGGAGCGTCGTATCCGCCGCCAGCTCTTGCTTCGATTCTTGGAATTTCCCTAGCCGGTTTGCGTCACTCTTACCTATACCAAACTTCCAATGTTTTGCTTTAACTATAGTCTTATTGTGATCGGGAGTTGGTGGGTAAGCCAAAACTGGACTCCTCCGTCTTGGAGTACAAGAAGGATCGCCACCCGAAGATGTATGCGACAGACTGGAACAATAAGACTCCTCGGCGACCAGTGTCCTCGACTTCTGCACCTCAGTGCCCCTTGTCTCGGGGCAGGGGACCAATTGTATCCTTGGCTACTACACCTTGGGGGGGCGCTCAACGGGTCTCCCAACCGCAGGTCGGTGATCCAGGCTGGAAGAACTTGGTGATCGGCCAACCAGTCAGGGGCAGCCAACTGGACTTGGAGCCTAAGTCTAGTAGTGGAGCGGGAGGTGGGGGAGTGAAACGGGGTTCTGTTGGGGAACCCCGGGATGACCAAGGTCGGGCCGGTAAGATGGCCCGAATGGAGGAATGAAAGGGATTCAATGCTTTAAGGACTGACCCTGGGAGGGGTCCCAGGAAGAGTTCTGCCTTTCTTGGAAACTAGTGTCAGTAGGTTCGGTAGCAGCCATCAGAATATGCAGCAGTTAGGCATGACATTGAGCACTGGGCATCAATTTCATTGTTATTTACTTTTTGTTCGTCTTTATGGCACCACAACATACCGACTGTGTCGGTTTTTTTGTCACAGAGTTGTGAGTAGAAAGACCTTAAAGGCTCAATACATTGTCATAGGTCTACTAATGTGGTCAAAAAATTTCCTGATGCACGTCCTTTGTCAGATTGAAATCTAAATTAATGAAATTGTAGCTTTTTGTAAAAAAAAAAAAATCATATTTTATAGGAAGAACATCGTCTACATATTTATTCTGATTTTTCATTATTAATAACACACTTTAAAGATGATGTGTCTTAAATAATTTAAGCAGATGCCAGCCTTGTGGTTAGGAGTGCTCATGGGTTGAAGATTGATATAAACATAGAGGCCAACTAAATGGTAAAAAAAATGGTACGAGATCAAGTTACGTTAATTAAAAGAAGTTCATTCCATGCTTCTAGTTCCCAACGATCAATTACTATTGACGAAGAAAACTACACTACTAAATAGTGTTGCAGGTTGTAGCCTACGTCAATGTAGACCAGAATATGATGATGAAAGCGAAATAGAGAAAAAAGGGAGAATATGTGGTGTAGAAATAGGATTAAATTAATGTTGGACTTGTTGTAAGGTGGAGTTGCGTCTTTGGGCAAATAAATGTTTGTGATGCGTTTGAAAAAGGGGCCCAATCAGTTGATGCACACTCCTTTCACAAAACACAAAAACCAAACACGAGTATCGTAGAGTATATTCTGCGGTCGACGATTCGCTGCTTGTCTTTGTACATCAACACTACTCTATGTTTAAGCTTTGATTCATATTCATATGCTTCATCTACCTAGTGCTATGTTCATTACTTGTACCCATCTAAACGTATATGCTCCTCGTCAAATCATCACTAAGGGCTTATCATTATTATATTCTGTTTGCAAAACAATAATAATAGTAATATCCACAATAATACATTTCATATAATTGTATTTTAATTCTTATTCTTGAATACATCAAAGTGTTTTGTGTTATCTCACTTAGAAAATCATAGGTAGATAAGAGAAGTATTTCTCTAACAAGACATTTTTAAAATTTTAAACATTCTCTTTTTCATTTTCGTTGTTGTCATCGACGGTTATCGTGGTGGGGTTCCTCCCTCGTCTTCTCCGTTCCTCCATTCCCCTTGTCTCCCCGTGGTTCCCGTTGCTCTCTTTCCTCTACTACCTCTATCTCGCACTGTGGCTCCACTTTTCGGTCGACCTTCCACGATTTGCTCATCGTCATCGCCTTTCTCCCGCAACTCCTCATTTGCAAGCCTCTACTCCCTCACACCAGTCAGATTAATTTGTCGGCTTGGTTCTGCCGATGTTGCCCACCTTCGTGCGCTCCTTTCGCCCCCACTCTTGACGTCAATGATCGGCTGCTAGCCTCTCCACTCTCTCTCAGGTGATGGTCTCTATTATGACGCCTCTATCTTACCGTTCATTTCCTTCCAATGGATAGTCGCCGCCTCTATAGGTCTCACGCTTCAGCGTGCTCTATCAACAGGTGGTTAACGGTCAAATATGTGTCGTCAAACCTTTATCCAACTTGCGGTGGGGTTTTATCTTGTTTTTTTTTCGTAGGTAACCTTTGCTAGAATTTCTTCGTCAAGGGATTGGTCGTCCTTCTCCAGCAGATGTGGTCGTTGTCTCAAGTGGCGTATTCGATCGGCTCACTTTATCGACGAACCCCATTCCATCGTCAATAAGTAGGACTGTCCGTATAATAAACCTATCCAAACATGCTCTGCCGTAATATGTTCATGGTTGAAGCCCAAAGCTCTGACGCAATCACACTTTCCTCAACTAAGGTCTCAGTCTAAGTACAATTCACATTCCTCAGGACTTATCGGATATTTTGGATACAATCTAAGAACTTTAAACTATAATAGGATGCTTGGATGGAAGTTTAGGCGTTATGTCGCCATTTTGTCACTTGCATCTGTTTTCAAATCATGTATATCAAACCTGAGAGTTGAGAGCAATTATCGCGTGCTCGTCTCTGGAGTCTTTGATTATGAGGGGCATTAAATTTATGGAAGCCTTGTTTAGAGAAACCTTCTCACATGTTTCTCTAACTACAAGTCTATCTCTTTAACCTAAGAAAAGGTTGATTGGGGAGCTAAGACATTCAAATATATCAATGCTTGGTTGAAAGATACAAGATGCCTGGTTTTAGTCAAGGGTTAAATATTTTTTGGTATCCTTATGTTCGGTCCACAAACGATTTGGTATCCTTTTGATTTTTTAGTCCAATTTGGTACCTTTATGTTCGGTCCACAGATGTTTTGAGCTAACGGGGTTAAAAAAACTAACAAAATTATGTAGAATGACTATTTTTTCCTTTTACATTTCAAATCAAATATCCTTATGAGTTAAAAGACCATTGCACCCCTCTTTATCATTAATTTTTTAAAATAATTTCATAATTATTTTTAATTTTAAATTTTCATAAATTATTATTATTTATTTATTTTTATTTCATAAAATTATTTATAAATTTATATCTTATTCAATTTCAAAATATTTTTTTTTTCATTTTTCCGGTTGTTTTTTTAATTCAAATCCATTTTTTATTTGAATAATTAATTCTTATTAATACAAAAAGGATTGAAATTTTTAAAATCATTTTTAAATGACCATTTTTATACGATTTATAATTTTTTTTTTATCAGGTTTATTAAAAAAAAATAGATATGCGTCTTCTCCGACCCCCACCAGATCGTCGACGATACCACGTCTTCTCCGACATTTGTAGCTGCGAAGAAGAGAAAATGAGGCGTTAAGGATTTGAAGGATAAAAGATACAATTTCAGGGAAATTGAACAGATGTGCATAACTCACATGAAATTGAAACAAAAAAAAGAACGAATTGAAATTGAAACCAAATTCAGTTGATTTCAGAACAAAAAATCAGATGAAATCCCTAATTTTAGAACTGCGATGAAATAAAAAATTGAGATGAAACTGGGTTGAAGATCGGGAACAGTGGTTCTGGACTGGTTCATCTCCTTCTGTAGAATACACGTCTTGCATGTCTAGATTTCCGGCTATGGGTGAAGATCTAGAACTGGGTTCGCCGGAGCACGGAACTCTGGTTCGCTGGCTCTTCACGACGAGGACGAGCTCTGCTTCGCTGGCTCTTCCCGACGAGGACAGAGCTCGGCTTTGCTGGCTCTAAAGCCGCCTCTGAAGTAGCCACCGATGTGTTCTTCTCTATGGCATCCATCATCGTACCCTCCTCAATCTCTCTCTTGATTATGGATCAGGCTAATCAGTGGGTCTTTTTTGTTTTATCTGATTTCATTTTTGTAGGGTCAAAAACTAGCGAGCAGAGATTCAGGGACTTTTCTTAAGAGGGGTCCCTAGTAAGAGCTCTGTCTCCCTTTGAAATTGATGAAAGAAGGTTCGGTCACACTCTACAGAATATGCAGCGTTTAGGCAATATCTTAAACATTCATAGTCAGTTTCGTCATAGTTTAGTCGTAGTTGACATATATGGCTTTTTCAACATCGTTTGTAACGATTCAATGTTCTCAATGTTATTTGTACAGAGACTTCTAGGACTCTTCGTAGTATAATGACTCCATTAGTTTTATTTTAACGAAATATATACAACTTTTCGTCAAAAATTCATTTATAAGGGATTATCCTCAATATGGAGTCTTGTATTTTGGATTGCAATTTGCATCTTTCCTGGTTTTTATTCCTGGAAACTATAAAATTCATAAACCTTGCTGATCAATTTTTTTTTACAACAACATATGTATAATTAGACATCTAACCCATAATCAAAACCAAACGGTTCTTTCACCTATTCGAGGTTGGGGGCTGAAATAGATAGGAGGTGAGGTTAAATTAGGAATTAATTTTAGACTAATTGAAGTTAATTTAAGATTAGATTTTTTTTTAAACGAGTAATCGGGGAAGTGCATTAATGCAAGAAATAAAACATACAAATTAGTGCGTAAAAGCTCTGGGTTGCAGATATGTGTCCTAGTTGCACGTAGGCAACCTAGCGCTTATGGACTCGTAGAAAAATACTGTTTCTGCTCGCAGATACTAACTAGGACATCCCCTTACCGACATTTCAATAGTACAAAACGATAAATCTAAACGACCTAAAAAAAACAAATCCTAAATTAGTGCATGAATCAAAACCAAACTAACCAACCTAAGGAACCATACATGTCCTTATTGAAATAGAAAGCGTCAAAGCGGAGAAACCTACGGTGATGCCCTCCGTTCTTCCTCCATGTGCTAGGATGTCGTGGAGAACTACACCCCCTTACCTTCTCTCCCCCCGGATCCCAAACCCACCTACTGACGACAATGGCAATCATGCGACGAGTGGTGGTCGGTTGCGATATGAAAAGAAGAGAGACGGAATAGGGTTTTTCCTTCGGTCGGTGGCGTCTAGGTGGTAGTGGTCACATGCACTGGTAACGAGCAGGGTCACACACATGGGAGAAGAGGCCGACGAGAAACCCCGCCACATGTCGTCGGAGGCCGGGGAGTAGGGGGAGGACACGAGGCGCGGCTGCAGAGGCGGTTGGTTTCGGAGGCTCTCTCGCCGTTAAGCTTCGAGACGAACAAAGCGGAGGTTTTACCAAGACAAGCCCCACCGGCAATCATCCCGACGACTGGAGAAGATTAGATTTCTTATTTTTATTGCCTATCAACAAAAGTGAGTCCTATAAATTAGTAGACATTTTAGTGGATATGGGTTGATATTTATCTGAACTCTTCACGATCCTTTTTTTTAAAAATTGGAAGACAAACCATAAACGAGCCTATATATGTTGATTTCTGACTGTCATCAACGCGGATAATCATGAGGGAACTTTCACGACATGATGAGTGGATATAGATTAAATAATTATACTATAAATAATCACTTTAAGTCTATTTTCAACTCTCACCTAAATTATTTGATAAATATGAAAATTACTTCTATCCATTCTAATTTTATCTTTAAATTTAAAGATTTGATACTGCACCATGCAATGCTAATAGAGCAATACTGGCCGTAGAATTGTGCTTAAAACAAAACTCAAATTTAATTATTAAAGTGATTAGAAAGAACTTTTAAAATGAAACAACAGAAATTTACGGCAGAACTTTTTGGATGCTCATCATGAACTTATGGTGCTGTGTGTGATTAGATGTATACACACCTGTTAATATATGTCGGCTATGCTGATTTAGATTTGCAGCCAGTAAGCAAGGGAAGATCCGAGAAGAGATAAAAAGGAGTTTGACCTACAAATCTACACACGTCGACGACGTCGTGACCATTGACACTCATTAACGCGCACAGCCCAAACTCATGTCTGGTATGATCCTTGTCCCTATTCATTTTTATACTCTTCCACTGTTCCAATTTGCTGTCGTGTTATTTAATCATTTATGTTTGTCCTTACTCGCTCGATTCTTTGCACTTTGAGGCGCTAATTAATCAGTGAGTTGCAAATTAATGATTAGGGTTAAATAATCTATTTTGACTTGTTAGAATGCGTAACATGAGACTGATAATAGATGTAGATGAATTTTGGACCATATGTGGGGTACCAGGTGTCACTCATCTAAAGTGGAGCTTCCCTCGGGACTTGCTATAAAACGACCCATAATTCCGCTCCATCCTCACTACTTGCATTTGCCTCTCCTTCCTTGTCCCAAACCATTCCTATCAAATGGATCTGCCTCGAACACAAGGCAAAACCCTCCCGGATGCCTGGGACTACAAGGGCCGTCAGGCCGAGCGCACCAAAACCGGCGGCTGGATCAGCGCCGCCATGATTCTAGGTATCATTATCTTCTTTTTCTATTTTCAAATATTAAGATTATCCGATTTATTTATTAATTAAAAAATTGATGGGCAGGCGGGGAGGCGTGTGAGAGGCTGACGACGCTGGGGATAGGAGTGAACTTGGTGACGTATTTGACCGGAACTATGCACTTCGGCAATGCAGCCTCCGCCAACATCGTCACCAACTTCTTCGGAACCTCCTTCATGCTCTGCCTCCTCGGCGGCTTCCTCGCCGACACCTTCCTCGGCAGGTCCGCCGTTTCTCTTCTTTCTTATTACCTTAATTAATAACTTCCTTCCTTCTCTATTGCTTATGTTTTAACTCTTCCCCTTCCTTCCTTAATTAATAGGTATCTCACCATCGCTATCTTCGCCACCGTTCAAGCCACTGTAAGGACCTGCTCTGTTTTTTTTATTAATGTTACTAGATTTCTGGAGATGTTAATCTGTTTTATTAACAGGGAGTTACGGTGTTGACCATCTCAACCATAAGCCCGAGCCTCCGGCCGCCGAAATGCGTCGCCGACGACCCTTCAACGGAGTGCATCCAAGCAAGCGGCATTCAGCTGGTGGTGCTCTACATAGCACTCTACCTCATCGCCCTGGGAACCGGCGGCGTCAAATCCAGCGTGTCCGGTTTCGGATCCGACCAATTCGACGACTCGGACGACAAGGAGAAGAACCAGATGAACAAATTCTTCAACTGGTTCTTCTTCTTCATCAGCTTGGGGTCGCTGGCCGCCGTGACGGTTCTAGTGTACATACAGGACAACCTGGGAAGAGAATGGGGTTACGGAATCTGTGCCAGCGCCATAGTTCTGGCCCTCGTCATCTTCCTGGCCGGCACCAAAAAGTACCGGTTCAAGAAGCTCGTCGGAAGCCCCCTCACACAGATCGCCGCCGCGTATGTGGCGGCCTGGAGGAAGAGGCACATGGAATTGCCTTCGGACCCAACTCTCCTCTTCGACGTCGATGACATTCCTGGCGAAGGTCACAAGAAGAAGAAGCAGAGGCTGCCGCATTCCAAAGAGTTCCGGTTAGTACATCAACCGACCCTCATCTCTTAATTAATTAGCCGTAAAAATAGTTACTAGTTTCAAATTTCAGTTGATCAATAAAAAAGAGCGTTTAATTAAGTATGTGAACACGGAGAGAGGCCGGTGAGTTTGGTTGTTGAAGAGCCGACTATGTCATAAGATAGAGTGATAAGGTAGGCATGTGAAACATCGGGACTCACTGCAACAACTGCATGTATAGAGCTGTCACATGTCAGGATGCTTTTTTGTTTTCCCATCAAAAACGTGCCTCTAGTGTTTCATGTGCATGACGACATCCATCGATGCAGGTTTTTGGACAAAGCCGCGATCAAAGACGCCAGCCGTGCGATGGAGGACAAGTGGCGCATATCGACGCTAACGGACGTGGAGGAGGTGAAACTAGTGATCAGGATGCTCCCGATATGGGCCACCACCATAACCTTCTGGACCATCTACGCCCAGATGACCACCTTCTCCGTGTCCCAAGCCACCACCATGGACCGCCACATCGGCAAGTCGTTCCAGATCCCCGCCGCCTCCCTCACCGTGTTCTTCGTCGGGAGCATCCTCCTCACCGTCCCCGTCTACGACCGGATCATCGTGCCCGTCGCCAGGAAGGTCCTCCACAACAAGCAGGGCCTGACGCCGCTGCAGCGCATCGGGGTGGGGCTGGTCATGTCCATCCTGGCCATGGTGGCGGCGGCGCTGACCGAGGTGAAGCGGCTCAGCGTGGCCAAGTCTCACGGGCTGACGAACAGCGAAGGCGCGGTGGTGCCGATGAGCGTGTTCTGGCTGATCCCGCAGTTCTTCTTCGTGGGGTCGGGGGAGGCGTTCACGTACATAGGGCAGCTGGACTTCTTCCTGAGGGAGTGCCCCAAGGGGATGAAGACGATGAGCACGGGGCTGTTCCTGACGACGCTGTCGCTGGGGTTCTTCTTCAGCTCGGTGCTGGTGACGGTGGTGCACAAGGTCACCGGAGACAAGCACGCGTGGCTGGCGGACAATCTGAACAAGGGGAGGCTCGACAACTTTTACTGGCTGCTGGCGATAGTGAGTAGCGTCAACTTCGTGGTGTACCTGATGTGCTCGAGAGGGTATGTGTACAAGGAGAAGAGGCTCGCCGACCAGGGCATTATTGAGTTGGAGGAGCCCGAGGCTGCATGCCACTAGGATACCATTTGTGTGCCTTGTTTTGTTTTTGTTTTTGTCTTTTAGGAAAACACCCAAAAGGGCTTTGTTTTCATCGATATTATTGCTCTTTCCTTTTCGTGCTGGCTTTTAGTAACATTTTCGTGTAAAAATATGAATGGAATATATATATGTATAAGTATTGAAGTATTTAACTTTTTCTCTTTCAAGTGTTTGTCTTGTTATTCGAAAACAAAAGGCCAATGCCACATAATTAAGTTGGGTTGATTTATCAATATATGCATCTGAGATTTTTATGTTTCTTGCCCCAGAAAATGGGAAGCATTATTGTACAATTGGAATGGTTCCTTATAAGTAGACAATTGCCAAATGGGCCGACCTCATTTCTTTGAGTTTTAACCGTGTTGATAATTTTGAGTGTGTTTTTTTATTAAAATAAACCATCATAGGCTAAAGGATAGGAGTTGTGTGGTCATGCGAGAAATGGCAATGTGAATTCAGATTCTGCGTAGGCAATTTTCAGGTTTTTCTTTTGTTGTCCACTATATGTATAATGAGAATAAAGTAAGGGGGGACGCATTATCATACACATACTATGATGACAATTGGATTCCTCAAAAATATGAAACACTTGCCGATTGATTCTATAGACTTTTCAAGTCAAATACTCATGATTTCCAACACTTCTGCTTATCTTAACAAGTATTTCTTTATAAGCAGCCTCTCTCCCTTAAAAACTATTCTCTCCTCTCTTTTTTTTTTTTGATCTTCTGTCCTTGTTGGTGATGGATGAGGCTCTATCTCGATTGTTATCGCCAGAAACCAATTTTTACGATTTCTCTATTATCTCGGGTGTAAGAACCGCTATCGATCGATCCCGATCGAACCGGTGATTTCTACACAAGTTTGACTTTCGGCCGGAAAAGTCAACTGATGGCTCAGGAAGCCATTCAGGACCTTTCCGGGGCCCAAAAAGCTTAGCCGTCATCACGGTTAGCTTAGTTGGGCCATTTCCTTCAGTTTGACTGTAATATTGGTTAGGTCAAATTTTGGTCAAACTTGGACTTTATATCGGTTATTTTTTGATAAAATCTTGGAAAGCTGTAAATTAATTAAGTGAAAGTGACCCCACATGACACTTGTCATGTTCGGCTTGGAGGATGAAAAAGGAGCTTCAATTGACTCTTATACCCTCCCAACTTACCTTTAAAGAGATAAGACCTTAAGGGCTTTGTGGTAGTTGGACAAAATAGGTCATTTAAAGCAACATGAGCACACAACTCAGCTCATTCCTTATTGTTGCAGCCGAAAATCACAAGGAGAGAAGAGGAGAAGAGCTCATTTCTTAAGGAAGAAGAAATGGAGGAAAGCTAGCATTTTAGAGCATTATCTTAGTCCTTTTGCCTCCATTTTCCTTCCATCTTCATCATCTCACCTTCCTAGAGGTATGGATGCTCTCAACTCTCCATTTCATCTACTCTCCAATTTGGGTTTTTGTGGGTTTTTGGCTAGAAGTTGAAGAACTAGTTTTTGGGTTGTTGCTTGGGGAAGAAGTAGTGAAGTAGGTTGCTTGGAGGGTGTTTTTGATTGAAGTTTTGATGAACCCATTGAGGGTGTTGTTGTTTGGAGACTTTTGATGAACATTTTGGAGTTAGAAGGACTTGGAAATGGGATTTTTGATTTGATTTTCATGAAACTCAAGCTGGGGAAGAAAGGGGGAGAACCTGGACTGGTTCGCTACGGAGCGTGACCCGGACCGGGCCCTGTGCCGGCACGGCAGACCGCACGGAACGGGCTAGGTACCGGCACGGTGTGCTGCGCGGAACGGGCGTGAGTCCGGCACGGAACCTCGCACGGTCCGTGTCAGACTCCGGGCCGGTGCGCCGCACGGTCCGTGCTGGTTACCGGGCCGGTCTGTGACACGGTCCGTGCCAGATTCTTGCACGGCCTGTGCTACGGTCAGGGCCACCTTCCGGATCAGACCTCCAGATCCAAAAACCCTTCCTTTTATCCCATTTCGATTTCTAGATCACTTCTTTGACCTTGTTTCCATTTTTTGAGGTTTATTCTGTAAATTTTGGGTTGAGGAACACTCCGTTGGGTTACTAATTTTGGTATTGTTGTGGTCCAAGACCGTGAGCCCGAGCTCAAGAGAAGGAAAGGCCTTGGACCCGAGCTAGAGAGTCGAAGATCACTCCGGAACCCGTGTGAAGAACGGAGGAGCGACTAACCGGCTTTCAGCAGAGTTTTAGAGGAAGACCACAAGGTAGGGAAAGTCCTAACTACTCGAGTATTTCATTGCTAGTATGCCTATTAGGTTAATAAAATCGAAAAGGTCCTAGAACTGCATATAGGATGCGAATAACTAGAATAATCGTCTTTCAATTACTGATAACCGGATGTGTCTAGTATGCATGCATAGGATGAGAATAACTAGTGTAACTCGCTTTCAATACTTGGGAATTGCTTTACTGGTAGAGAGGTCGTGATGAGCCCTCGGATTAGTTGTTGTGTTAGGTTCACATGCTTGGTTGCCTAGTTTGGATAAGTTAAGAGTCTAACGAAACTAGCTAAATCGTATGCTTGATTGATTGATTGAATGTTTACATGTTTGGTTGATTGATTGAATGTTGAATAATTGAATGCTTGAACGGATGATCGAGTATGACTGGTTGTGCCAAACGGTACGATCCGGTGATCGATGGACCGATGGATTGTGACAGGTAAGTATAACGGTAAGTGTCAGGATTAAATGGATGTCTTTGGTGTGTTTTGGTGAAAGTGTGATTCTATAAGCGTTGGTCGATGTGTTATTGTGTGTTTCCCTTATTCTTATTCTTAATATGATTGGTTGCTCGGTATGTTACTTACACCGGGGGGGGGGGGGAATCTAGTGGTGTTGTTATAGTCGTTGGTGTTGGCAGGTCCTACGAGATAATGATTGGTTATTGGAGCCTACGGGCATTGGATATTGGACCCTGCGGGGCATTGATTATTGGACCCTGGAGCCTACGGCCATTGATTATTGGACCCTGTGGGGCATTGGTTAACGGAGCCTGCGGGCAATTGGATGGTTTACCCTGCGGGAAAATGGTTACTTGTGGTTTCACCCAAGTGTACGTCCTGCGGGAGCACTACCTTGGTTCCCTATGACTTATGGTCCTTTGGAGGCATTTCCGAGAATTCCGACGATAAGCGCCCCTTTGGATTGTTTCCGCTGCCCCGATGTATGTGCCTCCTCTGGACCGAGGGAAAATATGATATGATATGGGTACTCTGGTGGATCGGAATATGGGAACCGATGTGACACCAGAATCTATCCGTGGATCGGAGGCTTGAGAAAGCAAGTGGTTGGTGTGATATTATTTGTTCCCATTTTAGTAGTGATGATTCGTTTATAGTACTTTTCATGGAATCTTTTAAGTTACTGTTATCCTTGAGAATGCAGTACTATTCTTTATTTATCTTGAGGGAAAATTACACATAACCTCCTTTAATATTGGCTTATTTTCAGATACCCCCCTTAACTTCATATTTTTTTCACTTTAGTCCAACGCCGTTAACTTTCCATCCAATGACGTTGCACATGTTTTTCATTTACCCCCCTTGCACATGTTTTTTTTTCGTTTGTTTTTGGATGACGTTGGACTAAAGAGCAAAAAAACTAAAGTTAAAGGGGATAAATGTAAAAAAAATAGTTAAGGGGGTGATATGAAAATACGACGATACTAAGGGAGGTTATGTGTAATTTTCCCTTATTCTGATTATTAGCATTTCATTGTTTATTCGTCTTTGAGCCGTTATTTGCGTTGTCATGTTAAGGCATGTTTTATGAGTAAACTAAGATTAAATTGTTTACGATTTTTCCTACTGAGCGTAAGCTCACCCCTATAGTTTTCTTACTGTTTTTACAGGCGTACCTGATGTCTAGTGAGTTCGAGGCTCGGGAGCTTCTGGACGTCTTGGGGATTGTTCTAGAGTTGTGTTGGTCTTTTGTACTAAACACTATTTATCTTGCACTTTATGTTGAGCTTTGACTCACATTTGAGGATTTCGAACTATTTTTTTATGAGGATTTGATGGAGTTTATTTGAGTTGTTAAAAGATTTATCAGCTGTTTGTTATTTTCCATTATTAACTCAGGTTACGTCTCGAGTCCGGTCAAAACCGGATTTGGGGCGTGACAATTTGGTATCAGAGCTAGGTTTCATTTGAAACGGTTTAAAATTTTGAACTTGTTTTCAAAACCTCGGACCAACGTCAATTAGGTGGGTAGAGTTAGGAGATCTAAGTCGTGTACTCCGTGACGCAAGTTGAAACATTTGATGCGTAGAGTGGGAACGACACGAGTCTTGATTTTTCAATGTTGCTTAACTTTGAATCTCTTTGTTATGATGGTTACATTGCTTGATTGGTATCCTTACCCTAATGACTGTGAGATACAGTGATCGGTGAAGCCGAACGGTTAATAAAAGTAATTTTAAAAGAAATAAACTTCAAAATGATAAACCAAACCAATAATTCCAACAGTACGAGTCAACAGCTCGAAAACCAAGTAATAAAGATGTTTAATAACAAGAGGAAGGTACGTCTCTAGACCATACAAAACTAAGACTCTCGATAGCTCCCAAGCTCCGAGACGTCCTCTAGATCAAATCCCGTTCAAAACCTATAGAACAGTAAAGGAGAGGGGTGAGCTTTCGCTCAGTAGGAAAAAGTAGTTAAGGGGATGAGATATCCACTCACCACCACGGGTAACCGTCCAATTAGGGCATACTAGAAAAGCAAAACAACTAACGACATTCTCAGGAATCGCATAATCACAACCCATACTCACATGACTATAACCACGCTTAATCACATCACTTACCCAATCATCAAGCAAACAATACACGGTAAAATGACCAAAAGTCCCGCACAACAGTCCCCCCCGTCGCCGGCTTCCATAGCACGGCTCAACCATATCGTACCGGAACACACAGCCTCGGCCTAGATATCTTCCCGGATCACACAACATCAGGGTACAACTCATGATAAACATACCGGACATGCACACACCTCGATCGGATATCTTCTCGGATCACACAGCATCAGACTACAAATCACACAACCCTCGGCCTAGATATCCTATACCGGAATCCTCCGTCGGTATAGACATCATGCCAGAACCCTTAGCCCCGGGGGACCGCGTACCTGGGACACCATCCTTGGGCTAGATATCCTACACCGGAATCCTCAACGGTATATATATTGTACCAGAATACCTCGTCTCGGAACATATCGTATCGGATCACACCGCAAATGTCTCAAAAGTATCACGAGGCCATAGTTCAACTAGCAACATACCATACCGAACAATCTTATCGAACACACCACATCGGTCTATCATTCACTCGATCATATCACAAGGCAATAACTCACGCTAACATTCACCACATTTTCATAGCATATCACGATCCTTAGTTTAACACCAAAACATATCACAGACGAATTATGATAATCTACCAATCATCAACACCACAATTTGCACACAATCCTACGGGCCTAACCAGGGACCCACATGTGACACTACAGCACATCAATTCCCACACCTACATGCACCACCTGACCCGCAAGTGGTTCCATCGTATAAAAGACTACCCTAGTTATTCACATCCTACATGTCATTCTACAATTATTCGATTACCTAACCTATATGCAATTCTAGTAACTTTCCGTAATCAAACCGATATTCGCTACTTTTCCCCACATCGATCGCTATCCAAACGCAAGAAAATCGACGAGTCGCCGATTAGTCTCCTCCGCCGTGCTTGGGACCAACGTCTAAGATCACAAAGTAACACGAGAATTAACAATAATTCAAGGGCATTTTAACGAGAAAACAACTGAATTATCCCCCAACAATCAAAACCCGAACCGAAGGTAAATTGTGCCGGAACAAGGACCATTTCGGGCTGCCCACAGGCCCGTTATCCGACCCGGTCCGTGCGTCCCACCGACCCGGTATCCGGCCCGGCCGTGCCTCTCAGAGGGCCGACCAGGGACCCGGACCGTGCCCCTCAGAGGGCCAGCCAGAGGCCCGGACCGTGCCTCTCAGAGGGCCGGTCAGGGACCCGGACCGTGCCCCTCAAAGGGCCGGCCAGAGGCCCGGACCGTGCCTCTCAGAGGGCCGGTCAGGGACCCGGAACGTGCCCCTCAGAGGGCCGGCCAGAGGCCCTCTCCGTGCTTCTCAGAGGGTCTCCTTCCTTGTCACGCCCCAAATCCGGTTATCGCCCGGACCCGAGGCATGACGAGTAATAGAAGACAATAATTTAATAAATCGACATTTAGTTCCCGAAAATCTCGAATAAGAACTCCAAACCACAAATATCTAGTTTAAACATGAGTAACTCTCCGGGGGTGTAATAATAATTCATCACAAAATTTGGTTCAATTGAAATAAAGATAAACACGAAGTCTCTAAGGACACCCACACCGAGAAGCTCCCGAGCCTCTACTCCTCTATCAAACCTGTAAACACAACAATAAACTCGAAGGGGTGAGCTTGCGCTCAGTAGGGAAAACACATAACAGGATAGACCTTCAACTCAATAAGATCAACAACAAAGTCAACCACAAGCATCTTAACAAACACAGGTAACAGATAAATCAACCAATGCCGTGGCACATGAAGTCTCCACCCTCCGATCCACATGATGTGTCCTCTCGGATTTTCCCTCAAATCCGGAGGAGACGCATAACATTGAGGCGACCGGAAACAACCCTTCGGGGCGCTTATCATCGGGATTCTCAGAAACGTCTTCAAGGGATTTTATGTCCTCGGGAACCAAGTGTATTACTCCCATGGAGAGCATACACTTGGACAATTTAATAATAAGCAGTTAATAATTGAGTAACGTACTCAACCGAAACACGAGATAATACAAGCTCAACAACCACCAATTCAATGCCACACTTGGCTCACTCATCACCAATTCACCACAACCAGCAGTACACGAATCACGCAAACATAGCACACCAATCACACAATTCCAACTTACCGTTCACTTACCAGTTTCGAACCACCGGGGCATCGATCACCTGATTGCACCGCTCGGTACAACCAGTCAAACTCGATGCTCCAAGCAACCAATCAAGTAATCATTCGAACACAATCAACGAGCAAATACGAGTATGATCGTGAACCTTCAAAATAGCATTCAAGCATACACTTCCACTAGTTTCATTAGACTCTTTAGCCTATCTACTAGACAATCAACAATCAAACATGTGATCCTAACACACAACTAATCCGAGGGCCTTGCCAAGGCTCCTCTACCAGACAATCATATTCCAAGTATTGAAAGCGAACTATACTAGTGATTGGCATCCTAATCGGTCACCACTAGACACTCCGGTTATTAGCAATTGAAAGACGATTAAGCTAGTTATTCGCATCCTATATGCATATCTAGGACCTTTTTCCAATTTTATTAACCTAGCATGCATACTAAGCATCGTAAACGAGAGGTTAAGGCTTTCCCTACCTCAAGGTCCTTCTCTTCAATGCTTTGGTGAATTCCGGTGATCACCTCTTCGCTCTTCCCTCGTGTCTCGGCGTGATCCTTGCTCCTCTAGCTCGATCCCCGAAGTCTTGGACACAAAGAAACACTAATTAGGCTCCACTTAAACAGCAAGGAAGGCCCCCAAAACCCTTCCAAGGTTCAGCTCAAAACCAAGATGTAAAAACCTTCGAAGAACTCCCAAGAGAACCTCACCCTGGTGGGTCACGGACCTGGTCACGGATCCGTGACGTTAACCCTCACGGTTATCGTCACGGAGCCGTGACGAGTGCCGTCATGGTCTCCCTCACGGAGCCGTGACGTCGCCCGTCACGGGATCCGTCACGGATCCGTGACGCACCAGGACAGATTCGCCCTTCTTCAACCTCCAGCTCCAAAACTCCGAAAAACTACCATCAACCCAGAAAAATACCCTTTTCAACCCCCAAAACAGTCCAAATCCTCCAATACTCCTCTACCCATGGTAGGAATCAACCCACAAACAAGTTTTCCAAGGATTCATCAAATCAAACCCACTTCAAAATCTCCAACAACTAGTGATTTCTCACCAAAATCCAACAAGGTTCATCATCAACACCATCTCCTATCATTTCTACTCAACCCAACACCATCTAGCCATTTTTTCACCCAAAACCCAAGGAAATAGATGAAGAGGAAAGATGAGTAGAGAGTTCCATTACCTCTAGGATGTGGAGATGAAGAGGATGCTAGTGTTTTTTGAGGGTGGGAGGCTAGAAGATGACTCCACAAGGCTCCTTCTTCTTTGATTCTCCTTCAAGCTTCCATGGGAGCTCTTCTCCCTTTCTTCCTCTCCAAATTTCAGCTACAACAATGCAAATAGGAAATGATTTTGCTTCTCCAACACATATAATACCTAAATGTTGCAATGACTTAAAGGCCCTTGAGCTAGAAACCCATGTAGGAGCTTTTGGGAGGGTAAAAGGGACAATGACTATCCCTTTTCCTCTCCTTCAACCAAAATAGGACAAGTGTCCCTCTAGCTCATTTAATTTCCCAATTTAAATTCCAACACTTTTAAAATTGAAGCTTTAGTCGACAAAACGTCTCGTTTTGACCAACATTGACTTTATGCAATATTATACTCAAACGAAAGGGTTTTCTTCCCTGAAGCCAACCGTGATAATGGCTACTTCGTTTGAGTTCCGGAGAAGTCCCGAGTGACTTCCGGAGTTACCGGTTCGACCGGAAGCGGGTCTTACATTCCTCTTCTTCCTTCAGCTTCGTCCCTTACGAATTTTCAACCTCCAAAACTCCATTGATGACCCCCCAAACCTCCAAAGCAGTCCCAATAACCTCCATACTTCAACACCCAAGTTGAGTTTCATCAAAAACAACAAAACCCATAAGATTTCTATCCAAAACTTCCATTTTTCCTTCACAAATTAATCATCTAACAACAACAATCTCAAAACCCAAGGAGACCCAATCTAGTTCATACTTTTCTATCAAACTCAAAACTCAACTTCATTGAAATGAGGTTAAAATGAGTACTTACATAAGGAAATGGAGAGAGGAAGAAGAATATGAAGTTTTTGAGGAGCTTTGAGGTGAAAAACAAGTCAAGATCCTCCTTTTTCTCTCCTTTCTTCTTGTTCAAGCTTCAATTGTGTTTTTCTCTCTCCCTCTCTCTTGGAATTTTAGGCCAACACTAGTAAAATGGCCTGAATTGTGCTCCAAACTAGCTTTAACCTAGGGTAGAAAAGACCACCTTGCCCATTAGCTCCCTTCCTTCTCTTTTGGCCCATATGAGGGAAAATGGGTCTTTCTAGACCCATTTCTTCTCCTCTAAGCCACCATGGACAAGTCTTCATGTGGGGCTCACCTTTTCCCTTAATAATTCCAGCACATTAAATTTTATTCGATTTAGTCTCTAATTTGACC
Organism: Erodium maritimum; assembly: GCA_963921825.1. Classification (NCBI taxonomy): domain Eukaryota; kingdom Viridiplantae; phylum Streptophyta; class Magnoliopsida; order Geraniales; family Geraniaceae; genus Erodium; species Erodium maritimum. Next base: position 61,476,631 of record OY997593.1, read on the forward strand.
CCGTTTGACCTACGGTTAACTTTTTCACAAAAGTAGTCATTAGAAAGGAAACGACTCAATTAAGCTAACCGTAACAACGGTTAAGCTTTTTGGGTCCCGGAAACGTCCCGAATGACTCCCGGAGTCATCGGTTGACTTTTCCGGCGGAAAGTCAACTTTTGCCAAACTTCACTGGTTCGACCGGGGGCGGTTCTTACAATACATATAAGTCATTGTGTTCTATGTTAGCAATCCGTGTGACACAAAAGAGTGCTCATGGTCCATTCATCTATATCAGATAAGTAGTTATTATGAAGCCACATGTAAATGATGAACAGTACCGGTTTGGTTGGTTAACCGATGGTTTGGTGTTTGAAGAACCGACAACCAACCATTAACTTTCCAGTTCGATCGTCAAGAACCCACAACCAACCGTTAACCTTCCGGTTTTGGGTTTTTCGGTGCGGTTTCCGGTTGATGGTGGTTGGTTTTAGCGGTTTCGGTTATTTTTGCCTACCCCTACATGCTTGTCCTGTGTAGATCTAGATTGAATAAGATGTTGAAGATGTACTATTCAATTTTTTAAATTTCTTTTAATGAATATTTGTAAAAATATATATAAATAAAAACATTTAAATAAGTTAATTGATAACTAATGAATTAAAATATGTTTTTATATAGTTTTTTAAAAACAATTTTTTTTTAATTTTAAATTTAAAACATGAATTTTATATATATTTTAAATTAAAATATGATTTTACGTATTTTTAAAACAAAAGTTTATTTTACATATTTTTTAAATAAAAATCTGTTGTATGTATATATAATAAATTATTATATATATTTTTTGGAAAAAAAATTCTAGTTTTTAAAATTAAATATGATTTTTATAATAAAACTGATTTTATAAAATAAATATATAAATAAAGGGAATTTCTGAAAATCAATGGCATTAGTTTTAAAATTTGATTGTTAGTGATGGGTATTTCAGCTTTTTAGACTATTTGGATGGAAAAATAACAGAAAATTAACGGTTAAGTACCAAAGTGTTGGTAAATGTTTCATTTGGGTATTAAACTACAAAATTTTATGGCAAGCATCATTTTGAAAATAAATATTTAGCAGGGTAATATATTAAAAAATTCTTATTTTTTTACTATAAGTTTTGTATTGGATCTAAATATGCCATCCTAAATGGTTTATTAATGAAATTATGTGGATATGTTCGGGTCTAAACATATCCTCACATATAATATAGAGGTTACTCCATGTCCTAACCATCTACTACACTTAATTGTCAAATCCGCACCCAAACTTTGGAAAATTGTCAAATAGTAACGAATTTCAAAACTGAATTATTAAAAACCAAAAAGTATCGTTTAAATTGACTGTTTCTGTGAACAGTGAATCACGTGGTCTCACGTGACTCATTTTATAATGGATCTTGGGCGAGCTGAGGTCATGAAGAGATGAAATTCGAAGCTCGGACACAAATAGATGAAGTTCGAAGAGCTGAGATGAAGAGATGAGGTCATGAAGAGAAGAAATTAGGCCAAGTTATAACATCTGAGGGAAGAACATATTTGAGGGTAAACTCGACTTTTCACTTGGCCAAGTTAACGTCCGTTTAAAATTAGAAACAATTGACAATTTCAGTTAATTGACCGTTACTACATGACAATTTCAATTGTGTAGGGTTTGGATTTAACAATTTATGAAAGTTGGGCGTTAGGACATGGAATAACCCCTATAATATAAGTGATTAGTCTTACACCGAAAATATGTGGATGCGTTTGTTCTACTAGTTTAAATTTAATTCAACTTATTATTCAACTTGTGTTTAAGGACATGTTAGAAGCATTTTCTATTCCTACTAAAAAAACTATTAATCTTCTAGTTGTCTTTCCTATTCTTTTGTTTCTAAAATCAGACAATTTGGATTGTTGAAAGTATAAGGATTCAATCATATAAATGTATAATACAAATTTTCAATTCTAAGTTTGTAACACAAGATAGAGATTATTGAATGGATCTTAAAACCACCCATAACAAGAAATGAAAAAGTAACAGCATGAATGAAATTTGGGTTACAATTATAATAATTTGTTCCAAGGGGGAGATATCGAAGAGATGAGCTTAATCAATCATGAGCACTCTAGCTAATACAAATCATCATATAATTATCCAATGAATGGTGGAATGTCAGCTTTTGACTTACTTGACGTCCATTTCTATATGGTCTAATTTATAATTATAACGATCACTACAGATCATCAGTAGCCATGTTGCGAAGTCATACAAATAAAGAGAGCAATTCGATGGATTCAAGACAGACCATGTGAGACATGTACAACCACTATACAAGAAGAAAAGGCAGAATTCTTATAATTAACCTCCTTTTTTTTCTGGGCATACAAGATCTTTGATTTGATTTCTGAGCATGACCTTTCTTCAAGTTATGGGATTCTTATAGGTACCCACTTTGTCAAATTTAAACTCTCACGTTCTAAATCAACAGGTCCACTTATTAAGTCCACCAATTAGTTTCAGCCGAAAACGGTCAAACTAAAGAAAGGAAAAAAACGCTCCCAACTTCTGCTCTTTTGAAACCCTAACCATCATTCCTTTCTCTTCGTTTTTATCAGTGACGGCTATGGCTCCAACCATGATTGTTTTTGGTGACGATCTTGTCCTCTCCTTCCCTTTTTCTTCCATTTTCCTCTTCTCGCCTTCTTTAGCTCATGGTTGTTGCTTTGTCCGGTTAAAGTGTGTCAGATCTCGACTGGTACTGGTCCCTCGCCGTTGTGTGGTGGTCCTTTGTTCCAAGAAGACGTCTTCTGCTCCGAAAAAACTTGGTGCGTGTTTGAGTCCTAGTCGGACAGGCTTTGACGATAAGCGTGTTCCTATATATCTCAACAATACAAGGGGAGAGGTGTGTGACAGAGAATTTTGTTCATGCTCATCACTTCTTTAAAAGAGGAGAAGGATGAGATTCTTAAGATGTCAGATGAGGATCTTGTCAAGAACCTTTACTATGTTCAAAAGGACAAGAGATGTCTTGTAATCCTTAATGATATTTGGATCACTGATATGTCAACGAAGTGGCTCTCCAATTTTAAAGTCCCAGGGATCGTTGGATTCGCTGGTGTCGCATTGCTTACTCGTCGGAATAAGTGCTCCATGGATGTTGGAGCAGACCTTTCTCGTGAGTACCTGGTTGGTCGGAGGGTTGCCGAACCTGTCTTGCTCTTGGTTGGCCGGACCTTGGTTCTTTCTTCTCGTCTTCGTGTTCTGCCGTTGTCGTCCCTCGCCAGACCTCAATTCTTTTGTCTCGTCTTCAAGTTTCCCCCATCACTTCATCTCCACCTTTGGTCATGATGCTTCTTGTGTTGGTTTCTCCGGCGTTATTGTGTTCGAACCAGAGGCGACTCATTCCAGATCTGGCATGGGACGTGCTTTTTCACCTACCTGGTTGTATATCGTCGTGGATCTGGTTTGGTCTGTCTGCGTTCGTGGTGCTCGGGTCCTTCATCGTCACCGAAGACTCGTCTCATATCTAACGTGGGGCGTGCTTCTTGACCATTTAGTGGTAGATTGTAGTGGATCTAGACGAGTATGTGGTGCTCGGGTCTTGGTTAGTAAGGAACTCCTCACTCTGGCTGTCCTTACTATGTAGCTTGTGGAAACTCTACTATTGCCTTAGTTTCAGACTCGTTCGACCTGTCTCCCCTCCATTTTTCTTTGTGGGAGCTCATTGGTCAATTTAGGTGCTGGCCTCTGACGGGTTCTTCTTGGTTGTTGGGCCTTTGTTGGAAGTCGAGAGGTTTCTGTTTCTTTGGGTTTTGATTTTCGGTGGTTTTATCCACCGAGCAACCTTTTCCGTTCAGTGATGCTGGCCACTTGCGTATCAGTGCCATTTAACTTTTTGAGTTGGTGGGTTCGATGAGGTAGATTATTTTCCTTAAGTTCGGGTAAATTTATGGGTGTTCTGAGTAGAGGTTGGTTATCTCTTTAGGTTTCATGGTTGAAAAAATCGGGTTATAGACCTTTTTTTGTTCCGTGTGCTTTATAGTGGAAAAAACAAGGTTCTAGATCTTCTTTTACTACTTTGTTGTTTTGTGCTTAATGATTGTAAAATCTGGTCTAAAGACCTTGGTAGAGGTTCCTTTGATAGAGTTGCTCTTTCTTTGTATTTTTATATCCGGTTAGGATCTCTTCTTTGGTTTGAGGCTGAGACCTGCTCAGTCCTTTGGTCTAATCTGTTTTGACCGAAAATAGTTCGGTCTTCAGATTTGTTTGGGTTGTGCCCATGTTTTTTGTTTCCTATCTTTCATCCTCAGAAATATGAGTTTTATACTATGTTTCGCGGATAATAAAAATTAGTTTCAGCCGGCTAAAACAAGATTTTTTTTTAATTAAAATACCACTTTGTTGCTTAGGAAAAGGTCGGAATTAATTTATATAGAAATAAGAGTGAAAAGTTGAGGGCTGAGAGTTGTAAATGTTGAAAAAGTGTAAGATGACCACTACAGTCATTCAAAGAGTTGTTTTTTCATCTTTTGTGCATCTTCAAGTTTCATTTTTTCTCTCATTTTTATAAGTCTGTAATTTGTCTAACAATCTCTTTATAAGAAAATATAAGATATTCGTGTGTAACTAAAGATCGTGAATCTAGGATTATAATCAATAATCGATGTAAAGGAGTACTATGTGTGTTGCATGGGAAAACGCATGCAAGTCTAGCGAGTAATGATTTGGACTTAAGGCAAACTGGCTTGAGAGGATTGGGACCTACATCGTGTCGGTCTGAACCTTAAGCGACATTCCTATGGTCACTATCATGCATGTCTTGTAGAGTGGTGCACTCACGTTTGTTTAACACTATGAGTAAACATCATTATGAAATAATAATTGTGGTTTTCTTTCTCTCAATCGTATTACAAGTATCTTTGCTTTCATTTCTTAATTTTAATTATGTACTATTGACCTCCAAAACAACCAATTATCATTTACCTCTAATTGAGAAAATAGAATAACGAACACGATATAGAGTGCATGTCTATTAGTTTTCTTAGTTACGATATCTGGACTTACCATCTGATTACTACTTGACGAACAATGCAGTTGTAGTGCCCTATTCTGATAAACTTGCGGAGTGTCAAGTGTTTGAAGGAGTTATCGGGGATCAACCAAAGGAAACAATCAGTTATCCCATTTATGTTGAAACTGTCTCACCCCTTTTATTTTTAGTTTGTTTGTTTACTTGTTCTTTTATTCTTTTATTATACTTATCCGTTCTTGATTATCTTGTTGTTTTTATGGACTAACTGATCTCTTGAGATGTTTTATGCTCACCCTTTATAAGTTTTCCTCTAGTTAGTTAATAAATGATTTAGAGTTAAGGGAGTCTGGAAGGCGGAGGAGTCGATCTCAAAAGAAAGTGGCCAGAAAAACAAGAAGAGATGCAAAAATAGACACGTCATATTCTTATATATTTCCAAGAGGGGAATGAGGAGGACGGGCGCAATAATTAAAGCAATCCACCCGCTAGACACAATCAAAAAAATAATATCCAAAGACCAAGGCGGTTGTCGAGTGATTTTGGTAATCAACAAATCAATATCCTCCAATCAAGCATCCAGAAAGTTTGAGATCAAGATATAGGTGATCGATTTACTGAAGCATGATCCATTTAGTGGGAGAGTCATCGATGATCTTCATCTTGAACTTCATTTAACTATATTTTTCGATATTTGTTCAACTTTTAGGCTTCAAGGAGTAATAAACGATACATTATGATTGAGGTTATTTTCCTTTTTCTTAAAGTATGATGCCTACATTTGGATCAACAATTTACCCCACCATGATGTCAGAACATAGGATGACCTTCCTTAAAGGTTCCTAACAAAACATTTCTCACCGCTAAAGACAAAGGAAGCAAGGGACAAGATCCACAACTTTTTCCAAGAAAGTTGCGAGTCTTTAGCGGGAGCATGGGAACTATTTCAAGGACTTCTTCACAAGTGTCCTCACTACGGACTAGTTCTATGGCAACATATGCAATGTTCTACATGGGTTTGCAACATGCCATCTAAGCATAATTGAATGCTTTATTTAGGGGTTCATTCTTGATGAACACACCAGAAAATTCTTTGACAATATGGAAACGATCGTGTTCACTAGCGATTGGTAGGCAGATGAAAGAGAGGCGATACCAATTCATTTAGTGGAATCTGCTTGTGAAATGAACAAGGGTATGGAGCAGCTGGAGGCTCTAACATCAAAAATCGATGACCTTCACACTCTAACAAGATCCATTCGACCTTGTTGAAGAGGCTGATCCGGAAAGTACAAACTAGATCAATTATGGAGGAGGAAATAATGATTCTAGTTTCAAGATCAGAGGAAATTAGAATTCATATCCAAACTCCACTACAGTGATACTCTTATGCCATAAAATCAAAATTATCAAAAGGTCCCTGAATAACAGCAACAACAACAAAGGGAACCAGCTTTAGAGGTCTCGACGAGGATGTTGAAGAAGAAAAAAGAGAAAGACCAACTAATACTACAGATTCTCAAGGGCAAGAGCTGTGAAGATACCAAGATAGTAGTTAAATATGTAGAGACACAAGTAGAGCAGTTAGCCACTGTCTGAAGTTTAAGAAGCCTAAGGGCATTGCCTAGTGACAGCGTTAAGAATCCCAAAGAAAGTGTTAACGTTGTCTTCGAGGATGATGATGACAATGAATACGTAAAGTTGACCTTGAATTCTTGGGTAGAAGAAGACTCACGTCAACCTCTGGAGACTACACCTCCTTTTACGATGGAGTAGCCTTACAAATACATCATGTATAAGGATTACAACTTAAGTGGGGATTAAAATTCATACGATCTAAGATGAAGAGCTTGTGTTGCAAGCTTCAACATTTGGTATTTTTTTATCGTTATTGTTTTTTCAGAATCAGTCATTTTGACTTAGTATTCTGCTTTTCATTGTACTCCCCTTCATAGTATAATGAAAATTTCCACTCGTTTATCAAAAAAAAATTATGAAGGAGTTAGATGCAATAGATCTTATGTCCGATCAACTCATATTATGTTCGATCACACCGGAACTCACATAGACCCTTCTGGTTGGGGAGAAAAAAAATGCAATGTAGTAAAGATGGTCGGTCATAGGTGCTTTCGACTTCTTGTTGCAAGAAGAAAACCTTCCAAAGAAGATGTCGAAAAATCCCGTAACAAAGGAGGTTGAGGTGGAGGACTCTTGTGAAATACCCAATGAAAGGGAAGAAATGTTGGAAGTACATGGCACGAGAGCAAAAACGAAATAACAAGGAATCATGGTTTAGGAAGAGGTCTTGCGACGACATGATATCCATGTTGGCGTCAAAACCTCTGTTCCAGATCCAACTCTCTATGAGGTCACTACTTGTCATGCGAGATCTGTAAAACAGTCTCACCGAAATCCATGAGCATGTAGGGAAGGAGTGGACATGTCACATGAAGTACCAACCCACTCGACTTTGAACAGGTCTTGTTCTAGTCTACACTACTATTTCCAATGGTAATGTTTTCTTGTTATAAGGGGTTTCGCGTTCAATTATATTCTTTAGCGTCTCACTTATTCTATAATGGAAGCTCAAATGGATACTCAGGATTGGCTCCTATCACTTACTGAGATTACCTACATGATCAAACAAGAGATTTTAACAGTCAAAACCCTTTTTATATGAGATTAGTAAGAATAAGCGGTCTCAGGTTGACCCAAGTGTGTCTTTAATTGAGTTCTATAATGTTCCGTATATTGAGGTTTATTATTAACCAATGATCTGATTCCCTATAAAATGTCTATGTCTGGACTGAGGTGTCTACCGTGACATCAACCTCTTAATCTTCGAAATAGTTATCGTAATGAAATTTCCTTTGTAGAAAACACATGTGGCTGCTAACTAAACAAACCCCCAAATGTGCACGATACTGTTCAACGATGATGCCAGAAAGATTCGACCATTAGAAAAAAAGGTATGATGTGTCTTGTTCACCAGATGGGCCTGGCTCTTAAATGCATGTACCTTCCACTAAAAATAAAGCTCCAACATTTAAAAATATAAATGGGAATGAAGTTATGGATGGACGCAATGCATTGCTTTGTTTAGCGTTGCAGTGAAGACCATATGAAACCACTTTGCATTACGAGGACAATAACAATGTTACAAAAGCTGTGCTAAACTTAAAACTCCTACACTAACCATCATTTAATGCCATAATACATTCCCTGCTTTACTTGTACTGTGTTCATCATCAACCTCAAAATCAGGCTGCTTTATGTCCTCCTGCAGCAACCCCCAACCTTCCTTCTTTTTATTTACTTTTTATTCATCCTGCTTCACAAGAGGTTTATTCAGTGACATCAAATTTATATACTATAAAAATAATTAAATGATCAGTTGAAGCTTATCCTCCAACAGCATCTACATTGTTTGCTGGAGTGAAGCTTGTACCTGAATTCAATTTAAGAGCCTTCAGATCCCACCAGATGTTCATCAAATTCCCCAAATATGTTAGGGCATCCATCCCACTTGCTCCCCTCCTTTGCCTCCCAGTATCCACCCACAAAGCGGAAAGGTCCATTTTCACCTTCTCTCTCAAACCATCGAGCTTTCCATCCATTCTCTTGTAATTTCCTTGACTGTACAAGTACAATGAAAACCCGTAATCCTCATAACGACAAAATGATGGTTTAGTAAACGAAAATGATGGCTCATTCTTTCATAATTTCTTATGTGTATGTCCATAATTTTCATTTAGTTGAGTTTTTCAGTGCAACACGAAAGGGATCAGAATCAAGTTGGGCAGTACATGCCAAGTCAAACTATGAAAAAATCAAGGGATAATTGCAAAAACTGCTACTGTGGTTTACACGTTGGTACCATCTTCTAATTGCAAGTTGGTTTCGTGAACATTTTTTATTTTATTTTGCAGTCAGTTATGTTTAATGGAAATTGGCAAATTTGGTCATGTGACATGCATGTGACTTCCCCAATTTTTTAAAACAACGCTTTTGCCCTTTAATAAAGAAAATACAGATAGAGCAAAACAAAATTATCAAGTTATCTTCTAAAATATACAACTTTTCTTGAAACAATAATTGAAAAAATGAACTTATTTTTTTAAAAATGAAGTATTAAAATTTGTTATTTTGAGAGGTACTTTTTGACTTTTTCTTTGATTTTTAATTGTGTTACTAACAATGCAAAGTAAAAACTTTTCAAGATACCAACTTGGAACAGTTTTTAGAAGACGCTACCAGCTTGCAAAAAAAAACGCACAAACAACACGGTCAGCTTTTCCTAAATTTGCATGCGTACGAGAATTCGAAAATTACCATTCTTTGCCTTCTCTCCAGTCTCAATTTCTCTCCATTAGCCTTCTCATATTCCCCGTTCTCTAGATGCCGCTGATCTGGTCTAAGTCTGGAATCAGTCGGAGGAAGTTTCTCCTTAATTATCCGTGATCAAATACCCAAAGATCAGACAAAGCTATAAAAACCAATTAGACATGCATGACAAGAAAATGAATATGCATTCGAAAAAGGTTGATGAGTGCATTATCTGTACCTTTAGTCCCGGTGTTAGCTCATTTAGTGTGATTGCAAACGATGTCAAATTATACCGAGTAAGATTAGGAGGAGCCTTGGTGCTTTTCCACAACAAGGAGGTATCAGATGAGTGATTGCAATCCTTGTTTTTGGCACCACCATCTCCATTAACATAATACATGCTATCATTCCATTTCCCAAACAACGTGGCCACTTTCTTCCCCACAACATCTTCAACAAACCCATTAACCTACACAAATATAGATCATAAGGCAGACCCATTGACCTAGATCATGAATTTCTAAAATTCCTATATGATCAGAGCACCAAAATTTCTTATCAAGCTGTAATCTTATGTAGCAAATTTGCTCAATGATCTTATTGCTAACCTGGTGTGGATTTCGGTCGAGAAAAGATTGCTCTTTAAACTTGAGTTTGCATGAATGTTGGCGATTACCACGAATGTGCATTATTCCATGGTGATCACAATACACTTTACCGAGGATAAGATTGTAAATAGTCGTTGTCACCTAACATAGCAATGGCAACTTTAGAATACATAGAACAGAAACTCAAAAGTAAACCAACAACTGAGCAGTCAACATCCAGCACTAAAACACAATGAAAAAGCAATTCACACCTTGCTCCACTGGAAAATTTCCCCATCGTCAAATTCAAGGGTCAGAACTCCAACAGGATCAATCTGAATTGACCTCCCCCAAAATTTTGAGCACAGGTTGCTGTCACCCGAAAACTTCCATCCTTTACCTTCACAGTGGCAGGCAATGAGAGTTGGGTGATGACTGACCTGCATGAGATAAGAACACAATTAAGGTCACTGAATATGAAGATAAAACTGGAGTTTAATAATGTGATTATATAATACTGACCTTCTCGGAAAAGAAACGAATTCCTTTATCAGGAAAATCAGCTTCATAAGTTTCTCCTAACAAAGGATTGAAGGGTTTGCAGTGCCGTCCTTCAGTAGATGCATATCCAGAAACAGCAAAAGCAGCAACATTCAGAATCCTTAGGAGACTGTTTCCCTGGCACCATAATACAAGTTCCAAAAGACACAAAATGTTAGTTCAACATGTGGCATTGTTACCAGAGACACAATATCTACATGCAGAGACCAAGATTAAAATTACATAAATCATACCGCTTTCCCATACTCGTATGCCTTATCTAAAAGGAAAGAGTACTCCATATCCTCGCAGCATTTCTGAAGGGAAGATATTGGCTCATTAAAGTAAACAGGGAGGCAGACTCTTGAAAGATCCTTTCCCACATTGTCCTTGATCATAGACCAAAGACTGACCCCCTTCTCTTTCTCAACTGGATCTGGAAGCTTATTTCTCCTGACAACATGTGAAGATCTAGAGTGACTTGCATCATGCATCCTATCTGCATGATCTGCACCTGTTATCGATCTTCCACTAACTGCAGGTTCACTGAAGTACTCTTTTGTGTCAAAGAAAGATGTTTCCTCGTCATCTGACACTTCCTCAAGCTCTTGCTTTTCAATATCATCAGATGACTCAGTTGTGCTGCATTCTGAAACCCAAAATAGGATGTCAAGCAAAACTACTGTTATGGAGCTATCAAACAAGCAACAGAGTAAATGAATAGATAAACAGTGTTTCTGAGCCTTACAATCAATGCTTACGAAGACACGCCAAGCCATTTCAAGTTTCAAATTAGAATATAGATTTCCTAACTTTAAACATTTTCGCTACCAGATAAAAACATCATGTATGTTGTCTGGTTTTGGTTAAAGCCATCCTGCCCTATTGCCATCTTAATGTTCACACAGTTTACTACAATTTTTTCTAGCAACTAGTGTACTCAACCGAGTCCATTTTCTTCAACATTTGCACTATGAAGTATAGAATGATAAACAATTATGAAAATTATGAAAAAGGTAGCACACTACACATACCACTATATTTTCCTTGTCCAAGGCTGGAAAATTCATGTTTTGTCAAATGATATTCACCATCATTAATGCCAGAAGCTTCAGCCTCAATATTCGCTGCCTGCATAAATGAAAGAAAATAAGCTTTATGTGGAATTAACAGAAAAGAGAAGATCTAGATCACTATGCAAGAAAGCAACAGACTTATAACACAATGTTAAAAGATCTAATAGTAAGAAAAAAGTTAATGAAAAGACAATAAAATAACACTCCATTGAAAACCACAAGAAAGAAGCATTAATCATATCTATTGTTGTAAGGGATGGATTTATTTTATTTTCTTATGTAATTATGTGAAGATTTAGGCATATAAAACAAGATAGTGCGAAACTATTTTAGAACAATCTGTGATTAGAATTTTAAGAAAAAAAAGTTGAAATCAACCAACCTCTCTGTAACACGCATACAGGAAATTCTATATATTTTCAAACCTTGCTCTTGGAAATGTATCTATAGTTGATGATCATAACAATTCCAAACACAGGAAGTTGTTCCATGATTCTTTTTATCTAGAATATGCTAACGCTAATGATATATAAAATGCATACTCATACCCTTGGCACTTAAAAGCTAGATAAGAAGATGAAAAGAATTTAACAGAAAATTCTAGTTTCCAGACTGAAATTAGGAGTTGTGCTTAATAGTTCGTTGTGCTGAATTTAGTATTACCCAGCTTATGATTAGAAGCATATATTCACTAAGATTCACATTACATATTCAAATAGTTTTCTATAAATCATATGATCACTTTATTTTTTTTAAATTATTACATCATCTATACATACTACTAATTACTGACTCGGAATATACAGTGCAAGTAAAAGTTTCTTTTATTTTCATCAAACCAAATACCACATTGTTCACCATTATAAAATAAATAAAACAATTGCTAGCAATGCGATTAAGAGAAATATTTATCACACTACCTCCAACTGCCTTAATGTGTCCAGCAGATTGGACCGTTCTTCGCAAAGAATTTTAAGTTGTCCTTGGACATCTGAGAACTCGGAGAGCATAATCTGTTCACAGTCCTTTACAAGGTCCTCACTGGTCCCTTCATCGAGTAAACGCTTTTTCAGCCTATCTGTTGATATAGATAAATCCTGGGGTATAATGGAAAGATTGTCGTTAAGTTGTCTTAGAGGAAATAGGCTCCGAGATGAAACCAAGGCCTGTATCCAAGCTGCCCGATCTGCCTTAGAGTCTGTTCTTAGATGAAGGGTCTTTGTAGCAGTGAATATGTAAAACCGCCTGTCATCAGACCTGCTCTCTCGAAATGATGAGACCTGCTAAAAGAAATCAAACAACTTAGATAAATAACATTAAATCCATAACCCCATCACATATCTTAATATGGACATGTACAACATGTCTTCATTAAATGACATATAATCAGAGATTGATGAAGTAAGAAAGGATGGCCTTCCCCTAATAAACAAGAATTGCCCATTTGGAGCAACAATTCCGACTACTCAAAGACCATGAAGCAAGCAAACCATGGTCATTTTAAAATTCTTCAATCCTTCCATGCCACCACATCATGAACAAAGCAACAAGCTAATCAAATTGCTTATTTAGAAAGCCAAAAGTTGATAACTTAAGCAAACAATGCAGATAACACCACCATAACTTAATACCCTAAACAAAAATACATGAGCAGTTGGAAACCACAAAAACCCACCAACCTCAGGGTGATATCTGAGGAAGATTATGAAGTTAGGGAGCAGATCTAGCAAAAGGGCTGGAGAGGGAAATGAGGATAGGATCCACTGCGGATGCTCAGAAAAGAAAGGGAAATTTCTCGGTTTCCACCCGACAGAAACTGGGAAAGCAAAAGCATAAAATCCAATGTCCACCGGAGTGAAACCCCACCCACTAGTCTCCAAGTCCCCACATTTCCTGTTTCTTTATTGCGCTGCGAATCAAATCACTCACACTCCCAACGGGCAATGATAACATGTAACAAGTAAACTCAGACCCACAGCCAGACCATCATCACTCATGAACAAACAAGGCAAAAATGGTCTCTTTATTTCCTCTAATTTACTAAAGGAAGCACATTTCTAGAGGGGGAACCCCAAATTTTCATATAACAGTAGCATTAGTTCTTCAAAGTGAAAAGAGATCGGAAGCAAATGAGATGAATCGCTGGAGAGAGAAGGGTGGAGACGCATTAAAAAAAATGATTTTTAACTCAAGGTCTAGAAACCATCATGAATACAGAATCAAAGAGAGGCGAAATGTAGAAGAAGATCCGAAAACCAAAGTTGAATGATATTCGAACTCGCGCTAAAAAAAATTCATTGGTAGTAATGCCGAGCCATATGGAGCGATTATGATGTGATGTGACCACAGCTTAAAAACCTAGCCTATCCCACCTGTTGATGTGACCCACTCTACATCAACAACCAGTTAAAACTTAGAGAAGAATAACCAGTAGCTATCTATCGCTTCAGAAAGCTATAGAGAGAAGAGAGAGAAAGCCCCGCAATTGGGTTGAGACGCAGCCAAGAACATGACGAACACTCCGAGAAACCTCTGGTTCGTGACACTATCTTCGCTCAGATATCAAAGCCCTCCTTCTTTTTTGTATTTGTGCCAGAAACCAGATAGATCACGAGAAATTTGACGGATTTGGCAAATCTCCACTCAATTATTTGAACCAATTTGTTGCCTGTATTGGAAACTTTTTCGGCGTAGCGCCAAAAATGAAATTGCAATGTCAACCGATTGTAGCTACTTGCGATCGCAGGCAATACATTTCTCCGATCAATCCAAACCCATTACCTTAAGATGGACCACGCCGAGTGACTTACGCTGCTTCCGCCGCCCGCCGCCGTCCACGCGGGAGAGCCTGGTGGTGGAGATTTCTCCAATCAGCCTGACGTCATGAGTGGGGGAGAGTATGTTGAGATTCTCCGGGCGGCGGATCTTGAAGTAGGAGAGCACGCCGTTCCTCAACAGAAACCACCTGGATCTCCACCCCTTTCCGTAATTAGTCCACTTGTAGAGCACCCCGGCGACGGTCGCATCGGATCCCGCATTGCCGTCAGATCCGCCGGCCGGCAGGCTCCGGGTCCTGGCGAGGGACGCCGCGTCCGGCGAGTGGTCGCCGAAGCCGGCGCTCTCCAGCGTGATACAGCAGAGCGGGTGCATCTCCTTGACTCGCATTTTGGATCCGCCTCATTCAACGCTCCTGATATTTACTTACCCCATCAAAGTCCCGCCAAACAACTGCGCACAAAACCAAAATAAATAAATTCAAAGGCAAGCGGACAAAAACCAGAATCAATACAGTGAGGATGGAACGGAGGAAGGTACGGCGTCGTTTTAGGACTGGAGACGCACCTCAACCTGGTGTTGTGGTGTGAGCGAGCTCTGAAACTGAGAGATTCTAGCCCAGAGAGAGAGGGAAAGAGATGACGCACACAACACAGCACTCAAAATGGAGACTTTGCAACGAAGAAAGCAAAAAAGTCCTTTCTGGCTTCAATTGAAATCATAAATCATAAATAAGATAAATTGGATCGATTTTTAATGTGTCAGTTTTGATGGATACAGCATCGGAAGGAGAAAGACGGGTTAATAATTAATTAGAGGAGTGGCATGATTGTAATTAGCCCTCATTTTAATATCAACTTATCGTCAAAATATCGCGGTCTAGTGAGGGTGAGGTCTGGCTCGGACAGAGAGGTGGACTGGCCACTGAGCCTGAGGCGTGCTTTAAATGTTATTTACTGTATAATCATTAATTTTTATCTGTCCATTGTATTTTTTCCTTTATCAAGAAAAATTCTATATTTACTATTTTCTAATTATCTGTATTGAATTATTATTGAAAGATACGGTTTTGTTTTTTAGTCAAAATTAATAGGTAAATCATGGAAGTGGAAGGACATTTGAAGAGATAAGCCTATAACAGCTCACCACTGTTACTTAGCAATAAAGAGTGCCTATTTAATGCCAAGCCATTTTTAACTAAATTACTCATTTTAATGGTGTAATTATGAAGTAATTAGTTCTAATTTCCCATCCCTTGGATCTTTGATGGAATCAAATATGAATTACTTCTTTTATTTTATTTTGCGATACTTATGAATTATACCGTTTTACTAAATCATTGTTGTGTAACGGTATTCGTTACCGTTTAGTAGGCATTGAAGTTTTTTTTTCTTATTTAAAACATAAGAAAAAAGTAATACTTTTATTGTCGTTTTAATTGTATATCCTTATGGTCGTGCTGCTTATTTGTTGCCCCAAGCCAAACAATGCTCAAGTAAATACATACCACAAATGATAAAATTTTAAACAAAATTCTCAACCCTGTAGGAAGGAATTTACATCAATTTTTATTTCATTTTAAAATAATTAATAAAATCCTATTTGATGAAACAATAAGACGAAGATTTTTTTTTACAGACCCCTCTCTATCGCAGCCCCCAACCTTCATGGCTACGGCCATGGTTTTTACCATGGCCTATGTTATGGTTTCGCTTCTCTCTTCTCCACAGCTTCTCCTTTGCACTTTCCCTTTGGATCCTGCATAGTTTTTTTCTGCTAGCATCTCTCGATTTGGTTCGATTTCCTCTCTGCGTCGGGGGTTTTCGTCTCTACTGTCGCCGCAGCCCTAAAAGTCGCCGTCGCCCCTGCTGTCGCCGTTGTCTCTGATGTCGCCGCCATCCCTAGAGACGTCCTTGAGTTCGCAGTCGTCGGTTATGCCGCAGCCGGAGCGTCCTTCCCCTTAGCCTCCACCGCCGCAACTACCTCGACCCCTTTCATGGTTATGCCTCTGGCTAATCGAAAGGGTTTCTCAGAGGTTCACATCCTGGATTCCTTCCTCTCAAGCATCGTCCTGTCTCCTCTCAACCCTAGATCGCCGAGGTCTCAGGCGTACCACGACCTTGCTCTGGTTCCTGCTTCGGGCGGTGCGAGCTCTAGGGTTGCTCCTCTACCAAGGCCTCCGAGGTTCCGGCGTCAGCAAACCTTCAAGCCGCCTGACTCCGTCGATGTCCCTGCAGCCGTCGCCGCCGAGTTTGTCTGTGCAGACTCGTTGACTTTTGAACAGGATCCGAGGATTTTCCTAGGGAAGGGAGCATCGGGGACTGGCCCTGGGAGGCGTCCCCACACGATGCTTTGCCTCCCACCATCACTATTACTGTCGAGATCCCTCAGGATCTTCGGTATCATGTTCCCTCTCGCCGTCTTCTGTCATTGCCCAAGGGGCATCAACATACCAATATCGTCGAGGACGGTTCCATTGTGAAAAGAATAACGAACATTCTTAATTGTTCTTGCCATGTTCTTCGTGGTCAAAGAGTCTCTGATTCACTTTATTGTCATTACACAATTTGATTAATGAAAATCTGCACCTTTCGCTCAAAAAAAAGAAAAAATATTTTTTTTGAGCGAAATGGAATATTGTTAAAGTTTAATCATAATCAAGAGAAGAATAGTACGAGTTAATCATCTGTGGATAATTTGACACATAAAATCCTCTATTATATACTGAGAAATAGTCGGTTGTATTAAAGCAATCAAGAACTATTCAATAGCTACCAAAACTAGAAAACAAGAAAATCAAACCCGACTCAACCTGAGGCCAACCATATAAGTATGGATCCGTGTGGAGCCTCATATGAGACTAATTAATCGTCTAGGTATTGCGCATGGTTCAGAGAAGGAACTCTGAAATTGGTGGAGGAACCTCATACGAGACTAGGTTGCCAATCATCTTAGACAACTTGAGACCTCCAAGAGGCCTTATGGATCCTGGCGGGGTCTTCTTGGTTAGTGTCTTTCTCGACCAATTCCCTCTTGACTGCCCTCTTGGAAAATCGGTTGGGCTCGTCCCTCTGAACCTAAGGGTTTAGTAGGACATTGGACGTCATTGAATCCTCCTTGTCTCTATCAACGAATTGTTGGGTCATACGAGAGTGTGGACCCCAATGGGTGTAGGTGACTTAGGCGGACCTCAATGTTGAAAGAAAATTTCGTGGTATAGAGGTGTAATCGCTTCCCTAGTGTGCCCGTCAATTAGTGAGGAGGAACACCCGAGCGAACTCTAGAGAGGATGAGAGTGTCCGAAAGAACAGCTTGGAGAGACTACGAGGAATGATCAACAAACGGGACAATGACCTTATCTAGACCATCATACAAGTCTGTATTTGAGGCCGTGTCACCATAATTGCCTTCAACCGTGTCCGCCCACTTATTCGACTTATTACTCGACGATCCCGCGAACCCAGCAACAATTGACGGTGCCTAGTAGGTCGAGGAGTAGATTGACTGGTCGGGGAGAGGCGGAGGGAAACTGCACTACTAGAGATAAATGAGCGTGAGCTCGGGTGAGTGGCGTAGGCAAAAGGACTACCATTTGCGACAAATGAGGATAAACCCGCTTCCGACCCAATCTGTGGGAGAAAAGGGATGGACTTAGTAGAAATTGACTCAAGAAGCACGTTCGCACAGAAACTAAGACAACGAGTCTCGACCACCCGTTTGTCCGTCGAAACGCCCAAAACGTGGACTATGTAGGATTATGTGTTTCATAAACAAGGAGGAAAAAAGAATTGTTCATAATCCTTAAAACCTAGATTCATGCATCATGTGAGTAACTAATCTAGAACATGTATTTAATAGAGACTACCTCGTTGTGGAGCCACGACTAGTTTGAGACTGAGACCTTTGGGTTATGGTAAAAACTTGTCATGACACCCAAGTGTTTGCCCTCTAACAGTATCCAGACGAGCAGGGAAACTCCACAACAAAAACTTGTTAGTAGCTCTTTAAATTTTTACTCTTGTTCTCTCTATTTGGTGGCCAAAAATTTGCAGCTCTAAGCTTTTAATTTTTGGCCTCTATAATGTACTAGTTATAGACTTTGATTTCCCTTAAATCAACTCCCAATAGAATTAATAAAACTTATAAAAAGGATAAATCGTAAAGGAATCTTGTTAAAATATGGTGCATGATATGGAAATACTTTAGGGGACAAGAGTTTCTCTCCAATTTAAAAACCCTACGGGACCCTCGTGTTCTCACACCCGTTGACACCTTGAGAATTACCTCTCACGACAACAGTACTAGTTGTCAAGTAGTATTTGAGGTTTAGTCTAAGTTATCGTACCCAATGGAGCAATTAGACAAACACTTTAATTAATTAATTAATTCGTTACTCAAGCTATCTCTATAATGTATGGTTTGTTTTGGAAACAAGTGATGAAAATGTAATATAAATGAAATGAAGTTTGGAACAATCAAGAGACACAATTTAAAGATGAGTTTTGAATATCAAGAGTAAAAAGCGATCTAAGACAATGACAGGGTCATAATATGACAACTACGTTATTGGGAATTCGACTTACAATTCCACACATCCGTAGTCTAGGTACAAAGGGAACTCTCTTTAACTACTCCTAACCATCTCTCGATCGTATTAGGTGTAGAGAGGTACAATGCACTAAGATTGATGAATTCCTCTAACTTTTGGGGTTGTAATCATATGGCTATTGCACTCGCGTTAACCTAGATGTATTAAAGCCTAGATTTAAACCCGAGTTGTATGATTCTATTTCCTCCAAAAATTCTCATTTCTCAATTATTGAATAAGCATTAATATTAAATCATACAAACCCTAACCTAATACATGTATGCAATCGTATGTATGAATCCTGGTCATTATTCATTCATATCACTTCCCCTATGCCTTGGAATTGATCCAACACACTTTTCTTCTTGATTGTTTAGAACCTTAGGTCCTTACTTTGTGTTTTCACTCCTCAAAGTCGTGCTAAAAAAGTCCCCCCTTACATCAGTTAATATCCCTATTTATATCTACCAAAAACCCTCAGCTAAAACAAGAAGTCCCAGTTGTAAAACACGATTAAGGTGTTGTACAGGGTACGGATAACAATACATGTTTAGTGTCACGCCCCAAATCCGGTTTTGACCGGATCTGAGACGTGAATTTAAAGTAATAAATAATTAAAGCAATTCAAAGGATATAAGTTCTAAAATAATACTCCGAAATTCGTAAATCCGATAAAATGAGTCAACAGCTCATAAATCCAGCAATAAAATGTTTAGTTCAAATAAACAGTACGTCTTTAGACGGCTAGACAAGACCCTCACTGGCTCCCAAGCGCCGAGAATCCTGCTAGCACAGATCCCGCTCAAGACCTGTAAAACAACAAGGTAAAGGGGGTGAGCTTTCGCTCAGTAGGAAAAGTAGTTAAGGTTATGAACATCCGCTCACCACCACGAGTAACCGTCCAATTAGGGCATACTAGTAAGGCATAGCAACTAACAATGTCCACGGGAATTTACCAACCACTAAACACTCTCAAAACACCATAACCACACTTAAACATCGCACACAGCCAATCATCAAGCATACAATGCACAACAGAACAACACAAGTCCCGTACGGCAGTTCCTCAACATCACCGGTTGCACACAACCACTTATATCATACCGGAACACATAGCCTCGGTCCCGACATCTTCCCGTCACTGAGACTCGGGGTAACATCCCTGACCAGCAATACATTAAGTCGGATGTCTTCCCGTCACACAGACTCGGGGCATCACTCACAACACGTACCAGACCGGCACATACCTCGGTCAGACGTCTTCCCAGACCACATAGCGTCGGGTTAATGATCACGCCATCCTTGGCCTAGATACACTACACCGGCATACTCCCTCGGTGTAAGTATCATACCGGTTACCTCATCTTGGAACACGCATCAAGAAGGTATGACGCATCATAATGCTATAGTTCAACCATGGTATAACAACCACACAAACTTACCGAACACATCACATCGGTCTATCACTCACCCGATCATATCACAACCAATGGTTCACGACACCACAAACACGGCACACATGCCCAAACATACCAACACGCTACACCGAGCATATCATAACATGATTCTCAATCTAACAACGACTAAATCACACATCATGCATCTCAATCAAAGATCATGGCATTTCAATCAACACGCAACCTAAGGCTCGACATGGCCCTTCTACCAGCACGACAATTTCCCATAATTGAAAGCGGTTAATCTAGTGAATCACATCCTATATGCAAATTAGAATTCTTCAGGTTATTACTGTTATCTTATATGCATACTAGTAACTTTCTGCAATTAAACCGGTATTCGCTGCTTTCCCCACCTCAAAAGCACTCCAATCCTAGCTTCGGACGACCTGGCTAGCTTCTTCCTCAACTGAACGAGGTCCAGGGGTCTCCTCTTCCGTCGAGCTCGGGTCCAAAGTTTTGGATTACAAAACAATTCGTGAATCAATACGGATTCAGATGCGTTCTTAACGAGAAATAGTTCAACTAAGCCCGAAAGTCAAAAATGGGCTAAAGGGAAATTGGCCGGATTGAGGCCCAATCCGAATGGCCCACAGGCCCGGAACCGACCCGGCCCGTGCAGCACACCGGCCCGGAACCCGACCCGGCCTGTGCCACAGACCGACTCGGAACCAGACACGGTCCAGCAGCACACCGGCCCGCAACCAGACACGGTCCGTGCGGCGTTCCGTGCCGGAACCTGGCCCGTTCCATGCCGCGTTCCGTGCCGGAACATGGCCCGGTCCGTGCGGTCTGGACAGACCTCCTTCCTCCTTCTTCCACTTCGTTTTCTACGAATTTCTACTTCAAATCTCCATTGATGAACTTCCAAACCTCCAAAACAGACCCAATAACCTCCAATACTTCAATCCCTTCAATGAGTTTCATCAAAACTACTCATTCAAGTGATTTCTCATCATCCAAGTTCATTTCCAACCACAAAAACATCATCTAACACCACCAATCAACCATTTCTAGCATTTCTCTATCAAACCCATGAACCAATTTCAACCAAAACGAAAATGGTGTGGATGATTACCTTGGTAGTGAAAAGTAGATGAAGAAAATGGGATTTGGGAGGTGATTTGAGGTAAGAACAAGTGAAAGTTTCCTCCTTTTCCTTCTTTCTTCTTCCTCAAGCTTCCTTTGTTCCATCACAATTAATTAAATATATTTAGTTTCTAATCGGACCGCGTTTGACCGATAAAAGGCCCCGGATTGACTTTTCCCAACATTACAGTCATTTGAAAGGAAACGGCCCAAATAAGCTAAATGTATCGACGACTAAGCTTTTTGGGCCCCGAAAAGGTCCCGAATGACTCCCGGAGTCATTGGTTGACTTTTCTGGTAGAAAGTGAACTTTCGCTAAAAACCTACGGTTCGACCGGGATCGACCGGGGGCGGTTCTTACAATCTACCCCCTTAAAAGAATTTCGTCCTCGAAATTTAAAACGAACGTACTCCACTTAATCCTACCTCAAAGAATGTCCGATTAAAAATTACAGTCCATTATCACCCATACACACGAGAACACATAAACCAGATATTCGACACCGGAATTCTCCATCGGTAGAGACGTCGCACCGACACACGCAACTTTGGTCGAGATATCCTATACCGGAATCGTCTGTCGATATAGGTATCATACCAGAACATTTCTCACATCGTACTTAAAATGGATCCAATACACAGACACTTCTTCTCAACTAATCACTTCACTTATTTAAGTATCACGCATACAACATACAATAAAATAAGCCCACGTCCCGTACCGTAGTCCCCGACTCCGCCGGCTGTCCACCGCCCGACTCTATTGTATCACACCGAAACACACAGCATCGGCCTGTATATCCTCCCGGAAATCCGTCGGGGTACAATCACAATACATCACACCGGAACATCATCGGCCTAGATGTCTTCTCGGAAATCCGTCGGGGCATAAACGTGACACCTAGTGCCAAATACGACACCTAGTGCCAAATCACAAACCGTCGGCCTAGATGTCCTACATCGGCATACCGCCTCGATGTAGGCATCATACCGGAATAACACACGGGGGACCGCGCATACGTGGGCCCACAACTGTTACTCGGACAATCCACGCCGGACCCCAACCATAGTTACGTCACGACCAACCACACACGATAAAACAAGGAAATAACACGCAATCACAACCATCCTGACATTGGATCTCACATTTAATGCACGGTCCGGAGCGATAGTACATCCTATCAAAAAAAATTCGGAAAGCGTGCGCACCTCGAAACACCCAACACGTTAGACATTACTATGACGACACTCCAAAAGAGGTAACATACAGTCATGATCGATCATCGAAGGTTATCCAACCAGTGATATCGCGCTTACCGTCGACACTCGCTCACGTACTACCAATCGAACCAATTTATAAGTCGTTCCACCCAATGTACCACATAACTGAAGACACTACAATTACCATTTCCTCAGGGACCGAACGGTTTTGGATACCTCGCGCGTACCTCATTCTCGCGCTTCCGCGTCGGCTCTGCGCGGTCCTTAATCGTTCACGATCCACGCGACCCTTCAATCATCTCTCGGACAACTCAGGACCAATCAAGGGTCAACTCTTAATCCTCATCTGCGCCCCGTTTGGGCAACTGACCCGACCTACCATACAATGCTTCGTACGGTGCCATCTTGTTACTGGGTTGAAAGCGTTGTGGTAGTCGCACTCGGCTAACTATTTCCTGACTCCATCATGCGGTGCTCTCACTTCTACTGTGCAATCGTAGGGGTTGTACTAGTCCCCGTGGAACGCTGGCGTTCGGCCTTTACTTGTTGACAACTGATGTGCATTGATCCACACCTCGCACCTACTGCTTGTACATATGTGACGGTTGTGTTTCCCGATCGCACTGCCATCGGTCGCCGGCCACAATCGATCGACGCCTCGCGTCTTGAGAGTCATTCCATCCCCAGGATGACATCGAAAGTCGTCAAGTTCAACACAAGAAGATTACTACGAAAAGGGCGGTCAACCACTCTAATCTCACACGTACGGCACACACTTGTCAAACCACATCGCACGTAGTCGGGGTGTCAAGACACAAGGACCGCATCAAGGCTCTACTCTTAGGCCCCCACGTCTCATCAAGTGTAAAGAAAAATGGAAGAGTGCGATGCCGGTGGGTTATGGGCCCACCATGCTTCCGTTGCGCCACTCTGGTCTCATCGCCACTCGGCCATCTCCCCTGACCGGTCTGGCTGCGTACTGGTATTTCTGCGGTCCTCCGCCGCTTAGACTCTCGTCGTTGATAACAATCGATGAACGCTTGATATCTCACACTTCGGTTTTCATAACTCTCTCATCACACTCGAAGAAGAACAAACAAATTGTGAGGGTCGTTAAGAAAAAGGCGGTCTGCTACCCTACTTTCACACACACGGTCGACATTAGTCGACACCACAGCACTCCCGACCGCCGTGCCAAGGCACGGGGTGAGCTCAATAGTTCTAATGTCCGTCCCAACATTTCAGCAACCATGAAGAAATAAACGAGCGGAGTACTCCCTTATCAAATAAAACGACACTAAAAAAATTAAATGGAAAGCACGTACCATGAGCGATCTCATGATCGGAATCCTGTTTCTCCGCCCGAAAATAGGCAACCGCATACACTCTGCTTTGCGGTGCTTGAGGTCCTCCTCTTGGGGTTGGTGGAAGTGTCACCTGTTGCGCAGCTCTCTGCCTCGGCGCTGGCGCGCTCGCTGTCTGCCGCGGAGCTCTCTGCAATTAACCTGATGCTGCTGGAACTGCGGTGACTGCCCAGTCTGCGACTGTTGTGGTCGCGGGGCCGACATCTCTCCAAACTGATCGGGGCACCTGACAGCGAAGTGTCCTGGTCGACCACACTGGTGACATAGCGGTGGCCCGTCACTCGGTCTCCCCTCACTTCTACCTGCGGGGCGGTCTGCTGGTCCACTGCTCCTCGAACAGCCTCGAGCCATGTGACCAGGCTGCCCGCATCGATAACACGTGCGCCCTGACAAGGAAGGTCCAATAGAAACCACTGATCCGACCTGTCGCGTCCCGATCGACTGTGTCTGGGACTGGAACGATCCTGAGGTCCTCTGCCTCCTCGGATCACGAGACTCGGATGGCCTCAGGGAGCTGCTGGGTCTCGGCCTGACCTCTCGAACTCTGGCTGTGTCACGGAAGCGTCACTCCACAGCCAAGGCCTGATCCACTAGGTCTGAGTATATGTGGGTCCTCAAAACAGCGACCCGATCCGCAATCGCCGGGCGAAGCCCTCCCTCAAAACGTCGGCAACGGAAAGCCTTAGTCTGTACCATCTCTTGAGCAAAACGAGACAAGGAGGTGAACCTCGCCTCATACTCGGACACTGTCAGTACTTCCTGATGCAGCTCTAGGAACTGTTGGTGCCTGTCATCCAGTACCGACTGTGGAAAGTACTGCTCCAGAAATCGCTGTCCGAACAACGCAAAGTCATCTCCCACTCGCGCCCGCTCGCACTGCCACCAATGGTAGGCCTCTCCCTCCAGATGGAATGCTGTGAACGATACTCTCACTCTACCACTCAGTATCCCTGACGTGTCCAGGTTGCGGGTGATCCGCTCCAACCACCTTTCGGCTTCCTCAGGGTCTGGCTCTCCGGAAAACACAGGTGTGCCCAGTCTGCGGAAGTCTCGCAGCACCTGAGCTGTGTAACTGTCGACCTGACTAGTTCCCTCGGTGGCTATTGCAGTCGAAGCAGGCACAACCTCCGGTATCGGAGTTGTAGCCTCTCTCCGGGCAAAGGCTGCTGCCAAGCCCTGAACTGTGTGGGTCAGCTCCTCCAGAGCTGCCGCCTAGGTAGTCTCAACCCACTCGTGCCCCTCAGTGGGTGCACCTTGGGCACTAGTCGCCCCTACCGACTCAGCGTTCGATGGTTGTCCTCGGCTTCTAGCGGGCCATCTCCTGGTGCCTAGTGGTACGTAAGTACGCGCCATGTCGTATATCCGCTGGACGGATAACGCACATGTTCAGTTTCTCAACTCGTATAGAACGACGCGCTTAAAATAACTAACGTCACACACAATCCAACACAGTAGTACTCGTACTAGTATTATACTCAGTATAATATAGTCACACAATTTCACACATCCAGTGCATAGATCACACAATCAATCAGCGAGGTTACACACAGTCACATACTCAATCAGCGAGGTTACACACAGTCATACACTTCACAATGCATCCACCACACAGTAATTACTCATTAGACCAACATCAACTTAGATTCGAATTCTTAACACATCCTCTTTCTAACATAACATTCATGTTGACATCGCGTCGTTACAACCCGGTTCAGGCGTCCCCGAATTACGTTGTAACCACTTAACATCCCCCCATTCACGTCCGGCTACAATGGCCTTTATAGCCGAATCGTGATGGTACATACACTTCAGTTTCTGCAGAAAATTGGGCATGACCCGTTCGTAATTTACACTAACCATCCGCTCATGCGGGACAACCAGTCACAACTTGCACACAACACTTAACACAATCACAGCACACATCCAGTTATAGCAACTATACACCTCGGGTATCGGTAATTACACCATTACCACCCGGCCACGTCAACACTCGGAGAACCAGTTAACTCCAACAGTGACACCAACCACAAAGGTTCACCAAGAGCACACGGTACTTAAACCGGACATTTCACTAACCCGAGACTCTCTCCGTCTCGTTTCCACGCGTAGGACATTTCCGACTTGCGTATCCGACACACGGAAACCTAACGACCCAACTCTACCCACCTAATTGACGTACGGTCCGAGGTTTTGAAAAACAAATTCAATGAAACCAGGCTCTGATACCAAATTGTCACGCCCCAAATCCGGTTTTGACCGGATCCGAGACGTGAATGTAAAGTAATAAATAATTAAAGCAATTCAAAGGAAATAAGTTCTAAAATAATACTCCGAAATTCATAAATCCGATAAAATGAGTCAACAGCTCATAAGTCCAGCAATAAAATGTTTAGTTCAAATAAACAGTACGTCTCTAGACAGTAGACAAGACCCTCACTGGCTCCCAAGCGCCGAGAATCCCGCTAGCACAGATCCCACTCAAGACCTGTAAAACAACAAGGTAAAGGGGGTGATCTTTCGCTCAGTAGGAAAAGTAGTTAAGGTTATGAACATCCGCTTACCACCACGAGTAACCGTCCAATTAGAGCATACCAGTAAGGCATAGCAACTAACAATGTCCAAGGGAATTTACCAACCACTAAACACTCTCAAAACACCATAACCACACTTAAACATCGCATGAGGTCCAGGGGTCTCCTCCTCCGTCGAGCTCGGGTCCAAAGTCTTGGATTACAAAACCATTCGTGAATCAATACGGATTCAGATGCGTTCTTAACGAGAAATAGTTAAACTAAGCCCGAAAGTCAAAATGTGCTAAAGGGAAATGGGCCGGATTGAGGCCCAATCCGAATGGTCCACAAGCTCGGAACCGACTCGGCCCGTGCAGCACCTGGCCCGGAACCCGACCCGGCACGTGCCACAGAACGGCCCGAAACCAAACACGGTCCTGCACAGCGCACCGGCCCGGAACCAGACACGGTCCGTGCGGCGTTCCGTGCCGGAACCTGACCCGTTCCGTGTCGGAACCTGGCCCGATCCGTGCGGTCTGGATAGACCTCCTTCCTCCTTCTTCCACTTCGTTTTCTATGAATTTCTACTTCAAATCTCCATTGATGAACTCCCAAACCTCCAAAACAGAGCCAATAACCTCCAATACTTCAATCCATTCAATGGGTTTCATCAAAACTACTTATTCAAGTGATTTCTCATCATCCCAATTCACTTCCAACCACAAAAACATTATCTAACACCACCAATCAACCATTTATAGCATTTCTCTATCAAACCCATGAACCAATTTCAACCAAAACGAAAATGGTTTGGATGATTACCTTGGTAGTGAAGAGTAGACGCAGAAAATGGGTTTTGGGTGGTGATTTGAGGTAAGAACAAGTACAAGTTTCCTCCTTTTCCTTCTTTCTTCTTCCTCAAGCTTCCTTGGTTCCTCTCTCTCTCTCCCCTCTCTATGTGTTTCGGCCAATGCAGAAAATATAGGCCAAAATGG
This sequence comes from Erodium maritimum, assembly GCA_963921825.1. Lineage (NCBI taxonomy): Eukaryota > Viridiplantae > Streptophyta > Magnoliopsida > Geraniales > Geraniaceae > Erodium > Erodium maritimum. The sequence continues at coordinate 61,504,197 of OY997593.1, forward strand.
TCCAATTTAGTGTCTTAAACCTAGAGGGAAAGATGCCCAAAATACCCCATTTGCCTTATCTCTTCTCAAGTTCAATCACTAAGGGTATAAGGGTCAATTTGCACCCATTTCTTCCCTTCCAAGCTAACATGGACACATGTCCATGTGGGGACTACTACTGCTCAATTAATTCCAGGACAATTAATTAAATAGATTTAGTTTCTAATCGGACCGCGTTTGACCGATAAAAGGCCCCGGGTTGACTTTTCCCAACATTACAGTCATTTGAAATGAAACGGCCCAACTAAGCTAACCGTATCGGCGGTTAAGATTTTTGGGCCCCGGAAAGGTCCCGAATGACTCCCGGAGTCATCGGTTGACTTTTCCGGTAAAAAGTCAAATTTCGCCGAAAACCTCCGGTTCGACCGGGATCGACCGGGGCGGTTCTTACAATTGGAAACTTTGCACTGGAAATGCACGGGGTACGAATAATAGTGCAGCTTTCTGGTGCTCCCTGTCCATAATGCACACCATTAGGCGTACGGGGTACGCTTAAGAATACGCTTCTCTGTTTCATTCCTCGATGTTTTGGGTACGGATAAGAGTACATTTTTTCGAAACATCAAATCCTACTCCGCTTTGCTCCTGATTTGTCCATTTTTGCTATAAATCCTCGATAAACCCTGAAACAAGACCAATTGCACAAAATAAGATAGAGGTGCATCAAGTCCTTCCAACCCGAGACTAAAAAGCTCATAATTGTGGGCTAATAACATCTAGAATGGATGCATTTTATGTTCAAGTCAGTCGCCATCACTGGTGACCTTCCAAGATTTGGTCTTGGAGGTTGTCGATGTTGGTCTATCTTGATCTCCTTCTTTCCTTTGGCTATCTCCCCACTTCCCTCTCGAACCCTGACCGAGCCTTGACCTAAGAGAACCATTGTGCCCCTTTGTCGCCACCATCAAGCATCAGTCTCAACCTTCTTTCGCCGCCGACCTTTTTCTCGATGTGGATCTCGGCTCTCTGCAGGTTTCATGTCCCCTCATCTCATCTCGTGCACGCCTGTCTCACCTTTAGTGGTCCGACTTGTCTTGTCCGCCCGTAGTTCGCTGGAGCAGGTCGTGGCGAGTCCGACCTTGTATCCCCACCAATGGATGTCGTCGAAAAGGTTCTCTTTCCAAGTGGGCTGATTTTATTGCCGCTATCGAATGGGACATTTGTGTGGCAGCCTCCATGTGGGAAATGACAGCTCCACCACCTTTTTGGGGTTTTTAGAGACTGCTCATCCGTTCACGAGTCTCCCTGTTTCTCGTCGTCAACAACCAGGCTTCTCGATCTCACACGTTTCTTTTTTTTGATAAGAGATTTGAAGATTTCATTATACTTGAGGAAGGTACACTGAAAAGCAGAAACAAGGCCAAAGTGACCCGTTATGAGAAAACAAAAACAAGTAAAAAGTAACAGAACTAGACAAAACAGTCGGAAAGTACTAGAGCGGAACAACAGACTACTAGCCTAAAAAAACACAAAGAGGCCGTAACACAAACAAAGCCTCGGACTTCCTTGCCACACCATAAAGATTGCCTCTGAAAGTAATAGACATGTTGCCCGAAGGAGACTGAAAGATAAATGTAACCTTCTCAGCCATAACACCCACATGCAAAATATGCAACACGAAGTCAATTAAACCAAAATCTCCTAGGCCAATGACCCTCCCAACTGTATAAGACCAGTGTAGTAGTTGCAGGATGAACATAAACAACTCCCCACCACTTGTAAACTATTGCCCAGAAAATTCCATGCAAAACTACAATGAAGAGAAACATCTTCAAAACAATTTTGCAGGACTTATAGAGCACTTCAAAAAGGGATAAAGGTCTCCAAACAGACAATGAATCCTCAGACGCCCCTTCAGCGGGAGAGAAGGCATGTTCCCAATTACCAACGAGCCCACAATAATATGCTGTCTCTTCTAGACGTAATTTGTTCCTCTCACATACCATGAGAGGAACTTCATCTTTTTAATTCAGGGCTAAAGCAAGAGAATTGGAGTTCAAGGCCTCCGATTCCTCATCATCACATTCATCTTCGTGTAAATCCTCCTCATCAGCTCCCAGATCAAGACGTTCCGGTATCTCTAAATCAAGATTATTAAACTGTTTTAAAACAGAGACATCATTTTTTAAAGCCTTTACGCTAACCTGTTTGTAGGGCTGGGCAAATATCCGGCCATCACCGAAAACCGACCGTCACTGGCCGTCCCCATCACCGGAATTACCCGAACTGGTGTCATCGGTGACGGTTACGGTTAAAAAAATACCAACCCGACAACATTTTGGGTGGGTACAGTTTTTTATTTTCCAAACCGGTAAAAAACCGACCAACCGGCTTTAGGTGTGTATATAAAAATGTTTATGTTTTGTTTTACTTTTTTGATGGTTATAGTATTACAAGAGGTTTAAGTTAAATGTTGACACTAGTATTAGATTAACAGTGTAACAAAGGTAAAATGTAGGAGATTAGTTTACTTTTAATAATAAATTTACCTGTAAACATTCATGTAGTAAGTTGGTTGTTCAAGTTAAAATAAATTAAACGTTAACATTAGTATTAATAAATTTATTTGATTTTAAAGTTCAAAGTTTATTTGATTGTAGTGAACTTGAATTTAAATCCTTTTACTTGAATAAACATACATTTTAATCATTTATTTATTGTTTGTGGCATGTATTTAACGTGAACGTTTTTATTTTTAGAGACCATTAAAGACTTTAAAAAAATATTTTTCTTGATGTAATAGCTTAATAGCAAATTACTAGTAATAACTAATTGTGTGTTTTTGTTGTAAATTGGTTTTATCGTTCTAGTTGTTTAAGAAATTGATGTTTTTTTTCTTCTATTTTGGGCTTTAATTGAAGGCCCAAAATAAAGCCCAATGGGTCGGTTAAAAACCGTAACCGGCCGGCTTCGTGACGGTTGGTTTTTAGGTTTCCCGTTGAAACCCGGTGCGGTGACGGTTATGAATTTCAAGTAACCGGTCCTCCCGGGTTGGGTTACGGATAATGAAAATATTGACGGGCCCCGACCGACGCCCACCCCTACCTGTTTGACATAATCCCAATCTCCCTGTCATGCTTGACGTTCTGTGCTTCGAGGACTGAGGTGAGACAAAACCGGAGCTTGATATGCAACAACAGGCTTAACTCTCGCACATTTCTGGTCTCCCTCGACCATCCGCTTTTAAAGTGCCCCTCGATCTGCTCAACCTTCGTCCTCATGATGCCTTGGACTTTAATCATTTCCACGCGGTTTCTTCATCATCGCTAGACTAAGGAGATCTCTTCCCATCGATGTTTTCCTTTCAAAATTGATGAGGACCCTGACCTTCAGGACCCAGGGTCCAATGGGGGTGAAAACCCGTTGGACCTAGAAACAAGCGAGTCTTTTGGCCTTTTTACCTTGGTTTTGGACATGTAAACCATCAAGCCAAGAAAACCACCCTTTGGAGTATTTAGAAACTTGGGATTGCATAATCGAGTGTATCTACTATTGGCTTGTAGCTTCTATATTTTGTTATAGAATTTTGTTGTGTAGCCTAGGACGACGCAACACTTGTGCTAAATGGGGGTTCTAGGCTATAATCTTGGCTGTAAGGGAATTATCCTAGTTTGTATTTCGGCTTTTTTGGAAATGATTAATGAAACATAAAATTTAAAAATAAAATAAAAGAATCTTGTTTCTTGTATTCTAGCCCAACTTAGATTTCCCTTTTGTGTACATAGTCTAGGCTTCTCTTTTTCCTTATTTTAATTATATAAAACACCAAATATATTTACACATGGGTTAGACGAAAATACCAATACCCTATTGGGGTGTTCAGCCAAGTCCATTAATATGTTATATTTTTATTCTTTAAATAAATGTTATGCTAAACATTAAATAAATAAAAATAATGACATCATCTCATGAACAAGTAATTCAATAAATAGGTTTATTATATCAAATATAATTTATCTTATTTATATAATTCGAACACCCAAGGTTCAATTCGTTGTGGGATTTACTCTTTTGTGTGTGACCCTTTAGTTTTCACATGACGTTGGTAGTGGGACATAAATCTACTTTTCTTCCTTAAGTTATGGGTAACTCATAGCAAGGCCCATAACTACCAAGTCATATGATATTTTTCATTTATCTTTTTCATAACCTATTACCATAAGTATTCTTATCCTCTATCATTTGGCGATGACATGACTGAACAAAATACATAGAAGAATCATCCGTGTTCTAGTTCCGTCTACGCGTTCTTGATCTCGATTTTTGCTTGCAAGTGACAACTCTTTTATATACTCGCATGATCATGCTTCATTTCACAATCCTTCACTCATCAAGGAGGGTCTAATGACATCCAACTTATATTATAAACACAAGTGACAAGTCCCTAAGACAATCACTCATATACCTCATATGCACGTATCTATATCTGAGCACAACCTTAATAACTATCTTATTAGGAGCATCGTTCGATTCTGTCAAGATATGAATCAATACATATAAATAGTATGCTGATTTCATGGTTATATGACTAAGATATACTTTGGTAGTTGAGAAATACTCATGTCTCACGTGCTGTGGAATATTCTCAAGACGGGTTATCCAATGTCAAAATCTTTTAACATCTGTGATGTTGACTCATATCTTTATATGCATGATTAGTGAAACGTGATCCTTCAATCAACCATCACATTAGCCCTAACTATTGGTTTAGGCTAGGGTTAACGAATGAATAGACTCACTCTTTTATTTATAAGAGTTCTACTATCGAGAAACGGTGCCCTGATACCTTAGAAAGAGTGGTATATTCATGTTAGTTAACATTACATCTCATTGATAACGAAACGTTTGCCAACTTTTATTAATCACAAATGACATTGTATTTAGATTGTAGCTTATCATAGGGCACAAAACCCAACAGACTAGAGCTAAGGCCCTTGACGATTGGGTCGGTAATAGGAAGCACGGGTGAACAACAACGAGCAGCCAGAACGTCCCAACAATCTCAGATATGGAGGCACTGCTCCAGCGCACAATAGGAAGGCCAATAATATCAACCCAAAGAAGTCGCCCTCCATATAAAACTCGATCAACACAATCAGTGAAAAAGAAGAACCAATGACGCATCACCTTCCAATCATCGCCCGATAAGTACACCTAGACATCGTGGTCCGTACAAGACAACAAGAAGTCCCTCAATCCTAAGTCCAGGAATTCCACTCCCGTGATCCCTACTAGCTGAAGACCAATACTGAGGGTGTGCATCGAAACCGAGGTATTAGCCACTCATATCACCCTAGAAGTTGGCAACATCTCAAAACGAGGAGCCAAATAGAGAGAATACCGAGAAGAACCGTTTGGCCTAGGTGGAAAGCATGTTGGAGCCAACTTTCTAAGAGCCTTATTGGGGGACATTACTCCAGTAACATAAAAAAAAGTCACAATAATTTTGGATCTTTTACCCATTTTCTCTCGGATCTTACACCTCAGAAGAAAAGAATCGTTCAAAGTAGTAACAACGCGGGCAAGGTCATCAGAATTCTTGTAGTCCACAAAACATAAAGGAGTTCATTTGGAAGCTAGCTTCTCCCCGATGTCAACAACAACAACCTCTCCGACCCAAGAGAACATGGTGCTCAATTGGTCCATGGTCACAGACATAGGAAGATTAGCTATGAACGTTGGATAATCTTTGTTCGGTAACACGATGAGGGGTTTGGCACCCATCCGCTTCCCTTCAATAACCTCACAACCCTTAGCTTTAATAACATTTCCTTTAGTCAAATGACTAATGACAGTATTCCCGTAGAGGTTCCAAGGAAGCGTGGTCGCCCAAAAAAGGGTCAGCCAAAAAAGACAGTCCCTCCAACTGTTTTTTACCAGACAAGAGCCAAATCTAAAGTGGGTCCTGCTAGTAGTTTCACTATTGATATTGCTAAAAAAAGTAAAGACGGAACGTGGTGTTTTAGCAAGAGATTTGTGAAAAAGGCGGTTTCTCATTCCACAGGTTTTGAATCCCCTCAACATGGTGAGGCTGAGGAGGACGTCGAGGATGGCGAGTTTGAGGTTACTCCGGAAGTATCTCCTATTCCGGTTTCTAACCGATTTCTCTGCTTGAATCCGGATAGGGAGTAGGTTTGGAGGGCGGTGCTCTGTTTCGTTTGCTTCCTGTTCTGTTTTTGTTTTTTTGTTTGGCTTTTTGCTTGTATCGGTTTGGGGAAAAGGTCCTTTTACGGATCGTTTTTCGTGCTTCGTTTTACTTTCTTGTAGAACGTTTGCCTAATAAAAAATTTCGCTTATCAAAAAAAAGACAACAAAGAAAAAGTGGGAACTTGTGATGACACCCTAAGAATTAGCTCTCAAAATGGGTGCGACAAGCGCACTAGCCGTCAAGTAGTATTCAGGATTTGGCCTGAGTTATCTTATCCCAAAGGAGAAATTAGACAAGCACTTTAATTAATTAATTAATTAATTAATTAATCTGTTACTCAAACTACTTCTAATATAATGGTTGGTTTGTTTTATAAAGAAAATGATTAATTGAACACACAATAAATAAAATTAAGAATAAAATAAGAACACAATATCAAAGTGGTTTTGAAATCCAATATTTAAGGTGTTGGCTATTGTTCACGAGTTGGAGAGTAAAGGAGTAGTTGTTGCTGAAGGATGGGATCTGGTGTGGGGAGACGCAAGGGATGGGCGCTGAAACTGGTTGCGATAGATTTTGATCACGCAGTCAAATGATCTTATGGCTAGAAGACACGGTCAAAGCATGCAAGGCGAACGGATGAATCTGGTCAGCTCTGCGGTCAGACGATCCAACGTTTACAAGAGAGTAGGGGCACGATATTTCCTGCGTTGTTCCTCACAGGATCCGCGTGAGGATAAGCGCGCCATGTGGCGCTCTCTTATTGTTCCATGTGCCATGTTATGTGTTTTTTTCTTTCTATTTTCGAGCTCTATTCTTCTTTCGCTCATTCCCACTTTATTTGTATTCCGATCGACTTTGTTTTTGCGCCAATATTTTATTTTCTCGAGGACTACAATATGAGGTCAATGATGAATACTTTTGGAACATTTGAAAAACATCGACAAAGAACGAGGCTTCCAACAGTTATCAGTAAACACTAAAAATATAAAAATGAGACATAAACAAGGTAAAAAATATGGAGAAAATGGTCAAATTGAGTAGGAAATTATACGCTTATTAGAACCATCAACCCAAATGTTCTTTAGGCGTTACAAATGCATTAAGGCCGACATAGGTGGACTATGCGGATGCATGGATTGAAGATCTTCATGACTGCGAATTAGGCATTTGGTTGAGCTGATATTGATCACATGATGCAGATATAGTTTGTAATTCTGGTGTCAAGCAACAGTCGAGAAAAACTCCATTACTGCTCGTCGCTCGACAATATTGCCTGGTAATTTTCTTGTCTTCGTTTGACATGGTTCCGGTTAGATAAGAGCATGGGAAAGAGAATTTTAAAGAAAGATAAAAGATATGATAGATATGTGAAGAAGCGGAAGATAGAATAATAATGTATACCTAGTATTTATTTATAAGAAAAAAATTCATTTTTTCTCTATGACCATTAATCCTTTATTTATTTATTTATTTAACTGGACTTTTTGTAAGAACCGCCCCCGGTAGATCCCGGTCGAATTGGCGACTTTTGGCCAAGTTTGACTTTCGACCGGAAAAGTCAAACAATGACTCCGGGAGTTGCTCGGGACCCTTCCGGGGCCCAAAAAGATTAGCCGTCATCACGGTTAGCTTAGTTGGTCCATTTCCTTTCGTTTGACTGTAATATTGAAAAAGTCAATTCACGGTCAAACTTGGACTTTTTATCGACTAAATCCGATTTAATTTGGACTGCTGGATTTTAATTAGAGGAGAGTGGTCCCCACTAGGACACATGTCCTTAGGGGCTTGGAGGAAAAGAAAAGAGTCTTCAATGACCTTTTTACCCTCACTAGTTGTCCTAAAAGGAGATAAGAACTAAAGGGTTTTTGGTTTTTTCCACCTCTAGGTCTTTTTAAGGCATTGCAAGACAACAAATCAGCCCATTTCCCTTGTTGCAGCCGAGTATAGCTAGAGAGAGGAGAGCTTGGAGCTTCTATGGTGTCTTAAAGAAGAAGTAAGAGAAAAAGAAGACATTTAGCCCCCTTTCTCCACCCAAAACTTCTCCAAAAACCCATATTCTTCATCATCTCTTCCATCTAAAGGTGTGTACACTATCACAATCTCTTTTCCTTTCATTTTAATTCATGGGTTTACTTGGGTTTTGCCTAAACTAGCTAGATTTTGTTGTTCCTTGTGGTTATTTGTTGTTAGATGTTACTTTGGTGAAGTAGAGGTTTGAGTTTTGTTGAAATCTTTGGTTTTCGGTGGTTTTTTGGATTGGAAATCTCTTGGGTGTTTGTGGTTTTGTTGATTCTTACCATGGGTAGAGGAGGATTAGAGTTATTTGACTGTTTTTGGAGTTTTTAGAAGTGAAAAATGGAGGTTTTGTTGTAATTTTCGTGAAAAAGGAGCTGGAGGTTGAAGAAGGGCGAGTCTGCCCAGACCCGCCACGGATCCGTGACGGGTACCATGACGGGAGACGTCAAGGCTCCGTGACGGAGGCCGTGACGGCACGCGTCACGGTTTCGTGACGTCATCCGTGACGGGTGGCATCACGGCTCCGTGACTCGATCCGTGGCAGACCAGTTTTGGTCCTTTTAAATCTTTTTGGTTTTTTTACGTGTAATTCGAAAGGTGTTTGTGAACCAAGCGGTTGGGTTTTTTTTAACTTAGATGCTTGCCTCTTGGTTAGTCTTTGATTAGAGTTTTATTTGTGGTCCAAGACCTTGGTAGCGAGCTCGACGAAGGAGGAGGCTTTGGAGACCACGTGAGAAGACAGAGAGGAAGCTAGCCCGGACGTCAGCAGCTAGGAGTAATTTTTCGTGGAGATTCCGAGGTAGGGAAATTACTAAACTCCTCTTTTAATTTAACGCTTTAGTATGCCTACAGGATAATAATAACCGAAAAGGTCCTAGTTTGCATATAGGATTTGATTCACTAGAATAATCGTTTTTCAATTACAATAATAACCGGACGTGTCTAGTATGCATATAAGATGTGATTCACTAGTTTAATCGCTTTCAATACTTGGGAAATTGTCGTGCTGGTAGAATGGCCATGAAGAGCCTTAGGATTGTTTGTGATTGCCACGCATGCCGTGCTTGCTTAGTCTTTAGGTTAAGATAAGAGTCAAACTAAACTAGATGAATTGTGATGATTGTGATCCGAATGTTTGAATGATTGATTGAATGAATGTTTGAATGTAAATTGATTGTGCCATTTGGTATGATCGGGTGAGTGATAGACCGATGGGACGTGGTTGGTAAGTATGCCGGTAAGTGTGATTGTTAATATGAGTTCTTGTGGCGTGTTGTGGTATTGTTGTGAATTGCTAAGCTGTGGTTGTATTATGACTGTTTGGTATGTTACTCTCTTGTGTGATCTAGGAGGAGTTGTGTTCCGGTATGGTACCTACACCGAGGGGGTAAGCCGGTGTGGGGTAGTACCTAGGCCGATGACTTGTGATCCGGTATGGTACCTACACCGAGGGGGTACGCCGGTGTGGGGTAGTACCTAAGCCGAGAGATTGTGTTCAACCCGATGTGAATCCCGGGAAGACGTCCAGGCCGAAGGGAATTCCGGTATGACGTGAGATTGTTTACCCTGCGGGGATGGTTACTTATTGCTTACCCGAGAGTATGTGTCCTGCGGGAGCATTCCCGGGAGGTTATCCTGTTTCACCCCGATGATCTATGGTTCATTGGGAACATTTCCGAGAATCCCGACGATATGTGTTCCTTCAGGGATGTTTCCGGTAGCCTCGACGTATGTGTCTCCTCTGGACCGAGGGGAAATCCGACATGACATAATGACTAATTGTGGATCGAAGTAGTGTGGTTTAATTTATCGACACGACGTTTAAATGCTCTCTTTAGCTGTTTTATTACAGATTACACCGCCTTTCCTTAATCTTCTTGAGTTATTGTTTTTACATTAAGCATTGAACTTCTTATTGTTCTCTATTTATAGCATCTTGTGGGTTAATCGTACTAATTGTAATTTGTGGCTAATTGTGCTAATTCAGTTTTTATTACCAAAGTGGATGTTTCTTTTACTTTATTATTTTCCCTACTGAGCGTAAGCTCACCCCCCCTCTTTTGTTTATTGTTTATACATGCTTACTTGGTGAGTAGTTGCTAGGGGTGGGCTCGAGGCTCAGGAGTTTCTTGGAGAGTCCGGGTGGTGTTGGTGTTAGAGGCGTACTTTACTATTTGTATTGAACCTTGCCGTTTTCGTTATTTATGAGTTTGACTCATCTCTTTTACTGGATTATGTTTTATTCAAGACTTATTTATTCTTAGTTACTCTTTTATCGTCAATTATTATTTTTTTTTCCTCTCACGTCTCGAGTCCGGTCAAAATCGAATTTGGGGCGTGACACTTTTGGATTCGGTCAATGGTATGTTTTTTCACTCGGTGCGATGTGGCACTATCTAGTTGACTTGAGGAATCTCGACATCGACAAGTAACGACGTGAGCGAGAGGAGATGCCGACTTCAGCATCATGCTTTGGCATTTTCATCCGACTCCACGTTGTCCTTTTGTAACAGCTTTCAACATCAATAACTGATACCGATCTTGACATTTAAATTACAAGTATTAGGACCACTATGAGTGTTGTAATATATCATTAAGATGAGTTGTAATAAAAATCTCTGATACAAAACAAGGGATTTAAAATCTACACTATGTAGGTATAGATTTCACTTTCAAAATTTGTTTCATTTCGACTTTAAATTTGTATCTTGTACCAAAATTTTATCGGATATACTCTATGAAAAATTATTTTTATTTTTCTTCAGATGTGATTTAGTTTAAATTTATCGTAGACTAAATATTGTTTTTTTATGTGAGTTAAAATTTCTACCTCTTGAGGATGGTGTAAATCTATTTATAATTTAGTTGTTGATTATGTTAAGATTGGTCTCGACCTATTTTTTAGACTGTATAATAGCGTCGATCGTTTATTAAAATTTCTAAAATGTCAATAATAAAAATCGCTTGCCTATTTTAGTTTGTGCTACATTAGCTTGCTTATTTTCTTACATGTTCGCTTAAATATTTCGAATTTCAGGTCGATATAAAGAAGAAAATATCCTAAATATTTGTTTGAGAGCGAGATTGTTCCCAACGTTCACAACAACAATGTCCCCAACCCGGGAAAAAAAGGTCTTCACATGGTCGACAGTCATAGATGGGTGAAGGTTAACAATGAAAATATGATGGTCTCTGTTTAGTAGGTTTAGCATCCGTTAGCTTCCTTTCCTGGTCTCTCAATTTAATGGTGTTAAAGTAGATCCATTGGGAAAAGAGGCGGCGACCACAATAGCACCTGTCCCAACCCTTTCGCCCGTTACCCTTTTTCGGGGAGGGTAGACACTGACACATCGACAAAAGACAAAAGACGGACTTACTCGGTCACCTACAACAGCTGAACCAGAGTCGCTAGAGTCAAAGACAGTAGTGGGGATCTGGGGAACTACAAAAACAGACTTATAACTTTTTTGAAAAACAAATATATTAATAATATCTCAAGACTTTAACAAAAAAAAAACGAAAAAAAAAAGGTATAAAACCTCTCCCATAAAAAAGAGCACGCCAAAAAAAAAGTCTAAAAACATCAAATTGTGTCCTAAACATATTCAATCAATGAGTTTACAACAGGTCCTATACCTAAATATTACCATCATGTAGCAAACAATACACAAACGAAACAGAGGCTATACATCAAACAACTAGCTTAGGTTAGCCCTTCCTTAACTTATAATAAGTTTAAGAAAACACTCTTTTCACTAAACCCATGTTATGTTAGCAATTAACATGCATTAATGACTGGTCATGTCATTCATCTTATAGCTTTTGCAACAGTCACAACACTAGATGTGATCAATATAGTGTGTATCAGAGATGGACTGCACAAAGACCACATCCAGCCAGGCAAGACCATTGAGTTCTAGTCCAAAACCTTAGCTCTTGGTTCCTCGTTTTGTATGACTCAGTCTTGTTTCATAATTGATATCTCGATGGTCAACACAGTATAGCTTTATCCCCAGTTCAAACAATCTCAACCTTTTGGATTCCAAACTTGTCCGGGTCCATTTAGCCGGACATCCCTCCCTCCTTCGGACCTCAATGATGACTGATTTCTGTTCCTCAAGGCTCAAGTCTGTATTTCCTCTCAATTATTACTCACTTCTCTTTGAGGCAGTCATGTCTCCAAATATGGTTTTGGCCGCTTCTGTCATGAAATACCTACTTTGCCCCACCATTTGACCATCCCCTCATATGATCCTTGTTTCTTCTTCTTTTTCCTTCTCCAATCACATTCCATGACCTGATGGTCCACACCAGTTACTTGGTGATCCAAGGACCAACTGGAAAGATAAGAGACACCATCGTTGCATGACTCACTTTCATTGTGTTTCACGTTGCATATTCCTAGTTTTCTAATAACAACAATCACTGTCAGCACTAATCAGAAAACTGTCAAATGGATGAGCCAATTACCAGCCGATAATGCTCACCACCAGTACCATTCATTTCCTCAATTTTGAACGAGACAAAGACTCACACCATCTCCAATGATACTACGGTGATTTTAGAGAAAAGAAACTGAGAAATTGGATTAGTTGAAGTGTCTCTCAATAATTTAGTGACTTCATTAGGAAGAAGTTCAAAAAATTGATATTGAACCAATATATTTTAGTCCACACAACAATCATCTTTCTCTAACGCGTTTAGAGTTTTCAAAATTCTTCTCCTCCCACCATTTTTATAGTATTGCTGTCATAACCTCCTACTACCAATCATTATTGGGCAAATCTTTCGCCCCCTACCTTGTCGTTCACCACCCAGCCGTTCCACACATACCACCCACCTTCGACAGCCGCCGCTATCTCACACTTTCCCCTCACAGTTACCCTTTCCACCGTCCATCAACAACTGTAGCACCCGTTTTCACCAACTGCCGTGGAGCCGCTCGAGATTCTGGAGAGAAGGGACCTAAGGTGGCCCGATCAATCCTGACCTAGCCGTACACCGCTGCCCCTCAGTTGATGGGAGAATCGAAGCACCAATGGAGAACATTTTACATATGACCGCCCCTCGCGCTTTGGCGCCAGCCCTAAGATCCACGTGGGAACAGATCATTATCCATCGCCACTGCTGCTTGAACATGGCATTTACGATCCCGATTCGGAGCCGTAACTTTGACCAACAAAGTATCATGGCCCTTCCACCGACGCTCTTTCTTCGGAGGCGATACGGAATGCCTAGATTCTCTGGCCGGTGTGGGAACGTCGGGAGCCCCATAAGACCCTGATCAGGGGACCACGAACTTGACACCTCTTACAATGATGTTGAATCACGTCATGGAGAATCCCGTCCATGGAGAACGATCGTCCGAAAAATACGAGTGAGTAAGGAACATATTACCCTAGGGCGAGGACCACGGACTGGCCGACTTTTGCCAAAGGTGAGAGTAATGATTCTTAGGACCCGCATTATCGTAGACACATGCCGTAGTTTGCGGAGAGCATAATGCATCCATTTCCAAGACATGAACCATCCTAGGGAGCATCCAAAGGATCATGTAGCTGTCAGGAATAGGAATGGCCAGGAGTTGTACCAGTTAGATTCATCATCCACTGTTTGGACTGATGGCTCAGGCAGTGTTACACATGATACACAGAGGAACCACCATATTGACATGATTAAATATCCCGATGAAATGATAGCGAGGTTCGGTTCCCGACCTCGTTGGTCGAAATGAGGCACATGTGGCAATACGGGGTGTAGTAGAGGAGCCACACCCCGACCTCCACAGAACAGTCATTGGCTTTTTCTCAGTTTCCTCCGATCCCTAGCATACTCCTTCGACGAATGTTACGACATAACATGTCAGTCCAAGTCGGGACGGAGATCGTCTACTGGATTTCTTGTGCATCTCTCTGCACGAATAAGGACCCACCCCTTATGTTTTTTCTCCCTAGTAACACCAGGCGTATTGTCATGGGATTAATGTTTTGGCCGTCACCAAAACTATATCTCATCCTATTTATTTATTTCCACGCGTTGTACGATTCTCGTCATCATTTCCATTAATTATCAATAATATTTCTTGTTGCACAAAAACAAATATTTAAGTCCACATATAATTAATAACATAAATTATATCTTCCAATCCAATGACGTTGACTATTGGGTCTCGAGGTAGGGTAGGAGATGAACCAACTTGCAGCGGAATAAAATTGAAACCAAGAAACCATGTAAGCCATGAAACAACTACCAAAGATTAGAATCACAAGACAAAAATTCTGCACAATTTCTTACCAAAACAAGAACACCGGGTAAAAAATGATTTGGATTGAGTCTCCAAGACGCGTACATATCCTCGAAGGAATCAAAGCCACATAATTCTTGAGTTTGAGGACTCACGAACACAACAATATGGAGAAAACATGCCAAAACCGAAATTGCAAGAGGAGAGAGGAAGTGTTGGTGTTTTTCTCTTTTTTTGTGTGTTTATTTTGTTGAAAGGATTAATCTTAAGTCATCTTCTCCCATAAACATAATTGAATAATAGTAAATAGGACAAGGATGGTGATAAGCATGGTTTAAAGAGGACAAGCATGGTGTAGATTAGATGGGAGTTGGTGGTGAATCACCGACACGTTAATCTAGTCTTGCTTACTTAGTACTAATTAATCAAGACTTAATTAATTATCTCCATGGGCTTTTGGTGGCATGGGCCGCCCATGGGCCTTGCGGGTGATGGCCCGTGGCCATTCCCAAAGAGGTCCAGTGACGCGCTCATCGCCTCCACGCTTCCCATCCCGGATATGTCCAACATTATCCGACGCGATCAATCCCAAGACTCCAAGCCTTATCTCGATCCTTAATGTCCTAAATACTTACGAGCACATGACCTAAAACCCAGTTTTGGTCATGTCCCGAGAAAACTCCCCTTTTGTCCATTCTCCATAAATGTGTTAATGAGTTTCATCATCTAGTGTGACCCTTAGGTTTATGCATGTCGAAAAATCAACGTAAAATCCCATTTTACTTGATCCTACACGAGTGGAAACTAACGAGACTTTAGTATTTCCTGACACTACATAATGAATCGACCTTGTCGATTCTAACCTTTATGTTGCCTATGTCACTATCCTTTCATCACCGATGATATCCTGATTGAGATAAGGCCTAGAGTCGTTATCCTTATTATTCTCAATCATTGTTCCTTGATATGTGAGATGACTGAATACATGATACACAATATTATGTGCATGGTCATACTATTCTTTTAGTCATTCTCGATCAAGCGGTTGAGAACCAATATCTTTGCAATACCGTAGTATGAGAGATAAACCCCTTAGTTGTCTTTCGTGTCACTCATGCAGTCCATCCCTAAGCCAATCCCGACCGTTATGAAAACCCTGTCACATGAAACGTTGGGCTTAGGTCATACTCAATTGTTTACTGCATAGTAATTAGAAAGAGTCATTGGTCTAAGGATACATGAAAAGCTACGACAATGAATATGTTCATGACTACATCTATGACACATATTCATGTCGTGTCGTCTAATATCATGTCCCACATGATATCTATGATCAAACTCTGGAATCCCATTTCAATGAATAACAGAACGTAATCCATAAAGAGTCATCTTTCATACTAGTCGCTTCTAGTGAATCTTTGTTGACTAGGGGCCCATCGAGTATGATCTATTTCGATCTATGGTTCTATTCGCATGGTGGGCATAGATCAGAACATATATTGATACATTACTTCAACACATAAGTAATATAAAGTCTTTTTAATATTATTGCTAACGATGATATATACATTTAGATGTTTACGATTGAACTACGGACTGTTACGCCCCAATTTCAGTAAACCGAACTCAGGACGTGAACTTTTAAAACAATAAAACATTTTGAAACCTTTTACATTAAATCACTTTAAAAACACCATTTGTTCAACAAAATATTATTTACAACTTAAAACACGTCCCAACAAGTGGACAAAAGTATGGTATTCGTCGCTAGACTCAAATAAACCCAGAATCCCGCTCCTAGCTCTTCAAGCTTCAGAAGCTCACCTAGTCCAACCTGCGACCCGTACCTGTAGGAAAAGCAGCTAGGGGTGAGCGTTCGCTCACCACCACGGATAACAGACTGACTACGGCATAATCAGCAGACAAAGTCGGTAACACCAACAACCAACTCAACACCGGGGATCACTATCCCCAAACTCAAGTAACCCGACCGACACCCACACACTGATACTTTCCTCAGCCGACTCAACACTCGGACACGTAAAGTAGACCCGACACAACGATTGACGACCTCCTCCAAAGACACGATAGACCACCACGCAACACCCAAGATCACAAAGGATCGCACACCAAACAAGATCACAAAGGATCGCTCTCCTGTCAGCTGCTCAGTGTCGGTTGCTAACCGGCTGGGCTCGAGCCTGCCCCACGCGCTTTGCCGATCCCTGTCAGGCTCCAGGCGGTCGACTTGTTGGCGATATATACAGCGCTGCTTTTCCCGATAGCTAGTCGGAAGGGGAGCTGCCCTCTCATCGCCTAAAAACGCTCACAACCTCCCGAGACTCGAACTCGGTCAGGCTAGCCAAATAACGCTCGCAACTTCCCGAGACTCGAACTCGGTCAAGCCAGCCAAAGAACGCTCGCAACCTCTCGAGACTCGAACTCGGTCAGGCCAGCCAAAGAACGCTCGCAACTTACCGATTCCTGTCAGGTAAGCCAGCCAAATTCCACACCACTTCCCGACACACAGTCGGGTCACTAACCTCGGGCAAGCACAATCACAATCACAAGCAAAGTTCAACAAACAGCAACAACACAGGTTCAACACTCCACATGCACTCATGGCCGCCCAAGACACCAACAGTAAAGACACGGGTTCAACTACCCCACGGGCACTCATGGCCACCAAGACACACCAACAGTAACTCACAGGCTCAACAACCCCACGGGCACTCATGGCCACCCAAGACACACCAACAGTAACTCACGGGCTCAACAACCCCACGTCACTCACGGCCACCCAAGACACACCAACAGTAACTCACGGACTCAACAACCCCACGGCACTCACGGCCACCCAAGACACAACAGTAAAACACGGGCTCTCATGGCCACCCAAGACACAAATTACACAAACAACCTCCGGGCATAACCAATGCCTCCAGCAGTTCTAATATCAACAGTTTCACAATCAACCTCCGGGCATGGTCATATGCCTCCAGTACTCCTAATATCGATAAGTTCACAATCAACCTCCGGGCATGGTCATATGCCTCCAGTAATTCTAACATCGATAAGTTCTCTGCTCCTACGACACTACTAAGTGTCACATGCATTTCCAATCTTCGATAACCTACTAAACCCACGACACCCCAAGTGTCACATGCATTTCTAATATCCGATAACCTACTTAACCAACGACACCCAAGTGTCACATGCATTTCTACTGTTAACTTTCCCTAGTCAGGGCCGAGATCCGGCTACTTTTCCCTACCTTGTGCGTGTTCTCCAAAACCAACCAACAAGCTCCGGCGTGATCTCAGTCACTCGCCTAGCTTCCCTTTCCCTCGGTCTGCAGCACGATCTAAAAGAACACAATTTTAAACGCTTTTAAGCTTGCAGGCATAATGCTGAATTTTAATAAACTTGACGCCCAAAAGTAACCCCGACAATGTCGATCACTCCCAAACTCCCCAATTACTCGACATTTTCGATATTGGACCCGGAAAGGCCCGATTCGCCCGACATGGCGAATCTGCCCGGGTTTTGGAAACGCCCTTCCGGGGCTCCGAAAATTCCCGTTTTCATTTCTACAGTCTTAGAATAATTCAAGGGTTCCTAGGCACTCGACGGAATCGAATTCCGACTTCCGAGTCATTTAATTAGCGTTTAAAGTTTCTAAAACCCGTCAATTACAACTTTCACAATTTAATTCCAAATTTCGATCCGGTTGTAGATTAATGACTTGGGGAACGTTCTAAACCACCCGAACACGAAAACCCGTGACCCGAGCACGTGGGCCCCACACTGCCACAATGGAAAAATTCACTTTTTGCCCCAAAACGTTCCTAACGAACCCCAAACCTCAACCATTCATCTTTAAACCAATTCTAACCAAAACCCAACCATAATCAAACCGTTTAAACTCAAACCCTAAATTTCAAACGTACCAAAATGAAAATCGGTTAGGTGCTCACCGTAGAGAATGATGGTGTGAGCTTGAATCTTCTATCGTTGAGACGATCCAACGGCTTGATGAACGAGAAACGTCACAAATTCCCAAAGCCTCTTCTCTTTTTCTCTCTTCCTTTCTCTCTCTAAAAGTCTATTTTTTTCTAATTGTGAAGTGTTGGCCGAGACATCACAATTGCCTTCCCTTTTGTTTTGTATTAAAAAGTAACAAAATAATACTTAATTATAAACTAACACTATTGAAGTCTTCTCTTGTCTTGTCCAAAAACCTAACACCACCACATAGTTGACATGTGGTCAAGTGGGTCCCATCCCTTTTTGGAAAATATCTTCTAGATATTTTCCAATCAGATTCGCGAAATTCGGTCGTTTCGGGTCCCGAACGGGCACTTTTTTCCAAGAAATTACGAAACTTGACGGGCTATAAGGAAACGGCTCAACTAAGACCGCTGCGACGACGGATAAGCTTTTTGGATCCAAAACGGACCTCGAATGGACCAAAACGTCGCTCGGTTGACTTTTCCAACGAAAAGTCAACATTTTTCGAATTGGTCAGAAAGTTGCCCTGAGTCCCCCGGAACTCACTTTGGTCGATAACGGGGTCAACTTACGTCCGGTATGACCCTCAGAGTCAATTTTAGGTTTAAATAAGTGCCTGACCAAATTTTTTAAATTTTCCTGTTTTTCGCAGGTTTGACTAGCGTTACCGGAAGTGGTTATTACACGGACACTAAGGCTAACAATCTCCCTCTTTCCCTAGTTCCAATCTAAACTCCAATCTACTCCCATTGGCCTTACATATGCCTCATGTTTAGGCAACGACAGTGCCTTAGACAAAGGGTCGGCTATGTTATCATATGTTGCAATATAGGTGATCTTCACTTCACCTCTGTTCAGAATGTCTCTGGTGAGGTGGTAATGATGCAATACATATTTGGATTTGTTATGCGATATGGGCTCTTTAGCTTGCACAATGGCCCATTGTGTTGTCGCAAAATAGATTCACCGGGTTGGACGGGTTTTTAATTACACCCAACCCTGCCGTGAATTTCCTTATCCACATATCCTTCTTAGCTATCTTTGCAGTAACCATCTACTCGACCTCTATCGTAGAATTGGTGACAGTATCTTGCTTCATGCTTTTCCAGCTGAAAGCTCCGTATTCAGCGTAAACACATGTCCTGACTGACTTCTAAAGTCGTCTGGATCCGTTTGGAAACTAGCGTCTACATATCAATTGATGACTAATTCAACATCATCTCCCCCCCGGATTTAGACTGATATATGTTGGTACATTTCATGGCATACGAGACGTCCGGTCTCGTGCATATCATGGCATACATGATCGATCCTACCCAAAAACGTATAGGATTCGCATAATTCTTTTCAACTCATCAAGTGTCCTAGAATACTGAGTCTTACTGAGTTTAATGCCATGACGAGCAGGTAAGAGTCCTTTATTTGAATCGAGCATTGAGAACCTACTCAATGTCTTGTTCACATAGGTGCTCTGACTTAATCCCAAGACCCTCTTGGTGCGATATTTATATGTCTTAATCCCTAAGATATAAGTAGCATCGCCTAAGTCCATTATCGACAAAAACTTCCTCAACAAAGCTTTTAGTTTCGTGTAAGGTTGGGATGTGTTTTCCAATGAGTATCAGAAAGGTAATCTTGCTCCCACTAGACTTTTTATAAACCCAAGGTACATCCTAGTTCTTGATGAAACCAAATCCAATTACAACTTCATAAAAACGAAAGTTCCAACTCCGAGAAACATGCTTCAATCCATAAATGGATTTCAACAACTTACAAATCTTTCCCTTAATCTTCGAATCGACAAACTCTTCGGGCTGAGACATATAAACGTTCTCCATTAAACTTCCGTTTAAGAAAGTGGTTTTGACATCCATGTGCCATATGTCGTAATCTTGATACGCAGCTATGGCAAGAAGAATCCAGATCGATTTTGACCATAGCCACTAGGGAGAAAGTTTCCTCATAGTTAATCCCTTGGATCTGCCTATAACCTTTCGCCACTAGTCGGGCTTTGTAGGTTTGAGGGTTGTCGTCCATTTCCATCTTCACCTTGAAGATCCATTTGCATCTGATGATCCTCACACCATCGATGATGTTAGATATATATAATTGGGCCTTTAATTATCAGCTTGAGCTTTTAGTTGAGTTGGCCCTCTAATATGGTATCAGAATAAATTAGAATTTTTGTATAGAGTGGGGTTTGAACCCGGGTCCGTGAGGTGCCAAGCTCTAATACCATATTAGAGAACCAACTCAATTAAAAGCTCAAGCTGATAGTTGAATGCTCAATTATATATCTAACAGAATTATAGGTATGAGTTTTTAGTTTTGAGGTTAAAAGAAAAAGAGAAAGGAAAGAAGGTCAAAGGTCAAGGATAATCTTGGAATTTTTTGAAAATGAATGAAAAGTTAACGGTTGGGTATGAAAGTGTTATTAAATGTTTGATTTAAGCATGAAATTGCAAAAAAGTTTATGTCAGAATATCATTTTGAAATTAAATATTTGGTAGCGTGTTAAAATAAATGTTTCCCTAATCAGCCATCTAGTCGGGATCTCCTTGCACATGTCTTTTGGCCCCTGTGCCCCCTTTCTCCGAACTCTGTTGGGGCATTGGCGGCATCGAATAACGAGGCATTCCCCTAGGACCCCCTCCCAGGTATTCCCAATTTGTCCACGGGATAGCTTTTCCATGTTTAGCCTTTTCCAAGGTTGACTGTGGGTCTGCCGGGGCCCTCAGCGACGGCCCACGAACACCCCCTGCGACCAGACACACCGGGAATAAATTTCCTGCACAGCTACAACCAAAGCAATGGTCCAAGAGATGTTCGTATGACACATGGAGGAGAGTGTGTACCTGTGATTCCGACAGCCGGAACCAAATCTGACCCCGCAGTAGAGGAGATGTTCGAATGTCAGCTCTAATCCTGATTTTCATAAAGTCCCCCAGTAAAGACCCGACTTGTCCACATCCACCGCTTGACAAACTCCCAGCGCATTCCCCACTCGGAAGCCCACCTCGTTATTCCACGCTCCCACCGGCAGATTAGACACTCTAGCCCATACCGAGAAATGATGAAAGCTGAGGTCCCCTGCTTGCATATGGGCTCGTAGATCTGTGCATAACACCAAGGAGTCCCGAATGCCAATGGTTCCCCTTTTTTCTTTTATAGTATGGCTTAAAGACACTAAAATACAACCCATAAGTGTGCGGAAGGTTAAAAGGTATGGAGGCAGGTTAGGGTTGGGGAGGAGGAAATTTGGAGAGCAGCAGGAAACACGCTGCAGGAATTGCAGTCGGCTCAAGATAAGCAAATTGGGGTGATGGATGGTGGGGGGTAACCGGTATAACAAGGCCAAGTGGTGGAGGGGAGGTTCGGAGGAGGAGTTGAGTTAAACCGGTGGGTGGGAGTGTTAAAATAAATGTGGACGGCTCGATTTTGGGTCGATTGGGAGGAGGAGGGGATATGATTTGTCTGAGTGTTGTCCAGGCCATCAACAGTGATGGGGTCTATTTGTTCTCAATAGGGCCGATTATCATGGAGTGCAGAGCTAAACTGAAGGTATTGGAGGGGTTCAAACTTAATTTTGTGCATAGAGAAGCAAATGTAGTAGCACACTGTTTAGCTCGTAATGCTTGCGATTGGTGTATCATTGATTGACTGTTTATGGAGATTCCAGTGGAATTCGGTGAATTTTTAGCCAAAGATATTTCATAATGACATCATCGCAATTTACAAAAAAAAAAATATAACCAAATCAACTAAAACATAAAAAGAAATGCTACTACAGGGTGACTTTGTTTGTAGAAGTGACAACGAATGACGATACCAGATCTTAATCTTTAAAAAATCTTGTTTTCCTAATTTCATTATTACTAGTAAGTAGATGATTTATCCATCATTTTATGCACTCAAAATTCATGGTACTGGGACTTGATAATGTAAGTTAGGTTGTTAGGTAGGGTTGATTACGGTTTACATTCAATTTAGTTTTATTTTTATATAAGTATAGTCAAGTTTTAAATTAATTTTGCAATTTCTTTGAGTTTCAATTTTTGTATTTAAATATTTTTATTAGAAAATAAACTAATTTACTGCTTATTATTTGGAAATAACAAAAGTGTTTGAAAGGACTAGAACACCTTATGCAAAATCTGAGTTTTGATTCCTAGTCACTGGCTTCTCAAATCTATCGTTCTTTCTTTAGATCCGAATTGTAATCCCACTTTTTTGACTCGATAACGAGGGGAGTGAAGAAAAAAAGGTTAGATAAGTGGTTTAGATTAGTGATAAATAATCAGGGTTTAAATAAGTGGTACACAAATTACGGTTTACGTTGATTTACTGACATGCATAAACCTAAGGGTCACACGGAGGATGAAACTCATTAACATATATGGAGAATGGTCAAAAAGGGAGTTGTCTCGGGACATGACCAAACACGGGTTTTGAGTCATGTGTCGTAAGTATTTAGGACATAACAGATCGAGACAAGGCTTGGAGTCTTGAGATTGATCGCGTCGGATAATGTTGGACATATCCGGTATGGAAGGTGTGGAGGCGATGAGCGCATCACGGGACCTCTTTGGGAATGACTACGAGCCATCTTCCGTGAGGCCCATGGGAGGCCCATACCACCAAAGGCCCATAAAATTAATTAATTAAACTTTGATTAATTAGTTCTAATTAAGCAAGGCAAGATTAAGGTGGTGGTGATTCAACACCAACTACCATCTAGTCTTGCATCATATTTGTCCTATTTACATCATGTTTGCACCATGATTCTCTTATATTGTTGTTTATTATGCTGAGAGGATTTACTTGTTTAAGTCATCTTTGTTAAACATAACAAACAAAAGATACATATAGGAACAAGAAACTCTCTTTTTCTCTCCTTGGAAGTTTAGGCCATGGTGATGTTTTTGCTCCATTTTCTTGTGTTCTTGAGTTCTCTAAGCTAAGAACTACGTGACTTTGATTCCTATATGGATACGTAGGCGTCTTGGAGACTCAAGCCGATCATTCCTTAACCTGGTGTTCTTTAATTGGGAGAAACAAGAAGAAAAATATGTGCAGAATTTTCTGTACAGATTTTCTCCGACTAGCCACCTTCAAGAGCCAGATTGGGGGTTCATCCAAAGTCCGATGAAGCTGATTTTTGGAGTGAATGTTCTACCCATATAGGTCTTCAAATTGGACGGTGGAATTTGAATTTAGACGGTTTTTTATTCAGATACACGAGCTGCAAGTTGAGACACTTCAACAATTGATAAGGAAATTGTGATTTTGGTTTTGTTTTGTGTTTCTAACTTTGGTAGTGTTTCATGGCTTGCATGGTCTCGAGTTTTGCTTCCGCTGAAAGTATGGGTTCATACTCTCCATCTAGACCCAATGAATCTTGGGCTAACGCGTGGCCAGCGTTTCGGCTTTAAAGTATGGCACAAACGCTTCGTCTTCTCCACGCATACATGACTCTTTGTCAACCGTTTCTCCACCAACTTTGATCTAACAAGATCACGCCACCGACGTTTCTCCGACAAGCTCGGGCCACGTCGTTTCTCCAGCAAGCTCAGGCTACCCGACGTCTCTCCAACTTCTGCTTAGCCGTCTCACCACCTTTCGTTTCTCCACCCGATGTTTCTCCAACTACCGTTTAATCATCGTGTTTCCGAAACTCCCATTGAATCATCGGTGCCTCTCAAATTGTCGGTTCAACACTCACAGCGTCTCCACCAATAGTTTCTCCCACCGTCGTTTCTCCAACTACTGTTTCTCTACCAATGGCCAACAACTTCGACGTCGATGGTTCGACCATGGAGCCGGGCTCGAGCTTAACCCCTCCATATCACAGGCAGCCCGTACTAGAATGAAAATTCTGTCAATGATCTTGTATGCAAAACTTAACGTAAATCCTCTAAGGATGCTACGTATGTACCGAAAGTGGGGTTTGCCCGAGGAGGTCACATTGTCCTGTGGGTGGATCAAACTGACGGGACAAGGAGACGACCAATCAAGCGATTCCTTTTGGGATAGCATACGTGGGAGCTCGGCCATGTGACCCGGAAAACTCCAAAGACCGAGCGGTCCATCAAGAACTACAAATATCACTAGACCGTCATCAACTGGAAGATGAAGTGGTTCAACGTGTGTTGGTCGTAGTTGAAGTGCATTTACCAACCTAGTTGGTCTGACGGCCAGCTTATGGATCTTGTAGAGGAGGTGTATGCCGAGAAATACGAACACCAGTTCGTATGGCAGCACTGGTTGATCCTTGTGTGGGATCATCCCTGCTGGATCGGGTCGTAGGCTGTACTGGTTGGAAACACAATCAGGTTCCCGGAGTTAGTAATTAACTCTGGGAGCCGGGTTGTGTTTCCGACCGGTAAAACCAGAAGAGTCCATCCGACAGGGATGAGAAGGTCCGCAACCGATGGTCAGCAATTGTAATTCTCTTTGGAGGTATAATATGACTACAAGACTTCGAATTTGTCCTTAGTTTTCAATAGTCAAAGATGGTAGTTAGATTGGGAAAGCGATAGTGTCGTTGCTCCTACAACATAGTAAGTACTGTCACGTTACTAGATCTTTGACACGGTCACGTGACGGTACGTACTATGTTCTCAACAGCAATGACAGTAACACTTCCATGTTCTTGTCATCTTTGATTATTGATGACCGGGAATAAAATTTTAAAGTCGTGTTTTCATATTATACCCTTAGACCCATTACTCAAACTCCAAGAAGATGGCACGTAGATCGTATTTGTGTTGTACTTCCATTGAAACGTTTTGAAAAAAAATAACATCTGCAAAATACTAATAAGATTACGGAACTCAAAATACACATAGACCATGATTGATAACTGTGCTTATCCTTGTTTTTTTTTTCAAAAGACATACATGGTCACGGAAACACTTTCGTGAATTTTACCAAAAAAAAAGGAAAGATTTTTTTACATCCGTAAAACCCGAAAGCATCCGGTTACAGTATTTACTTGTTCGGAGTTTAAAACTTTAAATCTAGTGGCCCTACTCGTCTATTTTCTCGAAACATCCCCTTCCTCCACATAATAAAATCGGACCCTTCAGTTTATTACCTTCCAATTCTTCTTTCATCATGCAACGGCCAAAAACGATGACAACTCACCGACACCAGCACGATCAATGCCACGTGTAAGGCAACGAATCACATTGATCAACGGTTCTTTGCAATAGACTCTACTTCCTGTTTCACTGTATCGTCAAATCGGTTTTTGTTTCTATGTTTCCTAAAATAAATGAAACTTGTTCTTATGTTTCCCGTTTCTGTGTCCAATGATATTAGCGAACAAATAAACAAATTCCACGTGAGTAATTCGCAGAGCCGAGCAGGGGTATTTTTGTGTTTTCTCCTCATACCGAAACGAAAGCCATTTAATTCCATTCTTTTTCACCTCCCCCACACTGACATATTCAGAAACAGCAAAGAAGACCCGGCTCGTATTCACCAAAACTGTGTGATTGTCCCTTCAAGGTTCAGGTTCAGGTTCGTTAATGGCAGGTCGGTGGGTCAAGTCGCTACAGTGCAAATCCAGAGCTTTTGACGACATTTATCACCCGAATCCCAAGCGCATCGTACCCGCTACAGCTAGTTGCCGGAACAACTCAAACGACGTCGTCAAGTCCTCCGTCAAGCGAAGGCCTAGGAAGCCCAAATCTCCACCGCCACCGCCCTCGAAGCCCAGCACTATCAAGCCTGATTCGTCGCGGACTCAGCGCGGTGCCTCCTCCAGGCCGGCACGTGTCCCGGACCCGTTGTTGCCGGCGCTGACGGAGCTTCCCCTGGGCCATCCCTCACGCAACGTCGTCGAGATTATTTTCCACACGAGTTGGAGCCCCGGGGATTTCTCGGGCCGGATAGAGATGATTCTCAAGGTCCAAACCGGGTCGAGAACTGTGGCCCGGTTCGAGGAGTACCGCGAGTTGGTTAAGGCCCAAGCCGGGTCGGGCGGAGGCTGTAATTGGGAGGAGAATGCGCGGTGCGCCGCAGACGGAAACGAAGTTATGCGGTTCCATTGTTTAGGAGATACGTCATGCGCCGGCGGAGGTGCTTCGACGTACGACGCGTGCAGCGGTGCCTGGACGATTCCCGGCGGGAAGGGGGCGGCCATCTGCACGTTTTCAGGCAGCGGAGAAGCGCACGAGAATGCCGGCGGCGGGAGGGGGAGGAGGAGCATGTTGGTGTGCCGGGTGATAGCGGGGCGGGTTTCGACCCAAATCGGGTATGACTCGGTTAGTGGGGACAATGGCGAGTTACTAGTCTTCGATTCCCGTGCGGTGTTACCTTGTTTTCTTATCATCTATAGGCTGTAAAAAATATCAAGCGTAATGTTTTCTTTTTGAAATATAGATTTAGCCTCCTTCAATCCACATTATACATTCGCGAAAAACGTTTTTATATGAATAAAGATACTTGATTATTATTTATGATAGAAGAACTGGATTGATCACCGTTTCTTTTTCTGGTAAACGTTATAGAAGAAAACTAGTTGGTGATGGAGCTTCGCATTAAAGTGTAATTACGTTACATAGTTAACAGACAAATCACATCATAGCAATTAATTACATAGTTGAAGCTGAAGGAAGTGTAAACATCATAGGGCTCGTAGATTGTGGCGTGACTGCAGAGCCTTCTTCGTGTCTTGCAGTTGCAGGGGCGGCCACACCACCCACAATTGGTGCTTAAATAAATATTTAATTATAATAATATTCAAGTCGTCTTCTCTGACTGATAGGGATTACTTCAATTCAAAGACATAGATGTTGGTTATATCATTGTATGATTGTTTTATTTTTGTCTAAAAAAGAAAAAAAAAATCATAATAACATCTATTATAATTTATAAGGAGTAACCAACTAACCATGGTATACACAAAAAAATTAAAAATAATTTGATCTCTCTAGAAGCTCCTCTATCGACGATGGTTCCTCTTCAATTGTCTGAGTTCCTTCAACAACCGATCCTCGAGGATCACTGCCTGGTGATTTTCTCGTCTAGAGGGACTACTCTGGCTCCTCCACCGGTGAAAATCAAACGGGGCCGCCCGATGAAGGCCACGACTCCTCCACCGCGTGTTCCGGCTTCGACTTCGCCTGCCCACTCCTCGGAGAAGACGCCCCCATCCATGCAACCGGTGGCGTCCATGCATGTAGGAGTCTCAACTCTCCCTGATCACTCCCGACGATGAGGGACCTTCATGCGGGCTTCTCGGCTTACTGCCTCACTGAAGATGAGGCGATGGAGGTGGTGTTACCCTACACTCCTCCGGATCCCCAAACCCTAGCTCGACTCTAATTTGTCCTGGTGGGTCGATTGGTTTCTCCAAACCCTCCTCGGAAGGAGGTCCTCCTAGCCGTCATCACCTGTGCCTGGGGGCGTGCTGGTGTGGGGTGGTCGTCAATGATCTCGAACTGGACACTTTCACTTTCTATTTTGTGTCTCTGGAAGCCCGGGTATGGGTACGCTAGAATGAATCGTGGTGCTTCCACGACCACCCTCTACTGCTCGGGGAGATTGTAGACCCAATTTCCTGAGACCTTTCTCGCCTGGATCGTCTTCAACTTTAAGTGTTTGCTCGGGGGATACTGCCCCTCGTCCGTACGCGGGAAACTAGAGAAATTATTGAGGCAACCCTAGAGGAGCATGTGGATACCCCGTGTGACCAATGAGGTCTGTGATGGGGTGGTACGGTGAAGGTGTGCTTCCGGATGACTATCCATCGACCCCTCTGACGGGTAATGATAATGAGTTTTTGGGAATACCAGAACCCGGTACGTGTAACCCTTACATATGCCAAGCTTCCTACCTTCTGTTTCAACTATGGTAGGATTGGTCATATGGTCAGAGACTGTGAGTGGGAGTTGCCGCGGATTTCTCGATATGATGACTCCATGCTGGATTTCAAGACAACGAAGGAAGATAGGTCTGTGATGGGGTGGTACGGTGAAGGTGTGCTTCCGGATGGCTATCCATCGACCCCTCTGACGGGTAATGATAATGAGTTTTTGGGAATACAAGAACCCGGTACGTGTAACCCTTACATATGCCAAGCTTCCTACCTTCTGTTTCAACTGTGGTAGGATTGGTCATATGGTCAGAGACTGTGAGTGGGAGTTGCCGCGGATTTCTCGATATGATGACTCCATGCTGGATTTCAAGACAACGAAGGAAGATAGGTCGTATACTACTGATTGGGTACGGGACCCGATTCCACCACCGCTGTCGGGGTTCGCATCGCTGACCTTGGATTCGATACCTAAGGTTGGATTGCCCTGAGAGAAGGCTCCCCTCATAACCATGGACTTGATACCTAAGCTGGGTCTGAGGGGCCAGTTTTAGTTGGTTAAGGAGCATTCTACTTGGGGTATCGGTCAGTCGTCAACGATAGGCCACCCTGGGTGTTTAGAGATAGGCCTACCTGGTTCTAGCCCATCTGAGACGCTATAGGGTCCTAGGGGCCTAAAGAGGAGCACGGCGGAGGATCCGCGAGAAGATCAGGCGAGGGCTCGGAAACATCCCCGCCAGGACGGATGAAAGGATTTCATGGCTCCAGGGATCTACATTGGGAGGGGTCCCTAATGAGATTCATTCCTCCACCCCCCCCCCCCCTCCCACCCCGGTATTTCCAGTTTGAAGTTCGGTGGTTCAGTCGACAAGACTAGTCCTTGGAGAGAAGGGACCAAGTAGCGTTTAGGCCCCACTTTGAGCTTTTCTTGGCATATGACACCCTTTGGTTTCCTTTTCAGTTCTAGCTTTAGTTTCCTTTTCTGTATTAGTTACTTTTCCTGTTTTAGTTATGTTTCATGTATTGCCCTTATTGCTATAACTGAGTCCGTTTTGGTGCGGTTCGTATCTGATGATTATTGGATCATTGCCCTCTTGAGGGCACTGGGCGTTGTAATGATTATTCCCCATTATTAATGAAATCTGTTTCTTATTCTAAAAAAGTAGTGACTATGGTTTCGATTATGAGAGATGTGGGCGGCCTTCCTCTTCTCTCATGCTCCTCTCATTTTCCTTCAAAAGCAACCTTTCTCGCTCTTCTTCTCTCCTTCTAAGAAGCAACCTCCCTCTATTTTTGGTTGTTGTCACGACTGGAAGCTACCATGACTCCATTCAAGACTGATCCTGTATGTTTAGTGACCTAAGGAAAAGTTTATAAAATTGGTTTATAATAGTATGATTGACTATAAAAAAAAATGTTCAACTTAATTTTTTTTTTAAATTAAGAGTACAAAAATATTTTAATGTATTATTTCTTTACAAATTAAAGATAAATATAGTATTTAATTTTTAAAAAAAGAAAGTGTATGCAAAAAATGGATTTTGAGGCGTCATTTGAAGTTTTAAGTGATAAAAAATTGTTTAGATTTAATATTTTAAAGAGATTTGTATTAAGATACTTGATTACAAAAAAAAAATGCAAGCTAAAAAATATTTGATGCCTTGTTTTTTTGACTAAAAGGTGCAGAATTTTATTAAGGGTAAACTTTACCTTACTGCCCTAAAAATACTTGGGTTTCATCTCACTACCCTAACAATACTTTGTTGCACCACACTACCCTAACAAAAAATTTAGTTTCATTTTAGTACCTACCGTTAATTTTCCATCCATTTTGGATGGAAAATGGTCATGTGCCTGACACATAACCCTATCTCTCAATAAAATACCTAAAATACCCTTAGATAATTTTAAACCCTAATTTATCTCACTTCCTCATCTTATTTCAGATCCTTCTCTCTCCCCCTCACCTCACGCCTCCATTCTTGACCATCAGAAAAAATCTGAAATAACATAAGCAAAATCATCGGAGGAGGAGCTCGACGCCGAATTCACCAGGAAGCTCACCCCTGCCACGCCTCCATCCTTGCTCGTGTGTTTTCCGGGAAGCTTGGACCTGAGCTTTGCTCGTGCTCGTTTTCCATGGACGGAGACGACCGGAAGTATGTCACTGGATGGACTTCTGAACGTGCAGGTCCGACCATGGTGTCGAAGGAGTATCCTCCTCCAGCGGATCTGCTTCCATCTCATTGAGCTGCCACCTACACCGGCGGTCTCTCTACTTCACCTACACTGGAGGTCTCGAGGAAGACAAGGAATCTGGCTTGGCTTCCCAGATCTGTATTTTTTTAATGTTCAATTTTATTTTATTTTTGAAATTTCACTACTCCCATACTACAATTTCAGGAATAATGGATTTTAATTTTCAATCTTGTTCATCTTCTCATTTTTGTTACCGATTTGCGGGATTGAATTTGTTGTGGTTTGGGTTTGAACAAATTCAGTTTTGATACAGGTCGTTCTATGTGTTCATTCTCTTATTTTTGTTCAATTTATGTTCTTCAATGTTTGATTATGTGTGTTCATGGGAGAGGTTGATTGAATGAGTATAAATTGTTGTTAGTGTGAATATTTGTGATTGTCCAAGCCAAAACCAGATCTGGAAAGAGGAAGGAGGACGAACACAGTTTTTGAAATAATTTTTAATAAAACTGAGTTTTTAAAAATAAAAACTGAATTTTATAAATAAAAAAAGAGTTAAAGTAAAACTAAAATTTTAAATATAAACTGAATTTAAAAAAACAGATTTTATAAATATGAAATCCGATTTCTTTAAATAAAAACTTATTTTTTAAAATATAAACTGATTTTTTTTTAAAAAACAGTTTTTTAAAAACAAAACTGATTTTTTAAAATAAAAAATTGATTTTATAAAACAAACAAATAAAAAAAATGAAATTGAATGGCATGGGTTTAAAGATTTGACTGTCAATGAGGGGTATTATGGACTTTTCAAGTGTTTGGATGGAAAAATGGATGAAAAATAGACAGAAACTAACGGTAGGTACTAAAATGAAACTAAAAGTTTTGTTAGGGTAGTGAGGTGCAACAAAGTATTGTTAGGGTAGTGAGATGAAACTCAAGTATTTTTAGGGTAGTGAGGTGAAGTTTACCCTTTTATTGATTGTAAAGAGTCAGTACAAGTAAAGAGGCACCCGAAGAGGTCAACACACAAACTATGTAATACAGACGATATTGAACTTGTCATATATGCGTGAAGGAAGGGTGGGGGTTGGAAAACGAAATTGGGAGTCCTTCTCAAGGTAGTGTCTAAACGCTGCATTTGAGGGACAAAACGACCGAGCTTGAACTCAACACCAATTGTAGGAGGTATGGCTTAGACCAGGGACCCTTCCTTAAGATAGTTATTGAAGCTAGAGGGTCCTAAGATTCCTCCTGGCGGGGATGCTTACCAGCCCTCGCTTGATCATCTAGAGGCTCACCAACGACCCCCATCTTCATACCTCCATCTTCAATTTTGTACTCAGGTAGAATGAAACCTGAAACTTTGGTTTCCTTGCTACTAGAGAGTTGGCCGACCCCAAGTTTTTCCAGCCTGAATCACCTCTCCAAGATGGAGTAACCACCCGATGTCCCGTATCATTAGGTATAGTGTTCGGGGATACGATTGGGATGCTTCCCAAATGCAAGGCGCCCTTAGGTACAGTGTTCGGGGACAAGGGCCTGAAACCTGGTGGTACAATTGGAGACACCTTCTCGTCCCAATCGAACGCGTAGTGCTTCACCTACCGGTCCTTCTGGAATTCTAACATCGAGGCATCAAAACACGGGTTATCATGCACCTCTCGATCAAACTCCCAAATCTCATGCCCGATCCGCCCATAGTTGAAGCAGAATATGGGGAGCTTCGTGTGGGTCAACGAGACCGAACAGGGTCTGGGAACTCCCTGAACCGTAGTATCAGGTGGCGACGGATAGGGCGCTCCAAGAGATGCCAGAACCGGATCTTCACCGCCCCTCCCCAGCACGATCCCCATTGGTCGCACGGGACTACCATACAGATTCCCATGTTGCACCAATTTTTTCGCCAATCGCTCGTGTTCGGACCATTGGAGGGAGACAATGGACATGAACCCAGATCTACAACCGATCCAAAGAGTGGAGCTCCCTGTCCATCGGATCAATGTTCTCAAGTAGGAGAGGGTGACCGTCGAAGCACCAGGGCTCATTACCTCGGACCCAAGCCCTAGCCTCTTGGGATTCAAAGTAAAAGTCAAAGACCCCTAGGTCGATGTCCTTGATAACCAACCCTTTCGCATGTCTCCCCTAGGCGGCGGTGATGATGCAGAGTAGTACTCCTCTTCGAGGAGGCCGTAGAGCCCAACGCTTCCCTACTAAGGCAAACTATTGGCGTGCCACAATCAACAGGTTCATCGGTGAGTAAGGCACCAAAAATTTCTCTTCTTCCTCCTCCTCAAGTGTACATGGAGAAAGGAAATCTTTTAGGTTCACCATGGTGGACCCGAGAAGTACTGGTAACACCGAATCCTTTGGGGCTACATTGTCCTCTAGCGGAAAAAGCCCCGCTCGACGACGAACCATACCAGGAGGGGTGGTCAGCAACGATGGGATCACCGTGATCCGAGTAACATTCGGAAACGAGAGGCCACCGAGAAGCGCCTCCAACTCCATTCTCTCGTCGTCGACGGCTAGCGCCTTTCCCCTTCTAGGGTCTCGATACAGCGGTGGAGAGAGAGACTCAGGTCCGCCACTAGACGGAGGAGCCAGTGGTAGTTTACTTGCAACCAAAGTAACGGATATGTTCTTCACCGGATGACCCTTTTTGCGATTTCAGTAGTGGCCTCGCAGGTGGACGGGCAATCCTCAGAGAAAACGTGCCCAAAGCCATAGATAGAAACGCCGAAAGTACTCCGATTGATGGTGGTGATGGGATGACTAATGATGGATGGACCACTAGATGCAGCACCACAAGTGACGCCAATAGAAACCTTCCTGATGATATCAGTGGTATAGTAGCCAAAGGAAGAGCCTATGACGAAGGGCCTGGTAGGGTTTGCTTCGGCCTCCGCTTTTGTCTAGCCTTAAAAAGAGGCGAGGGTTCTGAGCGGAGACTTGGTGGGGTTGTAGAGAATCCCATGGTAGGAGCCGGTGACGGGACATGATTGGGGCATACAACGGCGGTGAGTGACGTATCGACGACAATGGTAGGAATAGAGACCACCATAGTCAGAGCTAGGGCTAAGGTTCCTCGGGAGAGGATCTCGATATTTGAGAGATATTTTTTATGCCTTATTTCATTAAGAATACCAGAGAATTAGAAGATTTAAATTTAAACAAAGTCATTAAATAACCAAATTTCTTTTTGATATTTATTTGGTTTGGGATCATCCCTTAATTAAGAGTGACTCAAATCTTTTGAAATAAATCTAAAAACTAATGTTACTTGAACAGAATTGTGAATGCGATTTGATTTATGAAAATAAGTGGAAGATTTTTAATAAAATTATATAAAGTTAGAGTCGGAACAATCTCTTTTTTTAACACACGGATAAAAACTTTTATTGCTAGGGAAATAAAAAGGTCGCTGAGACCGTACAATAGTAGAAATAAACTAACATGATGAAATAAAGTTTCGATGACGACTGAAACACTGATCCTATAACTAAATGTCAGGGAATATCCTAAAAAAGGCTATAGGGTGGTTCCCTATTCGAACTGTGCTTGGCACCGTGGATCCATGAAACTTTTCTTGTCTCGATTGGAGCGATATTGTTATGTCGTAACAGTCATTCAAGGAGTTTTCCAAGGAATGGAGGAGGTTGGGGAACAAACATCATTTGTTCTAGGTTTTGAATGTTCTTCTTGAGTTTGAATATTTTTTGAATTTTGGATGTTTCGAATCATTATCTGAAATCGATATTTCTAGATATTGATCTTGATTTTTTGTAACTTTTTTCTAAAAAGAAAAAACAGCAAGAAAAAAAGGAAAAAGATTTAAATAAAACTATAATTAAATTACAAAAAATATAATATAGTAATTAACAAAGAATTAAAACTGAAAAACAAGAAAAAAAATTAACTTGTTAATTATTAAAATTAAAAAGATTAATTAAATTTAGAATTATGTTAAAAAATTAATTAAATTAATATCTGAAAATTAAATATATATTTTTAATTGTGAAAAATAAAAATTAAATACATATTAATCAAAATATAAAGGGTTATTATCATCCGAGTACCCTAAAAATACTTGATTTTCATCCGAGTACCCTAAAAAGTCTTTGAGACAGTTTAGTACCCAAAACAGAAGTTTTCTTTCATATTAGTACCCAAACGCTTACGGCGTCAAATTTTGGACGGAAACAGGCCACACGTGCCCCTCATGTGCCAGTTGATGAGTTGAAAGGTCCATTATACCCTCCTCCCTAATTTATGATATTTCCTCTCTCTCAGACACGACCCTCACTTCACTCTCTTCACTCTCTCACTCTGTCAGACACACGAAGACGAAGACGAAGGAGGAGGAGCTTGCAGAGGGAGACGACGAGTGATTGAGAAGGAGGAGAGAAGGAGGAGCAGCTTGCACCGCGAAGACGAAGCCTGGATGTCGATGAAATCAAAGGGCGCCAGTTCTGGGTTTCGGAACATGAAGATTGAGGAGTTGTACTGCTACTGTGGAGTTCCAGCAGCCATACGAACCTCGAGGACGAAGGATAACCCTGGAAGAAGGTTTGGTGGCTGCGGGATGTACAGTGTAAGCTCAACCAATTTTGGTGTTATTTAACTTCTGTGAAAATAAAGGTTTTACATTTTGTGGGGGTAATTTCTGGTAAGGGTTGTTCATATCTGAAATAAGTATTGTGTTAATCAATTTGTGTGAAAATTATGGTTTTACAAATTTTGGGGCTAATTTCTAGTCTTATTGAACTTATGTGAAATTTAGGGTTTGTCAATATTTGGGGGTAATTTCTGGTAAGGGTTGTTCATATCTGAAATAAGTATTGTGTTAATCAATTTGTGTGAAAATTAGGGTTTTACAAATTTGGGGGCTAATTTCTAATCTTATTGAACTTATGTGAAATTTAGGGTTTGTCAATATTTGGGGGTAATTTCTGGCAAGGGTTGTTCATATCTGAAATAAGTATTGTGTTAATCAATTTGTGTGAAAATTAGGGTTTTACAAATTTTGGGGCTAATTTCTAATCTTATTGAACTTATGAGAAATTTAGGGTTTTTCAATATTTGGGGCTAATTTCTGGTAAATGTTGTTCATAGCGTGGATGGAAGTGCAAGTTTTTCTGCTGGATTGATGAAGAGCCGAGCAATATTGCTGGGGTTCCTGTACCTGGAAAAGAAGAAATCAATTTAAGGATGAGGATGGAGGTGGATTTGAAGAAAGATATCCCCCGAAATTTAATTGATGCGTTGTTCATCATTGTAGGACTTGTTTTGTATTGTCTTAGGTCTTAGGTAAAATGTAATGAATTCCTTGTATTAGGTCATGGGTTGTATCAGACATTTGGTATTGTAAGTGAATTGGAATGAAATTGTTGTCCTTGTGTTGAAGTTGTACATTAATATGAATCTGAAGTTGGTATGTTAAGGAAATGTGAATGGAATGTGCATACTTGTGTTCAATTTGTAGATGGGTATTAATCTGAAACTTGGTATTTGAAAGAAAGGGGAATGGAACTGGCCTGGTTGTTAAGGAAATGTGAATGGAATGTGCATACTTGTGTTCAATTTGTAGATGGGTATTAATCTGAAACTTGGTATTTGAAAGAAAGGGGAATGGAACTGGCCTGGTTGTTGAATTTGTGGATGGGTATTAATCTGAAACTAGTAGTTTTGTAACATTTTGACATGACCCATCCGTTTGTGTGCCACAAACCTAATGTCCAAAACTCATTCACACAGAAATTGTTTACCTGCAAAGTATATTGGTCATTTGAAAATCAGAACTCATTCAACAATTTAAATGTTGGTAAAATATAGCATTGAAAGTGTGCATAAGAAAGGTGTTGTGTTCATCCATCCAAAACAAAAAGGCTGTAAAGCCTTACACCCTGTGTCCTTGTCCCCATCATACATGTGCACAAGTTACTTTCCATATTAATTACTTCTACAACCACCACAAAAGTCCAAAAAATACCCATTCTCCCAAAAGTTGACATATTCCTACCACAACCACAAAACAAATCCCACAAACCCTAAGGAATCCAAGGAGGAGGGGCTGCTGCAGATCCTGTGGAAGAGGTGGGTTTCCTTGAAGGTCCTCTTCCCCTTCCTCGACCTCGTACTCTCCCCCTTCCTCTGCCTCTTTGTCCTCTCACAAATTGGGCATCCTCAGTTCTTGTTGTCCTAGATTCTTGTCCTCTCAGAGACACAAGGGGGCTCTACATCAGAAGATTTGAGCAAGGAATTGAAAATTTCAGCAACTAAATCCATATGAATGTTAGCAGACAGTTCATAACAGGAAAGGTAAGGTTTGTATGACAGTTTCATACCTGATTGCTCTGACTTGTGTTGTTGACCTCAGATTGTGCTAAGCCAGTACCAGGTGGGTGTTGTGATGTAGCAGGAGTACCTGATTCACTTCCCATAGCAGTCTGCAGAACAAATCATGGTATGTTAGATTCATACCCATCTACATATTGTATCCAAGCAGAAAAGGTTAGAACATTTAAGTTGCTGGAATGACATTTTAATACCTGATTCTTTTGTCTGCTTTTGTGAAGGTCAGCTTGAGCTAAGCCAGCAGTAGCTGGACTACCTGTTTGACTTCCCATCGTAGCTGGTGTGGGTGTGTCAGCCTACACTGCATATGAAGAAAGCCAAGGTTTCAAAGGTTCACCATGGAATGCAAAAATTCAGCAATGATTATTATGACAGTTTCATACCTGTTTATCCTTGGTATGTTTCCTTCTCTTGTTCAACTTTTCAAAAGCAGCAAGCCTCTTTTTTTCAATTTCCTCCTTAGAGCACTCTCTTTTCCGCTTCTTTTGCAAGTTCTCCTCGACCTTCCTCTTTCTGTTAGCCATCAACTCTGCAAACTCATCCTCTGTAGTAGTGTGGCCAGATTTTTTCCCTTTTCTGACTTTCCTTTTGGCCTTACTCTCCCCATGGTCTTTCGCAGAACATGTTCTAGCATTATGCCCATTCCCACCACACACAGAGCACTTCATAACCTTGGACTTTCCTTTAGCATTTGCAATTATTTTTTCATCCTTGGATTTAACCCTCCTACTCCTAGGTCTACCAGGTGGGATTTGCACAATTGGTGGTAAAACCTTGGGGTAGTGTGGGATGATTGGCCAATCATCCCTACTTGGCAGTGGCTGGATATAGTGTGAGTAAATGGTCTTATAGGTCTTCACATAGTAGTAGTCACTCACATACTCCTCTGGTTCAACCCTAAGATGTACTAATGCAGCAATTGCATGCCTACAGGGTATGCTACATAACAACCAAGACCTACATGAACATTTCTCCTCTATCATGTCCACAATGTAGTTCCTTTCACCCTCCTTAACCTCAAAGATTAAGTCCTCACTATTAATTGCTTCACACTCAGTACTCTTCACTTTGTTCTCTTCTAGGATTGTAATTGCATAAGGTGTGAGGGTACTACTTGGTTCATCAAACTTGTGACTCCTCTTGAAGAACATTTTCATCAACTTAAGCCTATAAAACTCACAAAGATCTAAAATACTCTTAGACCTACCCTTCCTCATCCAGTTGTTGAAACACTCACTCATGGAATTTACTTGAATGTCACTACTAGCCCTACTTGAATAAAATGCCTTGGACCAACCTGATGGGTCAATATCCCGTAGCCAGTTGTGGGCATCCTCATTCAGCCTCTTCAGCTCCTCCATTCGTTGCTCAAACCTCTCCACAGATGAAGCTTTCGCACATCCGTAGAGGAGTGAGTATAATTCTGCATCCATGAACTTGAGGACCCAGTTCTCGTACATATGCCTCAAGCAGAATCGGTGTTCTGTGTTGGGCAACCACTCTTTGAACAGGGACATCAACCCCTACATGGAAGAAGCACAGTGTTATTACATTGGGTATGGGAAACAAGTAAGTATGAAGTATGAATGAAAAATATAGAGGACAACTTACCTTCTGCCTATCAGACATGAACACCCAATGTCTCAGAACATCCGTCCCGTAGTCCTCGAAGAAGTGTTCCAGAAACCATCTCCAAGATGCCTTGTTTTCTTGCTCGACCACATCAATACAAAGTGGGAACATCCCTCCATCAACGTCAAAGCCTACGGCTGTTAGTAGTTGGCCACCAAACCTTCCCTTCAGA
This sequence comes from Erodium maritimum, assembly GCA_963921825.1. Classification (NCBI taxonomy): domain Eukaryota; kingdom Viridiplantae; phylum Streptophyta; class Magnoliopsida; order Geraniales; family Geraniaceae; genus Erodium; species Erodium maritimum. Next base: position 61,542,841 of record OY997593.1, read on the forward strand.
TGGCAACCATCTACCCCAACGATTGGCCTACACCCAGCAAGGAAACCCTCTTTCTGTGCTTGGTATCGGATGTACATCCTCAAGAACCGTGGCTGACTACCGGGCTCGGGTGGGTACACATCATGTTCAACCGCCAACACCGCCTTGCTGCCTGGATTGGATTGACGGATAACCTCGCAGTAAGTGTACAAGTCATTGTACTGTGCTGCCAAGTACTCTTCAGTCTGTAGCCTGGCTCTCCTCAAGGTTCGATACAACATCTGGTCACTTACTTTGCACTGCAGTTTATCTAGGATAAGGGCTGCCAAATCATCCTTCGTCATCGTAGGTGCCCGAGTGATCTCTTTTGCAAATCTGTGGGATAAAAAATCTGCTGAGACTGTTTTTCCCCCATTTTCCTTGGGCAGTATTTAAGATGAGGCAGCCACTTCCTTATCTCCAGAACATCTGTCTTCTTGTAGGATCCAGCCCAGCACCAGAACTTGCACAGCTTGTGCCTGCATTGCACAGCAACCTTCCGTTTCTCATTCCTTTTCCATCGAAATTTCCAGTCATGTTTGAGAGTATAGGCTATGAACAATTTCCTGAATGCTGTTGCATTCTTGAACACCACATTCATACCCATCGGGACTTTCTTCCTCAAGTCTTCTACGTCCCATACCCTACGCCCATCTATCCACCTGGGGTCAAATGCTTTATCTCCTTCCACCTCGACCACTTGATCTTCCTCTTCATCCTCCTCAGAAACTGCAGGTTCAGCAACCTCTTCCTCATCCTCAGAATTGTGCATAACATCTTTCTCAGATTCCACTGCATCCTTCCATCCTTGTCCTCCATGAACCCTATCACCATCACTATCATACTCCCCTATGTGCAGCCTATCTGGATATACAGGACCATCCACCAAGTCCTCTTCATCGTCATCCTCTACATATTGAGGACCATCCATCAAACCATTATCATCTTCATCTTCTGTACACAAAACCATCCGAATATCACTTACATACCTAAATGTAATGAATTCATAACAACAAATCAGAATATGCTACTTACCCATATTTGCGTCTTCATCGTCATTCATCTCTTCCCTTGCTGCTTCATTCATCTCTTCCTCATCCTCTTCAGTTAATGGGGCTTTCCCTTTCCTCTTACGTTCCTTCCTAATTAGGTCTTCTTCCTCATTTGTCGTTGTTTTGGTTTGCCCTCCTCCTTCAGTAAACGGTACCTCACTGGGCCCTTCTTCCTCAATTGCCTCCTTCCCCATACTGTTATCTACATCCTCAATAAACTCATCTTTATCATTTCCTACATCAAATATTAAGTGCATCAAAAGTAATGAACATCAAAATTAAAGAGTAACTTCCAATACTAATGTCATTTACATACCCATTTCATCAGCATTCCCATGATCTGCATCATGGACCTCATCTTCAGCATTTCCATGATCTGCATCATGGACCTCATCTTCACCATTCCCATCATCTTGGACCTCCTCTTCAGCAATGCCCACATCACCTTCTTCATCACTACCAAAATGGACATACACTTCTTCAGATTCTACTACTTCATCAGTACCATCATTGGCATGAGCTTCTTCTTCATCCCTACCACCACACCCATAATCTGCTTCTCCTTCCCTACCACCACACTCATACTCTGCTTCTCCATCACTATCATACTCATCTTCAAGATCACTATCATATCCTACAAACAACATCACATTACAAATTAAAATTGTACATTTTTAGGGTTCGTAACACATAATATCATAATACAAAAATAAAGAGTAACTGTTTTTTCATACCAAAAAAACTTCCCCTCTGGCCATGACCTCCACCCAAGCCCTCTTCTTCACTGTCACTTGGAACCACCTGAATAATCCTCCTTCCATCCAACATGGAGAATTTGTCTAGCTTATGCCCATGTTTTATCATATGAATAAGACCTTTCCTAGTGAAATATTCATTCTCATCCTCATACAGTTTCTGCCTCTCCTTCGGTTTCATCACTTGTAAACCTATAGTCCCATTCTTCTTTGCCTCACTCCCTCCCAAGATAACCCCACTCGGAGAGACCATATATAGTGGTGGTTCTCCATCTATTACATATAACTTCCTAGTTGCCCTTGTACCTTTGTACCTCTTCAACCATCTACCTACACACTTATCATCGTTTACCATAGTCCTAACTACATTTCTTTCTTTAAAGTGCAGGGTACTTGTGGGCTCACATCGTACCTCATGCACTAAGTAGGACAGTTTGTAGAAGCTACATTCATCCTCACGGACAAGAAACACTCGTACAGAACCCCCCCTCATACCTATTATCATCTCCCACAAAACTGCCCCCAAAATGCAGTTCAACACAAAAAGGTTGAAGAAGAAAGGGATCATCAGCAGCAACACGATTTGGTTTTACAGCACCACGTTTCTGCACATATACGGAATCAAAACAAACCATTTACAACAGAACTGATCCCTAATTCCTTCAAACAAACAAATGGAACCCTAAAATCAAAACCCTAAACCCTAAAAATCATATTCCTAAAGCCTTACACACTGTAAATTAGTCGCCTTAATCGTTGAAAGAAACAAACGAAGTAGGTTTTTCCTACTCCGAAACCCTAACTATCGAAATCGATTGAGAACGCTTACCCTCCTCATCTCGTCTGAATCGCGAATCTACTTCCTCTGAATCGCTCTTCGTGTTCGACCTGCAAGGTCCTCCTCCCTAGTCCTAGCTTGTCGTCTACCTCTGATTCCTATCACTCGTCGTGTCCCTCTGCAACCTGCTCCTCCTTCGCCTTCGTGTTCGTGTGTCTGACAGAGTGAGAGAGTGAAGAGAGTGAAGTGAGGGTCGTGTCTGAGAGAGAGGAAATATCATAAATTAGGGAGGAGGGTATAATGGACCTTTCAACTCATCAACTGGCACATGAGGGGCACGTGTGGCCTGTTTCCGTCCAAAATTTGACGCCGTAAGCGTTTGGGTACTAATATGAAAGAAAACTTCTGTTTTGGGTACTAAACTGTCGCAAAGAATTTCCAGGGTACTCGGATGAAAATCAAGTATTTTTAGGGTACTCGGATGATAATAACCCAAATATAAAAATTATATATATAAATTTATAGAGTCATTTAAAAATAGAAATTTTGTAAACTTAATTTTTTTAAATGTTATTAAAAATTTAAGAAATAAGTAAAAGAATAATTATAAATATTTTAAGAAATAAATTATATTAATATTTAATAATAAGTTATTAAAGAATTAATAATAAGAAGGGTAAAATAGTCTTTAACTCAAAGATATTTGACTTGAAATTTAAAAGGGAAAAATAGTGATTCTACCTTATTCTGTTAGTTTTTTGACCCCATTAGCTCAAACGTTTATAGACCGAACATAAGGGTATCAAATTAGAATAAAAAATCAAAATGGTACCAAAACGTTTGTGGACCGAACATAAGGGTACCAAAAAGTATTTAACCCTACAATTAGCCAACTAACGGGCTTTTATTAAAGAGGAAATAAACTACTAGTTCCCACATTTCCACCCTTAACCGACTTGCAGATGGGTTTATCCTTCCTTGTACCGGCCCGTGTGGCTCGTAACATCACCCCCTTGCACACGCCATTTGACCTCAAGCTCAAAATATGGGTCCATGTCCTCAGAGGTCATGCCGATAGCTCAATCCTCGTCCTCGATCAATTCTAACCAGAAAAGTTTCTTACATTTGTGACCGTGACCGTATGCTTTATCATCACTACTAACTTCTTCATAGTCGGTTTTCTCTGTAGTCAAAATATTGGTCTTCCCCACAGTTTCCTTAGCTTTAGCAACTGGATTCCCATTTTCAGCAACTGCTAACGGCAGATCCTCATCCATAGAATCATCATGAATAATCATAAAAATCATCAGGACCATCATCAACATTATTTTTGTATCCAACAAAATGGACACTTCCATTTTTCCAATTGTGAGAATGCTCAAACTCCTTCTCAAATACCAAATCAAAGTTGACTTGCGGACAATTCAAAACAGACAGATTTTCAAGAATATGCTTTTGGTGGCCAACTTTCACAGAGACAGAGATATAATTTGTATCCTTGTGCTTCTCTCACTCGTTAAAGGGCAGCCTGTGATAGATGCAATAACCTCCGATCACCAGGTTTCACCTTAACTGTCTCCCCAGCCTTGACTTCAATACCCCAGAACTCCATGGATAACAGCACATAAGAAGCTAGGGTTTCCCGATGTCGTTCGCTACTGAATTCTCCTCGTATCGATTCGTCGGTACCAGAAAAGGAATCAATCCAGATGACCATGTCCCGGAACTGTGCCTCCGTCTTGTCCCAATCATCCACATATGTTGCCATAAACTCGTCGAACTTATGTTCCAAGGATTTTTGTGGCTCCATAACGCGTAGCTCGACAATGACTACTATTTCCCAAATTTGCACCCTTAACCGACTTGTTGATGGGCTTATCCTTCCTTGTATCGACACGTGCGTCTCGTAACATTAGGTTCATAAGAACAATTGACGGATACAACACTTGTATTTTTCAGTGTGTATGTTTCAGTAGGGGTGTAACCGAACCGGATAATGGGTCCGGAGCCCATTCGATTGTCCTGTCCAGAGCAACCAGACATTAGAAACTGATGTCTGTGTACAATCTAGATTATTGGATTTTAGATCATCCAGACACGTATCGGGTCTGGATTTCAACTAAACAAATCCGTTTTTAGTGGTCTAATTTTTTGTACCCAAGTTCACTTTTGGGCCCAAATTTTAATACACATTAAAAAACCAAGATTAAGGGTCAATGAAATCATCTTAATGAGTTGAAATCATTATCCCTTGCCAAATGATAAAAAACAATCATACCCTATTTATTATAATAATATTCGGGCATCCAAAAGTATGTTCGACAAGTTATACAACTTATAAAATATATTTTTTCAGTTCATCTTCTTTCACAACAACTTCAGTTTGTCTTCCTCAACAACAACTTCATCTTCTTCCACAATAGCTTCAGTTCATCTTCATTAAGACAACTCCATTTCACCAACAACAATACCTTCTAGTCCCAAAATTTTGATAAAACAATGTAAGACATAAATTAACAGATTAGATATTCTGAATACATTTGAATACATTACAGGGATATCTTACGTAACATAAATATACAAACTAATTTATACCTTCTTGAACTTGCTCAAACAAGTTCACAGCTTCCTCATTATCCAACCATGACCTATTTGGACTTTTAAGCCAATCTTGGAGGCAAATCAAGCACTTTACTGTCGGTGGCTTGAGACTACACCTATAAGCTATCACAATCCTAGAACCAAAACTTAAAACCGATTCAGAAGCAATAGTGGATAGCGAAATGGCTAAAACATCTCGGGCCATTTTGGAAATGACCGTAAATCTTTCAACATTCATTCTCCATCAAGCCGAAACATCAAGATCTTTAACAGGTTTCACCCTAGATTCAGATAAATACATCTCCAATTTTGACTTACAAGTATCTAACTCACTATTTGCCATCCTCTCAAACATAGCATCATAAATTTCAACATCATAACTACCATCATCTAATTCAGTTGTGGGTTCAATAGTAGGTACATCAACATCATACAATTTATCATATTCTGCATACATATCATCCAAAGATGTCCTAACATGTGATTTTAGCAAAGCACGTTTATCAACAGAATAAATCTTATTAACAATGAAGTTCACATACATCAATTTACGACGGGGATCTAATATGGGAGCTATGAACGCAAACATATTCAACTTCTCTAGATCATTGAAATGTTAATTGTACTTAATCTCCATACTAAGAACCATAGTAACAATATGATCATGTAATGAATTTTTACCTCTATCAATTAGATTATACAAATCACTCACGTCAGCTAAAACCATATTATATGCGACATACAAAGAGGCAGACATAAGCACTGTCATTTTATAAAGTATCTTTAAATATCTCATAACAAAGTCAAGCCCCAAAAAGTCAGCTTCAGTCAATACCCCAATTGATTCAATACTATCCTTCTTCTTGGCTTTTCCTATTTCAGATTTGAGATCGCGATATTTTAAAAACACTTTCTCAAACCTTAGGGCAACATCAATGATCAAGTTAGTAGAGTTCCACCTAGTGGAAACATTGATACTAAGCAATTTTGTAGATCTATTTTTTCAACCAATGTTTTAAACTTCGCTAACCTAGCAGGAGATAATCTAATCCACCTAACAGCAAATCTCACTCTCTCAATAGAATCAACTAACATTTTAGTACCATCACTCACTATAAAAATTAAAATGTGAGCTACACACCTCATGTGCAAGAACTTTCCTCTCAAGAGAGAGTTCGGTATGAAATCGAAACTCTCTTGTAAGTACTTAATAGCTTTATCATTTGCACTAGCATTATCAATTGTTACAGTCATTAGCCTATGCAAACCCCAAGCATTAAGACATGACTCTAGGGCAGCTCTAATAACATTCCTGCCATGTCCAATTATCGGACAAAAAATTGAGTATTTTATTTGTAACTTTCAATTCGCATCAACATAATGAGCAGTTAAACCCATATACTTGAGATTTTGCTTAGAAGTCCATGTATCCGTGGTCAAAGAAACCCTAGGTTTAACATGTTTGAAATAATCGCACAATAAAGACTTTTCAATTTTGAACAAATCAAAGATACATTTATCAATTGCAGTCCTACATGGGATATCAAATAACGGACAAGAACCCGACATAAACAATCTAAAACCTTCACCATCTACATGCATAAAAGGAAACTCATCAAGAACTATCATCTTGGCGAGAGCAATTTTGCAAGCTTCTTGATCGAATCGCCAAGATAATAGTGTAGATGGTTTGCCTTTTTCAGCAGCAGTATAATTAAGTTGCGTTTGTCCCTTTGGTAGTCTTTGAGAGTTTTTAGGACAAATTAAAACATGTTTGTTAAGAGTAGTAGTACCATAATCCTTAGTATTACCACTCAATAACTTATGACACAACTGACACTGAGTCTTAGTCACACCATCTTTCACTACCAATTCAAAGAAATCCCAACAGTTAGATGCATTTTTTTTGCTTAATTTTTGGTTTAGGAGGAAGCTTACCAATGAAAGATGTTGTTGCACCTCCCCCACCTTCAACATCTAGTACGTTTAAAGTAGAACCAGATGCGATCATATCACCAACAGCCCCCACAGATTCATATCCATCTAGTATATGTTCTCCCTTCAATTTCAAAGCAGGACATTAGAATAGATTAAAACATTTCATAAAAAACAGTTCAAAACATTTTAAAATTGATTAACAAATAAACAGTTCATACATTTAAAAATAACAAAAAAAATAGTTTTGTATAGTTCATACATTTAGTAGTTCAAATCACAGGTTAGGCAAACAATAAGCATGATTTTTTTTCACTAAATAGGGATACAGTGTCTATCTTAGATATAATCACTAACTTATGTTCTGAGTACCAAAACATGAAACAATACTGACGCCAAACAAACTCACCCACAAAGTACTACAGTAAACCATAGACATCAGAATAGGGTTGAACAAAAATCAGAATATGACGAACTCACCCACAAAGTATAAACAGTGAACCATGGAGATAGAAATATGCATCATTAAGAAAATAGCATAATAGGATAGAAGTTTTATACCTGACTGGAGCTGGAGAGAACGTCGTTATTGTTCGGTATAAAAGACTCAGATTATGCGTGTTCGAGTGCTAGATTTGGAACCAGAGATGTAAAACCAGCTTTCAAAAAAAAAAAAAAAAAACTTTTGGGTCGGACCGGGTTGGACCGGACCGGACCGAACCGGACCAGCAACCCAGACCCGACCAGCTTGACCCGGCCAGACCCTGCCCAAGCAGGCCGAGCCCTGTCCCTGCGCTTTGGGCCGTGCATCAGGCCCGTTAGAGGCCCAGCCTGACTGGCCGAGCTATAAAGCTCGAAAATTAGGGTTTTTGCCCTAATTTTCCCTTCAGCGCCGTCCAGTCCCCCACTTCTCTCCTCTCCCGAACCCGATTCTCTCTCTCGATCTCCGGCGACCTCCATCTTCTCCGGCGACCTCTCACCACCTCCGGCCACTCCCTCCCTCGCTCTCGTCTCTGTCCAACCCGAACACCACCACCATCGCCGAACCCACCTCCCTCCTCCACGCCTTCTTCTTCGTTCACCTCCCTCACCAGTCCGGCCATCGTTTCCGGCCGTCTCGAGCCCGAGCTCGGCCATCGATTCCGGCCGTCCCGGGCCCGAGCTCGGCCGTCTCCGACCTCCCCTTCGCCTCCGTCTTCTCCTTCGTCCGATTCACGGCCACGCCACCGTCAAGCCGCCGCCCCTCTCGATTCCGGCCGTCCCGAGCCCGAGCTCGGCCGTCTCCGGCCACCCTCTCCCTCGTCCCGAGCCGTCGCCGGTACCCCACCACCGAGCCTCGCCGTCCTCTCACCAGATCCGGCGAGTTACGGTCGGTTTCAGTCAGATCTGAGGGGAAACCCTCAGCCGCGCCCCGTCGCGCCCACGACCACCACCACCACCACTCTCCACCGCCCGCCACCGTCCTCTAATTCCCTTCGGTGAGAGGTCTCACCACGGAGTTTGGTCGCCGGCGATGGCTTCGCCGGTGGCCGGATCCGTTTCAATAACGTCTTCCCGCTTTATGTTCTATCCCGTATTTACTCTAAATCTGATCGGTTTCGTGTTGTTAGTTTCAAGTTAATTTGGATATGTTGAATTCGACTAAAATCTGTTAAACCGGTTAAAGAAATCGATTAAAATAGAATCGGATTGGAAATTAAAAAGGAAAGTAAAACAAAGCAAAACGGATTAGATTTGATCACGGTTTGGGAAAGAAAAGGGTTGTAAAATGGAAAATCAAACTTAAGGAAAAAGGTTTTAAAATGAAAAGGAATTACAAGCGTTTCGGTTTTAAAAACGGTTTAAAATCGAGGAGTTGAGAATCAAATTTGTAAACGGGATTTAGGGGCGGTTGTTCAAAAACAAAGATCGGAACGGAAATAGATTTGAATTTAAAAAGGGAATTTGATTTAAAACAAAAACCGTTCTGTTTTGAATAAACGGTTGGTAATCGGAATTGGGAACGAATCTGGAATTCTGGGTAGATTGGACTGCTTTTTGGGTTTAAAAGGGAACAAAAGCGGACCGCTGAATCGGACCTCGGGATTCGTGCATTGGGACTGTGCCTCGCATGCACCGGTTTCTGTGCTCGGTACTCAAACCCGATTCACCGTGACCCCGCTTTTATCCCGCTCGAGTTTAAAGGACAACTGTCGTTTTTAGACGGATTTAATCGTGACCTTTAGATTAACCTGGGAACCGCCTCTAATTTATGGCTTTCGTGTTATCCTTAGCGTCCGGCTTCGATCGAAGTGAAGCCCGGAGGTAGCGAGCCAGAACGTCAGCAGCTAGGAAGCGTAGCGGTTGCTCTTCAGTTGAGGTAGGGAAAAGTAGCCGGATCTCGGCCCTGACTAGGGAAAGTTAACTGTAGAATTGCATGTGACACCGGGGTGTCGTGGGTTATTTAGGTTTTCGAATATTAGAAATGCATGATACGGGAACGTAGCGAATAGTGTAAAAGCATGTGACACTTAGTAGTGTCGTAGGATCAGAGAACTTAGCGATAATTGTTCTACTGGAGGCATATGACCATGCCCGGAGGTTGGTTGTGAAACTAGTGATCTTAGGACTGTTGGAGGCATCGTTTTATGCCGGAGGTTATTGTGTGTTAATTGTCGTCGAGCTTGGGTGGCCATGAGAGTCCGTATTTTATTGTCGAGTTTGGGTGGCCTTGAGAGCCCGTGTTATTTATTGTTGAGTTTGAGTGGCCTTGAGTGCCCGTGTCTTATTGTCGGTGTTGTGAGTGGCCTTGAGTGCCCGTTTCTTATTGTCGGTGTTGTGAGTGGTAGTGAGTGTCTGTGGGGTTGTTGAACCCGAGTCTTGACCGTTAGTGTGTCTTGAGTGGCAGTGAGTGCCTGTGGGGTTGTTGAACCCGAGTATTGACTGTTGAGGTGTCTTGAGTGGCCTTGAGTGCCTGTGTGATTGAATTGTGATTGTGATTGTGATTGCGGTTCCCGGTAGGTTGCAAGCACTCTTTGGCTGGCCTGACCAAATTTGAGTATCAACGGGTTGCAAGCACTCTTCGGCTGGCCTGACATGGTTTGAGTAACACAGGTTGCAAGCACTCTTTGGCTGGCCGTGTCCGAGTTTGAGTATCACAGGTTGTAAGCACTCTTTGGCTACCCTGATCCGTGTTCGTGTGAGTGGGAGAGGTTACTGAGCAGCTGGTCCGCGATCCTTTGTGATCTTGTTTGGTGTTGCGTAGTTCCTTTGAGTCCTTGGAGGAGGTCGTGATCGTTGTGTCGTGTCTACTTACGTATTGAGTGTCGAGTCGTTCGAGGAAGGTCACCGTGGGTGTTTGTCAGTCAGAGTACTTGGGTTGGGGACAGTGATCCCCGGGGTTGAGTTGGTTGTAGGTGTTGTCGGCATTGTCTGCTAATTATGCCGTAGTCAGTCTGTTATCCGTGGTGGTGAGCGAACGCTCACCCCTAGCTGCTTTTCCTACAGGTACTGTTCGTGGGACGGACTAGGTGAGCTCTCGAAGCTTGTGAAGCTAGGAGCGGAGTCCGGGTTTTTACTTTTGGTCTAGCGACGGATACCTCGCCCTTTTGTCCGCTTGTTGGGACGTGTTTTGAATTGTAATTATCCTTTTGTTGAACTAAACTGTTATTGTAAATTGTTTTAATGGAAATGTTTTCAAAGTGTTTTCTTATTTGAAACGTTCGCGTCCCGAGTTCGGTTTACGTAAATTGGGGCGTGACAAGAGAGTACAACATCGGACAAGAGGAACACGGGCACAATTAGAGAGCTTCCTCGTCCTCTACTCTTCTTTTATAGGCGTCGGTATCCATGGCTCCCTCTCAACCTTAATTTCGGTCAGAGGAATGAGGAAGTATGGGTCTGTTTCGGCTATAATTTGCTTCAACGGATGAGAAAAGAGAAAAAGAGAGGAAATTAGGGTTAGAAAATTTGAGACAAAGAAAAGACGAGAGAATTTGGTGAGAGAAATGAATGATTGGCGTGTATGCATGTGAAAGGATAAGACTGATCGATTACGATGTTGAACGGTACAATTTCAGTGGGTGCGGTCCACGTGGAAAGCAGCAAAAATGGGCCTGAAGCAAACATGCAAAAATTAGGCCTCGATTTATACATTTAGACCGAACAAAATCCAAAATCCGACGGATTTTACATATGAGATCCGGATCGTCCGGATATCCAGATTTCGGACCGGATTTTATCCGATTACATTCGGATCGGATAATTTTCTGATTGAATTACCTCGGGTTCGAATAATTTTTTTTGGATCTCATACTTTTTAACACACCCTTACGTTTCGGTGTGTAAGGTTTATTAAGTTATTAACAATCTCTCATATTGAAAAGGAAAAACTACGACCCAAACAAAATACCCTTGGCCATCATGGATTTGCACATGTGTGATAAAATGAAGCAAGTGGAAGGTCCTGAGTCCTCACCTTGCCAACCTCCTTTACTTCGTCTTGAGACAAAACTAACATATACATATACATACATATATATATATATATATATATATATAGGAGAGCAATCAGGTGCGAACCACCTGATTTGGTGCGAACCTACGCACTGCGTGATGGCCGTCCGATGTGAATTTCGCGATGGCGCAGATTTAAACGCGTCATCAGTGGCACGCGTCGTAAGTAAGTCGCGCGTGAGATTCATTTCAACTGATTTGCTATGGTTCGGGGGTATAAACGTACTTTTATCTACCCGTTCGCGCAGAAACGTTTCGTGCTCACCAAAACACTTGCAGAATCGAGTTTTTAGCGAAACGAACATTTCGGAATCTGATTTTTTGAGCTTCCATTGCCTTGATTTTCGTCTTCTGTGCGATTTCGAAGTGAATTTCAATAGTTCATTGTGGTGAGTTACAATTTTTGGTGTTTTAGGGTTTTGATTCAATCTTGTTCGTTTGGTTATTTAGCTTTTTGATTATAGTAATCCATTTGTAGAGAATGAAGAACAAGGTTGTTGAATCTACAACATTCTGCAACAGGGACACCGAATCAGGTAATTTGAGAATATAGTGTTTGTAGTTTGCGGATTTTTTATAGTTGCTATGTTTTCAGAGTGCTTGTGTTTTGCTTTTAGTGTACACCATTTCAACTCAATAATGAAACTACCATGAAATTATTCAACTATGAGATGATTTTGATCTACTTTTGAGGAAAACCAAGTTGTTGGTTGAGGTTTTGGGGTGTCTGTATTGTTTTGCGGACATTGTTTTTCTGTTTTGCGAATAATGAATTTTTGTTTTGCGAGTATTCTTTACCTAATTTGCGGATAAAGAATTTTTGTTTTGCGAGTGTGCGCACTCTGGTTTGAGAAACAGTTTTGAATAATCCTGCATTTGATATGTGCGTAGGTTTATTGTATGCAAATATGCACATTTTGGTTTGCAGATGTGTTTTGTAGTTGATGCATACCCTGTTATTGTTTGACTTGTTTTGATAATATGCTTACCTTGTTTGCGGATAGTGAATATATGTTTTGCGAATTAGCTTTATGTAGTTGCGGATAGTGAATTTATGTTTTGCTAATTTATAGTATCTTGTTTGCGGGCACTGTTTTTCTTTCTCGCGAATATTCAATGTTTTTGTATATTGTCTGTTTTGCTGAAATGCTAACCCTTGTTTGCGAATTATAGATAAAACTCCGGATACAGTGCTACCTCTTCTTTTAATGGATAGGCCATCGACAGAGGCTGATGTTGGTGAAGGAAATACGACTCTTGCTAATATGTTGAAGGAGCAGAAGTCTATTAAGAATAAAAATAAACGAAGACTTTCAATTAAGAAGAAGAAGAAGGTAGCTGAGGTTCGTGAATGTCTCGATGTAGCTGTACGACCTGCTAAAGCAGGAAAGAAGAAAGGTGGAGAATTAGCTGTTGAGAAGAAGAATGTTAAGCGCACCAAGGGTTGTGAGTCTGATAGAGTTGTCCCGTTATCTGATAAGGTTGGCGTGGATTATATTTTGAAGACCAGGTCATCTCCAAAGAGATTGGTTGAGTTGGTGGAGAGTTTGAATAAACACCAACAAGAAGCAGTGCGGGAAATTGGGTTTGGGCACATTCTTCATTTGGCTGTGAAGATCATTCCAAGAAAGATTGGATACTACCTGGTGTCTAAGTATAACCACCTTAGCTCATCATTGGAATTGCCAGATGCCAAATTGCGTATCACAAAGAATGAAGTGCATGAAACTTTGGGCATTCCAAATGGTGTGCGCGACATCATAGTCGATAAGTGGGCCACCCTGTGTACTGATGAACTTAAATTGTGGCAGCGGCAGTTCGATATAAAAGACAAAGGCGAGATCAAGCTTCTTATCACCAGTAAGCAGTTGGTTGATCAGATGAAGACGCAACTTCAAGGGGGAGATGATTTCAAAAGAAACTTCATGATGTTGTTTGTGACTTGCATGATCGATTCGGGGAATGAGGGTTATGTGAATCAGTCATGCTTCCGTTCTATTGTTGATGTATCCCACATACAAGTTTTTAATTGGTGCAAGTTTTAGTCAAGAAACTTGTGGATACAAAAAAAATCTGGTTAAAACAACCCGAAGGTTCAAAGAGTTTTTCTGGATCAATAACTCTCTTGTTGGTAAGTTTTATTTTTCATTTTAATGTGTTGTATTTTATATTTAATAAACTCTTATGTTATATTCATGTGACATGTCTTTTTCTTTCAATGATGCAGTTGTATTATCTTGATCGTGTTGAAGTCAGCACGTGTGAGGTTCCTAGGGCGTGGCCGTCTTTGATTGGATGGAATACTGCATTGGTGAACAGAAGAGTCGGTGATGAATTACAGTGTGAGTCATTTGGAATGGGTCACATACGGAGGGAGGGTCCTCCACATGTTAGGGAGGAAGAGAATGTTGCTCAGCATCCACCACCTAACGTAAATAGGGATAATGAAAATGGTGATAGAAATGGTGGAGATCCGCTGGCCCCGAATACCCCCCATTTTCATAGTGAAAGGGGTTATGCAGAGGTATTCCATTATTTAATTAATTTTTTTGTGGGGGAATTATGTTTTTTCAAATATACAGTGAGGTTTATTTATTGACTTGTTTTGCTAATATGCTTACCTTTGTTTGCGGATACTGAACATATGTTCTGCGAATATGCTTTACCTAGGTTGCGGATAGTGAATTTATGTTCTGCGAACAGTGAATATATGTTCTGCGAATAGTGAATATATGTTCTGCGAATAGTGAAATTGTTTTTGCGGATAGTGCATATATGTTTTGCGAATATGCTTTACCTAGTTTGCGGATAGTGAATTTTTGTTTCGCTAGTATGGTTTAAGTAGTTTGCGGATAGTGATTATATGTTTTGCGAGAGTGCGAACTCTGGTAGGAACAGTTTTAAAATATGATCATTTTGGTCTGCAGATGTGTGTTTTAGTTGATGCATACTCTGTTATTGATTGACCTTTTTGCTAATATGCTTTACCTAGTCCGCGGATTGTGAATATATGTTTTGCGAATATGCTTACCCTGTTTGCGGATTGTGAATTTATGTTTTGCGTGTATGCTTTACCTAGTTTGCTGATAGTGATTCTTTGTTTTGCGAGTATGCGCACTCTGGTTTGCGAAACAGTTTTGAGTATTTGCTGCATGTGATTTGTGCCTAGGTTTATTGTGTGCAAATATGCACATTTTGGTTTGAAGATGTGTGTTGTAGTTGATGCTTCTTTTTAATCACATTAACATGCTTCTTTTTATCGTATTCAGAGGATTGCAAAAAGGTTTCGAATAGCAGGGAATAAGGTTGCAGAAGGTTTTTTGGAATGGCATCAGTTGTTGGTTGAAGGGCACATCGCTGATCCCAATACTGAGTGTTTCAAGACAATGTCAACCCTGTTTGATGGTTTGACCGGGAAAAAAAAATCCCGAAGATGTCATGCCTGACACACAAAGTGTATTGCTGTCACAAGACTCATGGTTTAATCTACCCGGGGTTATTGAGACCATTGAGAAATTGATTGAAGCAGCAACACGCGTTGGGGAAGGGTACAAAGGAGGAGAGAAGCCACCTGCTCGTGCCGTTACTCCACCATCGTTCAGACTTCTTTCACCATCCCAAAAATCGCCTGCCAATGTTCTTTCACCATGCCCTGCTGGATCCACTACATTGTCAAGCCCTGAATGCGATAATGTGGTTCGAAAATTGTTCGCAAGTAATGATGCAGCCCCTGTGGATAATATTGTTGCAGAACAAACTGAGCTAGAAAAGAATAACAGTGTTGGCGATGAGTTTGACGCTATTTCTGTTGCTTATGGTATTGGGAAGCAAGCTTGTGACATGGTTGTTGATAATCCAATCGCGGAATGTGAAGCTCCCGATGTTGTTAACAAAGATGATTGTTGGGCTCTTGTAGTGGAATCAGACCCACTTACTATAGAATGCAGTCAAGGAAATGTCAACGGGTCTCCGTCTGTTAATGACTTTTGTCAGACACTTCAAGTACAACCCGAGCCACTCAATATAATTATTGTCGAAAAAAATATCAACAATGATCCACCTGTTAATCAAGCTTGCAAGACTCAACCCCCGCCAATTGTTACTGCACGGGTTGACCAAAATATCAATCGTTCTATTGGTGGGAAAGAGGTCTCTGAGACAGTTGACGAGAATCCTAAACTTGCAATGGCAAGATTTTGTGAATCCATAGTCCAACGCCCTGCTGGCATACCTCTTCCTGATAAAAAAGGGATCATGCATCCTCCTAAGAAGTCGACTGATGGTGTTGGTCATGTGGAGTCTGGCTCAATTATTGATCCATCGAAGAAGAGAGGTCCCGCTTGTGCACCTGGTAAGAAAAGCCCCGCTGCTGTCCCCGAGAAGAAAGTACCCCGTACTATTGCAGCAAAAAAAGCTCAAAGTGGTGTTAAGAAAAATCCCCCTTGTTGTTAAGAAACCTGCTGCAAGTGACAATAGTTTTACGTCAATTGGATGTAGCAAGGCATCTTTATTAAGGGAAACCCCATACAAACAACTTTTACCTCGTTTGATTGCACCGTCTAAATTTCTGTGTTCTCCGTACGTTGATCGTCAAACAGATTATTGGTCCGATATTCTGGAGGTTGAGGATTGTGTTGCTGATTGGGTGCTGAATAAAAGCAAAACCAAGGATTGGTAAGTAAAATATGTTTTTCCCCTTATTTTGTTTTTATATTTTATTTTTGCAAATACAGTGAATAGGCTTTTTCTCTCTGTGAATGCAGGGCTTTTATGTTTCAGTGCTCTGAAAATTATATTACCAAGGGGGGCTTTAATTCTTTCAAAAAGGATGCATGGATTGAAGTGGGAACCATTAATGGGTGGTGTCACTATCTGAATCATCTGGAAACTATCAAGAGTGATTCATCACCTAACCGATTCTTCTTTTCAACTACTCTTAGTGTAAGGATAGTTTGCGCAATTTTTTTGTTGATTACGTTTATAGTTTGAATTATTTTAATATGTTTTTGTTATTAATATTTTTATTTTGTAGGCTACGCTTTCGGCACATAAAAAAGATGTAGATTTTGACGAAATTTTCAACATTGAAACTAAGGAGTTCCCTTCTTTTTCATGGAGGAAGTTGGACTTGGTAAGTATAATACATGGTTGGTTTTAGAATATTCAATATGTTGGTTGCGGGTAAGGTTTGTATGTTTTGCGTCTATACGCACCATTGCTTGAGAAATAACGTTTACCTGTTTGAGACACGCAATATCTGGTTTGAGGGTATGTATTTTCTTGTTTGCGAATATACTCTATCAAGTTTGCGGATACTGAATACATTTTTTGCGGATATGCGCACCCTGGTTTGAGAAACAGTTTCCCTGGGTTGCTGATAATGAAAATGTAGTTTGCTGATAGTGAATATGTGTTTTGCTGATATAGTAGTGAATGGTTGTATTATATAAACCAATTTATCCATTATATTAATATGCTGATGGATTTTATATATTTTCTACATGTTTTCATAGTTGCTTTTAAGAGCAATCACTTCACACTCATATGCATCGACATGAAGAACGGAAATTCAAATATTATTGACAATGTGAAAGGAACGGTTGATGACGATATTCGTTATGAAAAAAATCACTATACATTGGTACGTATTCTTTTCTCATTAAGTATGTGTTTGATTACTATCTATCTATTCATTTCTGTTTTTATTTATTTTTCTATGGTGTTTTTGTGTTGCGTAGAGGTCTAAAATTTGCAAGGTCATATCATAAACTGATAAAGCTCTAGCTCAGAAAATTTTCAACGGTAAGATTGATCGGTTCCATGTACCATGTGAATCTAACGACAATCATATGGATTGTGGGGTGTATGCTATGTGGCACATGGAATCGTATCTTGGCAATGGGAATTGGGCAAGAGAATTGGCCGTTAATGATGTAAGTTAAACCAACAATTATTTCTTTGTCAGTATATAGCAATGAGTATAGATTTGATCTTTAAATTTTGATTTTGTAGGCTGCACAAATCGAATTATTGAGGAAAAGATTCATCTTTAAGTTGATCACATTTGAGAAGAACAACCTGTGGCTAGGAATTGAGGAGAATATCAAAGATTATTTCAAAATGAAGAAGGCCACATTCAAATTTAGTGTCAAGTATAAAGCCTTATTACCATGCGAACGTCATAAAGCTTAGTGAATTACTCTTTTTGATTACTGGTGTTTGTTTTCAGAAACGACAATTTTTTTTGTTTGAGAATTTATGATATATTGTTTGAGAATAATCTGTGTACTATTTTCAGAATTTATAAGATTTTTTGTTTCTGAAAATGCTGTATTTTAGGATAAACAAGTTGTTGGTTGAGGTTATGTGTTTTCTGTTTTGCGAATGTATAGTGTCTAGTTTGCGGGTATTGTTTTTCTATTTTGCGAAGAGGCAATCCTTGGTTTGCGAAACTGGGGTTCCTCTGTTGGTTGAGGTAATGTGTTTTCTGTTTTGCGAATATATATTGTGTCTAGTTTGCGTGTACTATTTTTCTGTTTTGCGAATAGTTAATCCTTGGTTTGAAAACTGGTTTCCTTGTTGGTTGAGGTCATGTGTTTAATGTTTTGCGAATATACAGTGTCTAGTTTGCGGAACTATTTTTCTGTTTAGCGAATAGTCAATCCTTGGTTTGAGAAAGTGGGGTTCCTTGTTTTAGATTATGCAATATCGTTTGCGAATTAAATATAGGTGACTATCCCAGTGAAAAGCAGATACTAGTCATACATTTACTGAGAAACCAAGTTTTCAAAAGACAACACAAAAACATCAAAAGACGATTGACATGATAATAGGGAAAATATAACTACATCCTTCTTGTGTCGGATGTGCTCTACTCCAGTTCTACCTCAATTGTTTTGAAGAAGTCCTGAATCTTTTCCAGTGTCGCCATCATCTTGTCCCTATCTTCCTTGTGCTTTTCAGTCGAGTTGCTCATGTCAAGCACTTGCAGTTCATTGGCAAGGCTTTCCACCTTCTCCTGCATCAGCAAAAAGTGGATCTGGCATAGTGTCAACCTTATTTGGCGTAACTGCATTTTAGACTGCAAAGCGGCTTCCTCTCTGGTACGTTCCATAGCTTCTGCGGTACAAACGTTTCCTTCCCCTCTGGTGCGTTTCCTGTTTGGGGCCATCGCAATTTGCAGACTGGTGGTTTGAAGTTATTTGAGAAGAGAATTTTAAATTGAAAGAGAGTTGTAGGGTTCAGTGATATAGGGGTGGGGGTATTTCTAGTTTAATTCTTGCGGTGGAATTATCGTTATTATGTTTAAAGTAGAGTTCTAATTATAGACAGATTAGTTAACTAATAATAATTCCGCAAAACATATACCTTATTTTCGCAATCCGTATCTCATAATTCTCAAACTAAATGCTAATTTACGTGTATCGGTATGTGATACTGTAAGATATTGTAGAGGACACGTGTCAATCGTTACGAAAATTAGACGTATCATGTAATCGATATGATTTCAAAATCAGACGATTAAGTTTTCACGGTTATATTTCATCATTAGTAAAATCCCAATCGAATGCACGAAGATCTTATCGCATTTAATGAGTTGGTAAGTCTTATCGCACTTGGTCTTTGCGGATAAGGACTTGTAGTTTGCGGATACAGAGATCCTTGTCTGCGGATACGGACTTGTTGTTTGCGGATACTGTTATTATGTTTCGCGAATTTAATTATGGCCTGTAGTTTGCGGATATGCCCTAGTTGTGTGCAAACATGTTAGCATTTCAGTAATTTTCGTTTGCGAACAATCATGTTCTCATTTACGAAATTAAAACTACGTCTTCGAGAATACATAATATGTCTTTTGCGAATTTATATAGATTACTTTAACAGTAGAATAGGTAGATACTAATCATCATTTCATTGAGAAACCAAGTGTTCAAAACACAAAACAAAAACATCAAAAGACGATTGACATGATAAAAGTGAAAATATGATTACATCCTTCATGGGCCGGATGTGCCTTCGTCTTCTGCTATCGCCATGGTTTTGAAGAAATCCTGAATCTGTTTCAGTGCCGTCATCATCTTGTCTCTATCTTCGTTAAGCTTTGCAGTCCCGTTCCTCATGTCAAGCACTTCCAGATCATGGATAAGGTTTTCCACCTTCTCCTCCATCAGAAAAAAGTGGCATTGGATTAGTGCCAACTTTACTTTGCGAATCTCCATTGTCGTATCCATGCCGCTTGCTCCATCTCACGCATCTTCTTAGAACGTTCCTCTATGGTACGTTCCACAGCTTCTTCGGTGCAAACGTTACCTTGAGATCTGGTGCGTTTCCTGTTGGAGGCCATCTCTTTTACAGATCTGGTGGTTTCAAGTTATTAGAGAAGAGGTTTTGAAATTGAAGAAGAGTTTTAGGGTTAAGTATTATAGGGGTGGGGGTATTTATAGTTGAAATCTTGCGGTGGCATTATCGTTATTTTGTTTAAAGTAGAGTTCTAATTATATATAGATTAGTTAACTGATAAGGATTCCGCAAAACATATATATTATTTTCGCAATCAATAACTCATAATTCTCAAACTAAATGCTGATTTACGTCTATCGGAATGTGATACGATAAGATCTTGTAGAGGACACGTGTCAATCGTTCCCCAAAATCAGATGGTATGATTTCAAAATCTGACGGTTAAGTTTCCACGGTTACATTACATCATTACTAAAATCCTCCTTGAATGCACCAAGATCTTATCTCATTTAATGCGTTGTTATGTCTTTTCACCGCCGTTTGGTTTAGTTTAAATCAATTTTTTAACCCTACAAATCATGTCATCATAGACCTTTTTTTTAATTAAGTCATGTCACCATATAGAAAGTACTGTAGTAGCGGCGAGGAAGAGGTA
This sequence comes from Erodium maritimum, assembly GCA_963921825.1. Taxonomy (NCBI): domain Eukaryota; kingdom Viridiplantae; phylum Streptophyta; class Magnoliopsida; order Geraniales; family Geraniaceae; genus Erodium; species Erodium maritimum. The sequence goes on from OY997593.1 coordinate 61,563,370, forward strand.
ACTTCAAAGAGACGAATGGTTATTTCACATGGTGATGAATAGGATTGCCCTATTATCATCAGTGACGATGACGATGATGAGAAATAGGAGGATAAAGAAAATGTGGAGGAAGACGATGATGGGTATAATGGTCATATATGGCCTTGTAGTTTGCGGATACAGAGATCCTGTTTTGCTAATATTGTTATTTTGTTTCTCTTAACATGTTGTTTGCGGATAACGACTTGTAGTTTGCGGATTCATATATACTGGTTTGCTTATATTGTAAATTTGCTCCTCTTAACTTGTTGTTTTCGAATACTGTGATTAAGTTTCATGCCTATTATTATTGACTTAAAGTTTCGAATACAGAGATTCTGGTTTGCGGATACAGATATCATGGTTTGCTGATACTTATATTCTGTTTCGCGTGTAACACAAATCATGGAATCATACATAACTTGAAAGCGAAATATAAACGTATTTAAGGAAAAAGATTTTGTTATTGATTAATAAGATTTGGTTAAGAACAGATAAAGGGAAACAAAAGAGACTAGGGTTTGCTATGCCCATACCACTAGTTTCTTAGCTTTGTTCACCGCTATGATCACTTCGGTTATCTTCCTGTTCAGGGCTGAGTTTGCAAGCGCTTCTTCGGAGCTCATGTCAGTGCACAGATGTTCGCCTACTTCCATACCCAAAATTTCAAGCTCAAGCTCAATGTCAGAAAGCTGACGCCCTATTGCCTTGAAGTTCATCAAAAACTCCTCATGCTTGATGAGACGCTTTTGTTTTTTGTCGTTCTTATTCTGCTCCTTTAGCTTCCTTTCGCGTTCGTCGAATTCATCTTCATAACTTTTACGCTTCCTGCTGCTTGAGGACGACATTTTTTCCAGAGTAAAATTGGTTATAGGAAGAGTTGAGGGATGAGTATATAAGGATATAGTATTGGGTATATATAGGGGAATATCTAGGGCATCGTAGGTTAGTGAAGCAATTAATTCTCCCACACGTTTCCACGCTGTCAATATTTGATTGGTCTACCACAAACCGGTCCACTTTCCCTTTTGTACGCAAAAACGAAGTTGTATTTTCTCTTTACTTGGTGTTTGCATATACGATCTTGTAGTTTGCGGATACTGTTATTATGTTTCGTGAATATAATTATGGACGGAAGTTTGTGGAAACATAGATCCTGGTTTGCGGATACAGAGATCATGGTTTGCTGATTCTAATAATCTGTTTCGCGTGTAACATAAATAACGGAATTATATATAATCGAAACTGAAATATAAACTTTTTTAAGAAAAACGATTTTTTTAAATTACTTTAAACTGGTTAAGAACAGACAAAAGGAATCGAAGAGAATAGGGTTTGCTACCCCTATACCACCAGTTTCATAGCCTTGTTCACAGCTATGATCACTTCGGTTATCTTCCTGGTGAGGGCTGTGTTTGCAAGCACCTCTTCGGTGCTCATGTCAGTGCACAGCTCGTCGCCAACATCCGAGGCCAATATTTCAAGCTCAGGCTCGATCTCAGAAAGCTTGGGCTTGATTTCATTGAAGCTCGTCACGAACTTCTCGTGTTTGATGAGACGCTTTTGTTTTCTGTCATTCTTGTTCTGCTCCTTCAGCTTCCTTTCACGTTCGTCGAGATAATCTTCATAGGTTTTACGCTTCCTGCTGCTTGACGACGCCATTTTTTCAGAGTAAATATAAAACCCGCTTCGCTTCAAAAGGGTATTAAAACGCAATCCGGAAACCTTAAGGTAGGTTTTTGAAACTAGTGCGAAAAAAAAAATTAAAAGGCTGGACCGGGCGGGCCAGACCCGGCCCAAGCTACAGACCCGGCCCAGTTTGGTGACCCGGCCCAGGCTTGGGTATAAATACCCAATTTTAGGGTTGAAACCCTAAAATTGCTGCTCCCCTCTTCCCTCACGCCGAACCCGACCTCCCTCCCTCTCCCGTCTTCGTCTTCTTCGTTCACCCACCTCCGGCGACCTGCCACCAGCTCCGGCCAGATCCTCTCCCTCACTCCCGTCCGCCTCCCTCTTCTCCTTCGTTTTCAACTCCGGCCACCACGACCTCGCCGAGCCCCTCTTCTCCGCCCAACCACGACCACGCCGCCCTCACTCGCCGTCTTCTCATCTCCGTCCAGCCACGGCGTCACAGCTCCCGAGTCCGGCCACCGAGCCTCCTCCTCATCTCTGACCGGCCACGACCACCATCGTCGTCCCCGAGCTCCTCTCGCCTCCCTCGTCCCGAGCCTCCGTCACCGGTCCTCTCTCCGGTCGAGCTCTCGCCGCGCCGTTCAGATCTAAGGCGGGGAAGAACCGTGCACCGCCGCCGTGCGCCGCCGTGCACCGCCCAGCCGTCCTTCCCTCCACGTGAGGTTCGTGCCTGGGGGTTTAGTCGCCGGCGACGTATTCGCCGGCGGCCGGTTCATTTTCCGTACCGTCGTCTTTTTTTGGTTTCTGCTGGTTCTGTGTTTTTGCTTTGAAACGACAAGTTGTATCCTAATTTCAGTAAAAGTAATAAAACGAGTTTTGAATTAAAATTTTGATGTTTGTATTTCGGGCAAAAAATGGTTATCGATCTAGACTGATTGAAACAAAAAACCTGTGGATCTGTTTTGGTTGGAATCGAAATAAGGACTTTGGAAAGAAAAGCTGTAAAACGAAAAAATATCAGATTAAAGACAAAGGGTTTTAAAATAAAAAGGGGAACTAAAATCAATTTGGGTTTTAAAAACGGTTTTAAATCAAGGAGTTGAGAATCAGATTTGTTAGGAATTAAACTAAAACGTCGGAAATAAAACTTGGGTTTTAGAAAGTCGATTTAAGGGAACAATAAGATTTGATTTAAAATGGATCTTGATCCGTTGAGCGTGGAACGAATAACCGGGCTGTTAAAATGGACTGCAATTTGGGTTTAAAAGGGAACAAAAGCAGACCGCTGAATCGGACCTCGGGATTCGTGCATTGGGACCGTGCCTCGCATGCACCGGTTTCGGTGCTCGGGTACTCAAACCCGATTCGCCGTGACCCCGCTTTTATCCCGCTCGAGTTTAAAGGACTACTGTCGGTTTTAAACTGGTTTAATCGCGACCTTTAGATTAACCTGGGAACCGCCTCTAATTTATGGCTTTCGTGTTATCCTTAGCGTCCGGCTTCGATCGAAGTGAAGCCCGGAGGTAGCGAGCCAGAACGTCAGCAGCTAGGAAGCGTAGCGGTTGCTCTTCAGTTGAGGTAGGGAAAAGTAGCCGGATCTCGGCCCTGACTAGGGAAAGTTAACAGTAGAATTGCATGTGACACAGGGGTGTCGTGGGTTGAGTAGGTTTATATAAAGACTAAAAAAAAGCATGATACGGGATTGTAGCGGTTATTAGAAAAGCATGTTACGGGAACTTAGTAATTATGAGAAAAGCATGTGACACTTAGTAGTGTCGTAGGAGCAGAGAACTTAGCGTAATTGATTTACTGGAGGCATATGACCATGCCCGGAGGTTTTTTGTGAACTTATCGATATTAGGAGTACTGGAGGCATATGACCATGCCCGGAGGTTGATTGAGAAACTGTTGATATTAGGACTGTTGGAGGCTTGGTTAAGCAGGAGGTTGATTGCTTATTTGGTGTCTTGGGTGGCCTTGAGAGCCCGTGTTTTATTATCGCGTTTAGGGTGGCCTTGAGAGCCCGTGTTATTTATTGATTGAATTTGGGTGGCCTTGAGAGCCCGTGTATTTAATTTGGCGTCTTGGGTGGCCATGAGAGCCCGTGTATTTAAATTGGTGTTTTGGGTGGCTTTGAGAGCCCGTGTACTAAGGTTGGTGTCTTTGGCTGGCCTGACCAAGTTAGAGTCTCGGGGGGTTGTAAGCTTTCTTTAGCTGGCTTACGAGTTAGAGTCTCGGTAAGTTGCAGGCGTGTTTTATGGTTGGTGTCTTGGGAGGCCGTGAGTGCATGTGGGACTGTTGAGTCCGTGTCTTACTGTCGGTGTGTCTTGGGAGGCCGTGAGTGCCTGTGGGGCTGTTGAGTCCGAGTTTTACTATTGGTGTCTTGGTGGCCATGAGTGCCTATGAGTGTTGAACCTGTGTTGTTACTGGTTGTTGATTTTGCTTGTGATTGTGATTGTGATTATGGTTACCGGAGGTTGGGGGCCCGCTTCCTAAAACGGGGGTCCACGAGCACACGCATCTGCATGTTCAGACGGGGTAGGGGGCCCGCCCGCCAATAAAGGGGTCCTGGCCGCGCGTGTGTGGTTTGGGTTTGTGAGCATTTTCCGGCTGGCTTATGGGTTAGAGTCCCAGTAAGTTGCAGCATTTTCCGGCTGGCTTATGGGTTAGAGTCCCAGTAAGTTGTAGCATTTTCCGGCTGACTTATGGGTTAGAGTCCCGGTAAGTTGCAGCATTCTTGGGTTGGCCTGACCGGGTTAGAGTCCTGGGATGGCGTTCTTGGCAGCTGGTTTGCGATCCTTTGTGATCTTGGTTGGTGTGTGATCCCTTGTGATGCTGTTTGGTGTTGCGTACTTTCTTTTGAGTCCTTGGAAGAGGTCGTCAATCGTTGTGTCAGGTCTACTTTACGTGTCAGAGTGTTGAGTCGTTCAAGGAAGGTCACCGTGGGTGTTTGTTCAGTCAGAGTACTTGGGTTGGGGATGGTGTTCCCTGGTGTTGAGTCGTTGTTGGTGTTACTTGGTTTGCCTGCTAATTATGCCGTAGTCAGTCTGTTATCCGTGGTGGTGAGTGAACGCTCACCCCTAGCTGCTTTTCCTACAGGTACTGTTCGTGGGACGGACTAGGTGAGCTCTCGAAGCTTGTGGAGCTAGGAGCGGAGTCCGGGTTTTGTCTTTTGAGTCTAGTGACGGATACCTTGTACTTTTGTCCACTTGTTGGGACGTGTTTTAAACTGAAATTATTATTTTGTTGAACCAAACTGGTATTTTAAAGTGTTTAATGAAAACAGGTTTCAAGTGTTTTTATGTTTTTAAACGTTCGCATCCCTAGTTCGGTTTACTGAAATTGGGGCGTGACAGTAAAATTGGGTATTCGAAGAGTTGAGGGTTGAGTGTAGAAGGATACTCTATTTGGGTATATATAGGGGAACATGTAGGGCATCGTGGGTTAGTGGAGCAATTAATTCTCACCCACGTTTCCACGCTGTCATTATTTGATTGGTCTACCACAAACCGTTTCACTTCCCTTTCGTACGCAAAACGAAAGTAGTAAATTCTCAAATCATTATATATTTTTTAGTAAACGAAATTTGAAATATTCGCAAACAATTTGTTATATTAAATCCGCAAAACCGTTGACCTATATCCGCAAAGAGAAAAAGCCAAATCCGCAATCGATAATCTTCATCAGTCTACTTCTTCTTCCTATTCTTACTCAGCGGGGCAGGTCTTTGTGTCATGGTCTTGCGTTATGTGTGTACAATATATTATATTAAATTTCATATAAATAAAAACATATGCAGAAATGAAATTTATTAATTCGGAAAACTCAAACAAATGTATCCTCAAACAGTCTGTATTTATTCGCAAAACTTAATGCCTATATTCGCAAACGGAAACAACGAAATCGCAGTTGAAAATATACATCATTCTACTTCTTCTTATTCTTCTTCTTATTATTATTCATATTCAGAGGGCAGGTCCTTTTGTCATGGTCTTGCAATGTGCGGCATTTGGCGCATAGCCGTTTTCGCTTGTTACTAGCATTGATTGCCTTTTCTTTATTACTGATCATTCTACTCCCAGATCGCAAGCGAGAGCCCTTGGTGTTTGTGATATTTGGTGGCTGGACAGTGACTATTTCTGGTAATTTGATCTCTGTCACCGATGCTATGAAACTTGTTCTATTGAGTCTATATTCATTCACTATGTCATCCACCGTCTTCACTCTGTATCGATTTAGAATGTCCAACAATCCTCGAATACTTGAAATTGCTGCATCTTCTGTCCCAATCATTTTAGTAAACCTGGTTTTCACTGCATCCATAACTTCATCGTCCTTCAGACTAGGACCGTCAGGTGCAACACCATTAGAAGACAATGTAGCTGTCAAGTTTGTGTCTTTACACCATCTCGGGTTTACCAGCGTCCTAGGAATCTTCCTTAACGTTGTGTTTTGCAGCGCAAAGAATATGTGAGAACATATATAGCCCGTTGTTAGAAGCTTGTTGCAATTGCACTCAAAGTTGTTTGTACTCATCGTCCAAGTCACCCTGAATTCCTTACCATCTTTAATAATCGACGAATCCCTAACTTTATAGACAATGGTGTCATCTACGGTGTCATCCATGCCTGGCAAGCTGCAGCGGTTGAGAGCGTAAACTATATGCTTTTGTATGTCAGCAAACACAGTATGTGTGTATACGGTCCAAGCATCCGCTTCAAACCACGTGTTTGTCTTCAGCACCGGATATGAATTGTAGTTGTGCATCATAAGACTGAAATGTTCACTCCTTTGGTTCTCTATCACCACTCCACACCGCCAGATCAAGTGAACAAGGTTTAGGTACTGATCTGTGAGTTGTTGATAGGCCCGGTTGGCTGATTCAGACCTTGATGTTGTTCTCATAAACAACCCCATTGGGAAATCCCTATGGAATGCTGGGATCCAATTGTGTCGCAGATCGAATATGCCATTGAGCCAAGTGTTGTCCTGCAAATTGAAGTCTGCAATGATGCTAGCCCACTCTTCATCAAACTCATCAGGGCCTACAAGGTTGTTGTATACTATGGAATCCAACCTTTTCTCAAAGTCTGTATCATTTGTTATACTTCCAGGCACCTGTAACATTTTTTGTAAGATTTGTAAAGTCGAACAAATAAATAATAGAAATTGACAATACTGTGGCGTAAGGATATTTTGTGTTCGTAGATTGAGAAAACAGACATAACAGTTTGAGAATAGATATAAACTCATCGCATAGTAGTTAACTATGAGAACCATATTAAGAATAAAACGTTTTGAGTAAACAAGCATTACAAGATGTGGATACAGAGTATATGATTTTCTTATAGAGGCTGACCTTAAGACGAATCTTATTCATAATGTGCCACATGCAGAGTTTGTGCTTAGTGTTTGTCATGACTTTCGGTATTGGAACTTTCATTGTTGGGTCTTGATCTGTCACCAGATACATTGGTTGCTTCCCATTCATCGCTTTCAGAAAGCGTTAAACATCCAAGTGAAAGACTCGATATCCTCATGTGTTACCAGTCCCAGCCCAAAAGTCACAGATTTGTCACAGTTGTCTATTCCTGTAAACGGACAAAATGGCATCGAGTACCTACAAAACATCAATCGTTAATAAAGAATAATGTTTAAAATTTATTTTTCAATGGATTAGCGAATACGAGTAATACTTACAGGTTAGTCCTGTAAGTTGTGTCAAAGGAAACATTATCCCCGTAAAGCTCGTAATTCTTGATAGCTATTTCATCACACCAGAATAGTTTAGTGAGGCTTCCGCTTGGGTCAACATCGTACTCATAGTAGAACTTGTTGTTGGCTACCTTCTTGTCACGGAACTGGTCAAGGATTATCTGAACATCACTTCCTCCAATATAGGCTTTCAAGTCCCTGTGGTAGTTGAAGAAATCTTGCTTCAAAGCTCCAACATGGCTGGGGCCTCCGCGTGTTTCAATGATTAGTCTGTGTGCCTTTGAGGGACCTATTGTGATCTCTCGCAAAAGTTCATATACTCAACATGGTTGCCTTCCATGTGTCGGTTAACTCTCATCTCATGTCTGTGCTCCGCTCCAACCATAGGGTGGTTATGACCTTCAACAAATTTTGATACTTTGTATCCAATTCCTCCGAAACAAATGTGAACCTTATCATTGCTTCACAATTAACTCTTGTGAGCAATCTGTTCCTTTTTTTGTAGGCTTTGAAAGTTGAGGACTGTTTTGTTCGGGGATTTCACCCTGTTTGGAGCATACCATGTACTTTAGCTTTATGTTGTTTGTTTTATCCTTCTTCTCTGTAGACCTTCTTGTAGTGAATTCAGACAGTGTAGCGTAATTTTGGTAGAAATCTATCGCCTTATTCAGTGTCTTGAATTCCTTTCCTACAAACGGCGTTCGTTCAGGCTGGCAGGATGGCAAGTATATCCTGGTTCCTCCAGCAGAAAACAGAACAGTGTTTTGGATATCTGATTCTGCAGTACAGTCACTGTCTGTGCCTGCAGCTGATATTCATCGAAATAAGGATCAGTTTGACGATGTAATAATTTCGGATTGCATATACAGCACACATAGAATCAGATAGTTATAATATACTCAAATTGATACACAGGCAGTAGTATATAGTAACAGGCAAAGTAGATTATTTATGCTTTGCGGAAATAAGCAAGTTAGTTTGCGGATATTGCACACCTAGTTTGAGAGTTTGTCATGGAGGAGATTTTATATATTTTTGAGAAGAAACAAATATTATATGTCGCTAAATATCGTATAACACAAACTACTGTTTTGAGTATCTAGGCATTGTAGTTTACGGATAAAAAAACCACCATGATCATGACGTTTTGGTCAACGGAAAATTAGAATTTGCAGCGATTCTAGAATAAAATACATTTTGTTGAATAGATCTATACTTACATATTGTAGATGACATCTCGATTTGTGTATTGTTTGCTGTGTTAAAATCCGACGATATCAATCAATATCTCCGGCAATCTCTGTTGCGATTTCCGACGATCTCACGGTGCGATCTCAGGTGCGATATGAGATTTTGTTTTGGAATCAAGTTTCGAAGAATCACAGTCTATTAACCTTGTCCGTGATTTAGATTTCTTCGAGAAAACTCCGATCTAGGGTTGATACTTGGAAAATCGTAGAGATTTTTTCGAGAGACTTTGTAACTCTGTGTTTAATTCGATTTCTTATTTCTTGTTTAGGAACTTTCCGTTTTTGAATTTCGAGGTTTTATAGAGAAAGTTGGGGTAAATTCGCGCGCTAATCTAGGACCGTCGATATATTATTCGCAATGGACGAACCCGATTCAGTTTTGAAAGTTCAATCGAAACATTTTATTTTATTATCGAATAGATTCTTTGCGTATTTCACATTTAGTTTGCGGATTTTTAATGTAAAGTTTGCGGATATTTCAGAAGTAGTTTGCGGATATTTCATATCTAGTTTGCGGATTTATGATTTATGTTTTGCGGATACTGTCAGTCATGGTGAGAATACAGAAAGCATGGTTTGAGAAAATACAGCATCTAGTTTGAGAATATTTATAGATTCATTAGGAAAAGATGGTGTGTGAAACACCAAACAAAAACATAAAAGACGACATGCATGAAAAACTAGATACCACCAATCTTCTTCTGGATGTGGCTTAGGGATCTACAGTTATTTTTCCGAGGAATTCTTGATACTCCCTCAGTTTCTCAAGCATGCGTTCTTTCGAAGCTCTTTCTTCTGTGTTACAGGTAAGGTTTTCGTCCGTTTCGATTTCAGACAGGAGCTTGACCATCTGCGCATCAATCATCATAATATTGTATTGGATTTTTGTGTATTTGAGCTTCCATAAATGGTGGATGGAAGCCAAACGCCTGGCTTCAGCCTCTGCTTCCATGCGAGCCCATTCAACATCCATTTTTGTTGCTTTTTTTGAGTTGAAGAGTGAAAGATGTGTGAAAGTAGTTACTCAGTAGTGGTATTTATAACAATGGTCTAGGGGGTATTATTGTAATCTTCAACAAAGTAATGGGGTTAGTGGGTAGTTACATTTCAAGGTCAGAATATCAAGTGTTTTATCCAAAACTGACGATTTGTATTTCATATGTATTAAATTCTCAAACAATTATAAAATTATCCTCAAAATAAAAGTCACTGGCTCTTTGCAGTATACAATCGTGTCTTGACACGCGTCACTTCAGAATCTCACCATTTTCCGATCAGTATCTTTGGTAAATCTCTCTCGAGCCACACGAAATATTTTCTCAAATATTAAACAATAACGAATTATGAAGTTTGCGTTTGTTAATTTACGAGTTTGAGAATACAAGGCATCTTGTTTGCGGAACTATTGTGTACATTTTGAAAACTAGGAATTTCTCTCGAGCCACATGAAATATTTTCTCAAATATTTAAGAAGAACGAAATATGATGTTTGCGTTTGTGGCTTTACGAGTTTGAGAAAACAAGGTATCTTGTTTGCGGAATATTGTATACATTTTGCAAACTAGGTAGTATATTGTAATATATTGTGTCAATTTTAATGCATATTTAGTTAAACAAAAAGCTTTTCATTGATTCATCTGGAGTCTGAAAGAACAACAAAAAATACGACATCAAACAGAAGAACCAAAAGCCAACACAAAAGACATGAAAACAGAAGAGAAAGTACAAGCAATCCCTTAGGAGCTCTCTTTCACAATGATTCTAAGTGCAGCCCTATACTTCAAGAGTCTGTTCGCCATGCTTTCCCTACAATCCATGTGTTCTTCATCCGCGTTGGATATGTCTTCTTCTTCTTCAAATTCAGCCATCAGGTTGACCACCCTGTCATGTGCTATCATCAAATGGGACTTGATGATGGACATCTTCAGATGTCGAAGCTCACGTACGGACACATGATGTTCTTTGTCTAGAATTTCCATTTTGAGTTTTTTTGATGATGATTCCATTTTCGTGTATATGATCTGATAATTCAGAAGAGATGTGAGTGTGAATAATTTTTCATTGGTGATAGAAGGGGTATATTTATAGGGGTATTGATTTAGAGTATTTGGTAGGACACGTGTCAAGCACGCACGTAATGTGATGAAAGCACATTTCTGCAAACAGAATGTCTATTATACGCAAAACGTCATTGTAATTTCCGTAAACTGGTAAACCATTTTCCGTAAAACAGAATGATTATTTCCGCAAACTAGAATTTTGTATTTTCAGGATACTAATTTCCGAAATTCAACAGGGTAGAACACGTGTCAAGCATGCAGTAAAAAGTAAGGTAATCATGATTTTAATTTTTGATGTGAATACACGCAACCGTCGTTTCATTTTTGATCTGACTACAACCGCCCTTTAATTTCACCCTTTCATTTCAATATCTTCTATCATCATTACAAAAATCTCTTCGCGCCAAACGAAAAGCTTCCCAAATTAATGGCGTCGTTCCATTTCCCCAAATTTTCTAATACCCTTTTGATATCTTTATATTGAAGCACAAATCAACTATTTCCTCATCATCCCTATCGTAGTAGGTAGCCATGTCATCAACTCCCAAGTCTCCATCTATTCTGTATTCTAACAGTGATGGAGACAAATGGCAATCTTTCGAATGCAAGTCTCCACCATCACAAATCTTCAGTAGTGATGATGACGATGACGACGTCTGTTCAAAGAGGCGCAGGTTGAATCCTTCCTCCTCCTCCTCCTCCTTCTCTAATGATGATGACCCTCTCATCAATGAGTACGACATTCCTCAACCGGGGGATCCTAATTATGAATCACCACCGGATGAATATGAAGATGAAGAGGCAATGAGAAAGAAGATGAAGAAGAAGAGGAGAATGAGGATGAAGAAGAAGAGGAGAATGAGGAAGAAGAAGAACCTCCAACCACACCTGCTCGCGCACCTGCTTCCGCACCTGCTTCCGCACCTGCCCCCGGACCTACTCCCGCAGAGGATGATGAAGAAGACAGTTGTTATGTTGATGAAGATTGGCTGGATGATGATGAAGAAGATGTCCATGCAGAGGATGATGAAGAAGAGCAAGAGGGAGAAGAGGAAGAAGAAGACAACATAGACTCATATGGGGAGGATCCTGAGGAAGGAGTTGTTGAAGATGAAGAAGATTTCTGGGATGATGATGATGATGATGTTTAATTACTGTAGTTTTTTAATTTTCTTTTTGTGGAAAGTAAATATTTTCAACATATGAAATCAATCATGTTTAAGCTTATTTTTGGTTTGTGGATACAGTTGTTTTCGTTTGTGAATATAAGAACCCCAGTTAGCGTAGATACTCATTCCAATTTGCAAAAAAGTAAACCAAACTGAAAGCCTTTTGCGGATATCGATATTATAGTTTGCGGATGAAGAACAAATCGTTTGCAAAAAATTTAAATAGAGCAAATGACATTTATAGGAAATATTTTCATTCATAACACAGGTTGAACAAAAGAGCACCATACAAAAAAGAGTAGAAGAAAACCATCTTCTTCTAGGTCGTTCATTGACGCTTTGGTTCCCAACTAACATATATATAGCATGATCCAGTGCCCTGTTAACTTCTGTCACTCTGGACAAGAGGTCTTTTGCTATAGTTATGCAGTCACCTGACATGTCGTTATCGGCGATTTTGGCGGTCTCAACCACAAGAAGATCGATATCAAGTTTTGCCTCCAGCATCATCACCTTTAAGTTCTTGTGCTTCATTGTGATCTTCTCAACATTGAGAACAACGTTGTATTTTGCGAATATGGCATCTCCCCTCTTCAGCACCTCTTCCTTTGTTAGAAGATTGATGTTCGTGCTCTTACCCTTCTCGGTGTTGCAAACATTCATGGTTTATAATTGGGAGAGAGTTGAGGTTTGCTAAGAGTTGATGTTGAGTTTATGTTTTGTTTACGCAGTTTTTCTGTATATATAGGCAAAATGTAGGGTTTAGTTGGATTGGTGGGTCCCTAAACATGTTTAATCTTTAATTGTTTCATCTGTATCTCATATGAGGATACAGTTTTTCTGGTTTGCGGATAACGATATAATCTTCTGCGGATAACTAACAAATCGTTTGCGTATAAGCTAAAGAGGACAAATCCGTTTTTGATATTTAGTTTGCAAAATTGTTTTATGAGGATACAGTTAATGTCGTTTGCGAATAGAGGAATCCCAGTTTGCGAAAGTTGACAGAATACCAAGAAAAACATTTTCCTTCGTAACATAGGTTGAACAAAAGAGGAGCATACATAGGGTGTTTTTTGAGGATTTATTTTTTATTGTTTGAGAATATAATGGAATCTAGACCAACTAAACCAAAATGAAATCTGTTTGCTGATATTGATATATCCGTTTGCGGATAAAGAACAAATTGTTTGCAGTTACACTAAAGAGGTCAAATGATAGGCAAGGAAAACAGACATGATTTTTTTTATTATACTGCTATATTTTTTGCATATATAGAAGAATTTGTTTGAGGATCAGAATTTTTTAATTTTTTTCCAGTTTAAAACGACAAGCATTGTGTTTATCAGTTTTTATTTACGACAATTTGGTCTAAATTAAAATCTCAGAAGAACAGGCTTAGATTGCAGATATTATTATTCTGTTTTGCGAGAGAATCTGGGCCGCGCGCGTAATTAAAAATGGTAAATTCCATTTTTGCCCCTGAGAAGAGGCGCGTGGCCCAGAATTGGTTCCAATTCACGCGCTTAGCTCTGAACCGTAGATCGCGTGCGCTGCTGATAGATAGACGGTCCTGATACGGTTCGCAGGTTCGCATATTACAGGTGGTTCGCACCTGATAGCGTCCCTATATATATATATATATGATCACTATCAGGTACAAACCTTACAAATTGGTCAGATCGTAGAACTAATCTCATCCTTTGAAATATTTTATTGGATGTGTGAGATTTGTTTTCCAATTTTAACTACACGCGGATAAAAATATGTTGAAATTGGTTTTAATTTCGAATTTGAGGGTAATTTTGACTCTTTTTTTCACCAAGTTTACTATTTTGATCTTTCCCGCTTCGTTTCAACTCCGATTTAATTTTTTCTTGCACCAATAGTTTTCTTTTTCCAAGACCTATCTATCAAGTAGCATATTGAATACGTTTTGAAGCAATAAAAAAACGATTTACTCAAACAAACAAAAAAGAAACGAAATGAATGTATGTTTTGTAATTTTCAGTTGTATGTGTACGTTAAACATAATGTGTGTTTATGTTGTAAAGTGAAAAGTTATGGGTAGTATACATACAAATGCATTTGCAAAAACATACATTAAGGTTAACTTACACATACATATGAAAATGGTAAAAACATACATTCAGTTCAGCTTACACATACAAATGAAAATGGGAAAAACATACATTAAGTTTAGTTTACACATATGCAGTTGCGAAAACATAAAAACATACATTAAGTTTAGCATACACATACAAATGAAAATGGCAAGAACATATATTGAGTTTATCTCTTATAAACATACATTAGGTTTAGCGTACACATACAACTGAAAATTACAAAACATACATTAATTATGTTTATTTTTTTTTAGTAAATCGTTTTTTATTGCTTCAAAACGTATTTAATATGATACTTGATAGATATGTCTTGGAAAAAGAAAATTATTGGCGCAAGAAAAAAATTAAATCGGAGTTGAAACGAAGCGGGAAAGATCAAAATAGTAAACTTGGTGGAAAAAAAACGAAAATAGCAGCCAATTTCGATTTCCCACTTGTATTTTACGATTTCCAACTATTTTTTTACCGAAAATACCCACAAACAATGCGCGTGAACCTATTTTGGAATCAGAATTTATCAAAAATCTTAGTCCTTGATTTGCTATATTGATTGGTGTAGATTAATTCTATGTTCTGATCTAAGGAAGAGTTTGTATTTGATAGCCCCTATTATATATATATATATATATATATATATATATATATATATATATATATATATATATATATAGGGTTGGTATCAGGTACAAATCACCCCTTATTGTGCAAACTACGAACTCACCAGGTGCTGACACGTGGGCGCGCGCGCTGCTGGTGCGCGCACACAGTACTGACACGTGGCGCGCATAGTGCTAATAGTTTGGGCGCACAGTGCTGATAGTTTGGCACTGTGCTAAACTATCAGCATTGTGCGTCCAAACTATTAGCATTGTGCGCGCGCGTGGTCAACATGCTCACGCGCGCGAAGCGGCCACGTGTCAGCATCGCGTGCGCTCTGCTGACGTCACTTTGACCACATCCTGTGGCTTAGATTGGTTCGTAGTTTGCACAATAAAGATGGTTTTTACTGGATAGCTACCATATATATATATATATATATATATATATATATATATATATATATAGTCACTGTCCTTGGTCTCGTGAGGTCACTGAAACCTCAATTTCAGACCTCAACTATTGCTTACAGTCGATACCCATTGCATCATAATACGAAGATGTTGATCTGACTCTGTTGTTGCATACTGTTGTACAGTACACGACCAAGAATCCTATGGTGTCACAGTACCATCTGTCCGCAGGTGAAACTGGGTGATGCTTACGTTTAACCAATTATATACATTGCTTTCGTGTGTAAGATTACCTATCTAACCCACACACAAGATCCTGATGATTAGGTTAAGGTCAAAGAAGCACATTTCTGAACCCAACAATTGGGGTCATAAGAATTTTGATCGATTACCAAAAGATTTCAAAAAAAAAATTAAGGTCCCTACGAACCGATTACTTTCAAATCAAGAGAAATTTAGGTGAAAATAGAATGTCTCCAAAACACCAGAAAATGAGAGGTAGCAGCCAAGATAATATCCTTCCCTCCAATGTACATGTTGCATCCAATTTGCAAGGTTTGCCTTCAATGTGACTCCACCAGAACATACAGAGGCTTCCCGTTCAACTTCTCCCGACCCTGCACCATCAAAGAGAGGGTCAAACAACTTAACATTACAAGGAGATTATCAAAGCGTTTGGTCGTATATACATACCTTTAAATCTGGTAACTCAATCAAGCATGCACATTCAACAACTTCAGCCCCAACACGCTCTGTGGTGAAAGAGAACGGATTGCATCAGCAAGAAACAAATCAAATGCTTAATGACCATGCACTTCACAGTTTTCATGTGAAATAACCAACTGGTTTCAGTGAATGAAACAAACACTTGACTACTTGAGCAAGCAACAGTAGAGTGCTAAGCTGAACTGAAAACTTTAAAGTTGCCTAAACTTTTAGACTAAAATATACCCAATAAGCTCATAGCAGCACCAAGAGTTCCGCCAGTGGCGATCAAATCATCAACAACCAAGGCCCGTTCACCACTTTCAACTGCTCCAACATGCATCTGAAGGCAATCTCTTCCATATTCCAAGACATACTCTTCTGAAATCACTTTACCTGCAACGTCAACATTTTTCTTACAACATGTGAACCACGTATAGATAGGTTCATTTATTACCTAAAACATCTTGAAGAAACATATTGACAAATAGGGTCAAATATGTGCAAGTATTGAATTGTACCAGGTAACTTGCGCGGTTTTCTCAATGGAACAAACTTTGCTCCTATGGCCAATGCAATTGGAGGACCAAATATAAAGCCCCGGGCCTCTATTCCTGGAACAGAATTAAAGGCAACCAAATTTCAGGACAATACATGAACACAAACCAGCTAGAGGATTTGATATATTCCAAGAGGGGGAAATTTTGTTCATCCATCCATAACTTCAGATAAAAAAATATCAGAGGATGAAAAAAACATTTATTTGTTAAGAATCCAAGATGTCAAGTACTTCACAAAATAAATGCAAATATTCTTGAAGTTAAAATTTGTCATGATCCACCCTCTTCTGAGAACAAGGGTGTGCAATGAAGGGAATAGATACGGTACATTATATCCAATTGGTAACAAGGTAATATGATATGGAGATTTATGTATAGCAGTACATTAAAGGCAATTTCTAGTTTTAAGGGCCATGATTCAAATTTGGTGCTGGCTTTTTGTGTACAAGAAAGTGTGTTATAAGAATTCATGCAGCTAATGAACTTGATAACATAAACGGAAAAAAGAACATAATAACTCTCATCACTTAATGGAACAGAGAAGCAAGTTGTCCATGTGATGCTCACTGGGTAGGGAAGATTCCAAATACAAATGAATGTTCTCATAAACACTAAAAGACAACATGTGTCTACACAAGTACACAAAAAAAAATCCAGATTCTATTCTAATGCACCCATGTTAGGACAAAAAATGTGTATTAAAGAAATCGGTCCAAATCATTTGCGCAACAGACATCATAAAAAAACAAGGCCCGGACAAAATGGAGAGGTTAGAGCACTTTTATATTCATATATCCATAAGGTTGTGCCACTAACAATATTAAGGTGGGTGCTTAATGCACAAATGAAGCCATACTATATAACTAATTTCATTCGTTAGAGAACCACCGAGGATTATGTTATTTTTGGCATTACCTCACATGTTATTAACATCATACCTCATAAACAAAATATACAGAAACTATATTCTGTGAATGACATGTTATCCATCAAATGAAGAAAAGGGGCATTACAGAAAGCTCAAGAGCACAACATTTTAAAACCCAACCTATCTAACAAGTAAAGAATTAATTAAAAAATAAAGAGAATGAAACGAGGATCAATGACAACAAATCATCTTACAACAACAACAACAGTAGATATAGAAAACCAGACAAAAAGGAGCCAAAAAACAGTAGAGAAAATGAAGTTTGGGTAGCATAAAGAGTGAGGGACCACAGGTTAAAGGGTGGGTATCCATCACCAACCACCATCAGATGTAATCACATGGCCACAGGCACAGAGGCAATGCAATTGTGAGCCGCTCAATAAGCTTCAGGGAGAGCAATCAATGGCAAAACCCACTAGCACTACCAAAACTTCAAAGTCAAACAAAAAATCACCCCCACAAAAACCAAATCCACAGCCACAGTGGCTTCCATTCCATAATGTCCCTTGGAAAGGAAAGAAAAGCAATCGATTCAAATCCAGAAAATTATATGCAATTTTCTCAATCTCCTCCCCCGGACCTAACTCTCACGTAAGCAATGGACCCCAATCCCCCACATTTCAAATAACCTACCCAACAGAGATTAAAACTTCTCCCGGAAGAGCAAAAGAAACAGCTTGATTATCAAATGCAATAACCCACCACAAAAGTTACCATCTTTATGGAGTTTTTCTTTTCGTTTATTACCTGCAACGACTGAAATGTTCTTGTCCTTGTAGCGCTCGACGAACAGATCAATGGTGTCCTTGAAAGCTACGGGATCGAGCAACAGAGTGGTGATGTCCTGAAACATAATACCTGCCATTGCAAAAGGCCACACAGATAAGCAAACACAAAAAGACTCGATTTTTATTTTGTTATTATACCCAATAAAACTGAGGAAATTGCATTTTAAGCAGTATAAATAAAGAAAGAACAAATTTTGATATGAACCCAGAACGCAAAACCCATGCTTGGTCGGTGTTTCTCCTCAGAAACCCTCGTTACAAGGAACCCATGATTCAAAACCCCTTCTACGTTTACTATACTCTAAGACAGAAAACAGAGGACAGGGGATTGGAGTGAACCTGGTTTGGGGAAATTGGGGACGACACGAATCTTAGTTTTGATGCCATGGATGCGAGGGTCTTCGTCCTTGTAAACTGACATTACAGCCGAGTAGCAAAGCAGCTCAAGAGGAAATCTTTGAAGAGAGAAATCAAAGCCCTACGAAGCGCCTCTGTTGTTACAGATACAAAACGAAGACGAGAGAAGAAGAAAGAGGAGTGTGTGGCAAATTTATAGAGGACGAGTGTTGGTGAATGGAGGGGCTCACTGTCATTGCAACTCAACACAAATACACAACACAATTCTATAATTTACCTCTCTGTTTCCTACCTATTCTTCTACCTATCTAGGATGAGATAAAAACATAGACCTGTAAAAAACACTAAAACAGTAAACATAGCAATAATAGGTGTATAGGCTGAGCCATATCTATTAAATTTAAGTTTGTGGACAATAATATACATTATTTTTCCAACTTATAAAATCATCAGCACACAACTAGTTGACAAAATAATTAGTAGTCTAAAAGTGGGGAGAGTAAATAGATGCATGAATTTTACTTGTTATTCAATCAGTAGCGACTAATATATTTGAAGGATCTCTCTAATTTTTTTTGAAACGATAACGGGATCAAGATGCATTCAAGCAAAGAGGTGAGATTACAGTGTAGGACCGAGGTCTTGGGATCCAGAATAAGTCTTGGTCTCCCGTAGGGTACCTAGCGCTCTTGGACCCGTAGAACTGGTCTGCTTAGCCTTCACAGACACAAAAAACCTTGAGATCCCGTTCCATCGTCCCAAAACAAAGGGGAAAATCGAACTAAAACAGAAAATCCAAATGTAACTAATGTTCCAAAGCCAACTAAACCGAATAAAAAGACAGTCATAAAATCAGCAGAAATAAAACCAGTAGGAAAATAAAATAGACTTCAATGCTTCCAGTGTCATCCCGAGGCGAGTAAGCACCACCCACCCCGGGTCTGGGGTTATGGGAACATCGTCCCTCCCCCCTTCCCAGGGCCCTCTCATTGTCCCTGGCAGGGCTGCTTTGACGCCCTCGCTTGCTGATCATCATCACTGCCTTCCTCATCCTCCAACTGTTGGTGGGAGACTCCTGATAGATGCAGAATCCTCTTCAGCTTGGTTGTGCGGGTGGAGTACGGCCTCATCTTACCTTTCCTCTTTCCGTTAGTTGTCGTGGTCTTCATGGGACCCCGTCCCTCCATCAAGCCTCGCGGCTCCTTCTGTCCCCCCCCCCCCCCAATTATCACAATTCCAGCCACATGTCTTACTGCAAAAGCTTGCAGGCCCTCATCCTCAGGGACGTTAGCCAGGTCACCGGGCTTTTTGATACCGGAAAATCCTCTTAACGATCCTGGATGCGCTTGCTAAGTGACTGGAACTATCACATCGGGACGTCTCTTAGCCAGATCATCGGACTTCAGTGTCAACTCATCCTCTGCTACTAGTGCTAGAGCTAGAAATCCCAGAGGCGGGAGTAATGGGACACTCCTAATCTATCGTGGCTCCTTTGTCGGCCCTAGAGACAGTGACGTCAAGAGTTCATCCACCGGGGGCAGAATTTGCATCCTCGGGGCACCCCACTCTGTACGAATTAGCTTGTCAACATTCAAATCCATATACACCCTGATGGAGTCAGTAAAACGGACCTCATCCCTACTTACCCCTCGAATGTTTGCATGGCACTCCGCTATCCTGTGTGTCAACCGGCCACACCTCGCACAGAACCCCGGTAGTCGTTCATACTGCAATTCCACTATAGAGAAAACCAAGTGTCCCAAAAACTAAGTCGTACTCGTCTTCGCAGCGGTGTATCCACATCGATACTCAAACGAAACCATAGAAAATAATCTAAATGACGTTGAAGTGGGATAGGTGCATAAGTTACCTATGTGCCCAGGGCACGTGCAATCAAGGATCTGATAGCTAGATTCTGAGCATCCCCCGGGACATTGAAGGCACGGACTCCAATTTCCATTAATCGGAAAATTATCAAACTTGGTTTCATGCACGGTAGGAGATGTATTAGAATCACCGGGTATCCATGAAAGCCCCACGGGCCCCGGTGCCTGATGTTCTCCATGGCCTCTTCCGACGGGAAATGAAACGCCATGACATCCCTGTTTAGCCATTCAATGGCCAAGCCTCGAACCTTCCAAGCCCTGATCATCGTTCCATAAAGGGCTGAGACATCGTAATTTTTTGCCCCCATTATTCTGCCTGCTAACGAGAATTGGTAGCGACCCATCGGAATTGCATCGACCGTGACTATATGATGATCTCATCCTCATCATCCAGATCTGGTTCTTCCGGTACCGGTGTGCGTGGCTTAGAAGGGTTCGGTGGACGCATGGTCGCCGTCACCGATGATTCCACGGTTGTCGTCCTGGATCTGGGGACGTGCACCGGTGTAGTTAGCGTCCTCTTTTTCCCCGTTGTCGAAGACGACGATGGGGGGGGGGGAGGACGAGACGCGACCAGATAATAGGGGCAAGGGCCGGTGTTGACAAGGTCGGGGCCGGAGTGGCGAGAGTCTGAGCCGGAGATGGGAGGACGAGCGCTGCACTCGGATTTGCCGATGTCGTCTCGGGAGGCAAGGCGATCGGGACAGGCTCCCTTATTCGTCGCGACGGAGGCGACTGCTGCAGTGAGTGGTTAGGGGCCAAATCTGTGGTTGCATGCGACTGGATGTTGAGGTCCAGCATTGGAGTCACGGCATCATAACCATGGCGTTGCTGCGGATCCTTCATTTCTGACCGAAAGGTTGCAAATTTACCATGAACCATGGTGAAGACGTAGAGAAGCGTATAGAAACGAGACAGTTGGCTGTAGAAATGGTTGGGGAAAAAGGGTGAGAGAAATGGAGAAGAAAAATATTGGCAACGAACCTTTAATTTCACACATACAAAATTGAAATGGGGGTCGAGCCAGAATTGCTTTTTTAGGATCTCTCTAATTTAGTTTTGGATACAAACAATTATGTTAAAACAAGCATAAATTATATTTGTCACATGTATTATATATTGTTATACGGATGACATTCACAGGCATACGTATCTTGTTTAAAATATTATATTATTCTTAGTTTTTCTTGTACAGTGCATGAATATGTCTCTTTCTTCTCCACAGATGTACAGTGCAAGAAAAACACGGATACAATAAAATAGGATTGTGTCTGTGTGTTTGATATGGTGAGGATTGTGTTTAGCTTCCATACAAGAAGGAAACATTATACAGTGGTTACTGTTTTGTCATGTACCCACCCATACCCACCCATACCCAACCCATTAATTTTTGGAGTTAATTATTACCTATTTAATATCAACTAAATTAATAGGATTTGACTCTTCCTTAATTACCTAACAAAAAGTTGTCACGTATTAATTACAGTATTTGAAATTGAGGATGACTAGAACCCAATAAAAGAATAGAGTTATAGTTATAGTGACGTTTATGGATTAAAATGAAATTGTAGAAAAAACTGATATATGATTAGAGAAGGAGACAAGTAAGGGTAAGGAAGGGTAGCAATCAAGGATCTGAAGAGTGATATGGTGTGGGCTACCCGCATCCCTTTCGCATTAACCAAAATATCCTTTTCTTCTTTACATGCCAACACTAAATCTACCCTACACCTACGGCTACACCTTGCTTCTCTCACCATTTACCCCTCACTCATATCAACACAATACTACCAAGTAACTCTTGGATCTTCTGCATACCTTAAATTCGGACAATGACTATACTTGTTTTTTTCTTCTTCTAAATCTTTCCTTTCTCTCTCCTCAAATGTTTACTCTACCATTGTTCATTTGTTTTATAATTATAAATAGACGAAGTTCTCCTCCATGAAAAGAAGTACAACTAGGGTTCGAGAACAAAATCGTATTTATTTTCCACAATGTCGACTGCTTCTTCTTCAGCGACAAGATCTAAGACTTGATGAGGGGCAAGGCTCCAAATCTGAGGAAGCTAAGCTTCAACCCCGTTTTACCCAAACTCCCAGAGCTCAATCTTAATTTGTCATAGGTAAGTTCATTGATATGGTATAGAGCGTCCGAAAAACGACAATGAGAGGAGATTTTCTAGAAAATCAACAACCAAAACAGAGATAATATGTTGAAGAAGATTGAATATGCTGAGAAGAATGGATAAATTTTCTTTTTTGTCGATCATCTATTGTGGGAAGCCCAACCTCGATGTCCTCTTTCTTGTCATAACGAGATTAACATAATTCGATATTTATACTCAACATCTCTATTGTACGTGTTCTGAAATTGCTCCATAATATGTTAAGAAGAGAATCCTCCACGCAAGGCGGTTTGTCGGTGATTAAAACAGCAAATACAACCAAATCATTGGTAGAATGAACAATCGTCGAACGCAAAGACATTACATGTGTCCAAAAATTTCAGTAGTATGAATTATGAAATTGTCAGAGGCGCGGTGATTTCATCCATTAAATCCAAACAAAAGGCACCACATGCCAATTCGATTGAAAAACTTGTCATCAAAGACACAACGGTTAGTCTCCAACACCAGTAGTGAGACCAAAATCTCTTTCCCATAAACACTTCAATTTCTTAGAACCAATTTTACACACCGATCCCACTATTCAAATGGATCCACATTGCAACCTAATAAATAATTTCCATTTTATGTTCCAATGTCTCCTCAATCTATCGGCCCATTCATCAATCATCCTTTCTAATAGTCATTGATATGATTAAGGGATTCTTAGCTCAAGCTTTGCTAAAGATCGAGAAACAATTGTAGAGGATACCAAGATCAGGACAAGAAAGGTCTACTTCAAACAAACAAAAGATTGAATGACAAAGACTCGTCAAAATTAGTAACTGAGGTCAGCTCATGTAGCGCAATGAGAGAATAATTTTTTATAGTGGATTTTTTTAGTAGTTTCATCTACAAGTAGATTATTATGCATAATCAAATTTTATGTTTTTTTTATCAGCGCAAAAATATTTTATAAATAGAAACTTTCCAAAAAAGGAAAGTGCCTGAAGGTCTAACGACCAGAAACAACGATTATAGCGTCTGAAGGTAAAAATATGAATGTTTACAGAAATGACATACGATTTTTTTATAGTGACCAGTCATATATAATGTTTTTTTGTAATTAAATTTATTATTGTTTTACTGGCGAAGCGCTGATGTCGTGGTCACCTCAACAAGCTTTTTAATAATTAAATGACTGGTCACCGAGGAATGATCATAAGAACATTCCTCGACAACAATGTCATCTTTTTGAGGGGTAAGTTCGCCTCGCTTAGAAAAACAAGTAGTTATAAAGCTCATACATGACACCATGAATATTTCATCAAGCAATATAATGGTTTGAACCAGTCGATCCCATAGAGAAGCAGTGGGTACTCCAAATCTAGAAACACTCCACCCTAAAGTTATCACTACCCTAGGTTGGCTTTTCTTCATTCATTTTATTACACGGTACAAATTTCGCTCACGTAAGCTTTCTAGTGAGTGAAATTCGAGGTGGAGCAACCATGACCCCCTCGAGGGAACTACAGTGAGGAGGTAGAGAGGGGTTGTCATTAACGAGGATGAACATGCATTAAGTATATAGAGACAAGAGAGCAAGAAATGAAATGTGAATCATGCATGTGAGATGATCATACAAGTGTGCGTGAACTTTACTTTGATTTAACTTCCATGATGGTGTAATAACTCAAGACGATAAGAAAAGTACAAATATAATTATGTATCAACCTCAAGAGATTTTCAAATATGAACTTAGATACAACTTCTAGTCAGGTCATTACACCCCAATTATGGTGTTCATCCCAATACATTTCCTTATCCCTAACAGTTGGGTATTACTTGAATGCTAAACATCCCCAAAACTACCTTGAAAGCACAACGAAGAAATCGATCATAAGTGAAGGACTTGTTCCATACTTAGATAAGGGTGGGAACTCTACCCACATTAAAAGGCGTATTCGTTTCTGGTTATTGGTGTTTATCGTAGAACTCCGAAAATTACCTACTTAGTGGTAAAGTAAATTAATTTCACCCCCCGACACGGGACAACCTTTTTCAGTCCCCAAACTACGATTACGTTGCATTCCAGTTATGCATCTTGATATGTGGCAATACGATAGACTGCACCTTGCCTTCATGTAGTGACTACTCAAGGAGCCTATTGAAGAACACTCACAACCTTGGTTAACAAGACAGTTCAGTCTGTGGAAAGTGTTTGGAATGGGTCTTGGATCGACTTAGAGATTGGAATAAGATTTCCAAATCTCAATCGACCCAGAGGTCAAGATCCTAGTCCTCCATTAAGATTTCTCTTTCCAATCTCTCAATGATAAAAAAAGTTTTAAGTTTATGCTTTTGATGAACTTATTTAATGAGTTCCTACTAAGAGCTCATCCTCTCACGGTGATGCCACGCCACAAGTCGGTTGTTTTTCGAGGTCATTTAGAGAGTTCAAGTTGCTTCGGTGGTCATAGTGGGAGTTGTTTTGGTGGTGACGGGATTCCGTCCTTCATAGTTTCTCCTTAGGAGAAAAGCTCGGTCAAGAGTTTAAGATCTTTTTTGCAATATACCGTAAAACTCATCGGATGAGAGGGTCATGGGCTTCTTTGGACGGATTGTCAAGGTGGGGTTGTCAAGGAAACCAAAGCGCATAGGTAATTTTTTTGGCATTCTCCGTGTTAATTCTCTTGGTGATGCAGAGAAGCTGGTCCATCTTTGCACGTCTTGAAATTCCTTGGTCGATCTCTACTGGTGGCTCGTGCTCTGCCTCATGGTTCGGTTTCACTCAAAGACAAAGGTGATCAAAGTTCTGGACCGAAAGATGAGAAAGCTTTTTTGTTTTGTTTTCTTATAAGAAAGATATGTATTACTTTGTAAACTGAGATATATTGCAAAGGAAAAGTGATCACACCCACAGGATGGGGATCACTTCTAAAACTGAAGAACAAAAAATGAAGAGCATAAAAACTAAAGCCACAAACAAAGACCATATAGCAAAACTGCTAACTTTGTCAAGCCCGACCAACACAAGCTCCAAGATTGGTGAGCCAGTTCGACCAAAGAGACTCTGGAGCCAATAACCCTGCAACTACACTCAAACTCCAGCTTGTCTGTTGAATCTTCAAAACCGCCACAATAATAGGATCTAACTATTGGCGAAACACAACATTGTTCCGCTAGAGCCAAATTCCCCAAAATGTTGAGTAACCCAGCAGAACCCATCCCAAACTCCACCAATCACAAAGTCTACCCCAAAGGCTTCGTGAATATGAGCAGAGCATGAACAAGTGAGGTTGGTCTTCGAAGTTGTCCTTACATAGAGAACATAACATGTCTCGTAGGGTAATCCTACAACCCCTTGACTCCAAAAAAACAACAATGTTGGTATGCCCTATTAACCATCAACCAAACAAAGGTGCAAACCTTAGGGGAGCTGTAGGCACCCACAAGATTTGCGCCACTGAAACCGTTCTAAACTTAGAGCATGCCAACGCCAAAAATACAACCGCAATGGAGAAGCCTATTGTGCTTTTAACCCACACTACATTGTCTTGGACCAGCGATCTAACATGAACCTCGCTAAGAAGGGAAATGAGCTCCTTTGCTTTCTTATCCTTACACTCAAAAAGGTCCTGACAATAACCAATCTTCTAATTTCCATCCGACCAATGTTGGATAATTTTCTCTCTCTTATAAGTTGTTACCAAGTATAATCTAGGATGACAAAAACAAAGGGCAGTTTCTCCTACCCAAACGTCCTCCCAATATTGGACACGTGACCCATCGCCTACCTTATTGTGGATTCCTTGGCCACCAAATAAGTCTCGATAGACCGGGTCCCCTGGTAAGCTCAAGATATGATCCACAACGTAAGAATTTGTCTTCTTGTCCAGCTTGGAGAGACTGTTATGAGGAGATTGTCTCGTGAATCAAGCGATGGAGCAGCAAGGGCTCTTGGTGGCTCCTCTCGACCAACTAAGTCTAGAATTCCTCTTGACCTTTTTTCATAAGGATAGAAGTTTGTTCGTGAAGGTTGGGCCTTTGGGTAACCATGTAATCTTACTGTTTTGTGCGGATCCAGATTTCTCCATAGAGTTGTTCTCCTCGAGATTGGCTTGGTTGGGACAATGGTTCGTGTTTGTGTCAAATGCTTCAATAAGTTTACAAGGAGGATCATTCACATGGTTTGTTTTTGAAGACGTGTCGTTTCATGGCTAGTGCGGGGAAAATTTCCACTTGTTGTTGTCTAGTGTATGGAAAGCTATCAACGTCCATGACGCTCAAAGTTTAGAATTGCATTGTGGACGTGTTTTCATTTTGGTTTTAATCCAAATTATTTTTCCCATTGGTTTCAACTGAGCGAGGATTGCTTCAGAGTACGAGTTTGGGAAGTGGCAATTTCAAAGGTCCATGAGTCCTTGTTTTGGCTGTCTTCTTCTCTAGCATGTTTTCTAGGGTTAATTGTTCCTTCAAGAAACTACCACTAGAGCTAGAAGGCCTCCATAAACGTGGACTTCACCATTCAACTATCGCGGATTCCATGGGAGGATCGTCGAGATCTCCACAGGTTCTAAATTCGCCTAAGGATTTGTCGGTGCCTAATTTGGGATACGATTCATTTGCGGTTGCTGAGGTCACGTGTCTTGGATCGTGTTTGAAAGTTCTATGTGGTGCATGGAGTTTGGCTTCCATAGAAGGATTGGTTGTCCAAGCTGATCCCTTAGAGTCGTCCAGTACTTCAGTGAAAAAACCTGTCTTGGTTGGTATTACATAACCTCATCCTTTATGTGCTTCGGACCCTGCAATTTCTGGTTCGTCTTTGTTTCAGGACTTTAGGACCTTCGAGGAGAACTTCTTATCCCTTCAACCTGATTTTGGTTTCTCGGGTGGAAGCGCGAGGATTGGACTTGAGATTTTTCTCGATTCTATCAGCTCTAAAGAGAACATTGATTTTGTTGTGAAACCTTGGCGTGGGGTAAAACCACCATTTATTTTTAAAAAAATATTCTTTTGATGGATCATCAGATTAACCAATCACTTAAAGTTGTCTTATTTCCTTATCTCTAACTATCGAATGGGAAATATAACTATTAGTTACTAAAACATCCGAACGATAATCAAAACCCAAACTAACCCAAATCATGAATTTGACCTAGGCTAGATTGAAATGAAAACTTTAAAATAAAAAAGGCTTGAATTATCAAAAGAGATCACATCAACACACTAGTAAACAAATTCAACACATAGATTCATCTATCCAAGCATCACAAGCCATGAGAAAAAGAAGTATCTATGATAGAATCAATGATGTCTCAGTTCAACCAAACAAAATGGTACAAGAATCATGAAGAAATGAGAGATTAGAATTAGTAAGTACTCTAGTTATAAGCCCCATCTTTTCATCAGTCTTATTCTCTGACCGTTTTTTTGGTCTCTCTCGCTCCGAACGACCTTTAGTTGTCGAAGATCGCTCGCTTCAAGGCTAAGAAGTCTCCTCCCGTCCTTGTATAGCATTCACGTAGAAAACCTCTCTAGTGTCCTCAAAGATGTGTGGAAGATCCCAAAATCTCGAGATCAATGTCTCTATTTATAGGCTCAGCTAACCCTTCACGACGTGTAACTTATGCCTTCACGGTGTAAAATATGAGAAACTACATGACATAAGGGGGTGTCTACACGACGTGAAGTTCTTCACGACGTGATTGGAAAATGTCCTCGCAATGTGAAAGGCAGACAAAGGGCTTCACGATGTGACAAATGAGGTGCATGGAGTGTAGCACTTGTCACTAGTGCATCATTTGTCTGGATGCTGTCACATGTCCGCTCCTACACGATGTGGAGGTTGAGGCTCCACTGCATGTAACTCTACGAAAAAATCCTTCTTCATCTGCTTTATTCGATGTTGGCTTGGCTCGACTTCCAAAGGTCATAGATCAGCTTCCTCCTCTCGGTTCTTTTAGCTACATGCAAAGAAAGAACGCATGGGGTAGAAAGACGAAAACAAAAAGGAAAAAATAAAGACGTGTAATCTATACTAAATGAGGATGAAAACGGTTAGAAATACATGAACGTGTCACTGAATAACACATACAACTGGGACCCCTTCAAGCTCCCACACTTAAACCTTTCTCGTCCCAAGAAAGCAAGAAACATGTGAGACAATTTCTCAAAGAAAACAACATTTTAAACATAAAAACACAATAGTAAATAAGAGCTTTAAAATATAAGTACCAAGGTCAACTCGGTGATATAAAATTCTGTAGGCGGATCTTGAGGGTTCCGGATAATTGAAAAGTGGTAAATAAAATGCAATGTTGACTCAACTAAACAAAAAGGTTTTATGCAAGTGCATAAGCAAATAAAAGACCAAAAATTTATGACTCAAAGAAAGTTTTATGCTTCCTTATGGATTTATTGGAGATCGACCAAAGATTTGATACTAACACGAGATAGTTGACCACTTTCTTTCTACTTATCCATAAGACCTATGTTAACGTATTGGAGAGTGTATAAAACTGTCCATATGCACATATATGATCGTGTCCATAAGTGTTCCCAAACGACCAAACCGAAGCAATCGTTATTTCGGTTTTGTTCGTTTTGACTCAAAAGACGCAGCGGCTAAGGCGATAGAGGTCTTGAACGGGTTTAAGATCGATGGTTACTTTCTATTTATTGTCATGGCGTGGTGTCGCCGGACGACAACATGCTCTGTTTCTGGAGTTCCGAAGTAGAGCATCCTGCAGCCTTCGGAATTTCAGGTACAATGTAAGGAAGCGAATGGTCAGGGCGTTCTGGAGATCGATTTGGGATTGCAAGATCCCAGTGCGGTGACTGTAGGCGTCGTAATCTCGTCGGTGAGGGTCGTTCAAGGTGAGGAGAATTCAAAATCATCGTCTGTTAAGGATGATGAGAATTCAAAATCACCTTCTGTTACAGATGAGTTTGTATTGGATCTCATTCGAGATTCTCTTGATCTCGTATCTGATCTACGTGGGGAGGTTGCAATCGCACCTGTCCCTGATTCCAGGGATTATGTTTGACTCGAGGTTGAAGACGTTGCTGCTGGTGGGACATCTGGGCCTTAGAGCGGGCCTACACATGCCATTTCAGACGGGCTTGCACAAGCCATTTCGGATGGTCCTAATTACGGGCATGTTCAAGGTTTTGGAACAGAGCCCATTTTAGCTTTTTCAAGAGAACCAGTTTCTCTTGATGACGTTTCTGCGGGTCAATCCTCTCCGTGGAAGGATGCCCTCGTACAGTCAAAACGTGTGAGCCGCCCCCCCTAAACACTTGGTGGAATTGTATACCCTACAGTGTAAACCAAAGGTCTCTTTGGATCGCGAAAGGTATATCCGTCCCGTCGATATTGGGAAACAGGTTGAGCAAGTCCGAATCGAAAAAACTAAGGTCGTAGCATCGTCACAGGGCACCGACGCATGGACTTCAATTCGTGAGTTGGATACCAAGAAGAAGGATGAGAAGACTCGGCGTTGACCTCGGGTATCGAGGATTGACGGGGTTTCTTCTGTTTTTTCAGCTCCTTGTTTTTCTTTTTCTTTTTAAAAAAGGTTAGGCCTTTTGGCTCCCTTTGCTGGAGCCATTTTGTATTCGTTGGTTCCTACCATGTTTCTTCTTGAATCAGGACATTCTGATTCCTCTTTGGAATTAGTCTTAATAATAATTTTTCGAGCTTATAAAAAAAAATCATTGGTTTTTGTTCTGCATAGTGATTGAGTAGATAATACAACCATCTAGAAAGATTTCAAACCACAAAGTCATAATGTAACTTTAATAAAATCACCATCTATAAAAAAAACATTGTTAATGTGATATGTATATACATAGTGCACATGCATCTCGTTTATCATAGTTGGAGACGTGTACATTTACATTATTCTAGGGATATGTTCAAGAGGTACTCTTCCTAGTATATTTAAGACATCATGTGGCAGAGATGAGTTATGCTTGGTTTTTCCTCTTAAAGGTCTCACAGTGAGTAATGCTTAAAAAGAGGTTCACTTTTTATTACTCAAATGGCTGGTCAGGAGTGAGAGGCTTCCATCTGCATGCGATCCTCCACAACCTCACACCCCATCTCCTAACGTATTTCCTTTATTAGATTTTCTCTTAATACCCAGTATTCACGATCATATTTCTCATAGTTTTCTACGGTTTTGAAAATAACTTTCTCAAGAACACTTTCATTCTAACCACATGTCTCGGCTAGTAGTACAGTCGGTGACAATCACATTTCCCCAAACTAACTAGCAGTGACAACTCAGTTTCACTTTTACAAAGACACAATCATATCTTTTCTTACTTCCAGACAACGCATATAAAAGTTAGATAGAACGATGATTCCAATCTCAAAGTGATTTGAAATCTAATCAATATGTAATTGTACATGTGACAACATATAACATTTTTGCATATAAAATCTAGCATGTTATCATCTATTCAAACATCCATAGTGACAAAGGTAATGAATGTACAATATGTTCAAATTCTAGTACCGCCTCCTAGAAGATCCTTCTAACTTTCCAATAAAATCCAAATGTTCGGTTAATCCCATCCTAGCATGCTCATCGCTTAGACTTTCCCTATCCAAAAGAAGGCATAAAAACAATAAAGACTCAAGCGAAAAATGCATGCAAGACTCAATTAAAATTTGTCCTTATTTTGAGCAAGATACAATATTTATAGTTCTTTTATTTTCTTTCAAATCTCCCTTCCCACACTTGGGGGTTAATAATGCAGGCACAAGTAAAAAAAGGATAAAAAAGATGACAAGGTGCACAAAATGAGTCTTATTGACTATCGGCACATCAACAAAGAATCCATAACATGGATGCAAATGATATCTATCACGCGAAAATAACACCATGCATGGATACTTTTCAATCATCTAATCTATCATGTGATCTTATACATTGTAAGAGTAGAATAAGGGAACGAGTGTACCCTTTGCTAAAGATCAACCCACATGTTAATCTACTTGTAGTAAAGAAAGGAAGAAAATGCCTCTCTGGTGGGACTACAAGGTAGGTTGTAAGAGGGAAAACTATGACTTACGTTTTCTCAAGATATGTCTAAGACAAGCATCTTACATATACCTTCGACTTCTAAACTCATCCATAAGCGAGTATCGTGCTCAAAAGGGGAAAATACTCTAAAAATCTATCAACAAACTAAAAATCTATGAAACAAACTAAAAGAAAGTGGAAAAGAATAAAAAGGAAAAGAGAATTCAGGGGTCCCTACCAAAAGTGCTTTGTTTAACGCCCTTCAGCTGGGCATATTGCGGCACTAAGACCGCTCGATCACCCTACAATCGATCATGAACTCATCCCAACTACTCTATTGTCTTTGTAACTGGATACACCTTAAACCACATTTCTTTCTCTAGAGCCACCAATCCCAAGATGCTTCGAAAATATCATTTGCAAGTAAATGTATCTAGCTTGAACTCGAGGAAAACTAATATATTAGAAACAATTGAGATAAGTAGATGAAAACAGTTGCACATAAAGAATAAGTAAAAATGAATTAATGAAAAAATTGTTATGCATAAAGATGTAAAAGAATTGGTTAAAGCTACACATTTGAGTTTTATATTATATATATACACAAAAACTTGAAGAAAAAAAATAAAGGGGAGAGAAAGAAAGAACAAAGAAAAAAGTTTATAGCTTAAGGGCATCCACAGCCATATAGCTGGTTGCTGGCGAGGAGGTGTTGGCGGGGAGAATAAAAAATTATTTTTTGTTGGTTTATAGCCAGCTCTCCCAGCCAGCTCCCTACAAGGCTAACCCTTTTTTGTTGGTTTATGGTAACCCCATTTGTTCACATTTTTGCTCCCAGCCGGCGGTGAGAAGAGGCGAGGAGCTCCCAGCCAACACTCCAAGCCAGCGACCTCCCAGCCAGCTCCCAACCAGTACCTCGCAAGCGATTGCTACCCGCCAGCGCCTCCCCGCCCACGATTGTGGATGTCCTAAGACAACCATTGCTTTCCCTACAACGACACCATCTTGTCGAAGTAGTGATGTCGTGATCATCTTAACATGAACGCACCATCAACATTTCAACAAGCAATATAACGGTAAGAACTGACCGACCCCATACGACATATAATTTTAATTCATTTGAGCGACTTTGAAAACTAAATTACTATTACAAAATTGAAATTACAATGAAATATAAGTAAAAGGGAAACTAAGAATAAATTACTCCTCGTACACTTTATTATAATTAGCCCACATCTTTTTGATAATAAGATTGTGGTTTTTTAGTTGTTCTTCAGTTATGTGGGAAGTTTCCTTCGCCCCAAATTTTCCTCATTAACAGTTCGTCGTGCAGATCTCAAACAAAGTATACTTGGTGTCGGTGGACTATCAGAAAACTTGAGGTGGGTGGGGAAGAGAATCTCGTCAAAATGGGAGGTGTTGGACTTCTATTTTCGAGGGTGCTCCTGTAGGTTGTACAATGGAAAATAGGGGTTAGATGATAAATATGACCAGACTTCATCTATTTTCTTTCACTTGAAGGTACGTGAGGACCTTCATGGTGCAAGGTTGGCAAATCGCTCCATTTGGGTGGTCTTTCATCATCTTACCCCGTAATTGTTTCTTTGTGAAATATCTCTCGATTTGCCTCCAGTAATTCTCATCGTTCTTTTTCATCATTCCCTCATCCGACTCATGATTTTGACGTTCCCGATAGGTCTTCAAGCGGACGACGTTGAATTTGTTGATTTATGTATTCCACCTTAATAAGTGGTATGACGTGGCACGATAGGTCAATCATAAGTGGTTATGTCGAATTCATAATAGATGACACCCCTATGCTTACTGAACTTCTTTGCAGCGCCAAGTATATAAGGTTGGTTGAATTGTTGATCCATACACTAGCAAGTTAATACTCTTCATCATTGGACTAAAGGATTTTGTGATGAGAAGTACTAGAAGTGGAGATGCGTGGCAACGACACAAGGCATGGTTAATGCACCTCAAGGTGTATGTAATGGAGCACGCCTCAGAACAAAATAGGCGAGGTGCCTACAAGGACACAATTAAGGTGGAGGTGCAGAATCTCCCTTAGTCGTTTCATCATCGTCAGACACTTCTTCTTTTCTTATCACGTGGCTCTTTAATTCCCTAAACTTGAGAAGATGAATGACTAGTCACCTAAATTTAAAAGTGGTAGGAAGCGTTTTTAGAGTTAAGAGTAGAATGATTGATAGTAGGGATAATTCCACATCAATACCCTAAATGTTTCATTTTTCATTTAGAGTACCCTAAATGTTTTTTGTGCCGCCTCAGTACCCTAAAAGTTTCTTTATTCCACTTTAGTACCCACCGTTAACTTTCTATCAGATTTTCCATCCAATACAAGTAAAATGACTATAATGCCCCTCATTAACAATCAAATTTTCAAACTCATACCATTGATTTTCAAAAATTATTTTTATTTTATAAAAATCAGATTTTAATAAAAAAACATATTTTAATTTTAAAAAATCAGTTACATTTTTTATAATTCAGTTTTTTAAAAAAATAATTTTATCTTAACAAATTTAATATTTATTTAAAAAATCAGTTTTAAATTTAAAAATTAGTTTTATTTTTAAAAAATCATATTTTATTTAATTATACCTTTTTTTAGATTCAGTTTCTGTTTAAAATTTGTGATACTCTTTTTTAATTACATTTGTTTTCTTTATTTTTTGTTTATATTCTATTTTATTATTTTTGTTCATCTTCTTCGTGGACAAGGCACAACAAGCAAAATCCCCAGAATTAAAATCTGAAAAATTTCCACAACAAGCTTTAAAATCAAACCATCCATTACATGCAATCATCAATTACAACAAGCTTTCAATTGAATCAAAATTAAAATCAAAATCTGAAACATACAACTATCCACAAGCATTCAATTGGAATTGGAGCAAAATCAAAATCAAAATATGAAATATACACATTACAACAAGCTTTTATCCGATTATTTTCAGAAAACTAAGAAGAGCAAGGGGGAGAGAGAAGAAACCCATTTTCCTCTGGAAATTGTTCTGAGAAGGTAGAAAATCTCGGCTTTCCTCGGAGGATAGAGGGTGGCTTCTTCTTCCTGGGTCTTTGCAATTTGTTTTCACCGTGCCATGATTTTGTTCGATGCTGGACATGCATACCCAGATCCAAACGGGGAACTCTTGGCGAATGTGGTCCGAGCACGGAGCAAGGGTGGCGGCTCAACGAGACGGCGGGGGAGGTGACAGGCAGCAGTTCCGATGGAGGAGGATCCTCTTCGGCTTCACCGGCTAACTTCGCCACAGAGGGAGATGGGGCGGCGAGGAGAGGGAATTGAGAGATCGGGACATGAGGAGGAGGAGGAGGAGGAGGAGGAGGAGGAGGAGGAGGAGGAAGGTCTGAAATGGAGAGAGGTTGGGAAGTTATAAAAGGAGGCATGTAATTGAGGTTTTTAGGGTTTGAAAAGGTTAAGTGGTAAAATCGACATTTAAAAAAATATTTGGGTCATGTGCCTTGCACATGACGACTGTTAGTCTAAAAATAGACATAAAGTTAACGGTAGGTACTAATGTGGAATAAACAAACTTTTAGGGTATTGAGGTGGCACAAAAAACATTTAGGGTACTCCAAATGAAAAACGAAACATTTAGGGTATTGATGTGAAATTATCCCTTAATAGTAAGGTGTTTGCAAAATTCGAAGTTCAGAGTCAAGAACATTATATAATAGTGTATTATAGGTGATTGAAATCGTCAAACAATTGACTGTGAAAATAAATTGGATTGAGAATGAAATAATTGACTGTGAAAATAAATTGAATTGAGAATGAAATAATTGACTAATGCCATTGAAATCAAGAAAGTTGGGACGGTTTTGTATATGAATCTTCATCCGTTGATTTTGAAGACATATTCACTAGCTTAAATTAGTAAAACGAGGTTTAACAAATTACATTTGGATGAATAGTACAGATGAATTTGCCGTAAAATCGTCACCAAATCACCCGTACGGTTTAGATTGAACCATGATTTGTTTGGTCTCATAATAAGGGAATGGAGGGAACCGAGAAGGCTACATGATAAGTAGATCAGACGTGATGCTGCTGCTACTTAGTGTAGGTGCAGTGTAGCTGTGTTGTAGTATCTACTTACTTGCAAGATACTCCTCAGATCTTCATGTCCCCACTTTTCCCATCCATACTAATACCAATACTCTATACTCTCTCTCCATTTTTATTTGAATATTGAACAAGAAAAAGTGCATTCAAGTCATCAGAGAGCTCTGCACAAATCTGGGTTTTGGATTGTGGTGCTACAAACAACACAACACCTGTCGTATTTACCCCTCTGCCTCTACCTACCAGCTTTTCATTTTTACGTTGATTCTAAATCATTGTCCCTCTCAGGTTTGTGTTTGTTTTAACAACACACAATATTATTTCCCACTCCAGACAAATGGGACAACACTTGCATTTTTTACATTAACCAGAATGTGTCTCTTGGAACATGTTCTGTCACTCGGTTCGACTCTTGTTCCTCTTCACTCGTCCCCCACTAACTACTATATTTTTATTATATTATTCCCTCAAACATGATTATGGCACCATTTGAATCTTGCGGCAGAGATGTTTGAGAATGGATCATTCCTCTATCTTTTCTGTTTATTTATTAATTATTGTTATTATTTTTTTGTTAAATTAGACTACTTTTTCTGCATTAGTAATGTATTATGTACTCTGCCACTCCATCCTTACCTTTTCTAGAAGAAAATCTACTGGCTGCATTGCTGCACCGACTATGATTACCAATTCATCATGTTTATCACTACTTTAAAGATCAATTTGGTAGGAGAGCAAATGGGTTATAACTTATAATCATGATCTAATTAGGCTATTTACCTAACCAACCATTTTGTTTCTCTTCTTTCATTCTTCAGAAATGGAAAAGGCCCTACTGTAAAAGCGCAGCCCACAGATTCATGATTTGTGTATTGGGCCTACCACTGGAAAAAAAAATGGATGCTTCTTCTTCTTCTCATAATAACCCATTCATGCACCAGTCTGGAAAATAAAATAATGTCTCTTTTAATAAAGCACATTCATGATTCTGTATTGAATACAATAGCCTCATACTCTTAGTAAGTATTGATTACTGATACGACGTTTTCTTCCTCTGAAGACTCGGTAAAAGTAACTCTAATCACCACCAAATACTCCAAATACAATGGCCTCATACTCTAGTCTTTTTTCTTTAACTTTAACTTGACTATTATTATTAAACGTCGATAGTAAAGATTCACCGAAGTGATGTAAGAATACTAGATCCTTGCATCTCAAAGACAGGGGAGAAACAAGTCACTCTAACGAGTCATTAAGTTGTTTTGTTCGTTATCCGTTTTACGAAATCCAATTATATTTTCTCCAATTTTGCTAGAAGGGTAGTACAATCTTGTTTTGCTAAAAGGGTAGTACAGTCTTGTATGACTAACCCTAATGGTAAGAAGCATCTCCCCTTTTCCTTATGTACACCACATCACGACCTTACAATCGTTCATATTTTGAGCTCACTGATTTGGATGTTGTTTAAGCCATCTTAGTACGTCTTGTATGTCATAGGCTTGGAAGTTGGGGACCTGGTATCGAGGTAGATCAAGCACCCATCAACTTGCCATATAATCTCTACAAATAAGTCTCGTACCCACTAGACCACTTTAGGCAAAGAGCGCATCGTCAACATTGACTGAAACTAATCCAGACAACGGGAGAGGGGGACCACAAAGTCGCTGCTAGAGACAAGCCGAACGAGGGTGAGTCTACAAGGCTTTGCGTTTGGCCCACACCTTTTGCCAACTTGCGTCCAAAATTCTTGATGTGTGGAGATTATATGTCGCAATGGGGCCACCTCACCCTACACCTTTCGATTCCTAGTCTTCCAGATCACTCAAAGGAAGAAGCCGATCGAAATCCCCTGGACCGTTGGGTTGATCACCTGAATTTCCCAAAGCCAATCCTCTTCCAAATGAATATATGGTTAGATTCTTTTATAGCCTCTAATGCGGAAGTATCAGGAAAGTAGCGAGCCTTTTATGACTCGAGTGATCAGGATATCCTCATCCTTCATCAGCTTCCAAAGTTGTTTCCATAGCAGAGCAATATTAACGTCTTCAAGGTTTCAAAAACCTAGTCCTCCAACTTCATTCAGATGACACATCAAATACCAGGACTATCAGATAATCGGTCGTACACTACCCCTAAGGACCGTCACCAAAACTTAGCCAAGGCGATGTTTATGTTCTCCACCAACCCTTGTGGGAGACACATCAGACTCATCACATAAGTACGAATCGATTGGAGAACTAACTTGACCATCACCTCCTTGCAAGAACCATTCAACATCTTACTATCCCACCCATTGATCTTCTTAAGAACCCGCTCCAGGATGTATTGTAAGCTTCGGTGTCTACTCCGCCCCATCTGGTTTGGAATCCCAAAATAAGGGGAGGGCGGAGCGAGTTCCGGGATTCCCAAGAACCTGACGACTTCTCCCCACGCATCCCGATGGGTGTTCGTACTAAAGAACATGTAGGGATTCTAAAGGTTTACTGTTTGCCTTGATGTTTCTTTAAAGATATGGAGGTAGTTTCTAACCCAACCTATTTCTAGATGTGATATCTTGCAGTACATGTAGCGGTCGTCTACAAAGAAAATGTTGGTCAAAGAAGGATTTGTGAGATCCATACTTATGCCATAAATCAGACCCCTGCGTTCGGACGACTAGAACAAATAGACCAGACGCTCCATGTAGAAGAGGAACAGGTAAGGAGAAAGCGGGTCCCCTTGCCGAATACCCTTCTTAGGGAAAACAAAACCTGCTTGACGGCACCATGCCACTAGATTATAAGTGATCGAGTAGGTACAAGTGCGAAGAATAATGATCCATGCATCGTAGAACCCAAACTCCCGCATCATTCTCCACATGAACGACCATTCTTATCGCTCGTAGTTCATGAAGTGAAGTGTTTGAAAGGAAAGAATAATGATGTCCTGTATTGATCTTTCCGGCACAAAGGCCCCTTAGGAGTGAGAAATAATACCATACATAAGTGGTTTAAGGCGATTAGCCGCCACCTTGGACACAATCTTGAAAAGGAAATTGCATAGCGCAATCGGCTTGAGGTCCTTGAGACTTGACGGATTAGGCACATTTAGAATAAGAAATGACATCGTGGAGTTAAGACTGATAGGTATTCCACCCCACCCCAAAAAAGACTTGATGTACACAGTTGATTACATCATCCCCCACCGGTGTCCAATACTTATAGTAGAAGAATGGATTGAGGCCATCCGGACCCGGCGAGTTGTTCGGCCACATCTCAAAAATCGCCTACCTGACCTCCTCAAATGTGAATGGCTCCATTGAAGATGTATTATGAGCCGTCATGATTCTCCGAGTTATCTTCGAAAGCCAAGTTGTGTCCCCTTGTAGAAAGTTCTGAGACCGTACTTGTTAGAGCGAATGAATATGGTAGCCCAATCCTG
The DNA here is from genome assembly GCA_963921825.1 of Erodium maritimum. Classification (NCBI taxonomy): domain Eukaryota; kingdom Viridiplantae; phylum Streptophyta; class Magnoliopsida; order Geraniales; family Geraniaceae; genus Erodium; species Erodium maritimum. The sequence continues at coordinate 61,602,250 of OY997593.1, forward strand.
CCTCTAAGGTCAGCACCGAGCTATCGACATCCTTCAGTTCCTTAATAGAGTTGGTTCTCCACTCTAGAGAGTTCGGCGCATGGAAAAACTTAGTGTTACGGTCCCCATCCACAACCGATGTCCTTTAGTCCGTTGGCGCCAAAATTCAACTTTTTGATCAAGCGCGTTATCGAAGATCTTTTGTAGAGCTGCACGTCTTTAATACAATATCATGCCCTTTTCCCCATTAAGGAACAATATATCCCTCTCGTAGCACTAGATCCATCGGAGAAGTTCATTGTACACAACCCTTCCTTAGGCATCCAATTCAACACCTACTTCTACGGTCTTATCCAGAACCGAGCGGTCTCCTGTTGGTCCCCACATTGATTGAATTCGATGAACACATATATAATCCTTTGCCTAGACATTTTCAAACCAGAATAGTCTATCAGCTTGTCGCACCACCTGAGGTTCTGTATCCATCTAGATACGTAAATGATCCAACATGGAAATCCCTTTATTTTCCAAACTTCCAAAAGTGACTCTAAGACCAAAGCTCTATCAAGATAGACCTCCATCTTGGTAGTCGTCTCCATACCACTCACCCAGGTTACTCATACCCCTAACATGGAAAGTCATGCAATCGTAATTCCCACACAATGTTGGATGATCAAGTGATGTAGGGATGACTCCCCCACCCTACCCCTGCTTCTCCCTTTAATGCAGGATACCAATGAAATCCCACATAATGACCCACCAATACCCATCCACTTCTTGAGAACCTTCCAATGATTGGATTAGGTCTCGGGTCTTCCACCGATTCTCCCTCTAAGCTTCTCCTTCTGATCCATGTCGGCCGCAAAAATTCGAACGTTAATGAAGCAGTCTTCCGCCCTAATTGTTGTGACCCCGACCTCCTCTACCCAGAACATCATCAGACCACCCTTGTGGCCGTTTGCACCACCTGAGGTTCTGTATCCATCTGGATACATAAATGATCCAATGTGGAAATCCCTATATTTTCCAAACTTCCAAAAGTGACTCTAAGACCAAGGCTCTTTCAAGCTAGACCTCCATCTTGGTAGTCGTCTCACTACAACTCACCCAGGTTACTCATACCCCTAACGTGGAAATTCATGCAAGCGTAATTCTCACACAACATTCTAGAAATCGGTGATCAAGTTATGTAGGGATGACTCCCCCACCCTACCCCTGCTTCTCCCTCTAATACAGGATACCATTGAAATCCCACATAATGATCCACCAATACCGATCCACTTCTTGAGAACCTTCAAATGATTGGATTAGGTCCCGGGTCTTCAACCGATTCTCCCTCTAAGCTTCTCCCTCTGATCCATGTCGTCCGCAAAAATTCGAACGTTAATGAAGCAGTCTTCCGCCCTAATTTTTGTGACCCCGACCTCCTCCGCCCAGAGCCTCATCATACCACCTTTGTGGCCCTTTGCTACAAAAACCCATCTTCCATAATAGACAAGTTGGAGTTGCAGCGTACCCAACTGATCCGTCGGGGCGAAAGTATCGTATAGGATGATCACCTGTGAGCGATGTCTTCCCACGACACCTTTTAGATATGGTTTTCGTAGGTTTATCCAAACCTTGATAATTCAAAGACAAAAATCACATGAGGTTGAGCAACTGTACAGACCTGGTATACCACTCGGCCCTCCTCTACTACTACCTTATCACACTGTTTCATACAACAACCTCCTCCACCCAGAGCATCATTAGACCACACTTGTGGTGGTCTGCTGTCAAAATCCATCCTTCCTAATAACCAAGTTGGAGTTGTAACGTACCCAACCGATCCAATGAGACGAAAGTCTCGCACAGGAAGATCACCTACGGGCAACGTCTTCCCACAACACCTTTTAAATATTTAGTTGTCACCGGCTTATACAAACCTTAACAATTCAAAGCCAAAAGACTTATGAGACTAAGCAACGGTACAAACCTGGCATACCACTCGACCCTCCTCTACTACTACCCTACCACACTGTTCCATACAAGGCACGAAAAACACAGAAGATAAGAGCATTTACCCAACCTCCAACTGCTAAGCACCGGACGTTGAGTCCCTCGTTGTCTCTACCACTAAAATATTGACATTCCTCAATAAGCATTGCACCGCCGACTCCCACCGACCTCCTAAAACACCAGTATATAGCTCAACAGTTACGTCGAATCCCGGTAGGAACACCTCCGACACTACCACTTCAAGATCTCTAAAGCGGCCATCCACAACTCCCCCACACCACTCTAGATGCGAGAGGTCACCGCACCCCACATCTAGACTTTACCGTCCTTTTGCCTCCCTAATAGTCCCTCTGTAACACGACCACGTCTAGGCTGTTTGGAGTTAGTTTAACTCTTATTGAACCTCTTTCTTGGTTGGTGTCTTCGAGTTGTGATTGTGGAAGGTATTTAGGAAAATTCCCATTTTATGGATTGCATCTCCTCACTTTGGGTTTCTTGTAGAAACCCCAAGTTTTAATAAAATCACCGCTTATCAATTTTTTTATGGGTAAATTACAAATGCATATCATTAAGTATGACCGTTTAACCGATGCATATCCTAAAGTTTCGTTTATTAACAGATAACCCCTTCTGTCAGTCAGACTGTAACAGTGACGTGTAAAAAGATCAAAATACCCTCAACTACCCTTGTATATTACACAACCTGTCATAATTCAGTTTTTAATTCTTTTTTCCTTTCTATAATCTTTTCTTTTATTTATATATTTTTTAATTTTCTGTTTTTAATTCCAAATCTTTATTTACAATATTCAGATTAATTTTTTTTTAATTTCAGGTTTTAATATAAATCTATTTTATATAATATAATTACTTTATTTTCTTTATTATTTAATTTATTTATTTAAACCTATATACATCTTCTTATTCAAAAAAAATTATATATAAATGTTTTTTAATAAAACTGAAAAGCTGTTTTTTTATTTCTTATTAGAAAATTATTTTTAAAAATAGTTTCATTTAAAAAAACAGTTGTGTAATTTTAATATTCTTTTCTTTTCTTAGTTTTTTTTTTATTTTCATAAAATAATAATAATTGTTTAATAATTAATATTTTATCCTAAAATTAAGAAGATTAATATTCTTTTCTTTTTCAGATTTCCATATTAACACGATTCTTTTTATGATTTCTAGATTAACACGATCGTTTTACGATTTCCAGATTAAAACGATGAACAAACCCAGAAATGAAAAAAAAATCAAACTTAACCCCAACCCAGAAGTCTCGGTTGGAATCAATCAAACAAAAAAACCCAAAACAACATGATTTTTAATTTGCACTGCGAGGGAGGTTCTGGCTCGAGCTCGGTCGAGGATGAACAGCGACACGGGATTGGTCGTGCCTCTTCGATTTGGCCGAACAAATCCCTTCTGCGTAACTCGAGTTCAGATCGGAACCGAGTAGATCTGAACAAAAAAATTTCTCAAATCGAGAAAGAACTCGAGATTGGAAGGTCTGAAGCCGGAACCGAGTAGATCTGGAAAATTTTCCAGATTGGAAGGTCTGAAGCCCAAAGTCGAGAAACCTCAAACCACTCGAGCAGCCACAAATCCGGCCACACCTCGAGACAAGCTTTAACCTCCAACCAAGGCCGAGACGTCCTTCTATCACTGGAACCCATCCATCGCCGGAAATAGAGAGCACGAAGGTCCTTCGCACAAGGAAGAAGGTCCTTCGCGCTCACCAGATCTCCTCCCAGGTCCTTCGTGCTCACCAGATCTCCTCGCAGGTCCTTCGCGCAAGGAAGAAGGTCGAGAAGAGGGGGAAGGATAGAGGGGAACCCATCTCACACGGCGTCTCTGATTTTGGTTATGTTAGGGTTTAGTATTTATTAGTATTTATTTGTTTATTATTTGTTTTTTTATTAATTTAATTTTTATTTAAAAAATATATAATAAAAAAAGTGAATAGTGTTGAGGGCATTTTGGGTATTTTTGAAAAAATGAACAGTAAACTAACGGATCTGACTGACGGAAGGGGTTATCTGTTAATAAACGAAACTTTAGGGTATGCATCGGTTAAGTTTAAACTTAAGGGTATGCATCAGTTAAACGGGCATACTTAAGGGTATGCATTTGTAATTTACCCTTTTTTATTAATGTAAAAAAAATGATCATGTGGATCGTACAATATTGGAAATAAAAGAAAGGATGAGATACAATTCTGGTGACGAACGGAACACTAATCATATAGTGAGATACACGATAATACCAGAGAGAAAACTTGGGGTGGTTCCCTATTCATACTATGGTTGACATATTTTCTAGAGACCGGTCCCCGGCTCAACAAGAACATGCATGTTATGTCGTAATAGTTGTCTAAGGAATATGCCAAGGAGCGGAAGAGGCTAGGGAACAGAGGGTGGCTATTCCTTAGGGGTCGGGGTGTGATTCCTCTAATGCCCTTGGGGGTCTCATGATAACTAGCGAGGCTGCTTGGATGATCTTGCCTGGTTGATACTTCCTAGTTTTGCATACATCAGGGACAACATACAGGACCGATGCGGTGGATTCATAGGTGGTGGAGTCGGTACTGGTTGGGGTGGAGCAGGTAGTAGCGGTTGGTGCCATGGTGAGGTGTCTAACGACAATTGGTGCAAAGGTGACATCAAAGGCGGTGGGTGTGGAAGCAAGACGTTCCACATCGACGCATGGATTCTCGGCGTGAAGAAGAACCGGCGGCATGGGGTGAGATCGTGCCTGGTGCTCGGGAGGTGATCCAGGGTCCCAGTGGTACCGAACGTGCCATGGGAGGGCATTATAGGTGGTTGCATAGAGCAAAGAAGGCCATAGGCGTGGGCGTGGTAACAATGAGTTCATGGTGATTGGATGAGGGCTTGGGGTGTCGGAACTAATCGTAAGGATAGAGGATAGGACGGACACGGAAAACGGGGGGGAAGCGAGAGAGAAATACCCTAGAGGCCGAATAGAATTTAGTGTAGTGATTAAATTAGGGTTAGAAATTTTAAATTTGATTTTTCCCTAATTTTCCTTTTTTTGTTAATGTATTGTTTTATATATTTTTTATAATTTAAAGAAAATTAAGAAGAATTTTTTATTAAAATAATTAAATATGATATAAAAAAGAAAAAAAAGTCTTTTTTAAAAAAAATTTAAATTTAAAAAATATAAATCTATTTTTTATTTTTCAAAATCCAGTTTCAAAATTATTATTATTATTATTATTATTATGAGCTCCTCTATGAAACCTGCTCACTTTCATGCGTTCTGCTCAGTGTTGCTTTCTAGCTATGATGTCTATTGCAACATCATAGCACGCTTCAACAACAACGCATTCAAGGTAAGTAGTTCGAAGAAGAGAGCAACCCAACCTTCAAGAGAAATCGCAACCAAGGTGAATCACGATGGTTCTGTCCCGACATCGAAGTCGGCGAAAGCTAAGAAGAAGGCTCAACAACCTCCTCGGACAGAGACGGAAGCATCTCAAGGTTCAGAAGTATATGTTTGCAGCCTCCTGCTGGTAAAATTGCGGAGTGGATAAGGAACACGATGGGAACATACATCAAGGTTGTTTCCGCCAACGTCTGCAAGAGGCGAAACAAAAGAGGTTACCTCTTTGGGTCCGTCAATTTCAGATCGAAGGAAGCTGCCTCGATGGTGATCGACTCATTCAATGACTTTACTTTTAACAACCATAAATTAGATGTCGCCTTTGCCCGTTCTCGGATGTCTGGTGAACATCATTCCTCTGTTTTGGAAGAGGCGAAACAGAGCACCACTCAAGCCCCGTAGAAGAAGTCCAAGCAACCTACAGATCTGATCCCTTTGGAGAAGGTTTTTGGAAACCTCGATAGGCAGCTCCGACGAGAATTTAACCCAAACCAGCTGGAATTTCGGACCTGTGACGCTGATTTGGAACAACCAGACGCCAGTTTGGATCTGCAGCCCATCATCCCGGTCACTAGAAAAACATGGGGAACTGACCATTCTCCGGTGAGCACTCCGGCGTCGAGACTAGCACACCATTCTCTGGTGAGCACTTCGGCGTCGAGACCAGTACCATCGGCGGGGAAGTCCAACGTCAGTCAACATCGCGAGCTTCCTTCGGGAAAGATTGAAATCTCGAATCAATTTGATTTGATTCGCAATCTAGATGTAGATCCCGTGATTTTCTCTCCTCCTCGCGCGATTTCAGCAGACTCTGTCGAGCCTCCTCCCGTGATTTAAGCAAATTTAGTCGACCTTCGCGCAACTAACGCTGTTTTGAAGCAGAGATTAAATTCGGGTGTTGGGTTGGTTATGGGTCAAGCAACCCAAGCCCACAACCCTTTAGTAGGCCCACTGGAGTCTTCTGATGCTAGATCATGTGTTATTAGGTCTGCGCCAAGCCACGTGCGCACTGGGCTCACTAATGCCACATTTGTCTGCCCTCTTACATCGTGTTCTGATTTGGTGAAGAAATTTCCCCCCCAAATCGGACTCTCGGGTTTATCATCTTCCTCCCTTAACCCTTCGTCAAGTTTCGATCAAGACTTTCCAATTTAGTCGCCAGAAACAATACAGAAGGTTAAAGGGAAAAGAAAAAAGAAACCTCACCAGCCTTTTCGAGTTTCGACTCGCTCACTCTGTATGAGTGAAACTGAGAATCTCGAGGCTCAGCGTAAAAATGAAGCTTGGAGACATTTTGTCGCTATTGGGACTATACTACAGATAGAGTTCAAGGATATTCCCCCTTCTATCGATTAGTATTTCTTTGCACTTGGCTAATATTCCATTTCTTCATTTTTGCTTTTTTCTCATTTTTCTAGGAAGATTCTCTTACCGTTTGTGGTAGAGTATCTTTTGAAGGTTATTTGGGATAGCTTTTAGCGGTCCTCTCTTTTTTCCCAATCTTGGGGCAAAAAGATCCTCGGTTTTGTATTTTCAAAGCCTTTTAATAAAATCATCATTTATCAAAAAATAATAAGTTAATACTATTAATAAAATATATTAGGGTATGATTTCAAGAATAATATATATTTTTTATTAAAAATATGAAGAAAAAAAATATAAGGGTAAATTTAGGGTTGAAGTTGGATTTAGGGTTGTAACAGTAAGAGTATTTTGGGTATTTCTGAAAAATTTAATAGTATATGGATGGAAAATTAGATGGAAATTTGGATGTCGTTAAAAAATGTAAAGTTTTGGTATGTATTCGTTAAAAGAAATTTCATGGTATGTATTCGTTATTTACGACAAGTTAAAAGTAGTTCAATGTAATTAACCCTTATAAAAACGAATTATAACATGTAATTTCATTGGTTTTTAGTCTTATCATGCGGATGTAGATACTCACCAGTTAGTTGTAATCAATTTGATTTTTTTATCGGAGAAGTTTTATAAAGGTCTCAATCTCAAAAAGAGAAATAAGGTAGTCATCACGAAACAGACTAAGAACGAACTACACGAGTCCAACCTAAATAAGGGTTGGAGAACCCCAAAAACCAACCAAAACAAGAACCCCAAAGAAACATATAACAAAAAAGAAACCAGACAAAACTGAATTGGCCTCTAAAAACCCTACTAGAACAAAACCCTATAGTCTTCCAACTTAGGGTCAGAAAAAAACTCCTACAATTTAGCAATGGGTATCTGAACCATTCCGTAAAAGACAGACATAAGACCCGGATACACGACCCTTCCTACTTTAAGAGCCACCAACTGCATCAGACCATCAGAATTGCCCTGAGCCTTACATTATGTCCCTCAACATACGCCTCTGCATTAGGCTGTGTGGGGAACTACCTCGCGCTTACAAGACTAAGAAAACATCGGCTCCGAGTTGGATTGCGTTTCGTGTTTTGGCGGGAAAAGTTATGCATCTAGTTGATCTAGTTCACGTTGAAATTGTTCGGCTAAACCTTTGACTTAAAGTCATGTCCACCACAATAGGTCCATGCCTTTGAGGCTATTTTATGTTTGGAAATTCCAATGGCTCTAGGCCCAAAAGCATCTTCCAACAAAGTATGATCTGATACTGAGCCGTTATTGTCACACAACTCCTTCCCCGAAGAGCTCTTTTCTTCTTGCAACTCAGAGAGGCGTCTGTCATAGTCCGTTCAGAGTCTACAGACACTTGGGTAAATATAGAGGCCGATACTAATGTTTCAGACCCTAAATGTCCCGAAACTATCTCCACTCCAGCCAAAGGTTGGGATGATGATCCTGTCGGTGTTAGACTACCAGACCCCATGGCCATGCTCGATATATCCACAAGACTTACATGGTTGCTCAAAAAGGGACTTTAATGTCCTGAATCAGTCAACCCTCTTAGGATAGCTCATCATCCTCAGGTTCATTCCCTCTCGAATCCACTCCTACGTCCCATCGCGCCGAGCCTCCAACAAGTAGGTCAGGGACTTGTCTATTCCTACAATTGAGACCTGAAATAGGAAAGACACTCCATCCAGCTCCTCTTCAACTTGAAGTGGGAGAGAGGAAGACATCACATGTGTCATGCCCCAAATCCGGTTTTGACCGGACTCGAGACATGAACTAAAGACATTAATTAAATAACAATTAAAAGAGATTTAATAGTGCAAGTTCCACGAAAAAATTAATAATAACCTTAATCATGAGTCAACAGCTCTGAATAACAAATAACACAATAAAATAGTTGGTACAAGCAGTACGTCTCTAGAATAGAAAAACCCAAATCCCAAGGAGCTCCCGAGCCTTGAGACCACCTCTAGATACTACTCATCAAGGAAACCTGTACAAACAGTAAACAAGAAAGGGGTGAGCTTACGCTCAGTAGGAAAAGCAATAAGTAAAAGAAACCCCCACTTTGATTATAAAACCCGAATTGTACAAGTATCCAAAAGTTACGATGAGCACGATTAACCAAAAAGATGTCCTAACTAAAGATCAATGAGAAATACAGTACGTAATAAAGCAGTAACTCAAGGGAGATCAAAGGAGACATTTTAATCTTTAATAAAAACAACTAAAGAAGGCACGTAAACGTCACATCGATAACTTAAGCCAATGCTCCGATCCACAATTAGTCATTGTATCATGTCGGATTGCCCCTCAGTCCAGAGGAGACACATATCGTCGAGGCCACCGGAAACATCCCTAAAGGGACACATATCATCGGAATCCTCGGAAATGTCCCCAAAGGACCATAGGTCATCGAGGTGAAACAAGATAACCTATCGGAAACGCTCCCGCAGGAACGCATACCCTCGGAGTGAAGTAACGAGTAACAATCCCCGCAGGGTAAACAACCTCACGTCATACCGGAATTCCCCTCGGCCTGGACGTCTTCCCGAGATTCACATCGGGGTGAACACAAACCCTCGGCCTAGGTACTACCCCACACCAACATACTCCCACGGTGTAGGTACCATACCGGAACACAACTCCTCTTAGAACACACGACACGGGAAGAACACACATCATAGTCATCGTTCAATCACAACTTAGCAACCCAACCATCTTATCACAACATGTCATCAAGAAATCATATTAACAATCACGCTTACCGACATGACTTACCAACCACGTCCCATCGGTCTATCACTCACCCGATCATACCATTAGGCACAATCAATTTACAAACAACAATCATTCAATCAATCATAACCCAGATCAACCATTCACATACAACATCATAATTCAACTAGATTAGTGAGACTCTTATATTAACCTAACGACGGAGCATGCATCAATACCAAGGATGAACAATCATCAAGATAACAGTCAACAAACAATCCTAAGGCTCGACATGGCCATTCTACCAGCACGACAATTTCCCAAAGTATTGAAAGCGGTTAACTAGTGAATCACATCCTATATGCAAACTAAGACTCGTCCATTTATTATTGTAATTGAAAAACGATTATTCTAGTGAATCACATCCTATATGCAAACTAGGACTTTTCCGGTTATTATTATCCTATAGGCATACTATTAGCATTATTTAAATTAAGAGATGAGTTAGTACTTTCCCTACCTCGAAAAACTCCAAAGCTAAAATACTCCTAGTTGTTGACGTCTTGGCTAGCTTCCTCTCCGTCTTCTCCCGGTGTCCCAAAGTCCTCCTCCTCCAAGCTCGGGTCCAAGGTCTTGGATCACAATTAAAACTAAAATTAACAACTAAGCAAAGACGGTTTTAACTTAGATTAATTAAATTGTTCTAAACGACAAAGACTAGGGCCAAAAGGTGAATTGGGCCCGAACTAGGCCCAATTCGATTAGCCCACAGTTCTGGAATGTGGTCCGGTACCCGACCCGACCCGTGCCACCGACCGGCCCGGAACTAGACACGCTCGCGCAACACCCCGGTCCGGAATCAGGCACGGTCCGCGCAGCGTTCCGTGCCGGAGCCTGGGCCGTTCCTTGCCGCGTACCGTGCCGGAACCTGGCCCGTTCCGCATCGCGTACCATGCAGGAACCTGGCACTCTCGGGGTCCTATTCCGTGCCAGACCAGAGCAGGCTCTCTGCTTTTTCCCCAACTTGAATTCTGCGAAAACCCACACCAAAACTCCATTTTCAACAACACCAAACTCCCAAAACAGTCATCAAACACCCCCAACTTCAATACCCACCATGGGTTTCATCAAAGCTTCAACAAACCCAACAAAACCGACATAACTTCACTAATTTTCCACCAAAAACAATCATCTAACAAAATTAACCACAAAACCAACAAGTTCTAGCAATCTTCTTAGAAACCGACAACTCAAGAGTGCAAGGATGAAGGATTTAAGGGTCCACTTACCTTGGGGATGAGTAGATGATGAAGAGGAACAAAGAAGGAGATGATTTGGTGAAGGAAAACTCTCAAATGTGTCTCTTTTCTTCACTTTCTTCTTCACCAAGCAAAGTGTTGTTCCTCTCTACTCCACCTAGCAATTTTCGGCCACCACTAAAAAATATGAGCTGAAATGGTTGCTTCCAATGCTTTAAAAGACCCTAGATAGTTAAAGACCATAGTGCCCTTTAGGTCCAAGTCATCCAATTGGCTTAAGTGAGGGTAAAAGGGTCTTTAAAGGTCCAATTCTTCTCCTCCAAGCAACTAAGGACGAGTGTCCTAGTGGGGACCACTTTGCCTCTAGTAAAAATCCAGCACTTTAAACGTAAACGGATTTAGTCGATAAAAAGTTCCCGGCTTGACCCAAATTTGACATTTTCAACATTACAGTCAAATTAAAGGAAACGGCCCAACTAAGCCAACCGTGATGAAGACTAAGTTTTTTGGGCCCCGGAAAGGTCCCGAACGACTCCCGAAGTCATCGGTTGACTTTTCCGACCGAAAGTCAAACTTTGCCAAGACTCACCGGTTCGACCAGGATCGACCGGGGGCGGTTCTTACAACATGTATTAGAACTAAGGACTCTTTAAAATTGGTCTCATCGGCCGAACTCGGATGTAGCAACACAACCGTTACGAGAGTCTTGACAATAGACTCAAAATTTCTCAAGTCCACCTTTGAATTGGAACTCCTACAAATCTCTCCCACCGATACATTCCTCCTAATTTCAATGGGAACTCTTTGTCAAGTCCCATAACCACCCTCTATGACAACCACACCTAACAAGTCTGAATCATTGGTTCCACCACGACCTTATTAGATTAAGTGATGAGCTCCACCCTACTCCCCAACGTCTTAACCTTTAACTCCACTTATCCCTACCTCACGAACTCCTCCAAGAGGAGCAAAGGGGTCAGATTGTTCCGAAGGACCCCCAAACACCTCTCCCCTTCTTCATGCTTCAAATCGTCATTAAACTCCAACTTGATCACCGACTTCCTTCCGTCCAAATCCAAAGCAGTACTCTACCTGTTACTTAAGGGAAAAGGACGCAAGACAGAACAAACCCTGACCCTGTTTTTTCTCCCAAGCTTGAGTTATGAAGAGTTTATGGGAACCCAAATTTGTGCCATTAATCTTCCTTACAACCATCTTCAAGTCGGCCCCAAAATGAAAAGTTACGAATCCGAAGAACATACCTCTCCAATTCGGGTTAGCAAGAAGGTGGATATGGGCAACTTCAGCCACGGTGCTGAATATCGCACAAACTCCGTCAATGCCAGCACCCTCCGGTAGATTTAGAACGAATACCTTCTTGTCAAAAAGAACCTCGTCCTGTTTGTTTCTCCGTGTCGCGATCCGCCTTGAGTTCTCGCTTGAGCTCATCTCCGCTTCTCTCTAGCAACCGCAAGTGGTTCCCTCTCTATCGCTCCTCCAAAAACCACGGCCTCCTCCTCAACTATCGCACCTTTGTCGTGATCCATTGTTCGCTCCGCCTCCACATCTGTTGTTGATATGATGCCTGATTGAATAGTTATTCTTCCAGTCCTAAACATACCTCTCCAATCCCCATAGGTGGATATTTGTCTATTTCTAGTCGAATTTGTCGAGAAACCGCTTGAGAATGAGCTAGGGAAATTTTCAAAAGAGAGCGCGTGCAGACACGTTCAAAATGTAGACACACGAGGTGACATGTTGAGTAAACTGTAGGGAAAACTCCAGGAAACAACTATGTTTTGACTTTGTAGTTCAAGATATAACAATTGACTTTGCTATCGTCCAAAGTACATGGTTTGGCAATAAATTTACCAAAAACCATAATATGCCGTAACAAAAACACAAAACGTTTGTGAAATTGCACGTGCGCCGGTCGTGAGTTGGGATAAAAGTTTTAATACCACTAATGCCCTCATGAGAAACCATTTGAACCCATTAACAACCCCAATTTGTTACGGTTTGGAGGCATTCGCTGTAGACAGGACAAAACGAAGTTCGGAGGAAGAGCTTGAGGGTGAAGGGACGAAGGTCGGAGGAAGAGGTTTATGGTGAAGGGACGAAGGTCGGAGGAAGAGGATTCGACATACACAAAGAAGAAGGTCCTTTGAGGTCGACAGACGACGAGTTGCAAAGGTAAGATCTTGAACTTTTTAAAATTCAATATCCTCTTCCTGTTGAAATATGAAATACCCAAACGGAAGTTGTGTAGGGTTCTGTCCATGTGTCCGATTTAGGTTTACAATGACTGATATTTTCAAACCCAAACCCTAAAAATAGTGAGTAGTGTATTCATAATTTTTATTATATGGTTTCAGATATGGAAAATCCATATTGAGTAGTTTTGAGCATATGGTTATCAATTAGTAGGGTTCGAGAGTTATCAATTAGTAGGGAAACAATAGGCAAAAATGGCTTTGGGCACATACAAATTAGAAAATCAGTGGAAGAAATAGATTTGTCTACATTGATGAAATGTTATGCTGAATGGTTCGGTGGTGATTGGTTTCTGTAGTTGCATAGCTGGTTATCAATTTTTTTGTTAGAATGTTCAATTTGGAAGGAAAAGCATGGTGTTATGCAATTGTGGAGTTCCAGCTCTTATGCTCATATCATACTCAACAAATAATCCCTCTCGCAGATTTTATGGATGTGGAAAATACAATGTAAGGCCTACATTTCATATTTTGTAAAGTGTTATGTGTTGTGATTTTGAACTCTGTTAATTGATGATATATAATGGTAGGTGCATGGGTAAAGAAGTTGTGATTTTTTCCAATGGGTTGATGAACTAGTGCCTGAACTGATGATTCAGATATCGACGTTGGAAGAAGCTATACGACATGAGAAAAGCAAGAGCGGGAAAGGGGCCAAGTGTATTTGGTTTATGTATGATATTATGTTTTGTATGTTTTTAGCATTTATGATTAAGGATGGTAAGAATGCAAGAGGGAAAGAAGACATGTAACTTATGTAGAACACAAAGTAGTTGTGTACTACCTTAATGTTTGTATTTAAGTAAGCTAAATACAATGAACTGTTGTATAATGTCTGTACTACTTTAATGATCTGTGAATGAAGTAATAATTCATTAACATGGTCTCCATTCGTGTTACAAAAACACATGATGCTTACAGAGTTATATACTATTAGTTTCAGACACTAGTTAACAGATCATAGACTTATAATTCTCCACTGCTTACAAGTCACATAGAAGAAGGAAAGTAATCATACAGAGGGTTTACGAAATAGAATAGTAGTAGTACTACCTTGAGATGAAAAAAAATGTCCTTTTCATCTCCATTATCTTCGACATCAGATTCATGTTCTTCTTCTTCTTCAGGGGGAGAGGAAGGAGTAGCTTGTTTGGAAGGTTGCTGAATTGGATGCTCTTTTGGTTGAACTAGCTTGCTCTGGACTTCATCATCAGAACCTCCGTCTTGATCTTCTGGGACATAGGCTTCAGTTGGAGGTTGGTATTGAGCTTGTGTGCTCGGAATATGACTTTGGTGTACCGTGTCAACTTTTGACTCCCATTCTATGAACCTTCTTTCTCTCCTCTTCTGAATCTGATTTCTTCACCACCCTTTTGTGTGGTCCTAACAAATGAACCAGATGATGTTTTTTATAGGCAAAAGTGTAAAACACACACAAAACAAGGGACAATAATTGAAGGAGCATTCAAATGCATCACATGCACACAGTCATAGCCATCACATACAATGTCTGAAGACTAACAAGACCTTACACTAGCTCCCGAATCTGTCAAGGGAAAGGGAATCCTATTCCCATGGGGGTTCTCAAAAGTGCTATAGTTTAGTACATGCTGTTTTCCACAATGTACAACACAACTTGCAGACTAGTCCAAAAGTAAATGGCTATTATGGCCTTACACCAACCAAAAAATATCCATAGTAATGACTTACAACCTAAACCTAAATCCTAAGGATGGGAATTGTTGGTTTGCTTCTTCTTATTTCCCTTTTTCTTCAACGACTGGCTGGAAGTGCTTCTGCCTGCAGCTTCTCCTCTAGTCTTTGTTGCAGCTCCAGATCCAGCTCTTGCTTGTCCTCAAGTCTTGGTTGCAGCTCTAGAACAAGCTCCTGCTTCGCCTCTAGTCTTGGTTGCACCTCCAGAACAAGCTCCTGCTTGTTGCCTTATTGCCTGAAGTCATTTATCAAATCCCATAGCAGCTTGTAAAATTAAAGTGTAAGCTCTCGTATCTTAATTCCTGATTTGACATATATGAATGTGTGCTTGTACCAGTTATAACTTAAATGCAATAATACTACATGTTTTAGTTTCAGAACTGGTATTATGTAAGTATAGATGAACACAAATGTATAGACCAAATGCATTACCTTTGATTTCTTCCATGCCTCCTCGCCAACAGATTTGTAACTAGTAGTCCTTGTGTCATTTTCCTTAGCGATGCTTGTGTTAGTGGGTTTTGCATAGCTAGTCTCCATGAATACTTCTTGCTGATTTTCTGGGTTCGTGGCTTCTTGCATATTTTTGGACATGGCTTGAGGGCGCTTTCCTTAATGACATCATCTTTCTGTTGGGTCTCGAGGTAGGGTTGGAGATGAACCAACTCGCAGCGGAAAATCAATGAAAACCAAGAGACAATTAGAACCATGAAACAACTAACAAAGAATGGATTAACAAGAGAAAAATTCAGCACTAGTTCTTACCAAAACAAGAACACCGGTTAACGAATGATTGGCTTGAGTCTCCAAGACGCCTACGTATCCACATGGGAATCAAAGCCACGTAGTTCTTCTCTTTGAGGAATCAAGAACACAAACATGGAGGAGGAAACTAGCCAAACCCGAAATGGCCATGGAAGAGGGAGAGAAAATGTGTTTCCTATTCTTGTCTTGTGTTTTTTATGTTGAAAAAAGATGACTTAAACATAACAAAACACATACTTGTCCAACTAAAGGCATGGGACAAGTATGGTGTCAAGTAAGGTGTAAATAGGACAAAGTATGGCAAGACAAGATTGGGTTAGGTGGTGAATCACCAACACCTTAATCCTTGTCTTGCTTACTTAGTACTAATTAATCAAGACTTGATTAATTAGTTCCATGGGCCTTGGTTGCATGGGCCTTTCATGGGCCTCTTGGAACATGGCCCGTGGCCATTTCCAACGAGGTCCCGTGATTCGCTCATCGCCTCCATGCCTTCCATACCGGAAATGTCCAACATTATCCGACACGATCAATCCCAAGACTCCAAGCCTTGTCTCGATCTGTGAAGTCCTATTCACTTACGGGCACATGACCCAAAACCCAGTTTTGGTCATGTCCCGAGACAACTCCCTTTTGGCCATTCTCCATAAATGTGTCAATGAGTTTCATCCTCCGGTGTGACCCTTAGGTCTATGCATGTCAATAGATCAACGTAAAATCCCATTTTACTTGATCCTATTTAAGTGGCAACTAACGAGACTTTAGTATTGCCTGACACTACATAACGAATCGACCCTGTCGATTCTAACCTTTCCGTCGTCCCTGTCATTATCCTTTTATCTCCGATATCCTGATTGAGATAAGGCATAGAGCCGTCATCCTTATTATTCTCAATCACCGTTCCTTGATATGTGAGATGACTGAAGATATGATACCCAGTATCATGTGCATGGCCATGCTATTCTTCCAGTCACTCTCGATCAAGCGGCCGAGAACCGATATCTTTCCCATACCTTAGTATGAGGGATAAATCCCTTAGCCGTCTTTCGTGTCACTCATGTAGCCCGTCCCCAAGCCAATCCTGGCCGTTATGGAAGCCCTGTTACGGACAACGTTAGGCTCAGGTCAAACTCAGTTGTTGACTACATAGCGATCACAAAGACTCCTTGGTCTAAGTATACATGACAAGCTACAACCCTGAACATGTTCATGACTTAATCTATGGCACATATTCAGGGCGGGTCGTCCAATATCATGTCCCACATGATATCTATGATCAGACTCCGGAATCTCATTCCAATGACTAACAGAACGTAAGCCATAAAGAGCCATCTTTCATACTAGTCGCTTCTAGTGAAGCTTTGTTGACTAGGGACCCATCGAGTGTGATCTATCTCGATCTATGGTTCTATTCGCATGGTGGGCATAGATCAGAGCACACATCGATATATTACTCCAACACATAAGTAATATAAAGCCGCTTTAATTTTATTGCTAACGATGATATATACATTTGGACATTTAGGATTGAACTACGGGCACTAAGACTAACACTTTCATTACCTTCTTTCTTGGGGTACGCTTCTTCTGGATGACCTTCATATCTTCTATTGTTTCAACAGATTTCTCAATACATTATATGAGTTTGTCATTTCCCTTCATCTGTTCCTTAATCTTATCCTGCCTGGCCTTGATTCGCCCCATAGCAGACTGTATTGAAATGGATGGTCTTCCCTTTTTCCCCGGGCTACGTCTCCAGAATTCGTCCCTAACCAGTGCCATTAATTGCTCAACTTCTGCAACAATCTTCTCATGTTGAGAAGCAACCTCCCTTAAGTCTGGATTCAGTATTTGACTTATCTCATCATCTACTACATTGTCAGCCTCTATATTGTCCTCATCTACTCCAAGGTTCACATGAATCTCCTCATCTACTCCAAGGTTCACAGGTACCTCCTCATCTCCTCCAAAGTTCATAGGTATCTCCTCATCTCCTCCAAGGTTAACATCACAAGACTCCCCCAAACTGCCTTCATCAATACCATAGTTGCCCATCATGCTTCCAACATCTTCAATAGCTTCAGCATCCCCATTTTCACCTCCAATGCAAGCCTCATCATCTTCAGCTATATGGTTTTGGTCACCACGTTGCCTCCTCTTCCAAGCTCTGGTTAGAGCTGTGAAGACCGCTTCGGCTTTAAACAGTTTAAGTTTTAAGTCTTTGTTCGTTTAGAGAGTCGAGGTGGAGTTTTGGGTTGGTTTTTGGTAACGACGAGTTTGAATTTCGATTTAAAATTTAATTCGTTAAAAAAAAAGGGAAAGAGAGAAGTTGGACCTGACAGACCCGCCAGACCCGCAGGCCCTGTCAGGCCAGACCCGGCCCCTCCTCTTCTTTTTTGGGCCGTGTAGCCCAGCCATGCCGAGGCCCAATAAGAGTGAGCCCGTCCTATTTAAGGCGTTTTTTAGGGTTTCAGGTCAGTACTGTTCCCTTCTCCTCACTTCAGCCGTCTCGTTCTCTCCCGACCCACTCCGACCTCACTCCCCTTCTCTTCCCCTCACGCCACCAACGCCGCCGCCGCCCCAAACCACCGTCTCCGTCCCCCCCTCGGCCGCTCCTCATCCCGAGTCCCCTCACCTCCATCTCCGTCTCATCTTCTTCGTCCCCGAGTCAAACCGTCGCCGTCGTCCTCACGACCCTCTCCCTCAATCCGATCTCCCGCCGCCTACCGCGCTCGTTACCGGCCACTCCGACCTCCCTCCGGCCGTAGCAAGCCGGATCTATAGTGGAAAACGGTGCTCGGACCACGAGCCGCCGTCCTTTCCCCGCGCAACTCTAGATCCTACGCACCAGAACACTCCCCGCCTTCGTCGTCTATTTTCCCTACGATGAGACTCTCACCTTTAGGGTTTGGTCGCCAGCGATGTCTTCGCCGGTGGTCGGAGTTTTTTCCCGAACCTCTTCTTCTTTGTTTCTTTTCGAGTTTACCGTACGGTCTGGATCTGGTTTGTGGAAAATCATTGACGTTGTTGGATCTGGACGCTTTGTTTTGGAAACAAATTAATTAAGGAAATAAAATAATTTTCAAAAGGAAGTGAATCTGTTAAAATGGGTTTTGAGACTGTTGACTCAGATCTGAAACTTTGATTAAAATGGATTGTTCATCGGACTTGGAACGGGACTAAAGTGGAACACTGAATCGGACCTTGGGAACCGTGCCACGAAACCCGTACCTCGAGATCTATGCATTGGGACCGTGCATCGGGAAACGTGCATCGGTTTCGGTGCTCGGGTGCTCGAACCCGATTCGCCGTAATCCCGCTTTTAACCCGCTCGAGTCTAAAAGACCACTTTTGAACTTAAATCGAAACCGTCATAATCTTTAGTTTAACTTGGGAACATCTTTTAATTATAGCTTTCGTGTTATCTTTAGCGTCTGACTTCGATCGAAGAGAAGACCGGAGGTAGCGAGTCGGGACGTCAGCAGCTAGGAGACATAGCGGTTGTTCTTCGGTAGATGTAGGGAAGTAGCGGATACCAGTTTAATTGCGGAACGTTACTAGTATGCATGCTAGGAATTAATAAAACTGGAAAGAACATTTATATCAGATAATAACTGGATGAGTCGTAGTAACATGTAGGATGCGAACAACTAGAGTAGTCGATTGAACTGTGAACCTTTACGTTTCTGTCTTGGAAATTGCCGTGCTGGTAGATCGGTCATGTCGAGCCGTAGGTAGTGTGTTGTTTTGGAATTGCCTGTTATTGGTTGAGATGCTTGCCGTGTGAGTCGGTGTCGTTAGGCTTAATAGACAAGATTAGTATATCCGTTGAGCATGTTGTTGTTATGTATGGGCGAGTGTGCCGTGGTTGTGTTGATCTGAACCCTTGGTTGTGTGATGGTCGGGTGAGTGATATACCGACGTGACTGGTTGTGGTAAGATTGTTGGGCTTGGTAAGTCGTGCTTAATTATGACATTTGTAATATTATCTTGATGTGTGTCCGGGAGTTGTTTCCGGTATGGTACCTATGACCGATGGGGTACGCCGGTGTAGGGTAGTACCTAGGCCGACGGTGTGGTCCCATGTATTCGCGGTCCCCCGGGTAGTGGTTCCGATACGATAGCCTGCATCGAGGGGGTACTCCGATGTGGGACGTCTAGGCCGGCGATTACGTATTCTGCGCTTTGCTCGAAGGAGTCCCGAGAAAGTTGTTTCACCTATCCTTTGCCCGAAGGAGTTCCGTGGAAGAGGTCTAGGCCGATGGAGATTCCGGTATGACTATTTGAGATTGGGCCCCGGTTGTTTGTCGGGAAGATATCTAGGCCGATGCTGTGTGTTCTAGTGTGATATGATAGAGTCGGGCTGTGGACAGCCGGCGGAGTAGGGGACTGCGGTACGGGACGTGTTATGCTTTTACAGTTTACTTTATGTTTGATGAAGTGTTATTTGGTGTGTTGGTTGTTGTCTGTGCTGTTTGTTGTTTTTGGTTGTGAGCGCGGGTTGGTCTTGGGTTGAGGATTGTGGTTACGAGTTCCGTTGGAAATTAGTCGTGTGTTGTACTAGTATGCCCTAATTGGACGGTTACCCGTGGTGGTGAGCGTTTGCTTATAACCTTAACTACTTTTCCTACTGAGCGAAAGCTCACCCCTTACTTTGTTGTTTTTCAGGTTCTAAGCGGGAAGTGTACTAGCTGGATGCTCGATGCTCGGGAGCTTACGAGGGTCCTAGGCTAGATAGTCTAGAGACATACCGTTTTGTTTTGAACTGTTTTACCATTGGTTTTTACTAAGCTGTAACTCGCGTGGTGTTTAAAGTTTTTAAATTTCGAGTTTGAGACTTGTTGGCTTTATTTTCGAGTAAAATATTTATTGTTTTAGTTCACGTCTCGAGTCCGGTCAAAACCGGATTTGGGGCGTGACAAGAGCCTTTTACTTCTCTAACCTAGCACAAATGGTTGCCCTTTTCCTCTCCAGCACTTGTACAAGGTCAACATCACTGATAGATCCAACACGGTGTCCACGATGCCCTTTGATGTCCTTTTTGGCAGGTGACGGGTTGGACCCTTAGTCCTTTGTGGTGCAACTACGTATGTTATGCCCGACATTTCTACATCTATTGCAACGTAGTACAAGGCCTTTCCTTGTCCTAGTCATTTTGTGCGTCTGTCTTGAATTTGGTTGCTCCAGACAACCCTTAATCCGTGTTTTCCTTGGCCTCCCTGGTTGCTTACGGACAAGAGGAGGAAGTATACGTCCTTCGAGATCCATTGTCCCGCACCTCCTTCTTTGCCTTCATCAACGCTGCTGCACCATGCGGGCATGGAATGCCTGTCAACTGCCAATCTAGACAACTACACGTTCCCTCTTATATGTTCACTCCATAAGTGTCTTTGAAAATCTCAACCTCAAACAACACAGTCCCACTCTGTACTACCTTGCACTTAGTAGACTTCATTATTACCAGATCCAGCCTGTCTTTGATCCTTGGGAAAATAAGAGCATCATCAGTTCTGATCAACTTTCCCTTTTTGTTGAACTAACCCATCAATTTCCTCCTATATAAATCTAAAAAATTGAGAATTAGGAGATCCCTCCCCTTCCCAATCCAAGCGTTAAAGGACTCACATATGTTGTTCGTTTGTGCTCCACACTTGGACGTAGTCTTGAAGTAGGCCTTTCACCAGTTTTGTGGTGGTCGTTCTAGCAACCATGCATACGCTTTCTCATTCATACCTCTAAGCTTGTCCATACAACTGGTCAATAATTCTGCGGAGGTGGCTCTCAGGCATTTATACATCTGCACTTTTAACTCGTGAGACTTGAACAACTTGAACCAATTCTCGTAGAGGTGACGGATGCAGTGCCTATGTTCAACAGACGGGTGATGGCTAAAAACATCAATTAACCCCTGGCAGATCAACAATTAAAAGCATGTACAGTCAACAACACATATTTCAAACCCTAACTACATAACCAAACATAAATAATTGAAACCTACCTAACCTAAGTTTCCCTATATAAGTAATTCAAACCTACCTAAGTTTCTAAGACAAACTATGTTTCCCTATATAACTAATTCAAACCTACCTAATTTTCCAAGACAAACTAAGTTTCAAACCTACCTAATTTTCCAAGACAAACTATGTTTGTCTATATAACTAATTCAAACTTAACTAACTTGCCAAGGCATACTAAGTTTCCAAACATATGCAATTAATGAATTGAACGAACAGTAATGATTTAGGAAAAGCAGATATGTGTTTTAACCTTTTGCTTGTCTGACATAAACACCCATCTCATCTCTTCGGCAGTCCCAAAATCCTTAAAAAAAATGGTCCATGAACCACGTCCAAGTAGCTATAGTTTCTTTCTCAACCACTGCAAGCGCGAGTGGGAACATACCATCATTGGGGTCTCTGGCCACTGCTGCTAAAACAATGCCACAGTGGTACACTTTCATGTGGCCTCCGAAAAGGCCTACAAATGGCCAATATCCTCTTACAAACCCTGTTTTTTTGCGCTCCATATCTAATATAAAGACGTTTGAACCTACGTGCACCATCTTCATCATCAGTGAGTATAATGAACTTCGAATTCGGGTTGCTACTAAGAACCAACTCCGTGTACTTTTCCAGCATCCCATATTGCATCCCATCGTCTTCATTATGGACGTGTTCATCAGCGCATAATCTCGAAATCGAGACACAACTCAGCGAGAATGTCCTTGTATAATTGACCAACATCAGCCTTAACCTTACTTGTGATGTCTTCATAATACCTGCATATTAGTGAAACTAGTGTGAGTATCAACATCAAACAACATATTTATAATGTAATTTCACACTATATTACCAGAAGAACTTAATACTTCATATGTTATACATGTATGCCAGAGAACGCGCAGTAATATTTTGTCCTCCTTGCTCAGTTTGACATGTATGATCTGGTCGGAAAGTCTTAATTGCATAGATTTTGTACTTATTCACGTACCCACACCAAATGTAAAATGTACAGCCTGGCTTGTCACACAGAACCTCGATCCCATCCAACTACTGATTCCTAGTATACGCGTAATTGAAGTGCTTCTCCACTACGTAGTTCTGTAGGACTACCTGGTACCACCCAACACTAATAAGCCTATCACCCAATCACAGATCAATATCTTTCAACGAACTCTTCATATCCCACATCCTAGAATCAAGCATTTCTTCTTCCATCTTATCTTCACAACACAGATCATCCTCCATATCTGCATCACCGTCTTCTTCTACTTCATTAACAGATCTAGCTGAAGCTCCCTCAGCAACTGATGACGCATCCTCCTCAACTGATGATTCCTCATCCTCTTCTGATGGTGCTTCATATTCTGAGTCAAACGATGACCCACCAGACCCTTCTACTCCATAAACAAAATCCCCACCTTGATAACCTAGATCTTCAGGTATCTCATCATCTTCATCGCCATTAATTGATTCCTCATCTATCATCTACTCATCGAACATCTCTACCTGAGCTATAAGCTCATCATCTGGTGGTTCGTCAATTAAAGTTCTACTGTGTTTTCTCTTCTTTGCCATCTAAGAAATGCACACATCAAAACCATCACGTTCAAATACAATCAAAAGTCTTCAGTCATACATAATAGCAGTACCAACAAATGCAACATTACTCATAAACATTACAGTTATCATTAAAAATCCTTATTTTCATCATTACATAGTTACACTATTATTTTGCACTCAAAACCCTTTGTCAGTTCCACACAAATGGGTACACCAAGTAAATGCAGACCTCAGATAGAAACCTAACAACCTTGCAACCCTCACATCAGTTCTATAAACCCCCCATTTTCATTCTCAATTAACTTAGTACCCCTTTCTCAGTTCATCCCTAAACCTTTGTCAGTTCAACTCAAACCCTAGCTCAAGTTCATGCACACCTCAGATGGAACCCTACCAACCGAGCATCTCTCAACTCAGTTCTACACTCATCTCTAAAACCCCCATTTCCATTTGCAGATAACTTAGAAACCCTAGCTCGAGTTCACATACCCAAACCCTAGCTCGATTTCACATACCTCAAACCATAAAACCTCCCCACATAACTCCATTATACAAGCTCATCCATTACTAAAAATAACTCCACAAAACCCTGCATTCTACGATTTTTTTTTGGGAAAACTCCAACAAACCCTAACTTTTTTCATAGGGGAAACTCAAGAAATAAATCCATAGAAGACGAATATAATCAGATTAAGTTCTTACCTCACTTTAATTGCAGGTTTTGATGTATGGTTCTCGTTGAATCGACCGTAGAAGATGGAGAATCTTGCCGACTTTGGGAGAGAGAAGAAGAGAGCTCGGAAGAGAAAAGTCAACTATTGTGTTTGTCCGAAAATGAGACTTTAGGAGAGAGAAGAAGAGAGCTCGGAAGAGAAAAGTCGACTATTGTGTTTGTCCGAAAATAAGAAGTCTTCAAAACAACCTAAGTTTAACTCTTCAAGTGAGGGTATTTGTTTCATTACACAATCACAGTTAAGTTTCCGTGTTTTTTTGTACAACAGATTATGGTTTTTGGTGAGCTTATTGTCAAACCATATACTTTCAACGCTAACAAAGTCAATCGTTACATCTTAAACTACAAAAATCAAAATATAGTTGTTTCCTCCCCAAACGGTAATCAATTTGATTATTAATAGGTAAGTCGAAGTTTAGTTTTGATCACGAAAATGATTCTAAAACAATGAAGGAACGTAAATTCCGAGTCACGAATTACAGCTGAGATAGGAGTTGCGTCGTGACGCCACGAAATTACTCCGAGTTCACCGTAATGTCTAAACAAGTCCTCCTTCAAGTAGACTTTTTTTCTTCGCCAATCCCCATAAGAAACAACCATCGGTCCCGTCCGTATACATGCCAATGAGGCCACCGGCTCTCCACCCGCTAAGTTCCTGCCACGTGGCCGTCATCGGCGCTGGCGCCGCCGGCCTTGTCGCTGCCAAGGAGCTCCTCCGCGAAGGCCATAGAGTCGTCGTCTTCGAGCGCGGCGACCAGCTCGGCGGCACTTGGGTGTACACCCCCGAGGTCGATTCGGATCCGCTGGGGGTGGACCCACGTCGATCCGTGGTCCACTCCAGCATTTACCAGTCTCTCCGAACCAACCTTCCCAGGGAGGCTATGGGTTTCCGAGATTTCCCTTTTGTACACAAACATGGGAAATTGCGGGACCCGAGGCGGTTCCCGGCTCACGGGGAAGTGCTGATGTACCTCAAGGACTACGCGAGCGAGTTCGGCTTAGACAAATTGGTGAGGTTCCAGACGGAGGTCATGCGGGTGGGCTTGGTGGACGATGGCAAATGGAGGGTCAGGTCAAGGAAGAGAGACGATTTAGACCTCTTCGATGAGGTTTTTGATGCCGTGGTTGTCTGTAATGGCCACTACACTGAGCCTCGAATCGCCGATGATGTTCCGGGTAATCAATTGTTCACTCTCTTTAGATAATTGAAGGTTGCTTGGATTTTGGGAATCTCTCAAATTGTTGTCTTTTCTACTTCTGGGGATGATGATGGTGGATGAGTACATTGATGTGCTGCAAAAACAAATATATAAGAATTTTTTTATGGACCTTAAATAGGTATGAGGATTGTAATCATACTAGAATTCAAACAGATTGAGGGAAATTGAGGGCCTAAAGCATCTCAACAACACTATAAAATCCTAATGCTTGTCCTGTATCATTATTTTAGAAGCTACTTCTAGTTTTATCTTCTTATTGCTGCTATTAATTTTTCCAGGCATCAAGACATGGCCAGGAAAGCAGATCCATAGCCACAATTATCGTGTTCCTGAGCCATTCCGTGATCAAGTATGTTCCATGAAAAGCAAATGTGTATGTAATGCTAGTTTAGTCATTCCCCTTTACCGATTTATTCACCATCGTTGCTGTTTTGCAGGTTGTAGTCTTGATAGGGAGTTCTGCCAGTGCTGTTGATATATCTAGGGACATAGCTCATGTTGCTAAAGAAGTCCATATCGCATCAAGATCATTTGAAGATGGAGCAACTAAATGTCAGGGTTACAACAATTTGTGGCTTCATTCTATGGTAACCCTCAAATCCATGTTAAGGATTGTATGGTGATCCTGATATGTTTGTTTGTGTTTTATTAAGTTCTGATACTGATATAAGTTGTTATGGAATGTTATTGAATCAAAATAATGCAGATTCAAAGAACCCATGAAGATGGTACTGTGTTTTTCCATGATGGAACCGTTGTCCTTGCAGATGTCATTCTACATTGCACGGGGTAAGCTGCATTTTGGTTCAATAGTGCATGGTCTTATTAGGTTTATGAACCCTTTATCTTATTTAGAGTTACATAGTACAGTATGAAACAGGTATTTGGTGAAAAAATTGTTTGTTTGGGCTAACTTTAAAGTTCTACATCCAGCTACCTAAACTTTCAAAAAACTGCAGATGACTCTTTTTTGTCAAAACTGATGAGAAAGCCCTTGACCCTAATCTTAAAGAAGACTTCATGAGTACCGAAAACATTTTGATTAAATGTATAAAATGGTTGAGTGGATATAGAAAGATTCATTCAAAAAGATAAAACTATTAAAAAGACGAAAATGATGTTTTTTTATTTAAAATATTAGGGTCAAGGGAGTTTTCGTTATTTTTTGGCAAAAAGAGCTATTGTTAGGACCCTGACTTCGGGGTCGCATTACAGGGCCGTAATACACGATTGAGTTGAAGCTTCGGCTTCGCGACGGCGAGTCTTTGTTATTCCCTCTCGCAGTTGTGACCGTAACAAGCTCGTTAGAGCGAGCTTACACCTCAATTAAACCTAACCCAAACAAGATTTATTTTTTTCAACGTACCTATTTTATTCTTCTCTCTTGGTATAGCCAAAAAGGTTAACAAAAACTCAGTCCTAATACGTCCATAATGGGTAATTCTCTACCAAAATTTTCTATTCCTAATACAATTAGCCAACTAAAGGACTTTTATTAAAAAAGAAATGAACTATTAGTTCCCAAATTTCCACCCTTAACCGACTATTGTTGTTGGGCTTATCCCTCCTTGTACCGGCCTGTAAGGCATGTAACATCACTCCCCCTTGCACACGGCGTTTGACCATAAGCGCGTAAGATGAATCCATTTCCTTGGTGGTCACGTTGATAGCTATGTCCGCGTCCTCATCCTCGATCAATTATAACCAGAAAAGTTTCTTACACTTGTGACTCAGGCTGTATGCTTCATCACAGTTGAAGCAAAGCCTCTTAGCGATTCACTCTTGTTTCTCGACTCTAGAAATATGCTTGACAAACGGTGGATTAGTATTTTCTACTGTTGGTTGTCTGCTCGGAGTTAAAGCTTACAGAGCTTTTGCTTCCTCCTAAACCCTCTTTCATATAATTTCGCTAACTCCATAGTCGTGGTTAAGTCTCTAGGCCGTTGTATGTCCACATCGATTGCTAGTGGCCCCTTAAGTCCACTCAGGAACAAGGAAATTTCTTGATCGACCTGCAAATCAGGAACATGTGCAGCCAAATACTCAAATCATGCAGCGTACTCATTGACCGACCCGCTCTGCCTTACCTTGGCCAGCTCCCAAAGCTTGTTACCTGACAACATGGAACAAAGACGTGTATTGGAAAAAGGTTTAAATATTGGCCATGTAATGTTCAGGTTGTCCTTATGCAGCTTCATGTACCAAAGTTGCGTATCGTCCGCCAGATGAAACGAGGCCAACAAGACCTCCTCCTCACTTGTCCGTTGGTAAGGGAAATACCCCTCGCAATGGTTTAGCCAAGCGGTTGGTTCCGAACGCCCATCAAATCTCGAAAAATCAAAGCGAGCGAACCAAGGTCCATGACCTCCCCCTTCACTGCCAAATCCTGTGCCAGAAATTACTGGTATGGATCGCTCCCTCTGTCTCACGGTGGCTGCAGAGCTATCCTCCTGGCGAGGCATCGGAGGTGTACCGGACAGGGAATCTATCCGTACAACCAAGTCACAGAATTGGGCTTCCGTATTGGCCTGGTCAGCACTGTATTAATTCATCGATTTTTTGTTCCAACGTCTTCGGTGGCTCCATAATGTGTGGCTCTTATACCACTATGTTAGGACCCTGACATAGGGATCGCGTTATAGGGCCGTAATACGCGGCTGAGTTGAAGCTTCGGCTTCGAGACAACGAGCCTTTGTTTTTCCCTCTCACAATTGTGACCTTAATGAGCTCGTTAGGGAGAGCTTACACCTCAATAAAACCAAAGCTCGTTAGAGAGAGCTTACACCTCAATTAAACCTAACCCAAACCAAATTTATTTTTCTCAACGTACCTATTTTCTTCTGCTCTCTTTGGTATATATAGCAAAAGAGGTTACTAAAAACTCAAAGTTCTAATACAACCATAATTGGTAATTCTCTACCCAAATGTCCCATTCCTGATACAATTAGCCAGCTAAAGGACTTTTATTAAAAAGGAAATAAACTACCTGTTCCCAAATTTCCACCCTTAACCGGCCATTGTTGGTGGGCTTAGTCCTCCTTGTACCGGCCCGTAACAGCTATCTCTATTTTTTGAATGTTTAGGTAGTTGAAAATAACGCTTTAAAGTATGGGATAATTCTGTACAAAAAACGTATTAGTACACAATAGCTATATGCAATTAATCTTATTCACAAATATGAATTTGTTCTTCCATTTTAAGGTACAAGTATTATTACCCTTTTCTTGAAACCAATGGAATTGTGACGGTGGATGACAATTGTGTGGGCCCGCTGTACAAGGATGTTTTCCCACCAGTTTTGGCACCTCGGCTTTCTTTTGTTGGTTTACCATGGAAGGTTTATCTCAACTAAACACTATATGCCCTTTCTTTTCTCCTCATGAGTTGATTCTTCATTTCATAGTTCTTCATCAATTCCAGGTTGCACCCTTTTTCTTGTG
The DNA here is from genome assembly GCA_963921825.1 of Erodium maritimum. Classification (NCBI taxonomy): domain Eukaryota; kingdom Viridiplantae; phylum Streptophyta; class Magnoliopsida; order Geraniales; family Geraniaceae; genus Erodium; species Erodium maritimum. The sequence continues at coordinate 61,630,686 of OY997593.1, forward strand.
TGAATTGCAAAGCCATTGGATAGCAGGTGTTTTGTCAGGAAGGATTTCACTCCCATCACAAGAGCATATGTTGGAAGATGTTAGAGCCTTTTATGCTGAGCTTGCAGCCTCTGGAATACCAAAGCGATACACTCATAACATGAGTGCTACTCAGGTTTTTTTTTTAATAATGTTTTCAATAACCTGCTGTGATTGTAGCTTCTCTTTGATAAATGTATTTGTTTTCCAGTTTGAGTATAATGACTGGGTTGCTGCCCAGTGTAAGGTCTCACCCTCTGAAGAATGGAGAAAAGAAATGTACGATGCTACAACCAAGAACAGGGATGCCCGACCAGAGACATACAGAGACAAGTGGGAAGATGACCACTTGGTTCTGCAAGCTCACGACGACTTCAAAAGGTACACCTGAAATTAAAGATGGTTTCAGATGATGTCTGCACAGTCATTCAGTCTGATGGTGTTTTGTTTGTACAAGAAAGTTGATAAGGAACAACTGAACATTGTGATTATTGATCGGTCAAGTTCATACATGTACTATAAGATAAGCTTAATAAAATTTATGGGTAAAACCCGACACATTGGTCATACAAGGGTACCCAGAATGGATTTGGCCTCGAACAAATGAGGGGCTCAAATCCAACATATTTGTACGAAGGTTTTGGAGTCTCGCTGTAGCAAATCTGCAGGTTGGAACAGGTTTTGCCACATAAGTCAGAGTGTTGTTAGTCTAGCAAATTTTCAGGATTAGAGATGGACTAACAATACATTGATGCAAGTATGATTAATAAGTAAACCGAATTAATAATTGAGACGTAGACCATAGGTTTGTCAATTCTTCAAAGTCAAATGCAAAAACCAAACAGGTCAGAAATAGAATGGGTGAAAGTTGAGTGGTAATTTGTAACCGGGCGAAGGATGAGATGCGCAGCCGGAATCATTAATGGCCTAATTTATAAAAATTGATTCACAACAACAAACAACGGTAAAGGGAGACAAATAATTTTGGACATAGAGTTTTTTGGAAACGTTTTGTCTAAACGAATCTATGAAAAGTGGATGATTTGTTGGACGGAGGAGAAAGTTTTTGGAAACACTTTGCTAAACGAATCGATGAAAAGTGGATGATTTGTTGGACGAATTGGATGCAGTTACTTTTTTTTTATCAGCGAAAGCAAATTGATTGATTAAAACCTCTTCTGAGTAAGAAAAGGAGCAAGCACAAAAACAACAACCTAGCTACAGATTGCGAGACAAGAAAAGCGAAGAACAATACAAGTAAAAAAGAAAAGGAGATGTGAAAGTGGAGGTAAGGATTTGCAAGTGTTGATAAGGTAGTAGGGAGGGGATGGATTTTGAAACCTCCAGAAACTTGAGCCACACGGAATAAGGATTTGAATTTGAATCTTCCTGAAACTTGAGCCGCAAGGGATGAGGATTTGTATTTTGTATCCAACTGAGACTTAAGGAACAAGAGAAGTGGATTTGGGAGCTGAAGTGTTGAATGATGGGAGATGGCAGGTGAGGTAGGTTTCAAGACCTGAGTGTTGATTTAGGATGTTTGAGTGAGTAGGGGTGAAGAGGTAGTAATGTCTTGAGAGTCTTGGTGAAGGTAGCTGAGGGTGAGGTTGTGCATGAAACTGTTCATGAGAGGGATTAAAGTAAACTTGTTGATCAAAAATGTAGTGAGTAGGTGTGAGCAAAAGATATAAATGACTTGAGTTATCCAAGAGAGCTGAATCTGAGAGTTTTTGTGGTGATGTCCTATTGTTGAGTAGGAGATACTTGTACTTTGCTGAAGAATCTGATGAAGGAGATGCAAGGGCTGAGGGAAAAGAGCCCAAAGGTAGAGAACCTGCAGCAAAGAAAACAAAGCAGAAGGAGGCACTCAAAGCTACAAAAAAACTACCCACACTTAGAGCCAGAGAACAAAGGAAAACCAAACCCCCACTCAGAAGAGAACACTCAAGGCCAGAGAGGCTAACACCCCAAAGAGAAACCTAACCTCACCAAAACTAAGCAGAGAAACCCAAGAACCCACCCCCGACCCAATCCCACCCCAGAGGAACAAAAACCAGTAGGAGATAAAGCCAATGGATAGGGGAGAAGGCCAAACCAGTTGAGGAAAAAGGCATGAGATTAAAAAGGGCACATAATCCTTGGATTGTTGATCCACTCCTGCAATGTAAAGTGATAAGAGGAACTGAAGGAAGCTCATTCCCAGTTGAAACTCTTATTGAGGATCTTATTGAAAATGACTTCAGGAGATTCATCCATGTGATTGAAGATGAGAGTGTTTCTGGCAAGCCATATCTGCCAAAGTGTAATCTACATTAGGCCTCTCCAGCACCTTCTAAATTTTGGGGCCACCAATTTGTGCCAGGAGCTGCATAACAATTGAACTGAGGAACGACAGACCCAATTCAAGCCCCACCAGCTAAGGACCAGGTTCCAGGTCTTCCCGACTTTGGGGCAGTGTAAAAGCAAGTGAGCACCATCTTCTAGATCCCAAGAACAGTGGGGGCAGAGAATTTCTTGTAGGGAGAAATTTATGCCTCTTCCATCAAGAAAGCACCTAGAGGGGATTGCTTCCAAGCAAGCTAGCCAAGTGAAGGCTGAAATTTTTAGAGGGATACCAGGAACCCAAATTTGAGAGGTCCAGTGTGATTGGGAATCAGAGGTGGCTTGTGGTGCAAGTAATTCATAAAATCTTCCCACAGAGAAACCTTTGCTGTCTGAATTCCAAATAAGAATATCATCAAGGGTGGAGGGTTGAGTTGATCTTAGAATTGAAGAGAGGGTTCCCCATTCAAGTAGTTCTCTACCTCTAGGAGCCCTTCTGAATAGAAGGTCCCAGTCAGATCCATCCCAAAGAGCCTCAATGGTTGAGTGTTTTGAACCAGCGAGGGCAAATAATCTTGGGAAGAGCCTTTTGAAGTCTAGGTCTCCCCACCAAAGGTCCTTCCAAAAGAGTATTCTATTGCGTTTTCCCAGCTTCCAATTCAATCCTTTGGGGCCAAGCAAATCTGCAAATTTGGGGTCTTGAAGGAGTGTAATAAGATGTGAAGTGAAACTAGGCATACCAATCTCTGAGAATTTTGAGAGGTCCCATTCAGAGTAATTCCAACCTAGTTTTGCACAGATGACTTGTTTCCATAGGGAGTCTTCTTCCAAGGCAAACCTCCACCACCATTTTTCCAAAAGAGCTAGGTTCATAATTTCCAAGCTTCTGATACCTAAGCCCCCATCCTTTTTTGATTTACATACTTGCTTCCAAGCAACTTTGCAGAAGACTTTGGATGGAGCCTCACCATGCCAGAGAAATCTTCTTTGGTGTCTTTCCATATTTAGGATAACTGCTTTTGGATCTTTGAAAAGGGAGAAGTGATAAAGAGGTAGAGCACTCAGTGTGGATTTGATCAAAGTTATCCTTCCCCCAAATGACAGTAACTTGGCATGCCATAGACCAAGACTCTTCTTGAATTTTTGAATGATAGGCTCCCAAGTTAATAGCCTCTTGTAGTTTGCTCCCAGTGAGAAGCCAAGATAAGAGATTGGAAGTGTCTCTACTGAGCATTGTAAAATCTGAGAAAATTGATCAATCTCCAGTTGAGAGTTATTGAAGCTAACCATACTTGATTTGTTGTAGTTGACTTTCAGGCCTGTTGCTAATCTAAAAAGTGAGAGAGCATTCTTCAGATTGGATACCCCTTCAGCATTTCCCTTTATAAAAATAACAGTGTCATCAACAAATTGGAGGTGGGAGACAATCAGGCCATTGTTTCCTATCTTGATTCCCCTGGAATTGGTTATGTAGTAATCCAGCTTTGAGAATTTGGTTCAGACCCTTAGAAACCAAAGCAAAGATAAGAGGAGAGAGTGCACATCCATGTCTTAAGCCTTTGTGAATCAGAAAATCTTAAGTTGGGGAACCATTGATCAATACAGATACATGAGCTCTAAAGCAAGAGATCATCCAGAGCCTCCAAAGAGGTCCAAAGCCCATTTTTGCCATTAATTTCATAATGAATGTCCAGTGCATTTTATCAAAGGCTTTCTCAAAGTCTACCTTGAATAGTATAGCTTTGATCTTGTCTTTCTTGATTGTATGAACCACATCATTGGCTACTAGGACTCCATCAAGGATTTGTCTTCCAGCAATAAAGCATGTTTGCTCAAAGCCAACCAAATGGCTTATAACATTTTTGAGTCTGATGGAGAGAAGCTTGAAGATGATTTTTTAGGGGCCTCCCATAAGGCTTATGGGTCTAAAATCATCAAAAGTTATGGGTGATACACATTTGGGAACCAGTGTTATAAAGGAGGAATTGATTCCTCTTCCCAGATGGCCAGACATGTGAAAATGGTTGGTGAAATTGATGAAGTCTTGTTTGATGATGAGCCAACACACTTGAAAGAACTTGAGAGAATATCCATCAGGTCCAGGGGCTTTATCTCCAGAGCAGGTCATGATGGCTTAGGCGGTGACTTTCTCGCCTAGGTGAATCGTCTAGGTTGCGAGCACTCACTTCTCCCAACGATCATACCTCCCAGCATTTCTTTCTTTATTTTTTTTTCAAACTCTCCCAACTTACTAGTTACTACAATAATAAATGTACCAGATACTGATTTTTTCTATTCCCAATTTCTAATCAGTTTCCCTATCTAATTAAAATTTTTGTTTCCAATAATTTTCATCCACAACAATCATCTTGATTGACTCGTTAGCTCCCAAGGGTTTGTATGTTTTCGAACACCATCCAACCTGTCAACATCTTCACTAGTTTTGCTAGTATCTGCCTCCGTTAAACCAGAAGTTTTGAAGATTGAATGGAGTTTTTCTTAAACAAAATGTCTTGTACAAATATGGATAAACAATTTTATCGATTCAATCCTGGGAATGCCAAAAAGCGAGAATTTTTTTTGGGATGTTATTGACATGGGGTTTGCTCTAACAAAAAGTCATTATGAACCCATACAGAGTTTGAAGAATTACAAAGATAGTTTAATACCTCTAAACTGTAAGGTGCAGGTGTTCCATCGTTGTTGGGGTAAGTGTGAGCGCTTCTATCAAAACTAAAGATTCGATAATCAACTTATGACTCAAGTAGAGGAAATGAACAAGCAAGAGAATGTCTATGAGTTCGCTTGAAAATACTAGTGGAGGTTCATAAATGATTAATCAAAGTGGAACAAACAATACCTTTGTGAAGATGATCAAACAAAGAGAATGGAGTTGGACGAGGCCAAGTGATACACATCGTCTGAGTATGCATCGACTAAGCGGGACCCTACTATTGAAGTACGACATGAAGGTCAAAATACAACCAAAGTGATGAGCAGAGGAAAGAGCAAGACAACTTCTTCACAAAAACATGATGACCTGGCCCACAATATTTCGTAAATGCTAACATATCATCTTGTTGAAATGCATGCCCAAGATCAAGAATTATCGGCTTAAACAATATAAGCATGCTTGGGAGATGTAGAAGAGATACTATAAAGTAGAAGCCCGATACACATCGAATATGTACACAGAAGATATGGTTGATCATAAACAATTATTCCAATACAATAGGGTAACAATTAGATCTTTCGCTACAAGAGTCACTTAAACTGTGTAAGTCGATATTTCTCAGCCTCATCATATACGTTCAAAGCAATCGCTTGATAAGTCAACATTTATGACGTGAGCCAACTTATCTTTTTCTTATAAAGAAGTTGAATTTTCCTTTCCATTGTACCTCACCGTAGTTGCTTATTGAACTTATGTTCACAAATATGTTTTGATTTAGTATACGGTAATTTCATGTCGGCATATTTATTTTTTGTTGATCACTGCCTTAATTATTTATTTACAAATTTTTGAATGGAGAGTAAGCTAAACATATCTTATAAGTAAAATTATAGTAAGAACATGTACAATGTATCGGTGCAGCAAAAACAGATAAGGTTGGTTCATGGACATGACGCAAGATGCAACATAACGAGCTCGGTGTGACGATTTCTAAACAATCTGCCGAGCCAAGCAACTCTGGTTGTGTCAAGGCACGATGCAACTGCGATCAAAGGGAGCCACAAATAGTCAGCCTTCAAATATCATGGCCCACGTGTCCGACGCATTAGAATCCATTCAAACCTCATTTTACCTATTAAATCCACTCCCTTCATCAAGTTTCAAAAAACAACCAAATATCTATTTTCCTCTCCTATAAACTTACATTATATCTTTCTATTCTTTGTTAAATTTTGTCTCTCTATTCTCCACTTTTCATTGATCCATATTTCAACAAGAAACAAGTGGAGGAGTAATTTCAAGAACTTATTGAAGCGGCATAGGAACAATGGATACAAAGAGCCATTAATGAAGGGATAAAACAATTGCAAGTCCCACACCAGGTTGTCTAAGAAAAACGACGGGAGGAAGCGTATGCATGTTTGATATTCGACTACTTCTCCATCGGCTAGTGTACAACGAAAAAAAATCAGCGTCGTTTCAGAATGTCAAAGACAGTCTTTCTTCAAATTATGAAAACATTAAGTGATCGTGACCCGTACTTTCGTCAACGAACAGATGGTCTCGGTAAGGCCAACTTCTCTCCTAGTTAAAAACGCACTTCACCCATTTGTTAGCTATGTTACGGAACTTCAACTTATTCAATTGATGAATAGGTACACATGGGTGTGGCCACAACTTTGAAGTGCATCGTAAGTTATGCACAATAACCATCAAAGTATTCGGACCAATAAATTGATGACGATCGAAAGAAGAAGACTTTCGGTGTACGTTGAAAGTTTAAAAAAGCACTAGACATCCTGAGGAAGGTAGGGAGCCTTAACTTCATGCATTGATAGTGGAAGAATTGTCTGATAGCATCATCTGGACAATTCTTACGGAGAAACCATAATAACATCCTAACAATCATGTTGGAAGTGAACGGTATTCAAGCAAGAAGAAACCAAGAGAAAATAAGCAATCACACAAGAACACACGAATTTACGTGGTTAGGTAATTTTCCTATGTCCATGGACTCACTACTCTTTTTTATAACTTTCACAACTTATGAATGATTTGGGGTTTACAAGTACATGGTATTTATGGGAAAAGACAATAGGAATTAGGTTTCTTAATCCTAATAAGAATTTTCTTCTAATTGTCTATTCAAGTCTCTTACCTAAGTATCTTAGTAAGACTAAAACTTTTCTAAACACAATAGAAAGTCTCCACAAACTCTAACAATCTCCCACTTGGAGATTGTACATGAATGTCTTCACTTCAGTCCTACTCATGTAACTCCAATAATACCCCCAATGCACCATCAATAATCTTTTGAGGTAGTGTGACATATTTTTTCAACTAACCATAAAAGCCAACTGAAGTTATGCATAACTTCAACTTCTCCGTTGTAACCACCTTGGTCAACATATTTGTAGAATTCTTTGACCCAGGGATTTTCGTCAAGGACAAAGTATCATCATTCATTAATCCTATAATGAAATTATATCTAAACTGAATATGATTTGTCCTAACATGAAACACAGTATTCTTGGCAAGGTGAATGTCGCTCTGACTATCGCTATACAAAGCATTGTCTGTCTGTTTCTTCCCTAACTCCTCCAAGAAATTCTTCAATAAGATAATCTTCTTTTAGTCATGTACTCTACTTCAATGGTTTAAAGAGCAACACTCTTCTGTAGTCGAGACATCCAACTAACTGTTGTGCTACTTAAAGTGGAGATATATCTTGTAGTACTCTTCCTTATATCCAAACATCTACCTAAGTCTGCATCAGAAAACCCTTCTAAGATCACATCATTCTTATTGAAATGTAGTGTAATCTTTGAAGTTCTTTTCAAGTAACGAAACAACCACTTGACTTCTTCCCAATGTTTTTTTCCAAGAGTAGACATGAATCTGCTAATGACTCCCACTGCATGTGCAATGTCTCACCTTGTGCAAATCATTGTGTACATTAAACTTCCTACTGCCGATGCATGCGGGACCTTAGTAATTTATTATTTGTCCTCATCCGTCTTAGGTGACGGTTCTCGAGTGAGTTTGAATTGACTTCCCAATGGTATACTTCTTATCTTTGCATCTTGGAGACTGAATTTGTTCAAAATCTTCCCAATATACTTCTCTTGAGATAACTTTAAACTTCCATCAGATCGATACCTATTAATATTCATTTCGAGTATCCGCTTCGTTGCGCGAAAGCCTTTCATTTCAAACTCTCCAGACACCCGTCTCTTCAACTTGTTGATTTCTGTCATGTTGGATCCTACAATCAACATGTCATCAACGTACAATAATAATATGATGTAGGATCCATTGAAATGCTTGACATAGAAACAATGATACATTCCATATCTTGAGTATTCACTCCTCATCATAAAATCGTCAAACTTCAAGTACCACTTTCTTGGTGCTTGTTTTAGACCATACAAACTTTCTTACAGTTTGCAGACTATGTCTTCGCTCCCATCTTTTTGGAAATCCTCAAATTGTACCATATAAATACCTTCATCAAGATCACCGTGTGAGAATGCATTCTTCACATCTACTCGTTCTAGATGAAGATCCTCTAAAGCCATGATACCTAACTCAAGCTTGATAGTAGTCATCTTGAATATTGGAGAGAATAACTTGTTGTAGTCACGCCTTTTTTCCCAACAGTTAACTTAGTTAACGACCAAGTTTCATTATTGTCAAGAGATTTCATCTCTTCATCCATGGCCGACTCCCACTTAATCGAATCATACATCTGAACTGCCTCTGTATAACACTGAGCCTCTCCATTCTCAGTCAACAGGAAATAACATAGTGACGAAGAGAATGGTCCTGGAGGTCTTGAAACTCTACTCGATCTCCTTACTTCAACTACTAGGGTAGCAGGTAATATCTCCTCATTATTTTCCTGCACTTGACTCTAACTATTGTTGATAAGATCTTCTTCTACAATATCTTCACACATTGCTTCTTCCTTGCCTTCAGGTTTTTTTGTCACGCCCCAATTTCAGCGAATCGAAGTCGGGACGCAAACTTTTAAAACATGAATACTTAAAACCTGTTTTGAATAAAAGCTTTGACATTTCCATTTATTTACCAAAATAATAGTAGTATTTACAATACAAAAACGTCCCAACAAGTGGACACGGTACACATCCGTCACTAGACTCAACAAAAGTAAAGACCAGACTCCGCTCCAAGCTCCATGAACTTCAAGAGCTCACCTAGTCCGTCCCACGAACAGTACCTGTAGGAAAAGCAGCTAGGGGTGAGCGTTCGCTCACCACCACGGATAACAGACTGACTACGGCATAATTAGCAGACAAAGCCAGTAACACTAAAACCAAACCCAACACTGGGACTATAGTCCCCAACTCAAGTACCCAACTGACCCACAACCCGTTACCTTCCTCAACAGACTCAACACTCGATAACACAATGTAGACCCGACACAACTATCGACGACCTCCTCCAAGGACACGACAGAAAGACTACACAACGCCAAACAAGATCACAAAGGATCGCACACCAAACAAGATCACAAAGGATCGCATACCAGCTGCTCAGTAACCTCTCCCACTCACACGAACACGGATCATGCTAGCCAAAGAATGCTTACAACCTGTGATACTCAAACTCGGACCAGGCCAGCCAAAGAATGCTTGCAACCTGTGTTACTCAAACTCGTGTCAGGCCAGCCAAAGAATGCTTGCAACCCGTTGATACTCAAACTTGGTCAGGCCAGCCAAAGAATGCTTGCAACCTACCGGGATCCGCAATCACAATCACACGCAAATTCATCAACCAGTAACAACACAAGTTCAACACTCACAGGCACTCATGGCCACCAAGACACCAACAGTAAAACTCGAACTCAACAGCCCCACAGGCACTCACGGCCTCCCAAGACACACCGATAGTAAGACACGGACTCAACAATCCCACAGGCACTCACGGCCTCCCAAGACACCAACCATAAGACACGCTTGCAACTTACCGAGACTCTAACTCGTAAGCCAGCTAAAGGAAGCTTGCAACCCCCCCCCCCCCCCCCCCCCCCCCCCCCCCGAGACTCTAACTCGGTCAGGCCAGCCAAAGACACCATCCTTAGTACACGGGCCCTCAAGGCCACCCAAAACACCAATTTAAATAGACGGGCTCTCATGGCCACCCAAACTCAATCAATAAATAATACGGGCTCTCAAGGCCACCCAAAACTCGATAATAAAAATACGGGCTCTCAAGACCACCCAAACTCAATCAATAAATAATACGGGCTCTCAAGGCCACCCAAAACTCGATAATAAAATACGGGCTCTCAAGACCACCCAAACTCAATCAATAAATAATACGGGCTCTCAAGGCCACCCAAAACTCGATAATAAAATACGGGCTCTCAAGGCCACCCAAACTCAATCAATAAATAATACGGGCTCTCAAGGCCACCCAAAACTCGATAATAAAATACGGGCTCTCAAGACCACCCAAACTCAATCAATAAATAATACGGGCTCTCAAGGCCACCCAGAACTCGATAATAAAATACGGGCTCTCAAGGCCACTCAAGACACCAAATAAACAATCAACCTCCGGGCATGGTCATATGCCTCCAGTACTCCTAATATAAATAAGTTCACAAACAACCTCCGGGCATGGTCATATGCCTCCAGTAAAACAATTAACGCTAAGTTCTCTGTTCCTACGACACTACTAAGTGTCACAAGCCTTTCCAATAATTACTAAGTCCCCGTAACATGCTTTTCTAATAAACGCTACAAACTCGTATCATGCTTTTCTAATATTTAAATAAACCTATTCAACCCACGACACCCCAGTGTCACATGCAATTCTACTGTTAACTTTCCCCAGTCAGGGCCGAGATCCGGCTACTTTTCCCTACCTCGTATATAATCCCAAAAGCGCTCCAACAACACCCGAAGTACACCCAGTCACTCGCCGAGCTTCCCTTTGCCTCGGTCCGTAGCACGATCTAAAAGAACACAAATTCAAAGTACTTTTAAACTAGTACGAATAAACCGAAAATTAACATACTTAACGCCCAAACGTAACCCCGACAATGCCGATCACTCCCAAACTTCCCAATTACTCGATATTGTCGATAAAGGACCCGTAAAGGCCAGATTCGCCCGACATGGCGAATCTGCCCGGGTTTTGGTTAATTGCCTTCCGGGGCTCCAAAAGTTCCCGTTTTCGTTTCTACGGTCTTAGAATATTTCAAGGAACCCAACGCACTTGACGGAATTGAATTCCGACTTCTAAGTCAATTAATTAACGTTTAAAGTTTCCAAAACCCGTTAATTACAACTTCTCCAATTTAATTCCAAATTTCGATTCGATTAAGGATAAATGGTCCGGGGAACGTTTTAAACCACCCGAACGATAAAAACCGAGCACCCGAGCATGTGGGCCCCACCCACACTACTTGGCCGAGACCCTAGGGTTTAAGGGGAGGCTCGGCCACCATGTGGTGGCTGCTGCCAGCTCCGGCCAGCCACCTCATGGCCGGCCGGCCACCACCCACGGTGGCCGGAGCTCCTCCCGAGCCTCCGGTCACCGGAAAACGTGAAATTAAACCCCCAAACACCTCTAAAACGTCTCCAACACCTCCCCACACTCTACACAACCCTAAGCCTTAGTTTATACTCAAACCCTAGCTTCCAAGAAAATAACCAAAACGAGAATCGATTCGGGTATTACCGTAGAGGAGAACGAGGGGAACGGGATTGCTCTTTGCTTTGACTCGATCCAAGGGCTCGATCACAAACCCTAGCTCAACCTCCCTTCTTCTCTCTTCTTCTCCTTCTCCTTCTCTCTCTAAAACCTCTCTTCTTCTTTCTAATTTAAAACAACTAACATAAAAACCCAATTAAAACTCTCTTTTTTTCTTTTAAAACCCAAGTCTCGGCCAGCCCTTCTCCTCCATTCATTTTCCCCCCAAAACTAACACCACCACATTTAGGACATGTGTCAAGGTGGGTCCCACACCTTTTGGAAAATATCTAGTTAATATTTTCCAATCAGATTCGCGAAAATCGGACGTTTCGGGCCCCGAACGGGCACTTTTTCCCAAAAATTATGAAACTTGGCGGGCCACAAGGAAACGGCTCAACTAAGACCGCTGCGATGACGGTTAAGCTTTTCGGATCCAAAACGGTCCTCGAATGGACCAAAACGTCGCTCGGTTGACTTTTCCAACAAAAAGTCAACATTTCTCAAATTGATCAGAAAGTTGCCCTGAGTCCCCCGTAACTCACTTTGGTCAATAACGGGGTCAACTTAAGTCCGGTATGACACTCGGGGTCATTTTAGGTTCATTAAGTGTCCGTCTTAAAATTTTTAAATTTTCCTGTTTTTCGCAGGTTTGACTGGCGTTGACCGGGAGTGGTTATTACAATCTACCCCCCTTAAATGAATTTCGTCCGCGAAATTTGAATAACGCTCATAAAAGGTACAAAAGAACACGTACCCTGATAGGTCTCGCGGTAGGTGGAGGATCCTAGGGTCCGGGGGTCGGTAACTGCGTACATTCTTCCCTCCGACTCCCGCTGCCCCTGACCCGGCGCACTGACTGCTGGGTACCCATAGCTCTGCTGCTGTCTCAGAGCTGGCACGCTCGTCGATGGCAGCGAAAACCTCGATTGCTGACTCTGACGAGGGCGACCCCTAGGTGACTGTACCGTCCGCGACTGCTGCGGCCGCTGTGCCGATGTCGCTCCCAACGGCTCACGACACCATTCCATTGTGTGTCCCACACGGCCGCAACGGAGACAGCTGGTCCCATCGGCTCCCGACTTCGCGCCCTGGCCTGCCCGGCACCCCCGCCGCAAGTGGCTTGGCTCCTTGCAGAGATGGCATGTCGGCACCCTCTGTGTCGCGACTGGCCCCATGGACGCCACCGACCCATGTTGTCTCGTTCCACCCTGGTGAGTCGGTGGTCGGAAGAATCCAGAGGTCCTCTGCCTCCTTGGGTCTCGTGACTCTGACGGCCCTGCAAAGTCGGCCGGCCGCTGTCGAACCTCGCGGGTTCTGGCCGCATCTTGGATCCCCTGCTCCACCGTCGCTGCGGTGTCCACGAGATCTGTGTACTTCCGCAGTCTCAAGGCGAGAACCTGGTTCCGAATCCCCTGCCTCAGTCCTCCCTGGAACCGCAGGCAACGGTTCTGCTCGGTCATCACCATCTCCGGCGCGAATCTGGCCAAAGCTGTGAACCTGGCCTCGTACTCTGCTACCGTCATCCCCTCCTGTTCCAAGTCTAGGAACTGCCGATGTCGCTCCAACCGAGCCGACTCGGGAAAGTACTGTTCCATAAAAACTGTCTGGAAGATGTTGTAGTCATAACCGACCATGTCCTTCACACGCCCCCACCAGTGGTAGGCGCTGTCTCTCAGCTGGTGGGCCGCGAAGGACACCCTACGACGACCCTCCTCGACACCCGATGTATCCAGGTCGCGCGTGACCTGCTCTAGCCACCTCTCGGCTAGGTCGGGGTTCGGCTCCCCGACAAATGTAGGTATCCCGAGCTTCAGGAAGTCTAGTAGTGCTCTGGATGTGTGATCCTCTGTCTGACCGGGCCTAACTGGGACCGCGGCTGCCTCTGGAGCTGGTGAGGCCGACTCTCGGTTGGCGATGACCGCCACCAAACTCTGGACTGTCCTGGTCAACTCATCCAGGACAGTCATAACGGGTGGGTCTACGATCGGCGGGACGCTGGGCGTGCCCGTAGAAGGTCCCGCATCGCTCCTCCTGTCCTCACCGACAGGAGTACCCTGCGCCTCGGCGTACTCGGCGGGCTCAACGGTGGGCACCCATCCTGGTGTCCCCGCTGACCGTCCCCGCCTGCCTCGCGCGGGCGCTCGTCCCCGTGCCACTGCTGCTCTTCCTCGTCTGCCACGAGCCATCAGCAGGCATCCTCTGCACGGATACACGCAAACGTTCAGTTTGCGAACTCAAAAAAAACAACAGCTCGAATGCAATAACGTTCACCCGGTCTACGTCTACCCCAACGTACTTGTTACTAAACGCTACACCGTTCACGCTAATCATACTTTAATCATAACATCACGTACGCGGAACCTCAAACTTAACCACACAAACGTACACCAAGCCCTTATTCGGTCCCTTATGCACTTACTCATAACTTTCCGCAACCAAGCCAGTGTTCGCTACTCGTCCCTTGCGGGAAAAGTAGTAAAGGGGATGAGCGTTATGCTCACCTCCACGGACACCCGCTCGATTATGGCATACTAGTAACGCACCAAGGACTTACCACTCTAGTCAGGGCAAAACACCAACACAGAACTGAAGCCAACATCCCACCGTCCATGCTAACAACACCTCAAGTACTCGCTCGAGTAAGATGAACCTCGACACGGGAAACATGTCCTCAAAACAGTAAAACACCGTTGCTCGCGCTATTAAAGCCTTAAGTATACTAATACGTAAGCGAAAAAACTCAACAACAACAACCCAACCGTACACCAGGCCTACAGCCTCTACAACCCATAACCGCGAACACAAACCCATAAATCAACGCTCAATCGTACGAACAAGAACCGAGTCACACAACCGCAAACCTAAACGTACAACGAAACGAACTCTTACCCTAGGGTACTCGTATTCTACCAGTCTCTTGCCGACCCGCACACTCGTGCGTCGCGGACAAATTACCACCAAAACGACCCAACACGTACCATAGAACCCGACTAAACCACGAACAAGCTAAACCGGCCAAACGCCCATACCAACAACAACGACGACACCCGCCCACCGGGCCAACCAAAGTCAAATAGCGCCCACCGGGCCAACCAACGACAATCACAATACGCCCACAGGGCCAACCAAAGTCAAACACAAACGCCCACGGCGTCAAACAACATCAAAACAATCAAATTTTGTAAAGCTTTCTCCACTTCATTTTTAAAACCTCATACTTGACATCCCGCAGTTACAACCCGGTCCAGGCGTCCCCGAACTACGTTGTACCGACTTGATATCAGTACCGTCACGTTCGACTACAGGAGCGCTCCTGAGTCGACCCGCGACAGCTTAAAAACATTTCACGCAGCAACAACAATCAGCAAGCCAGCAAGAAAACACTGCACGCACACACAAACACAAGCAGGACTCATAACGCTACAGGTCTACACTGACTCGACCCTCCCCACCTAATTGACGGACAGTCCGAGGTGTGAAACCTCGAGCTCTGATACCAAGCTGTCACGCCCCAATTTCAGCGAATCGAAGTCGGGACGCAAACTTTTAAAACATGAATACTTAAAACCTGTTTTGAATAAAAGCTTTGACATTTCCATTTATTTACCAAAATAATAGTAGTATTTACAATACAAAAACGTCCCAACAAGTGGACACGGTACACATCCGTCACTAGACTCAACAAAAGTAAAGACCAGACTCCGCTCCAAGCTCCATGAACTTCAAGAGCTCACCTAGTCCGTCCCACGAACAGTACCTGTAGGAAAAGCAGCTAGGGGTGAGCGTTCGCTCACCACCACGGATAACAGACTGACTACGGCATAATTAGCAGACAAAGCCAGTAACACTAAAACCAAACCCAACACTGGGACTATAGTCCCCAACTCAAGTACCCAACTGACCCACAACCCGTTACCTTCCTCAACAGACTCAACACTCGATAACACAATGTAGACCCGACACAACTATCGACGACCTCCTCCAAGGACACGACAGAAAGACTACACAACGCCAAACAAGATCACAAAGGATCGCACACCAAACAAGATCACAAAGGATCGCATACCAGCTGCTCAGTAACCTCTCCCACTCACACGAACACGGATCATGCTAGCCAAAGAATGCTTACAACCTGTGATACTCAAACTCGGACCAGGCCAGCCAAAGAATGCTTGCAACCTGTGTTACTCAAACTCGGACCAGGCCAGCCAAAGAATGCTTGCAACCTGTGTTACTCAAACTCGTGTCAGGCCAGCCAAAGAATGCTTGCAACCCGTTGATACTCAAACTTGGTCAGGCCAGCCAAAGAATGCTTGCAACCTACCGAGATCCGCAATCACAATCACACGCAAATTCATCAACCAGTAACAACACAAGTTCAACACTCACAGGCACTCATGGCCACCAAGACACCAACAGTAAAACTCGAACTCAACAGCCCCACAGGCACTCACGGCCTCCCAAGATACACCGATAGTAAGACACGGACTCAACAATCCCACAGGCACTCACGGCCTCCCAAGACACCAACCATAAGACACGCTTGCAACTTATCGAGACTCTAACTCGTAAGCCAGCTAAAGGAAGCTTGCAACCCCCCCGAGACTCTAACTCGGTCAGGCCAGCCAAAGACACCATCCTTAGTACACGGGCCCTCAAGGCCACCCAAAACACCAATTTAAATAGACGGGCTCTCATGGCCACCCAAACTCAATCAATAAATAATACGGGCTCTCAAGGCCACCCAAAACTCGATAATAAAAATACGGGCTCTCAAGACCACCCAAACTCAATCAATAAATAATACGGGCTCTCAAGGCCACCCAAAACTCGATAATAAAATACGGGCTCTCAAGACCACCCAAACTCAATCAATAAATAATACGGGCTCTCAAGGCCACCCAAAACTCGATAATAAAATACGGGCTCTCAAGGCCACCCAAACTCAATCAATAAATAATACGGGCTCTCAAGGCCACCCAAAACTCGATAATAAAATACGGGCTCTCAAGACCACCCAAACTCAATCAATAAATAATACGGGCTCTCAAGGCCACCCAGAACTCGATAATAAAATACGGGCTCTCAAGGCCACTCAAGACACCAAATAAACAATCAACCTCCGGGCATGGTCATATGCCTCCAGTACTCCTAATATAGATAAGTTCACAAACAACCTCCGGGCATGGTCATATGCCTCCAGTAAAACAATTAACGCTAAGTTCTCTGTTCCTACGACACTACTAAGTGTCACAAGCCTTTCCAATAATTACTAAGTCCCCGTAACATGCTTTTCTAATAAACGCTACAAACTCGTATCATGCTTTTCTAATATTTAAATAAACCTATTCAACCCACGACACCCCAGTGTCACATGCAATTCTACTGTTAACTTTCCCCAGTCAGGGCCGAGATCCGGCTACTTTTCCCTACCTCGTATATAATCCCAAAAGCGCTCCAACAACACCCGAAGTACACCCAGTCACTCGCCGAGCTTCCCTTTGCCTCGGTCCGTAGCACGATCTAAAAGAACACAAATTCAAAGTACTTTTAAACTAGTACGAATAAACCGAAAATTAACATACTTAACGCCCAAACGTAACCCCGACAATGCCGATCACTCCCAAACTTCCCAATTACTCGATATTGTCGATAAAGGACCCGTAAAGGCCAGATTCGCCCGACATGGCGAATCTGCCCGGGTTTTGGTTAATTGCCTTCCGGGGCTCCAAAAGTTCCCGTTTTCGTTTCTACGGTCTTAGAATATTTCAAGGAACCCAACGCACTTGACGGAATTGAATTCCGACTTCTAAGTCAATTAATTAACGTTTAAAGTTTCCAAAACCCGTTAATTACAACTTCTCCAATTTAATTCCAAATTTCGATTCGATTAAGGATAAATGGTCCGGGGAACGTTTTAAACCACCCGAACGATAAAAACCGAGCACCCGAGCATGTGGGCCCCACCCACACTACTTGGCCGAGACCCTAGGGTTTAAGGGGAGGCTCGGCCACCATGTGGTGGCTGCTGCCAGCTCCGGCCAGCCACCTCATGGCCGGCCGGCCACCACCCACGGTGGCCGGAGCTCCTCCCGAGCCTCCGGTCACCGGAAAACGTGAAATTAAACCCCCAAACACCTCTAAAACGTCTCCAACACCTCCCCACACTCTACACAACCCTAAGCCTTAGTTTATACTCAAACCCTAGCTTCCAAGAAAATAACCAAAACGAGAATCGATTCGGGTATTACCGTAGAGGAGAACGAGGGGAACGGGATTGCTCTTTGCTTTGACTCGATCCAAGGGCTCGATCACAAACCCTAGCTCAACCTCCCTTCTTCTCTCTTCTTCTCCTTCTCCTTCTCTCTCTAAAACCTCTCTTCTTCTTTCTAATTTAAAACAACTAACATAAAAACCCAATTAAAACTCTCTTTTTTTCTTTTAAAACCCAAGTCTCGGCCAGCCCTTCTCCTCCATTCATTTTCCCCCCAAAACTAACACCACCACATTTAGGACATGTGTCAAGGTGGGTCCCACACCTTTTGGAAAATATCTAGTTAATATTTTCCAATCAGATTCGCGAAAATCGGACGTTTCGGGCCCCGAACGGGCACTTTTTCCCAAAAATTATGAAACTTGGCGGGCCACAAGGAAACGGCTCAACTAAGACCGCTGCGATGACGGTTAAGCTTTTCGGATCCAAAACGGTCCTCGAATGGACCAAAACGTCGCTCGGTTGACTTTTCCAACAAAAAGTCAACATTTCTCAAATTGATCAGAAAGTTGCCCTGAGTCCCCCGTAACTCACTTTGGTCAATAACGGGGTCAACTTAAGTCCGGTATGACACTCGGGGTCATTTTAGGTTCATTAAGTGTCCGTCTTAAATTTTTTAAATTTTCCTGTTTTTCGCAGGTTTGACTGGCGTTGACCGGGAGTGGTTATTACATTTTTAGTGATATCATGCTCGACACCCAAGCGATCCTTGTACATAGCACTTTCATAGAATGTGACATCTCTACTTCTAATGACTTTAACTTTTGACTCATCCTAGAATTTATACCTCATGTCATCATATCCATATATGATGAATACACACTTATTTGTTTTTGGATCAAGCTTGTCACTGTCAGAATCTTTTATTCTCACATAAAAAACACAGCCAAAGACTCCCAAATGTTGAAGATTTATCTCTTTTCCGCGTCATTCTTCTTCAGGAATCTTGAATCCCAAAGAACCTAAGGGTCTATGATTCATGAGTATGTTGATGTGTTCATTGCGTACACCCAGAACCTTTTTGGAAATCTCGCTTGAATCCTCATACTCTTCGCTTTCTCGTTCAATGTTCTGTTCCTCCTCTTAGTAACACTATTATGTTGAGGTGTCTCAGGCTCAGTCTTCAACATCCTTATACCATGCTCAACACAATAATTTATAAACTCATCACTACTATACTCACCACCGTTATCATACTTTAAACATTTCACTTTTAAGTCATTTTCATTCTCAACATCAATTTTCCACTTCTTATAATTATTAAAAACTCCATCTTTGTGCTTTAGGAAGTCAACTCATACCTTTCTTGTAGAGTCATAAATGAATGTGACATAGTAGCTAGATTCTCTAATGGATGAGACTTTTGTAGGTCCATACACGTCTGAATAGACCATTTCCAGCTTCTTTTCCTTAGGAGGCTTCCCTGACTTCGCGAAGTTGACTCGTTTATGTTTTCCGAACACACATGGTTCGATAAAAATAACCTTCACATTCTTCTGTTATGGAATCTTCCCTTTTAAAGCTACCATATTCATTCCTTTCTCAATCACATGCCCAAGTTGTTGGTGCCCTAGAGTCGAAGGATCAAGCCCATCAGTAACCGCATTAACCTCTTCTACTAGCATCTATGCCATGTACAAAGTTCCCATCTTCCATCCTCGAGCAATAATCAAAGTCCCTTTTGATACCTTCCATCGGTCGTCCTTGAAGGTTACACCGTCTCCCAAACTATCCAGATGCCTTATAGAGATTAGTATTCTCCTTATGGCAAAGATATACCTTAAATCTTTTAACGCCCAAGCTGTACCCATGAGAGTTTTGAGATTCACATCTCCTATGCCTGTAATTTCTTCCGTCTGATATTTAACTAGATGAAGTATACCTTTTATAGGTATAAAGTTCACTATCATATCTTTATAATAATGGGTAGTATGGAAATAAGCACTTGAATCCATGACTCAACCGGGCTCTCTACACAACATATCAAAGTGTCTCCTTCAAGTTTCTCTGTTGAATTCACCAAGTTATTCTCCTTTCTCTCCTTCTTTTGGTTGAGGAACTAATTTTTGAAGTGTCCAGTTTGTTGACAATTATGGCATGTAACGTCTGCTTTGCTTTTAGATTTCCCTCACCTCCTAGACTTTGATCTGCCTCGCCCTTTGTTCTTCCCTCTTTCATAATTCCTACCCCTTCCGTCTATGTTCAACACGGGACCTGTCGATTCTCCAGAATTCTTTCTACAATATATTCTCCTAGAATCAAGTCCCTTATCCCCTTGAACAACAAATTAGTATATCCAGACGAACTACTAACTGATGTGACGGTTCCTGACCAACTATCAGGTAACGAAGACAACAACAATATGGCTTGTACCTCATCATCAATCCAATGTCCACCTACACTAATCTAGATGACATCGTATTAAATTCGTTTATATGATCGGTAACATTAGCACTTTCCCTCATTTTCGTATTAATTAATTGACGAATCAAATATACCTTGTTTGATGCATCAACTTTGCATACATATTTGATAACGCATTATCATTATGTAAGTAGTCGTCTCCTTCATGAAGTTGTAGGCAACATTCCTCGTCAATGTCAACCTCACCGCACCAAGTTCTTATCGGTCTAGCTACTGCCAATCCGTCGAACTTAGCTTCTTTGGTTCGGTCCCTGTCATATGTTCATGTAGCTTCTTCTGGTACATATAACTCTCAATCTGCATCTTCTAGATTCCAAATTTTTTCCCATTGAACTTATCGATTCGAACTCTCCCATCTTTTGTTATTGCTTCCACTTGCCACTAATCTGGCTCTGATACCATTTGTTGGAGTATAACAATGTGTAACAATATTCAAGTAAGAAAAAACCAAGAGAAAATAAGCAATCACACAAGAACACAAAAAATTACATGGTTCGGCAATTTGCCTACCTCCACGGTCTTGCTACTCTCTTCTTATTGCTCTCACAACTCATGAAAGATTTGGGGTTTACAATTACATGATATTTATAGGAGAAGACAATGGGTAAAAAAGTAGGAATTAGGTTTCCTAATCCTAATAGGAAATTTCTTCTAATTTCCTACTCAAGTCTCTGACCTAAATCTCTTAGGAAGACTAAAAATTTCCTAAACACAATAGGAAATCTCCAAAGACCCTAACAAAAAGTCATTGCAACCCAAGACATGTGGATATGGCACGCGTTTTTGGATGTCACGGGATCGAACAACGACATCAATATCCTAAATTAGCCAACATTGTTCTAGGAAGCCATATAATGCTTTGCCCCACCGGTGCGGTACACGGTAAATAGCAACGAGTATACAACTCCTTATTATTTGATTGATGGTATTTACCCACCGTATGTTGCATTTGTCAAAACAATATCGTGTCCACAACTTCAGAAGCAGAACTTGTTTGGTAAATTACAAGAAGTTGCGACGTAAGATATATAACGAGCATTTGAGATTTTACAAGCTCGAGCCTAATGTTAGATAGGGAGTCACTCGTCGTAATCTTGAATACTTGTATTATCACCCACAACATGATTCTGAGAATGAGCGACATACATACAAAACAGTTATTGACCCGTTGGACATTGAACGAACATCCCCAAATGTGAACATCCATATAATCTTGGAGAATGAAACAAGACTCGTTAATCAAGATACTCATAATCAGGTCCAAGAAGACTTCATCAAGCGTATTTTGGCTTAATTCAACGAGTAGTACGATCACTATGTATTATTCTCGTATCGTATTGTATTATTCATTCTAATAATACAATCTAAAATTCTCGTTTGAATCAAATTTTATTTTAATTTATATACTTAATCAAATTCAAATAATTTCCGTTTAAGTCAAGCATAACCTTTTTTGTAATATAATAATTCGACTATGCTTTTTATAGATAAACAAAGACATATTATAAAAACATGCTCTTTGAAATAAAGAACAGAAGGTGATGAAGGTATAGCCTAAGGAGCGAGGAATC
Source organism: Erodium maritimum (assembly GCA_963921825.1). Lineage (NCBI taxonomy): Eukaryota > Viridiplantae > Streptophyta > Magnoliopsida > Geraniales > Geraniaceae > Erodium > Erodium maritimum. The sequence continues at coordinate 61,652,695 of OY997593.1, forward strand.
TCAACCATAAAGCCTCAACACACTAAGGATGAAATAAAACCAATGACAGAACCCAACCAGGGGTGATGAACCTACAACCATGAAACCCAATAGAGAGAGAAACCAGAACAAATAGACATGAGGTTTAAAAACCTAGATTTAACAAACTTTAAGCACGGATTAGATAAGTAAGAGGTCTAGTAACCTTGATTTTCCAATAATTAAGCCCAAAATATATGAAGGTCTAAAACCCGAATTTCCAACCATGAAGATCAAACAATATTTATTACTCCATAAACCAATGCTTTAGAGTGTAGAACACCCTGTCTCATTAGGACCATCAAAGTCTCACAGAGAGAGAAGACGATGCCTAACAAGTCAACATCAAACACTACAAACGACGGAGACAGATCTGAAGGACAAAGACCACCAGAACACACTAGACCCTAAATCAAATATGAAGGAGCTCAAACAAAAGGCACAATTACCTTAACCACTCGTCGGCGGCCAACACCTAAAACCGACGAGCCCTTACCCCCGAAGGGAAGGAAACTGATGAGCTTCAAGCATAGACAACAAAAGGACAATGCGGGGAACAACAACACAAAAGCAAAGGAGAATGCGAACAAGTAACCTCACCTGATAAGGTGATGCACCGAAAGAAAGTACCACTTGGCTGAAGCCAACACATCGCAACCGGCAAGGAGGCACGGCTCGAAAAGATCCTCAATGATCTACGACCAGACAGGTCGAGAAGCGCGTCCCATGCAAGACCAAGACGAGTCACCAGATTCACACCTAAATTAGAGAGATAGGAGTCGAAGAACGAGAGCACCAAGTGCGACTGGACCAGAACCGCTACAATCAGCAACCACGAGTGTCGGGAAAGTAGTCCCGTGCCGAAACCAGGAGAAGTCGCCGGAAACACCGACTGGGCGAGAGCCAAAAGAACAAGCACCAAGGTCAGACGCCACCCAAACGCTGTAGCCGCCCGAGGCACCCGAACTTCAACACCACCACCAGCCTGTAAAAGCAAGTCAAGCTATCCAGCCACCAAGGCTAGCCCGGAGCTCCGACGAGACCTGAGGAGTGAAAGTCAAACCTCTGAAGCTCGAGGTCAGAGAGACTGGTACAGACAACTCTACGGAGGTGAACAACACCACCCAAACCTGAGCTCCAACAATTTCGATAACTATGCTGCTTCACTTAGATTTTTAATCCTTTCCGTACAATCAACTCAGAAGGGAGCAGGAGCCAGGAAGTTGAGGGACTCATCCTGTAGGTGGCGCTTTAATACGGCGGCGTATTAAATTTGTAGTGATTAGCGGCATTAATCACTGATTATTTAATTCTAGTAGGATCAGGTAACACGTAGAAGCTCTATAACTGCGCCTCGTTTTAAACCTAATTTAATTACAAATTAAATCAAGACCGAGTCCTGAGGGTGAGGCTCAACTGATTGTTGAAGCTTTCAACATTCATTTGAGAGAAACATTTGTTCATCAGGTTTCAGTGCCGGAAGAAAATGCTGAAAGCCGTAGGTAAAAATTACTTGTTTTTTCTGTTTCGATTCTCGTTGCTCGATCAAGGAATGTGTTGATTCTTCGATTCTACAGGTCTCTTCGGCCACAGGAAAGCGCCGCGACCATTCAGAGATTACTTCACAGAATGGTTCAAGACCCTCAAGAACACCCTCCTCCCCCTCCTCCGCCGCTCCATGATGGTGTCGCCGCCGTCTCTCCTCGGCACCCACGTCGAACTGCTCCACCAGCACTTCCAGGCCTACTACAAGTCCCTCGACCTCGCCGCCACCGACGACGTCGCCCAATTGCTCTTCCCTGACTGGCGCAACCCGATCGAGAAGCCCTTCCTCTGGCTCGGCGACCTCCACCCCTATCTCTTCACCAACCTCCTCCGCTCATTTCTCGACAACGACGATGACGACGACGAAGAGCTCACCGACGAATTCGAGGACAAGGGGGACGCCAAGATTGCCGAGAGATGCAGGTCCGCCCAGAAGCCGTGGCGGATCGAGACGGCGTGGAAGAACCGGCCCGATGCGCTGATGGCGAGAATCGAGCAAATCGAATGTGGGTTGAGGCTGATGGTGCCGGCGCTGGCGAGTCGCGCGAGAAAGGCGCAATCTGGGTTCGTGGAGCGAGTTGCGGAGGAATGGGTCAGGTGCGAGAGGAGGAAGGAAGGGGCGAAAGTGGGGGTGGGAGAGGCGGTGGCGGCGCAGATGGAGGAGATGGTGGGGGTGTTTCTCGACGCCAATCGGCTCCGGCGGAGCGTCCTTGTGGAGATCGTCAGCGCCACCAATGTGTATCAGACGGCTCTGTTCCTTGAAGGGCTAGCCCAGTTTGTTGTCGGGTTCAGGGACCCAGATCTGCTCAGAGATTTCGAACGCTGCACCACCCCTCTCGCCAGACAAGCTCGCCTCGCTATTTGATTCTCTTTAGTCCAATTGTTTTCGTCTTCACAACCCCAATTCACCAATTCGATTTTCATCAACCATAGTGATGAGTGATCTGCTTAGGAACAAACTTGGTGATTCTCAAGTATTTGTATTTGGGGTTATTGCGTCTGTCACTGACTAGAACAAGTCATTACTGTAGTTGTAGGCTCTGAACATGTATCCAAGGCTTAATTTTGCTGAACGTGCCTTCAAAGTTCAAATTACTGTATATGAGAATATGTGCTTTTACTCTATATCATAAGAGATTTGGGTCTTGGGTCGGGCTGCTATTGTCACATGCTGGTAAGCTCAGGCCCACTAGCCCAGTTAAAGCTGAAGTGAATGCTATGGGCATGTTACCAGTTAAGCTTTCCCTCACCTGCAAATGCCAAATGCAAGTATAGTAGTTGTGTGTAAAGCTTTATGAGTCTATAACTTGGCATTAATTAACATCAAGTTCATAGTTATTTACTTATGATTATCCTCTGTACCTGCTAGCTTGTACCAAACAAGTCGAATCAAGATCAATATAAATGACTAGGACTGGTTCTCCTTACAGATCAAACCCACATAGTCCCATTTAGATGTTGCTGCTTTAGCCAATCCAATAATTATACATATAGAACCAATCCTAACTACAAATACACAAACTTGTGTATAGTTCTAATTCTAAATGGGCTGTCCCCATCTGAATTTGGAATGGGCATGTGATATTGGATCTTGAGGAAGAAGGTTGTGTTTGGTTTAATTTATCTGATAGCAGAGGCTGGATAGGCTGCATACGGAAAATTAGAAGCTACACATGCATGCATGTACACTAACGTTCGGGCCTGCTCACAGATTTTTGATCCATATAACTATAGAGATTGGATCTGTGGGAAGAAAATTGAAGGTGGGAAATGATTGATAAAATAATGATAATCGTCACACATGCTACAAGGAATTGGGACTCCTAGGATTGTACTGACGGTTCTCCAACATGCCTCTCCACCGTCTCCTCTCTACGCCTCTATGGTTGTCCTCCTGCAACGGGATCCGGCGAGAGGAAAGGCGCCAATTGAGGACCTTCCTCGGACGGAGGGGGAAGCTCTAGGGTTGGGTCGTTGTCTCCCTAATCGGGATTGGATCCCCCTCGTCCCTGTTGGCCTTACGATCCTGGGAGGGTTGTATCGGGGTTGGACGCCGAGCCTAGGTCTGCTTGAGCCTTCGTTGACCCTTACTGAGTTGGGTCTAGACCTCCATGCCTCTCTGGGGGCTATCCAGGATGGGTTGTCTTCATGTCCGGTCGAGGACGAGAGGAGGTTGAGGTTGTCGTGTCGTTCTCTCCGGCCACCTCCACGGCTATTGCCAAGCAATAGTGGGGTATGACGAGCAAGCTCTGGTCGCCAACATCCCCCGGAAGGAGACTCTGCTTCGAATCATCACCACCGCGTGGGGGGCGAGCTGTGGAGGGTCTCGTTGTCAAGGAGTTGGGACCGGACCTCTTTGGTTTCTACTTCCGGTCATCGGAAGCACGTGCATGGGTTCGTAGGTAATGAACCATGGTGCTTTGATGGGCGGTCCCTGCTCCTTGGGGACCTGGATCCCTACGGTTGGGACCTACCGGTCTTGGATCGCATGCAACTGTGGGCGCACGTGCGGGGACTTCCATCTCTGGTCCGGACGAAGGCGACGGGGATGTACATTGGGGACGTGTTGGTTACTTTTGTGGACGTCCCGAGCGACCAGTAGGGGATGTGCTGGGGGAAACTATTAGGATCCGCTTCTGGCACCTCATCGAGCAACCACTTCGGCAAGGTATGGTCCTACAATTCAAGGAGTTCCCGGACCCGATTAAGATCGAGCTGACTTACACTAAGCTCCCGACTTTCTGTTACAACTGAGGAAGGCTTGGTCACATCATCAAGGACTGCGCATGGGAAGTCTAAGGCACCTCATGGTATGACTCCTCTCTTTTGGAATAACAGAGGGACAAGCAGGTGAAGCCGTATGCAACGGACTGGAGTGCGTCTGCTCAGCCATCTGCTAGCTAGGCTCCGTGAACGTCTCCTTGAGCACTGTACCTAAGGACTCCTTATCTTTGAATAGGAGTCCCCGAGTTTCCCCGAGCATTGTACCTAACTATACTGCGGCTCGTGTTAGCACCCGGTTGGTGACCGGCCAGCTCCTTGGGGGGTCGGTCTCTACAGTTCCAGCGCCCATTTCTAGGGAGCCTGAAGATGTGGGAGCTGCTGCGACTAGAGTACTCAAGAGGTCTGCAGCTGGAGAGACTCGTGATGATCAAGCGAGAGATGGTAAATAGTCCCGCCAAGAGGGATGTTAGACCAACTGAGCAATAAGGATTGGCCCTGGGATGGGTCCCTGGTCGATGTTTTGCACCCACCACTATTGTTGAAGTCCTTGGCCAGTTTTCAAAGCATGAATTCTAGTACCACCCTCTCATCCCCCGTATTCTATCATTGTCTATATGGCATTCAAATACCGTCTGTGACGTATCTAGTACTACAAGGATCAGTGAACCATTGTTCTTTTTTCTGGCGTTTTTAGTGACCAGGGAACATGTTCTCTGACGCACCTCGATGTTTCTATACCTCATTTATAATATTGCACCTTTCGTTCAAAAAAACTTATTTTATATTTAACCCGTGCTTGAAATAGTTGATTTCAGGGATAGTAATCAAAATTTGTGGTGGTATAAAGTAATTCAAAAACTAACCTTAAATATAACTATATAATGTCCTTAATTTGTTGTTCATTTTAGTTTTGATTTTAATTTTTAATTATAAACATGGATTCATTTGTTGTGATAGGCAACATGGTTGAATTGATTAAAGGAATGGTAGAATGGGATGACAGTTAATGGGAGGTTTGAATTAAGAACATTAGAATTCATCTAAAAAAAATTCGTTGTAATTTATGTTTTTTTTTTCTTTAGATTGTTTGTTTTGGAAAGGCAAATATATTAGTAATAATCCAATGTTTTCAGTACGAAAACAAAGGACACGGGGAAAACCCGCAATATAGAACAAGAACATGTCAACAAGGGCACCTCAAACCGGACCCAATCAAGAGTAAACAAGGTCTAATTACCTACAGTTTGAACCGAGAAGCACACAAATAACACAAATACAAACATGAGCACGGGTGAAAAACCACAGCCTCAACCAATCCCAACAAGGGAAACAAACAGAACAAAGAAAACATGTCTAAAACCCCAATAACAATTAATCAGTCCAACAAAATAACAAAGGTCTAAATAACCTAAAAAGGTCGAAAACTTGGGAAGACTGAGCTTCCAAAAAAAAGTCTGATGTCAGGAAGGTCGTCGAAATCTCTAACCTCGGTGTGAAGACACCGAGAGCACTCACCATCGCACCGAAGCTTAGAAAGCCCCACCGAACACTGCTCAACTCTCCCAAGGAGAGCCCGACCGAGGCCAACACCACCGGACGACCCAAACAAGGAGTCGGAAGAGAGTGGTCCTAAAACCGTCATCGGAAGAGAGTGGTCCTAAAACCGTCATCAGAGGGACAAATAGGAGGAACTCAAACCCGAGTTCAGTCGAACCAACCAAGCAAATATATCGGTAGACGAGTGCCAAATACATAAACAAGAACCTCAAACCTAACCTACCAAGCACTGCTCGGATAACTGAGATATCCAAGTTAACCCATCTAGAGCCAACACTCCGGAGGACCCACCAGGGGGAGTTAGAACTGAACTAAATCTATCTCTTCTCCGACTAAGAAATAGATAAGTTAAGATCTAAGCAAGGGAGGATAAAGGCAAAGGTACCTTAAAAGGATGAGACAGCGGAGACCCCGACGAAACGAAAAGTCACACGCCTGATAATAAAGAGTTCTAGGTCCTAAAATCCACTGCTTCTTAACCCACGATTGATCTTCCATCAACCAAACATCCGACCAGCACCGGTCGAAAACACACTCCTACAATAGAGAAAAACAAAGGAAAGAAGCTACAAATCAAGGAACCATAACGACAATACCAAAAAGGAAGCAACAACGATGATGGGGCCAAAATGACCAGCCGGGACGGCACCAAGAAACCACCAAGAGACCGAATAGATTCACAACGATCCAAGACCCAGAATTTGAAAAAGCGATTCCCACGATGAACTTGTATCCAACCGCCTGAGAATGTCACTAAAGAACAGGCCCGAAAAAACAACGAAACTTCCACCAACACCCGACCAGCCAACAACAAGCCCTCCACGCCCAAAACCAAAAAGACGTCAGCGAGGCGGGAGGAGCACTAAGAGAAGACCACGAGAACAAAATCACCGAGCTATGGTGTGAAGCAACAAAACGAGCAAGAGATGCTCACAATGGCCAGCACCATTAAAGCATCATCGAATACCAGCCAGAAATTACAGCAACAACAACCAACGGTTCAATCTGGCCGAAGTAGAAATACCCCGAGCACACTCCACCGAGTAAAAGCACCAAAACCAGATCTGGCCGGCGTTTAAGGATCCCCTCGTGCCAACAGACCGAGTAGTAGAAAACGGCGCCGGAGAAGAGTCGGACCGGGGCTAGAGCGATGAACGGCGACACGCGTGCGTCAGAGTAGATTTGACTCATACCAAGTCGATGGAGCCAGAAGGAGTGAAAACTGGTAGCCGCACCGGTGAGAAGCCCAGCCGAGGAGAAGCACGTCCGTCGGAGCTATGGACGAGGTCGGTGAGGGAACCTCCATCAGAAGTGTTGACCGGAAGCAATGCAGATTCAGAAGATGAAAAGAGAGGGAGAAGTTGGGGGAGGAAAGAGACAAGGAGGTAAAGCTTCCGACGATAATCATGGCCAAAGGCCACAGACATCGTCGATGACGACGACGAGTGAAGCAAGAGGGGTATTGTAGCGATGGGGTATTGAGCGAGAGCTTTTTTTCTTCTTTGTTATATTGTTTGTTGATTGAGTTCTTCGAGCGTATGAAGTTCACATGTGGACACGGGTACGATGGAAGAATGACCCTTCACCCACAAACACTGGTTATTCTTCTATCCCTTGATGTCGCTACGGAGGATGACCAAATGAGATGGGCTTGAATGTTAGATTGGAGAAGCTTTGAGAGACACGCGGAGCTCACATAGAACCCTAGCATGAGTAAACTCATATGTCAAATGTGAAGTACATAAATATTGTGGATGACATAGGATCTGTGGTACAAGTGCTTGTAAAAGATGCAACTTAGAGCACCCACAGTCGTGGGCGAGAAGCAGCTGGCGAGGAGAAGTCGCCGGCGATGAGGGGGCGGGGAGCTGGGGAGGAGGAGGCGAGGAGCTCGTCGGCGAGGAGCGCTGGCTATGTACTTCTCGCTGGCAGCTCACGCCGGCGAGATGAGATGGTGATCTCCAAAAAATCTTTTTTGTCCAATAAAAATGCTTGGTGTCAATGCTATTTGTTTTGAAAAATAAACCCCACCTATATCATCCAAAAAATATCTATACGTCCAATCGAATAACCTTGATCGTCGTTTTTTATGTTAAAAAATGCTCACCATAACTACAAAATTTATGTTAAACCTACCCTAAAACATTATATAAACCCACCCTCACAAACTAAAAATTCACAAACTCTTTACTATTCATCCTTCTCATAAAGTATCGTCCCGACCCTCATCCTTCTTTGTCCGTCATCATGGAATTCGATCCTGAGGATATGGAATTCGATTCTATTTTGAATGACATGCTCAAAGACTGTTAACCAGGAGATGTTAGACGACGCTTTGGTGGATTCTCCACCACGGAAGCGCAAATACATTCGACGTGACCGGGTAGCCGTAAACGAATGGTTAATGAAGGACTACTTCAACACCAACCATGTGTACACCGAGGTGTAGTTTCGGCGTCGCTTTAGAATGCCAAAAGCTGTGTTCCTCCGTATCGTTCATGCATTGGAGCAGCACGACGATTACTTCAAGGAAAGGTTAGATGCATTAGGGCAAGTTTCATTCTCTCCTTATCAGAAATGTACTGCCGTCATTAGGCAGTTATGTTACGGAATTGCAGCTGATGCGTTGGATGAGTATTTGAAGAGAGGGGAAACAACGTCTTTGGAATGTTTGCGAACATTTTGTTGTGCACTGAATAAAGTCTTTGGTGCTACATACCGGCGGCAGCCTACAAAAGATGATATGGATCACATTTTGGCGGTTAATGAAGCGCGCGGATTCATGGGCATGCTTGGAAGTCTTGACTGCATGCACTGGGAGTGGAAGAACTGCCCAAAGGCCCTTCGAGGATCACATTCCCGAAGGGACCACGGTAATCGACCAACCGTTGTCCTTGAGGCGGTTGCAACTCGTGACTTATGGATTTGGCACTCTTTCTTCGGCATGGCGGGGTCGAACAACGATTTGACGGTCCTGAACCATTCGAAGCTGTTCGCGGACGTTGTCAACGGTTGGCAACCACCGGTTGCTTACACGATAAATGGTAATAATTACACACTTCCTTATTATCTTACTGACGGTATTTACCCTTCGTGTCCAGTGTTCGTAAAAACAATTCCATTACCGTCAAGACCGAAGCAGAAGAAGTACGTTGAAGTCCAAGAAGCGTGCAGGAAGGATGTGGAACGAGCTTTCGGCGTACTACAAGCTCGGTTTCACATTATAAAACAACCGAGCCGCTTGTGGGCTCCCAAGTCAATCGGTTTGGTCATGAATGCGTGCATTATACTGCACAATATGATAGTTGAGGCTGAACGTCATATGTACGACGGGTATCGTGAACAAACAGAAGAAGGTAGTCCAAGTCAACCACATATTGCACGAGGAGGCTTCGTCCCGACCAATGTCATACTTGGAAACACTGAGAGGATGAAAAATGAACGTATGCATTACCGTTTGAAGGACGATCTTGTCGAACATCTCTGGAATAAATTTGGAGACGCCTAGCTGTTAGTTTCCTTTATCAGGTGTTAGTTTCCTTTATGCGGCGTTAGTTTCCTTGGTGTTAGTTTTTTTTTCATCTGTGTTGTGTTAATGAGTATTGCTATCCTTTGATTTTGTCGGGCGTTCCATTTTTTTTATACCGTTTGGTGTGATGACCACTTTTCTCAAAGCTGTGTTATCGACCTTAATATTTGTTGTTCTTCCGTTTAAAATCTATTTTTACATAAAAAATACATTAAAAAATTTAAATTTCTTGCGCCTCCCCGCCAGCCCACTGCAGAGCTCGTTGGCGATGAGCTGGTGAGATGATTAAAAAACAATACTTTACACCATATCGTCAGCGTCATCTTGCCGGCTGCCGACGAGATGATTGTGGATGCTCAAAACGACCCATATGACTACTAAGGAGACGTAGTTGGTGTGCCTCGTAGTAATGTTTCTACAATTGTGTGAATAGATAGTAAATTGAATGTATGATTAAAACGATTAGATCAATAATTTTCCGGTTATGAATTGAATGTCATCTTGATCTGATCTAGTCCATGATGTATTTACAAGTTGACTGCTAATTAATGCCAACTATCAACCACTAATCGATCAAGATGAGATTCAATACGAGAATTGGCAATAAGAGAATTATTTTGTGCTATCAGTTGTAGTTTTCTTTAAGTTCTCACCCCATACGTCTTTTCTACTCGAAATAATCACATATTATGTCTAATTTGTGGGTCAATTAGCACGACCATTGATGATTAAGCTGAGAATTGAGAATGCGACAAAAATGTTGTCAGAGACAGTGTAGGTCTCATGCTAAAATTGGAAAAGGGAAGCATATATCCTTTCAGATTAAAAAATAAATAAACATTTTGTACATATGAGTTGCAGCTGAGAAAGGGTAACTGAGTTTTGAATAGTGCATGTACAGAAGTTACAAGTGGACAAAAACCGGGGCAGTTTGTACACTTTGTTTCCATATATAATTGCAGTGTGAATGTCGCGCACTAATTGGTAAAGACAAAAAGGCTTTGGACCATGACCCTTTTTGTTCTTATATATATATTTTTTGATCAACGAGGATTTTTATTCAACTGATCCAAAAGATGAAACAAGAGAATGTTGAATATCAGCCAAATTACAAATGATGATTGAGAAATTAAGAAATTGGGGCTATGCTATTGAACAAATGCCTTAATTAGAAGATAGATGAGCTTCTGAAGTTGGATAGGCTTCTGCAGAATTTGAAGTCCATACTGAATCTTCTGCAGAATCAAATTGCAGGGGCAGTAGCTCTCTTGGGAAGCTTAGCCTTCAAAATGCAAGCCAATGGATTTCTAATCCATTCAGTAACTGAGAAGTTGACATAGAGACCATCCTTAGCCTTGAGAGCTTGGAAGGAATTGATCTGAACATTCTTTAGGATTGAGCTCTAGTTTCATTGTTGAAGATACAATTGTTTCTTGCAAGCCACGTTTCCCACAAGGTGAAGCCTGCAACTTCTTTCCAGTATTTGAAGGATGAACTTGGCAATAGGCCTTTCCAAGAGCACAGAAGAGAGCCAAAGTCATTGGGAATGACCCAGGTGAGAGTCCATCAGGAGAAGATGCTACTCCAGAGTTTCCAAACCAATTTGCAATGAAGCAGGAGATGAGAAGCATCCTCAAAACTAGTGCTGCAGAAAGAACATTGAGATTGCTGAATGGGGATTCTGAGGCCTCTTTACTCAAGGAAACATTTTGTTGGTATATCATTGAGGCAGCAAAGCCAAGTGAATGAGGCTATTTTGGGAGGCAGGCCAAAATCCCATAAAACTGAGCCCCATGAAATTGGGGTACCTTGAGGCACAAGACAATGGAAGAAGTTGCTAACTGTGTAACCATCCTTGCTGCAAGTCCATTTTGGAGTGTCTCTGAACTCCATATTTATAGGAGAGCTAGAGAGGCTTGAGAGTAATAAGTGCTTTTGAGAGATATCCCAATCAGAAATATTTCCAAAAAGATTGAGGAACCATTCAGAGCCTGACCAAAACTCAATGGCTTTCCCATTTTTATTAGTTGACAGGGAATAAAGGCTGCTAGACAAGTCTCTCAGAGGTAGAGGGCCAAGCCAAATATCAGATTAGAAGTTAATTCTATTACCATCTCCAATTGTCCAATAAATACCAGAGTGGCCAAGAAGAGAACTGAACTGAGGATCAGTTGAGAGGGATTGGATATGGCTAAGCCAAGATGACTTATCAATGGACCCTGCAGAGAGAAGGTTCCAATCTTGGGCACTCCAACCATATTTAGCACGGAGCACTAGCTTCCAAAGAGAATCAGATTGAACACAGAACCTCCACCACCATTTAGAGAGAAGAGCTTCATTTATCTTAGACAATGATCTCACACCAACCCCTCCTTCTTCTTTGGAAAGACACACAGTGCTCCACTTGACCTTGTGTAATGATTTCTTTATTGCAGAAGATCCCCAGAGAAAGGCCATTTGCCACTTTTCCAACTTATGAATAACTCCAACATGGGCTTTCATGAGGGACATATACAACAAGAGAAGGGCATTGAGAGTGGATTTGATCAAGGTCAACCTTCCCCCAAAGCTTAAGTATTTAGCTTCCCAGAGGTTTAATTTTCTCTTGAACTTTGATAAAATTGGATCCCAAGTTTTGATCCTTCTAGGATTAGCACCCAGATTGAATCCCAGATAAGAGATAGGTAAAGAACAGATAGAGCATCCCAGAATTTCAGCAACTATTTCATCAGAGAGATTACGGGGATTTAAAACGCAAGAACTTGATTTTGAGATATTGATCTTTAGGCCAGAGCAAAGTTCAAAGCTGATCAATGCAAGCTTCAATCTTCTCAGATCAGATGGACCTCCTTTGTCATCAGCAAATTGGAGATGGGAGATTTCAGGCCCATTATTTCCAAATTTGAAACCAGCAAATTTACCATCACTGATACCTTTACAAAGAACTTGATGAAGTCCCTCACCAACAATAGCAAATAGAAGGGGGGAAAAAGGGCAGCCTTGTCTTATGCCTCTACCCATTTTGAATTCATCTGACTGAGAACCATTGATAAGAACTGAAATGTGAGCCTGGAAACAACTTCTCATCCAATGCCTCCATTTCTCTGGAAAACCCATCACAATGAGACAATGATCAAGGTAGTCCCAGTTAAGAGTGTCAAAGGCTTTCTCAAAGTCCAGTTCTATTATAGTGATCTGCTCCTTGGACTTTTTAATTGAATGAACCAGTTCAGTGGCTATGAGCACACCATCAAGAATTTGCCTCCCTTGAATAAATCTTGATTGAGTGTCACTAATAATTCAGCTGATGAACTCTTTAAGTCTTCTGGATAGGACTATAGCAAGAATCTTGTAAGAAGCAGAAACAAGACTGATGGGCCTGAATTCAAAAAATTGAGAGGGATGATCAATCTTTGGGATGAGAGCAAGAAGGGTGGCATTGTTGCCTTTCCTAATAGTGTGGTGAGAATGAAAAACATGCATGAAATCCACCTTCACAATCTCCCAGCACCTTGGAAATTTTTTAGAGTAAACCCATCAGCACAAAGGGCCTTTGAACCATTGCAACTATTAATTGCACATACAACTTCCTCACAGGTGAAGGGGGCAACAAGGATTGAGGCTTGAGTGTCAGAAAGTTGCTTGAAATGAAGATTAGGCAGCTCCCAAAGATCATGAATCTGAGCACTGAAATGCTTGCTAAAGAAGCCTGAAGCCTGAGACTTTATCTGGTTAGGCTCAGTATAAGAGATATCCTTCACTTTTATCTCCACAATTGCATTTTTTGAGGCTTTATAATTAGAAAGAATGTGGTAGAATTTGGAACATTTATCACAATCTTTTAGCCATAGGAATCTTGCCTTTTGTCTCCAAAGAGAGGCAGATCTTTTAGTTTTTTGAATGAGTAGCGCACCAGATAGAGATCTTAAAGCTAGCTCAGGGTCTGAGAGAGGCCTTGCTTCTGAAAGGAGATCAAGTCTATCAATTTCCATCTTCAGATCAATGCAATCCTTGTCAAGATGACCAAAGACGGAAGAATTCCAGTCCTTTAAGATGGGCTTAAGAGCCCTCAATTTCTGCCAAAGGATATAGCTAGGAGCACCAGAGAAAGAGAAGGACTCCCAAGATTCTTTTACTAGAGGAATAACATGTCATCATCTAGCCAGGCATTGATAAATTTGAAATGTCTTGGTCCCCAGTCCAAGCTAGCAGATTTGAGGTGAATAGGTCTATGATCAGAGAATCCTCTTGGATAATTGAATTGAGAGAGATTTCCAAAGCAAGACAAAATATCTGCATTTAACAGGAATCTATCAAGTTTAGAAAGTTTTTGGTTAGGGCTATACCATGTGTAATCTCCTCCTTGCATAAGAATATCAATGAGAGCATTCTGGTTCAAGAAATCTTCAAATAGATGAACCTCTGCCATGTTGACTTGAGCCCCACGTTTCTCAGAGGGAGAAAGTACTGAATTGAAATCTCCACCAACAATGATGGGGCCAGAAGTTCCAGTAAGCTCTTTCTCAATATCTTTCCATATAGAGGCTTTGGCAGGACCCAAGCAAGGTGCATATACATTTATTAGGCAGAGGGAGACATAATTTTGGATGGTTGAACCCCACCAATAAAGAGCATTCTTAGTGGGGAGGGATCTTCCAAGCTTGAAGATATTACTTCTCCAGCAAGTAACAATTCCACTTGAGAGGCCTGAAGATGGAGTGTGGATCATTGACCAGTCAGAGCCCAAACCACAAGATCTCATGAAGTCTAGAGGAATGACTTTCAACTTTGTTTCTTGGATGAACAGAATATTGGGCCTTCGTTTAGCAATTTCATTTTTCAGCAAACTTCTCTTCTAAGTAGAAGAGATACCTCTCACATTCCAAGAGAGAATGGAGAGGTCCATTTGTGGTATTGCTAGGTGGCTCGAAAGCCACTCGAAGGATCAGCTTCGATTTGATATTTTGCAGTCTTAATTTGATACCAAGCTGCCCCAATTAAGACTGTAAGAACATCGGTAATGGAACGTCATTTCTATAGAGTTTATTTACAGAAAGTTGGGGTCGATTATACAAATTTTTACAGCCGATGTCAGATCACATGTAAAGGGAATTCTATGCAAGAGAAGAAAAACAATATTTATATATAAAAAAAACCTTTCAACGTTAAAGATTTTATCAACTTGATTGAGGAGAAAGAAAAAAAGACATTTTTCTTCATCAAAGTTCTCTTCTTTTTCAATGGAAAAATGACAATACTTTAATATCAAACAACTGATTAGAGCATTTATGTCGTTGGAGTTCTTCTCAAGGGCTTTAGATTCATTAATACTGAATGTGAACCCTTGTAGAGAAACTCTTGACCTGTTTTTCACATCGGGGGTTTTTATGTAGGGATTCACTAAGGATTGTTAACGGCCGACTAGATATTGATTTTATGATTAATTTTTTGTCGAATATATTAAAGGGGAAACCTCAAAAACATGCCTTCAAACGATCTTCGTTAGCACAAATATGTCGTGGTAACCTTTTTTTCTCACAAATTTGCTTATATCTTTCATTTATTATCAAAAAGTAGCGACTTACGTTTATTTTTTTTATTTTCCCGTTATTTTAGATGGAAACAAACATGTGCTCGACACATAGTCTTTATATTTATCATAAATACCTAAATTGTCCCTGTTCCTCTAGTCTAAATATTGAATATTGGCATACTGAGTGTTCATTTTTTTGGATGTTATTTAAATAAGAGAAATATGGAAATTTTTAGTTTTTATGATAAATATAAAGACTATGTGCAGAGCACATGTTCCTTTTCTATCTAAAGTAACGGGAAAAAAACACAAGTCGCTATTTTTTTTTATAATAAACGAAAGGTATAAGCTTGTTTTTGAGAAAAAAAGGTCTTCACGGTATGTTTGTGCTAACAAAGGTCGTTCGAAGGCATGTGTTTGAGGTTTCCCATATATTAAATACCGAATTAATACAGTCAATACTAAAGAAAATTAAAATTAAATGAACAAAATAAATTAATTAGCTCAATCCACATCTGCCTTGGCTTGATCCCTTGTCGTGCATGCAGTCGCATGATCCAACGCGGATTTCCCTTTCTTCTTCATGGGCTTCTTGACCAACAGACGCTTTTCAGGTGGAGGGACACTTCAGATCTGTGGATACCCAATCCGGTCGGGACTCACCACCGAGAGGTGTAGTATTATCACCGTCGGGATTAAAGGGATCCTCACCGGTGGGACTAGAAGGAGATGGGCTTGAGATGTAATTCCCAACCGCATCAGTCATTGTCTCTTGTCCTCAGTCGTGGCTTCCACCACCAAAAACTTGTCCTCAAATTTTAGAATGTCGTACTAATAGTCGAGGCCGAAGAGCTTCAGTTTGTTTTCCTTTTAGTACGCTTCCTTGGCTATCTTGGTGTAGTCTGCCTTAAAGTAACCGCTTATACAGCTCAGCTTCACCTACTTTAGATGATCTTGGAATTTTCACAACCGAGGGTAAGATCTTTTCATGTGGTTTTTGATTTGTTTCCAATCCGTATACGGGTAATGACACACTTCTTGTAACCTTTCGTAATTTGCCCCCAAAAGGTACTACCCTCTTGCTGGTTTCCCTTCATTGTATCTCTGGAAGTATGTAGCCAAGTATGGATGAGGTGCATGTCCGCCTCAACGATGACTCCTCGCTATTGGGAAGGCCTGACATAGGATGATTGAGAATACATCTTGGTGTCGTTGTTGACGCCGAGGTTATAGTGTGAATCACTGAGGTTGGAGTTTATGCATTGGGGGGGTGCATATAAGAGTTCAGAAAAAAAAAAGACCTGACTGCATGTACGTGCTGCTTGGTGGATTGATGTACAACATCCATTGAGAGGCGTCAGCCTGCTCTGCATTGAAGTCGTGTTGCTCCGGTGGAGTAGGCATCTGACTCTCGTCGTCGTCGGACATTTTTTTATCTGAAAACAAGTTGTGGGAAGTGGAATTTGAGAGAGAAATTGTTGGTGGTCGATGAAAGGGATGAAGGTATACATAGATGGTAAAAAATAAATTTTCTAATGTTCGTTCAATTTTTTTAAAATATAGTTGTTGGCAAAGCCAATGCCTCTTTTTGTCATGTTAATTGTCATGTGGCAGTAGTTCATTCGCCGTTTGTGATTAGCGAGTCGCGCGGTTCACGTTTGTGAATCGTGAACCGTGGTTCGCGTCTCTGAATTGCTATTTACTGTATTGAAATCAAACGAACCGTATTTCACAGCATACGACTCGCAGTCGAATCCTACCTCTCCCATTTCATTTGTTAAGAGGACGCCCCTGTATTTTCTTAGGATCTTCGAGTTCAGATGCGATCTCCTGTCGTATAGTTTCTAATATTTGAATTAGTCTAAGTTTCACTCAACGTTCTTGAAATGAATCCTATCAAATATATGATATTTTCTATGATCATCTTTTAGGTATCGGGGGGATACTGCTTAATAGGCGAAATATTCTCATTAGACCTTCTACATTGGAGGTACAAAGAATCGTCGATAATGGAGAAAAAAGATTTGTTGACGCGTTGCTTCCGATATTCTCTCTCTTAACAATTTTCTCTCTTTTGAGTCTGCAGATTCATCGACGTTGAGTCTCTCTCCTCCGATTCTTCCTTCTCTCTGTCTCTCCCTCCTCTCTCGCTGTTTTTTTACTTTTGTCTCTCCTTACACGTGTAGATTCGATCCATCAAATCCGACCTTCCACTACCAAATTCAATGAATCCGACTCTAATTTTTTATTTCGGCCGAATCGATCTCTTGATTCGTCTTTATTGTGGATGATTTTAAGTCAATGTCAATTAAACTAATGTTATTGATGTGAATTTCAACCTTTTGATGTTTTCTGTTTTTGGGGCGATATGATGGGTCAGTTATTTGCCTTACTAGTTTTAACCGTTACAACTGCAAAATCTGCTATTGGATTTTCCATTTTTATAATTACTCTGCGTAATTCACTAAATAAACACTGAATTGGAACCGTAAACAGGTATAGGCGTATAGCTGTTCTTGAGAGTTTGTAAAATTTCAATGGTAAATTACAAATGCATACCCTTAAGTATGCGCGTTTAACCGATGCATACCCTGAAGTTTAAACTTAACCGATGCATACCCTAAAATTTCTTTTATTAACCCAGAACCCCTTCCGTCAGTTGGACTATTAGTTTTTGCTGTTAAATGACGAAAATACCCTCCGCTTGTACCAATATTACACAACCTTACCATTATTATTAATTTATTTTCTTTAATTGTTTTTTCTTCCTTTTGTTCTTAATAATTTATTTAAATTTATTCAAATTATTAATTAATTCTAAATATATATTTTTTAAATTCATTTTTTATTTAAAAATTAATTTTTAACATTCAAAAAATCAATTTTTATTTAAAAAATCGGATTTTTTTATAAAATCAATTTTGTTTTACTAAATCAGTTTTTATTTTAAAAATCATTTTTTATTTTTAAAATTTCAGTTTTCTAATAAAAAATAATTTTATTTTAAAAAAATCAACTTTACTTTGTTAAAAAAAAGTAACTTTCAATTTATTCTTTTAAAAATCAGTTTTAAATTTCCTTTATTCTTTTATTTATTTTAATTTTGATTTTAATTTTTTATTATTTTTTCTTTATTAATTAATGGAGCTTAATCCTCTACCATATTGTATGATGGTTATGTGAAATCAATCCATGGCAGTATTATGTGATGAATCCATGACAATATTGTGTGATGGTTCTGTGATAAATCAATAATGAGCCATTTCTCATCAACCAAAAAAAAAACAGATTCACCAAATTTGGTTACAATACCCAATCCTTAAGAATTTGCAACAATAGCCAAATCTTTAGAACAATACAAATTTCAGATAAACAATCTATGAAACCCAAATTTTCAACCCGAAACCAAAAATCCTAAATCATCAATCCTAGCAACCACAACAACTCCCAATAATTGCAAGCTACTTCTAGCAATTTCCCCTCCCCTTTGTGCTAAACCACCAGCCACTGTGCAAATACAACTCCAGATCAAAAGAGTTGCAGAACCATCAAACTCATTTCAACACCAAACATAACTGAATCAAGAAGATGAACAAATCATCTTAAAATCTATCAAGAACAAAACACTAGATTCGGCTCTAATTTTGAACCAAACAAAATCAAAGGGAAGAAATTGGGGAGGAACCCAAAACCTTGGTGGATTTACACGGCGAACCTGCAACGTCGTCGAACTTGGGTGGATTTACACGGCGAACCCAGAACCATGGTGTATATCGAGCACGACAACCCGTTCCAGATCTGAGAAGCAGCGACGTCGAGTCGGCGTTCTTTGCTCCGTGCTCCAGCCGTTCTTTGCTCCGTCGGCGTCGAGCTCTTACACAGCCAAGCTTCTCCGAAGGCAAAAATGAAAAGAGGTGCGAGAGATTGTTGAGAGATACATGAGAGAAAGGGTGTGACGAGAGAGATAAAGATGTAGTTTAAGGTTGGATTAGAGTAGGTCAAGAGGGTTTTAATAATATTTAATCAATAAAAAAATCAAAATTAAAATAATATTTCTATTACAACTTTTGAATCAAAAAAATAAAACAATTTCAAATTTCAAATATAAGTTTTTTTTATATAAAATTAATGATATTTTTATGAATTATCAAAAGAATTAAATGGTAATTTGGGTATCCAAGGGTATTTTCGGTATTTTAGAAAAAAAGTAACAGAATATGGATGGAAAAGTGGACGGAAGGGGTTCTGGGTTAATAAACGAAACTTTAGGGTATGTATCGGTTAAGTTTAAATTTCAAGGTATGCATCGGTTAAACACGCATACTTAAGGATATGCATTTGTAAGTTACCTAAATTTCAATGATACTGTACAGACGTAAGCTCGACCTTTTTCACTTTAGGAATAGATCAAGGGCAGTTCTATATGTCGAGCCGACAATTCAAGAAATTGCATGTCATGTCCGAGTCACAGCTCGTCAGCTCAGTTGCATCACCGCCACATCGACCTCCTTAGTTTCCTCGTAGTTCGTGCGTCGGATCAACTTATTAATTTCCACCGTATATGCTTTAGTGACGACAGGTGGTATTATTTATCTAGGAAAATGGAAATTTATAAAAATTACTCGTGTGCTTATGTGATCGGGTAGCATAAATGATTGCAAAGGTGTTGATGAGAGAGCGACCAAGCGAAAAAAACGTGCAGTGATGAGTTGGTACAAGGAGAGGTGGGTCCAGGGATAGCCAATGTTCTTTTGTCGTTTATAATATGGACAAAGCTCTTTGTTCCTACTTGTTTTTCATTTTGATGCTCTATCATCGTACTTCTTCGCCAGTAATTTTTTTTGAAACGGGTAATCGGAAACTTTCATTAGTACCAATACGTAATCAAACAGGATGAGACGTGGCTGTCTCGGGTTCCAGATGTATGTCCGGGCCGACCGTAGTAAGTCCGACGCTCATGGACCCATAATAATAACCCACTTGAAATCGTGGGCACAAACTCAAGACAACTCCTTATTAGCGTCTCAAAACAGCGAGACATTAAATGAAAAAGCCTAAACGACCTAGCTAGCCAAAAATTTATTCGACCTAAAGCAGAATAATAATCAGAAAGTAATGCCTTTGGTGCGGATTTCCCGAGACTCCCCGGCAGTAGTAGCCCCGGGTCTGTGGATATAGGTCCCAAAGTGACCATTCCACCCCCGTCGGGTCCTATCATTCGTCATGCGGAGGGTCAAGTCCCTCCAACTGCGTTCCAACTACTCCTGCACGGACCTCTATCCCCGATGCTTGACCCTTTGTCAGTCCCAGCGGGATCCACTGCTCTCCATCCAGAGGTGACGCCAGCGGTGACACCATACGACTGAGAACCCTACCGAGATTCCCTTTTTCAACAGGAATCCAGAGCATCGGCAGCGGCGACACAGGGGATCCCAGGACGTCCACCCCCGCCCCCAGTTGGGCTCCGATCGTGCCCGGCCCTGTCTGTCCGCCGACTTCGTCGCAATCCGGATTTGGAGGGGAGATCGGCCGATCTCCATATCGGTAAGGCTCGATCATATGCCAACCCGACATTAAATGGGTACGTCATGGTGGCCCTCGTAGAAGGTCAGGTCGAGGGCGTTGCAGCCGGATGGGGCAGTCGTCCGACGATGATGAGATGAGGACGTCGGGGTGGAAGGTCGACGCGAGCGGTTGGGTAGCGTTGGAGCAAATCTGGTTACCTGGATCCATGGTGCAGAAGCGACCGAAATTGAGACGAAAACCGACTCCAATCAAATGAACGGCGACGGTAGAGATGAAACCCGAAGGTTATAAGAGAGCTTGGAAGCAAGGGGCTTCAATGGTGGAAGTAGGGGGCTTCAATGGTGGCTGTAATGGAGGTGAGGGGGGGGGGGGGGGGGGCTGCGCACAAAGAGAATAGGGTTTGTATCATAACTATGAGAATTCTTCGCTGGTAATTAACCTCCCTAAATTCTTTAAAAAAAAAAATCTCTAAATACGCCTTTATTCCGATAACTTTATCATCTCTCTTTCTATGTCCACGGATTTTGTTGATAATATATTATAATTTTTTTGAACGAAAATGATACTTATATTATTAAGAATAAATTTTATCTCATTATCTTAACTTTATGGTTTTTTTTGTTTTGATGCTCTATCATCGTACCTCTTCACCCGTAATTAACCTCCCTAAATACG
The DNA here is from genome assembly GCA_963921825.1 of Erodium maritimum. NCBI lineage: Eukaryota > Viridiplantae > Streptophyta > Magnoliopsida > Geraniales > Geraniaceae > Erodium > Erodium maritimum. The sequence goes on from OY997593.1 coordinate 61,673,802, forward strand.
ACCTTCATTCCGATATCTTTACTATCTCTCTTTCTATGTCCACATATGTTGTTGATAATATACTATACATTTTTTGAATGAAAATGGTACTTATATTATTAATAAAATGAAAAAATGTCAACATATAAAACAAGTGATCATGATCTTTTATGTACAAAATAAATTTGATTTTGAAAATAAAACAGAAATTACAATAAAACAAAAACATATAAAAACATAACTAACTGAAGAAGACTCTGCCTACGATGATACCCAAAAGCTACTTGATCGCATGCTGATGGCTCGTTCCTCGTGAGAAGTACGATCGAACATATGTCTCAACAAAAGACGGAGGAATAAAACCAAGATCCAGAGCCCCCTTCCTCCCTAGGGCCCTAATCTCTGCTCACCAATCATTGGATTTGACAAGGCTATTTACCAACACTCGCCTAATCGTCGAGTGGTTCATCTGTAGATGCCCTCTTTCGAACACATTCCCGAATATGGAAGCCTCTGATGGGTGTAAGGGCCCCACCATAGGACCACTTGTCCCTCAAAACTATGGAATAACTCGATCCCAAGTGTCACCCAGTCTTCCTACCTGTGAGTTAGGTAGGGTGTTTGGTTTTACTAAGGATCCCATCCATGGATATGGTGGAGGTTTAGGTATGATGTTTGGTGTCACATGCTCAAATTCTAGGGGCACCCCCAGTGGTGGTGTGGAGCTTTGACCCATTCGGTTGCAAATTTCTGACCCAACGTATCTATCTTCTCCACAACTAAGGACATATCAAATTCGGGACCTTTTGGTGTCTCCCTGTCACATTCATGCAATACATGCCCGATCGATACGACCATATAGTTGAAACAAAAGACATGTCACCTCTTATAAGTAAGACTTACCCGTACCATCTGTCAAAACTCCTGAATCCAGAGCATCATTGTACGATGCAAGGGGCATCTAGAAGAAGACCCAAACTTTTCCTCCCAAGAAGAATCCCCTTTGATCACACGGGACTTGTACATAGACTCCTAAGGTGATCCCTATCACAGTCCTCGTAGATTGAATCATGACCAAATGCGGGATGTCCCTAGCCAGGATTCATAACTAGATCTGGTCTAGGCGGGGGATTGATACCCCTTTTGGGTCGGTGATATCCCTTAAGATCAGAAGGCCTTATTGAATCTCCAAGGATCACCTAGCCGGATCCACTCCTTATATTCATGGGAACTGATATAGAATGCATTCATTCTAGGCTCCATATCCTTAATCACGGTCCCAGCTGCAGATCCGCCCAAGCTTTGGTGAACACTTTCAACATAATCTTCGGATTGTATGATGGGTTCATAAGCAACCTTCGACCATACCAAACTGCCGACATGCAAGGGCCTCCAGACCTATTGAGGTGAAGGGGACCTCAATAATGGCGTTATCGTCCACCGCCAAGGAACATACCAACAATTCCTCTTTTTGGTCATCTACTTTCACTAGAGTGTTAGCCGTGACAAGGGACGACATCGACGATGGGTGGGAGAGAGTATAGGAGGAGCTTGAGGACACCGAGGGTGCTGCATCCTCGGGGTCAAACCCCGATCAGAGAATCCCGTGCATGGAAGTTGGGACTACCCTATCGGGATCCCTAGAGGGTCATGTCCACCAACAGCTAAGAGGGAAGGCAGGAGAGGCACTGAGAGACGGTGGCAACGATGATTGAACTTGCCCATTAGCTCGGGGCTTCCAAGTATGTTTTTTTTGGACAACATCGGTGGTGGTTGTCGTGCTACCTCCGTCAGCGATGGCGGTAACTTCCGAACCGCCGCAAAATGGACTGCATCGGTGGTAAGCAGTAACGGCGTGGTTAGGTAGTGAAGCAGAAGTGGGATTGGTACGAATTGCAAACCGTCGAAGAAAGCTTGCATGAAGTTGGCTTCGGTTTTGCGTAGAGAGACTTCCGAGTCCTCTTTGGCTTAATATATGCCGAATAGGGTCGTGCTGACATGGTTGTAGGGACATTCATTGATGACAGGGGGATCAAAACTATGGTGGGCAGAGGAAGCACAAGAGGGACATAGTCATCGGTTGAAATTGGTGGTGTGGTCGACTTTATCACAGATGAGGAGCTAAAAACAAATCAAGGACTAGAGAGATTCTTTAGGGCTCGATTGCAAACCGAATTATTTAATGACAAAAACAATATAATTGGCTAGCATTAACAATCAACTATATATAAAAAATAATGTATGCATTATTTTTTTTAATCTCCAGACTTAATACAAATTACAATGAAATAGAAGAGATAGTAAATTGTCCTATTTATTTGTTAGGTGATGTAATGGCTAAAGCATGCCATGTTAGCTCTGAAGATGAAACAAATTATTGGTCTTCATTTACTAGGTCTTGTAAGTGACCTGACAACCAAATAATGTTGATCATGCGTGTTGGAAGGAGAGTGGAGGAGCACGAAACAAAAACTCATTAATCATTACATCAGTTGTTTGATGTTTAAGAAAACTTTGTTACCCTGATATTTTCTTTGAGTAAAGCTTTATCAACAAATCTCATCATCTATAATACTCCCTAGCAATTAGCAAATACTAGTGTTCGGATTTTGTAAGTTTTGAAACATGCATTTCCTTGCAAATAAATACACCCGTTTGTAATATTATGATAAAAGATACCTTAAATTTAATTCATTAGTTTTTTTGAGAAGAACATGTATTATTACTACTGGAATAAACGGTAGGACGATGAGCACAAAACTGTACTCATCTTACAAGGTAGAATCCAACTAAAGAACATAAAGCAATAACAGAAATATAAACTTTGCTCAAAGCATAGGGGCGGTTGAAGGGGATATCTGCGGTAGCATCCTGAGATACCGATACATCATACTTCTACCAAAAGGCACTGGGCGAGCAAACCGAGTGAAAGGGAAATACTGGTGGACTGCCATCTCCCCCGGTGAGTCAGCGTGCGTCGTCCTCCCTTGACTGATAATTTTAGGGCTCTTGAACGCGGGATTGCTGACACCAGACTGGTAGGGGAGACAGTTGTCGACTGGAGATGGAACCATCGCCATCCAGCAGCCAGGAAGGGGGCACAGCCGACCAGCCCCTTCCTGGGCCTCCTCAGACTCATTCCTGGAGGCGGGGGTGCTTGTTGCCCCCCGCCGCCGCTACATATGCTCCTTCATCTGACGTCGTCGAACGTCCCTCCATCGCTGCAATTCCATCGGGAATCGGGTACGATGGACCCGGACCGGGAAACGTTGCGCATAAACTCGAGAATTGAGATAGCAGAGGAGGCGACCCCGCCGCCTTGTTCTCGGGTCCACCGCACACCATCACATGGATGTTGCCGGAGAGGGACCTCGTCGCCGCCGTCGCCATGTGAGGAATGTAAGAACCACTCCCGGTCAACGCCAGTCAAACCTGCGAAAAACAGGGAAATTTAAAATTTTTAAGACTGACACTTAATTGAACCTAAAATGACCCCGAGTGTCATACCGGACTTAGTTGACCCCGATAATGACCAAAGTGAGTTCCGGGGGACTCAGGGGAACTTTCTGATCAATTTGGGAAATGTTGACTTTTCGCTGGAAAAGTCAACCGAGCGACGTTTTGGTCCATTTGAGGACCGATTTGGATCCAAAAAGCTTAGCCGTCGTCGCACCGGTCTTAGTTGAGCCGTTTCCTTGTAGCCCGTCAAGTTTTGTAATTTCTTGGCAAAAGTGCCCGTTCGGGGCCCGAAACGTCCGATTTTCGCGAATCTGATTGGAAAATATCTAGCAGATATTTTTCCAAAAGGTGTGGGACCCACCTTGCCACTTGTCAACCAAGTGGTGGTGTTAGGTTTTGGGGGGGGGGGGGGGGAATGAGAGGTGGGGCTTAATAGGGTTCGGCCAAGACTAGAAAAGAAAGAAAGAAAATAGAAAAAGAAGATAGTGGTTTAGGGAGAGAAGGAGAAGAGAGAAGGAAGAGAGCTATGGATTTTGGGCCACTATTCACGTCATCTCCACCCTTGGATCGTCTCAAGGCTAGGAGGAAATGCACTCCCCTCATCCTCCTCTACGGTATACACCGAATCGATTCTCGTTTTGATTAATTTTGGAAGTTAGGATTTTTGTAAAACTATTAGTTTAGAGGTGTATTGGGGTTGGGGAAGTGTTGGAGACATTTTGGAGGTGTTTGGAGGTGAAGGAGCACGTTTTCCGGCGACCGGGGGCTTGGGAGGAGCTCCGGCCACCATAGACGGTGGCTGGCCGGAGCTAGGGCCGGCCACCACTATGGTGGGCCGGGCCCCAAAGTGCCCTAGCCACCCACGGCCAAGCTTGGCCGGGTGGGGCCCACGTGCTCGGGTGAACGGGTTTTGTGTTCGGGTGGTTTAGAACGTTCCCCGGACCATTTATCCTTAACCGAATCGAAATTTGGAATTAAAATGCGAAAGTTATAATTATCGGGTTTAGAAACTTTAAACGTTAATTAATTGACTCGGAAGTCGAAAGTCAATTCTGTCAAGTACATTGGGACCCTTGAATTATTCTAAGACCGTAGAAACGAAAACGAGAATTTTTGGAGCCCCGGAAGGGCATTTACAAAATCCGGGCAGATTCGCCATGTCGGGCGAATTGGGCCTTTACGGGTCCTTTATCGACAATGTCGGGTAATTGGGAAGTTTGGGAGTGATCGACATTGTCGGGGTTAAGTTTGGGCATCAAGTTTAATGATTTTCAGTTTATTCCTGCGAGTTGTTAAGTGCCTTAAAATTGTGTTCTTTTAGATCGTGCCACGGACCGAGGCAAGGGAAAGCTGGGTGAGTGACTGAGATCATCACCGGAGCTCGTTGGTTGGCTTTTGGAAAACACGCACGAGGTAGGGAAAAGTAGCCGGATCTCGGCCCTGACTAGGGAAAGTTAACAGTAGAATTGCATGTGACACCGGGGTGTCGTGGGTTAAGTAGGTTTACCGAATATTAGAAAGGCATGATACGGGAATGTAGCGAATATTAGAAAAGCATGTGACACTTAGTAGTGTCGTAGGAGCAGAGAACTTATCGATGTTAGAATTACTGGAGGCATATGACCATGCCCGGAGGTTGATTGTGAACTTGTTGATATTAGAACTACTGGAAGCATATGACCATGCCCGGAGGTTGATTGTGAAACTGTTGATATTAGAACCGTTGGAGGCATTGGTTATGTCGGAGGTTGTTGTGTCTTATTGTTGATGTCTTTGGTGGCCTTGAGAGCCCGTGTATTATTGTTGATGTCTTAGGTGGCCTTGAGAGCCCGTGCTATTATTGTTGAGTCTTGGGTGGCCTTGAGAGCCCGCACTATTATTGTTGAGTTTTGGGTGGCCATGCGTGCCCGTGGGGTTGTTGAACCCGTGTCTTTACCTTTGGTGTTTTGGGTGGCCATGAGTGCCCGTGGGGTTGTTGAACCCGCGTCTTTACCTTTGGTGTTTTGGGAGGCCGTGAGTGCCCGTGGGGTTATTGAACCCGTGTCTTTATTGTCGGTATGTTTTGGGAGGCCATGAGTGCATGTAGGGTTGTTGAGCCCGTGAGTTACTGATTGTGTGTCTTGGGAGGCCGCGAGTGCCTGTAGGGTCGTTGAGCCCGTGAGTTACTGTTGGTGTGTCTTGGGAGGTCGTGAGTGCCTGTGGGGTTGTTGAGCCCGTGAGTGACTGTTGGTGGTTTTGAGAGGCCGTGAGTGCTTGTGGGGTTGTTGAGCCCGTGAGTATCTGTTGGTGGTTTGAGTGGTCGTGAGTGCCCGTGGGGTTGTTGAGCCCGTGAGTTACTGTTGGTGTATCTTGGGAGGCCGTGAGTGCCTGTGGGGCTATTGAGTTCGAGTTTTACTGTTGGTGTCTTGGGTGGCCATGAGTGCCTGTGAGTGTTGAACCTGTGTTGTTACTGGTTGTTGAACTTGCTTGTGATTGTGATTGTGGTTACCTGAGGTTGGGGGCCCGCTTCATTAAACGGGGGTCCACGAGCACACGCGTCTGCATGTTCAGACGAGGTAGGGGGCCCGCCCGACAAGAAAGGGGTCCTGGCCGCGCGTGTGTGGTTTGGGATTGTGAGCATTCTTTGGCTGGCCTGACCGAGTTAGAGTCTCGGGAGGTTGCGAGCGTTCTTTGGCTGGCCTGACCGAGTTAGAGTCTCGGGAGGTTGCGAGCGTTCTTTGGCTGGCTTGACCGAGTTAGAGTCTCGGGAGGTTGCGAGCGTTCTTTGGCTGGCCTGACCGAGTTAGAGTCTCGGGAGGTTTCGAGCGTTCTTTGGCACTGAGCAGCTGACATGAATGCGATCCTTTGTGGTCTTGTTTGGAGTGCGATCCTTTGTGATCTTGGTTGGTGTTGCGTATTTATCCGTCGTGTCTTTGGAGGAGGTCGTCAATGGTTGTGTCGGGTTTACATCTTGAGTCCGAGTGTTGAGTCTGTCGAGGAAGGTAACTGGTGTGTGTCATCTGAGTACTTGGTTTGGGGATTTGCTTTCCCGGTGTCGGGTTGGTTTTGGGTGTTACCGGCATTGTCTGCTAAGTATGCCGTAGCCTAGCTGCTTTTCCTACAGGTACCGTTCGCAGGCTGGACTAGGTGAGCTTCTGAAGCTTGAAGAGCTAGAAGCGGGGTTCTGGGTTTATTTGAGTCTAGCAACGTATACCATGTTTTTGTCCACTTGTTGGGACTTATTTTGAGTTGTAAATATTACCTTGTTGAACAAATGGTGATTTTAAAGCGATTTATAAAAAGGGTTTCAAAATGGTTTACTGTTTCAAAACGTTCGCGTCCCGAGTTCGGTTTACTGAAAATGGGGCGTGACAAGGAACCACAGAACCATACAAGGTCTGCGTCAGTATCTCTTCCAAAAACTCCTGCTTCCCTTCACCCGCCAAACACCACATGAGCAATAATCTCCAAAGAGCCAATACCATGATCATACACCATGACATAATATGGTGATGAAACACCATGATAGCTCCGGCGCCGCCGCTGCCTTTCCTAACCCTAGCAGCTGTCGACGGGTGGAAGGATCCCGTCTACACCATGGCGTAATACTCGACGGGAAGGGGTTACAACGAGCAGCGGAAGGATCCGGTCTACTCCAAAGCAACAATCCGTCTACTAAAGCCGATTTGAAGATTCCCAATTGAAAAATCAGGATTAGGATGACGAAAAGGGGCACGAAATCACCTTCCCTACGCTGTCGTTCGACCTGGCTTGCGAGCCCACCTCCTGGTTTACCAACGCCGACCGGCCTTGACGACGGTGACGAAGAGCTTCCATCCATGTAATACTCGTACAAGCAGCCAAACCATAGAATCATACAAAGATCCATCATATTGAACAAACCCCGGAACACCATTGATACACCAGCGGCGACGAAAAAGAGAAACCCTAATCGCAGAACAAGCATAGCATAGAGCGCTGAATCTTCTGCTATATTCATTCCGACCCTTGACAAAAGAAATTATAGTATTATTGTTAGGTTATTCATTAGTAGATATATACCTCATAGCTGATACAGTTTTTGAACTAGCAATTATTGGGTATAGGAAAAAAATCACTTTCTGAAGATGTGATGGTTATGTCAATTTGAATAATGGACTGTGGTAGTAAGCAAGCAGAGGTGGGTGGAGTTAGACAATTGCTCAAATGCATTTTGAGTAAGCACGAATTCTACATGAAAAAAACTTGTATAGTATAGAATGTTTTGAAAAGATGTGTTATTTAACTTTAGGGAAAATTCCACATCAATACCCTAAATGTTTTATTTTTCATTTAGAGTACCCCAACACTTTTTTGTGCCACCTCAGTATCCTAACTCTTCGTTTATTCCAGTTTAGTACCTGACGTCTAATTTTCCATCTAACACTGTTAATTTTCTATCTATTTTTTTTGAAATGACAGATTTACCATTAGATATATACCCTAAACTAAACCTAACTAAATTCAAACTCACATCTCTATATCTCTCTTTCTCATTTCCTCTCTCTCAGCCACACAACTTCTCACCACAATAATTCAAACCTCACGTTCCTCCCCTCCAATCCGACATCATCGCCACCTCCGACCACTTCCTCTGTTTCTGGACCGGAGAGAAGAAGAACACCCATTCGAAGATCAACTATAACGAGGTGAAGGGTAGCAACAAGTAGGTGAAGAAGTCTCTGGAAATTGGTTGGAGACCCGCGAAGAAGACGATGAAGATGGCATAAAGCAACAGAGTTCGATTTGGCCTTCCCTACCATTGTTTCTTCGCGATTTTGGAGTTGCTGACGGCGAGAATGGCAGATCTGACGACTTCGCCGGGGTCAACGGACAAGACTCTCCGGTAGCTCAAGCCCAGATCTGGAGTCTGTGAACAACCTCCCTCTCCGGCAAGACCTCAGGTTAGACGTGAGGGGGGGGGGGATTCTTACTCCTTCCTTCACAAAATGGTCGTTCCCACGCCGTCGAGCTCAAGTTCCTCCTCCCTTGGTTCCACAGATCTGTAATTTTTTTAATTATTTATTTTGATAAATAAGAAGTTTAGAATACAGAGGTTGTGTTTTGAGATTCCCCTGGTTGTATTTGATTTTTATATGAGATCTGAAAATGGGGTTCTGATTTTGATTTGGAGGCCAGATTCAAGTTGTATTCTAAGGTTGAAGAAGGGTACTAAATTGAAAATATAATAAGAATTAAAATGAATTTAATAAAATATGAATTAAACAAAAAAAAGTTAAAAAATAAGTGAATAAAAGAATCTGATTTTTATAAAAAAATTGAAACAAAATCTAAATTTATATAATTTTCAAAATAAAATATAATTTTTAAGTATATTTTAAAAACAAATTCTGATTTTTATATTAATTTTCAAATAAAAACAGAATTTTATAAAATAAAATATGATTCTTATAAAATAAAAATAATTTCTGAAAGTCAATGGTTTGTGTTTGAAATTTTGATTGTTAATGAGGGGTAATATGGTCATTTTACTTGTTTTGGATGAAAAATTAGATGAAAAGTTAACGGCGGGTACTAAACTGAAATAAACAAAGAGTTAGGGTACTGAGGTGGCACAAAAAAGTATTAGGGTACTCTAAATGGAAAATGAAACATTTAAGATACTGATGTGGAATTTTCCCTTAACTTTTATGAAGGTCGAAATTGGATTTATAAACTAAATAATAAAAATTAGATTAAAAAGTTATGGTGTCATGAATGATGACAATGTGATTATCTTTTAAAAAAAAAATCAGTAAGGTAGATGCATGATAAGTTTCCATATTGAGAAAAGATACAAAGTACTAATAATTTATGGAGAAAGTAGTGAACACCTTGATCAAAGTTGGTGAATCAGAAATAATGCAGCTTGTCCAAGTAGAAACGGTAGAAAGTTGGGTTCCTGGTCACCGAAAATACGAAACCACCACCAATGACCAAACCACCTATTACAATTTACAACTGGAATTTCAGACTTCAGACCCATCCGTTAATTAATATTTTATTGCAATGCTGTCGCCTATTTTCAGCTCACATTTATTTACCTTTGAGATTTACATACCATAACTAGATCGCCAGCTGGATCACGCGCACGAGATCCTACTGGCTCCAGCCCATATCAGCAGAACCTCTTCACCGATTCTCGCACGTGACCCTGGCTTCTTCCCTTTTTTATTATTATAAAAAAAAACGATCCTCGTCCGTCCGGGCCCATGCTGACACCTCAGCCGTATAGCTTCACAGGTGTCCCCTTTTTACCAGCACAGACCTACACGTGTCCGTAAAATGCAGCTGCTTCTCTATTCATTTTACTGTAACTAATACGGGTCGAATTTATGGAAATTAAATTATTTCTATCGTAACTCAACAACCCGAGTAGGTTTGCCTTGTTAAGCACGTCTTTTCGTCCCCAAATCAGATTGCCTCTATAAATAGCCATTTCCCTACCTTATTTTCCTTCCTTCTTTGCCTCTCATTTCGAGTTCTAGGGATTTATTCTCTTCTCAAATCTCGCCCCTCTCTTCTTCTCCGTTCCTCAGCTGAGCCTGCATTTCCACTCCACACTCGGGTATGCCTCTATATATCATCATTTCTACTGTATTTTTTTGTTTATCGTCATGCTTGCGATTCCCAAATTATTTTGCGATTTTGTTCAGTCTCCAATTTCGTACAACTCAAGGTGTCTCCGTCGAAAAAACCAGCAGTAATTTTTGTTTCTGCGAATCTGGTTCTGTGAGCGTGTCTGTTGTGCCGTATGCATATATTAAAGAAGCCGATTTGACAGCACATGTCCTCTAGTCTATATTTTCATTACAGTACAACTTTTCTATTTTGTCGGTTGCTGCAGCAAACCATGGTTAAACCTGGAAATCAGCAGAGCCACCTTTTGAATGCCCCGCTGCAAAAATACTCCACTCCACTCCTTAATTTCATTTTATGTTTTTCATTAGGTAGTAATTTGAAAGAAAACAAAAAACTCATTGTTATGTTGCGTTTGGAGCTGGGGTTCACCTTAATAGGGGTCGTTTTGGTAGTTGCAAGGTCCATTCATCACAAGTATTGTTTTTTATTGATGTTTTTACTTCAACATACATATTGACAGTGATGTGTTTTGATTATGTGCGAGTAAAACAAACATAGTGCTATTATGTGGTTTAATCATAAATATTGGAGTAAGTGTCAGTTGTCCCTCATTTACCAGCTGCATAATGAAATAGTCACGTCTACTCATCATGTTATCAGTTTCTTAACTGGCCTTCCTCTGTTCTTGAATGCTTAGTGTACTACCGTAATTCTAATTCAAACTAATACCTCAAGAATGAATATTTTATTTTAAGCACTTTTTTTTAAACAAAAAGGTAACTTTTTATGATAAATCTGGCATGAGAATAGACATCAGTACATTAGTCCCGATAGGATTACGATCAATATATAAATGAGTCTCTCGCTATATCGTGAACTATTTTTGGGTTTGAGTATCACAATTCTTTTTCTTGCTGAAGATAGATCCTATACTTCCTACCTCTACACAAGTCTAGCTTTCTTGTTTTTATATACTTTGGTGGTTTGGAACCTTTCAAGTTCTTAAACTGGTGAGTGTTGTGAAGGTTTTCTTACTAATGGTACTGATTTGAATTTTTGTTAGGACTTGGTTTCAAGAAAAAAAAAGGTTAGGGGTCAACTTTAAGTTTTTGAATATTTAGTATGCAAATCATCAAACTCAACTGGAAAGCTCCAAGCCTCCAATAACTTCAAAGTTCTCTGTCTTTCTCCTCATTTTCCTGTTATTGCATTTTCTTGTTTCTATATTTTTCAGTTTGCAGTCAAGTTTCCTGATTTCATTTTCTATCCTTGAATCATGCTTGGATTGAACTCATTAGTACTGTTCTGGTCAATGTTCATGATAGTTTTGTCCTAAGACTGTAAAAGGAATTAGGCTGTTGTTGTAAATAGCTTAGAGATAATATTTTCAGCCACATCCTTCATAGAATCTATGCTTGACAAATGATCCTAATTATGGCAAGGCCCACCTGAAACTGACTAATATTTGTTTAGTTATATATTTGTTTTCTCTGAATGCATTGTTATATCTTGTCCACCCTCTTGCTATATCAAATAACAACCAAATATCAAGTTGTGAGGTTCATATAATTTATACTTGTATGTATTTCCTTAGATCCAATGCACTTCGAGATTGGATCTGCTGAAATGGGGTACATGAGTTTTTAGTTTTCATGTGTCTTTTCTTTCTTTCTAATATGTTTACAATGGCTTGAATATGTACATCCCCAAACAGCCTTTCTTTTACAATTTAAAGCTCGCTGATTTAGCTTTATAGCAGTAGGTTCATTCCTGCAATTTTTGAATCATAAGCTTTCTTTTAGATTGTGATATTTGATATATAGTAACTAGTAGGTTATCTGGCTTAATGGCTCTTTTTAGCAACATAGAATAATGTCCAAAATGGTTTATTCTTACCCCTGGTTTCTTTTTCATGCAGAAATAAAGTGCATATTGGTGGAATCTGTTGCTTCTATACCATTCATAACCCAGATATTCGTTTTGCTAATAATGTTTGGTGACCTTCCATAGATGCAGTGTACCTGTGGAGATGAGGTGCCACAGACTCCTACCTTCCTTTTATTATTCAAGACATCTCTTATTTAAAAGCATTTTCTGTTCTCAACCAACATTTTGTTATCAGTTTCCAGGAAGCCTTTGCTTGATGTACTGTGAACCCCACACCAGTGACAAGAAAACATTGAAGAGGTGGTTTTTCATAGACAAAAGGGTTGGCTACAAGGCATTTGCTTAAGGACCCAAGTCTTGTAGTTGAACAACAAACTTTTAACATCTCAAACTAGTTTACTTTATTCAATATACTCCACGATCAATCTGGACCCCATGGACTTGAAGTCCAATCATTCTTCGCCGGTTGTCACTGATCCGGCACCCATAAGCAAGTCAAGACTTGGAATCCATTCCAATCTGTTGTCAACATCATATCCCACTGGCAAGTACATCACAGTTCCAAGGAAGAAAATTGGAAAATTTGATGATGTTCTGTCTAACGGCTGGCTTGATGCTATGAAATCATCTTCACCTCCTCGGAAGAAGCTATATAAGGACCTCAATGTTGAGGTTACTTCAGATGACACTGTTAATGCTTACCGTGCCTGGATGGTATGCATGCTTTGTTCTTTTAGTTACAAGTTATGTTTTCTTCTGTAAATTCAACTGTGTAAATTTATTTCCTTCTTGACTTTTGATTTTGCAGCTCAAGTACCCATCAGCATTAAAATCATTCCGGAAAATTGTTAAACTTGCAAAAAATAAGAAGATAGCAATGTTTCTGGATTATGATGGCACTCTTTCTCCAATAGTAGATGACCCTGACTGTGCCCTGATGTCTGATGCTGTAAGACTGAGACACTCTTAATTTGGTTAAGATAAATTATACCATTTTCTACCCTTTGGACCCCTTCAGTTGATATCAGATGATATGTTTTCAGATGCGGTCTGCTGTGAGAAAAGTTGGGAAGTACATCCCTACAGCAATCATTAGTGGCAGAAGCCGAGACAAGGTAGATAGCCAAATGAACCCATTTTAAGGAGTCATGAAACTTTTTCATGTCATGTTAGCTATATGTATAATGGTACAAGAAAGAGCCATTGACCTTGAGCTTGATATTTTCTTATTTAGTCTAAATCACTCCACTTTGTCAGGTTTACGACTTGGTAGGACTAACAGAACTCTATTACGCTGGTAGTCATGGGATGGACATTATGTGTCCTCCTGGTCGCGAGGTGCCTGATGACCATCCTATCTGTATTAAATCTACAGACGGACAAGTGAGATTTGAACTTCTGACCATCGGTTTTCTGTTAGTATCTGGTTTCAATGTTAGTATTGGTCTGAGTTCTTTTTATTTGGATCTTACAGGGCAAGGAAGTAAATCTGTTCCAGCCTGCAAGAGAATTTTTACCTATGATTGACGAGGTTTGTGACTGTTTCAAGGATTATTTATCTGAGTGGAGTAATGTTTGATCATGCATCACATAACTTTTCAGGTTTTTAAAACCCTTGTTGAGAACACTAAAGAAATAAAAGGTTCGAAGGTTGAGAATCACAAATTTTGTGCCTCCGTACATTACCGCAATGTAGATGAGAAGGTAAGGATTGTTTGTTTCTTGTAAAGAGAGTCCTTATTTCATGAACTATTGATAGATTGCTTTACAAGTATTTATTCTCAACGTTTCAGAATTGGCAAACAATAGCACAAATTGTTCATGATATTCTGAAAGACTACCCTCGTTTGCGATTAACTCATGGACGGAAGGTACCTTTGATTTGTTACTTGAATGCATTGACAACGTTTATAACTATCATATAATTCTCCTCCTTGTGCTATCTAATTGGTGTCATTATTCATTACTTCAGGTTTTAGAGGTCCGTCCTAAGATTGATTGGAACAAGGGGAAAGCAGTGGAATTTCTACTTGAATCTCTATATGAACAGAAACATGGTTAGTGTCTGGCAGTGTTAGTTATTTGATTGAATTTAGAGTAGTAATAATGTGAGAATAACTCAGGGGTAAGCATTAGTGAGGATGTGCTTCCTATCTACATAGGAGATGACAGGACCGATGAAGATGCCTTCAGAGTAAGCATTATAGGTTCAATCTTCCCCTGTATCAGAATGTGTGCTAGAGTTGGTTTATAGAAAGTTGTTACATGGCTGTAGGTGCTGCGAGAGGGCAACAGAGGTTACGGCATCCTGGTGTCTTCAGCCCCGAAAGAAACAGCTGCACATTACTCTCTGAAAGATCCCTCTGAGGTGAAAATCATCTACTTGCTTGTTGTTTTGGACCTGGTTGTGGTTGTGGTTTCTTCATAACTACACACCACTAATTTATGTTTTATTTGTGTGCAGGTAATGGAATTTCTGGAGTGTATAGTGAGATGGAAGAAGCTAAATGAAGGTTGAGTGTCATTATACAACTAAACTATGTGTGAGGCTGTAGAGATATATTCTTCAAAGTTCAGAGTTTTTTGATAATAAGTCCAAAGTGTGTTGGAACTTCCACCATATTCAGTATTTTCTTGTCTGGCTTTATGAGCCTTAAGTTAATGTTCTGAGAAGTCTTTTTCCCCATTTTGACTTCTAATTATGTTTGCCCGCCGGCCGGGTTGTACTTTCCTTATTTTTAAGGAAATTATCAGTTAATTATGGGTGTTTTATGTGTTACGATGAAAGAATTCATTCTTTTGTGTCAGCTTGAATTTTTAATTGAATTGGTCTTCTAACATGATATGAGAGCTTAATACTTTACGGACAGAAATTCAAATCATTCACTCTAAAAATTATTTGCCCGTCAATGCGTGTTAACTTTGAGTTGAATTGTTCTTCTAATACATTGGTGGTAGTGAATATGGTGATAGAGAATTGAGTTCCAAAACATTTGGCCGGCAACTGACGGTCCTTGCAATGCAAGGAAAAGTTCTCCTCATAGTGGGTATCGCCGGAGAAAACCATTTCCTCGGTGAAGCTTTCACACTTGCTTGTTCGGGTCTGTTGTTTTATTTTCTTTTGGGCTTTCTTGATGGGCCGGACGAAGCCCACCGGAGTGTTGTACTTGTGTACAGTAAGTAGGAGACTAGATTCCATGAATATATCCACAACCTGATCCAATAGTAACTTTCTATATATGTATGTATATATACTGAGATCCTTCCTCCGCCACTTCACTCTTTCATTATACCAAATCAAAATGTCCCTCTCCTTGCAATCTCCGCCTTCTTCGGCTCTCTCTTCTTCCTCTTTCTTCCAGGTCCCTCTCTCTTTCAGCGATCATCACAATGCTCTCTGAATCATATCGATCAATCTGCTAACCATGCCAATGATTGTCTCTCAATTCTGCAGGATGGACGATTGAGGCACATAGCTCCTGTTAAACCTTCTAATCTCTCCTTCTTCAGGTTCCACAAATCGTTCTCTCCGATCCGCTCTTCCTCTGTGGACACTGGTATTTCCTCTTTCCTCTCCGTATTCTCACGCCATCTCCACTTCCTCCATTAATGCTTGACTTGATTCATCATTCTAGGTTTTACCTCCGAGTTGGAGGCTGTTTCCACCTTCAGCGAGATCGTCCCCGACACTGTCATTTTCGATGACTTCGAGAGGTACTTCTTCCGATACCTTTTCTGAACCAAACTGCAAAGTCAAATCAATCAATAATCATGACCAATTACAAATGCGAAACCACATTTCATACTAATACTTTCCTTAATTACTCATCTGTAATCAATGAGGATATGGTTTGCTAACTAATTTAATTACTGATAGGTTTCCGCCAACTGCGGCTACTGTTAGCTCCTCACTCCTCCTTGGTATATGCAGCCTTCCTGATACCATTTTCAGGGTGAGTGAGCTTTATTGATTATGTCTGTACTAACTTTATACTGTGTCTTAGTTTTCTTACTAAGAAACACACTTTTTTGGGTTTAGAATGCTGTAGAGATGGCTTTAGCTGATTCTGAGTGTTATGGGCTGGAAAACCCTGAATTGAGATTGTCCTGTTTCTCTAGTAAGGTTGGTTTTCTTTAGTCCTTTTTTTTTTATCATAGTGGATACAAACACGTAACACTCATTTGCAGTTGTGATTTGAACATATTGTTGATAATCAGTATTGTGAATATAGGCACTAGTCAATGTTGGTCGAGATTTGGCTGAGAAAGTTCCAGGCCGTGTTTCAACTGAGGTGGATGCTCGTCTGGCTTATGATACTCATGGCATTATCAAAAAGGTATCGGTTTTGTTTAATTGTCAGTTTTGCTGTTGTAATGACTGGTGAGAAGATGTGTCCCTGATACATATCATACGCAACCGAACAATTTTATGTGACCGTTAACCCATTGATTGAGGTTCCATTTCGCGAGATTGGTATTCATTGGCTACTCATAATCCATTTAAGTGAAATCTAATGGTTTACTTAATTCTGCAATTTTCTTCCTTCAAATATGGAATTGTTGTAAAATGGTAAGACGAGAAGGATTTTAAATACCTTCGTAGGATCATCTTTCTGTTCCCTTTTCATTTGTTGATGGTTTATTGTGAAGTAACTCCATAAGCTTAAATTTGTACATACTGTTTGATGCCGGTAGGTAATGAAAATATGCAGGTGCATGAACTGTTGAAATTATACAGTGACGTTGGCGTCCTTCCCGAGCGTTTGTTGTTTAAGATACCTTCAACTTGGCAAGTGCGTATCTCAGTAATATATGCTTAAGTTTGTGTTAAGGAAATTTTCTCTATGGTCCATGAAAATATACCTTTCTTTCCTTTGTGCACCATTGACATCCAGGGAATAGAGGCCTCAAGGTTGCTTGAGTCCGAAGGCATACAGACCCATTTGACTTTTGTATACAGGTCTGTATATCTTGTGTCGTATAAATATATAATTGATCGCATTTTTATTCTGAATGAACACCATGTTACACTCTACTTGGGAAATTAACTGTTTGAATCGCTTTATTCTTGTCATTGAATTGAACATTGTCAATCTGTTAGTATATATACTGTAATTGTCATTACCTTGAAGAGATAATATTATTTCAAGCACTGGCATGCTTCAAAAGTAGTGGCTTTTGGCATTGCTTCACCATCTTCTTTCATATTTCTGAATCTATTTTACTCTCTCTGTATAGTTTTGTTCCCCCTTTCCTGAGCAATGTTTTCGATATAATGCCATTCACATATGTTTTGTATATAGACCTCATCAATAGAGATTTCTTTATCTATTTTATTGCCTGCTCTTAGTAATCTTGTCTTGTTTCTTTCAGCTTTGCTCAAGCTGCTGCCGCAGCC
This sequence comes from Erodium maritimum, assembly GCA_963921825.1. NCBI lineage: Eukaryota > Viridiplantae > Streptophyta > Magnoliopsida > Geraniales > Geraniaceae > Erodium > Erodium maritimum. The sequence goes on from OY997593.1 coordinate 61,691,125, forward strand.
CAAGCAGGAGCATCCGTCATTCAGATTTTTGTTGGCCGTGTTAGGGTAATTATTAGATTTTATTTAGCTGTGATGGTAGACAACTGACCATTTCCATGGTGACATTTAAAAATTTCACAAATGATATATTATCTATCAGGATTGGGCGCGCAACCACTCTGGTGACCCTGAGATAGAAGCAGCTCTGAAAAGAGGAGAGGATCCTGGGTTGGCTCTGGTTAGCTACACAAATTCATCTTATGTTCTCTTTGTTGATTTTTATGAGAAATCTATATTGATGAGGTCTTATTGCGTATGATAATATAAATAATTCATGTTTCCGTTCTCTTCTGTCTGAAGGAAAATTTGTCTCTAATTCCGTTTGTTAGCCTGTAAACTTTTCATTATTGTTGAAAATTTCTCCCTAGATTCTGACTACCTAAGTTCTCATGTCAACTAGAAATTGATGTCATTATAGCTGATTAACAAGATTTTGATATGAAATATAGCAAATTTCAGCATCATTTTCGCCTGGACTACTTTTATTTGTCAACTGCGAGCATGCAAATTAGGCTAGTCTGCAGTTGGCATCAGTGAATGAAATTGCTGTTTTATTGGGTATAAAGGAGGGAGACGGGGGAGGAATGAGATATTGAAATATCACTTGCTGCTAAAATAAGTAAGTGGAGATGACTTTAAGAAAAATATGTTAGGGCTGTAGTACTGAATCATACCAAATATATTTATATGACCCCTCCCAGAACACTAGTACCAAATGTAAATATATGACGCCCTCCCAGAACACTAGTACCAAATATAAATATATGACCCCTCCCAGAACACTAGTGCATCAAATTACTCCCAGACTCTTCCCCGAACATGAATGCATGGCCTGTGGTGGTTATTGCACGTAACATCATCTAAACTATGTTTTCCTCTTTGGCCATACTGTTTTTTTTTTTGCGTTCTTTTCAGAAGTGTCCTTGTATTTCAGTCTGAATTATGACTTTTAGCAATGGTATTAGTTATACATTGCTTTGCAGTTGATCAGATCTAGTCCATAAACCTACAAAGGACTTTCACTGTTGAAATTACATTTTGGGGGATAGAATTCTTTGGCTCAAGTTAGAGAATTAATATTCACTACAGTAACAACCTAAGTAAAGGACTGAACTATTATTGTCTACCGCAGGTCACAAAGGCTTACAACTATATCCACAAATATGGGCATAAATCAAAGCTGATGGCAGCAGCAGTGCGCAACAAGCAAGATTTATTTAACCTTTTGGGGTAACTGTTTAATTAAACTTCGATCATTTGCATGCATAATCATTGACGATTTTGACTTAAGGCCTAATGCTTTCTGCTGCTTTTGTTTTTCACTCCATCTCCAGGGTTGACTATATCATACTACCTTTGAAGGTATTGCAGTCCCTCAAAGATTCTGTCACTGCCCCTGATGAGAAGTACTCTTTTATTAGGAGGCTAACCCCAGAGTCCGCTGCCTCCTATAACTTCAGTGAAGATGAGGTCTGATTTGCTTCCTTATTTTCTTGTCTTTAATTTCTGGTATTTCATTTTTAAAACTCTCAATTAGAAGAGACAATCGGTAACAACACTAAAATGCACCCCACAAAATAATTATAATACAAGTTTCTAGAAGAAGTAATTGCCTAGAGAGCAAAACACCATTTCAGATGTTGACCTCTCTAGTGTATTGTTTGTAGTAACGTGAGCACATTAGTCTTGTTCACTACTGGCCAAAGGGGATGAGTGGGGTATTGGGCCTTTATATGACTAAAAGTAATTCTATAGAGTTAAAGTGGGTAAGTTCACGCTTACCGACAGGCAGTGTTGTACTGCTTAGAAAAAATCAAATGGGGTTAAGTTTTAGCACTTTGATTCTGCTTTATGTACAAAACCTGCCAATATGGGGAGATTCTATTCTATGGAGCCTTGTATAATCCTAGGTTTGCTTCATTTCCTTTGGCCAGCACTGATAAAAAATGATCTCCAGTTATGAAAACCTAATATTCTCTCTGATATTGAAATCTCCGAGTGTATTTCGTGTTTTTGTGAAAGTACATAATTGTAGAGTATGAAAATAACGGTGGTATTTTTATCAGATAAAAAAAATTATGTGCTATCTTACAAGTAGGATGAAAATATATATGGTGATGTCATCCTTGTACCATCAAACCTTTGCTTTTTGAGAAATTATGACAATGGTGCATATGTAGAGATTTCTGTGGAAGGTTATAATTGACTGGGTGGAAAATCCATTAGACTCAAACTAGTAATATATTTAGGTTGCTGAAAGCTGTGTACCCTACACCCTCTTTAAATGTAGGATCATTAATCCTGTTGTTAAAACCATCTGACTGATATTTCATGGTGTCCAGCTTACAAAATGGGACCAACTAAGCTTTGCATCAGCTATGGGCCCTGCATCTGTGGAACTCCTGGGTGCTGGACTGGAAGGTTATGCTAATCAAGCCAAGCGAGTGGACGAGCTATTCGGGAAGATCTGGCCTCCACCAAATGTCTAAATTGGTTCAGTCCAGTGTCTTTCTCTCATGGAATAATAGGGAAATGCTCAACTGATGATCTCTGTCATTTGGAACTAATGTGTGTTTATTTCTAACTAAGCATGTTCCTACTTGAGCTGTTCACATTGATCAACCATAGAAATGCGTGGATCACATGCTCATCGTATACTTTTCTGTATTGTGTAAGTGAGGACACTGAACTCTTGCTGCCTATGTGAAGTTATTGAACTGAACTTGCCACTAAAATTTTGCTGTCATTTTCGTGTCATTCGAAGTCTTGTTTTGCCGTAAATTCTGAAGTAGTACCGTCCTTTTCCTATGTGCTTTCAAAATACATGGAGACCGGACCATGGAGTCCATAGAGCCTGGGTTTGTAACCGTTATTCTTTTTCTTTCTAATATGACAAAGATGAAGACAATGCGTATTGTTGGGTCTGTTTCCTATATATTGCATCATAGGAAAAAGAAAACAATTCGTAAATGGACCCGAACATGACTGTTATTCTCACATTCCCAACACATGTTCAGTGTTGTTTGTTGGTTAGCTTGGCATTGGTTGTCAACTGTCAGCCCCATCACTATTTTGAACATGCAACGGTTTAGATACAGCTACGTTAATCGATTAGTTGGCAGATTGATTCCATTATTTTAACACGTACTTTTGTCCACGTAAGTCCCCGTCTAATTCACAGTAACATGAATCTAATCATTTATACATGCCATGACAGTTTAAATAATTGTGAGGGCATGAATTTTTGTCCATCCATCTCGTGATTCGGTGATCCAAAATAAATAATAAATATTTTGGTAATCAGGCTGAAAGTTTGTAGGTGCTTCTCCTATCCATCTTTGCTGGAGTTGGAGCCACCGCTGAGTGAGTGAGTGCATGTGGTGGAGCTGAGACCTCATATGGACATGGGCATGTGGAAATTGAACATAAGCAATGGGAGGCAAATCACATCCACTGGTCCAACTATTATTATATACCCTTTATTGTTTTTCAAGTTAGGTGATTGTTTTGTTTTGTAGCCAATAATTTGATTTAACGGGAAACAAACAAACAAACAATACATAACCTGCATGTGTGTCAAAATAAGTGGTGGATATGGATCAAGATTCACTGCTCACCCCAGCGCATGTGGCACAGAAAATCATATGATTAATTTGGTGGACCGACCGATCCCATCTTGTTCTTCCAACTGCAAGGAGGACTATGATTATTCTCAATTATTTATGCTAGAAAATTAATCCAGAGACTCCCGTGTCTGTTTCAAATCCGAATCAGCAGCTCCATAATGCGTATTTGTTTTTCATAAATAATTGCTTCAAAACAAAACTAAATGGATACATCTCGTAGCTTGCCAGCTCAACAATGAGTCAATGATGCATGCATGCGAGTACTGTTTATGTTTTAACTAACAAAACTAACTATATTTGCCTCTTACCAATATAGTAAAATATTAAGCCTTACAATGCAATTACTCACAACCAAACCCAATGAGTTAAAAAGTTCTTGAATAAAACCTAGAGAAGTCTGTAGTTTCTCTTGTGTTTAGGATGTTTTCCTCCTCTTTCAATCTTTCACCATCGTTATTTAAATGTCTCTACTGTTTATGTCGCCTACGACCATTATTTTAATAGGATCAGAAAATTAAAATTGTCTAAGAAAAGTGTTAATGTTCATTCCTTATTTTTCCTTTTATATTTTATTTTTTATGAATTAATAAAATTCAAGTTTGATTGTGCTTAAAAAAATGTTCAATGAATTTGGCTTAATCGTAGCACTAAGAGTCGTACCATTGAATTTGTCATAGGTGATCGCGAAACACGTGTTTACCTTCATTTTATTTTATTTTACCATAGTCTAGGAATTGAAAAACACAAGTTAAATGAGTAGAAACAAAAGCGGCTGAGCAACCATTGAATAAGTCATTATTTTAGTTCCAATAGAGTTTAAAAAGGGAAATGAAATTACAAAAAAGGAAGTTACAGTTGTTTGGTTGAGAGTTCAGACCCTATTTTGCTTTCCGGTAACTCTCACTCTCAGCCATTAAATTGCTAATTCACTTAATCATTTCTGACACATTGCCACCTCAGCGTCATCTCTCTCTCGAGCCTCCTATAAATTTGACCCTTTTTTTTAATCTCCCAATCACAACCCATTCCTCTTGGCCGGTTTTTTAAATCGTTTGCAGTATGGCCCTCCCCGTCAGCAAACCGGAGGAAACCTCCTACAGGCCTCTCTCCGACGGAGGCTCCGGCAACGGAGGCAGCGATCTTCCGTGGAAAAAGATCACTTGCGTCCTCGTCGGTATAGTGATTGTAGGCGTCATCATCACAGTGGTCAGCCGCAGCGGTGGATCCAATATTCAGGCGCCCTACTGTGGGCCCTTGCAGGCCGTCATGGAAACGACGTCGCAGCTCTCGTCCTCGGCCAGATCCATGTCGCCGGAGACCGAGGCCCTGAGGAAGACGATGCGAGGCGTCGACGCCGGCGTGTCGCCGAAATCGAACCCGCCGTTGCTGGGGAGCAATGCGTCGCCGTACGATTGGAACAACAGCATGTTGTCTTGGCAGAGAACGTCCTACCATTTCCAGCCGGAGAAGAATTGGATGAACGGTTAGCCTCTCTTTCGAACGGGGACTTGACAGCTGTCGCCACTAACAGCACAGAAAGTCCTTTTCTTTATGGTTCTTTTTCCTTTTGTCCCCAATTTTGCAAATATAAATTCATCTTTCATAGCCCCCACCTCCTCTTTTATTAATCAAACAACCCAAAGTGTTTCAATTTTTGGGGTTAATTTAGTATTTAATTAATCTACAATTCTTGGGCTATTATCATTGGTTATACGCTTACTCACGTGATCAGACGATTAATCTCGTATTTAACTATTTGTATTAAAAGTTGGTTGGATTTGCAGTTGAAAATTGAAAATGAGTGGTTCTGAGTTTCTGACCAAAATGGATGGCAATTATTACCTTTTTGCTTTTCCTTTGTCTAACCAATTAATTATTGTGATTTTATTTTACTAGTAACATCTGGATCCATACAATACAGAGCCTAATGTCTTGTACTTTTGTCTCCATGCGTATCAATTATTTAATTCTACCATTTCATGATACTAATGATCTTTTTCTTCCTGATTTGGTGGTGACTTGTGAATCTGTCTCCGTACCTCAGATCCAAATGGTAAATATCAAATTTTCTTTACTGAATTTGAATTCGACATAGCTAGTGAATATTGAAGTTGAGTGATTTTGTTTTGTATATGCGTGTCAAGGTCCATTGTACTACAAAGGATGGTACCATTTCTTTTACCAGTACAACCCCAACGGAGCAGTGTGGGGCGACATTGTGTGGGGTCACGCCGTGTCCAAGGACTTGATCCACTGGCTCCACCTCCCCGTGGCCATGATCGCCGATCAATGGTACGACGTGAACGGCGTGTGGACCGGGTCCGCCACCATCCTCCCCGACGGCAAGATCGTGATGCTGTACACAGGGTCCACCAACGAGTCCGTGCAGGTCCAGAACCTGGCCTACCCCGCCGACCACGACGACCCTCTCCTCCTCCGCTGGGTCAAGCACCCCGGCAACCCCATCCTCGAGCCTCCGCCCTGCGTCCTCCCCAAGGACTTCCGCGACCCCACCACCGCCTGGCTCACGTCCGAGGGCAGGTGGCGCATCGTCATTGGCTCCAAGGTCAACAAGACCGGGATCGTTCTGGTGTACGACACCGACGACTTTATAAACTACGACCTCCAAGGAGAGGTGCTCCACGCGGTCCCTCACACCGGGATGTGGGAGTGCGTTGACTTCTTCCCGGTGTCAACGACCCTGAACCATGGGATGGACACGGGTGCTAATGGTCCCGAGGTCAGGCACATTCTGAAGGCGAGCATGGACGACGACAGGCACGATTACTACGCCATCGGGACTTACTACGAGAGCAACAACTCTTGGATTCCCGACAATCCGGAGATCGACGTGGGTATCGGGATCAGGTACGATTGGGGGATTTTCTACGCTGCCAAGTCGTTTTATGATCAGTACAAGAAGAGGAGGATTCTATGGGGATGGATCGGTGAGTCCGATAGCGAGGTTGCTGATGTCAAGAAGGGCTGGGCTTCTCTTCAGGTATAGACAACACAGGCCTGGGCTGGGCTTTTTAATCACATAACATGTTGATGGTTGATTATTGATTATTGATTTTTGATTGTTGATTGTGCAGGGTATTCCTAGAACGATACTGTTGGATAAAGAAACAAAGTCGAATCTAATTCAATGGCCGGTGGAGGAAGTGGAGAGCTTGAGATTGAAAAGCAAGGAGTTCAAGGACATAAGCATCAAGGCCGGATCGGTGGAGCCACTGGATGTGGGCACCGCAACTCAGCTTGACATCACTGCCGAGTTTGAACTCGATGCGAACATGTTGGAAAATGTGGCTGGGTCCGATGCAGGGTTCAGCTGCCGCAGCAGCGGCGGAGCGGCCCAGAGAGGCGCGGCTGGGCCCTTTGGTGTTCTTGTGCTTGCTGACGATGGCCAGACCGAGTACACTCCTGTCTACTTCTATGTTGTCAAAGGAGGCAACGGAGATTTGAACACTCACTTCTGCACCGACCAATCCAGGTTATTATAACTAATAACCAGCATGAGCTGAGAGCTGAGAGCTGAGCCTCTCTGTTTGAATTGATAACAAGAACATGTGTTGTTGTTGTTGTTGCAGGTCATCTGTGGCTAACGATGTTGACAAGCAAATATATGGGAATGTTGTTCCCGTTCTGAAGGGCGAAAAGTTCTCCCTCAGGATTCTGGTAAATTGAGCGACTGACTCTGTTTTGTTGGTCTTGAATACAAATGGGTGATGTGTTGTTGTATGTGTTTGTTGTCAGGTGGATCATTCGATTGTGGAGAGTTATGCACAGGGAGGAAGGTCGGTGATCACAGCAAGAGTGTACCCAACAAAGGCAATCTATGGAGAGGCTCGGGTGTACGTGTTCAACAATGCAACAGGAGGAGATGTGAAGGCCAATGTGAAGATATGGCAGATGAACTCTGCATTCATACACCCATACTCAAGTGCGGACCATTGAACCATATTATTTGAGCTTTGGGGGAGTGATGAGGAAGCAGGAGAAGTGATGGATTTTTTTCCTCTTCTGTTGTCATCTTCAACCTCCCAATCCCTTCCATTCTTTAGCTTGTTTGCTTCAACCATAATGAATGTCTGCTTTGATTCATTCCTCTTAGCTAAGAGAAGCCAATCCAGGATCAACTGGATGGCAACACACAAATATATCCAAAGCAGTGAAAGTGATTTTTGTAGAAATATTTGGATTTTCCTGGATGAATATCTGTGGTGCTTCATTTAAGCAAATTCAATTCAATTCAATTTTTTCTTTCAGAGTGTTAAGATTTTGTTTACCTTTTACTCTTCGACCCACCTTTTAAGAACCGTATCTGCCACTTCTCCAGCTCTCTATCGGCGACCCCCTTATGAACCTTCATTAGAGACAAAAAATACAATGAGAAAGCAACTAAGGAGAATTTGATTAGTGTAATCCTTCCTCTCATCCTCGTGAACTTTCCTTTCCATAGGTTTAACCTCTTCTTGTGCTTCGAGATATTAGGCTCTTAGGTTTTCAACCTCTTCGGATCTACTCCCAATCTAAAACCCAAATAGGGTATAGGTAGTGTACACTTCCGACACCTTAAGATATCAACAACACGTCCTCTCTCTTTCTTCTCCTTTTGTTCGATACTGGTGTCGAGCTACGAGAAGTATTGTTCATTCGTTGTTAAAGATGAGGACATCAAGAGGGGAAGAGGTTCTCGATGCGTTACTACTGTCAACAAGGATTCTCTTGCTCGTTCAGTCACATAAGGAGGGGTTGGTTTTGTCCATGTTTCTAAAGCCAAGGTTGTTTGTCACGCCCCAAATCCGATTTTGACCGGACTCGAGACGTGAATCGAAAATAATAAAATAAAGGCAATTTTAAACAACATAAAACTCCAAAAATAGTTCAAATTTATCAATCTTGATAATAAGAGTCGAATGCTCGAAATCCAAAAATAGAAGGTTTAGTACAAAAGGGAATACGTCTCTAGGCCTAGGACTCTCGCTAAGCTCCCAAGCTCTGAGACATCCTTTAAACCAACTCACGATCAAAACCTGTAGAAACAGTAGTGAAGGGGGTGAGCGTTTCGCTCAGTAGGAAAAAGTAGTAAAGGGGATGGGCATTCCGCTCACCACCACGGATACCCGTCCAAATATGGCATACTAGTAAAGCAACAACAACTAACGAAATCAAACATGAAAACACGTAATCACAATCACAATCATAACCAACCTTACATAACCATAACATCGTTTGATCACACCACTTACCCAATCACCACACTTAACGTGTGAAATCAACCCTGCTCAACAATTATCGATTGCTCAATATTCACACCCAAACTATATTTCAAAAGAATCACCGAGTAAATACACACCGTAGGTCTCACATAATACGTCGGATCACACCTCACGGCTCAACATATCGTACCGGAACACACAACATCGGCATAGATATCGTCCCGGAACACACAACATCGGGGTACAAAGTATATCAAAACACACAGTATCGGCCTGGATATCATACCGGAACCCCTAGCATCGGGGTACAACGTACGCCAGAACATACATCATCGACCTAGATATCTCACCGGAACACACAACATTGGTCTAGATATCATACTGGAACACCTAGTATCGGGGTACAGCGTACGCCGGAACACACAACCTCGACCTACATATCATACCGGAACACACAGCCTCGACCTAGATATCATACCGGAACACACAGCATCGGTGTAGATATTGTCACGCCCCAAATCCGATTTTGACCGGACTCGAGACATGAATTAAAATAAAGATAAATAAAAAAATAAAAAAATGAACTTTGATAAAATAATCTCCGAGAAATATACAATTCAAGGCCAACCAACGAGTCAAAAGCTCAAACTAGAACAAAAAGTGACATAGTTTAAAACAAAAAGCGAAGGTACGTCTCTAATACGGTAAACACCCGGACCCTCAGTGAGCTCCCGAGCCTTGAGACGTCCCACAACCTACTCAGCAATGAAACCTGTAAAACAACAGTAAACACAAAGGGGGTGAGCTTACGCTTAGTAGGAAAAAGTAGTAAAGTAAAAGAACCCCCGCTTTGACAATGAAACCTCAAATAGAACGATTATCCAAAAGATACCATAATTAGAGACCAACAAGAATTACAACATTAATAAAAATAGTAACTCAAAGGAGATCCAAGGAGAGACAGTTTAGTCTTTAATAGAAACAGCTAAATAACACAAAAGTGACGGAACACAGATAATTTAAACCACAATACTCCGACCCACATATAACCAATGTATCATATCCGAAAGCCCCTCGGTCCAGAGGAGGCACATATCATCGGGGCTCCCGGGAATGTTCCCAAGAACACATATCATCGGGAGTCCCGGAAATGTCCCCAAAGGACCATAGATCATCGGGGTAGAACAAGTAATATATCATACCGGAAACGCACATCGGCCTAGATATCTTCCCGGAAATACTCCCTCGGGATAAAAAAATCACACGCCATACTGGAAACGCACATCGGCCTAGACGTCTTCCCGGAAACGCACATCGGGGTACACAATCATACCATACCGGAATCGCACATCGGACTAGGTATCTTCCCGGAATTACCACCTCGGGGTACACACTCATATACCATATCGGAACCGCACATCGGACTAGGCATCTTCCCGGAATGTCCACCTCGGGGTACACACTCATATACCACACAATAGCATAGCAACACGATACAATCACATACGTTGTCAAACCAAGCTTACCGGCATGACTTACCAACCACGTCCCATCGGTCTATCACTCACCCGATCATATCATTAGGCACAGTCAATTCACACTCACACATTCATTCAACCAATCATAACACATTCATTTCATTCATTCAACCAATTATATCACATTCATTTCATTCACATTACAATCATCATAATTCATCTAGTTTAGTGTGACTCTTGTATTAACCTAAAGACGAAACATGCATTGATACTAAGGACGAACAATCATCAAAAGTACATTCAACAAACAATCCTAAGGCTCGACATGGCCATTCTACCAGCACGTCAATTTCCCAAAGTATTGAAAGCGACTAACTAGTGAATCACATCCTATATGCATACTAAGACTTTTCCGGTTATCATTATAATTGAAAGCGGTTAATCTAGTGAATCACATCCTATATGAAAACTAGGACCTTTCCGATTATTATTATCCTATAGGCATACTATTAGCATTCTTTAAATTAAGAGTGGAGTTTACTACTCTTCCCTACCTTGAGTTCTCCAACGCTTAATACTCCTAGCTGCTGACGTCCTGGCTAGCTTCCTCCTCGTCCTCTCACGTGGTCCCAACGGCCTCCTCCTCCGTCAAGTCCCGATCCAAGGCCTTCGATCACAAATTAATGTTATACTTAGTAATTAAACAAAGACGGATTTAAAAGTAAAACTACCTAAAATTACCCCTAACGAAGAAAACTTGGGCTAAAGGCAAATTGGGCCCAAACTAGGCCTAATTCGGACAGCCCACGAATCTGTAAACCGACCCGGGTTGTGCCCCTCAGAGGCCTGGAACCAGACCCGAACCGTGCCCCTCAGAGGCCCGGCACTAGGCCCGGGCCGTACCCCTTAGAGGCCCGACACCAGGCCCGGACCGTGCAGCTCAGAGGGCCAGTACCGAGCCCGGTCCGTGCCACTCAGAGGGCCGGTACCGAGCACGGACCATACTGCCTGGAGGGCCGGCACCGAGCCCGTTCCGCGCCGCTCAGAGGGCCGGAACCAAGCCCTTTCCGTGTCAGATCTGGGCAGTCCCAACCCCTTCTTCTCCAACTTCGATTCTACGAAAAACCACTTCAAAATCTCCACTTTCAACAACACCAAGCTCCAAAATCAGTCAACCAAACTCCCAAAACTCAACACCCTCAATGGGTTTCCTCCAAACATCAACAATCAAAACAAAACCAACCTAAACTTCACTATTCTTCACCAAAAACCACCATCTAACAACCAAGGAAGCAAACTCTTCTAGTTCTAGCAAAAACCCACAAAACCCACAACTTGAAATTGATTGAAATGAGAAGTTAAGAAGTCACTTACCATGAGAGTGAATAGATGAAGAAGATTTGGAAGGTTTGGAGAGAATTTGATGAAGAAAAGGCTTCAAGTTCTTCCCTTTTCTCTCTTTCTTCTTCCTCAAGTCAAGAGGCTCCTCCACTCTCTCTCCCCTTGTATATTTCGGCTGCAACAATGAGGAATGAGTTGATTTGTTTGCTTCAAATGTATTAAAACCTATTGTGAGAAAAGTCCCTTTTACCCCATCCTTTCAATTCCTTTCTTAAACCACATGGGAGGGTAAGTAGGCAATAGAGGTCATTTTCTTCTCCTCCAAGCCAAAAGGGACAAGTGTCCTAGTGGGGACCACTTGCATCTAATAAAAATCCAGCACTTTAATTAATTCATATTTTAGTCGATAAAAAGTCCCGGTTTGACCAAAAGTTGACTTGTCCAAAATTACAGTCAAATGAAAGGAAATGGCCCAGCTAAGCTAACCGTGATGACGGCTAAGCTTTTTGGGCCCCAGAAAGGTCTCGAACGACTCCCGGAGTCATCGGTTGACTGAGCCGGTAGAGGCAGAGAGTGCCCGGGGATTGGCCACGGAGGAGTCCGAGAGGAGTAATGCCGGATCATTGGGGCATCCGTCTAGAGTTCTGCCAGTGGCGAGGAGGACCACGGCAACTGCTCTAGACGAGCTGACCCGCACCATGCAAGGATTTGTGGTAGCCATCGCCCAGAGAGAGACCGCACCTGCAGTTACCACAACTGTGAGGCCGAGTCAGGCAAATGGTTACATAGCCAATGCGCTGATGGACTTCATCAAGTTGGATACGCCTACTTTCACCGGGGAGCCCGACCCTGACGTGGCTGAGAGGTGGTTGCAGCAGGTCACCCGGAACCTGAACACCTCCGGCATCACAGATGGACACATGAGAGTGTCCTTTACAGCTCATCAGTTTAGAGGCGACACCTTCCATTGGTGGGAGCACGTGGAGGAGCGAGTCGGGGATGATTATGGCCGATTCAGAGGTGTATTCATGGAGGAGTTTTTCCCAGCGTCCGCTAGAGACGATCGTTATCGGCAGTTCCTGGAACTGCGACAGGGCATGAGGACCGTATCGGAGTACGAGTCTAGTTTCACAACATTGTCCCGGTTCGCTCCAGAGATGGTGGCGACTGAGGAGAACCGATGCAGACGGTTCGAGGAGGGACTCAGCGCTCCGATCCAGGATCGACTTGCCTCCATGAGGACTCGGGTGTACACCGAGCTGGTGGATCAGGCACTGGCCGTGGAACGGCGCCTCAGCGAGACCGCCAGAGCCAGGCAGAGTCGGCCGAGACCGAGCGGTCTTCTGAGACCGTCAGAGATGAGGGACTCGAGGCGACCGAGGACTGTTAGATCTTTCCGACCTCAGCATCAGTTTAGTGGGTCGAGACCGATGGGATCAGTAGCTTCAATGGGACCGACATCGTCCGATGTGGGACCAGAGTGTTACCGCTGCCATCGACGGGGACATCTGAGCAGGGATTGCCAGTGGGACCCGAGCATTGCAGCTCGCCCCGCCAGCAGCCAGACTGGATCTGTGGGGAGGCCGAGCAGCGGAGAGCGTCGGTGTTTCGGTTGTGGACAGTTTGGGCATATGGTGATGCAGTGCCCCTCGTCAGGTAGAGAGATGTCAGCGCAACGACCGCAACAATCGCACCCTGGACAGTCATCCCATTTCCGGCAGTGCGAGATGCAGCCGTCGAGACCCCCACGACCAGCTGCGAGTGCGCCAACACCGAGGCAGCAGCAGAGGTCTGCACAGCAGGTGGCCCTTCCTCCACCACCACTGAGGCAGGGACCACGGACTTCACATGGCAGAGCTTATGCCATCACCGATTCCCGTTCTGAGGGGCACCGTCCCGGTCGTGAGACCGTTCAGGGTACGTGTCTGCTTTACCATTTATGGGCATCTTTTCTGTTTGATACTGGCGCATCGCATTCCTTCATTTCTTCTTCCCTTGCCGAGTCATTAGGACTAAGAGTAGAGCCCTTGGATAGACCCTTATGCCTTGACACCCTTGTTACGGGAAACATATTTTTGAGTAGTGTGTATCGTACATGTGAGATCAGAGTGGCTGACCACCCTTTTGTTGGTGATTTTCTTCTGTTGAACATGACGACGTTCGACGTTATCTTGGGAATGGAATGGTTGTCGAGGTACGAGGCGACCATTGATTGTTATCGGCGACAGGTGACGGTGCGTTCGGGCGACACGAGTGTAACGTGTGTACTAGGCAGCAGGAGCGGGGTTCTACTCTCAACATTGTCTGTGGGAGAGGAGGTCGCAACCGAGCAGAGTCGAGTGTTTCCGAGGATAGTGTGGGAGTTCCCGGATGTGTTCCCGGAGGAATTATCAGGATTGCCACCTACGCGCGAGAATGAGTTCGGGATTGATCTGATGCCTGGAACGGCGCCGATCTCAATGGCAACGTACAGGTTTGCACCAACAGAGTTGACAGAGTTGAAGCACCAGCTCGAGGAGCTTCGGGCGAAGGGGTTCATCCGACCAAGCACCTCACCGTGGGGAGCGCTCGCACTCTTCGTGAAGAAGAAGGGTTGAGGGCTGAGGATGTGCATCGATTACCGGAAGTTGAACCGGGTTACGGTGAAGAACCGATATCCGATGCCGAGGATCGATGACCTCTTCGATCAGTTGAGAGGGGCGAAGGTCTTTTCGAAGATCGACCTGCGATCCGGGTACTATCAATTGAGAATTCGAGATGAGGATGTGGCGAAGACCGCCTTTGTCACGCCCCAAATCCGGTATTGACCGGACCCGAGACGTGACTTAGTGAAGTTAAATAAAAAAAGTTAATATAAAATAAAAGATATCTGATAAAGATGAAATAATATAAATCAACAGGAAGTTCAAACCCTGAGTCCTAAACTCAGTCAAATACAATAGTCCAAAAATAACGGTACCGAAACATAAAATAAACCCGGGCATCCGCTAGCTCTCAAGCTCTGTGTAACCCTCTACTCCAAATCAAAGGTAATACCTGTAGAAAACATGATAATGGGGTGAGCTTGACGCTCAGTAGGGAACAACACAAAAAAAACCCACCTCATTACAGATTTACAAGAAAGCCCTTCTACAGTTTAAAGTTATTTAAAATATTTGACACGACGATGAGACACTTAAACCATTTAAAGACAATTCCCCCTTTTCCTGATCCTCACCAGTCCAACCACACTAACTCTAACTCAACACCAACATCATACCAAGGCACACATCGAAGGGAACAATCCAAGTAAAACACTCATAGCCACAACACTGCAACACTCATTTAAATCCAAGGCATTCTCAAACACACAACTCGTAACCATCGCACGCTCTCGGGAGCAACCCGCTCGGCCCGGCGTAGCCGCACACAACTTCCCCAACAAAAAGTCGAGATAGGCGGTCGACCTCATCGCGGAACATAGTGTTTTTCCGATCGACAGAAGGCAGGGAAATCGCCTCTTCGCGGCCTAGTCCATCGCGGAACACAACACAGCGTTTTACCGAGTACTAGTTGGAAGGTAGGGAAACCACCTCTTCGCGGGACACAGCGTTTTACCGACTCAAGGTCGGAAGGTAGGGAAACCACCTTTCTTATGTAACCAAAGCACACACAAGCCTCACACTTTACCGATCGCGCGCCGGAAGGTACGACACACCTGGCGGAAGTACATCTCTCGCACTTTACCGGTCACGCATCGGAAGGTACGACACACCTCTCGGGCACCACTCATCCAGGTATCATCAAAACAATCACAATCACACTCACAATCAGGATCACATTCTCAACATACTTACACACCCTTACACACTTACCATCACTTACCGACACCACACTCAACGTGGTAACTCCACTGGCTTAACCGGTATCTGTTCCCCCAACACCCACATTTCACATGTCAATAAACAGGAAATAACCACTCAAGTCACAAATACGCATCACTAGTTCAACTCTACTCGTTTTCAAGTTCGTTATTTATTAACCGTTCAAGCAACATAGAGAACACAAGCAGATACACTCAACAAACAATCCTACAGGCGCGACATGGCCCGCTTCTACCAGCACGCAATTCCCAAGACTATAATCGTAAATGTTCACAGTTTATACGTCTACGCTAGTTATTCACATCCTACATGCACACTAGTTCTTTATCCGGTTATTAAGTTTCCCTATATGCATTCTAGTTTGTCCGTAATAAAGTATGGTTTCGAGGTATTTCCCTACCTCTCAGTCTCTATCTGGATCGCCTTGTCACGCCCCAAATCCGATTTTGACCGGACACGAGACGTGAAATAAAACAGTAATAAATTTAAATGAAAGTAAAGTCATAAAGTTTTTTAAAAAAAATATGCGATTCATAAATTTGAAAAAGAGAGTTAACAACTCTTAAGTAAACCGTAAAGACAATAAATATTTCAAAACGTTGTACGTCTCTACACTATCTAGCCTAGGACCCTCGTAAGCTCCCAAGCATCGAGCATCCGGCTAGTACACTTCCGCTTAGAACCTGAAAAACTACAAAGTAAGGGGTGAGCTTTCGCTCAGTAGGAAAAGTAGTTAAGGTTATAAGCAAGCGCTCACCACCACGGGTAACCGTCCAATTAGGGCATACTAGTACAACACATAACTAATTTCCAACGAAACTCGTAACCACACTCCTCAACTCAAGACCAACCATCATTTACAAACACAATCACCCAAACAGCACAAACAGCAACCAGCACACCAATTAACAAGTCATCGAACATAAAGTAAACTGTAAAAGCACAACACGTCCCGTACCACAGTCCCCTACTCGGTCGGCTGTCCACAGCCCGACACCATCATATCGTACCGGAACATCATCGGCCTAGATATCTTCCCGTCAACAACCGGGGCACAATCTCAAATAGTCATACCGGAATCTCCATCGGCCTAGACCTCTTTCCCGGAACTCCTTCAGGTAAAGGACAGGTAATACAACTTTCCCGGAACTCCTTCGGGCAAAGTACTGACCACGTAACCGTCGACCTAGATGTCCTACACCGGAATACCCCCTCTATGTAGGCCATCGTACCGGAACCACTACCCGGGGGACCGCGCATACATGGGACCACACCGTCGGCCTAGGTACTACCCTACACCGGCGTACCCCCTTGGTCGTAGGTACCATACCGGAAGCAACTCCTCGGAACACACAACAAGATAATATTACAATAAAACATGGCTTACCAAGCCCAACAATCGTACTACAACACGCCACGTCGGTCTATCACTCACCCGACCATGTCACATCCAAGGGTTCACATCCACACAAGCACGTCATACTCGCCCATACATAGCAACAACATGCTCAGCACATATACTAAATCTTGTCTATTAAACTTACCGACCCTAAGTCACACATCAGGCATCTCAAACGACAACAAGCAATTCAAACATCACGCAACCTACGGCTCGACATGGCCGATCTACCAGCACAACAATTTCCCAAATAACGAAAACAGTTAACTAGTGAGTCACATCCTACATGTTACTACGACTCGTCTGGTCATTATCTGATATAACGATTATTCCAGTTTTATTAATCCTAGCATGCATACTAGTAACTTTCCCCAATTGAACCGGTATCCGCTACTTTCCCTACCTCAACCGAAGTACAACAGCTACGTCTCCTAGCTGCTGACGTCCTGACTCGCTACCTCCGGTCTTCTCTTCGATCGAAGCCGGACTCTACTTTACACAGAAGGCTACAATTAAAACCGGTTTCACAATTCAATTTAAAAGGTTACAACAGTTTGGATTTAAGTTCAAAAGTTATCTTTTAGACTCGAGCGGGATAAAAGCGGGATTACACGACAAATCGGGTTCGAGTACTCGAGCCCTGAGCACAGAACCCGGTGCACGTTTCCCAAGGCATGGTTCCTAATGTACGGATCCCGATGTGCGGGTTTCAAGGCACAATTCCCGAGGTCTGGGTTTCATGGTACGATTCCCGAGGTAACCGATTCCCGTTCCACTTTGTCCCATTCTAAGTCCATTTTACAGTCAAGTTTAAACATCCAGGTTCCAAAACTCGATTCCAGTTCGTTCCAGGTTCGCTCCAAGTCCAAAAATCCCTTTTTTTTGTTATTATTATTATTATTATTATTCAAATTAAATATTTTCCAAAATCCATTTTCCTTAAGATTAACGCAGAACTGATCCGAAAACCCCTTTTTCTTTTGATTTCTTTAGTTTCAGATTTAAAACCGTCCAGATCTAGATCCAACACCAAAACGATTTCAATTGCCCAGATCCACAGAAGTTCGAAAAAAAACCGAAAGGGAAGAGGAGAGATATTGGTTCAGAGACCGACC
Source organism: Erodium maritimum (assembly GCA_963921825.1). Lineage (NCBI taxonomy): Eukaryota > Viridiplantae > Streptophyta > Magnoliopsida > Geraniales > Geraniaceae > Erodium > Erodium maritimum. The sequence continues at coordinate 61,709,208 of OY997593.1, forward strand.
GACCATCGGCGGTGACTAAACCCGCCGAGGTCTCATGGCAAAGCTCACTGTGGGGAAAGATGAAGGAGAAGGTTGTGGTGCGGCGGTTACGGGCGCGGGAGCGGCGGAGCTCGGCAGTGATGGTCGGAGACGAGCGTGAGGGAGGGAGCTCGAATAGGTCTCGGACTGAACGGGAGAGAAGCGGGAGAGAGGTTAGGGACGATAACGCCGACGGTGGCTCGGCTGCGCGTGGTTGAAGGCGACGGTTTTAAGAGACGGAACAGAAACTCGGGATGAGGGAGAGGGTGGCCGGAAAAGAGACGAGGGATAAAGGAAGCTCGGACAGGTTCGGCTGCGCAACGATGGGGGAGGAGATCGGGGTTAAGAACGTCGGCGGCGTTTCAGGTTCAACTGAGAAGAGAAGGAGAGGGAGGTGGGCGTCCGTGCGAACGAAGAAGGAGGAGACGGGATCGGATTCAAAGAGGAGGGAGAAGAAACGATTTAGGGCGGTTGTGAAATGGAACTGAAACCCTAAAACGATGTTATAAACGCGGGCCGGCTGTAAAAGGGCTTCAGAAGGTTAATGGGCCGCACGGCCCAAGTTGAGGAGAAGAAAGAAATGGGCGGGCCTGGGCGGGTCTACGGATCTGGTCGGGTCCAGCTCTTTACTTATTTATTTAATTAATTATTTAATTATTTATTTTAATTATTTTTTTAAACCGACGCGGTCTTCACACGCCTAGCTGCTGACGTCCGGGCCTACTCCGGTGTTTTCCACGCTCGGGGTAAAAGCCTGGTTTTAACAAAAAAGGGACGGTAATCAGTCCCGGTCCAGTCCGTAACGGTCCTCAAATTATCAATTAAGTACTTTAATATGTCCAAAAGTCCATTAATATATCAGATTTAAATCCAATTAATTTATTAATTAAATTATTTAAAACTGTCCGACCCGGCCCGACCCGAACCTGGCCCGAATCCGGGCACCGGATCCGAAACCGACCCGGATCCGAGCCCAGACCCGAACCGAACCGACCCGAGCCCGACCCAGACCCGGATCCAGACCCGAGTCCGACCCAGACCTAGATCAAGACCCGAGTCCGACCCAGACCCGGATCCAAACCTGAGTCCAGACCCAAGTCCAGGATCCAGACCCGAGACCGACCCAAGTCTAGGCACGGCCAAGATCTAGTCCAGGCCCGACCCAGTTCAAGACCAGGTCCAGGCCTGTCTCGTCTTGGCCCATTCCAAGGCTTGTCTCGTCCTGAGCCGTGAACGGAGACGGCGAGTCGACGCTAGGTTTCCGGCGAGGCGAGAGCGGCGGAAGGCGAGGTTAGAGGGGTTCTCGATGACGGTGATGGCGTCAGGGCTCAGAGGAACGAGGGTTTGGGTCGTCAGAGCGTGTCTCGTGCCTCCCCGTCCAGATCTGACGGCGTTGAGGCGCTCGCCGGCGTGGGAACGAAGACCTGGAGCTCGAGAACTCCGTTCAAGCTTCTCCGCCCCAAGCTCGGTCAAATCGAGCTCAACACTCACGAATCTCAAGCAAGGGGTGGCGGGGGAGGTGAATCGAGGTTTGGAAAAGGCTCACCGTCACTGATTTTGTCCGTTGAAGGCGCGGTGAGACTCGAAACCCAGACGGCGGCGCTGGTTCGATTCGATTCGAGGAGGAAGAAGAGAAACGTGGGGGGGGGGGGGGGTTCTAGTGTTGTGTGGTGAAGAGTGACAGTTGTGGGTGGAGGAGAAGGGTTCGGCGAGGTCCGAGAGGAAGAAGACGGAGGAGAGAGAGAAGAGAGAGAGGTGCGCCTCGGTTTGCGTGAAACTGAGGAAACGAAGCGGTGCTGAGGGTGTTAGCTTGCATAGGGTATGGCGTGGGCTGAGTGGGTCTGGTTGGGCCCGGTCTGGCTCGGCCCAAAGTTGCGTCTGATCAGGCCCAGGCCTGTTTCCCCCTTTTTTTTTCTTTCTCTCCCTTTTTTTTTTTCTTTCTCTCCCTTTTTTTTTGAATTCAAATCAAAATTAAACCCGTCCTCCAACCTGCGACGTTCCAAACAATAATTTAAAATATTAAATTATCTGGTTTTTACAGCCATCCGCACGCGGTACGACCATTATGAGTTCTTAGTGATGTCGTTCGGGTTGACGAACGCGCCGACAGTGTTCATGGACTTGATGACTAGTATCTTCCGACCCTACTTAGATCAGTTCGTGGTGGTGTTTGTGGACGACATTCTGATCTACTCGCCGAATGAGGAGGCGCATGAGGAGCACCTGAGGATTGTGTTGACTCTGCTCCGCACTTCCTCGGACATGTCGTGTCCCGAGAGGGTATTCTGATCGATCCGGCGAAGATCGAAGTAGTGTCGACATGGGCGCGGCCCATGAGTGTGTTCGAGATCCGTAGTTTTTTAGGGTTGGCTGGTTACTACCAGCGGTTCGTTAAGGACTTTTCGCGCTTGGCAGCGCCGATGACTGCCCTAACACGCAAGGGAGTCGCTTTCGTGTGGACTGACAAGTGCGAGAGCGCTTTCATTGAGTTGAAGACTCGACTGACCACCGCCCCGATTTTGATAGTGCCGGAGGGCGGTGTGGGGTACGATGTCTACTGTGATGCGTCCGTTGAAGGACTCGGTTGCGTGTTGATGCAGACGGGAAAGATAGTTGCATATGGCTTACGACAGCTGAAGATTCACGAGCGTAACTACCCTACCCATGATTTGGAGTTGGCAGCAGTTGTGTTTGCACTGAAGAGCTGGCGGCATTACCTGTATGGCGAGAGGTTTCGGCTGTTCTCGGATCACAAGAGTCTCAAGTACATCTTCTGCCAGAAGGATTTGAACATGCGCCAACGACGGTGGATGAAGCTACTTGAGGAGTATGACTTTGAGCTACACTATCATCCGGGCAAGGCGAACGTGGTCGCTGATGCTCTGAGTAGGAGGTCGTTTCTCTGTCTAGCCACCATAGCAGTTCGAGAGTGGGATATGATGGGAGAGCTGGCTACATTTGGGCTCGATTTAGAGGAGATCACTGGTAGCGCGACTACGTGTTCGTTAGTGGTTCAACCCACGTTGATTGCACGGGTGCTAGAGGCACAGTCAGGTGATGCCGAGACGGCTGAGATTAGGAAGAAGGTGATTAGTGGTGTTGATGCAGAGGGATGGGAGTATGGCGTGGACCGGGGATTGCGGTAACACGGAGTGTTGTTCGTACCACGGAGTTGTAGAGAGGCTGTATTGAGAGAGTCATATCATTCCCGTCTCACGGTGCATCCGGGTGGCACTAAGATGTATCGGGATATCAGGCGACAGTTTTGGTGGCGCGGTATGAAAAAAGCAGTGGCAAAGTTCATATCAAGGTGCCTTACTTGTCAGCAAGTGAAGGCCGAGCATCAGCGTCCTGCAGGATTACTACAGCCGTTGCCAGTAGCGGAGTGTAAGTGGGAGCATGTCACGATGGACTTTGTATGCGGATTATCGAGGTCTCCGAGAGGACACGATGTCGTGTCGGTAGTGGTTGATCGGTTGACGAAGTCGGCTCACTTCTTATCCATGAGGATGACGGATACAGTAGATGCACTAAGTTGATTATATGTCCGAGAGATCATTCGTCTTCACGGAGTTCCGGTGTCAATTGTGTCCGACAGAGATCCACGTTTCACCTCCAGATTTTGGGAGAGCTTACAGAAAGCCTTGTGGACCGAGGTCTTGTTCAGTACGACTTATCACCCACAGACCGACGGTCAGTCGGAGCGCACGATTCAGATTTTGGAGGACATGCTTCGATCGTGTGTGTTGGACTTCGGCGGGTCTTGGGAGGAGCACCTACCTTTGGCTGAGTTTGCCTACAACAATAGTTACCAGGCCAGTATCGGGATGGAACCATTTGAGGCGTTGTATGGCAGGCCGTGCAGATCGCCCGTGTGTTGGGCAGAGGTAGGAGACCGGAGTTTACTTGGTCCGGATCTTGTCCAGGAGACGACCGAGAAGGTCACGTTGATTCGAGAGCGGTTAAACACCGCGCAAAGCCGACAGAAGAGTTACGCAGATAGACGATGTAAAACCCCACTCCTTTACGAAGGAGTAATTTTTTGTGAAATCAGAAACGTGGGGGTGTAAATTTGCAACAAGTTTTATTTGAAAAGAAAATTCAAAAAAAAAACAAGAAAGGGAGAAGAAGTTGGGCTGGGCAGTTTTGGATCACGTTTGGGCCATCAAAGAGCAAGCCCAATCTACTTGAAACCCTAGCCCTTGTCTACTTCAATGCAGCCGCACGGTTCCCGAGGGATTCAGATCCCCTTTCCCTTTCCTCTCGAAACCGCGTCTCTCCCTCTAGCGATGTCGCCGGCTCTCCTCCCTTCTCCGGTTTCTCTCGCACATCGCCGGACATTCAAACCCACCAGCGACACCATCGCAAAACCCCACCGCCTTCGTCTTCTTACTCCTCCTTCTCGTGTCAAAACCCCTCGCCGTCTATTTCTCGAACTCGAACATCGCCAACGACCGGGAACGACGTAAGGCCGAACTGTTTTCCCGTCGCAACCTCCTTCACCGACCTCGCCATGGCTGGAAAGGTACCCAATCGAGCTCGAGACGAGCATTAGCGACCTGAGCCGTCGATGTTGACCTTCACCCCCGTCAGATCTAAGACGGGAGGCCCTGGGTCGCGTCTTCAGGCACCCTTGACACAACCACGGTGTCGCCAGAGTCTCTACACCCGTCGCCGCCCTTTTCCCCCCTCTTCTGAGCGATTTCGACGTCGTATATGGTGACCGGAGCACCATGGCTCGCCGGAGGTGTCGCCGGAGCTAGACCGAACCAGACCTTGTGTCCGAGCAGGCCTTGGGCCTGTAAGAGGCATTGGGCCGGGTGACGCAGGCCACAGACACAGCCTCGGGCCGGAAGGGAAAACAGATGGGCCTTGGGCCCAGAGCACTGGACTTGGGTTCAGGCCTGAACCGGGTCTGGATCGGGCTCGGGTCCGGATCCGGGTCGGACCGAGTTGGATCCGGGTCAACCCGGTTCTCAATTAAAAATGTTTTAAAAACGGATTTAATTAATTCAAGGTGAGAATTTTAAGAGATAATTTTGGATAAAGCAGTGGACCTTTGGACTTTTACCGGTTTTGATTTTGGACTTTTTATTTGTCAAATCTAGACGGGACTTCGCCCGAGATCAAGGGCTTGGAACCGAGCTAGAAGGACGAAGACCACTTCGGGACCCGTGTGAAGAACGGAGGAAAGGCCACTCGAGCTTGTCATCAGAGTATTATTAGAGGAAGACCACAAGGTAGGGAAAGCCTTAATTTCTTAATTTAACGCTTAGTATGCATGATTAGGATAATAAAATTGGAAAGGTCCTAGAATTGCCTATAGGATGCGAATAACTAGAATAATCGTCTTTCAATTACTAATAAATGGATGAGTCTAGTATGCATGCTTAGGACAATGACAATTAGTGAAGTTTGCCTTCAATACTTGGGAATTGATTTACTGGTAGAGAGGCTGTGAAGAGCTCTCGGATTAGTTGTGTGCTAGGTTCACATGCTTGGTTGCTAGTTATTAGGTTAACTTAAGAGTTTAATGAAACTAGTTAGCTTGCATGTTTGAATGTTTAATTGATCTTTCGCTTTATGATCGATTGGTTGAATGCGTACTTGGTTGATTGGGTGTTTACACTGATATAACTGTTGATTGAACGGATGATCGAGTATGACTGGTTGTGCCACGGGGTACAATCAGGTGATCGATGTACCGCTGGTTCGTTGCAGGTAAGTATACGGTAAGCGTGGAATGGTATTGGATGTCTTTGTTGTGATGAACGTATGCCTTGACGAGTGTTGAATGATGATTGAATGATAATGCTAGTTCCTTTATCTTTATTCTTAAGATGTATGTTTGAATGATTATTTGGTTCGGTACTACACCAGGGGGGGGGGGGGGGGGGGGTAATCCGGTGCCGCTTTGGTGGTTGGAGTTGGACAGATGTACGGGATATTGAGTGATGTGAGGAGCTACGGCTCGGTAGATCCTACATGATATTGAGTGATGTGAGGAGCTACGGCTCGGAAAATCCTACGGGATATTGAGTGATGTGAGGAGCTACGGCTCGATAGATCCTACGGGATATTGAGTGACGAGAGGAGCCTATGGATCGGCAGATCCTGCGGGATATTGATTCTAGTTACTTATGGTTCCACCCCAAGGAACTGCGTCCCAGTGGAGCACTACTTGTTTCCCTATGACATATGGTCCTTAGGTGGCATTTCCGAATTGGTTTCGGTGCCCCGATGCATGTACCTCCTCTGGACTGAGGGAAAATCTGATATGATGTGGATACTCTGGTGGATCGGATTATGGGAACCGAGGTGATCCCAGAATCTATCCATGGATCGGAGGCTTGAGAAAGCAAGTGGTTGGCAAGATACTGTTATTTCCCAGTTTACTCATATTCAGGCTTTAAATTATTTATTATTAATTTCTTTATGTTATGGTTACCTTGATACTATAACGTAGTTGTAATCATTTCCGTTTCCTTATTACTTCTTCTTTATCTTATTGCATCGTTGTTCGAATTACATTTGTAAGCAGTTTATCTTTGACTTAAGGGTTGAGTTATTAAGGTTTTTCCTACTGAGCGTAAGCTCATCCCCTTTGGTTTCTAACTGTTTTACAGGCGTACCGGATGTCTACGGAGGTCGAGGCTCGGGAGCTTTTGGACTTCTTTGGGTTTTACTAGAGTTATGTTGGTCTCTTGTATTGAACATCCTCTATTTGACGATTTTTGTTGAGCTGTGACTCACGAGGCTTTTAAACTATTTACTTATATGTCGATTTTGACGGAGTTTGTATAAGATTTTGGAGCTTTTATCTATCGTTTATGTTTTCCATTTATTTCAACTCAGGTCACGTCTCGAGTCCAGTCAGAACCGGATTTGGGGCGTGACTATTTGGTATCAGAGTCTGGTTTCATTTGAAACAGGTTGTAAATTTTGAACTTGTTTTCAAAACCTCGGACCAACGTCAATTAGGTGGGTAGAGTTAGGAGGTCTAAAGTCGTGTACTCGGTGATGCGAGATTTAAAACATCGATGCATAGAGTGAGAACGACTCGAGTCTTACTGATTTCAATGGTTGCTTAAATTTGAATCCTTTTATTATGATGGTTACATCGCTTGAGTAGTATCCTTACCCTATGGACTGTAAGATACGGTCATCGGTGACACCGAACGGTTGAGATCGGTGTTGGATTAACGAGCAATGATGGAACCGCTACATATTGATTGTTGAGTAAATTATTTGTTAAGTACGTTACCACCGTGATGGTCGTTTCATGTTTGTTAAGGTTGAAGGGTTAATTGGTTGAGATATTGATGAGATTGGAGATTGGAGTCATTGGAATGTTAATTGTCAAAATGGTGATTGACCGAAGGGTGGGCTTATGGAAGGATTGGACTATTAAGATTTTGAAATTGTTTGGGTGTTGACTCGGTTATGATGTTGAGAATTGTTTAAAGAATCAAAGTTGAAGAGATGATTCAATTGGTATGACTTTCGAGAAAAGAGTAGAACTCGAGTATTTCGTGCACTCTCTTTAATTGGGTGTTGATTGTGTCGGGTACTTGTGTCGTGATTGTGTTGTGTACTCTGTGTATTGATTGTGTTGTGCACTTTGCGGAGCATGAGGACTCTATTGAATGTCTTGTGAAAATTAGTTGGTTGATTAATTATGGAAGGATTTTCCGTTTGGGTCGGTCGCTTATTGATGAAAAACCTGAAATGCTAAATTGACCGGTTAGTATTGAGATAATTGCTAAGACCCGCGTGGGTTACTTGTGGTGTTCAAGATGCTGTGTTTTTGAGATGTTTTGTGTGCACCTTCGGGTAGGACTCTGTGTACAGGTTATTATAATAATGTCCCGCTTAAGCGGATGGTTAAAGGAAAATACAAATGAGTCATGCCGAATTTTCGGTAGAAACTGAAGTGTTCGCACTATCACGGGCTGACTCAGGGGCGCCACTGTAGTTGAGCGTGATAGAGGGATGTCAAGTGGTTACAACGAGATCCGGGGATGCCTGAATCAGGTTGTAACGACGTGAGATCGACATGAAGGTTATAAGAGAAAGGTAAGGAATTGAGATTATGGAAAAGAGTTGAGGACATAAATTGTGAGATTTATCGGGTTACGATTCTAGACCCTAGTGTTGGGAAGAGACCCAAATCGAGGGGTATGCTTGTTGCTTTGTGATTTGTGTGAATTGATTGAGATTGTTCCTCATGTGGGAGTTGATTGATTTGTTTGAACCGGTGATTGCTGTTGTGAGACGCACTAAGATGCGGCCTTTTCTGCCTATATATAAAGTATATATATCTATCTACTGAGCCTAAGTGCGGTTGGTCTTTATATGATCTTGGTGGGACGCGCGTGAACGTCCTTGTGTTTTGATCGAACCGGTTGTTATAAACGAGACTTCGTACTAGCGATCCAAGTGGGATCCCTTTAAGACGTAGGAAAACGTCCCTTTATGATAAATTGAACCCCTTGAGTTAAATTGAGTTATGAGTACTTACGTTTCAATGCAACGAGTACAAGAGGTGTCCCGTGTTTACAGTCCGTGAGGGACCAGGAGTCGCCCCGCGGTGGGGCAGAGCCAGACACCAGCCGTCGGTCTGGCAGGAACAGCGAGCGTCAATGTGCGGCTTCCACAGGGCACCAGAGTTTTGAGGTAGACCGGTAGGGTCACCATCGAGCGTTCCTCCAGTCGTAGAGTCGACTCAGGCGACCCTTATGGATAAGGTGGTTCACGCAGTACCAGCAGCACTCAGCAGGAGACTGCTGTTATCGGCACCCGAGTCTGTGCCTACGGTCGACGGCGTCACTATCAAGAGGCCAAGTCAGATGCACAGCAACACAGTCAGGCTCTCAAGATTTTTCGTAGATTGAGTACGCCAATCAATCCCGGGGGTTCAGACCCCGAGGCAGCTACGGTATGGTTGGAGCGGATTACCCGCAACTTTGTTACTTCGAGAGTATTCAGATAGTCATCTGAGGACATTTTCGCGACCGTGCAACTTGAGAGGGAAGCATGATACTAGTGGCAGCATGTGCAGATCGGGGTTGGATGTGATTCTTTTAGCTGTTCATTAGATTGTTCCCGGAACAGTATCTTTCCCTCGATCCGTAGAGAGGACCATCACCAGCAGTTGTTGGATATACAGTAGAGAGGGATGACCGTCTCTTAGTATGAGGCAAGGTTCACGTTCCTGTACCGCTTCGCGCCGAGATGGTGCAAACCGAGGAGAGCCGCCACGGGTGTTCGAGAGAGGACTCACCCCGTCTGTCGCGGATCAAGTTGTTACCCTCATAATGAGGATTTTCTGCACTGGTGGATCAGGCGCTAGCCGTTGAGAAGCATCTTCAGGAGATCGCCAGAGCGCGGAAGGGCAGGCCGAGGCCGAGTGGCTTCTTAAGGCCGTCAAAGAGTCGCAATATTAAGAGGCAGAGGACCTCAGGATTGTTTCAACCACGGGCCCAGTCTGATGGGACACGACATGTTAGTGCAGCAGCGTCAGTTGGACCTGCCCTGGTGGCACAACTTTATCCATAGTGCAACCAGTTTGGACATCCGGGCCGGAACTGCCCATGGAGAGTTGTATTCACAAACCGTCCTGCAGGTCGGCCTACGAGAGCCGATAAGAGGACATGCCATCACGGCAACAGATTCTTCCACCACCACCGAGAGGAGAACTTCTGATTTAGCAGGGCCGAGCATACGCGATTGCCGAGCCCGAGCTGAGGGACTTGATACCGATCTTGAGATCGCTCAGAGTGCCAGTTTATGATATACATTGTGGATTGTGTTTGCTAACACTCGAGCTTTACCCTTAGTCGTATTGTTTTCGTGGTTATTTTCTGTCGGATCGAATTTAAAACTGGTAAACCCTACCTATATCTTAACACACCGACCAGAGGTGTGCTAGTGCCAACGAACGCCAGTTTGGGTGTGAAAGAGAAGTAACAGACCTAGTAGTACGGGAAGTTCTTTTCCTTCTTCGATAATGAGAATCGAGTTTCAAATAACCGATTGGTGAAACATCAGACGTTCATCGAACCTATCAGCAACGAATGCCCGAGCAGTGAAAGACTACGGTATTGACCAGTAGACGGTCCGAACGGTCACAAGAGATGACCAGGAAACGATGATATCAGAGTAGTGCAGCGGAAGCGTGGTGGGTCCATGCCCACATGAGTCGTAATCGACAGCTCCATCTACCCATGCTAAAGGAGTTAAGTTTTAAGGTTCGAACCATCGAAATTTTGTTGTTTCAAGTTCCTACTTAACGAGCGAAAAGTTGCACAAGTGGGTGTCGTACTTAAGAGATTGGATTAGAATGTGTTTTCTACGTTCATCCCGGAGGGACTAAACGGTTTGCCGCCAGTTCACGCGGAATAGGCGAATAACATCGAGAGTTGTTCAGACGACTTTCCCAGCGGAGAAGAATACGGAAAACGAGAACCGGGTACCAAGGTGTACCTTCGGCAGCAAGAGAAGAGCGAACGCCAAACGTCCCACGAGGACCAAGCATTACCATAAGGTTACGCCCTAGAAGTGAGAGCACCTCACGTGAAACCCGGCAACAGATAGCCGAGGGCGACTACCACAAGTTTCCAGGCCAGTAACAAGATGGCACCGAACGAAGCGTTGTGTGGTAGGTCGGATTTTGTGCCATGCATGGACACAAGGAAAGTTAAAGGTTAATCGTCGTGGCTTTAAGTTGTTCGAGTAACGATGGAAGGAACTGCGCTAGTTCCGGAACTGTTCAAATTATCGAGATCTTAGTGCATGACGATTACTTATTATGGGATGACTGGGTGGGCTTGACTATAAGTTGTTTTGATCGACAGCTCGCGTACGAGTGTTTCGCTGTCGAGTGTGATGATTGTACGTTTATTTTGGTGTCTTGAAGGACGCCTACTTTCGGCTAGAGTGCCAGTACGAGGTTCCACCGTTCTTGTTGTTGTACATCGCCTGACCTCTCTTCCCTCACCCACGACCGGCCCTCGCCACGCCCTCGTGTCAGAGACCGAACCTCACCGCCTCAACCTCTTCGCCTTCGCACCAATGTCGCCCCGTTCGCGTTTCGAGCCACGCCGCACCGACAAGGGGAGTTTCAGTGCAGGTGAGCAGTCCCTTAGGCTCGATTCACCTTCCCCGTCAGTCCTTCCTCCGAGTTTCACTCACGCGCGAGCTCGATTTGGTCGGAGCGACGCGACCGGAACTCCCAAGCTCCAGATCGCTGCTTTATCGCCGGCGAACCTCCCACACCACCAGATCTGGAACAGTGGGGCCTTAGAATCGCACCAACGACCTCCTCCGCCCTTGTCCAGGGCAAGCTGAAGCTTTGTCGCCTCTGCCAGCCACTGCCGCTCCTCCTCCGAGCTCTCCTGCCTCCGTCCTCAACTCACCGGAACCCGAGCTCGCCTCGTCCCTGTTCATAGCTCAGGCCAGGACCGAGACTTGGCCCAAGCCGAGACTCAACCTAACTGGGTCTTGGGCCTCTAGGCCAGTTTGGGCCTCGGGCCAGGCCAGGCCTGGCTACGGCCCAATCCGAGTTCGGATCTGGGTCCGGGTCTGGACCCGGGTTGGGCTCGGGTCAGGTTCGGATCTGGATTCGGATCCGGGTCAGATTCAGATCCGGTTTTCTGATTCGGGTCGGACTCGGGTCAGGGCCGGGTCGAATAGTTTAATTAATTAATTAATTTAAAGGATTTAAATCTGAGAACTTAAAGGACATAATTGATAAATTAAAGGACTTAATTGTTAAATTAGAGGACTGATTCGGACTGGACCGGGACTGATTAATACCTTTACTTGTTAAAATCAGACTTTGACCTCGATCGTGGAGAAGACTGGAGGTAGGCCCGGACGTCCGAAGCTAGGAGATCCAGATAGAGTTCGAGAGGTAGGGAAATACCTCGATACCTCCTCTTTTACGGTTGTATTAGAATGCATATAGGGAAACCTATGAAACGGATAAATAACTAGCTCGCTTATATGATGTGATTAACTAGAGTAGCCTTATAAACTGTGAACCACCTATGAGCCATGTCGTGCCGTAGGTGTTGGTATGTCGCGCTGGTAGAATCAGGCCATGTCGCACCTGTAGGATTGCGTGATTTTATTCGTTGTTGTTGTGTGCACAGTGTGATAGTCGGATAATAAATAACGAGCATGAAAGTGAGTAGAGGTGAACTTAGTGATGGATATTAGTGACTTTATTGGTTTGATTCGGTTTATATGACATGTTGAAATGTGGGCAGTGGGGAATGGATACCGGCTAAGCCGGTGGGGTTACCACGTTGAGTGTGGTGTCGTTAAGTGATGGTAAGTGCGTGATAGTTGTGTGTGTGTATGATTGTGAGTGTGATTGTGATTGTGGCTGCTTTGGTTACATGAGAAAGGTGGTTTCCCTACCTTCCGACCTAGAGTTGGTAAAACGCTGTGTCCCGCGAAGAGGTGGTTTGCCTACCTTCCGACTAGCACTCGGTAAAACACTGTGTTGTTCCGCGATGAGGTTGTGCCGCGAAGAGGCAATTTCGCTACCTTCCGTGTATCGGTAAAATGTTGTGTTCCGCGATGAGGTCGACTGCCTATCCTGACTGTGTGTTGGGGAAAGTTGCCTGTGCCTTCGTCGGGCCGAGCGGGTTGCTCCCCGAAACCGTGCAAGTATGTGAATTTCTTGTGTTGAGAATGCCTTGTATTTTGAATAAGTGGTTGCTGTGCTTGTGGCTGTGGTTGTTTCCCTTAGTGTAGCAGTCTGTGTTGAGTCAAAGTCGGAGATTGTTAGTCGGGTGAGTGTCAAGGTAAAATGTGTATTGTCTTTAAAATGAGTTACGTGTCACATCGGTTCGTCATCCTTTTTATTAAACTATTAAAATTGGAAAGACTCTCTTTGTAAGTTCATAATTAGGTGGATTTCGTGGCTTTTCCGTACTGAGCGTCAAGCTCACCCCTTACTTGTTTTCTACAGGTGTTAGCTATGATCTGGATTAGAGGACATCACGGAGCATGGGGCTAGCGAGAGTCCGGGAGTTGTTTTGTTTTGATATTAGAGACGTACTTTCTATTTTAAGACTTGTATTTGACTCGATTTGGTTTTATTATTGTTGGTTATTGGAACAGCTTTTGAACTTTTACATATTTTAAATCATTAATCTGTTATTTCTTAGTTCGCGCCCCGAGTTCGGCCAAGTACGGATTTGGGGCGTGACAGGTAAAGCACAATCATCACACAATCCTACGGGCACGACATGACCCACATGCAATTCTACAACACAACAAGTCCCAAACCTACAGGCACGACAGGCCCGCAAGTAATTCCACATTTTAAACAACTACGCTAGTTATTCACACCCTACATGCGATTCTACAATTATTCCGGTTACTCATACCCTATATGCAATACTAGTAACTTTCCTCATTTTAACCGGTATTCGCTACTTTTCCCTACCTCAACCGCGATCCAACTCGAATAACCACGAACCGCCTACTAGCCTCCTCCGCCGCGATCGGGAACAACGTCTAAGATCACAAAGTAATACGAGATTTAATAATAATTCAAGGGTGGTTTAAAGAGAAAACACCCAACTTAACCCCCAATACGTTTGGTTATAGACTATCTTTCTAATTACTCGATAACAACAAAATGGACTTTGAAAGGTCCAATTCTGCTCCATCACGGAGAGGGTCACAGAGCCTTGACGGGCTCCGTCACAGTTTGGGTCACGGAACCGTGACGTGCGCCGTCACGGTTGACGTCACGAAGCCGTGACGTGCGCCATCACGATTGACGTCACGGAGCCGTGACGTGTGCCGTCACGGATCCGTGACGGATCTGGGCAGTTTCCATCTTCTTCTTCCCTCAACTTCGTCCCAATGAATCCAAACCTCCAAAACTCCATTGTTAAGCTCCAAAACCTCAAAATTTGCATGCATCGTTGGATGAGCATGCCCCCTGAAGGACGGCGGCTGCCGAACCGCACCGACCGGTGGTGGGGCCACCACGCATGAAGGAGGAGGAAAACGTTCCGGTGACCTGACCAGTATCATCACCGGGTGGTGAGTGCTCCTATAATGCTCGGCCCGATCCCAAATCAGGTCCTGTCGTTGATACCTTGAGCGGTCCCCCGGTTCCCGGCGAGTTTCCAACAACGGAGCTTCGTCGAAACGGTGCGACAGGTGCAGCCATGGGGGCCTGTATTCCCGCCCCTGCATGGGCCAAGTGCACCATCGGTGCATGTCCATTGGCCTCATGGCCAAACCGAGATGAGGAGGCGAGATCCGGTAAGGATCCATAGGCGGCCACGGTGGGCGGGAGTTGCTTCCATTGACCGGACGGCGATGCAATGGATGAAACATCGTCGACGACTGAGGGTGTGGGGAGACGAGCAGCGTGGAAGAGAAGAAAAACAGCCGGGTGCAGTAGGCGGTGTGAGCGCGTCGGGCGGAGATGACGACGGCTGCGGAAATGGGAACCCTAGCTAGGGTACGATGAAACCTCTCAAAGAGGTAGCGGAGCGCTGTTGAAAGTAATATCTGTTAGTTTGAATAATTCCTAGTCTATAGGAAGTCCTTTTATCTAGGAGATAGTGGTTACGTTATCTTATCCCTAGTTTACAGGATTGTTAGTTTCAATTTCCTATTCTCGTTGTAAACAACTATATATATAGCTCTCTTTCATATGAATAAGATGTGTGAGTTGTTCCTCAATTAGCTTCTGGTATTAACAATTGGTATCAGAGCCAAGGAACTAAGAGTATGAGGCAAACACTGAGTGATCAAGATGTCAGAGAAGTTTGTGCAACCATCCATCCCGAGGTTTGATGGCCATTATGATTTTTGGTCAATGATGATAGAGAACTTTCTGAGGAGCAAGGAGATGTGGAACCTTGTGGAAGACGGGATCCCGACAACGGTGATTGGGACGTCGCAAGTGAGTGAGGCACAGAGAAAAGCCGTGGAGGAAGCCAAACTCAAGGACTTGAAAGTCAAGAATTATTTGTTCCAGGCAATTGATAGAGAGGTCCTAGAGACAATTCTTGACAAAAAGACATCAAAGGCAATCTGGGACTCAATGAAGCAGAAATATCAAGGGTCCACGAAGGTGAAAAGAGCACAACTTCAAGCTCTAAGAACAGAGTTTGAGTTGCTTGCCATGAAAGAAGGAGAGAAGGTCGATAACTTCTTGGGCAGAACCTTGACTGTGGTGAACAAGATGAGATCGAATGGTGAAACTATGGAGCAGAGTACGGTGGTTAGTAAAATACTTAGATCATTGCCATTCAAATTCAATTATGTTGTTTGTTCAATAGAAGAATCCAATGATCTAAGTACTTTAAGTATTGATGAATTGCACGGAAGTCTGCTTGTCCATGAACAAAGAATGCAGGGATACCAAGAAGAAGAACAATTGTTGAAGGTGTCCCATGAAGATAGATCAAGCAGAGGAAGGGGTTGAGGTGCGTTTAGGGGAGGTCGTGGTAGAGGCAGAGGACGAAAACCTCTAAACAAAGCAATGATCGAGTGCTATAAATGTCACAGGCTGGGACATTTTCAGTACGACTGTCCTGACTGGGAGAAAGAAAATTATGCTGAGTTGGATGAGGAAGAAGAGCTTCTATTAATGGCAACCGAGTTGAAAGAAGAAGAAGAAGAAGAAGAAGAAGAAGAAGAAGAAGAAGAAGAAGAAGAAGAAGAAGAAGAAGAAGAAGAAGAAGAAGAAGAAGAAGAAGAAGAAGAAGAAGAAGAAGAAGAAGAAGAAGAAGAAGAAGAAGAAGAAGAAGAAGAGATTTACTTAAAGTCTGCAGAGTTGGAGGAGAAAGAAGAAATGTTACTGATGGCTTATGCAGATCTTCATTAAACAAAAAGGGAAGAAGTGTGGTTCCTTGATTCAGGGTGTAGCAATCATATGACAGGGAACAAGGAGTGGTTCTCAGACATGCAAGCCATCTCCAATCGTACAGTAAAGCTTGGAAACGATACCAGGATGGTAGTAGCAGCAAAAGGTTGTGTAAGGATGCATTTAAATGGCATGACTCAGGTAATCTCTGAAGTTTACTATATTCTTGAGCTGAAAAATAATCTATTAAGCATAGGACAACTTCAAGAGAAAGGGTTAGCCAGTCTAATTCATGATGGAACCTGCAAAGTTTTTCATGACGAAAGGGGTTTGATTATGCATACTAATATGAGCGGGAATAGAATGTTTTATTTGTTTGCCTCTATGACAACAAAACATTCTAAATGTTTGCTAGCTGAAGATGTTTCAGAGAAAGAAGCTCATAAATGGCACTGTAGATTTGGGCATTTAAATTACAATAGCTTGAAATTACTTTCTTCTAAAAGGATGGTGGTTGGCTTGCCTATGTTGGAGGCTCCAAAGAAGGTGTGCACAACCTGTCTTATTGGCAAGCAGCACAGAATTCCCATACCAAAGAAGAGCTTATGGAGAGCATCAAGACCACTTCAGCTTGTGCATTCAGATTTATGTGGTCCCATCAAACCTGCTTCAAACAACAACAAAAGGTATCCTTTAACCTTCATTGATGATCTTTCCCGCAAGACTTGAGTTTATTTCCTACATGAAAAATTTGAAACTTTTAACGCATTTAAAAGTTATAAGATTGGGGGTTGAAAAAGAGATAAATGCCCATATGACATGTTTAAGGACAGATAGGGGTGGGGAGTTCACTTTAAACGAATTTAAAGTGTTTTGTGAGTCTCAGGGCATTAGTAGACAATTGACAGTAGGTCGGACTCCTCAACAAAATGGAGTTGCCGAGAGGAAGAATAGAACGATGATGAATGTTGTTCGATCCATGCTAAATGAGAAGAAAATTCCTAAAGTGTTTTGGCCTGAAGCTGTGAAGTGGTGTGTGCTTGTTCAAAATAGAAGCCCTACATCAGCACTTGAAAATCAGACTCCAGAAGAGGCATGGAGTGACATGAAACCAGTGGTAGATTATTTCCGTGTATTCGGATGCGTAGCACACGTTCATGTACCAGATCAGAAGAGAAGTAAGCTGGATGATAAGAGCATAAAATGTGTTTTCATAGGCGTCAGTGATGAGTCCAAGGCGTGGAAACTATATGACCCGGTCTCAAAGAAAGTTATCATCAGCAGGGATGTTATATTTTAAGAAGAAGAAAGTTGGGATTGGGGAAGAACATAAGAAGAAATCAAGCATGATATACTGGAATGGGAAGAAGAAGATGAAGTAGATGAAGCACATGAAGATGAACCAAATGAAGTGGACGATGTGGCACTTGAAGAAAATCTTGAACATGGTGCTCCTCCAACTGACCCACCATGTGACTCCCCAAATTCAACAAACTCCACCAATACACATGGAGATTTGGTTGAAGGGAGGGGTATGCGAGAAAGGCGAACACCAACTTGGATGACAAGTTATGACACTAGAGAAGGGTTTTCTGAAGAAGAATGCTTGAATGCAATGATGATGGTGATTGAAAATGATCCAGTTTCATTTGAAGAAGCCAAAAAAGCAACAAATGGAGGGAAGCAATGGTAGCAGAGATGGAGGCAATAGAGAGAAACCAAACTTGGGAACTCACTACGCTTCCGGAAGGAATCAAACCTATTGGAGTTAAGTGGGTTTTCAAAACCAAACTTAACGAAGACGGAGATGTGGAGAAGTTTAAAGCAAGGTTGGTGGCCAAGGGGTATGCCCAATGCTACGGAGTAGACTACACTGAAGTTTTTGCTCCCGTAGCCAGACTCGACACCATTCGGGTATTACTCGCTGCAGCGGCTCATTCTAATTGGGAGGTCTTTCAACTTGATGTAACAAGTGCATTCCTCCATGGAGAGCTTAAAGAATAAGTGTTTGTGAATCAACCCGAGGGGTTCATAAAGAAGGGAGAAGAAGAAAAAGTTTATAGACTAAAGCGAGCATTGTACGGTCTTAAACAAGCGCCGCGAGCTTGGTACAGCAGAATTGAAGGCTATTTTATGCGCGAAGGCTTCGAAAGATGTCCGAGTGAGCACACCTTGTTCACAAAATTGAAAAAAGGTAACATCTTAATAGTTAGCCTTTATGTTGACAATCTGATTTTTACCGGGAATGATAAGTTGATGTGTGATGAATTTAAAAGCTCAATGATGTTGGAATTTGACATGTCTGATCTTGGGAGAATGAAATATTTTCTTGGAGTAGAAGTTAAACAATGTGCAGATGGGATATTCATATGTCAAAGGAAGTATGCACGGGATGTATTATCAAGATTTGGCATGGTAAAAGCCAATGCAGTAAAGAATCCAATGGTGCCAGGTATGAAGTTATGTAAAGATGATGGTGAAGAAAAGACTGATGAAACTCTATTCAAACAAGTGGTAGGAAGTCTCATGTATTTGACTGTAACTAGACCTGACTTGATGTATGGTGTAAGTTTGATAAGCAGGTTTATGTCTAACCCAACTACATCACATTGGCTTGTTGCCAAAAGAATCTTAAGGTACTTGAAAGGCACCACTGATCTTGGTGTCTTGTACAAGAGAGGCGGAAGCAATTTGGAGCTCTTGGCTTATACTGATAGTGATTATGCTGGTAATTTAGATGACCGAAGAAGCACTTCTGGGTTCGTATTCATGTTGGGGTCTGGAGCTGTTTCTTGGTCTTCAAAGAAACAACCTGTGGTTGCTCTCTCTACCACGGAAGCGGAATATATAGCGGCGACATCTTGTGCTTGTCAGTGTGTTTGGTTAAGAAGATTGTTGGAAACACTTGGAAATGATCATGTGTGATAATAGTTCCACCATCAAATTATCAAAGAATCCGGTGTTTCACGGCAAAAGCAAGCATATAGATGTGAGGTTCCATTTCTTGCGAGACTTGGTGAATGATGAAGTCATTGAATTGAACTACAGCAACACTCAAGACCAACTTGCAGACTGACAAAACCAATAAAACTGGATCAATTTGAAAAACTTCGAAGCATGCTTGGAGTGACTGAAGCTTCAAAAGTAAGCTAATTAATACATATTAGCTTAAGGGAGGGATTATTGAAAGTAATATCTGTTAGTTTGAATAATTCCTAGTTTATAGGAAGTCCTTTTATCTAGGAGATAGTGGTTATGTTATCTTATCCCTAGTTTACAGGATTGTTAGTTTCAATTTCCTATTCTCGTTGTAAACAGCTTAGCTCTCTTTCATATGAATAAGATGTGTGAGTTGTTCCTCAATTAGCTTTTGGTATTAACAAGCGCTCTGTTGGATAAGTTCCTTAATATTTCCATGGTTTTCATTTTTAACAATCCACATATTTGCGGACGGGTTGAAATGGTACGAATGGGCCAGATATACGCCCATGCCCTGAAATTAAAATACATCGTCTCTTGTTGGGCCACTCAATAAGTCACTGTTCAGCAGACTTTCCGAAGTAGCCCACAGCCGGTACTACGTCCAAGTGTAGTCGAGTTAACAGAAGCAAGCCCATGTCCTCCTGCTTCTGACCAGTCCAGCCCAAACGTAGGTGCTGTTTGTTATCATTTTTAATTCATGGACTCAGTAGTAATCTAGTCTACTAAAAAAAAATGCTGCAGTTATGCTTTCTTTTCATTATAATATCATCAAAACCAATGAAAGAGAAAAGAAGATTAGTCTACCCTAAAACGTTACTTATATTTTAATTGTTCTTTATATAAATAAATAAAAAGTATTCTTCGTAAAAGGGTAAGGCACGATATCGATCTTGTCTTGTTCATTCCCCTTCATATCGACTAATATAATATTCAACTCATTTTGAAAACAAATATAAACAGTGAAGCGCCGGGCTGGTTTGTCTCATTATTGATTGGGTCACGGCGTAAATTACTGCTGGATTTGCTCCACACTCTTTTATTTCGCCGGACAACCCCCGACTTTATTCTTTTTTGCAACTACACCCCAATTCCAATTTTAATCTGACGTGTGAATGGGGAAGATTCAACCCAGATAATAATGTCCCCACTCCCGCCTGTCCAAATTATGTTGTTCCTTTTTCCTCAAAGATGGAGAAACTATTGCCATCGGAGATCTGTTTCAAAAATTGCACTCGAGTCTTCCCATTTCGATGGATTCCGAAAATGACCCCTTCTAGTTCTAATTGGTTCAACTTGAACCCCACAGACACGGTCTTAATAAGTGGCTAGTCCATCAAGTACGCCAAGTCTTTTTCATATCATCAGTAAAGATCTATTTGCATATGGAATGTGGTGGAATGTCCCCTTCATTACTCCATTTCGGCCATGACTTCTTCTTCTTCCTCCACAATCAATATAACTAAATTCAATACATCAATCGTTTTATCAAACCATTCTTAATCATTCATTATTGCCGTTGTTGATCAGAAGAAGAAAAAAAAGCTCAGATTGTAAATACATATCTGTTTTTTTTAAAATAAAGATTCATTAATCATAATAAACCTTACATACCATACGAAACAAGCCTTACATCCACCGATCGTTTTCGAAAACCCAAAAACGACCAATGGGATGATAACTCTCGAAACAAAGCGACAAAGCGCCTAGACAAACAAGGACCATGTCGGTCTTTCTTATCGACGGTTCGAAAAAAACCATCGATAGAAAAATCCAACCGATCACGCCACCATAGGTAGCAACCACATCCACCGAAAACCCGTCGGTCAAAGACAAGTCCTTTACGACGAAATTCCGATACATGGGACTTGGAGGAAAATAAAACAACAAGACACAACAATATAACAAAATAACGACATCAACGAAACCGAAAAGACTCATGGCCGGCCTCTGATGGTCGAGGGTGGGATCGGAGCAAGGCGGGAGATGGACGGCGCCGACAGCGTAGATCTGATCCGCTTGGGGCAATGGCACGGGGCTGGCCGGGTGAGCATTGTAAGCAGGAGCATGGCTCGGACTGCGGCTCTCTGGCGAACAGTGGGAACAGATCAGGCTGTCTTGCTGGAGAAAGGAGCATGACGGAGAGGCTCGTCCAGAGTAGTTTAGGTCGTCGAAGTCGAGTGCTAAGGCCGGAGGAATGGAACGCGCTGCCGATCGTCGTCGCCGGGAGGAGGTCGGGGGAACGACCGGGTCAGGGAGGCATGAGGACGGAGCATGGGCCAGATCTGGTCGGAGAAGGGCGAGGGAGGGGCTGAACATGCCGAGTGATGGAGGAGGGTCGGACGGTCTGTGGCGAGCATGGCCGGTGGGGAGTGGTGTGGGGGAATCGGACGGTCTGTAGCAGGCAAGGTCGGTGAGGAGCGGTGTGGGGGAAGGGGGGTGGAACTGGCCCAAGGCGTGGCCGGACGGAGGCGAACGACAGATCCCGACGGGGGGAGTGGCTTGCCGGCAGATCTGGACGGTTTGAGAGCTTGACCGGCAGATCTGGCCGGCGAGGTGGAGGAGCAACGATCTGAGGACGTAGGGGCTTCCGCAGCACAAGAGACCAGGACTGGCGCAACGGACGGAGGACATAGCCGCACCGGCAGCTCTTGTGGCCGGAGCCACGAGAGTTGCCGATGGCGGCGGCAAGTACCGAGAGGGCGTAGGGTTTCTAGTTCTCTAGCTTGAGAGAGAGAAAAAATGTAAATACATATCTGTTATGTATTAGATGAAGTTTGATAATAATCTATTATTTTTAAAAGTTAGGATTATGAAAATAGAGACAGTATATAAAGTACAAATGTACTAAAAATGTTTAGTTGAGTAAGAAAAAGCTACCCCAGCTCACAGTCACTCACTCCTTTTGAACAATAATGATAACCACCACCCAACCAAAAAACTAATGAAAGCTGGTCCTGTCTGCCCACACTTAATTAAGGGGGTGCATGTCTCTCCTCTTTTGTGTTTATCCCTCAAGATTAATGAAATTAATATTTTAGTTGAGTGTTTCTTTCACGTAATTACGCTTTATTTGTGTCAATTCTTAATTATTCTAAAGTTGGCGTCAATAAAAAGATTGAAATCTAGCTAACTTGCAGTGTTCATTCATTTATATATTTTTGTTAGTCCACAAACCATTCCTTATTCTTTGTTCATCCCAAGAGATTACGAGTATCTTGCTAATAAGGTTTAGCATCTTGCTTTAACACCACGTAATTAGTTTTTTTTTTGTATAGATATGGAAATTTCCGAGGCAGTTGAGCAGAACAAAACGATGCAACTGCCACCACCACCACGGGACAGGACAGTATATTGGCACAACTTTAGGGCTGTCCCATGCATGCTGACGTGGCTCCCTCTGGCTGGGAGTGTGGGACCACCAGTAAAACAACTCATCCCAATCCACAATACCTTTTATCTCCTCCTCCTCTAAAGATATAACATTTTAATATGATTACAAGGTACGAAGACCTTACATTTGATTTGGCATCTCGATGTAAAAAGAAGGTTGGGAGCAGTGATCTCCAAGCTAAACATTCACAAATCAAACGGTTATTAATGTTAACTGGAATGTTGACAACAAAAGACAGGTCATCAATATCAATGGTCCACCTCATAGAAACCCACCTGGCAATCTTTTGGAAGGTCTCAATATTGTTATTTTACACTCAACAATACTCATACGCGTCTCTTTGTGTAAAATCATGTACCTATATATTTTTTTTTACTTATTTTTATAACCAGAAATGGTATGGAAATGAAAAGAAGCGTTCTCACTCGCTTTTCTTTCTTTTAATCCTCCTCACTCTAGAGCCGACATAAGTTTTGTTTCTTTTCTTCATATTATGTGACACAAGCTTGAGAAAGAATTGGCTCTCAATCTGCAACGCACTACCTCTAAAGTATTTTTTGTTGTTGTTGTTGTGGATGCAATGGCTTTCTGTAGATTTGTAGTTTTGTTCTTTATCCATATTTGCTTGGTTGCGAGCTTTTCTTCTGCCGGAGATCCATTTGTGAACTATGAATTTGAGGTCTCTTACATCACCGCTTCCCCTTTGGCCGTTCCCCAACAGGTCCGCTCATGTTCTTGCTCTCTCTGCTTCTTTTTCATGAATGGTTTGGCAAGTTTCAACCTTTACTTTAATACCTATGGAAATGTGCCTCTAGAGTTCGACTTCTCGAGCTCACTGTTGTTGCTCAGCTGGAATGGAACATGGGTTTTCAGTGGCTCTCCTGGTTCTGCTACTAAACGTTTCTATTTCTTGTTTCCCAACATTTTGCAGGTCATTGCCATTAATGGCAAGTTCCCAGGTCCTACTTTGAATGTGACTACAAACAACAATGTGGTCATCAATGTGCGGAACAAGTTGGATGAGGATCTCCTCATCACCTGGTATAGGATTTACTCTTGTATTGAGGTATTGGTACACTCCTATGGTTGGTTATATAAGCTGTTGAACTTTGGGGGTGTCTCAGGTCTGGGATTCAACAAAGGCGAAGCTCGTGGCAAGATGGTGTTATTGGCACTAATTGCCCCATTCCTCCTAAATGGAACTGGACTTACCAGTTTCAGGTCAAGGACCAAGTTGGGAGTTTCTTCTACTTCCCTTCTCTGCATTTCCAGAGAGCAGCTGGTGGATTTGGTGGCTTTGTTATTAATAACAGGGTTATAATCCCAATTCCTTTTGATACTCCTCATGGGGATATTACCATTTTGATCGGTGATTGGTACATCAGGAACCACACTGTATGTGTTTGTTCCTTTACTTAACTTTTTAGCATCAAATTTATGAAGCTTAGTTTGTTTAAACCTGTTTTTTGGTAATGTAGGATTTGAGAAAGTCCTTAAGTGCAGGGAAAAGCCTCGGGATGCCTGATGGAGTCCTTATTAATGGGAAAGGCCCTTACAGATACAATGATACACTTGTCCCTGAGGGCATTGACTATGAAAGAATTGATGTCCACCCAGGTAACAATTATTGTTCAGAATGCTATCAAAGTCAGGAATCTACCTAAGACATTTTCATTTATTACTGGAAGCCTGTCTACCTAAGGCATTTTCATTTATAACCTTTGACATTCTACTAATGGAGGAATTATGTTGTGGTGTGATGCTGATAGTTTATAATTTTAGTAATTCTCATTACTGTTTTGGATTTGGACTGGATTTTAGAAGGTGATTAAGCAAACTTTAGTGGTTTTTGAATCTTATGTGTTTATAAGATGCATTTGTTTTCATCTGTATTTAAGTATTACTATTAGGTAAGAAACTGCTTTATTTCTATTATGTATCTTATACTCCTAAGATGAAATTTATCAATTATGTGAGAGGATGTGATTTGGATGGCAAAGTAACAAGCAGATAAACTTAATAGAAGGGCATAGCCTATCTATTTGTCCGTATATACCTTGTTTAGTTCTGTTTGATATGAGACTTACGAAGTTAACATTGTTCCATGTATACCTTTTTGAAGGAACCTTCTTTACTGGCAGATAACAATGCACACTAATTTTACTTACACTTCGATCTAGATTAACTCTGGAACAAAAATTCTTATGGCATTTTCGTCCTATGTTGTTAAAGCCCACATATACATGACCAGTGATTGACTACATCACACTTATGCAGGAAGAACTTATCGCATTCGCGTTCACAATGTTGGAGTATCAACAAGTTTAAATTTCCGGATTCAGAACCATAATTTGCTTATGGCAGAGACAGAGGGGTCGTACACAGTGCAACAAAATTATAGTAGCCTAGATATTCATGTTGGACAATCATATTCTTTCCTGGTCACCATGGATCAGAATGCAAGTACAGATTACTACATCGTAGCAAGTGCAAGGTTTGTAAATGAATCAGTTTGGAAAAGAGTTACTGGTGTTGGAATATTGCACTATTCGAACTCAAAAGGGAAGGCAAAAGGTCCCCTGCCAGAGGCACCAAGTGATGAATTTGACAAAACATTTTCAATGAATCAGGCAAGATCCATCAGGTATGTTCAAAATGTGGCTGTTCTGATTCACCAATTAATTCTATTCTGATCATGGTTCTTATATTTTGGGGTAAAATCATGCAGATGGAATGTTTCTGCCAGTGGTGCTCGGCCTAACCCACAGGGCTCTTTCAAATATGGCTCAATCAACGTTACTGATATTTATGTCCTTAAAAACAAGCCACTTGTAAAGATTGATGGGAAGCAAAGAGCAACGCTGAATGGGATCTCATTTGTGAACCCTTCCACGCCAATTAGGCTTGCTGACAAATACAAACTGAAGGGAATATATAAGCTTGATTTCCCTGCTAAGCCACTTACGGGAGCACCCCGGATGGAAACATCAATAATTAATGGTACATATAGAGGATTTATGGAAATAATACTGCAGAACAATGACACCAAGATGCAAAGCTACCACTTGGATGGATATGCATTTTTTGTAGTTGGGTAGGTACCTTGTTCCATCATCACCACTTCTTTTAAAGATTTCTCAACTTTGCTTTAACAAGTACTCTATGATCAATTACTTGCAGGATGGATTATGGTGAGTGGACAGAGAATAGCAGGGGTACATATAACAAGTGGGACGGAATTGCTCGTTCAACAACACAGGTACATTGTACAGAATTTGCTTGTATAGACAGGTTTTCTTGGAAACTTGATTGAAAGTGTAGGAAATAAGCCCTTAAAATTTGAATGAAAAGCAATGTTTTCTGGAAAAAATATCTGTGAAATGGAGTGCCCCGAAGCTAGTATTTGCTTTTATAACCTAATGTTGGTTCTTTGCATCAGTGGGACACTAGATTTTCTGTATACCATGAACTGCTTATGATCTTGTAACAATTGATTAAAACATACCAAACCTCTTAATGCATTTTTAGTGATGTTGCTTGACAAGAATCCATTTGCTCTTGTTTATTACTGTAGTTGAATCAACTATGAAAAATCAGGCCTACTTAGTATAAGAGAGATTGCATATTACAACAGTGAACAAAACCTTATGTAGTGCACAGGACAAAGGTGAAAGACATCGAGTCCTCGGGACATTCCTATTATAAAAAAGTGTTAACTCCGAGCAATGAGCATGATCTAAAACTGTGTGTTGACTAGGTTTTCCCTGGAGCGTGGACAGCAATCTTGATCTCACTGGACAATGTGGGAGTGTGGAATTTGAGAACAGAGAATCTTGACTCATGGTATCTTGGCCAAGAAACATATCTTAGAATCGTCAATCCAGAGGCCACTAACAAAACTGAGCTGCCAATGCCTGATAACGCTCTCTTTTGTGGCGCTCTCAGCAAATTGCAGAAGTACGTATCATTTCATGCATACTTATACTTGAGTGTGACAAAATTCTGAATGCTCATTTTGTTTTGTTTTGTTTTCCAGGCCACAAGACACCTCTTCATCAGCATCAATCATGAGTAGTGGATCCAAGTTGATCTTTACCGCGCTTACCATCACGTTCTTGTTAACCTCTACTGTCCACTAAGCTCTTTCATGCAAATTTCAAATGTCTAAATTCTGCTTGCCAAATTCTGGTATTAGTGAGGTTTGTGGTAGCAAGTGTTTAGGTGTGTAGTTTGAGTCCTCTTGATATGAATCTTGGGTGATTTTGAATATGTGTTTGTTTAAGTGTCTTTAATGTCCCCAGCAATTGTCGGCTTAATTAATTTATTGTCATTCTTTTTATACGTTGTATTCACGTACTAATGAAAGCTCATCCATTTGTATAAAACATTTCTGTTACCGGTGATGTAAAAAATGGGGTAGGCGGATGTTAAGGTGCCGAATTTTGTAATTCAGAGTTGTTTAATGAAATGGGTGGACAGTTTTGGATCCGGTGAATTAAACCATGTCTATAAGCATTTTGGATTTAAATCCGTAAAAAGATGTTTTACTAAGATAAAATACACATGCAATCACTGATGCATATCCGTTTTTACATATTTTTTTTTGTCTCTTAGAACATCCACATTCATAATACTGGTCTAGCATTATTAATTTGTGTTTGAAAGGAAAGAAACAATTGACACGTAGGAAATGGTGACAACCACAATTACAAAAAAACAAAAATTTCAAAACTCTCTCTAGACCTTTTCAAAACCCTACTCTTACCTTCAGGCGCCGCCAATCCCTCCGCCGGTGATGATCGTGGCTCCGGCCAGTGCTGTTGTCGATAGAGGCTTCTCCTCCACTCCTTCCCCTTCATCTCCCTCCCTTCCCCCTTTTCTTTTCCCTTCAGCTCTCTCTTTCCTCGGCTCCGGCTTGTGCTCCCACCTGCGAGAGTCGATGAACGTTGTATGTTGTTTCTTGGCTGGCGCGTCTCAGTTTCGGACGGAGGTGGCGTCTCGCGCGCGGGGTGTTGGTTATGGCGACTCGTTCCTCCCTCTGTCATCTCCTCTTCTCTAGTGGCGGTCCGGCCTCCCTCGCGGGTTGCAGATCCGGGTTCGTGGCCGTCTAGGCTGTCCAGTGGTGCTGCTCTCCGAAGTCGTGTGCCTTTCCTCGTCTCCGGTGAGTTTGTTCTGTTTTCTTAGATCTGGTTTAGGAGGATTTGGTGAAGAAGGACTTCGCAGATGCTTGGAGATCCGACCAAGATCAGTAATGATGGGCCTCTTCTGTTTCGGCCTCGGTGGACGGAGTTGCGCCGATGTCTGGAACTATGTTCCCTTGGTTGCTGCTCCTCTGGGTTGGGCCGGCGATGCTGGGCCCGGGTTGGGTCTGGGACCGGGTCGGGTTTGGGCATTGGCTTGGGTTTGGATCTGGGCTGGATATGGTTCGGTAATGGGCCGGGTTACACCGACCTAGAAGCCCAGAACCAGCCTTCCAGAGTTCTGTTTCGGCCAGTTCACGTCCAGTGTTTCTGTCTTCAGTTCGGCCATTCCGACGGTTTTTGTAAAGCCCGCTTTATTTTAAAAGGGTAATAGTTTGCATTCTGAAACGAGGGGGTAAGAACTTGCAACAAGTGCTTTGTGGAAAAGAAAAATAAAAAAAAGGAAAAAGGGGAAGAGATTGGGCTGGGCCTGACTGACCAGGCCCGGTCAGTGACCAGGCCCAAGCCAGAATGGGCGAGCCCAACTCGTGAAGTCAGGACCAAATCTCAGCGCAACCCAACCCTAACAACAAAACCCGAAACTCACCGCTTCAGCTCCCATTCTCGCGCACGCATCCCTATGCGCGTCTTCTACCTCGCGACTTCTCTCTCTCGCGAACTCTCCGTCGCCATCTTCCTCTCGAGCTTCGTCGGAGACCTGAAACGCGTCGCCTGACCTCCTCCTCCCACCTCGACCCACCAACTCCACACCCCCGTGCCAGAAAACACAAAGCCCTCTCTTCTTACTCCTTCTTCTTCCCCCCTCGATCTGAATCGCACCAGCGCCGCCGTGCAATCGAGCTCGCCACATCCTTAACGGGCCAGATCCGACACAGTGAGGCCTCCTCCAACCTCGTTTCTACTCCCCCGTCCAACCTTTCTCCAGAAAACCGCTCGCTCGCGAGCTTTTGTTGGCCGAGCTAGGGTGGGAGAGATTCGCAGGAACCCTTCGAGCCCCGATCTGAGACTCTCGCACCGGCGACGCTCCTCACCATCAGATCTGGACGGAGAAACCCTGTTATTCGCACCAACCACCTCCCTTCGCCTCTCTGAGCTCCTGACGCCGTCGAGAAACCATCC
The DNA here is from genome assembly GCA_963921825.1 of Erodium maritimum. Lineage (NCBI taxonomy): Eukaryota > Viridiplantae > Streptophyta > Magnoliopsida > Geraniales > Geraniaceae > Erodium > Erodium maritimum. The sequence continues at coordinate 61,737,769 of OY997593.1, forward strand.
GAGCCCTTCTAACGCCGTAGGCGGTGGCCGGAGTCGCTCTGGCTCGTCGGAGCTGGAAGAAGCTCGACCTCGAGCTTGAGCAGGCCTTGGGCCTGGGGGAAACGTTGGGCCGGACGGTCCTAGGCCAGGATTCGACCCTCGGGCCAGACCCAGAGTTGGGCTTGGGTCAGGCCCAAGTCTTTGGTCTGGGTTCTGACTCGGGTCTGGGTCGGGTCTGGGGCCGGGTCCGGTGAGGCTTAGATCCGGGTTCGGACCGGGTCTGGATCTGGGTCAGGTCTGGATTCGGGTCGGACTCGGGTCGAGCCAGGTCAGGACATAATAAATTTAATTAATTTAAATTGGATAATTCAAAGGACTAAATTAGTAAAGGACTGATCTGATAAAATCAGAGGACTTTTGGACTACCGGATTTGATTGGACCCTTTTACCTGTTAAACCCAGACTCGAACTTGAACTTCGCCCGAGAGCTTGGATTTCGCCCGAGAAGACGGAGTTGGCCCGGACGTCAGCAGCTAGGAGACGTAGCTGTTGTGATCGCCTTGAGGTAGGGAAAAGCCGTAAACTCCACTCCTGATTTAAATAACGCTAATAGCATGCCTGCATGCTCATTAATAACCGGAAAGGTCGTAGATTTCATATAGTATGAGATTCACTAAAATAACCGTATTTCGATTATAACAACAACCGAACGAGTCTTAGTATGCATATAGGATGCGATTCACTAGTTTAACTCGCTTTCAATACTGGGGAATTGTCGTGCTGGTAGATGGCCGTGATGAGCCTTAGGATTGTTTGTGATTGCCTCACATGCCTTACGTGCTTAGTCTTTACGTTAAGATAAGAGTCTAATTAAACAAGATAAATTGCGACGTTAGTTTATGGATGCTTAAATGGTTGATTGAATGAATGTTGGTATGTTTGGTTGAATGGATGTTAGAATGATTGATTGAATGAATGTTTGAGTGTAATTGATTGTGGTAAATGGTATGATCGGGTGAGTTATAGACCGATGGATCGTGATTGGTAAGTATATCGGTAAGTGTAAAGTTATATGGATTCTTGTGGTGGGTTGTGATAGAATTGTGATTTGCTTAGCTTTGGTTGTTCCATGATTGTTTAGTATGGTGTTCTCTTGTGTGTGTCTTTTAAGTGGGGTTGTATTCCGGTATAGCACCCACACTGCGGTGTGGGGTAGTGCTTGTAAGGTACCTACACCGAGGGAGTATAACGGTGTCGTATAGTACCTAAGTCGATGACTTGTGATCCGGTATGGTACCTACACCGAGGGGATATACCGGTGTGGGGTAGTATCATAGCCGGGAAATTTTTTACCATGCGGGGATGGTTATTCGTAGTCCGGTATGGTACCTACACCGAAGGGATATACCGGTGTGGGGTAGTATCATAGCCGAGGGATTGTTTACCCTGCGGGGATGGTTACTTGAGATCCGGTATGGTACCTACACCGAGGGAGTGTTCCGGTGTGGGGTAGTATCATAGCCGAGAGATTGTTCACCCTGCGGGGATGGTTATGGTTACTTGTGCTTCACTCCGAGTATATGTGTCCTGCGGGAGTATTCTGGGAAGGTTATCCTGTTTCACCCCGATGATCTATGGTCCTTTGGGGACATTTCCGGGAATCCCGACGCTATGCATCCTTTCAGGGATGTTTCCGGTAGCCCCGAAGTATGTGTCTCTTCTGGACCGAGTGGAAATCCGATATGACACAAGGACTATTGTGGATCGGAATATTGTATCCGATATGATGCAAGAACTAATTGTGGATCCGAGTATCGTGGTTTAAGTTATTGGCGTGATATTTAAATACCCTCGTTTTAGTAATTTTATCAAAGATTACATCGTCCTTCCTCAATCTTCTTAAATTAATGTTTTCCCCTTAAGCGTTGAATATTATTATTGTTCTCTTTACCTTAACATCTTGCCGGTTAATCGTGTCAATTGTACCTTGTGTTTGATTGTGTTAATTCAGTTTTGATTATCCATCTTTCGGTACTTATGCGTCTCTTTAGTTGTTTCTTTGGTTGCTTGAGTTATCTCTTCCCCGTGGTCCGTTTGTTAGTTAGTTCAATTGGTGAACGAGCTTTTCTCCCGTTAATTTCCCTTGAGTTACTAGTTGTGTTAAGCTTTGTACTTATAAATTCCTTAAATTGATTTTGTTGTAAAACGGAGATCCTTTCACGTTACTACTTTTTCCTACTGAGCGTAAGCTCACCCCCTTTTTGTGTTCACCGTTGTTTACAGGTTGCAGTGCTGAGTAGGCCTAAGGGATGTCTCGGAGCTCGGGAGCTCGTTGAGGGTCCGGGATTGATATGTTAGAGATGTACTTGATCGTTTTTGCTTTTAAATCTGTTTTATCTGTGTTTGAACGGGGGACTCACGTTAGTCTTACCGAAATTATTATTTTGGGAGTAAAACTTGAGATTTAATTGCTTTTGATTTCACTTTTTGTAACGTTGTTTTATTTTTCCTTGTTCACGTCTCGAGTCCGGTCAAAAACCGGATTGGGGGCGTGACAATTTGGTATCAGAGCCTGGTTACATTTTGAAATTGTTTTCAAAACCTCGGATCGTACGTCAATTAGGTGGGAAGAGTTAGGTGGTCTAAGTCGTAGTACTCAGTGACGCAATGCAGAATTATCCGGTGTGTAGAGTTGGAACGACAAGAGTCTTAAGTGTTCAAGCGCTTTGTTTAAGTTGACTCGTTCATGTTATGTTGGTTGTGTCGCTTGACTGGTATCTTTTACTCTATTTGATATATGCCTCAGTTGATCTGTGATGCCGATCGGTTGAGATCGGGGTTGGTTTAACGAGCGATGCTCAGGCTGGTTATGAAGTGTTAATTGTGGAATTGTTAAGTGGGTTGCTACCTTGGGTTGGCCGTTATTTGATTGGTGAATTGGAAATGTTGACTTGCTTAAGTGTTGACCGTTATTTAATGGGTGAAATTGAAGTGTTGATCCGATTGGGTGTTAATTGAGTAAAGGGTAGAAACCCGAGTGGTACTTGCGATACTTTACTGTGATGTGTACTTTTGATGGTTGTGGTATGTCTGGTGTGCTGAATGTTGTGTGAAATTGGTTATTAATGTCCCGCTTGAGCGGATGGTTAATGGAATATACGAATGGGTCATGCCTAAATTTCGGTAAAACTGAAGTGTTTGCACTATCACGGGTTGACTCAGGGGCGCCACTATAGTTGAACGTGATAGGGGGATGTCAAGAGGTTACAACAAGATTTGGGGACGCCTGAATCAGGTTGTAACGACGCGAGATCGACATGAATGTTATGATAGAAGGTTAAGGTGTTAAGAACTTATGAAAAAGGAATTAAGATTATAATTCGTGAACTTGTTTGTGTTATGATTTTGAACCCCATGCGATGGGAAAATACCCGACCGAGACGTATGCCGGTTTGGTATGTTGTTTGTGCGAATTGTTTGAAACTGTGCCTCCTGCGGGAGTTGATTGTTGCGTGTTTTGATTCTATGAGACGCACAAGTGTGCAGGCTTCTCTTCTTTATAAGGTATTATATATATGACTGTACTAAGAATAAGTTTAACCGTGGTCCGAGTATGACCCTTGTAAAACGCGTGCGAACGTTTTTGCTTTAATCGAACTACTTTATTCGAGATTTGAGAAACTGAACATGTGCGTTATATGTGCAACGAGTATACGACATGTCTCGCGTTTACGTTCCGAGAGACACCAGGATGCCGCTCAGCTGGGGGCCAGAGACAGATACTTGTTATTGAGCAGGCAAGGGCAGCGAGTGCCCAGGGTGCTACTTCTGCATAGCACCGGAGTTCTGAGGATGGACCGTCAGGGTTACCACCCAAAGCTCCTCCGGTCTCCGAGCCGATCCAGGCAACCCCTCTAGAGGAGGTGATTCGCGCAGTTCTCGTGGCGATCAATGCCTAGAGAGAGACTGCAGCACCGGCACGTGAGACCGTGCCTACTGCTACCGCAGCCTATGTTAAGAGACCAGGGTTGGGGATGATTTTTAGATTTTCAGCAGACTGTTCCTGGAGCAGTACTTCCCTCGATCTGTTCAAGATGATAGACTCTAGCAGTTCCTGGAGCTGCGGCAGAGAGGGATGACCGTCCCTAAGTATGAGGCGAGGTTCACATCCTTATCTCGCTTCGCACCAGAGATGCTGCAGACCGAGGAGAGCCGGTGCAGGCGTTTCGAGAGAGGACTCATCCCGCCTATCGCGGATCGAGTTATTGCATTCAGGACTGAAGAGTATTCTGTGCTAGTGGACCAGGCACTAGCCGTTGAGGGGCTTTTCCGAGAGACCGCCAGAGCGCTGGAGATCAGGCCGCCGAGGCCGAGTGGCTTCTTGAGGCCGTCAGAGGGCCGCGATCCTAGGAGGCAGAGGACATCGGGATTCTTTCAGCCACAGGCCCAGTCCGGTGGGATACGACGGGTTGGGGCAGTAGCGTCTGTTGGACCTTCTCCGGTGGCACAATTTTGTCCTTCGGCCAGACAGTTGGGTCATCTGGGCCGAGACTGTCCATTGAGTGGAGGATCTACAGACCGCGCCGTATGTCGTCCGGCAAGAGCCGGGGAGAGGCCGCGTCCCGACGACAGGACATAACTTGGTGTTGTTCGGCGAGGGGTTAGCGGTTTCGGTATCAGAACGCTCAACTCGAGTTCCAGCCTCGGATCCCCAATAATGATGATTTCCCCAGCTAGTTAGGAAGTTTGGACTCGCTCTTGGTAGAAAATACTAGTCCTTTCCTTTTGGGGGTTTTCTGGGTGTTGGCCGGATTTGCTTATTGGAGGATTGAGTGCGAGTTTCAGTAACTGCCAGTTAGGGGGTGCAGTTTTTGCAGGGTTTCTGGTTTGGCTTTCGGTGTGGCGTTGCGCTTCTCGGTTGGCTTTGGTTTCAGTTCTGTCCGGATTTTGATTGGATCGTGCTCGGTATTATTACACGCCTTCCCCCTTGGGTCCTCGCTAGGTGTTGGGCGGCGAGGGGTTACCGATCATGGTTTCGGAACGCTCAGCTCGTGTTCTTGCCTCAGAATTCCGGTAGTTTGACTTACTGCTCCCTGCTAGGAGGTTTGTGTTCGTTCGGTAGAAATACTGGTCCTCCCCTTAGGGGCTTTTCTCGGTGTTGACCAGATTAGGGTTGGAAGACTGAGTTCGAGCTCCAGCGTCTGTTGAAAGTCTTTTTTGTTTGTGCTTCATATTGGTTAAATCTGGATGCTTCAGTTCCTTTTATAGCGCTTAATGGTTGTTAAATCTAGGTATTAGACCTTGTCTTTGTAGTGGTTTCCTACGTGAAGCGGCTGGTTTGTGGTAGCTTCTTGCGTGAAGCGGTGTGTTTTCTGGTTTTGGTCTTCCTTAGTTATTGTGGTTGGTTTGTTACTGTAACTCTTCTTTATCCTCAAAATAGGCCTAATTTAAATTTGCTTTGCTGATAAAAAACGGAGAAGACTTTTTAGTGACGTTTAACTATTTTGTCTACAATGGGGTAATGCTAGACTAAAACTAGACTTATTTCTTTTATTATTATTTTAAGAATAAGAAATAGCTTTCATTAGTTATAGGAGAAAGTCATTACAACGACCAGTACCTTTAAGAGGATATTGATCCAATAACTCTCAGAAACAAACCGTTCCAACAAGTGCCGGTTATAGTACTCGTAACTAGTACGGAAAAATAATCAAAATCTAGAAAAGTAATCCAAAACTAAAATAGAAAGTAAAACCAAAAGATGTCAGCTGCCATGAATAGCTCAAGGTGGGGCCTAAATGCTGCTTGGTCCCTGCTTTCCAAGGACTTGTTTTAATGAAGCCACCGAACTTGATCTGGTGATATGGCCGGGAGGAATGGATCGTATCAGGGACTCCTCCCGGAGTAGGTCCCTGGAGCCATGGATGCCACTCATTCCTCCTGGCAGGGTTGTTTCCCAGCCCACGCCTCATCCTCTCGCGGCTCCACCGCCGTGTTCCTCTTTTGACCTCCAGGGCCCTACATCATACTAGTTGAACCAGATCCAAGAAATCTTATCTCCGAACACCTAGGGAGGATTATCTCTAAACACCCAAGGAGGCCTATCGTAGACTGGCAGGGACACCTAGGGTAAGGTGCCATCCTTTGGCGAACACGAGAGCCTAGAATCGGGTTAGGTTCCAAGTCCGGGGTTATGATGGGCTCCTTCCCCTTAGACGATCCGACCTTAGGTACCAAGCCTGGGGTTAATGGTACGAACCCCGTTGGTGTGGGAAGTTGTTAACGTCCCCAATCTGTAGCGTACGACCGGTCCTCTTTCCTCGTCTTGAACTCTAGAATTGAGTCATCAAACTAAGTCCCCCGCGACAACTCTGATTCGTAATCCCGGACCGTATGGCCAATCCTACCACAGTTGAAACAAAAGGCATGCAGTTTGGAATACGTTAAGGTAACCCGGACCGGATCTTGATACTCTCAGAACCGCATGATCATGGTTCGCCGCAGAGGCCGATGAACGTCCATCCAAAAACGGACTCTCACCGTATCACCCTAGCACATGCCCCAATGATCACACGGGGTCTCCACTTGCTCTCCCAATGTTTCCCTTACGACTAAACTAGGAGGGTCGTCTACCTAGTTTGGTCATAAGAAAACCTCTGATGATTTGGAGAGGACTGCCCTAAGTTAAGTGGTGTATCACTGCTCCATGGGCGTTGAGGGTATTGGCAAGACACTCTTGGATACGATGTCAAATAGGCGTTCACATGTGAGCTTTCTGACCACCAAGTGTTTTTGATCTTCAAATAGGAGTTAGAACCTTCGTTGGAATGGCAATGTGATGCCCAACCAGATCTTTAGTCGCATATAGTATCCCAAGACCATACGAAATGATCGCAATATACAGTAAGGCATGTACCAAGTCCATGTCCAATATCATGCACCCAAAAGGTAAGTTGTTGATTTGGATAAAAAAAGGTTGCATATCAGAACTCGAGGGACCTTGGCAGTTTATGCGGGTGAAGCTCAGAGATAAGGAGGATGAGACCTTCTCGAGCTATAAATTACGCATCGAGTAGGATCTTGGTCGATACATGACCACAACAAAGCTATCAAGGCCAAGGAAAAAGACAACAAGACGACACTCTTAACTGCCTATAAGAAAGCAACCCTCCAAACACAAGATCGAGCACAATGCAAACAAAGGGGTAAGTACTTCGCATTTTCAACAACAATTTTTTTGCATTTCAATCACTTGTCTAGTTCTCTTTTTTTTATGACCAACAACTCATCCAAGATGCAATCAACAATGTTCAAGATTCGGTCATGGTCTCATCCCCGAGGTTGTGTCGGAGTTGTTCCAGGTTGATGCTTTAACTGTCAAACTGGGTAAATAGTAGAAGGGGAACGTGCAACCAGGATGTGGTCGGAGGGTCGTCCTCCCAACGCTTAAGAAAATGAAGTCTTTCTCGAGAGTCAATTTTATGGAAATCTCTCGGGATATCTAGGAGCAGGGACAAGCTAATATCCAGGAGCAAGTGAAAACGAAGGTAGATCGTCTTTCAAAGGAGCTACGGGATCGACTGGAAGAAAGAAAAGTCGTTATCGATACTGAACATGAGGCTCGACATGCGGCTATGGATGCAGAACATGCAGCATGACTGGCAGTGCAGGCAGAACAAGATGTAGTTGTGGACGCGCAACTCGACAAGGTCAATGGAATTTTGCAACTGTACGAGAGCGATGTTCTAGTTAGGACCGGACCCCAAAGACAAGGGCGGGGGTCTAGTATTAAATGACATCATTCTACTGACTTTTTAAATTTGTTTGTATTTTGAATTTATTTTGAATAATTCGATACTATTTTGGATATTTGGTTAATTTTTGTGTTTGTTGGATATTATTATATATTTCTACAAGTCTTGTATGTTTGGGTGCTAGTTTTAGAAATATATATATATATATATATATATATAAATCCGAAACTAGTCTTCTACGACTTAATAAGTAAGCTTATGAGATGGTATATGTAATGTTGGAGAATTTGGAATTGGTATGTAACGTCGCAGAAGTTGAAGTAGGTAAACACTACGACGATATGGGTAATGTCATAGAAGTTGAAGTGGGTAAACCACATGCGACAGTATGGATACCATCACAGAAGGTAATATGATGTCGTTGTAGTACGCAGTCTCCAACGACCTTATCTTAATATAGTTGCTAGAGATACAAACTTCTGCGACGATATAGTATGCCATCATTGAAGTTAAATTTTGACATAAACAGTGTGACACACCGTCTGCAACGCTCGTACTGTCACAGAACAAGCTTTCTGTCACGCCCCAAATCCGATTTTGACCAGACTCGAGACGTGAGTTAAAAACAAAGAAAAAAGGTAATACATAAATAAATCTTGATAAAGCAAATGTCCGAATTGTCACGCACCAAATCCGGTTTTGACCGGACTCGAGACGTGAATTAAACTAACAATTTAATAATAAGATAAAAGTAAACTTAAACAATTTTAAATCTCCAATTTTAGTTCCGATCAAATAACTTTGATAAAATAAGTTCCAAACCGATGTTACGAGTCAAAGCTCAGAATATAACAAAATAAACATAAGGTCCAATACAACGACAAAAAAATACGTCTCTAACATCACTCCACCCGGACTCTCCCAGAAGCTCCCGAGCCTCGAGCCCAACTCTAGGAACTACTCACCAAGTAAGCCTGTACAAACAGTAAATAAAAAAAACAGGGGTGAGCTTACGCTCAGTAGGGAAAATAATAAGTAAAAGCAACCTCCAATTTGGTAATAAAACTGAATTAACACAATTAGTCACAATTCACAATTTACACGATTAACCAACACGATGCTATGATAAAGAGAACAATAAGAATATTCAACGCTTAAGGAAAAACAATAATTCAAGAAGATTAAGGAAAGGCGATGTAATCTTTGATAAAACGACTAAGGAGAGAGCATTTAAATGTCACGTCGATAACTTAAACCACAATACTCCGATCCACAATTAGTCTTTGTGTCATGTCGGAGACAATACTCCGATGTGTCATGTCGGATTTCCCCTCGGTCTAGAGGAGACACATACGTCGGGGCTACCGGAAACATCCCTGAAGGGACACATATCGTCGGGATTCTCGGAAATGTCCCCAAATGACCATAGATCATCGGGGTGAAACAGGATAACCTCCCGGAAATGCTCCCGCAGGACGCAAACTCTCGGGTGAAGCAACGAGTAACCATCCCCGCAGGGTAAACAATCTCGCGTCGTACCGGAATTCCCTTCGGCCTAGACGTATTCCCGGGATTCACATCGGGTTGAACACAATCCCTCGGCTATGGTACTACCCCAGACTGGCGTACCCCCTCGGTGTAGGTACCATACCGGATCACAAGTCATCCGCCTAGGTACTACCCCACACCGGCTTACCCCCTCGGTGTAGGTACCATACCGGAACAAATCCTCTTAACACACACACAAGAGAGCAACATACCAACAATCATAGTACAACCAAAGCTTAGCAACTCACAATCTTACCACAACACGCCACAAAGAACTCATATTAACAATCACACTTACCGGCATACTTACCAACCACGTCCCATCAGTCTATCACTCACCCGATCATACCATTTGGCACAATCAAATTACATTCAACCATTCATTCAATCAAACATTCAAGCATTCATTAAATCAATCGTTCAAACATTCATAATCCAATCATCGCAATTTATCTAGTTTAGTTTGACTCTTATCTTAACCTAAAGACTAAGCAAGCATGGCATGTGAGGCAATCACAAACAATCCTAAGGCTCGTCATGGCCATTCTACCAGCACGGCAATTTCCCAAGTATTGAAAGCGATTAAACTAGTGAATCACATCCTACTTGCATACTAGACTCGTCCGGTTATTATTGTAATTGAAAAACGATTATTCTGATGAATCACATCCTATATGCAAACTAGGACCTTTCCGGTTATTATTAACCTATAGGCATACTAAAACGTTAAATTAAAAGAGGAGTTTAGTAATTTCCCTACCTCGAAGTCTTCCACGAACAATACTCCTAGCTGTTGACATCCGGACTAGCTTCCTCTCCGTCTTCTCACTGGTCCCAAGGTCTTCTCCTTTCCTCGAGCTCGGGTCCAAGGTCTTGGATCACAATTAAAACTCTAATTAAAGACTAACCAAGATACAAGAATCTAAGTTCAAAAGAGCCCCAACCGTTTGTTTCAAAAACACCTTTCGAAGTAAACGAAAAACGACCAAAAAGGATTCAAAAGGACCAAAACTGATCTGCCACGGATCGGGTCACGGAGCCGTGATGCCACCCATCACGGATGACGTCACGGAACCGTGACGCGTGCCGTCACAGCCTCCATCACGGAGCCGTGACGTCTCCCGTCACGGTATCCGTCACGGATCCATGGCGGATCTATGCAGACTCGCCCTTCTTCAACCTCCAGCTCCTTTTTCACGAAAATTACAGCAAAACCTCCATTTTTCACTTCTAAAAACTCCAAAAAACAGTCAAATAACTCCAATACTCCTTTACCCATGGTAGGAATCATCAAACCAACAAGTACCCAAAGGATTTCCAAATCAAAAACAAACCAAACTCAAGGATTTCAACCCAAACTAATCAACTACTTCACACAAGCATCATCTAATAACAAACCACCATAAGGAACAACAAACCTAGCTAGTTTTGGGCAAAACCCAATGAAACCCAAAGCTTGAATTGAATGGAAAAGAGATTAGGATAGTGTTCTTACCTTTAGAATGAGGAGATGAAGAAGAAAACAATGTTTTTGATGAAGAATGGCCTTGGATGAGTGCTTCCTCTCTTGCTTCCTCTTCAAGCTTCATTAGAGGCCTTCTTCTCTTCCCCTCTCTCTAATTTTCGGCTACAACAAAGGGAATGAGCTGAATTTGGTGTCCAATTGCCTTAAAAGACCTAATTTGAGAATAGACCAAAAGCCCTTTGGATGTTTATCCACTTAAGGACAAAAGGGAGGGGTAAAAGGGTACTTTGAGCCTCTTTTCTTCCCCTCCAAGCTAATATGGACAAGTGTCCATGTAGGGACCACTTGTCCTTAGCTAAAATTCCAGCACCTCTAATTAATCCAATTTAGTCGATAAAAAGTTCGGGTTTGACCAAAATTTGACTTTTCCAATATTATAGTCAAACGAAAGGAAACGGCTCAACTAAGCTAACCGTGATGACGGCTAAGTTTTTTGGGCCCCGGAAAAGTCCCGAATGACTCCCGAAGTCATCGGTTGACTTTTTCGGCCGAAAGTCAAACTTCGCCAAAGTTCACCGGTTCGACCGGGATCGACCGGGGGCGGTTACACAAGTAAAATAAATTCCGAGTCAAAACGATGAGTCAAAAGCTCGAAGTATGACAAATACGACAGGTTCAATACAAAACGATAAAGTACGTCTCTCACACAGACACCACCGGACTCTCCCCGAGCTCCCGAGCCTTAGAACGTCCTCTAGGTCTACTCCTCAAGGAAACCGTACAAACAGTAAACAAGAAGGGGGGTGAGCTTACGCTCAGTAGGAAAAAGTAGTCAAGTAAAAAGAACCCCCGCTTTGGCAGTAAAATACGATTTGTACAATTATCCAAAAGATGTCATAGCTAGCGATCAACAAGAATCACAATACTTACTAAAACAGTAACGCAAGGAGATCAATGGAGAGACAATTTATTCTTTAATAAATACAACTAAAGAAAGCACGTATAACGCCACATAGATAACTTAAACCACACTGCTCTGATCCACAATTAGCCAATGTATAATATCGGAAGCCCCTCGGTTCAGAGGAGACACATATCGTCGGGACTGCCGGAATTTCCCTAAGGGAACACATAACATCGGAGGTCCCGGAAATGTCCCCAAAGGACCATAGATCATCGGGGTGAAGCAAGATGTCCTCCCGGAAATGCTCCCACAGGAACACATACCCTCGGGGTGAAGCAACATGTAAACAACCCCCCTCAGGGTAAACAACCTCACGTCATACCGGAATTCCCCTCGACATGGACGTCTTCCCAGAACACACATCGGGGTAAACATATACCGGAATGCACCGTCAGTCTTCCCGGAATTCACATCGGGGTACAAATACGACACCTCGTGCCAAAACCCAAACTATCGGTCTAGGTACTACCCCACACCGACATTCCCCTCAGTGTAGGTACCATACCGGAACACAACTCCTCTTAGAACACACATCAAGAAAATAACACGCAGCATAAAGTCATAGTACAACCACATCTTAGCAACTCAACAATCTTATCACAACACGCCACAAAGAACTCATATTAACAATCACGCTTACCGGCATGACTTACCAACCACGTCCCATCGGTCTATCACTCACCCGATCATACCATTAGACACAGTCAATTAACAATCAACATTCACTCAATCAATCATAACACAGATCAACCATTCACATTACAATCACCATAATTCATCTAGTTTAGTGTGACTCTTATATTAACCTAAAGACGGAGCATGCATCAATGCTAAGGGCGAACAATCATCATTAAGTACATTCAACAAGAAATCCTAAGGCTCGACATGGCCATTCTACCAGCACGACAATTTTCCCAAAGTATTGAAAGCAGTTAACTAGTGAATCACATCCTATATGCATACTAAGACTCTTCCGATTATTATTGTAAATGAAAAGCGGTTATTCTAGTGAATCACATCCTATATGCAAACTAGGACCTTTCCGGTTATTATTATCCTATAGGCATACTATTAGCATTACTTAAATTAAGAGTGAAGTTTAGTACTCTTCCCTACCTTGAATTCTCCAACGCTTAATACTCCTAGCTGCTGACGTCCTAGCTAGCTTCCTCCTCGTCCTTTCACGTGGTTCCTAAGGCCTTCTACTTCGTCGAGTTTGGGTCCAAGGTCTTGGATCACAAATAACACCATAATTAAAGACTAACCACAAGACACACAACTAAGATAAAAATCCCCAACCGTTTGGTTCAAAATATCCTTTCGAAAAAGACGAAAGACACCCAAAGAGGATTCAAAAGGACCAAAATTGGTCTGCCACGGATAGGGTCACGGAGCCGTGAGACTCCCCGTCACGGATGACGTCACGGACCCGTGATGAGTGCCGTCACGGTCTCCCTCACGGAGCCGTGACGTCTCCCGTCACGGTGCCCGTCATGGATCCGTGACGGCCCAGACCTGTTTCGTCCTTCTTCTTCCTCCAGCATCCTTTTCACGAAAATAACACCCAAATCTCCATTTTCAGTCATCCAAAACCTCCAAAACAGTCACCTAACTCCAATCCATTACCAGCCATGATAGGATTCATCAAAACAACAAACACCCAAGAGATTTCCAACTCAAAAACAACCCCAAACCCATAGATTTCTACACAAACTAATCATCTACTTCACCAAAGCAACAACTAGCAACAATCAAAGCAAAACCTAACAAGTTCTAGAAAAACCAAGGAAAACCGATGACTTGAATTGAATGGAAAGTGAAGTTTGAGAGGTCTCTTACCTTTAAAATGATGAGATGATGAGGAATTTGTGGTTTTGGAGAAGAAATGATGAAGAACTTGGATCAAAACTGCTCCTTTCTCCCTTTCTTCTTCTTCTTCAAGTCTCCTTTGTTCTTCCTCTCTTTCCTTTCTCTCTCTAGAATGTGCTGAAATTGTGTTGTCAATTGCTTTAAAAGACCTAAAAAGTTGAAGTTCCAAAATGCCCCTTAGGTCCATTCATCCCTTTTGGCTTATGTGAGGGTAAATGGGTCCTTTGAGACCCATTTCTTCTCCTCCAAGCCACTAAGGACATGTGTCCTAGTGGGGACCACGTAGCTCTTAGGAAAATCCATAATTTCCAATTTACTTTGTTTTAGTCGATGTAAAGTCCCGGTTTGACCAAATGTTGACTTTTCCAATATTACAGTCAAAATGAAAGGAAATGGCCCAACTAAGCTAACCGTGATGACGGCTAAGCTTTTTGGGCCCTGGAAAGGTCCCGAATGACTCCCGGAGTCATCGGTTGACTTTTCCGACAGAAAGTCAAACTTTGCCAAAAAAAAACTACCGGTTCGACCGGGATCGACCGGAGGCGGTTCTTACACTTTCCCTAATAGTGTCGGCCGTTGGTAGGGGCATATCTACTTTGGCTTCGTTGTTTGGCCTTACATCCCCAAGCCGAGGTTATGAGAGACACATCCCCTCGGCTATGTCATCACCTCTCACGGTTGTTCATGTGGAAGATGTCAATTCTGCCTCGAAGAGACAATCCATCATGCTTCAGATAAGTCCCATCTCCTCCGCAACGCTAGGGTTTTGAGAGAGGGTAGGGCCACCTGCAATTGATGTGATATATATATATATATGAAAATTATATAAAAAAATCATAATAATCACATACCATTATACTAATTGATTGATCCCTATAGGTTCTATCTGCCCAACAAATACTTATCGATTTCTACAACTTGCTACATCCTTTTTTGTTATGCTATTCTAGTATCCATGTTATGTACTTATGTGGTTACAAAGGTCCTTGCAAGTTATGTTTATCGTCAAGGACCCCTAGGGGTTAGGCGGTCATTAGTCCGGGCCTAGGCGGATTTAATTTTTTAATATTTTTAATTATTTTAAATATATATATATTACACAAATATAATAAAAAAATTCAAAATATATACTATATTTATATAATATAAAAATTATCAAGTATCAAAATACAAAAAAAAACACTATACCAAATAATTTTTCATTTTGATTTTAATCTAAATTTTAATAAAAAACTAAATTATAATGATAAACCACTAAAGAGGACACATCCTGTATTCTTCTTATCAAGAAATTCAAGACCATTACAAACGTATTGTGTCTCTCACCTTTTCATCTCTGTTTTAAAGGTCGGATTCCACAAATCAGTCCCAAATTTCCGACTAATCTTACGGGACGACGAGTCGGATGGTTTTCAAATTTTGGGGTCTAGGTGAAGCGGGGAGTCGAGCGTCTTTTTTTTATTTATCAGCAAAGCAAATTTAAATTAAATCTCCTTAGAGGATAAAAAGGAGTTACAAGGATACTAGAACAGCCAACAAGAGCACAACAACCAAAGAAGCCCAACTCAAAGGAAATCAGAAGATGGAACACACTCCGCTTCACGCAGGAAGCCAACAAACATAAAAACCGGGTCTAATACCCAAATTTAACAACCATGAAGCGCAAAGAAAAACAAACAGAGGATCTAAAAATCAAGATATAACCAACTTGAAGCACAAAAAGGCAGGGCTTCCAACAGTGAAGCAGATGAACCGCAACCAGACGAATGAGCTCGAACTCAGTCCACCATAACCCAATTCTGGTCAACAACGAGAACATGCCCAAAAGGGGAGGACCGGTATTTCTACCGAGTACGAGCACATACCTCCAAACAAGCAGACGCACAAATGATCCGGAGATCCGATGCTAGAGCTCGAGCTGAGCGTTCCGAAACCGAGATCAGAATCCCCTCGCCGACGAACATCAAGCAAGGACCCAAAGGGGAAGACCTATAATTATACTGAGCTCGAGCCAACACCTACCCAGACTGAAATGTCACCAACCGCTGCAGAGAGGGGCAACGCCACACCAACGGCCGCACTGAACAAACTAAGACTCTGAGTAAAAAGTAGTCCAAAGGGAACAAAATCCGGGGACTGAGGCTGTCGAGCTGAGCGTTCCGATACCGAGTCTGGTAACCCCTCGCTGGCCAACACCAAGCGAGGACCCAAAGGAGAAGACCTGTAATTATAC
Source organism: Erodium maritimum (assembly GCA_963921825.1). Classification (NCBI taxonomy): domain Eukaryota; kingdom Viridiplantae; phylum Streptophyta; class Magnoliopsida; order Geraniales; family Geraniaceae; genus Erodium; species Erodium maritimum. Next base: position 61,753,581 of record OY997593.1, read on the forward strand.
TGAGCACTAACCGATCCCAGCCCAGAAACAACTGAAACCGAAGCTACCACCCGAGACAAGCTTGACTGAGGCCACCGGACGGCCAAAGCAATCCTTCCAAACCACGAACAAGAAGTTGTCGCGCACTCCCACACACCCCCACTTTCGATGGAGAGTCCTAAACAATAGGACTCGAACACTCATAAATGCTTCCCCCAAGAAGCGGATAACCGAACGCCTTTCAGCACCGAACGAACCACCAACAGCAGATAAACAACGTAAGGAAAGGGGAGAACAACCTGAGCAGTGAGACGACCGAGTCTCAATCCAACCCGACATGGAGCATGTAAAGGGAGAGAAGGAACACGCGAAGAAATCGGCAAAACTGAACCGATAAGCGCCTTGTCGGAAGGAGGAGTTGCTGACCCGATTCAAAAAACAACCCGACCCAAACCAGGCCCACAACAGCAAAGCAGGCCCAATACCAGAACATGTTGACCCGGTCCGGCCCGATCCGGCCCAAACCAAGGACTTGGCCAGGCCCAGCCCGCCCAGAAGACCTACCCAAAACAAAACCCGGCCCAGGGTACTTCCCGCCGCCCTTGCTAGAACACGATGCCGACTCGGTCCAATCCGTCCCTAACCTGGGATGGATCTCTTAGCAGAACAGAAGTCTCGTCGGATCAGAGCTGAACCAGATCGGTAGTCTTCGCCGGAGCAGAGATCTCCGCAGCCACACCGGAAAAAGATGAGTCCCACCCGAGACCCTCATGGCCTGCCACTGTGGAACCTGAATCGGACCCACGACCACGCCAAAACGTGTCGGAAACTGGACCACCGGAAGCACGACTTGGAGAACCAGATGGTAGAAGAGGATGAAACAGATCTGAGCCCTGAAGACAGCCATGGCCGGAGGCCACATCCATCGACGGTGGAGGAAAGCAAGGGGCGACGGCTGAAGGTAGAAAAGTTAGGTCGTTTTTCGCGAGAGAGAAAAAGAGTAAGTCAGTTTTTTTGAGTCGAACGTCTTTACGTATTTTGGGACCTAGGCGGGGACTTTTATAACAATGATCAAGATTATTCTTCAAGACTAAAGTAATCGATATCCTATGTGGTTGGATTCAAGGATGGTCAATTTCTTCTCGGACAATAACTAGGTGCATATACATTAAAAAAAGCTTTTGACTATTTTATTGAGGAACTAACCTATATGTAAAGAGAATCTAGGAGATGGTTGGGCAGAAGGGCTACATTGTCTTGTCCTTTCGGCAATTGTACACATATTATTAGCTTGAGGTGCAGACTGCTCCTGGATGATGACCATTTCCTCCACACAAAACTGTCATTGCCCCAATTTGTTCCTGATCCCACTGTAAACAGTCTTGTTTCTCCCCAGCATATCTTTGTTGTGATTCTTGATCTGGAATAGACATGAAACAGTCATTCCTGACCAGCTCCAGATTCAAAATCCATCATGCATGCATGGATCATAGGGTTCATGGGAGAAAAGGGTCCATGATATGACTGATCCATATCACTCACAATATCTATATGGACTCTTCTTTTGAAATTGAAATGCTACTTACTTTGTTTGTAAAAGGAAAAGGTTATAGAGGTCAACTTACTAGGCATGTTTCTGGGATGGGGTTGAGTATTGCACTCTTGTCTTTTGGGGGGAAGATAGGCATGTTTGTAAAGAAGCATCTTTGTTCACAGTGATTAAAGGAGAAGCAGTTGTTGGAGTGATCCACATTCACTACTGTTCCAAGCCTTTTCTTGATGACTACAGTGCTCAAATGCTTGGTTTTAATACATTGTTGGCATCCTATGCAGTGTCTTGGTATAAGCATCCCATGCCATGCACACATACTTTACAGAGAGCTGAGCAGGCTTGGCCTGCTAATAAAAGCTAAGCAACAAACTGACCCATCAACAGTGGGATTGTGGAGTTCATTCACATTAACCCAAGCACTCTCTTCTTACTATTGGAGCCATTTTGATTTGAACTTTCTTCCTCAAATTGTGCTTCTTTTGCAATATGATGATTGATAAATATAGCCAAGAAACACAAGTACGTACAAGTTTGTTAAGCGTCCATTGATTCAGCTGTTGCTTTTGCTTATAGATACGGAAAATCTAGCAAGTGCCTTTGCTCTCAAGGCTTTCTGGTTGCAGCCCACAATGAAAACCTCAGGAGAGAGCCCAAAAGGCGTAACCTAGCTTGCCTAGGGCCAGGGAGCAGAGAGAGACTTTATTTGAATTTAAAATAAACAAGTTATGGATCTTATGAAAGGTTACTTCAAGATCAGATATCTAATTCTCTGACAAATCCAATGCTATATAAGGGGCCCTTTTAGGATGACTTTTGAAATGTGACAAACTGTGTTTATGCAGAAATTGGGGTCCCTATTTCTTTTCTAATATCTGACGTCAAATTTCACAAATCAAAATGATTTGTTTCTTCTGTTAATTTTGAAATCACTCATTTGTCTCCTTTAGGATAGACAAATGGATCGAAAATGACCTGCCATGTATAATTTTGGAGGTGCGTGGTGGGAAGACAAGTCAACTCTTCCCTTTAAGATAACAATAACGTGGCCGTTATTATTGGAACATTGTAGTCCTCTTAGAGAAGCTCATTTACATACTTCGTACGAAAAATGATTCTCAACTCTTAGGCCATAATGTATTATTAGGAAATTTTAGGATTACACATAGTTGTCAAAAGCTCTCCCATTAATTAGAAGAGGTGATTGGATAAAGTATAAACCTAACTGTCAGAGTTCTAGTAAGGCTATTTATATTGGTGTCGAAACGACAAAGTTTTTGGTCGCCGAATCTGACGTGGTGGTGGAAACGATCGTTGAATCTACGACCTAGAGTCGGGTCTACATCGGATATGCGAAATCGCAGATTCAATGTCGAGAGTTCTGTGGACTCAGCGAGCCGTCGAATCGACGGATTCGGGCCCCAGCCGAATCTTGGACCGACGAATGAGGGTGTGACGCGTGGCACGATTCGGGCTTAAACGTTTCGTCTTCGTCAAGAATCTTCTTCAACGCTTTGTCTTCTTCTTCTTCTTCTTCTTCTTCTTCTTCTTCTTCTTCTTCTTCTTCTTCTTCTTCTTCTTCTTCTTCTTCTTTCGTTTCTTCGACTTCCTCTACCTCCGACATTTCTGCCCTCACTGTTCCCGCCTCCGGCGTATCTCCACCGTCGTTTATACCACCGACGATTCTCCATAGTCGTTTTGTCTCTCACATTTCCCGACATTCTGTGTTTCTGCCACCACCGTTTCCACTAAAGTGTTTTCTCCAACAACGTTGTTTCCCCACCACCGGAGCGTCACAACCGTTTCTCCACTATGCTTCTCCACCAGCATTACCTCTCCACTACCGTTTTTCCACCTTCCGTGTCTCCTACGTACGATTCTCCTTTAATGGCCGATAACAACACTAGTGAAGGGTCTTCCTTGATATCGGGCTCAAGCTCAACCCCACCGCATCACGGCCATCCGGAGTCGGGAATACAAATCCCATCGATGGTCTTGTACGTATGACTTAACGTCGATCCGCCAAGGATGCTAGGGATATACCAGAAATTGAGTTAGCCCGAGGAGGTCACGTTGGTGTGTGCGTGGCTTAAAATGCGGAGCAAGGGTTTGACCAAGATGGGGATGCCTTTTGGAATGGAATATGAGGGGAGCTAGCCCACGTGATCTGTCAAACCCCGGCGACTGAGCGGTCCGCCGAGAACTGCAAATATCATTGGACCATCGTCAACCGGAAGGTGAAGTGTTTCAATGAGTGCTGATCGGAGATGAAATGCATTTACCAACCCAGTTGGTCCGACGCTCAGGTCATGGACATTGCAGAAGAGGAGTATGCTGAGAGATACGGACACGAAATCGTTTGGGAGGATTGGTGGATTTTGGTGCGGGACCATCCTTGTTGGAGGGGGGCGTAGACAGAATCGTAATCAAAGATAACAAGTGAGTCGAAAATGGTTTGGAAAAAATATCCATCTTTGGTAATAGAGGAAGATCCACATCCAATGTTTAAGATCGGGTTTGTTCGGCTAATTGGGCTCCATTTTATGGTTGCATCAAAGGTTTGTTTAGTTTTAAAGTTTCACCATAGAGTAATTTTTCCATTTAAAAAAGAAATAAATACATTCCCTAACGTTACAAAATTTTTTTTTCATTCAGTAAGTTTATATGTTAGTGTATATAAGAAAAAATGTATATAGGTAATGGATGGTTATGTAATTAGCATTTTGCATAATAAGGACATGAAAACAGATGGGAAACCAAATACTAAAATTTGTGTTTTTTACATTGTGGGGAGAAGGAAACCTGTGCACATATTCTGTTTAACTGTCCCAAAGCGGTAGAGGTATGGAGCAGGGTGCCGGTTGTCAGGGTGGGAGATGGAGACTCGGTCAAAGGAACTTTGAGGGCGTGTTGGGCGAGGTGCAGCAGGGAGGAAGCAGAATTAATAGGGGTGATGTGTTGGGAACTATGGAGAGGTCGCAACTCGAGAGTATGGAAGGACAAAGTTTTGTCCAGTGAGACAATTTCCAGGGCGACGACATCCCTACTCCTCTCATGGAGGGAAGCCAAAACCATAGGCTCGTCCGGCCATGAGAGGAGGACGGAGGGACGGAAAAAGTGGGTCCGGCCGGATGGTACACTGCTGAAGGTTAATGTAGATGGCGCCACATTGGGAAGGGGGCGGAGGAGGGGGATGATATGCAGGGACAGTGATGGTCAAGTGGTGGGATGGAGAAGCTGCGAGTTCCCGCGAGTGAGAGACCCGGAGGTTGTAGAAGGTCTTTCTGTCCGCGAGGCGTTACTCTGGATACGTAGAGTAGGGTGGAGGGAAGGGAAGGTGGAGTCAGATTGAATGACAGTGGTGCTGGCAGTAAACAACCATGAGAACATTTTAGGCCCAATTGGGGGCATTTTGAATGATTGTCACAAACTTCTCCAGGAGCTACCGGGTTTCAGACTTGCTCATATTTGCAGGGAGGCGAATCAACTGGCAAACGAGCTCGCAAGGAACGCGACTATTTGGGTAGATGCAGATTTTAACTGTAATTCTTTGCCAGAACGCATTACTGGCTTGTTAACCGTTGATAGAATGCAATAAAATACCAGTTTGTCCTAAAAAAAAGGAACATGTTTTATTATAAAGAATAAAAGGAGTTAACACAAAAAACAGGAAACCTCAGTCCCCATTTGTAGACTCTAAAACAATTATCAAAGACTAATTTGGTCTTCGAATGAAAGGACAAGTTAGCATAAGAAACTGTAAAGATAATCCAAGCTACGGAAATCTGCATGGGATGGTGTCTAAACGATGCTTGACCCCATGGTGAAGATTCTTTTCTCATGAGGTGAGCGATCAAACATATGTTCCAATAGAAGGGAGAGGAATACTAACTAGATTTAGATCCCCCTACCTCCTTAGGACCCTAAATCTCTGCTCGTTCATTGATCCTAGCGAAGATGCAGAGCAAACCTCGCTTAATACGTTTGATTCGTTGGTCCAATGAAGGCCCATGTGTACCTACTCTCGACGTAGGAGGCTAACACGGATAGGGCGAGCACCACCGTAACACGGAGTCATGGATCGTCGTAGAGGAACCAGCCTTCCAATACTACAACACTAAGATGTAAAGGCCCAAGAGAAAATATAACAACATTATGGATTAAGAGACACACGATCAGCCTCTTGATGACATAAGTCTTGAACACAACGACATCATGGTCGGCGGTTAGTAGTGCCTAGGGTTGAGAGCTCTCAACTCTAGAAAGCTTATTACAAAATGCAAAATTTGTGCTATTTATTTTCATCGGCACGATCAACCTCTTGGTACCGGAAGTCTTATACATAGCAACATCATGGCCGACGGTTATGAGTGACTAGGGTTGAGAGATGTCAATCCTAAAAAGATTTTTACGTAATGCAAAATTTGTATTATTTATTTTAGTCAAATGGGACGATTATTAGAGAAAAAACGTATAGAAATTAACATAAAAATGTATAAAAATTAGGAAAGGAAAAAGAAAAAGGAGGTATAAGAGGAAACCCCATAGGTAATTAATTAATTAGTAAGCAGCAGCTTACATTACAAGGGTGATTACAAGGCAAAGATAAATAAGACAGACAGTACATTAACCCAAGTACATATAGTAGAAGAGCCCTAGCTTCGGATCAAACATCGAGATACTGAAAGAGTAGCTAGCTAGGATTAGGAAGGTGCATGGTGGTATAATGGGTTACCCAGAAATTGAAGTTTGTCATATTAATTGACATTAAAAAGCATTGATTATGGGCCTTGTAGTACCCACCACTGTCACTATGGTAAAGCTAGCTAGGTAGAGAGATATTGTTTAGAGAAAGAGAAACAACCTAGGATTAGGAAGAAAGAAAACCAAACGACATAAATTTCTTCCATCGGACCATATCCACTCCCACTCCACTTCCTTCCTTTAACGTTCCTCTCCTTGTTAGTAAGGAGAGACTCCCACATTGGCCGATGCGAAAAACCCATCTTTCATCAGACCATCATCTCCTTCCTGCAACACCACCATATATATAATTTAAGTAAGGATTGATTAGTGTCTGATTAAGTAATTGAGAGATGGAGAATTTAAAAGATGGGAAAAAGTACCTGTTGGCGCATGTTAGGTTTTTTGAGAGGAGTCTGATCAGGCATGAGACCAAAGTGAATGTGTGGGAAGTGGGCCCACTGAAAGAAGAAAGTGAAAAAAGAAATCAAGAGGAAACCCTAGAGTTGACAAACCCTAAAGGAGCAATTTAAGAAAGAGATATATTACATTCTTTGCAGCTGCACTGAAGGCTTCTCTGTGGCTGATATCGGGATTTCCAGCCTTGATGCGTTGGATCTCATCCCTGCATGCACCAATAAGACACATCCAAATACAAATACATTTCATTAACAATTAATAATATGGTGTTATGATGATAAGTAAAATATATTAGTACTGACTTGATGAATCGGTTGTAGGCAGAAGGGACTCGCTGTCTCTTCTCCGGGGCTGAAACGCAAAAACAAGAGACATCAAAATCAAACACATATTTTAAGGAAAAGAATATTTTTAGGGCATCTTTTTCTTTTCCATGTTTTCCGTCCGATGATGAGTCACCTCATCATGAAACCTTCCAGTCTCGCGTCTCTCTTTTTATTTATGGAAACAAACAACCATCCCTTTTTCATCTATATTTCTGCTCATACTTTCTTCCTACAACATGCGCTATACATACCTAGCAACAAAACACCCACCTCTCATCTCATCTCATCTCACAAATGAAACGAAACGAAATGTTCCTCACAAACCAGACTAGCTAGCTACTCATTAATAATTTACATTTAAGCTACAATACAATGTCTTATTTATTTACTTGCTAATTAGCTAGTAGTAGACTAGTATTAATTAATTTATGTTTAAATATAAATACATGGAGAGAAACGGTCGTTTTAATATCTATAATTCCGTATATAGCAGGAGACAGTAGTGCGCATGCTGCTGTGTAAACTGTACATAGACATGCCAATAAGTGTCACAGAGAAGAAGATCCCTCAAACCCTATTATTTTCATTGATCCATTTCTCGTATCTAAACATTCTCTTTTGGACAAAAAAAAAGGAGAATGAGAAGATGTTGTTGGTTGCTAGTTATGTTTGTAAAAAGGAAAAGAATAGAAGAAGAATGTGATGAATGGGGGAGTATACGCTTGTTGATGACCGGGGCTCTGATGGGGAGCTGATCAAGATGGTGATCAGGAAGTATTCCACGAGCTGCAGCATGAGTCATCATGAAATCATTTGTGGTGCTTAATGTCTGATTCATGAGCAGGTTCGAGCATGGAAGGTTCTGGCTCTCTTCCTGCACCAATTAACTTGATTAGTTAAAATACTACATGTAATTAAAGGCACATAGTCATAGACAGACTAGATAGAAGAATACATTTACCATAAGATTATGGGAAGGAGAGAAGAAGTTGTGACCGAGATGGAACTGGTTGACAGAAGGCAGGAGCAGGCCACGCATGTTCATGTTGACATGTACAGGGAGGAGGTTGGTGCAGTGACCGCATCGGACCGTCACCGACTTGAAAAAACTAGAGCAAGGAACACTCACCTGTGAAAAAGATACAAGTTATTAAGCCCTAGACATAGCAGAGCAGTAAAAAAACAAGTATATGTATATGTATATGGAAGTGAAGTGAGTAGTGAGTATATATACCGCAAGAACAGTGTCACAGATGTTGCAATGGACATAGCAGAGCTGGTCGGAGGGAAGGAGGTGATCGAGAGAGAGGGTGGAAGAGGTGGAGGAGGAAGAGGATGAAGATGAAGATGATATAGAGGATGACATGTTCTTATTCTTATACAAGACACAAAAAAAGGGATTGGATTGATTTGATTTGATGGCTTGACAGCTTAACAACCCACACCCACCAACACCAATAAAACCTTGGATCTGCTTTTTTTTCTATAACTTCTTCTTTCTTTCTTGATGTGATTATCTGAAAGAGAGAAGGCAAAGGAAGGATATAGTGAGTGACCTAGGAGATATAAGAGGGCTCTCGATCACTCGCTTATAATAGCCCTTTTCTTTCTTTCTCTTGCCTCTTCTCACTGGTCCTTGTTTCTTGTTTATATTGTGTTGTTCATGTATCATGCATGTATGTTTCATCATGTCATGCATGTATGTATACATTGACATGTACCATAACCATATAGCCATTAGGCCCATTAGACCCATTACCATAAGCATTACCGTTGTCATTCCATTCCCATTCCCGATAAGAAGAGAGAGAGAGAGAAAGAGAGAGAGGCGGCAGATGTGGGGGAGAGGAGCTAGAAAGGGACGTGTGCATGGAGTGAGATAGCTTTCACTCTCCTTCATCTGTTGTTTTCAAAGTTAAGACCCCTCCTCTCTCTCTCTCTTATATTGTGATATTGTGTTTGTATTGTATCTTTGTGTTTTGTAGCTTAGCTTGGGTTGCCTATCCCTCTATGATCAATCTCTAGATAGTGTGTCGTGCTTCAAAAGCCATTACTTGGCCTCAATTTCCGAACCCAACTCATCTTTGATCCCCCGGACAATAAGCCTCTGTGCTCATCCTCTCTTCGTAACCTAACCATCATCATCACTTCACAACCATCCATCCATCATCATAACACAATCATCACAACCAAACCATCTACTATTAACTACTACTACTATACCAACAACATTCTGCTATCTTTTTCTTTATTTTAATTGAACGAGTTAAAACTGCTTTACTTTTGATGATTTGACATATCAATGTTGTTTCTCTCTCTTTGTTCAACAACAGTGCACACATTCACATACGTATTTAAGTCGGTAAAACCAATTCCAAACCTGCAAGCACAGCCTGAGTCGCTGACCCTCCAGCTCCTCCCTTCTCTTGCCACCTTTTGTCTTTTCTTCCCCCATTCCCATTCCCCCCTTTTTTGTCTCATTTTAAGCACCACCACCACCAGTACTATAATAATAATAATATATAAACAAGAATGGTTTTGGTGAAAAATAAATAAATTAATATATATATGTTTGCAAACCCTAGCTAGGCAGTTCCTGATCACCACTTCATTCCTGCAATTGAAAAGGATGGTTTCTCTCGGCCAATGCCCTTTATACTATTACTTTATGGTTTTCAAATTCTGCCATCGCCATCCTCTATTCCTCTGGCTCTGTGTGCTCATCATCTCTATCATAATAACCCTATCATCATTTTGCTCTTCCTCCTAGAAACCATGCCACAACTCTCCCTCTCTCTCTCTCTCTCTCCCCCCTTCTCTCACACACACAAACACAAGTGTTAAGTGTTAAGTGTAAGAACTAAGATCCTGAGTATAGTCCTGCTTCCAATGCAGAAATTAATATTATTACTAAATGATCTGTGTTGAAATTTGTAAATGGAACCCATCCACATTAACTATTTATATATCAAAACAAGAGTCATGATGATTGAACTGAATCCGAGAAGCTTGCATATAGATATACTTGAATGGGTATATTATTGGCTACCAATTGTCAAACGTTTATTTATTTGGCGGCCATAGCTACCACTTCCCATATTGATTGACGATCAAGATAAAAACGATAGGTAGAATTGTTTCTGGGAAAGACACGAAACAGTGATATATTATATAAGTATGAGGAGTGTGGTTGAGTGGACATGTATGGGGAGCTTCTATAAGTAGAAAACCTTGAACACCCTATAATTACATATATACATGTGGAAATAAAATGAATTGCGAGCTGACCAATTCCAAGTCCCCGTGACTAACAATGATGTAACTAATCCTTAGAATCTAACTGTTGTGTTTTAATGAGTGACCCTCTGACTTTTTTTCAGTGCATATAGCCAGCACTGCCTCTCTGTCCGCCTAATGGCTAATGCTCATATATATACATATATATGCTTATTATTATTATTATTATTCATATTTCTTTGTGTGAAACTGAAAGGCCTTCAAAGGGAGGGGTACCAGTACTGTTGTTGCCTAGCTGCTGCTGCTGTGCTGCATCTTATTTTATTATATCATAACTTAATCGCTCGCTATATATCTTTATATAAATATATGTTACAATGGGGACTTAACAATACTAGGCTCTGTGCCCTCACTGCTTCTGCTACAGCCTACCTCTATAGGCAGCTGCTAGCTACATGGTCGAAATCTCAAACATCACCAAATTCCATATAATTCATCTATCTGACGATTGCAACCAATTCCATCTAATACATCTACTATCTCATGTGTTTCCATGGAGTTGCATCCATCCATACTATCCCTCAATATTGAACAACCACTTTTTTTCCGAAAGATATATTCATTAATAAAAAAAAACTTATACACATGAAATCGGAAGCGTTGCATCCATCGGTCATATATGTTTGGGTTTCCAAAATCGACCAGGTTGATGATTTACTAATGAGTTTAACATCCTCGAGACGAATATAGATCCCCGAATCAAAAGTACGACAAAACACCTAAACATCCATCCGAACAACCTAATACAAACTGGATAATCTAGGTGGTAACGAATTCTCCGATGGGCTCTGGGTGCGAATTAGTCCCGGAATGAGACCTTTGATGGAGGCAGATTGAGTGCGTCAGAGCTTTTAACTTGAACCATGAGAAAATAACTGCAAGGTTGTTCGGGAAGGAGTACTACACGGACGGTCCTCTTATCGACGAACATGAGCGATCCGTCGATAATTAAAACGAGCCGCCTGCACACGCCACTAGAGGCAGCAACCACAACTGCAAAGATTTTTAGGAAGAGGGTTGAAATTGTGGTTGGATGCAGCAACAAGATGTCTTAGAAGATGTTAAGACTTGTTGACTAACATCTTTCTTTAGAACATAATGGAAACAATAATAAGAACAAGAAAACACAAAAAGACACACGAGTTGGTTATCTAGGTTGGTGCATCATCACCTACATTTGGGGGCACTATGCCATTGGAAAGGTTTCACTATGTATAATCAATCAACATACAAGTTTCAGATCCTCCAGATCAAACTTATGATATTACTACAGTGCAAACATATCTCATGGTCTCCCACTGAATCCGAGAGCCACTCTCGATTCCACCCGACGAGTCCTTCAATCTTTAGCTAATCTTGTCTTTCAAAGGTTGTTCGTGAATATTAAATCATGCTAACACAGCTCCAATACTCATTTAGTTACGAATAGTAGTTCGAACACAACAACGTGGTGGAGGAAGTTTCGCATATATTTTTGCATTGTGACCTGGTTTGGTTTATTTGGTGTCAAACTGTCACGCCCCAAATCCGGCTTTGACCGGACTCGAGACGTGACTTAAAGAAGAAACAAGTATAACAATAAAATATCATAAAACAATAAAAACCTCCAACTTTCATTTAATCAAAATGTCTCAAGTAATGCTTATAATAAATCCTTTAAAAAAATGTTCATAAAATTCATAGTAAATCCTTTAACAAAGGTTCAAGACCAACAAAAGTATGACCAAACGTCTCTAGAGAATAAGCACCCGGACCATGGAAGCTCCCGAGCCTCGAGTCCACTACTCATCACGCAAACCTGTAAAACAGTCATAAACAGATAGGGGTGAGCTTACGCTCAGTAGGGAAAATGCATAACCAGGGCATCCTTTTAGTTTAACAAATAAGATTTCACAATTTTAGTTCGAGTCTCAAAATACGAAGAACAAAGAATACATCGAAATACGGGAGTAAAACGAGTGTTTAACACTTTCAAAGAGTCAACAATAATCATAGGAAAATAAGGGAATCAATGCATTTCTTAAATAATCAATAGAAGATAAAGCGTTCAAGTAATGACGTGGGACATGAACTCACCACCCTCCGATCCACAATACTCGTTGTGTCATGTCGGATTTTCCCTCGGTCCAGAAGAGACGCATGACATCACAAAGACGTATAACGTCGAGAATACCGGTAACAACCCCTGAGGGCGCTTATCGTCGGGATTCTCGGAAACGTCTCCAAAGGACCATGTGTCATAGGGAACCAAGGTAATGCTCCCGCATGACGCATACACTCGGTGAAATAACAAGTAATCAATATACGCAGGGTAAACCGTCCAATTGCCCTGTAGGGTCCAATAACCAATGCCTCGCAGGGTCCAATAATCGATGTCTCCTCCGTTCTTCACACGGGTTCCGGAGTGGTCTTTGTTCCTCGAACTCGATTCCAAGGTCTTGGAACACAATTAAACTATAATTAAAGTCTAACCGAAAAGCAAGTAAAGTCCCAAAAACATCCCCAAAAGTCCAGTTCATAAAAAATATCGAATTTGATGAAAAACAGCCCAAAAGAACCCAAAACTGATCTGCCACGGAATGGGTCACGGAACCGTGACACCACCCATCACGGATGACGTCACGGAACCGTGACGTGTGCCGTCACGGACTCCTTCACGGAGCCGTGACACCTCCCGTCACGGTATCCGTCACGGATCTGTGGCAGTTCTGGGCAGATTCGCCCTTCTTCAACCTCCAGCCCCTTTTTCCCGAAAAACCACCTCCAAAACTCCATTTTCAGTCAACCAAAACTCCCAAAACAGATAATTAACTCCAAAGCTATTTTACCCATGATAGGAATCATCAAAACCTCAACAATCCAAACTAATTACAACTCCAAAAAACAATAAAATCCAAGGATTTCAATCAACCACCAACAAATACTTCTCAACAACATCATCTAACACTAACCCAATCAAAACCCAACAACTTCTAGCAAAACCCAAGCAAAACCCATGAAATGAAATGAAGGGAAAAGAGATTTAGATAGTGTTCTTACCTTTAGGAGAATGAGATGGAGAAGATGGTGAGATTTTGGAGAAGAAAATGGTAGAAAATGAACCCAAGTTGCCTCTTTTCACTTGCCTCTTCTTCAAGACTCCATGGGAGCTCTCTTCTCTCCCTTTTTTCTCTATGTTTCGGCTACAACAAGGAATTGGCTGAACTTTGATGCTCCAATTTCTTTAATAGACCTAATTGGAAAAGGACCAAAAGCCCCTTTAGATATTTTCCCACTTAAAGGCCCTTAGGAGGGTATAATGGTCCAAGACCACTCCTTTCCTCTCTTCCAATCTTTTATGGACATGTGTCCAAGTAGGGTCCATAAGTCTCCAAATTAAATTCCAGCACTTTAATTAATTAGGCTTTAGTCGATAAAAAGTCCAATTTTGACCAAAGTTGACTTTTTCCAATATTATACTCAAACAAAAGGAAATGGCCCAATTAAGCTAACCGTGATGACAACTAAGCTTTTTGGGCCCCGGAAAAGCCCCGAGTGACTTCCAGAGTCTTCGGTTGACTTTTCCGGCCGAAAGTCAAACTTATCTACAAATCACATGTTCGACCGGAATCGACCGGGGGCGGTTCTTACACAAACTTTCAAATTTTGTGGCTGAAACTATTTTAGCATGGAAGGGCTTTGGCCCTACGTGGTGGTGGCGTCATTAGGCTCGAGTGGGTTATATTTTTTTTTTTTGTATTTATGGTTACTCTAATATTCAGTGGTGTCTAATAAGGGTTATGGAGAGCTCGGATATTGGTTTGGGTAAGATCCAAACCCACTCATTCAGTGTTTTGTGGCAGTCTAATTTTATTCCTCATGATCGTTTCTTTGTGGATTGGCAGAGGGATCCAGTGGATTGCTTGCGCCTGAAGCAAAGGAGGTTTTTGTTAGCTGGTTGATTTTGAGTTTGCTCTTGTTTTTGTTAAGGGGTTTTCCCTGTTTCTCCTTCGGAGAGTTTTGTAATCGTGGTAATATGCTTTTTCGGCTTTCTTCTCCTTGGTAAATGATCATTCAATAAAATTTTCAGCGCTTACCCAAAAAATATATGCTCAAATGAGGGTAAAATGGTAATTTTAAATAAGTAAGGGTAAATTCGTTACTTCACTCTCAACTTAACAGTCGAATGGGTCAAATGACTAACATAATGGAATATTCCGTCCATTTTTAGTTTGGGTATCGTAAATAGTTTTTTAAACGTTGGGTCATACAACGAGTGTGACCAATAATTTAGGTAAAATAATGTATTTTCCCTTGAATTAGTTTAAGGAAAATTTTCACTTTAACACCCTGCCAAACATTTAATTTCATTTTGATACACTGGAATAAATTTTTATCACTTTCATACCCTAACCAAACTTTTAATTTCACTTTCACACCAGTCGTCAGATTTAGTTAACTTTCCATCCAAAATAGGTAAAATGTCCATAATACCCCTAAGTATTACTCAAATTTTCAAACTCATGCCATTGGTTCAGAACTTGAAAATAAGTGAAATGACAACAATACCCTCCATTGCTAGGGTGTTGAAATGAAAATTTCCTTTAGAATTTTCAAAGTTTACAAAATCACTTTTTATTTTTATTAATTCAGTTTTTATTTATGAAAAATATATTTTTTAAAAATAAATTTTTATTTAAAAATCATTTTTTAAAGGGTTAATTCCACCTCAGTACCCTAAATCTTTCATATTACATTTATAGTACCCTAAATCTTTTTTGTATCATCTCAGTACCCTAAATCTTTTATATTTCATTTAGAATACCCTAGATCTTTTTTGTGTCATATCAGTACCCTAAACTTTTATTAATTTTATTTTAGTACCCTAAACTTTTATTAACTTCATTTTAGTACCCATCGTTAACTTTACCATAATTTTGGTTGTTTGTGAGGGATAGTATGGTCATTTTACTTGTTTTGGATGGAAAATCATATGTAAAGTTAACGGTGGGTACTAAAATGGAATTAATGAAAGTTTAGGGTACCGAGGTGACACAAAAAAGATTTAGGGTACTCTAAATGAATTAATGAAAGTTTAGGGTACTGAGGTGACACAAAAAAGATTTAAGGTACTGTAAATGAAATATGAAAGATTTAGGGTACTGAGGTGTAATTATCCCTTTTTAAAAAAATGTACTTATAAGTCATATTTAATTTTTAAAAAATATATAAAATTATTTAAAATTATTTTTTTAACTTTTTTTTATTTAATTCATATCTTTATATTTTTTTCAATTCAACACCCACCTATTAAACTTTTTTCAATCTCTTTCTAAAATTCCCAAATCAACATGTCATCTTCATCTTCCTAAATCAATTTTTAGATCTACAAACTCACCTGCCATACTCCATCAAATTCCCAAACTCACCCGCATACAATTTTCTTTAGAATTTTCAAATCTTCATCAAATGCCCAACTCTAATTCCAGAAATCAAACCCCAAATCCTAGAATAGCCTTTTCTTCCATCTTCCCAGCACTCATCTCCTTCAACCTCTTCACCAAATCAAATGCATACTCGCATCCCTCGAGGAGCTCGCTTCCAGCGAGCATGAAGAATGGGTTTTCGAGGCCGAGGGACTTGGCCATGCCCATGGTGATGACGGTTTTGCCGGTACCAGGCTGGCCAGCAAGCAAGACAACGCGGCCGACGATTTGCAGGTAGCGAAGCTTGTTGAGAGAGAGGGGGAGTGGAATGGAGGTTGAGGTTGAAGAAGCTCCTCCAAATCAATCCAATATCAAAAAAATTACCAAAAGCACCTTCTCAATCTCGAAAGCCACATCACACATCTTCCAGAACAACTTGTGAGCCTCGGAAGACCTAACTTGGTACGCCAGCTTGTTGCACTTGAGGTTGTGCTTGAGGGCAGGTATGACAGGGGATATATCGGTGAGGATGATGTCGGAGAGGCCGAGGAGGAAGAGGCCCACGCCGGAGACGCTACAACCGGTGCCGATCTCGATGGCGCGGCGGAGAGTGGAGTGGAAGTCGAGGAGTTGCTGCAAAGTGACGAGAGATGTGGGGTTCTAAATTAGTAAAAGAGTTAAAAGAAATGAAAAAAAAATAATTTAATATTATTTTTATTATTTTTTTAAATAATGATTTTTTTTAATATTCTTATATTAAAATCTGAATTTATATATTTTTTATATTAAAATCTCAATTTATATATATATTTTATATTAAAATATGATATTTTATATTAAAATCTGAATTTATATATATTTTATAGTAAAATATGATTTTTTTTAAATATTTTTATATTAAAATCGGAATTTATATATATTTTATATTAAAATCTGAATTTATATATATTTTTATATAAATAAAAATAAATTTTTAAAAAAATAAATTTTTTTTGTAAATAAAACTGTTTTTAAATAAAAAATTATTTTTTAAAATAAAAACTGATTTTTATGTATTTTTTAAATTAAAATATAAAATTTTGAAAATAAAAACTGAATTTATAAAAAACTAATTTTATTTTAAAAATAGTGACATTTTCATTTTAACACCCTAACAATGAAGGGTATTATTGTCATATTACTTATTTTTAAGTTCTGAACCAATAATATGAGTTTGAAAATTTGAGTAATAGTTAAGGGTATTATGGACATTTTACCTATTTTGGATGGAAAGTTAACAAAATCTGACGGCTGGGTATGAAAGTGAAATTAAAAGTTTGGTTAGGTATGAAAGTGATAAAAATTTATTTTAGGATATCAAAATGAAATTAAACGTTTAGCAGAGTGTTAAAGTGAAATTTTCCTTTAGTTTAATGAAGTTTACCAAGTTAGGGTTGATTTTGACCATGAATTTATTTTATGTTTGTTTACCTTCTAATTTTTATTATGTGAGACTTAGAGCTGATTTTCAATCCTTTTATGATTTTATACTTTTGTAATGCCTATTTTATAGTTAGTCAAGGAAAATTGGTGGGCTCCGAATACAACCAAACAAGATTCCCCAGTTGGGTCAACGTCGAGTAGTAGCAATCAATGGTCGGGGTTGTTGGGTGTGAACGTCGGTGCTACAAAATTGACGGCGTCGGTCTTGGGTAGTGAAAAGTTCCCCAACATTCGTTAATTAAAAATGAAAGTCGGGGACAAAAAAATGAACTTTGTTGAACTCGCTGGTACCTATAAGAATAAGAGGGATGGTAAGAAGGGAGTTGTCACGATCGCGTGCAGCAAGAAGATCGTCTGCGCTGAGTTCCTCGAAGCCAACGACTACGAACCACTCCTGGTTTATATAGAGAGCACCACATAGGATCAGTACTCGGAGTGGAAAAACGAGTACAAGGCGTGGTGGATTGAGTATAAGGAAGAGGAGTTGAATAAAGGAAACAACCCGTATGATAGTCCCATTGGAGAGTCTCATCTGTTCCGACCAGTGGAGGTTCATTCTTGACTATCGGGAATCAGACGCGGGAAAAGTAATTACATGTTTTTCATTTTTTTTTTGTAATTCGTATATAATGTATTATCTTAGCATATGATGATTAGCAAATGTGAGGCCAAGTTGAAACAAGGTAAGGAAGATCGGAAAAAGAACAAGTTGAGAAGTCATAGGGGAAATAAGTCGTTGCATGGCTATGCAGTGGGATACAACGCCTCGAAGACAACCGATTCTCTAGCTCCCCATATAAGCGTTGGAATGAGATGTTTCCCGCATAAGGATCCACACACCCGACCAGGATATGGGCGGTAAGATTTCCATCATTAAATTGATGCATTAAAGTAAATTATAAGTTTTAGTTATTTCTTGCAATTAACTGTTTGCTTTCATTTTCCAGTCCATCTCAACAAAAGGTCCTAGCGGCCTAGAAGGATTTCAATGAGACCCTTTCCGTTGTTACCCTATCCGCCACGCAAGAGTCTAGTTTCGATGATATGTTACCGACCCCCTTGGAGTGGAAACTCTTAGAGATTGATGCGATGATCAAGTATGTTAGTGAATCAAATGGAAAATTCCAGGTCGGACTAGGAAGAAAGTGACCGTCTAATGGCTTTGGGATCTTGACGGTTCATCCAACTCTACGTTCTTCGAATCTTCTCAAAAGGTGGACGAACTCAGCCATGTTGTCTTGCTACTCGCACTGGATGAGGAAAAGAAGCGTGAAAGGGAGTTGGGTAGGCTACGACAAGAAGAGTTTGAGTTGTAAAAGGAGCGAGGCAGGAAATGACAAGAAGACCTCGAGGCGCAAAGGAAGCAGGACTTAAGACAAAAAAAAGAGTTGTCCAACCAAGTCGTCGTACTCATGAAAATCATCAAACGCTAGAGCCCCACCTTTTGTGATCATCCGCGCCGCAACGAGTTCGACTAACTAGTTCCCTTTTCTGACTTTGATATATGATGATGTGTTTTTGACTATTTTCTGTTTGGATGATTTGTTTTGCATTTCACTTTCTAGTTTTGATGACTTAGACTGTTACTTGTTGTTAAGTTTTTGATTTGCATGTTCATTTTAACGTAATGCAAGTTTGGGTGTACGATTTCTAAATATATTTTCTTAAAATATGTTATTTAATTTAGCGGACTGAGATGTTTGATTCATTTGTTAATGAACTTTCACTACCGACTCACACATTCAGTCAATAATGAAAGTTCATTACCGACCCAAGTGTGTGGTTCACTTGCGATTGAATGGTTTAGTTGGTAATGAAAAGAAAATTGGATTTATAGTCGATTGAACTTGCCCAACCGAACTATCGGTTGGCTAAGATCTTGCATGACTAAACCTCTTCCATTTCTGACTGAATGGGTCGGCTAGTAATAAACTGTTCTATAGTGGTGATGGATGATGGTCATATGAATCTAATATCATAGTACAGTGATGATGTGACACTATTTTGTGTTGAGGATGACATTCCACTAATAAGTGAAGGCGGTATAGTCGATAAGGTGATGGTAGATGAGTTAACAACTCGAAGCTACAACTAGTTAACAAAAAACAAATATGTTCCATTTTTTTAATGTTCTTTTTCATCAAAATTGAACACTATTCTCAACACTTAAGAGGCGTTACATTAAAAATATAGCGTCCTCTAAGTCTACACTTGGGATGCACTGCCAACTATTAAACACAATATCATCTGTAACGCATCTTAAGTGGCACTTACGAGATGCTAGAAAATTTTCTGTGCTATCTTAATACTTGAAGCACGCTTTCTTATGGGGTGTTTCTTGCGCAGTGCTACCAAAATTATGTAGCGCAACTTAAGAACTTGATCGGCTTCCTTTATACTTGTAAGAACCGCCCCCCGGTCAATCCCGGTAGAATCGGAGGTTTTCGGCGAAAATTGACTTTTTTTACTGGAAAAGTCAATCGATGACTCCGGGAGTCATTCAGGACATTTCCGGGGCCCAAAAAGATTAGTCGTCGTTACGGTTAGCTTAGTTGGGCCGTTTCCTTTCCGATGACTGTAATACTCGAGGTATTTTTTTCGGTCAAACGCGGGCCAATTAGGAGCTAAACCCGTTTAATCTAAGAGAGCTGGATTTATTTGAATGAGGTAGTGGCTTGGATGAGAAGAAACAAGGTCTAATGACCATTTTAACCTCAAAAAACTTGGACATAGAAGGCAAAGTTATAAAAGGGCATTTTGGACATTTCAAGAGTAGGTTAAAGCCCTCACTTGGGTCACTTTTCAGCCATTATTCTATTGTGACCGAAATTGGGAGAGAGTTTGGGTTTGGAGACTTGAAGAAGAAGAAAGGAGGAAAAATGGAAGCTTGAAGCCATTTTCTACCTAAAATCTCTCAAAAACTCTTAATTCTTCATTTATTCTACATTCTCAAGGTAAATCCCACTTCCCTTTTCGTTTTTATGGATTTTGGTTCATGGGTTTTGAAGAAAATGGTGAACAAGGGTTGGGTTTTTGAGTTTTGAGTTTTGATGATGATGTTTGGAGTGAAAAGGGGATTGGATGATGGTTTTAGTTTGGTTTTGTGGAGTTTTGATGATTACCCATGGTGGGTTTTGAAGTAGAGACGTTTAGGGCCTCTTTTTGGAGGTTTGGATGGTCATCAATGGAGGTTTTTGGGTTATTTTCGTGAAAATTGCGGCTGGAGGAAGAAGGAGGCGGAACAATGCTGAACCGTCACAGATCCGTGACGGGAACCGTGACGGGAGACGTCACGACTCTGTGAGGGAGACCGTGATGGCATTAGTCACGGCTCCGTGAGGGGAACCGTGACGGCGCAGCCCACGGATCCGTGACCAGATCCGTGTCAGACCTGTTTTGGGCCTTTTAGGCCCATTTTGCTGAATTTCGAGTAATTGGGACGGTTAACTATAACCGGGTCCTTTTGGGGTTGATTGGGAGTTCTTCCTCTTTGACCCTTTGTGAATTACTCTTAATTCGGGTGTTGTTTTGTGATCCAAGACTTTGGACCCGAGCTCGGAGGAGGAGGAGACGTTTGGACTTCGTGACGAGACGGAGGAGAAGCTAGCCAGAACGTCATCAGCTAGGAGTTGAGAGTTGATCACTTTTGAGGTATGGAGCGTAGCGAATACCGGTTTAATTACGGAAAGTTACTAGTATGCATGCATGTTAATAATAACCGGAAAGGTCCTAGTTCGCATATAGGATGTGATTCACTAGAATAACCGCTTTCAATTACATTAATAACCGGACGAGTCTTAGTTTGCATGTAGGATGTGATTCACTAGAATAATCGATTTCAATTCTTTTGAAATTGCCGTGCTAGTAGAATGCCCATGTCGAGTCTTAAGTTGTGTGCTGATTGAAATGCTTGATCTTTGATTGAGATGCATGATGTGTGACTAAGTGTCGATAAGATTAAGAATCATGCTATGATATACTCGGTGTAGCATGTTGTGGCTATGTATGGGCAAATGTGCCGTGTTTGATGTGATGTGAACTTTTGGTTGTGATATGATCGGGTGAGTGATAGACCGATTTGTGTGTTATGGTGAGTTGGCTCGGTTGGTATACCGTGGTCGAACTATGGCTTTGTGATGCGGGTTATACTCTTGATGTGTGTTCCAAGAGGGGTTGTGTCCGGTAGAATACCTACACTGAGAGAGTATGCCGGTGTAGAGTATCGAGGACGAGGATGCTTCAACCATTGCCCCGATGCTATGTGGTCCGGGAAGGCGTACGACCGAGGTATGTGCCGGTTCGTTATGCTTGAGGCCCCGAGTCTCCGTGACGGGAAGACATCCGACTGAATGTATTGCCGGTCAGGTATGTTACCCCGAGTCTCGGTGACGGGAAGATGTCGGGACCGATGCTCTGTGTTCCGGTACGATATAAGTGGGACGGGTTGTGATAGCCGGTGTTGTTGAGGACGATTGTACTAAGTTATGTATTGCTCTGTTGTGTGTGTCGTGCGTGCTGATTGGATTTGTGCGCTATATTATTTGTGATTTTGATCTTACGAGGGTGATTAGTGGTCGGTACTTGTTCCGTGGGCGTTGTTGATAGTTATGCTTTGCTAGTATGCCCTAATTGGACGGTTACTCGTGGTATTGAACTGATGTTCATAACCTTAATTACTTTTCCTACTGAGCGAAAGCTCACCCCTTTACCTTGTTGTGTTACAGGTTTTGAGCGGGAGTTGGACTAGTGGGATTCTCGGAGCTGGGGAGCTAGTGAGAGTCTTAGCTAGTGTTGTCTAGAGACGTACAGTTTTTACTGATTCTAAACAGTTTTACCTTTTTCTCGTTGACGAGCTGTTGACTCGCATTACTATTTGGAGTTTTAAATTGCTATTTGAGACCCCTTTTCCATTATTAAACTGCTTTTATTATTTATCTTTTAATTCACGTCTCGAGTCCGGTCAAAAATAGATTTAGGGCGTGACAATACTGCTCTAATACAGTAGTGCAATTTTACACTATTTACTTATTTGTTATCAATGAAAGCTAAATTCAAGTTATTCATTGAAAATATGTACATGTTTCGAACGATTTAACGTAAAGGTTTGTGTATTTGAACCTCTTATATATAAACGTAAAAGAATAGTTACATCTTAACGTCTCAAATGCCACACATTTGGAATTATATGCTATGGTTATTGACTACATTGTAAGAAAAACAAAGGAAGATACATATTTGTCTTAATCAGTACTGAGTAACAAGATATGAGTTCAATTGTTTATGTACAAGTGATGAGTAGCAATCATATGATTTTTAGACTTTCATTATTGATACATCATAAGTTCAATATATTCTTTAAACAGGAAACTATTATAATATATTGACAAAAGACTTCTGACCCTGAGGAAGAGGTCCATTAGAACATCCACATCAAGGGAGGCGTGCGCGCGAGGTCGGAGCGGGAGCAGCAGCAGAAAAGGTCCGGGGTTATGGGTTCGGCCGATATGGGTGGGGGGCGTGCGAGGCGAGGAGCAAGAGGCTTTTGGTGAGGGTGAGGGGGGCAGAGGCGCGGGGCCAAAATCAGCCTCGCTGCCTCGCGCCCCTCTGCTTCGCCGCCGTCCTCTCCTCCATTAACGCGTGCCCTGTTAAAAAAAATTGTTGAGCCGTGAGGTTGAAGAAGGTTAAGTTTGTTTTTGTTAATTAGTTTTAGGGTTATTTACGATAAGGTACCCTAATGTTTCGTCCACGAACGATAAGGTACCCTAATGAATTTTGTGTCCGATAAGGTACCCTAATGATTCGTCCACGAACGATTTGGTTTAATGTTGTTAAAAAACTAACAGAATTATGTAGAATGACTATTTTGCCCTTTAACATTTTAATTGACTTTTGATTTAAGAGTGAAATGACCATTATACCCTCAGTTATTATTTTTCCTTAATTTATATTTTCTAATTAATTTTAATTTTTAAAATAAAATAATAAATTATATATATATTTTTTAAAGTTATATTTTAAAAAAAATGAATTTATTTTTTTTTCAAAAATCTATTTTTTTAAAAAAAAAATCATATTTTTATATTTTAAAATCAGATTTTGTATTGAATTAGTTTTATTTTTTTAATAATTAGTTTATTATATATAAATAATTTTTTATTAATACAAAAAATTAAAAAATCATTTTTATTTGTTTAAAAAATTAATTTTATTAAAAAAAATCGCAGAACTGTTCGTCTTCTCCGGCGTCGTCTCCGGCCAGCCCCTCCTCCGCCGTCGTCGTCCCCGGCCACCCCCACCTCCGCCGCCTCCTCCCTCTTCCACCTCCCACCGTCCTCACCTTCCTCGCAGAGCTGAAGTTCTGCGATTTTTTTTAATAAAATTAATTTTTTTAAAAAAATAAAAATGATTTTTTAACTTTTTGTATTTTTTAATTTTTTATTATTATTTAAAATAATTTAATTTTTAAATTTAAAATTTTTAAATTTATTTATTTGTTTATTTATTATATTTTTATTGTATTATATAATTAAGGGTATAATGGTAATTTTGTCTATAAAATTTATAAGGGTAAAATAAGAAAGGGTAAAATCGTCATTTCACACCCCACTTAACTGCAAATGTCTAATTTAGAGGAATATTCCGTTAGTTTTTAACGGAATATGCCAATTTTAAACCAAATCGTTCGTGGACGAATCATTAGGGTACCTTATCGGCCACAAAATTCATTAGGGTACCTTATCGTTCGTGAACGAAACATTAGGGTACCTTGTCGTAAATAACCCTTAGTTTTAGTATTAATTGGTTAGTATTAATTAACAATTAGTATTATTTTTTTGATAAGCGAAAATTTATTAAACCTTTGTTTTCCTGAGTCAGGAAAACAAGGCAGGAGATCAACCTCAGAAAGGGATCGTCCCAAGACCAAAACAGGTTCAAAAGAGCAACGAGGCACATAAGCCAGAACCAAAACAAAAAGGAAACAGTAGGGACGCAGCCCACAAATAAACCACAAATGACAGACAAAGTTCGAGACTACCCCTCGTACCACTTCATAAGTCTTGAAAGTAACGTTACTCGCGAACCACATCACCTAAACCTGAGTTACCAGCGAACGAACCAAAAACGATCCTGATTCCAGCAACAGAACCATCGGTACATCTTCCGGCTCGTACTGCTTCAAAATCAAAGCGTGAGGATTGAACGGTCCTACTTACTAGCCCCATCCAACACCGGACATAAGCTAGTCGGAACTTCCAATCCTTCGGTAACCGGATCACAACCCACCAACCTTACGGACAACAATTAGTATTAATTAGGTAATTAGTATTAATGGTAATTAGGTGATTAATAAATGGTAATTATAATAATCATTTTATAATTGTATATATGTAATTAGATAAGTAAATATATGTCAATTAGGTAATTAGGTGATTAATACATGGTAATTATAACACAAATAAAAAGCTCTTCAAAAAACCTCTGGAGGTTCCCTCTTAACCCTACTGGGTTAGCCGCCGCCGCCTTCAGTCCGCCCCCTCCGACCGCCTGTCCCTAGCCCGTCCACCGTCCCCTCAGCCACAACATCTCCTCCTCCTGTCCTCGTTGCCCAGCCGAGCCGCGCCCGGCTTCGTCGCTCTGTCTACGCACGAGGATCGCCTCGTAACCCTTCTAGGGTTCGACCGCCTCCGTCGCCACCCTCTCCACTGCCTCCCCTCGTATTCATTCATCTGCCATTGCCCCGCCGTCGCCTATTGACTTCCGTCTCCATCCAACACTATGGTCCTTCCGATTCCCCGCTATCAACGTGAAGGGTACTTCGACCGGTCGCCATGGTCGGCGACTCACCTGCGTCATGGTCGCCTTCCTGAGCCCGATCAGTCGCCCCCCCCCCCCCCGCACGGCCAAACCAACCCCATACTGGTCCTGCACAACCGGGGGTGGTCCATGCACGACGTGCACCACGATCCGACGGGGTGGCACGCGTCCCCCTGGCATCGTCCCAGGCCGGAGTTCGCCAGGCCATTTACAGATAATCCAGCTAATCAACGTCCACTACCGGACTAGGATCAGGCACGTCGATATCCGGAGACACTGTTTTGTGGTCGGGCTCCCGTTCCTCCACCGGAGAGTACTGCGATCCCGATCTACCAGTGGGATCCGGTATACTATTTCTCTGGGTCCTCAGCCTACCAGCCAGGGTTCGACCACTCAGGGTTTGGTATCCGGCCGGGTAGGGTCCCCTACTCCACGGGCTCCATAAATCCTAGGAGGGTCGCACCCAGTAGGGGCCGTGCGCATCAGGAGATCCGGAGTACTACCATTAAAGTGTTGGCCCCATCTCCGACAATAGTCAAACATCACGCCAAGAACACTCCAAGCCCTACACCTCCATTGAAGATCGGGGCCAAGTGGAAGAGGCCCGATCCGCGTTTGGCTCGACGGGGGATTCTGCGTCATACCACAAATGTCGGTCCAAGACCTAGGGTGATCAAGACGGGCCATAAGCCGGAGACCAAGCCGCTGCCACCATCTACAGACCAAGTGCAGGATCGGGATGCTAACTTGGGGGACCACAATCCCCCGGGGGATGAATGATCCCCCAGTGCGGGGGTGGGAAGGACCGTCAGGGAACTATACCCACAGACCCGGGACGTCTACAGCCGGGAAGTCTCGGGGAATCCGCAACAAAGGCTTTTTCTAATTTCAGGTTGTTCGTTTTAGGTCAAATAAATCTTTGGTTAGGTAGTTTTTATTCCGTTAATTATGTATCTAGTGGAACAGTGGATCGATGAATTCTTGAGATTGGATCTGCGAAACAAAGGAGACTATTTATATGGAACCATGTGCGCTCGAGAGGCCACGGCCAATCGGGACAAATGTTGGTGTCCGGGACTGTTAGGTCCTACGTTGTAAGCACGACAATTTAGTAATACTACTTCCTTCCCGTTTCAAAAAAAATACATGGTAATTATAATAACCATTTTATAATTGTATATATGTAATTAGGTAATTAATCAGTTTATTTTAAAAACCATTTGTTATCCGACGACGAGGCTCAAACGTTATTATCAAGAATAGTAACTGTCAAACGTTATTATCAGGAATAGTAACGGTCATCAAAGAATTCATCACTGTAGAAGCTTATATCGACCAAATGAATTGTCAATTTGAATTGTGTATTTTTTTATTTAATTAATCTTTTTTAATTTTGTATTTTTATTAATGAAATTTTATTTCTATTTATGAATTTTATTTCTATTTTATTTAGTAGTTGTTGATTTAAAAATAACGTTAACAAATTCAGTTAAAAGCTTAATTAATTACACAGTCAGCATTTCTGAAAATCATGCCCCCCATACTAGCCCCTCTGATGTGCAGCACACAAAATGTAGGGGGCAGGGGGCTGAACCCTGTCCAGTCAGTAGAGGGTTCAGCCCTAGGGTTCGTGATCCACCCCCCCCCCCCCTCCCCCACCCCACCACCACACTGACTGTGTAATTAATTAAGTTTTTAACTGAATTTGTTAATGTTATTTTTAAATCAACAACTACTAAATAAAATAGAAATAAAATTCATAAATAGAAATAAAATTTCATTAATAAAAATACAAAATTTAAAAAATACATAACTTACAAAAAAGACATAAAAACAAAAAAAAATACATAATTAGGCATCCCCGTTAATGTGGTCGATTTGCTTCTGAAGTTTTCGAATTTGAGTCATCCATACCTGCAACATTTCCAAATGATGTTCCATCTGTTCCGGGGTATAATCGGATATGTCCGTAGCCTTCATATCTTTCACTTCCTGCATATATATATATATATATATATATATATATATATATATATATATATATATATATATATATATATATATATATATATATCAATTTTCTCCTCAAGAGCCACAGTAAGCTTCGCCTTCTCACACCTCCCCTGATCCATTTGGACGATATACGATGCTCTATCCGCCATACTCTTCCCCTTCCTCTTCGCGGCCTTATTTCCAATTGGGTGTTCTCGTGGAGGCGGCATGCTAATTGGGGAACTTGGACGTACATGTGGGGAACGTGGAGCGATTGGGGAAGTTGATCCCCGGCTTGTTGCTCGTCACCACTTAAATGTGTGACATTATCATCGTCAGTGGGGACTGAAGTGGGCGGGGTGGTGCTGCTATAACTGTCGGACGCGTCCAATCGTCGACGAAGTATCCCGGCTTCGCCTTCCTCCGCCCAGACCTTTTTATCATTTTCGAACGGATCTATCCAATGGTGGAGTTTGAAAATCTTCGGCTCATTTTTTATTTTTTCGACGTAGATTCGATAAAGTTCCATCGTCTGCTCCCTAAACTTTTCTTCGCTCCAGCCGCTATGACCTTCTTGGGCCCTCTCCTTCTTCAGCAGTGTGACATACCGCTTGACTCTTGTAGCACTTTCGTTAAAAAAAAGGGTCTTGATGGCTTGCACCGTCCACTAAGTCGATGGGAAATTCCCAGCACTGCACAAGCGCCTATGAACCGTGGACCAGAACGTGCTCCCATCTTGCGAGGTTCCGGTGATGGGGTTGTGCGTTTCCAAGCTCTGATCAGGAGCATATCCACTTGAGGGGGCCATTTGCTTCGCCTTTCTGGTGTCGCCCGGGTACTCGGTCCCACGGATGATGAAGTAGATTACATGCAGGTTGCGGTTGCGGCCGACATCGAGAATTGTGGTTGGCCGAAATAGTTGGCAGCCATGTTGTAATGGTCGAACAGTGGGCGGGTGAATACCCCAGTCGTGATTGGCGGTTGTCCAAATGGGTTGGGCAGTGGTCCCATTGGATTGGCTGGTTGGGCCGGTTGTCCTATTCCACCTACGTTGACATTCAAATTTTAATTACAATGAAAATTGGATAATTCATTGTTTGGTCACTAATAATTAAAATTAAACATATAATGTAACTATAATTGCACATACATGATATTAAACTTGATAAAATGATTAAAAATTTAATTAATGAAATGAATAAAATTATAATTCAAAAAATTACCTTGGCCCCAAAGAAAGGTCATGTATTGGTTGAACGCATCAGGGTTCCAACCACCGGTTGGGATGAAACCGGTTTGCAACATCTGTACGTAGGACGACCCGGCTTGATTGGTTGTCGCACCTTGTGGATTGGGGTTCGCAGGTTGTTCCTCGGTGTTGTCCTCCTCTTCCGAGTTGAAAAACTCGTGTTCCGGCGGTTGAGTGAAATCGTCGTCAGACATTATCGGTCGGATTTTACAAAGACGATATGAATTTGAGAGAGTGAGGTTTGAGAGAATTTAGAAGTTTGTGGTGTGGAATTGATGAAATGGGGTAAGGGGTATTTACATTGGTTGAAGAAGTGTTTTTTAATTTTATTTTTGATTTATTAAAAAAAGGGTTGTAGCCGTTGCCGACCGTTGGCAACGGTCTTTTTTTTTCTGGCTTGGACAGGTGGCAGCATGCCACTGGACGAGAGAGAGGCAGAGGAGCGCGAGGCAGCGGGGTTGATTTTGGCCCCGTGCCTCTGCCCCCCGAACCCTCCTCGTCCCTCTCCTCCCCCGCCCCGCACGCCCCCCTCCCCACACCGGTCGAACCCCGAATCCTCCTCCTGTTGCTCCCGCCCCGGCCTCACGCGCACGCCCCTTGTTGATGTGGATGCTCTTACAAGATGATAGAGTAAGGATGTGTGGAAGTGATAAAGACAGGGATTCATGTGTTTAACCGACTGATTGAGCTAGATTTAGTTAAAGAAAGGTAGATATTAATTATAGGAAGTATAGTATAATGATGAAATTACATATATATGTGGTCAAGTCATGGCATGCTATAGCTTATCAAAAAAAAGTCATGGCATGCTATAGTTTGGATAAGGAATGGAAAGATGATTCATGGAAGGGTTGTACGAAAGAGGAAAAGGTGAGACTGTAAAAAGCCTGCAAGGGGAAGAGGTTCTTGGATGGTGTCTCTGTGTTGTGGATCCATGAGGATGATCTTAATTTCTTGCATATGGTGGGTGATGGATGGTCATGCAAATAAATGTTGGTGGTATGCTGTTTCTCTCCTGCTTGTACTGAATAGTGAATATGGCCGGGCCTTATTGGACAGGCTGGGGTTAGTTTTAAGGGTAACTGCCCTATAAAACCGATATTCAATTCATTGTTTCTTTGTTTTTTACTTGTTGGACCTCGTCCTCCCAAACCCTCCCTTGACCTTTTCTGTTTTCCTTCCCCTCCAACCTCTATTATTGCCCTCCATGGCCTCTGTCCCAACAGATTCTCTTGTAAGGGACCCATCTAACCTCAATTTGATTCAATATTTATAACGGTATATTTTATAGTCTTTTACTTGACTTTCTGTTACAAAATAATTCGAACCTTTAAACATGTGATTCATAGCATCATCGGTCTTAACTAGTAAGTTTCAGGTCTGATTTTCTTACCTTTCCCTTTTATTTTAACGAAGGACACTATTATTGTCAAAAACTTAGTCAGAAATAGAAGAATAGTTGGTGTCACGCCTCAAATCCGGTTTCGACCGAACTCGAGACGTGAACTAAAATAATAACTAAATAATAATGATAAAAGGAAAATTAAACAAAATAAACCTCCGAATTTAGTTCCAAAATAAACAACTCCAATAAACATGAGTCAAGCGCTCAATTCCAATCAAGTAAAAACATAGTTTAGTACGAAAATAGAAAGTATGTCTCTACTACAAGTAATCCCCCGGACCCTCAAAGAGCTCCCGAGCTCTGAGACGTCCTCTAAGCCTACTCACCAACGAAGCCTGTAAAACAGTAAAAACAGAGGGGGTAAGCTTACGCTCAGTAGGAAAAAGTAGTAAAGGGAAGAAGGACTCTCGCTCCGTCACCAAATTTCTCGATTAGTAATACTTACTAAAAAGACAACACCAATAGAGATCAACAGGAACACAACTTATTCGCCAATAGAAACAAACTAAAGAAACACACGGATACCGAAATATAAGATTATTAAACCACGAGACCCCGATCCACACACGAGCTCAACATATCGTACCGGAAACGCACATCGGCCTAGATATCTTCCCGGAACACACAACATCAGGGTGAAACGAATACATCATACCGGAATACCCCTCGGTCCAGATGTCTTCCCGGAAACACACATCGGGGCAAGTAACAATACACCATACCGGAAACGCACATCGGCCTAGGTGCCTTCCTGGAAACACACCTCGGGGCAACAACAACATACCTCATACCGGAAACGCACATCGGCCTAAAGGTCTTCCCGGAAACACACCTCGGAGCAAGTAAACAATATATCATACCGAAAACGCACATCGGCCTAGATATCTTCCCGGAAACACACCTCGGGGTAAAGCACACAATATATCATGCAATACAACACCAAACATACCAATCAAACCATCAAGGCTACCAATACAGCTTACCAAGCACGTCACATCGGTCTATCATTCACCCGATCATATTACAAGGCACAATCATATCACACTCAACACCTTCATTCAACCAATCATGTCACGAAGCAACCATTCATATCACATTCATCACAATTCATATAGTTTAATATGATTCTTAGATTAACCAAAGGATACACTATGCACCGGCATTTAAGGACTATTGACCACAATCAAACACAAACAACAATCAACCCTAAGGCTCGACATGGCCACATGTGATTCTACAGCACGACAATTCCCATAATTGAAAGCGGTTATTCTAGTTAATCACATCGTATATGCAAACTAAGACTTTACCGGTTATTAACGTCCTATATGCATACTATTAACATTCTTTAATTAAAAGCGGAATTTACTACTCTTCCCTACCTCAAGTTCTCCAAACGCTTAATCACGAAGGCCGTCTAGTAGTTTCCTCCTCCGAGCTCTGGAACGACGTCTAGGACCATAAATTAATTCTAGAATTAATAAACGATTAAAAGATGATTCTAACGAGAAAATAGCTAAATTACCCCTAATCATTAAAACTTGGGCCAAAGGGTAAATTTAGCCCGACAAGGCCCAATTCAGGCAGCCCACAGATCCAGCACTCGGCCCGAACCGTGCCCCTCAGAGGCCCGACACCAGGCCCGGACTGTGCCACTCAGAAGGCCGGTCTGGAGCCCTGACCGTGCCGCTCAGAGGGCCGGTACCGAGCCCGGACCGTGTCGCTTAGAGGGCTGGTACCAAGCTCGGACCGTGCCGCTCAGAGGGCCGGTCATGGACCCTTTCCGTGCCAAATCCGGGCAGCCCAACTCCTTCTTCCCCAACTTCGTTTCCACGAAAAACTACAACAAAAACTCATTTCTAACCTCATCAAACTCCAAAATCAGTCTCCAAAACCCTCAAACTTCAATACCCATAATGGGTTTCCTCCAAACATCCACAAACAATTGATTTCTAACCAAAACCTTCCTTATTCTTCATCAAACAACTATCTAACAACAATTAAATCAAAAACCATCTAGTTCATGCAATTTCCATGGAAACCCATAAACCCAAATTGATTGAAAGTGGATTGTTAGAACTTACTTACCTTGGAAATGATGAGATGATGAAGATGGTGAAGTTTTTGAGAAGGTTTGATGAAGAAATGGCTTCAAGCTTCCTCATTTCCCCCCTTTCTTCTTCCTCAAGCTAAGAAGCTTTTTCTTCTCTCCTCCCTCTTGTAGATTTCAGCCACCAAGGGGAAATATGAGCTGAATTGTCACCCAAAAGTTGTCTTTAACCTATAGTTGAATTACCTAGTTTGCCCCTTGCTTATTTCATTCTAATTTGACCCACATGGGGGGGGGGGGGGGGGGGGGGGGGGGGGGGGGGGGGGTAAATGGGTCTTTCTAGACCCAGTTCTTCTCCTCCAAGCCACCATGGACAAGTTTCCATGTGGGGGCCACTTTTCCCTTAACAATTTCCAGTACAATTAATTAAATAGGGTTTATCCTCTGATTAGGCCTATTTTGACCGAAATTTGACTTTTTCGCAAAAAAATTCATTTGAAAGGAAACGAACCAACTATGCTAGCCATAACGACGGCTAAGCTTTTTGGGTCCCGAATGACTTCTGGAGTCATCGGTTGACTTTTCCGGCTGAAAGTCAACTTTCGCCAAAAATCACCGGTTCGCCAGGGATCGACCGGGGCGGTTCTTACAGTTGGAGAGAGACATTTGGGGATAACTTGGCATCTAATTCTCTAGTTGTAAAAGAGGCATAGTCGGTTGCGATTAAACATCTTAGAAATATCCAATAACGACTGAATCTAATAGCAGTAAAAACAACTCCAGTTCAACCTGAGACCGACCAAATAAGCATGTACACATGTAGAGCCTCCTACGAGGCTCACTAGCTATCTAGATGATGTGCATAAGTAGGGGGAGGAATTATAGAATTTGTGGAGGAACACCATACGAGATCGGGTTGTCAGTCCTCCAGAACAACCCGAGGCCTCGAGAATGCCTCATGGGTCCCGGCGGGACTATTTACCAGTACTCGCCTGGTATTCCTCATACCAATCCTGCTCTTCCACCCTCTTCGTGGTCAGGGTCTCCTTCGGCTCATATTCACCCGAAAGGCCTCCTAGGGAACTAGTTCGGGTCAACGCTTCTGCCCAAAGGTTATATGCAACATTAGATTCCACCAAACGCTCCTCTATCTTTGTTATTGCACGACTGAACCAGGCAGGGCGGTGGCCCCCTATGGTTGTTGTTGACTTAGGTAGGACATTGTACATCATCTTTCATCTGGTAGGCAGCAATGAGGAGAATCCAGGCGACGCCTCTGGGGAGATCTGGGGCGGTAGGGCCTTTCAGTCCTTGGTGATTGTTTTTCCAATCTTTAAAAGTCCATCAACCGCGAGGGAGAGGTCAAACCTTAGTGTCCCTGACAGTCGTGTGTCACACTCATAAGCCCCATGCCCTAGACGGCCACAATTGAAATAGGGAGGCACTCATATTTTAGGGTTACCCGCAGCGGAGCAGCAATGTCATACAAGAAGTGGACTATGGCTTGGGGGTCAACCACGATGAGAGGTGTTTTGCCAAAACACCATCTCTCATCCCGCCTCACTCGATCCCCAGCCTCATGTGATGCGAAGAATAACCCATACATTCACGAAGTCAGGTCTTTGATAACTACCCCCATAGCCGACGGACCTCATCCACTTATTTCGATGTGTAGCATGATGTCCCCATTATAGGGCCTCTGTGTCAGTAGTCGTCCCGCCATTCCGTAATTCTTGCAGACCCTGTAGGTGTTATCGATTTACGTGGGAGGCACATCAATGATAGCATCCTCAACCAGGAGAATAGAACAAGCGCAAAGGTGGCCTGAATATCTTCGAGGGATGGAATCCCACTATACAGGTCTTACGATATGGTCGGTGCGGGTGTGCCTTGATGACCCAAATGGCTCGATCGCAGAGAGCAAGCAGCAAGGCCACGTTGAATAACATCCACCGAGGAAGAAAAGGTTAGGGTCCCCATCACCAGCGGCGGCCTCTCCGTTGTTGGGAAAGGAGACGGCGGGTGGCTCTTATTCTAAACCAGCAGTTTCCGAGGACGCCTTGGACGACTTTTGGTGGGGTCCTGGGGTGGAATTTTTCATTCTTAGAAGCATGTCGAAAGCCCCCCCCCCCCTATGGGCGAGCGAAACTCGTGGCGCCGATCATTGGAGCGGGTGGTACACATGTAGTTGAAACAGCCGCAATGGCCATGAAGGGTGTAGGATGGGTTGGTGACGTATATTTCGACGCTTGAGGTACCTGAAGGATCGATACAAACATCATATGTTCGCAGCGGAATAATTAATTCGAACCTAAAACGATCTATTGCAATTGAATCAATGATAAAATCGAAATGTTACTTACTTGATATGAAGAACAAAATTGATTTAGCTTCGAAACTACGAAGTCTCTAGTGTATCCACACCGAGCAACGATTTGATGCTTTCAACCACTTGAGACGGCTATGGAGATGAAGAACGATTCTTCATTTTTTCTTTTGGGAGAGAAGAGAAAAAGAGGCTACAAGAGAATAAGATGAATCATCTTTTCTAAACCTAATCTTCTCTTAATATACTATTAAGTATATTGGGTCCAAGACTCAGCTGGGCTTCAAACCCGATTGGGCCTAAGGCAAAACCCAATAATCTCCCACTTGACCTAGATCCAATCTATCAAGAATTCCAATATTTTTTATATTTCTGTGTTAGCAGAAGATATAAAAAATATGTCATCTAGATCATTTCAATAAATTATCTCATAATAAATTAAATTATCTTAAGCATCAAACGTCACTCGTAAGTGTGTGACCACATAGGTTCAACGCTAAATGGTAGTAATTAATCTCATTAACTACTAATCGAGGTTGGCATCTAACAACACTCCCCGACGGCCGGATAACGTGAATATCAATATCCAATAAAGACGAACCTGGTTTAAGGATGATGAATTGTTTTCCTTCCATCTTTCCAACTCCGGATTATCCTAGGGTATGATTTGACTGTCAAACCCTAATAGATAACCACTATGTTTCATGTTGATCGTTACTAGTTGTTGAATGACTTTAAGAAACTCCTTTCTTAAATCATTCTTCTGCCTTGGCCAAGGATCTTCTCAACCATAAGATTCATAACAACATAGAGTTCAAACTCATTACCTTGAGTTGATGGATTTCCTCTTGACTCACCATTGATTATATAGGTACTCAATTATACCCAATGACCTTTCAACTAGCATTTTTACACACTAGGTGTTCGGTATCAAAGTATAACAAGCATTCTACTAACCACTATGGTGATCTCAGGTCAAAGGATAAAACAATATACATTTTCTCCTTAAGAAAATTTCCACATTGACAGTATAGGTAAAATCAACCATTTGGAAATCTCACTTTTGGTCAGTTAAATGATCATATCCACTATATGCATCATCTATATTATAACTTAATGAATGAGATCCATTAATACGCATCCAATGAGTATTGTTATACATATATTGGTCTATCCGGATCACCTTAGTCCTAGTAGGATGATCCTATGACCAAGACCACATTTAGATCAAACTCTATAATACTTGACTCTCATTATCATAATCCCTATTATGATGACAAGTATATCAGTTTAATCAAGGACTTATCATATCCAATGTCAATAAACATTCATATATGATAACAATAAAAGCCATTATATTAGTCACCATTAATAAGAAAAACACGAAATGAAATGTGCTAATAAAATGTTTCATGAAGATTAACATTTGACTAAAGCCAAACATTCATGAATTTCAATCCTATATTCCACTTGTGCTTATCAAACTCCTTTGAACCAAGCACCTTAGTGAAAGGACCTGCATCGTTTCCCTTTTTCTTCCAACTTCAGAATTTGAACGTCTCCACGTTCAACTATTTCTATAATCAGAAGAAACTTCCGAAAAACGTGTTTGGATTTCTGGTGTGCCCTTGGCTCCTTGGCTTGTGCAATAACGATTGTATTGTCACAAAATAAAGGAACATTTCCCTTTACTGAAGGAACCACACCAAGCTCAGTTAAGAACTTCTTTATCCATACATCTTCCTCAACAGCATCACATGCAACTATGTATTTCGCTTCGGTTACTGGATTAGCTACGATAGCTTGTTTGGAACTCTTCCAACTTACTATTTCACCATTCAAGTTAAATCATAACCAGAATTAGATTTGCTATCATCCTTACCTGGTGCAACACTTGCATTGATGTGGCTTAACAATTTAAGCTCATTTTCTCCATATATGAGGAATTGGTCTTTAGTTCTTCTCAAGTACTTAAGAATAGTTTTAACAACTTTCCAATGTTCCTCACCCGGATTTCCTTGGTACCTACTTGCTACTCCTAGCGCATAGGCAACATCCGGTCTTGTACATTTCATGGTATACATGATAGCTCCCACTGCGTTAGCATATGGGATTCTACTCATGTGTTCTCCTTCCTCTAGGGTCTTAGGACTATCCTCCCTAGAAAGAGAAACTCCAGTTCCAATAGGTAAGTAACCCTTTTTGGAATTATCCATGTGATACTTCCTTAAGATAGTATCAATGTACAAAGATTGGGAGATTCCAAGCAACTTCCTTGATCTATCTCTATAGACCTTTATTCCAAGAATATAAGTTGCTTCTCCCATATCTATCACGGAGAACTTTTCAGATATCCAAATATTTGTTTCTTGCATGGCTGACACATCATTTCCTATTAGGAATATGTTATCTACATACAACACTAGAAAAATAATAACGCTCCCATTAACCTTCTTGTACACACATGGCTCCTTTTCACAACGCACAAAATCGAACATTTCGATTGTCGTGTGAAAACGAGTTTTCCAACTTTGAGAAGCTTTCTTTAATCCATAAATGGATCGTTGTAGCTTACATACTTTAATAGGAGCAGATAACAATGTGAAAACTTCAGGTTGAGTCATATAGACATCCTCCTTGAGCTCACAATTAAGGAAAACCATTTTCACATCTATTTGTCAAATCTCATAATCATAGTATGCAACAATAGCAAGCAAAATCCGAATAGATTTGAGTGTTACTAAAGGGGAGAACGTTTCTTCATAATCAATACCTTCCTTTTGATTATACCCCTTAGCAACCAGACGGGTTTTAAAGGTTTAAACCTTACCCTCCGCTCCAATCTTTCTCTTAAAACCCTACTTACACCCAATAGGTTTTAAGTCCTTAGAGTCATCAACTACAGTCCATACTTTATTGATTTTCATTGACTCCATTTCGGATCCCATGGCAGCAAGCCATTTCTCATGGTCTGGACATAGCCATCGCCTCTTGGAAACACTTAGGATCGTCTTTAATAATAAGGTCATCATCAATATGATTGTCCTCATCATCGCACACTAATAGATTAATCCTATTTTGTGCACGACGTTCTCTAATTGATCTTCTAGGGGGCTCTTGTACTTCTTGATTCTATTGTTACCCTTGTTCCTGATTTGGTTCATTAACCAAATCATTTACCTCAACGTTTGAGGTTGGAACCCTCGGTGGAAACTGTAAGACATCAAGAAAAGGTTGCTCAATATGCATCTCATGCTCTTGAGTCGGCGCTGACTCATTGGTATCTTGTATTTCATCAAGATATATTTCTACTTCCGGTTCTTCCGATATCAAGGAACTTCTTTTCTAAAAGAAAAGTCGCGTTCCTAGCCACAAACATTTTTTGTTCATAAGGAAGATAGAAATAGTATCCCATAGTCTCCTTGGGATAACCAACAAATCTGCATTTGTTAGACTTAGCCTCAAGCTTGTCTGATTGCAGTCGCTTAACATAGGTTGGAAAACCCTTAAATGTTTAAGGTTAGCTTTCCATCATTTCCATATCTCATATGGTGTTTCAACAGCTGCTTTAGTGAGAACCTTATTTAACAAACATGCAACAGCCTCTAAAGCATATCCCCACAGGAAGATAGAAAGATCTATAAATCCCATCATCGATCGTACCATATCTAATAAGATACGAAGTCCACTATGATATGATCCCTTCTTGTGGCAAATAATCAATAAAATCGTCTGTAAGATACTCACCCCCACGGTCATATCTTAATGCCTTGATATTCTTACTGGTTTGTTTCTCAACTTCACTTCTAAATATTTTGAACATTTCAAAAGATTTTTATTTATGTCTCATGAGATATATAAAATCATATCTCGACATATCGTCAGCGAAGGTAACAAAATAAGAATATCCACCTTTAGCTCGAACTTTCATTGGCACACATACATCAGTATGTATGAGTCCTAAAAAGGAGATTTTGTCAGTTTCCCAATGAGATAAGATTCACAAGTATCGTATGATTCATAATCATACCGCCTAAGACACACTGCCTTATGCAACTTGTTTACTCTTTTCTCATTGATATGACCAAGCCTAAAAAGCTAAAAGTAGCCTTGATTTGTTTGATTATTCCTCTTCCAATGTCCTTACTTCTTACAAAAGAAACGTCTTACATCTCATTGATCGATGTTCATCTTTAATTTATTGAATGTGTTCATAACAGCATTCTCAAGTGCAAGCGGTTTTCTCTCAGGCATCCATTTGCCTCTCCACTTACTCTTTAAAGATTCATCAATCAAATGCACAGACCCTGATACTTTCGTTTTCTCGATGGGAATTGTATTTCATAATTGATCAACATATTGAGCAATTCATGAATATCACAACTCACTATGTTCATGTTAAAATTAACATAACAGAAGTATCATAAAGAGACTGCAAGATCAAATCCTGCTATAAGTGTGCATCCTTACTTCTTAAGTTATTCTATAAGCTCAATTATCTTTAAAACATGGATACGCACCAGCTCATAGAGCTTTAATTCAGACATGAATAGAGACTTAGATATCTGATATCTAGCATTCATATTCTGATACTCCTACATCTTCTTAAGATTTTCTATTATCTGTGGTGGATTCATAGTTTCATGTTTTCTCTAAAGGACAAGACTCGTGGAAGCCAAAATGATGCACTGAGTAGTAGTACTTTGTTCTCAGTACTTCAAATATACATCTAATGCAACTACAACAGTCATTCCCTCAGTAGGAGCTTCCATAGTGGGGTTATCGATCACATCGATAAGCTTTTCATGCATGAGAACAATTCTAGGGTTCCAGTACCAGTCATATCAAAAATGTTACCAGACATTTGGTTAGCATCTAGTATGCCACGTAGAGAAAAAAATAGTCATTTCAGAAATTAACCATGAAGGAAAACAACAATAGCGCAAGCATACATCATTAAGACATGGACTTCATCAAAATGATAATACAAACTTTAAAACATGAGTGAGCCCCTTGGTTGTCAAGTCGTTTCTCACACATAATTAAAGTTTTTCTTGATTTTATTACATAAAATCACAACATGCTATATACTACATAGTCACCTGGTTGTCAGGTCGTAATAATTAGTATATTTGAGTTTATCCATCCTAGTGACATAAAACCAGTTAATATTACACCCTCTGGGTAGTCCAGACTATAAGTGTAACATCAAATAATTTTTTCTTCACACTAACATCATATGCAGTAGAATAAATTAATTTTCTCCAAAAATTAATTAATATCATACCCTCTGGGTAGTCCATACTATAAGTATAATGTTAAATAATTTTAATTTCACTTGCATCATATGCAACATAATATACCATTTCCTCCCAAAGTTAATTAGTATTATACCCTCTGGGTAGTCCAAACTATAAGTACAATATTAGATAACTTTTCATTTCCATTTGCATCCTATGCAATAAAAAAAAATATTTATCTTTGAACTACAAGTCCCCTGGTAATCAGGTCGTTCCTTGTAAACAAAAATAAAATTTATACACTTTATACTTGTATCATATACAACGGAGAAAGAAAAACATTTATCTTTGAACTACAAGTCCCCTGGTAGTCAGGTTGTTCATTGTAAACAAAAATAAATTTGTATACTTGCATCATATGCAATAGAGAAAAAATAATATTTATCTTTGAACTACAAGTCCCCTGGTAGTCAGGTCGCTCCTTGTAAACAAAGATAATTTTATTCCGAACTACAAGTCCCCTGGTTGTCAGGTCGTTCCTTGTAAACGAATATCAATTTTATTTATCTACTTCGATGGAAAAGCCTTTGATATAATATCTCATATTTTATCAAATAAAACTCAATAATTATAAAATAATCAACTTTATGTCATTGAAACAATTTTAATAACACTAACGACTATATCGTATATAGTCGTTAATAATAAAATTGATCATTACCCAATCATCTAACTTGAATTACCTCAAATCACCAACATATAAACATATCATTCAAATATGTATATACAAATATATTTACGCGTTTGATGACACAAAGAATCGTATTCTTATATATATCAGAATTACTAATACATATATACTTAGTCGTCAAACTATACTTATATTTATATATACATATATACATATACTGTAAGGCCATATAAACAAACAATTGTTTTAAATATTAAAAACATGCCTTCACAGTTCCGTATACATACACATATGCATGTTCAATTGACAACAAGGCACATAACAATATCAACATCAAACTATTTATGTACAGTGTAAACATAGCATCATCACATGAAAGCCCCAGTACATGTAAAGAGTTCTCAAGATGTCCAATTTTAATTTTCAGCTGTGTAAAACAAATCATAGAGAGTCATACATACAGTTTCACAAACCGTATATATTAAACTAAATCTTAGTTTTACACAAAACGAGCATATATTTTTCAATCAATTAAACACGATAGATCAATATGTATGCTTACAAATATATTAATAATGAATCTCAATTTTACATATGATTTAAATGCAAAAACCTGGCTCTGATACCAATTGAAGGATCGATACAAACATCATATGTTCGCAGCGGAATAATTAATTCGATCCTAAAACGATCTATTGCAATTGAATCAATGATAAAATCGAAATGTTACTTACTTGATATGAAGAACAAAATTGATTTAGCTTCGAAACTACGAAGCCTCTAGTGTATCCACACCGAGCAACGATTTGATGCTTTCAACCACTTGAGACGGCTGTAGAGATGAAGAACGATTCTTCATTTTTGCTTTTGGGAGAGAAGAGAAAAAGAAGGTACAAGAGAATAAGATGAATCATCTTTTCTAAACCTAATCTTCTCTTAATATACTATTAAGTATATTGGGTCCAAGACTCAGCTAGGCTTCAAGGGCCTAGGGCAAAACCCAACAGTACCCTCTTTGGCCGGGTAACCTCGTGGGAAAGTCTCGTGTAGGTGTCGAAGCAGGAGCTATCAATGCTCGTGACGGAGGAGCGGATGGTGGCATCAGATTGGAGAGCGACGAGATAGATGGCAACGGCAACAGAATTGTTGATGAGGAGATAAACCTAAGGGCTGATTTAGGTACCTCCACCTCGAGCGTAAGCTTGATGAACTCAGTGATAGGAAAAAGAGATCGTAGTAACAGTGAGACGGAGATACGAACCACCATAGAATTAAAGCATCATTACGACACATTGAATAAACAAGAGAGTTCGTCTGGCTTTTCTAATATTAAGGGTCTTGCAGGATTGAGTAGTTTTATTAACCTGTTTGTTCAATGAATCCCTGGGCCCCAATAACCCTATTACTGGTGCCGGGCACACTCCATGCCCATCATGTCTTCACCGAAGTCAACATTAGCCTACAATCTATTCACTTAACATAACTCTTGTCTCTTATTTTTGTCCCATCCCACGTCACCTATTTATAAACTCTATAGAAGATTTTGACACTGGTCTTTTTGTTATGTACATTTACGCACACAATATGCGTCATTGATTCTTTTTGGGTTAAAAGGGCTCAACACAAATTGACATGTCTCTTTACTTGCTTTGTCACACTCACATCTAATCGCATTCTGAGTGACTGTTAAGATTCGTCAATCATCTCTTACTCCTGCTATTATGTCCTCACTCACTCAAAAACCGCCACGTCCATTTCATTTGAAAACCGGCACGAGTTAAATCAACCAATTTATTAGGAAAGAAAAAAAGAAGAGGACAAGGGGCAGTAAGTAATATTGTGGGATGGTACAAGATGAATTGAATTTGAATGACTGTGAGAGAGCCCACAAGAGAATGGGCCACCTTGTTGGTCTTCCGGACAGAATGACATAGAATTGTTGGGCAAAAACTAATAAAGAAACACACAACACCAACACCTTGTAGGCTGCAGCACTGACAATTGCCAACAACAAAAGACACCAAATGTTGATCCCTACCGTCTCAATGGTTGACATGTTATTTTACTCTTGTACCCTCTAACTCTGGAAAATATAATGCCCATTAACAAGTGCTATGTCATTGTTGGTTTAGTACTACACCAACTTGCTCTGAGTTAAATGAACGACTCTTATCTTCTCACAGTAGTTTGTGGTCCAAGATTCTCCCCACTCCTGATTTCATACCTACATATCCATTTCATTTTAAAATCAGTACCCTACTTAATTAATTTGATGATAAAAACTAGAATTAGCATGCTAGAGTTGTCGGATTATAATACCGGATTGAATATAAACTAGAGAAAAGTGTCATCCGGGTTAGTCCATAAAACATAAAGAACAGATAAGGAATAAATAAATATTATTAAAGATGATCGGAGTACATAAAATAGCAAAATTGTAAACGCGATACGTAATCGATGCAGTAACTTCACGCGATACTCGGAGAGGAAACTGATATGTCGAGACCCGCGAACCGGTTTCCTTAAGACTTTTATTGCCCCGTATGAGCAAGTCTCCAAAGATACAACGACAACGTAAGCGAACTCGGAACCGTGCATAAGAAGTAGCACCGAATAGGAAGAAAACGGTAGCCATGTTCTTGGAGAAGGAGTGGATATTTTTGTGGGTAATTTTTGTGTCTGTTTCGTCTCTACAAATAATGAACTAGAACAGATATTAAATAGGAAAAGGGGAGACAATTGAGAGCAATTTTTTGAAAACATCAATTTTTGGAAATACCATACTATAATATTCGGAAATAATAAATTCTACAAGCTCAAATTTGTTCCAAACAATTTAAATATGTTAGGAAAACAACGCTATATAAACCCGACGAAAGTTTGATAATCTTTCCATGTGGGACTACAGAAGAATTGTCCATTTCCATTTACAATTTTCTTAATAACTAAGTTCAACGGGTGATCTTTGAGCTTTAATTTCTCATTCACCTCTTGTTCGTTTAGACCTCATGATATCTCGCTGAAAAGACCATACTTTCTAGAACACGGAGCTAAAATTTTCATAGTTCTAGGATGACCGATCCGGTATATAATTAAGCGTCAAATTGACCATTTCCACTGGTCTAAACTCACTTTGTCCAACAGTAAGAATATCCACATTGATATTGCTTGCCTGTTTGGAATTGTTCGCCTAATTCCTGAAATGTCAAACCTTCATAAAAGTCGTTCACCTATTTAAAAAGTGCTGCAGTGATCCATGTTAAACAAAACCTACATTGTATCACAACCAGATTGATTTAGGTTTGTATTTATGGGGTTCCACGTATCTTAGCCTTATGTGTAGTAGTTCATTTTTGTTATGGTCCACATATAGAAGAGACATGAGAAGAGAGTAAGAGAAAAGTGTCTAGATATAAAAGTTAAAAGTCAAACCCAACAACCCGTGATTTCTTCGACGGTTTCAGAATACAAAGTTATGT
This sequence comes from Erodium maritimum, assembly GCA_963921825.1. NCBI lineage: Eukaryota > Viridiplantae > Streptophyta > Magnoliopsida > Geraniales > Geraniaceae > Erodium > Erodium maritimum. The sequence goes on from OY997593.1 coordinate 61,797,029, forward strand.
TAATCATGTCCCTTGCTTCACATTTTAATTAATATCAGTCACAAACAGAATACGTAGTTTTGATGTTGGGCCTCTTTTCCTTGCAATGATGCATCAACTCACACTTGTTTTTCACTCCACTTGTTGATATTGATGTGGAGGCCCTTTTCCATGAACAATTGGGTGCCGCCGTCAGACCATGGACTATCATCCGAGTTACACTCCTCCCGTTACATTTGGACACCAATTCGAAATCATTCCTTGATGGGCCTTTTGTTGATCTGTTGGTGATGGGCCTTATAACCTGAGGGTGAGGGGAAATTAATCTGTGATTAGGATTGGCTCTGCGAAAAGCCTCCAGAGCAGCTCTTGTTGACATTTCTGTCCTCTCCTCCTCCCCAATCATCGAGTCTGATTTCTTAGAGGATCCTTCACATCCCTTTGGATAGTCTCGAACAGCACTCACCACATGCCACTTGTGCTTCATAGCACCATCAAGACGAGTGGTGCCACATTCATCCTCCATAACAATTTCTTCTTTTTGCAGTTAATTTCCAAAAAAACACTTACAATGAGAAAACAATTATGAGATTGATAGAAACTGACAATCGAAAAGGAACAACATAAGTCTATCTAAAGGAAACAAGTTGGCTGGTTTCATAGATACATATGGGTGAACAAAAAAATGCAGGTTAAAATGAAGAAGCATTGTGAATGGAATCAACAAAAAATACCTTAAACGAGGAATGGTTTATCTTGATGAGGCTGCTTTGCTCTTCTTCTTCGTCTTGGCTCACACCTTGTAGACTTGTAGTTGTGGTTCTAAGGCTCAAGCCACGTCCATTTCGTGTGCTCTGTTTCGAGTCCTTGTGGCTTTCCGTACTCTCCCAAGGAAACTATTCCCTACCCAATGTCCTAAACAGCGTCGTTTCCCTAACCATTATTAAGTCTCTAGAAAATCCCATGAAATTCTGCTGCACTTTGGAGGTCACGAATTTAGCATTATCTCCCATCCTCAGACCACCATTATAACATGCTTTTTGGTTTGACATATGATACCAACGCACCAACGCTTCAACTTTCCTTCTCGACAAGGAATGTTCTTTTAAATTTACTTTTTCTTTTTTGAAAGCGTGAAGTCTGACTATAGTTACATAAAAATACATACAGCGTTGGAGTTCGTATGAATGGGTTTAACCGAACCCATACAAACGAATCCCTCCATAATAAAAGATTTATTAGGGATTTTTGTCTGTTTTTTATTTACTAAAAAGTACAATTTTATTAATTCAGATTTTAACTACAAACGAGTGAACAAAAAAATAATTCTTAGCCTACTAAAGAAGAACAAACATAGAAATACAAGTGTGGGCGACTCTTTTAATACTATAATCATCATAGATGGTATTAAGACGCTATATAGGCAGGAAGGAAAGGTGGGGGTTAGAGAATGAAACTGAAAGTCTAGCTCAAGCGCTCAAGTTTGGACTGCATCAATGGTGGGAGACAAGGCTTCAACCAGTGACCCCTCCCAGAGTCAGTCCTTGAACCTAGAGGGACCTATCATCCCTCCTGGTGGGGCCGCTTTCTAGCCCTCGCTTGATCATCCCGAGGTTCCTCAGCAGAACCCTTCTTCACTCCTCTAGAGTCGGCTTCAGCTCTAATTCCAACTTCAGCTCCAGCTCCAAGTCCAACTCTATCTCTGTGCCCAGGCATGCTAGAAACCCAGGTACTCAACCACTAAAGAGCTGGTCGGCCACCAAGTTTTTCCAGCCTGGATCGAGATTCCTGGCCTAGACGGTACCCCGAGGTCCTGTACCCTTAGGTATGGTGCTCGAGGATACAATTTGACCCCTTCTGCGAGGCAATGTACCCTTAGGTACGGTGCTCGAGGATATGGGTCCGGTCCTTGGTGATGAGTGTAAATGTGTCATATCTAATTTGACCATTTGCCCATGTATTTTTACCTTGGTTGTGCCTCATTTTTATATTTTTAGCGTTTACTAACAACTACGCAAATCCTCGTTAATCGTCGACATTTTTTAATTGTTCAAAATATATTCATATTTGGTCTTGTTTTATAGGTCGCAAAAAAGAAAAATATTGGCCCATGAACGAGGCCGATCGGAGCGCGAACGTAAGGGGAATGAGGAAAAGAAGAAGAGAAGTTAAAAAACAAAAATTTGCTCCAGATCTGGTCAGCTGTTGCGGCATCACATAGTATCAGATGCACCCGCGCGGCAGGAGCCTCACGATCTGCTGACCTACGCGAAGACCAAGACGAGTCGTAGATCTCGCGTGCGTTGACTTCCGATCAGTCGTGGGATCTTTGACCGTGAGATCCAGTGTCACGCCCCAAATCCGGTTTTGACCGGACTCGAGACGTGAACTAAAATAACAATTAATAGTAAAGATAAAAGTAAACTTGAACGAAATAAATCTCCAATTTTAGTTCCAACAAAAATAACTCCGATAAACATGAGTCAAACGCTCAGCAAGAGAAACAAATTTTAGTACAAAAATGGAGAATACGTCTCTACTAAATAACTAAGCCCCGGACTCTCGAGGAGCTCCCGAGCTCTGAGACATCCTCTACACCGACTCATCACCAAAACCTGTAAAGCAGTGAAAACAGAGGGGGTGAGCTTTCGCTCAGTAGGAAAAAGTAGTAAAAGGGAAAAGGACTCCCGTTCCGTTACCAGAAATACTCGGCCAGTAACTCTTACTAAAAAAACTGAGAGCGCAAACAGAAACTGACAGGAACAAATAATATCGATACTAGCACCAAATGAAATAAACAAACGAGCAACAGGACATTATACTGCTAAGACCACTACGGTCGTTACTCAGACTCAATACCACATAACATAAGACAAGTACTCAGGAATCCAATCACCACGCACCACTCAATCAATACATCATACCGGAATGTACCCTCGGTCTAGATGTCTTCCCGGACACACAACATCGGGGTGAAGTAAATACATCGTACCGAAATACCCATCGGTCTAGATGTCTTCCTGGACACACAGCATCGGGGTGAAACACCACATCATACCGGAATGTCCATCAGTCCAGAGGTCTTCCCGGACAAACAACATCGGGGTGAAACACTACATCATACCGGAATGTCCATCGGTCTAGATGTCTTCCCGGACACACAGCATTAGGGTGAAACTCTACATCATATCGGAATGTCCATCGATCTAGATGTCTTCCCGGACACACAACATCGGGGTAAAACTCTACATCATACCAGAATATACCCTCGGTCAAGATGTCATGAAACAACAATATAAAGATATCGGACCGACACACACCTCGGTCGGGTATCTTCCCGTCACTCGGGGTAAGTCACAACACTCAACACCACACATACCACACTACACCTAATTATCATACTAACGAAGCTTATCGTCACAACTTACCAAGAACACTGTATCGGTCTATCACTCACCCGATCATATCACAGACAACAATCATATCGCATTTATCTTAATCATTCAATCAATCATATCATGAAACAAACATTCATATTGCGTTCATCATAATTCACATGGCTAGATATGATTCTCAACTTAACCAAAAGTATAGTATGCATCGACATTTGAGGACGAACAACCACAATCAAACACAACCAACACGCAATCCTAAGGCTCGACATGACCATTCTACAGCACGACAATTCCCATAATTGAAAATGGTTATTCTAGTGAATCACATCCTATATGCAAACTAAGACTCTTCCGGTTATTATTATCCTACATGCATATTATTAGCATTCCTTAATTAAAAGCGGAAATTTACTACTCTTCCCTACCTCAAATGCTTTTCAAAGCTCAATCACACAACCGGCGTGTAGTCTCCTCCTCCGAGCTCGAGAACAAAGTCTAGGAACATAAATTAACACTAGATTAAAGACTAAACAAGGATGGTTTATGAGGGAAACATCTAAGTTAAAACCCCCAAACATTCGGTTCAAGATAACCTTTCGAATTAAACGAAAAACACCCCAAAAGGACCCAAAAGGCCAAAACTGGTATGCCACGGTTCGGGTCACGGAGCCGTGAGGCTCCCTGTCACGGATGACGTCACGGACCCGTGGCATGGGCCGTCACGGTCTCCTTCACGGAGCCGTGACGTCTCCCATCACAGTGCCCGTCACGGATCCGTGACGGCCCAGACCTGCTTCGTCTTTCTTCTTCCTCCAGCCTCCTTTGCACGAAATCAACACCCAAAACTCCATTTTTAACCCCTAAAAACTCCAAAAACAGTACCATAAACATCAAAACTCCACTACCCACAATGGGTTTCATCAAAACAACCAAACCCTCATTGATTTTTTACTTAAATCAACCATCTACTTCTCTAAAAACATCATCTAACAACATAAAGCTCAAAACCTAGCTAGTTCAAGCAATTTCCATGAAAACCCATAATCTCAAATTGAATAAAAAGTGGATAGTTAGAGCTTACTTACGTTTATAATGATGAGATGATGAAGATGATTAACCTTTTGAGAAGATTGGGTGAAGAAATGGCTTGAAATGGGCTTCTTTTCTCTTGCTTCTTCTTCAAGCTTCAATGGAAGCTCTCTCCTTGCTCCTCACTTGTAGAATTCTGCCACACCTCAAAAATGAGCTGAAAAGTGACCCAAAATGGGTCTTAAACCTAAGTGAAAAGTCCCTAAAATGCTCCCTTGCTCTTATCCTCTCTAGACCAACAAGTGAGGGTCAAAAGGGTCTTTTTGCCCCCTTTTCTTCCCCTCCAAGCTAACATGGACAAGTTTCCATGTAGGGACCACCTTGTCCTTAATTATTTCTAGCATCTCTAACTTAATTAAATTTAGTCGATAATTAGTCTCTGTTTGACCAAAAGTTGACTTTTTCACAAGGACAGTCATTTGAAAGGAAACGACCCAACTAAGCTAACCGTAATGACGGCTAAGCTTTCTGGGTCCCGGAAAGGTCCCGAATGACTCCCGGAGTCATCGGTTGACTTTTTCGGCCGAAAGTCAACTTTTTCCCAAATTTACCGGTTCGACCGGGATTGACCGGGGGCGGTTCTTACATCCAGCGTGTGTCATGCCCGGATGTCACGCCCCAAATCCGGTCTTGGCCAGACTCGAGACGTGACCTGAAACAAACGAGGTAAAAGTAGTACAATTGAAATAAATTCTTTTAAAGCTGAGAACGAGTCCAAAGTATTCCGCAATAATTCAATCTAAACTTCAAATCTAGAGTCAAAACTTGGTAAGTGAAAAAAAGTAAATGAAGATCAACAATGTGGACCAACACATCTCTAATATAACTCTCAAGACATTCGGAAGCCCCCGAGCCTCGAATTTCCCAGATCCCAAGCACACCTGTACACACAATAAATAAATAAATAGGGATGAGCTTACGCTCAGTAGGGAAAATCGTAAATAACTTTAGTCTCCGAATTTAATAGTAAAGCTGCTTTAAATCAATGTCACAAAAGTATTTAAAACCCTAAGACCAAAAGGTATAATGAACGAATAAGAAGCAACAATAACAATAACGCGTTCTCGAGGATAACGATGAGCTCTCAAAGAATAAACAGAGAACGTTAAACTAACAAAGAAAATTGACACAACGGGAACGAGTAAATCCTATAAATCAATGAAAGGTTACAGGATCCGGATAATGAAATAGTATCGCTTCTTCCAAGCTAACGGTAACTTAAAAGAAGTTCATAATAAATGCTTTAACGGATCAATAAGAGTAAAATGGGAGTATTTAATCTCATGCCGACCACTCGCTTTCTCAAGCCTCCGATCCATGGATAGATTCTGGGATCACCTCGGTTCCCATAATTCCGATCCACCAGAGTATCCATGTCATATCAGATTTTCCCTCGGTCCAGAGGAGACGCATAACGTCACAAAGACGTATAACGTCGCGAATACCAGAAACATCCTTAGGAGGACGCATATCATCGGTATTCTCGGAAACGTATCCAAAGAACCATATGTCCTAGGGAACCAAGGTAGTGCTCCCGTAGGACGCATACACTTGGGTGAAACCATAGTAACCATCTCTCACGGAGTAATCCATCCAACTGCCCCGTAGATCCAATAATCAATGCCTTCCGGCTCCAATCATTCCCGTAAACCATTCCCACACCGGACTCCTCAACAGTGTGGGTACCATTAATCATTTCTCTTCCTACACCGGACTCCTCAACGGTGTAGGTACCATCGCGTATCCACAATAATCATTATCTCTCCCTACACCGGACTCCTCAACGGTGTAGGTCCAATAACCAAAGCCTCGTAGGGTAAACCATTATCTGCACCGGAATCCTCCACGGTGTATATCCAATAACCAATGCCCCGTAGGGTAAGCCGCTCCCCACACCGGAATCCTCAACGGTGTGGGTACCATACCAATTCACCATTAATCCTTCTCGTAAAACTATCCCCGCACCGGAATCCTCAACGGTGTGGGTATCATAACCAGTATCCCGCATAATCTATCAGACAAAGCCCCGCAGGGTCCACAATCAATCATAGAAATACACACGTTCATCAATACACACCACACGGGATTCATACCCATAATTACACTTACCATCACTTACCACTTGCTCTCCACCGGCCAATCGATCCTCTAATAAAACTCTGATGAGACGCTCGAGTGGTCACAACTCCGTTCTTCACAATCCAGCGTGATCTTCGTTCTTCTAGCTCGGGTCCAAACCCTTGCCTTCGGGCGAAGTCCCGTCTAGGTTTGACAAAGAAAAAGTCCAATCAATACTGATAAAAGCCCAAAGGTCCGCTGATTTAGCCAAATTTGCCCTTTAATTTCTCACCTTGAATTGATTTAAATCAGTTAATTAAATCTGATTTTAAAATATTTTTCTTTGAAACCGGGTTGACCCGGATTCGAACCCAAACCCGGTCCAGACCCGGTTCTAGACCCGGTCTCTTGTCATGGGCCTGGCCCAACGTGAGGCCCGAGACCTGGCCCGAGTTCTGGCCAAGGCCTAAGCTCTGCTGGCCCAAACCGTCTTTGGCCCAAGGCCCGTCGTGGTCCAGCCGGACAAGTTCACGTCCGGTGATAATTCCGGCTGGCCGTGGCGGCGACCGGCGTCGGAGAAGGTCGGGAAGCACGCAGAGAAGGTCGGAAAAGGCGTCAGCACCTCGGCGTGCCCACGATGGCGACGGACACGCGGTTCAATACCACTCCGACTCCAGATCTAGAGAGGGAAGGAGTGGTCGCCGGCGTGGGAGCTTCCGGCCAGCCTCGCTCCCGTCCGAGCTCAACCACGGTCCTGCCAGAGGTTTCCGAAGGTGGCTGTCGGAGAAGAATGATGGGACGAAGCGGGTACGAACCGTGCTTCGATTTCAGTCGCCGGCGTTGCGCGGGTAGTAGCCGGAGAAGCGAGTCAGGCCGAGACGATTCGAGGCGGTGACGTCTCTTTTCCGGCCCGGCGCGGTTCGGTTCTTGAACGGAGGGGAGATGCACGGCGAGGGGCGATTCTGGTGCGAGCAGAGAAGGAGGACGAGAGGTGAACGCGAAAATGGTCTGGATCTGGTTCGCGTGAGGGAGAGAGGCGTGAGGGGAAGTTCCTCGAATTTCGTGCGTGCAAAAAAGGGAGAAGGAGCGTCGTCTGTTAGGGTTTTCATGTGAGGCTTGGGCTTCTAGCTCACAGGCCTGGTTCGTGCGGTTCACTGGGCTTGGTCTTCAGACCGGTCCAGTCCAGCCTAAATGCCCAAAAGCCTTCTTCCTTTTTTTTTTATTCGAACCACTAATCGGCTCGCTCTCCAACTCGACGACGTCTCCTACGATAAATTATCGAAATGAAAACTCAAGTCTTTACACCGGTTGCACGCAAAGGCCAATGCTTCTACTCGCGCTCCTCAGCTCCTTCTCCGCATGATTCCGAAGCAGTTTCAATTCCAATCTTCATTCTGTGCCGTAGCTTATAAATATAGGATAGATATTTAATTTCATATCAGAATTTTACCAATAGAAATTAAATTTCGCCTTATTTTATTTTTCTCTTCTCTTTTCTCTCTTGTTCTTCATATTTGAGAGCAAATCTACTACCAAAGGCCATAACTAAGACGATCCAAGGAGGTTTCAAGCATCCATGAGCCTCCCACCATCTCCAACTTCTCTATTTGCATGTGTTGAAGCTTTGGAGAGTTGGAGATGGTGGGTTCACAAGTTAGAGGAGTTTTCGATTGGGTTTCTCAACCCAATCTCAATTCTAATCTCTACTTTTTGCTATTTTGTTGTAAAGCTCTGGTTTTTTTTGTATGCTGGAGTAGGATTTGGATTCCATGACCTTGGATTCCAATATTTGGTCATGGGTGGTGTATAAATGTTGATTTCCTTTAAATTGATGCATGAGTTTATGGTTAATTTGATGTTGATGGTGTTTATGGCATGATTTGGGGTTTTTGAGCTTAATTAGCATCAAATTATTTGTATTCATCTATATTTAAGCTACTCGATGTTTACGCATGATTTCCGTGCTTTGTGTTCGATTTGTTATGTTTTTAACCCGATTTCATGTGCTATCTATTTCATCTCTCGGGTGTATATCAAGTTCTAGGCTAGAGTTCGTCAAAATGAAAACTTTGTCCATTTAATGAACTTATTTAGGATTTCCGACATTTTTTATGTCTTGATTTCCTATTGACCAGATAGGAATATACTAGGACATGTTTTCTCGATTTTCTTGTGTGTTTCAAGTCGACCGAATGATTTGGGTATTTTCCCCCTTATTATTGTGTGCGCTACGTAGATTGATGTTTGGAGCGATCCATGATTCGATCTAGTATGAGACGAGATTTCAGTAGTATAGAATTTACTTACGCTTGTGTATTACCAGAGTTTCGTGATTCGTTACTCTATTTAGTTCAATTTTATTACCGAAATCATCTTGATCGGAGGTGTTTGATTTTCGAGAAGTGAACTAGGCATAGCTAAGCAGAGTTGTTTATTTATTTAGAGTTTACTTACGCTTGTGTATTACTAGAGTTTTGTGATTTGTTACTCTACGTAATCCTACTTGATTACCGAACACATCTTGATCAGTGGTGTTCGGTTTTCAAGATGTGAACTAGGCGTAGCTAAGTAAATTCGTTTATTGATTTAGAGTTTACTTACGCTTTTGTATTACCAGAGCTTCGTGATTCGTTGCTCTATTTAGTTCTCCTTGATGATTGATTTATTCGGTCGTCAAGTTGATTGAACTATGCATAGCTAAGTAGATTCGATAACTTATTTGGAGTCCTCTCATGCTTGTGTAGTACCATATTATCGTGTTTCGATACTCTATTTAGTTTTACTTTATTTTCAGTGTTTGTCTTGCTAATGGCATTTGAAAATTAAGAAGTGAACTAGGCATAGCTGAGTCGATTCACCGAATGGTGTAGCTATCTCTACTTTTAGTAGTTGGTAGCGAGAGTGGCATGCATTATTGTCGTTATCTTTATTCAAGGATTGATCGAGTTTCGCTCAAGATCATGGAACTACACTCTATTTTATTACTTTATGATGATTGGTGGTTCGCATATCGTTCCGGACAATAGTCTTGTGCCCTCTCCCCGTGACTAGTATGTGGTTAATTTCATGATACCACATACATGAGAACTTAAGTGTTCTAAGACCATAAGGAAATCATTATTTTATTTCACCTTCGTTAACCAAACCATGCGTTAATTGGAAATTGTGTTTACTTGTACATGTGACCGACTCCTTGCGTGAATCAAAAGCTATGTGTCTTAGGTGGTAGCGTGTACATATTTACCGTTATGTCTAGATTCAAAACAACACATATACATTTCTGTTCTTTATTTTCCCTTTCGAGGACGTGGAAGTGACAGCCCACGTCCCTAGGTTATAGCAAAATCCGAGACAGATTTATGCTCCAAAAAGATCTTGTCGAGCACAGATGACAACGACATTGATGAGTGTACTATGAATATTATCTCTAGAAATTTTGATTTTTCTTATCCAAGTATTTGAAATCATTTGTTTTTTTACTAAAAAGTACTCATATATTATTTAAATAAAATTAAAAGAGTTATTACACGGTGTCGAGTCCCGAAGGTCTTTCTACACATAATTCTAAGACAGGTGAAGCGACATATGTGGTTTTTTTTGAGGTGCCATAAAGGCTAACTGAAATAAAAATTAAACTACGAAGAAACTGATGATTGTTGCTCAAGGTATTGCCTCGCTGCTGCATACTCTATAGACCGAACCTGTTGTCATCAGTTTCAAATGGAGTCATTGACCCTGCAAAGACGAAATTAGAAAAAATAAAACAGACCCAATTGATAAGACAGATCCATAATCGAGAGAGGGGTCGAGGCGGACGCGGTGGTGGAGGCCAGGGAGGAGGACGCGTCGATGGCGTCAGAGACGGCGGTGGCGGCATCAGATACTTCAGTGGCAGTATTAGAGACAGCGACTCCGTCATCATAGACGGCGACGACCGCTTCAGAGACGTTGGCGAGATCGCGGGGCTCTGAGGCGGTGAGGTCCATTGACGCCGAGGTGAGTCAAACGACAACCATCAGAATTACAAAGAGGGGACCGAACAAGATTGTGAGACGTTTCGTTAGTGACGTGAGGGATCCAAAATCACGGTGGCTAGAGGCGGTTCGAAAGGAACCCTAACAAGAAAAACTCTCACAAAACCTATAAGAGAGGTGTAAGGGAGAGGATGTATAGAAAATATGAGCATAACCATGGCCATGGCCATGACATTGTCTTCGTACGACGACTATCTCAAAAAAAAAACCTAACAAAGCATTTTTACTTGAATTAATCTGTTTTAATAAATATATACAATATATATAATGTTTTTGACGATTCTGATTTTTGTTATCTTTTTATTATTATTATTTACTAACAATTTGAAAATTGGAATAATAAATTATTTGAAGACATTTGTTTTAATCAATACATGTTATATTAAGATTGATAATGCAGCGCCTCCTTATTCTCTCTGCTAGGGTTTACAAGCTAGGGTTTACAAAAGGGTTAGGTGTTTTGCGATTTTATGCATCAATCTTCCATGGAATTCACGGGTATGGAGGGAGATGGAGAGCATGCCGGTGACGGGTACGTCCATTGGGGACCTGTTTTGCTGGAGGAAAGTGTTGTGGCTGTCGAGTCCGAAGTCGGCACGGAACAATCGGACATCGAACCGATGGAGGAGCTGCAGACGACATCTGCGCTGGAGCCGCTGGTGGCGACGGTGACGGAGGGGACGGACTTGCAGAAGTCGACGGGATCGCAGGAGGAGCCCGTGTTTTCGGAGGAGCAGTGGACGCCGAGGACAGGAGGGGCACCGGTCGTGTGCTTCTCGGCCTGGGAGGAACCGGGATGGGTCCCGGGAGGTAGGATCCGATCGGGGCCTGCATGCCTCCGCCGCACGCCGGCGAGGGGACCTCGGCCAAGGAAGACGGGAGCAAGTCGGGGCGCTGCTGCTGGTGTCCCGTTGTTGGCGTCGATGGGTGAGCAGTCCACGCCGATCTCGATATCTTCGGGATCGGCCATGACACCGGTGGACGCGCCGAAAGTGACACCGGCCGAGGTTGATTGGCGCCGAAGGAAGGGGAAGGGCGTGGTAACTGAGGAGCCGGGTAGGGTTGAACGTCCGCTGGAGCCGGGTCGCGGTTTCACGGGCGATGCCCGTTGGGCGGCCACATTGGGTCGTAAGTCGGTATGGGCCCAGGGAGAAGGCGGGGATGTGGCTCGTTGGGCCTCGAGGTTTGGGGCGGGCCGTACAAATGTGGAGGGTGGCTTGGGAGTGGGAGCCGGGGTCGGGCAGCACAATGGAGGTAACATACGTCCGACCCAAGCAGGAAAGTCGTACCCGACTGAGGACCCCTACCCGGGGGGAAGTCGACCTGAGGGAGGAGCCATGGGACAGCTGGACTCTCAAATGGGTGCTATGAGGATCAAGGAGGTGGTGGTGCATGTCCAAGAGGTAACAGGACGGGGAAATATGTATCGTTTCGCTTTAGCAGCGAAGGTCCAGTCTACCAAGAAGATTTATTGGAAGTCGGTGGTGGCACGGTTGGAGGATATCTGGGGAATGAAAGTTGAGGCTAAACCCTTGGAGGGAGGTCTTGTGGATTTTTTTCTTCAGGTCTACGAAGGAAAGGGAACGAGTATTGGTGGGCGAACCCTGGTCCTTTTGGGACTCTTTGGTCTTGTTCACTGACATACGGCCCACATGCATGTATCGGAGCTGCAATTTCACCACTTCTCGGTGTGGGCGCGGGTTTCAAATTTGCCGGTGGGGCATGGACGAGGGATGTGGGCTTCAGGATTGGGAACACGCTGGGTGTGTGTCAAGGGGTAGATGTAGACAAGAAGGGTCTCTGCTGGGGAGACTTTATGAAGGTCAGAATCAGGGCCGACATTCGGATTCCATTACAAAGTCAACTCTGGTTCCGTTTGTCGGTGTCTCAGGTACGAACTCGTCTTTATATCTCGTACGAACACTTACCTAAACACTGTTTTGGGTGTTGCTGCGCGGGACACCTATTCGCGGTCTGTCCGGTCGTGGGGGGCCTCCGGGGAGTCTCGTTGAAGGCACCATGGGACCCGAGGTCGGAGCTAGAAAAGGCCAAAAATGGGAAACCTATCCCGGGGACAAATTGGACTTACCTGAGTGGGTCAGGGATAGGAGATCGGTTTAAGGGGACTCCTCGGACTCCCCCGAGGCGTGAGGATATGGGGCGCTGGGGTCAGTAGGAGGCAGAGGGAGAAGATGAGCCCGTAGGCTGGCTGTCGCGGGAAGCGACGCCGACCCTATCGGGAAACAAGAGGGCTGGGCGAGATGTGGACTCACCAGGGGACGAAGAATCAGCGGCGTCAAACGGGGCGTCTTCGGCAGCGGCGGGGGGCTTCAAGCACCCTCGCCTCCAGGAATGAGTGCTGGGATGGCCAGGGAGAGGTTGATCGACTGCACCTCCTCCCTGGTGTATAGGTGGCAAGGGTACCACCAACAGTCGGTAAGTTACTTCCTTACCACTTCGGAGTCAGCAATCCCGCGTTCAGGAGCCCTACCATTATCAATCAAGGGAGGACGACGCACGCTGACTTACCGGGGGAGTAATCGGTCCACCACTGGTTGTTTATCCTCTGATCTGCTCGGTCAGTATCTTATGGTTGTAGTATACTGTATCGGTATCCTTGGACGCTACCGCAGTCCCACCCCTCCGACCGCCCCGATGTCAAAGAGCAAAATTTATTTTCCTGCTTATGTCGTTATTGTTATGTTAGTTTGGTTTCCATGTACAGTGCCTCGAGTTTCTGTAGGCACCAATATGCTTTTACATTAATAATATTGTCATTTCTATCCAAAGAAAAATATTGAGATTGATAATTGTATCACTTTTTCATGATCAATTCAAGAATCAATTTGTTTTTTTTGTGTGCTTGTTTTTCTTTTATCATGGGTAACTAAATCTTCACAATGGTGACGTAAAGATTAAAGATGATGATTAATGTAACATCAATTATGATTTGTTTTTAAATCCAAACTAGATTTTTTACTTTTTTGAGAAGAACATATGCAAATTTTATTAAAATATAAAGTAGGGCGATGAGCACATAATTGTACTCATCTTACAAAGCAGATACCAACTAACGAACATACAGCAAAGACAGAAAAATAAATTGTGCTCAAGGCATAGGGGTGGTTGAAGGGAATATATGCGGTAGCATCCTGAGATACCGATACGTCATGCTTTTACCACAAGGCACTGGGCGAGCCAACCGAGTGAAAGGGGAATACTGGTGGACTTACATCTCCCCCGGTATGTCAGCTTGCATCGTCCTCCCTGGACTGATAATTGTAGGGCTCCTGAATGCGGGATTGCTGACTCCGGACTGGTAGGGGAGACATTTGTCGCCTGAAGATGGAACTGTCACCATCTATCCGCCAGGAAGGGGTCATAGCTGACCCACCCCTCCCCGGGCCACCTCCGACTCATTCCTGTAGGCGGGGGTGATTATGGCACCCCGCCGCTGCTACATATGATCCTCCATCTGACACCGTCGATCCCTCTGAATCTTCTAGCTCCTCCTCTCTTTCCAGCCATTTCTTCCCAGACAGCGTCAGACCAGCATCCTTGGCCAGCCACTCCGAAGGAATGTCCTCAGTCCCCGTCTCATAGGACGTCTCCCTCCCCCAGCGTGGCATGTGTCGAGGAGATGGAGTGCGTGGTCCCCCTTTACCCCCTTACTCCCACCTCCCAGATAGCTCCAGTTTGTCCCAGGCGTCGTCTTCCCATGTTTCGCCTTCTCAAGGGCGGATCTCGGGTCTCCTAAGGCTCGTAAGGAATGACCCTTAACACCCCCCGCTACCGGGCATGACGGAAACAGATGTCCCGCACAGCTACAACCATAGCAGTGATCTGGTAAATGTTCATACGAGACGTGGAGAAGAGTTCGTACCTGTGATTCCGACAGCCGGAACCAAATCTGACTCTACAAGGGGATGCGTATATCAGCTCGGATTCGAATCTTCATGAAATTTCCCCACCAGCACCCCGAGCTATCCACATCCATCGCCTGACATACTCCCAGTGCATTCCCCACCCAGAAGCCAGCCTCCTTGTTCCAAGCACCCACCGGAAGGTTAGAGACTCTAGCCCACACCGAGAAGTGGTGAAAGCTAAGATCACCCACTTGCATGTGAGCCCGAAGATCCGTAAACAACACTAGATATTCCCAGAACGCCCACGGCTCTCCTGCTAAAACACTCGCCCTTTCCCGAGCCGTGCGAAAAAAGAAAGCCATCAGGCCCCCTTCCAACGAATTTGCTTCCACGTTCAAGCCCCACAAGTCCTCCATTCTATCCACCAAAGACTTCCAGAAGAAACGTTTAGAAGTCAGCACCTTTGCGCTAGTGCAAACTGAAACTGACCTCCAGCGGTGGCAACATCCCCTATAGGGACCACCACCTCCTTGATGCAGAGCGACGAGAGGCGCGACCCCAAGTTCCCAAGTCCAGTCACCCCACCCCCCCCCCCCCCCGAACGTCCGCGCCAACCGGGTCCATAAAGTTGTTCGACCCGATCGGATCTCCCGATTCTCGACCCGTCTCCAGCGGATCCACCGCGGGTATGACCCGGCCCTTCCGCTCCGAACATCCGACCCAACAAGCCCGGCCCGTGGATCCTGGTCAGCCCGGTTCCTGCCCCCACCCGACCGCCCAGGCCTCTATGTCACCCGACCCATTTGGCCCACACTCCAGCCCGCCCCGCCTAGCCCGAGGGGCCCAGCCTCCCCGGCCCGCAGTACCACGGCCCGCCCTACGCGCGTCCACGAGAAACCCTGCCTCCCGGCCCGGCCCAGGCCCAGTTCCGATGCGCTAGGGTTTTCCCGCGCCACAGCCTTGCCCTTGCGTCTCCTCCACGCCTTCGCCGTCGGCGACTCAGCGAGAGTCTCGTCCGTGTCCGACGAGATGATCACCACCTCCTCTCTCGCCGCTCCCGCCGCCACTACCTCCGGCTCCTCCTGCACCCGTGTTCCCGGCGAGCACGCCCTTGCCGGTCCCGTCACCGATTCCCGCGCCACCCGAGGCCTCGGACTCCTCGTCGGCGTCCTTCGAATTATGTTCACTGTCGTGTGGTGCCACCCTCCACCTAGCAACGCCTCCGCACTTCCCCTCATCGCAGAGAAACGCATCGGGGACGCCGACTCCCCTCTCGACGTCAGCATCTCCGGGACTGTGAGGGAGTCGCCTCCCTCCACCCCATCCTCCCACTCCGGCAGCCTCTCCTGCCCGAGTCCCTCACCTTCTTCACCGCACCACCCGAGCCCGTCATCCCCGACACCGCCCGAGCCTTCGAGTCCCGCCCCTCCATCCTCGCACGGGCCATCTTCCCCCGCGCCGAGCACGCCCTCACCACCCCCGATGCCATCCTCCACCGGCTCCTCGAGCCACTCGGATGGATCACCGGAGATACGTGACAACCTAGCCGCCGAATATGACATAGTTTGCACCCGTGTAACACTAAACCCTAGCCCTAGCAAAGAGATAGAGAGAGAGTTGTGAACTTTTTTTCCTCAATCCAAACTAGAAATAGTAAGGATGGATCCAAGTATAAATACAAATTGAAAGGTAGAAATTATCAATAACAAAAAAAACGTAGTAAATGCGTTACGGATACGGATGACATTGGGTATGCATCCTCCATCTATCAAGGATTGAGATACTTTCCACGAAAGTTGCTTTAGAGTAACAGAAAGTTGAGAAGCGGATCTTAGAAGTTAAGATCTCTCTACCTGAAACAACAAACAAAAACTGGTATGTACATATGCAAATAGGTAGGTTGTCTTTGGTAGTTAAGACACAGTTAAGAAGTAAAGAACACATGAGAACAATGGTAGAGAAGCCTACTCAAGCATATCCACCACAACATTGTAAAGCAGTATATAGTAGTAATAATCAATTACCAAGTTGCTTGCTCTTTACTTCTCCCTCTCTCTCGATCTCTAAAAAGTGGTCCTCACCGGTCCAATTGAGTGAGACATGGAGCAATCAATAGAGGATTGAATGTTTCCTTTTCGGCCACCTCTCAAGCACTCCCATTAATAGTGCTAAGAGGAAAAAATGGTTGACTTGGAAACTAGCTAACCCAATTGAGATTTGGACAGATGGAGTTAAAGAGTAGTGTTGAGGGCAAGAAGTAAGATACGTGAATGTAAGTAGTAGTTCCAGTAACCTTGGAAGTTTGGGATTGGCAATTATGGGGCACCACATGATATCGCTTGATGTTATCTTAAGAAACTCATTGATGAACTCTCTCTCTCTCAGAACAGCTCTTCCTTCTCCCTTACTTCTCAACCCTAACCTTTCGGCACCGTCGACGTCGGATCTGACCTCCTCTGGAGCCAGTGAAGACGTCGGTAGTGAGACCCTTCCCTTGCCTCTTTGCTTTCCCCTAACCCTTCCTTCGTCGCCGCCCGGTTGGCTGCTCCAGATCTACTCGTGGGAGTAGCTTCTCCTCTGCTCGGCCGAAGATCTACATAGATATTGGCTTCCACCGCTTATTCCTCCTCATCTTCTCTTCTTCAGCTTCGTTTCTCCCTTGCATCGATGGCGTCTTCCTCAGATCTGGTTGTGGGAGGCCTTTCTCCTCCGTCAAGGAGTGGATCGGCACGGATCTGGGTCGATTTCAGTGGTTCGTGGTGAGTTGCGGTAGCTTGGAGCGTCTTGAGGAGTGGTAGCTGATGCTTGGCCGTTTCGCACTCGATAGAAATGCTGATTCTCCGGCCCTTTTCCGGTGATGGCTGGGGAAAGGGATTCCTCCTTAGGTTCTGGAGAATCGAGGGCGAGCGGACGCGAGTTGTAGCTTCCTCTCTCCATCTCCGTCCCAGGGCGAGTCAGATCTGTCGTGGGAGGATTTTCCTCATCCTTTGCGGTGAGGATTATCGCAGATATGACTGGCCTCAATGGCGGGGATGGGAGCTCCTTCGGTGCTCTTACGGTGGATTTGATCTTCTTGATGAGCGCCGCCCTCCAGTGTCAATCGTGGGACAGGTTTCTTCGCAAAAGATTCGTTTGGTGCTGGAAGATTTGTGCTCTATGGGAGGCTGAGTTGTGTCGTGCCTACTCCGCCACAGATTTGGTCTTCGTAGGAGATCTTGGGCTCCCGTGGTAAGTCTTCCCACTTCCTCCTTTCTTTTGCTGGGTTTTTTTCTCCCTCCCCTACCTTCTATCCCTACTCTAGGCTTCCTGTCTTCCCGGCCAAGTACAGGTCGGGCTTGTCGGTGTTTCGGGGTTGGCCGACGACAAGTTCTTTGAGCTTCTTAGCTCTTGGAAGCCAGTAGTGGGGGTGGATTGGTTTAGTGGGGTCTGGCTGTCCTCATCCGGATTTTCTCAACTGTCTCGGTCCTGGCCGGCAGTGAATTAAAAACCACATTTCCCTTTTTGGGATTGTGGCTCTTTTGAGCTTGGGGTGAATTCTTCCTAGTTTTGGGAAGGTTTTAATTGGGGAGATGCGGGTAGTTGGATGGACTCATTTTGCTCTTCATGTTGTTGTTTCTTCTTTTGGCTTGTAGTTGGTTTGGTTTCTTCTTGCTTTCTTAGTTTGGTTCTCTGGTAGTTGTTGTTGTTTTCTGGCGCTTTTTGTTGGTCTTGTTTCCGGTGTTGAGGTTGTAATCTGGTCTTGTTTCTGGTGTTGAGATTGTAATCTGGTGTTCACCCATGTCTCTTGGGGTTCTTAGTTGTGTTTAGTTGGTTTTCTTGGTTTTGATTCCCTTACAGGTCGACGTTGAGAGTCTTGAGGTTTCTTTTGAAGATCTGTAGCTGGATCTAGCTTGTACCAATCCTTTTTCACCTCAAAAGAGGATATAAAATTTCAATATTCATTGCCGATAAAAAAAAAAGAAACTCATTGATTAAGCCTTAATCATTCAGTCACGCTGTATGGACACGCATGGAGATATCCAATCCGGCAGCCGAAGACGCCTCCCTTGTCCTCCCGGCGCTGCTTTGGCTAGGTATTGCTCCTCTCCTTTCTATCAACTGGTCATCAGTAGTTTCTGTGCGACCATTCCTTGTGGATGGAATCGTCTCTCTGGTACCGGCCAGAGGCGATAGCATGGGTCTTTGGACCTAGGAACTCTTTTGTCTCGATGATAGTTAGGTTTTGTCCTTGCCGTGTTGTGGTGCGGACCACCGGCAAATGCAAGATCCTTATCCAGTTCGGAATTTAGGGTTTTGTGGACAAGGAGTTCATGTAAATCCTCCAACATAACTAGGGGGCTTCGGGTTTTAGGTTACACTGTGATTTTTTTTTAGCTTAACGGTAGGCAAATTAGGGTATTCAGACCCCTTATTTTTCAAATTGTGCTTTATGTTAGATAAATTCAGTTGCTAGAACTTGTTTTATCGCAGTTAGGTTCCTTTTGTTGTACTGTTGTTGGCTTGGTTCATCCTGTGTGCCCTCTCTTAGCTTCTGGGGTCTGTGCACCCTCACTTTGGCTCCCGGGTCTGTGTACCCTTACTTTGCTCCCGGGTCTATATACTCTGTCTTTGGTCCTTTGCAATCTTTAGGATGATTGCTCTTTTTTGTTAATCTTTTCTTCCTCCGAAAAAATTAATTTAAACATACATTCGTTGATCA
Source organism: Erodium maritimum (assembly GCA_963921825.1). Classification (NCBI taxonomy): domain Eukaryota; kingdom Viridiplantae; phylum Streptophyta; class Magnoliopsida; order Geraniales; family Geraniaceae; genus Erodium; species Erodium maritimum. The sequence continues at coordinate 61,816,149 of OY997593.1, forward strand.
AAAAAAATCCGTGAACCGAACCTCTCTTTGATGCTCTCTAGTATAAGCATTTCATTGAGAGCTGTATGGAGCATGCTGGAGCTGTTCTCTCGGACAAGGCACGCCCAATGATTATGTCCCTCGGAAAATGGTGTACAGTGTTGCTTTAAAGTGATGTTTATACTTGACTTGATGATGAACAAACCTTAACCAGTCAATATATATATAACCACCAAACAAGTATCCATTATTTGACTCTTCTACTTTGTTCCCTCCATATATAAACGCCCATCTTCACGCATGTCTGCTGGTAACCAGCTACCTCAACGTGCAGGTTTCGTCTATATTTCAGTTCCGCATTCCATTTCAAGCCTATATACATGCAGCCAAAGTATATCTACATATATAAAAGTGACTGCAAGCAGAACAACATGGTGACATCTGCACAGGTATGCATGTAAGATTATTGGCATATATACACAGAACACTTGTTTGGTTACGAAAATCTTTTGCTAACAACTTGTAAAGCATTGGGTAGACCTTGAGAGGTTCAGCCCGATATACCTTCTCCATTACATTTATTTTTCATATTTGGGTTTTGACCTTACTAATGCCGGATGTTTTGGTCCTATATATCATAGAAGCATTGTATATATATGTACACTGTACACAGATATTGTAATTTGCACACTCCTGTCTTAAGCTTTGCAGCTTCATAATTTATAGTATAAAGGTCTGATATCACTTATCTAAATACCTCCCTAAACTACAAATTTCTAATTATACTTATCATAATTTTAATTTTTTTAACCATCATTTAAATTTTTTTAGATTTATATAATTATCACTATACTCAAGAGGGTTTATGTTTGATATCATTCCTATATATAATTAGTATGAACTCCTCTTGCTAAAATATAGGTTCTTATTATTATTATTTTTTAATTATAATCGTAACCATTATATTAAGAAAGATAAAATCCCGACCCACACCGAGATAACAAGAAACTGAACTAAAATGTCCAAACATCGTGGGACTACAGAAAAGGATTAAAAAAATTCTCATCGATCAAAATGCTCCAGGTAGATGTCGAGAGGGGATGCTACGATAGCGGCCGAGGCCAGCGGTATAGCTGCCCCAAAGGGTGAGTTGGGACAGAGCCGACCTATTTCCGGAGAGTAGTCTTTGAGGTGGATTAAGTACTCTTTCGAGGATCCAGCGTGCGTCAACCTCCCTTGAATGGTAATGTGTAGGGATCCAAGAGTGCGAGAGTGTTGGATCTCGAGATAGTAAAGAAGTATCGTATCAGTACTTGGTGGAACCACTACTACCGTGTAATCAGTAAGACAATAGTACCCACGACCCCTCATTGTCCCATCTATCGCTCACTACATAGCACCCCTCACAGGTTTGTCTGTCGCTCTCTCGGAAATGACTGCCTCCTTAGAGTCAGGGCTCAAGCAGCCACATACCCAGACCAAGAGCCCATGTGATCTCGTTGGGGCTCATACGAAAAACGACATTGCCTTTACAAGGGCGAGAAGCCCGAGTTGAGCTCAAAGATTGCGTTTAGGATCACCTCATTTGTCAAGCTCCTTCTATGCCTCAATTTTACGTGATAGAAGACGCGTCGTCGTACATAGGGGGAGTGGAATAAGCGCCACCTCCTTCGGGCCTAGACCAAACCACCCCCATGGAAGACGGTCCATCTTTGCCGTCCACAGGCATGTCTGGCCGTGTAGCCGACCACCCAGTGCACCTTTCTTGAGCCCTTTTTATCGCAGCATTGAGCCCAACGTCGCCGCCCTAAACACAGACATAACCTCCCCCTCCATCGACGTCTTGGTCACCGCCACTATTGGCCCCTCCATTGAACATTATTCATAGTTTTGTGCTCGTTCTTTGACTTGAGCTTTCACGGGCCAACGAACAAGTTATTTTTCAACACAGAGTGATCTCCACATGCCAAAAATCTCATGTATCATTTTGTGTTGAGTTGTAGATAATAAGTGACTTTTTTTCAATCGGATATGCACGCGAGAAGGGGTGCAAGTCACACATTGCCCCTTAGAGTTTAACCTACCAAATTGAAGTTTAAGATGACTAAATCGGGTTTTAACACTTGAAATGTAATCGACAGAACTCCCAGGATTACTCGGCCTTGGTACTACATATATCTGCAATGTATACTAGTTCTAGGCATATATCATCCAAACTCCAGAGTCTGACTAAAGTGATTTAATTATTAATACAATATTGTACTTAAACTTGTCCAAAGTTTTATTATGTACAGCAAAGGTGTCGCTTCTATTAATAAAGCTCCTTGAATTACTTATAACTATTGTAGCCCTAAATCAATATTGCGTAACTACTATAATATATATAATAGCATTTATGTAATTTTACTTCCACAGGTCGATTTGGCAGGTGGAGGCGGACGCATATTCAGCCACAGATCCACCGGACGTGTAATTGGTTTGTTTGGAATCATCTGGGTGACTAAGCTGAGAAGCTACAAGCTTGTCCAGAACCCTCCAATCAGTGATCACTTGACCCACCACAGCTTGGTCGTTGCTGCAGTAAAACAAATTGTTCATGATCTGGTATTGGCCCTGATCCTCTACTTGTGTCAGCGATTGTGGCTGCGGGAAAGCGTCTTGACGATGCACACTGTGGTGCTCTTGCTTGCAGGGATGGTAGTGGTGAGAGTCAAGTTGTAGTTGTGGCATCATCACTTGATGATCATCGTACCAGTCGCTCATTTTCTGGACCGTGGTCATCCGTTTTTTGAACGCCCTACATACCACCCAACCTTCTTCCTGTTTCATAACAAATTAAACCTTCCTGCTTAATTAATCAATTAATTATATTCGTGCTTGATCTAACGTTTACCATTAATTAAAATATGTAACTTGCCTGAGGAGTGGCATTTTCATTTGTTTCTAGGCGATACTCGTGCATGATCCAATCTGATTTCAGTCCATTCGGGGCTCGACCTTGGTAGAACACAAGAGTCTTTCTCATGCCCACGAGGCACTGCCTAGCATAGATGGCCTTGTCTCTTCCCGTGGCTTTCCAGAACCCAGCTTTTGTAGCTCTGTTGGTGCGAGTTCCCGTTGGATACTTCTTGTCCTTGTGGCTGAAGAAATACCAGTCGTTCTGCTCTTCGCTCCCTAAGCTGCACATTTCTGTACCATACCCAAGTGTCCATAAGTGTAATCTCAAAATTGTAGTATATAAGATGTTGATGATACCTTGGAGATCCCAAGGTTCAATCCTGTAGAGATCAACATCTCTGATGACATCTAGATCAATTTTGGCTGAAGCAACTTTTTTTCTCAGGTAGTAATCAACAAGCTCTTCGTCAGTGGGATGAAACCTAAACCCGGGAGGGACGTGTGAAAATGTATTCATTATTCTTTCAAATTCACCTGCATCATGCATATGTAAAATGCCTATCACATAAGAATCAAAACTAAGGTTATTGGAACAAGTGATTGAAATTCCATATGATGATTATGAGATTGTTGGCTTCTCATCTCACAGTTTATGGTTATTGTTGATAAACAAAAATTTAGATCAAAATGTTGGAATAATTGTTTAGAAACAAGGAATTGTTCTCGTTCAAATTGAAAATTTTGGGAAGGCTTAGAAATAAAATAGTTAGTTGTATAACCCTTGTGTTTAAAATTTAATTAAGCTGAATTGCTTCATTTCAACACACAGACATTTTTTGTCATGTCACTTCATAGAAACAACTTACTATGAATCCAAATAAAATAGAAACCTATTCATTTAATAGTCTGTTCATCAAATACTTCCTATAAAACATTTAACTGCATGATAAAGATGAACATTCTAACCTGAGTAATTGTTTTATTATGATAACCAATCATATAATTATTGGATGAAAAAATACATGATGCATAGTTTAAATATTTGATGGAATGAGAACGAGATCAAACTCTTATAATTATGAAATTATAGCAGCTGGAGAAAATATATGTAAAACAAAACATTTTTGTCATATTATTTGAATATTGATAACAAAAAATAAACTTGAGACAAAATCATGTTATCCCATGTAACGAAAAGAACCAATAAACATGAAATATAACTAAAGAAAAAAATGATCAAATGAAAACATATTGAAAACAAGAATCAACCAAATAAAAACATGAGATCCAAACATTAATTGCTATACTATATTCATAAAATAATTGGCAATACCTATATACACAATTTGTATCCTTTTCTTTACATCTATTCTTTTATATGATTCATACAAATGAAGGTTTTAGTTGATATTTGCATTTCTTGTATTGTATAAGGCGTGTGATCGAATGATGGCATACAGAGTGCAAATCAATCGGGCATAGACATATTATGGGAGAGACTCAATAAGTGGAGTGGCAATTCAAAAAGAAAGAAAAGAAGAGACCAAGTAATCTTGATAGAAACCTTCACACACTAATCTTATGCAATGAAAAACGAGATCATAAAACAAACACGAAAGAGAAGCATACAAAAAGAAGAAGAGCAACATCATATAAATGGATCCATAGATAGCAAATTAACCTTGAAATATACAATAGAGGTATCGTTTCTCACCAAGCAACTACTCGAGTGTGAACTTTGTCTGGTTATGGTCGATAAGATGAAGATTAGATGAGATTATAGAGGTATGATCAGATATTAATATGGGATCAAAGGGAAGGTGACCGGAGAAGTTTGAATGAAAAAGAAGATGAGATCAAGTTAATGAACAAGGGAGAGAGAGAGAGAGATGCAAAGCCCTAGGTTGCCAAGTCTAACAATATATTGAAGCTATAGAGATCAAAGAGCAGCTTGATTGAAGCTAAAGCTTTGCCCAAAAAGAAAAAGGGATGGATCAGTAGAATGAAACTCCACCTGCTTCTGATAGTGATAGCTATGCTACAGACCACACGTCACAGAATGTTTTTATCTTCTTCTTCTTCTCTCCTCTTTTGTCTCAGACTGATGAAACCTATTTATCAAACTTCCACGGGTATAAGAATTTATGCAACTCAAAACTGCTTCTAAATATTCCATTTAACCTTTATTTATCATGCAAACATGTTTGAATTCCTTCTTTTACCGTCTCTTTCTTTTTTTGCTTGAATAAGACCGCGTGATCTACACGATCGGATTAATCATTACGGGAATATTGCACTTATAGATGCCCCATTCTTCCTATATATTTTCCACCTCTGCATCCCCTATTATTTTCGTAACTTAATTATTTTTTAGAAGAAATGATACTATTATTAATGAAATTTAAAATAGATGAACCAATAAACCAAGTAGCTATCATAATGCAATAACAGGAAAGTAAACGTTGCTCTGGACATAGGGGCGGTCGAAGGAGAAATCTGCGGTAGCATCCGATGACACCGATACAACATGCTCCAACCAAATGGCACTGGTCGAGCCAACCAAGTGATAAGTTCATAGTGGTGGACCGACATCTCCCCCGGCAAGTCAGCGTGCGTCGTCCTCCCTTGAGTGATACGTGTAGGACGGCTCCTGAACGGGGGATTGCTGACCCCAGACTGGTAGGGGAAAATCATGTCGACTGTTGATGGAACCAACGCCATCGATCAGCCAGGGAGATGGTACAGCCGACCAACCCCTCCTTGGACCTCCACGGACTCATTCTTGGAGGCGGGGGTGCTTGTGGCCCCCCGCCGCTGCTATACCTCCAGACCCGACCCGACCCAGGCCACCCCAACCGTTTTCCGCCTGGCCAGCCCCGTCCGGCCCGTAACCAGAGCCCATCTCGACCCAAGACCACCGAGCCCTAGATTCCCTTGCCTGCTGCGCCGTCAACCCTTCTTCCGGAACCTTAGCCAACGCCGGCGTCTTCACTAGCGCCACCATCTTCTCCTGCCGGCCGCCAGACTCCGTCGCGACCCAAGCCAGTATGCTTGGAACCCTAGCCTCCCGTTCCTCTTTCCCCTGCAACGCCACCGCAATATCCCGTCGTCCACCGGGCTCAGACACCACGGACTCCGACTCCTGCATGCGTCGTACCACACCCCGCGACGCCACCTATAAACGACCTGTCCCCAACGGCGCCCGGTCTTCCTCCCCGATCCTCTGTGCCGTCAGGACCTCCGAGACGAGAGTCGCGACTCCTCCTCCGAGAGATCCGGCGAGACCCTCCACGTCCGAAACCGGCGATGCGGGACGTGAAGAAAATCGAGACGATGGGATGCAGGGAACCGCACGGCCGGACGACGCCCTCTCCTTGCCGCTCTCTCCATCTCTCACATACACGGAGCTGGTGAAAAATTCCACCGTCGCCGTCTGTCGCAAAACCCTATCGGTGGGGTTGCACCCTAACTTTATCCTGCCTCGTCCGTGCATGAGCCGCAAAACCTTCGTTGCCCTGTTCCCCGCTGCTGCAAGCCTCTCCCTTGATGCTCCACCTGCTGTGATCACCAGTAAGAGAAGCCGGAATTCGGCCATGGCCATAGCCATGACAAGTCACGCCGCAAAGCTGTGCCTAGAGACGGCGACTCTAGGTTTTGGAGAGAAGCGAAAAATCCATTTTTTATAACTTAACTATTAGAAATAATGAATAAAAATAATATCTTTACTAAAAACTATATTGAGTTAAAAAATAGACAAAAACATATAGTAAGTATTGTTTATGGTATTATGTTATAATAATGAATAAAAATATTATATTTTATTGTATTGTGGTTTATATATTTTGCTCACAGTATTTTTTAATGCTTTATATTCTGACCATATTATTTTTCAATGTTATATGTATTATACCCTTACAGAACTGTTTATTATTTTAACAGAAGACTATGAGCAATACTTATTATATATTTTTGTCAACTTTTAATCTTAGATTTTAATAAGGGACAAAACTGTTTGTACTATGATTTATGAATATTTTATAAAGAATACAAGTGAATACTATATTGTGATTCGTTAAATATGTTTTGAGTATGATGTTGATTATTAAATGAATATTAGGGTTTTTAATTAATGGTGGGCGTTATTACGTTCGGAATTGTCAATAATCATCAGATAACTATTATGGATTTTAATTGTGCCTTGACCACATTGGCCCGCTTGGCTTTCTCTACTGTTAGGTCCTTGACGTTTTTCATGTCATGGGCCGAGAGGGGAGAGCTAGAGGTGTTCCAATAAGGACCATTTCCGCTTCTTCCATGACGGGGCTACAGATGGCTCTCATGGGTGTTGATGTGAACGTAAAATGCATCTATCATAGATGTTTTTAGCCCACATTTCTAAGCTTTTCAGACCCGGGATCATGTGACTTAATGTATTTTTCTCTCTATTTATGTAATTGTTCTCTTTTCCTTGGTATTTAGGAGTTTGATGTGAAATAACGAGTTTTTGAGCTAAATAGAGCTAATATCAGCTTAAGAAATTTTGGAGTTTGGCTGACCTTGTGAAGGGCATAACTTTCGCATTCGGACTCCGGTTTTCTCCCGTTACCTATCAAATCGAAGGGAATTCAAAGATCTACAACTTTGAATAAGGATTTGATGTTGAAAAATGCAACGATTATTTGCACGGGGTGCATCTAACCGTGCATACGAGACAGAGGCGCCAGAATTATGCACCAGAAACTTGCACGGCGTGCAAATAACTGGTGCAACTTAAGATGCACCGGAAACTTGCACGGCGTGAAAGCGATAGTGAAAACGTCAAAAACGCATTTTCCAGTTGCGTTTCCCATTTTTTATTAGTTTGGACTCTCAATATAAAAGGGAAATTAGGTCAGATTGAAGGGTATCACGAAATTGGAGAGAAAAAGCCACTTTTGGGGAGAACTTGGAGAACTTGAAGAAGATCAAAGGAGAACTACTAGAATCACATTGAGGTTTTTGTACTTTGGATTGTTTCTGAATATTTGTATTGGTATTTTCAGTTAATATGAGTATGATTGTTTCAATCCTTCTCTCGTGTTCTTACTTCGTTGCTATGAACTAAGTTTATATCGATCTAGGGCTAGGGGGAACGATGTGATGAATTGATTGAGCATATTTAGGTCATATATTTATAAACTAATACTAGAAAAGTGTTTATGCATTTCCGTTCGTAATGCTACATTGCCTTGATCACGTACATGTATGATTAAATCTTGTTAACCAACAATTAAGAAATGAGGTTAAAAAAAGGAAAAAGGAATTGGATAGCTCGGGTTTCAATCTAGGCTAGAATATGGCTAGACTGACACGAGTGCAATAGCTATAGGTGTAAAACCCGAAAGTTAGAGGAATTCATAGATCGTAATGCTTTATGCCGCTCTACACCTAGATTAGAGATAATTAGGTGGACCGAGTGTATTAGGGTCCTAATACGATCGAGAGATGGTTAGGACTACTTAAAGAGAATTCCCGTTGCCCTTAAAATAGTATTAGTTATAAATGTATGCCAAATATCGTTAAGTTTTTCATCGCATTCGACCCCCGTTAATGTCCTAGATCGTCTTTTATCTCTGATTTACAATCCATCTGTGGTTTTGTGCTCTGTTTTCGGATCATTTATATATTCTCAGTACTTGCATGAATTTACATTTTACAACCCAAAACAAACATCGTTATAGGAATAGCTTTATCATCGAATTAATTAACTAAAGTGCTTGTCTAATTGCTCCCTTGGGTACGATATCTCGGACTTAAAACCCGAATACTACTTGACGACCGGTACGCTTGCCGTACCATTCTGAGGGTTGATTCTCAGAGTGTCAAGTGTCGAAGGGGTACTGGAGGGTGATGGAAAAGCTTAAGGTTTTGGAGCTAGAGGTGTTCACTAGGGTTTCTGGTGTATGTTAGAATGGATATTAATATGGGTGACTCTCATGGTCACCTACGACCTCACCATTCCCATTCCACCTGCTTCTTGGGTCCGAGACAGTCCAACGAAGTCCCTAGTTAGAGTTGGGGTAATAGACAGGGCATTGGTCCAAGGTATGGTTGATTCCTTATGCACGTTGGCCAATAGGGTCTCTACGTTGATGGGTGGAATATGGTGGTCATGAAGCCCAAAGGGATCTTTGGCGGTGGTGGAGGAAGCAGAAGAGATCGAGGGAGACCTTCTAGGTCATCCAAAGACATCCTTCTTGACTAGCTAGATTGTTAGCCTCGCCTCCTAGTTCGTCTGCATAAAGCCTTCCACCGATACCCCCTTTTGGCCTTGATAGAGAGGTCGTAATGGATGGCCGCTCATTCTACTCCTGGGATAATCGCCACGCAGCTATGGCTGATGTGACCCAAACGGCCACAACGCAGATAGAACTAGAGGATTTTTTCTCCGCTGAAGTGGTTGTGAAATGTCGATCTCCGCTCGGAGCCACGGATATTCCTCCCATCCCCTACGGCTAGTTCGGTCCCCCAACAACGCCTCCTTTTCCATTGCATCCCCGATAATGATTCGTATTTGGGACGTACGGGCTTCCACCAGAATGTTGAGCGCTCGGGCCGCAATCCACAAATATTGAAACACAAGAGAGTCCGACTAGAGGTAGAGACGTGAGGAAGAGGACGAACCCATGAAAGGTCCATGGTTCTTGCTTTAGGATCCCCTCTATCGTCTCTCAAGAGGGGAAGAGAAAATTGAAGACCATTTCCATCATCGGTTGCACCACCAGCCCCTTGATGTCCTATGTCGCCTCCATGAGATTGTACATAGCCCTTGGGTTAAAACACCTCTTGGCTAGAAACCGGCGGACAAGCGAAAATCGGTAGCGAGCGCGGTCCATGGCCAAAACCACCCTTTCGGGACAATGATGACCCATTGTCCTCTTATTTGTCTCCGACATGTGACACCGTACTCATCCTGCCCTCGGTGGACAATAGGTCCTCTGGTGGTTCTCTCCACCATGCGACCGGTCCCAAAAATAAAACCGGTGGTTGAAGGACGGAGTGGAAGAAAGGACGCCGACGGGAACAAAGATGGGGAAGATACACTTACATGTTTGCAAGATGGTGACGACAACATTACATCAATTTTGTTTTAAAATTATAAAGAGTCAATCGTTAATTCGAGAGAAGATGTACATTTTTGACTCGCGTGTATTTTCATTTGTGAATCTTAACTATACTTTTATTGTACTTATACCCTTTGAATCTCTGGCTTCAAAGTTATCAACCTCTATCTGTGATACAACCAACTGTGATTTTCGATAAACAACATATATGCACTATGTTATTTTAATTGATTTATTTTCTCTGTTTGTTTGATTGTATGTCTCACAACCTCTTTCCTTTCTAGATAAACGGAAAAATGTCCAGTCAAATACTATGATATCAAATTTTAATTAATTATCAATCACAAAAAGTACAGGGCATTTATATATAAAGATAACACTAATGAAAGGTCAGAAACATAATTATTTTGTAACGGGGTTCATAAATGCTGTAACAGTACCCAACCTCAACTCAAGTCGACCACTGGTTGGTTGGCCTCCTTATTGTTATTCATTTTTATCTTGAACTTATGGATTATTTCATTTACTTTTTCTTTCCTACGCTTTCAGTACCAAGAGGACCCCACAGACCGACTGTGGACGAATACGATAGTGACACTGCCCCAGATGGCAGATACATCACGCAAAACGCGCCGTTTCAATTGAAGTGGTGGAAGGTGGGCCCCAATCAAACCGGTATGATATTACGGGACTGTGGCTCAGTACGTGGCGGCCGATGGTCCGGCGTGGGCTACCCCCTTGATCATTAACTTCACCATCCGTGATGCAGGCTGGTTGTCCCATCGGGCCCCACCCCGTAATCCGTTCGTACCCACCCTTTTTTAAGTTATTGTTGTCATTTTATATTGGGCCGAGTGGGCCAGACCCAACAGGTCCAGCTTGTTTTTTTTTTTCCTTTTTTTTCTTATAAAATATTTTCCATTTTAAGGAGGACTTTGTGTGTTCCATGTTGTTGTAGTGTAGAGTTGTGTGCTTGTGCGTGCCGATAAATTCATCCCTACTTTAATCCGTTGCCTCGGGCCTGTTCACTTCGCTGCCCAAACAAGTGTTCATAAAGCTAAAGCAAAATATACGCGGTTTAGTGTAGCTTTTTATTTGTTTCTAGTAGCCGTGAAGAAGTGAACCTAAAGTCTCCGACGTGATCCATGTGTCATGTTGGTCTCGTGGCAGTCTCTTACATAAGCTTCATTAACGTTAATTATAGCTAATAATTGAGATAGTTAAGTCGTTTATCTTGATTAGCAATTACTAACCAGCACAGTATTATAGTAATGAAGAGCCAACTCCCCTGATTATATTTCCAATAATGACTGGAGTGTCAACAAATATTTGACCTAACCCATGTACAAATATGATGGAATATTAGTTTAGTTTCATTTTAATTCAATTAGCATTAATCCTACTTAAAAATAAAAGGAAGAATGGTTTCTTTTGACTGCATTCCTACATACAATATATTATTATTATTAGGTTCACGGCCCACGTCAGGACCTTTTTGGAATTTCTAAGATTTTTATTCTTTTTCTTTTTAATTTTTGTAATTATGATTATGTTATCGAGGGTTGACGATTGTACCGCAGTCAGGACCAATCCTTCATCAAGAGGATCTGCTTACCCACAAAGGGTATGGAGTAAAGGTTCAGCAAAACACTCTTGAACAATACTAAAAACTAATTTGGAAAAAATATTGTTCTATCCATATGTACTTATCAATCCATTAGCAATTTATTATGAAACATGTTAACTGTTACATAAAGCAAGTGACTGCACGAAACAGCTCTCCAAAACACCTCTATGAGGTTACCTCTTAACCTATTTGGATTGTCGCCGCCGCCGTCCTCATCCGTCCTCTCCGATCGCCTGCCTGCAGTCCCTCCACTGCTCCCTCACTCACAGCAGCTCTATCTCCAGCCATCGCTGCCCAGTCGAGGTCTGCTCGCCGTCGTTCTGTTCCGTCTCCGAACGCCTACATCTGGGCTCCCACTGCCGCCATAGACGCCCCCTCGACACCAGCCTCGCCCATTTCCGATCAATCGATGTCGGATCTGCCTACTCCCCATCTCCATGAGTCGGAAATGGTCAACTCCGACCAGATCCACTCACATGCAGAGGTCCCTCGCGACCTCGGGGTCTCCGCCCAGCACCATGCACGCCGCGCTGCCGATCTCCCACCGCTGCTCGGCCCGGTTTCTGCCTCCCCTCGGAAGCCGCTGCACCCGACAGATCTGAAGGACAAGTCGGGCTTGCTCTTGCCCATCGTGATGTCTCTGGTCGTCGGCGATGCTACTGACCCACCGGATCCTTGTCCGTCTTACACCGGACTGTCATCGACGCCGAGGGAGGTCTACCGGGATTTGATCACCCTTCCCTGGCCAATCCAGTCTCCGGTGAGTACTCACCGTCCTCCTCCGGCCGAGCAGGGGCAGGCTGCTAGCCCTATCTGTCCGAGGGTTGGCCGGCCATCGGGGACGTCTTCTGTCACGCCCCAATTTCAGTAAACCGAACTCGGGACGCGAACATTTCAAATCATAAAACACTTGAAACCAGTTTTGAATAAATACTCTGAAACTACTATTTAGTTATCAAAAATAATAATATTTACATTACAAACGTCCCAACAAGTGGACAAGGTACAGTATCCGTCACTAGACTCAACAAAATAAAGACCAGACTCCGCTCCTAGCTCCACAAGCTTCAAGAGCTAACCTAGTCCGTCCGGTGATCAGTACCTGTAGGAAAAACAGCTAGGGGTGAGCGTTCGCTCACCACCACGGATAACAGACTAACTATGGCATAATTAGTAGATAAAGCCAGTAACACAAAAGTCAAACCCAACACCGGGACTACAGTCCCCAACTCAAGTACTTAACTGACCCACAACCCGTTACTTTCCTCAACAGACTCAACACTCGATAAAGTAATGTACACCCGACACAACTATCGACGACCTCCTCCAAGGACACGACAGAAAGAATACGCAACGCCAAACAAGATCACAAAGGATCGCACACCAACTGCTCAGTAACCTCCCTCAAACCCAGTTATCAATCTCAATCAGGTCAAGGATCGACCTATCGCAATTCCGCGACACGAAGTCGGATCAGGCTGTCGACCTATCACAATTCATCGACACCAAGTCGGATCAGGCTGTCGACCTATCGCAATTCATCGACACCAAGTCGGATCAGGCTGTCGACCTATCACACTCACAACTTCAGGTAACCACAATCACAATCACAGGCAAATTCAACAAACAGGCACTCAAGGCCACCCAAGACACCTCAGTAGTCAAGACTCGGGTTCAACAACCCCACGGGCACTCACGGCCACTCAAGACACACCAACGGTCAAGACTCGGGTTCAACAACCCCACGGGCACTCACTGCCACTCAAGACACACCAACGGTCAAGACTCGGGTTCAACAACCCCACGGGCACTCACGGCCACCCCAAAATACCAACAGTAACACACGGGCTCTCATGGCCACCCAAGACACCAATTTAAATAACACGGGCTCTCATGGCCACCCAAGACACCAATTTAAATAACACGGGCTCTCATGGCCGCCCAATACACCAATTTAAACAGTCAACCTCTGGGCATGGTCATATGCCTCCAGTAATTCTAATATCGCTATGTTCTCTGTTCCTACGACACTACTAAGAGTCACATGCTTTTCTCATAAACGCTACAATCCCGTAACATGCTTTTCTAATATTTAAATAAACCTACTCAACCCACGACACCCCGGTGTCACATGCAATTCTACTGTTAACTTTCCCTAATCAGGGCCGAGATCCGGCTACTTTTCCCTACCTCGTATAAAACTCCAAAAGTGCTCCACTAAGTCTCGATGGGATCCCTGTCACTCGCCGAGCTTCCCTTTGCCTCGGTCCGCAGCACGATCTAAAAGAACACAAATTTAAGGCACTTTTAAACTAGTACGAATAAACCGAAATTCAATAAACTTAACGCCCAAACGTAACCCCGACAATGTCGATCACTCCCAAACTTCCCAATTACTCGACATTGTCGACAAAGGACCCGTAAAGGCCCGATTCGCCCGACATGGCGAATCTTCCCGGGTTTTGTAAATGCCCTTCTGGGGCTCCAAAAATTCTCGTTTTCGTTTCTACGGTCTTAGAATAGTTCAAGGATCCCAATGCACTTGACGGAATCGAATTTCGACTTCCGAGTCAATTAATTAACGTTTAAAGTTTCTAAAACCCGTTAATTACAACTTTTCCAGTTCAATTCCAAGTTTCGATTCGGTTATGGATAAATGGTCTGGGGAACGTTTTAAACCTCCCGAAAACTAAAACCGAGCACCCGAGTACGTGGGCCCCACCCGGCCCACTTGGCCGTGGGCCCTAGGATTTCAATGGGGCTTGGCCACCATGGTGGTGGCCGGCCCTAGGTCCAGCCAGCCACCTCCTATGGTGGCCGGCCACCCCCTATGGTGGCCGGAGCTCCTCCCGAGCTCCCGGTCGCCGGAAAACGTTCAATCAAACCTCCAAACACCTCTAAAACGTCTCCAACACTTCCCCAACCTCAATACAACCCTAACCCATTTATTTTAACAAAAACCCTAGCTTTTGAAACTAAACAAAACGACGATCGGTTTAGGTCTTACCAACGAGGAAGACGAGGGGAAGAAGATTGCTCCTTGCCTTGAGACGATCCAATGGTTGATGACGTGAATAGTACCACAAACCCTAACTTCTCTCTCTTTTCTCTCTTCTTCTCCTTCTCTCTCTAAAACTCTCTTCTTTTTCAAAACTAACACATTTTCCCTTTTTTTTCCTTTTTTACATGTGTGGCCGGCCACCCCCTTGTCCCCTCTAGTTTCCCCCCAAAACTAACACCACCACAATTTGGACAAGTGTCAAGGTAGGTCCCACACCTTTTGGAAAATATCTACTTGATATTTTCCACTCATATTCGCGAAAAACAGACGTTTCGGGCCCCGAACTGGCACTTTTCCCAAGAAATTACGAAACTTGGCAGGCTACAAGGAAATGGCTCAACTAAGGCCGCTGAGACGCTGGCTAAGCTTTTTGGATCCAAAACGGTGCTCGAATTGACCAAAACGTCGCTCGGTTGACTTTTCCAGCGAAAAGTCAACTTTTCCCAAATTGATCAGAAAGTTGCCATGAGTCCCCCGGAACTCACTTTGGTCAATAACGAGGTCAACTTAAGTCCGATATGACCCTCGGGGTCAATTTAGGTTAAGTTAAGTGTTTGTCTTAAAAGTTTTAAATTTTCCTGTTTTTCGCAGGTTTGACTGTCGTTGACCGGGAGTGGTTCTTACATCTTCTGAGACCCAGGCAAGCCGCATCTCCCCGATCCCGGATTGGGAGGATGAGGAACTGGTGGTCTCGGACGAGGGGGTCTCGCTGTTTACGTCGGGATCGTACGAGTTCTTCCTCGCAGCGAGGGTTGCAGGGGACGGATCGCACAATTAACACATCGTCTGCGGGATGATGTTGCGGAAATGGAAGGTTACAGGGATTTTGGTGGATTTCCTGGCCCCCGACGTCACGGGCTACCACTTCCCGTCTGCCAGGACTATGGAAGATATCCGTCATAGGGGCCCCTGAGCTTTAAGGGTTTTCCCCTCCTCTTTGAACCGCTCCGGCGCTTCGATCGGGCGGAAGACATCAGCTTCAACCATGTGAAACTCGGGGGTTAGGGCACTGAATATCCCGGGAGGAGCTAGGAACTCATACATTCGGGGTCTCGTGGCGGGCAGTATAGGCACACAAATCCTGTCGGACCCAATTCCGACGGTCCGACGGGAGGACAGTCATCTCTGGCTGCGGGTCCGTATGGAGCTGTCTCGGCCACTGCGGCGCAGGACCAGACTTTGTTTCCCAGGTACTGATTCCTCTGTTGTGATAGACCTGCAGTACGAGAGAGTGGTGGATTTTTGTCGCAGGTGCGGCATGTTGACACACAGGCTACCGAACTGCCAGACTCTGCTGCCGGGGATTGGCCGGGATGAGGTCCAATATGATAGGTCTATTCTGGTTCCCCGGGACTTGGATGTGGATCAGCTGCTCTAAACGGTCTGGGAGGCACCTCCTCTAGTATCACACCCGGCGATCACGTACCTCCTGAGTGATCTAACTCTGAACTCTATGGTCCGTTCTAGAGAGATTACCATGGGCGCTGAGTCGTCCAATGCAGGCACTCTGAAGCCTAACTTTCTAGCTAAGGTTAACCACGAAGGGTTGACCACTATCTTGCAAGGGGATGGCCATGGAGCACCCAACCCGCCACCCAGGCCCACAAAGCCTGACTTCCTGGCTAACATCCACCCTGCTGCTGGCCCTGTGATCCAAGCTCCCCCCGGATACAATGTGATGAGGAGGAAGGAAAAGGAGACAGATCCACGGGGCTACCCGGCCGACCCTCTGGGGAGTCTAGGCAAAGGTGGACCCAGCAGAAGCAAAGGTAAAGGCAAGATGACCACTCTGAATACCAGAAGTGGTTCGATGTATGCCCGCCCACCGGAGACAAAGAAGCAGAGGGGCGACCCGACTAACCAGCAGCAGTCATGGTATCCGCTCTTTCAGGAGGAGGAGCGAGCAGTCGGAGCGGAGGTCCAGAGGCCTCCGATGGAGGAATGATCTGCCCCAGTAGGAGTGGGTGGAGTCGGCCCCAGACTATACCTACAGACTCGGGACAACCACTGCTGGGAGGTCTCGGGCAGCCTGCATCATCAGCACCAGTTATTTCCGTTTATTGCTATTATTTTTATTCTTGTTGGGACTATTTACTTTCTGTTGGTTTTGGAACTTGGTTTATTTTCCCCCGTTATGTTGAAACGACGGTAGGGAGATGTCTTGAGTTGTTGCCCACGAGTTTATGTGGGCTAAAATTATGGGTCCATGAGCGCCGGGCTTGCTATGGTCGGCCCGGACAAACATTTGGAACCCGAGGCGATCACGCCTCGTCCTACTTGATTGTCTTTTGATATTAATGAAATCTCCGGTTACCCGTTTCAAAAAAAAAAGCAAGTGACTGCAAAGAGTACTAAGTGATATGTGTCTATTAAATCTGTCACTACTGTAACAATTAAGAGGTGCGTGCTGCTGTAGCAATTTTTTTAGATTTGATGTAACGCGTAAATATTTGGGACATTCCATCAAAAGAGTAGCATCGAGAAAGAATCATCGCTTAATTAACCGTTCTCTAAAGAACTACAGAGACGCTACATTTAAAATAGCGTCACTTTAATTAGTGTGTGTAAAAAACGCAATACATTGTACTATTGTTTAAGACTGATTCACAACATCTCTTTTATTAAGATTTAAGACATTATTATAAATATAGTGTCTCCTAAGTGTTATCTTAAGAGACGTTATACTTTCAATGTAATGTTTTGAGTCTTAACTCCAAAAACGCTATGTTAAAAATTACTTCTCCATAAATTTGAAATTAAGACACACTACTATACAAACATAGCATCTCCTTATAATCAACTTAGAGCATCTCCAACGGATCGTGTCAGGGGGTCGTTGCAGGCGCAGGCAAGACGCTGACACGACTCGCTGACACGACTCGTCGTGTCAAAGGGGTGTGTCAGTCGGTCGTTGCAGAATCCAGCAACGACGCGTCGCCGTGTCAATGAGCTATTTTAAAGGAGAGAGAAGATCATTTTGCTCCAAAAGCACCTCATACCATGACTCCTTGACACTAGACCATTGGAGAAGCCATGTCAGGAAGCCAAAAAGCACTTCCTGACACTACTCCTTGACACTGCCAGTGTCAAACCATTTAAGAGACACTTATTTAAAATAAGAAAATTTTCAATATAATAGTCTACCAAACATTTTGAAAATGATACTATGGTTTGAAATTTAATACCCTGACAAAACATACACTAACAATTTGGTATCCATCTGTTAACTTCCCGTCTATTTTGGACGGAAAACAGTCATGTGTGAAGCACATGATCCTTACCTTTTATAAAATACCCAAAACACCCTTTTACCTATTCCCCTCCTTTTGTTATCTTAACCCTCTCTCTTTCAGAACAACAAAGAGCACGTAGAGGATCTCCTCCTCTTCCGGCCTTCATCGACTTTCACCACCAGAGACGATAGATTTGGAGAGTTGGTCGGCAGCGCGGGGAAAGGAACGACCGACCATAGCGGAGACGAGCTTTGCAACAACGATTAATTTTTGCAGATGTGGTTGTACCACGACACTCTCATTTATTTTCCACTAGTTGTTTTCGACTCTCTGGAAGGGAAACCACGTGATTAGAACTGGTCCTCTCTCGTCGTCAGAACCATTATCGTCTTGGACGCAGAATAAGGTGACCCCCTTGTTGCCTTTTACCAGCACCCACATGCCCGCATGGAATCCTAGGTTGCGACGGAGCACAACAGTGCGGTCATCCGTTTGTATGTCTCAAAGAAGAAGAGGATCAAGAGGCGCATATGAAGAAGGGTCTACATATTCTAATCATGACGGGGAACAATTCAGAGCAAAGATATGAGGTGGATTGGGGATAATAACAGACGATGATAAAAAACGATTGAAAGGGTATCCGAAAAAAATGTTGATTTTAACATGAATGATTAAGACCGGCTAAAAGAAAAACTACCTTAAAAGCATGTTTAACAAAAGCATATGAATCGAGTTCAACCATATAGTCAATCACGTTTTTCTCTCTCCCAACAAAACCCTACGCCCATCTCTTGTTGTCGCAGTCATCACCGGCGGCCACTGTGGCCCCGGCCATGAGGGCTACCGGTGAGGCTAGTGTTCCCACTGCTCGTAGTACTCTCTGCTCACCATTTCTCAGATTCGTCGCATTCTCCTTCCTTGGGCCGTCGTCGCCGTTCGCCAGGCTCAACCGCCACAGATCTCCTCTACTCCTCCTCCAGCTGGATCTACCACCATACACCCTCTCGCCGCCCAAACCCTCTACCTCGCCACCCTCCTCCATACCCCGGGCATATATGGCCCTCAAGCTGGCCAGAGCTCAAGGTCTGTCGTCCGCCTCCCTTACCCTATTCCTCTTCCTGGCGTTGACGCGCCACCCCGGGCTGCTGCGAGGAACCACCCGAAATCCGCTGCTCTTGCGTCGCCACTGTCCTCCTCCGGCCTTCCCCCCCGTCTCCAAACTTGGCTTGGTGTTCAAAGGCCCTACTTCCACCTCGCAGGTCAGTTCTGCCGGCACAGTCCGAAGATTAGGGATTTGGGGACTCACGCGAACCCTAGGGTTTCTTTTGAACTTTCAGGTTGTTTCATGGCTTCGCCCGCTTGATGGGTTTGAGATCTGGGAGGAGGGACGATAGGTTGGGATATGTCTCCACGGCACCCAAAGTCGGGCATCTTTTATTTTGGTTGTATTAGTTTGGTTTACATTTGGATTTTTCATTCCCTCTTTTGTAATCTTAAAATGTCGGTAAGGGGATCTCTTTAGTTAACGTCTGCGACCACACGCATAGTATTTTTCTACGAATCCATGAGCGTCGAATAAACTACAGTCGACCTAGGCAAATATCTAAAATCCTGAACTATTACGTCCTACCCTACATGATTCACATTTCATAGTAATAAAATTCTCCAATTACTCGTTTTAAAAAAAATAAAAGCCAACCAATAAAAAGTAGTAGTAATAGGTAATCAATTACCATGAAACAAAATTTAAAAGTTTTTAATTGATTAATTAATTTGAGTATTGAGTGGAAAAGAATGGTGTAGCTTGGTCAACTGTTCATCTAATCATGCTCCTTTTTCTCCTTTACCTTCGGCACAAAAATTCATGTGAACATAAGCCATCAAGTCATGTTTCTCGTTGCAGAAGGGAGTGATGATTGTGCGTAATAATTACTCCTACAATTCATATGTATTTTTAATCAAGAAAAAAAAAACATTTTGTCTTTTCAAGACTACAATATATTTCAAAATGAAAAAAGACTACAATATACCAGGTTGAAATGTAAAGATAAAACTCAAGAGCAACAAGTACCTTTCACTATATGATGTCATATACACACACCATAATTGGTAATTGCATTTTGGGTTATTTGTCTCCTTCACTGTAATTATGACAATAATAATCAGATTAAGAAATCAGAACAGATAAAGCTAAGATAGTGCAACTTCTCATCATTAAATATTAATTAATACCATCGCGTAGGGCCTGTTTTGAAGGCCCAAAACAAAATGGGCTAAGACTTCTGCAGGCAGCCCAGCCCATTACGTTGACCTGTTACATGGACAACATGCCTGCAGCCCTATATCTCCGGCGGATCGACACACAAAATCCCGAATTTCACATAATAAAATACGATGAAAGACAAATTAATGTGTCGTATCATCGCTGTTCCCAAGCAGATCCGAATTTCGATAACAAGACAATTAATTACAGTGATTATAACAAATCAATGGTTCTCATCGTACTGGATGTATAGTTGTGACACGACAGAGCAAGCAGAAAACGACACGTTGAAGCAGACATCATCCATGTTCAGGGAACAGCTTACCCACCTCCGCGCTCTCTTGTTCTTTTTCAGATCTAATCTACCTCCACCTCATCAAGACTTCACGAGCTCTGTTTTATTAATTACCCAACTATTTAATTATATATTAACACTTTAATCGAAGTTGTCGTTTCCCCAGAAATGTTGTGCCACAAGCGCCAAAGCTGAAAGGTTGTAGGCAACCTAGCCTTCCTGGTCGAGATTGATTAGTCATCACATACTAATTAATTATAATTTGTGACTAATAATTAATAGCAATGGCACCTGAAATTCAGGTCCGTGCACTTACTGCATAGTGGTTTAGCGACATTGACAAGTTCGTAACTAGCAGTTTGTCTGGCTGTCTTGTACTGATCCGTCAAATTTAGACATGATTTGTCCTAACTGCGTGAGCTAATCGCGAAATTAGACCCATGCATGAAATGATTATAGCTAGATTTAAAAAAATGATTGGTTTAGTACTAGATATTATCTTAATTGAAAGGCCATATCACCTAAACTTTAGGTGGTAGAGTTCATATTTTGAGTGGCAAGAAGGTTATAAACGTAAACGTCTTTACATGGTTAGCAAGTTGAGGAGCAGATTGATTCCATCCATGGCAATAACAGTCAATGGGACAACGTACAAGAGTACCTCTGACCTGCTCAGCCGCACAAGTATTTGGTGCTTGTCCACATCTAACATTAATTTCCTTGCCCTATATTGTTTGAGTACCATATCAAATAAACACGTTCATTTTTTGCTAAATATCAATGACATCTTCATCTATTGACTTACATTTGAGTTGATCGAACTTTAACATAACATCTGAATTCGGAAATTTTGAGTTATCCCTAATATGCAACGACACATATACAATGCGTGCACGTGCTTGTCGTAGAGCGAACTTCTTTATAGCGGAAGGTTTTGTGCGCTCGTCACGGTTGGGTCGAGTCCGAGTGAAATCTCTCTTGTGTTTCACTCGCCTATCGTTCTTCTTCTTTAGTTCATCGCCACATTGCTCATTTGACTCAATATTCTCGTTTCCCAGATATTTTTGGCCCAACAAAGGTTTGATGGGTGCTAGAGTCTGGTTGTTTCATTCGTTTTGAGAGGATGTATGGGTCACCGATGTTCCTATTTCGACACTTTTTTCTCATCTTTTCTTATTACTGGAGGAGAAAAGTCTATCAATTATTCATTTTTAGGTGAACGACGGTGGGAACTTTACTTTTTGTAGTCATCTATAGAAAGCTTCTTGCCTTGGAGGTCCTCGCACTTTCTATTGGGCGTTCGTCTCGACTTTTTTCTTCCAAACGGATTGTTTTGGTCTTTGGACTCTCATGGTTTCTCGAGTTCCAGAGCTTTTTATGCTTTTTCTAGCACAAGAGGATTGAACTCGGTTTTCTGGGTATTTATAGTATGGAAGAGTTCTGCTCCGCCTAAGTTCCAACCTTTTGCTTGACTTGTTGCTCATGAGGCCATCCCTATTAGATCTTTCTTGGTGGTGAGAGGTTTCTCGATCTCAGTAGGTCTTTGGTTGTGTCCTATGTGTGGCAAACACATCGAAGACACCTTTCACCTCCTCATTATTTTTGGGTGGGCTTGACATGTGTGATCTCTAGTTCTCCAATGGTGGGGATTTTTCTCAGCTCTCGCTTCGTCTCCTGCTCTCTTCATATCTTCGTGGCCTTTTATCTAGTGGGCGTGCCGTCAGCGCAAATTTTGGTCTCGTTTGAGTCTTTTGAGGTTATTGTTCCTTTGGATTGCTCGGAACGCTAGAATTTTTCACGGAGCTCCAGTCCTTGACCCGTCTATCATTTTCCGAAAAATCCAGTTTGAAGCGCTTTCGTTGATTCGGACAGATGGGCGAGCCCCTTTTCCTATTTCCTAGTTGGTGTCGCCAACAATTGCTTTTTCTTAGCCTGCTTGAGCTCCTTGTCTTCTTTCTTCCTCCTCTCAGATCGGGTAATTGTCTCTCCCCTTTTGAGCGGATCGGTTGTTTCTATCCTCTATTTGTTTAGGGTCTTCTTGATTTTTTTTCTCGAAACTCACACCACTTATTATATGCATTATTTATTCAGATAAAAAAAATACATGCACCTACACAAATATTACTGATCAAACAAAAGAAGAGGTAAATGAAGTGAACCCCAAGCTAGTAGTTATAGTAAAAAAGAGAGTGGAAAGTGAGATTTGGATAAGGTTTGGTGTTGACAGAAAAGAGTGTTGAAATTAAAAAAGTAGTAAGAGTTGGGTTTTGAAGAAGGAGATGAAGTTGTGGGAAGTGGCAGCGCAGAAACTTATCCCTTGATGGAAAGTTTAGTTCCATGTCCAAATAATACAGCTCGTGGCCAACAAAGAATAAGTATATACACCTAAATTTATGCGTATGCTTCTGATAAAAAAAGGAGTAAGGCCAATGAATTTCCACTGTGCACGAATAAATTACATTTTCGTTTTGCAGAAATTGACATCGTGAATCACTTTTCCCCCATGCTTTCCATAAAGCTCCAGTATTTCTTCCTTTCTTTTTGCATAGACAAGACGGCACCGTTTCTTATGTCTGGTCAGCGGCTCATAACTACAGTCTACAGTTTCAGATGAACTAAATAGCATGGAAAATGAGAAAAACATCTGTGTAATTACCGAAACCGAGAACGTGTGTGGTGTGGTCCATCCGAGTAAGAACTCCAACTTTCTCAGTTTCTCTGGTTATCCCTACGCGATCATAGGCCTGTGGTCCCTCAAAACAAAAAATCGTTAGGTATGCATACTTCCAAATTCTTTTTTTTTTTAACATAAAAGATTCGTTAATAAATTAATAAATCCTATATACCGAGCAACACCGTACCAAATAAAACAAGTGTTGCACCCACGATTGTTTTCGAGATCCCAAGAGAGGACCAGCGTGATGAATAGACCTCAAGAAAAGCAACGCAACGCCTAAATTAAAATCTAGTACAAGTCGGTCTATCTTATCACCTCTCCGAAGAGATCCACCGGTAAAAAGTCTCGATCGGACACACTATCAGAGACAACAACCACACCTACCGGAAATCCGAGATTCCGAAAAAGAGGACAAATAAAAAACCGATAAACTAACAACAAAATAGACAACAACGAGCATGAACTACTCGCGGCCGGCCTCCGATGTTTGGGTGTGGGATCATAGCGAGGTGAACGACGCTGATAGGTACAAATTGATCCGCTTGGGGCTGATGCAAGGGTCTGGTCGGTTAAACACGAAAAGTAGGTGCACGACTGAACGGCTCGGACTACGGTGTTTCAATAGAAGGTGCGAGCAGATATGACCCTCTGACAAGAGGAACGTGGTAGATATGCTCAATCAGAAGAAGTCTGGTCGTTGTCGTTAGGGGATGAAACCGGTGGGTGGGGCTTTCGGTCCACTGTGGTCGTCAACAGGGATGAAGGTAGATTGGGGGAAAGATGTGGCCGACAGATCTGGCTGCCACAGTGGCAGATCTGGTTGTCGTGGGGGTCAGAAGTGGTCGAGGGTGGCGAGTTAGGTTGTGGGGCCGGAGGAAGGTGTGATTGGTAATGTGGAGGTGGAGGTGGGTGGATGGGAGGGGGCGGTGGACCACGACGTATAGGAGGGGGAAGAACGCAGTCGGAGGAGGACGACCATCCCAGCGAGGCTACGAGAGGGGACCGATGATGGAGCTGACCGGCCCCGACACCGAGACTCTATCGGATTTGGGGTGGAGAGAGGGTCGCTCGAGTCACGCCAGAAATGTGAAAACAGAACGGCGAGGTGCTCTGGCGACGATAGAGGGGCACGACACGAGTGGAAGGAGGCGACAATGGATGTGTACAAGCGACAGAAGTCGATTGTGCACGGACGGAGGAGGACGACCCCGACTGCGAACGGGCGAGCGGGGTTGATAGATGCTGGAAGATTTCGGGAGGATAAAAGAGAGGGGGAGAGGTCTCCACCAACAGCCGCTATGACCGAGTCTAGTGAGGCCGCCGACAACGATGGCAACGAAAAAATGAAGGCCCGTTAGATTTTTGGGAGAGAGAAGCTATTGTATTTATAGCCTTTTGTCTTATTTCTACATACTTCAAATTCTACCCTTATATTAGACACATACATCGATTTGGGGATATTTTATTCACATGTCGGGTTAGTTTTTCAAACGAAAGTTATTCATATTTCTTTTTTAATAAATTCTTTTTCCTCAACAAACGAAATTATAATTGATATCGTCGTCCTTACAAACTCAAGTTAACAAAAAAATTAAAAATCTGAATAGGATATATATAATTCAAGTTGGTCTTTTGAATACAATGGATGTCCGGTTCATATCATATGAGACTAATCTTCTATTCAGCACGACAAAACTTGGAATAGTACGGATTCATGGACTTTCAACCTTTTCTAGGCTAATAAGATACTGCCACGTAGCTTGTCTGCAAAGTTACTCTAACTCAGAGCAATACCTACCGTACGGTCAAAGGAAAATTAATAGTTTTTTGGCAGATTAATTTGGTCAGAATCCGTAACGCTTCAAGTACGCTTCAAGTACAACAAAACAAACCTCGATTTAGACCTCAAAATGTGTAGACTATTACGTGGAACGAACTAATTAAATTAGAGTGGATAGTTTCTATCTAACTCTTTTCCTTATAAAATTAAGAAATCAAGGCTAGATTGAACATATCCAAACAAAAAATATATTACCATAAGAACCTCGGGACAAGCCGTAGCCATCATATTTTAAAAAAATATCATACATATCTTAAGACTTGTTTAATTTACAAACGAGTCTGGCCCACAAAAATTATTATAATTTGTGAAATATTAAATTTAAATGACCATATTCCGTATAGTGCTGTCCTAGCAACTTCCTTCCTTGAGGTCATGGCTACATAGCCTGAACCGTGTGCCGACTACTCAGATTCCAACTCGTGCACACTCAGTATAAATTCGTCACTTTTGATTCCTATAAACACTGAGCCTCAGCCAACCCACCCTCTGAAATATTCATAATCAGAGCATCCTCCTTTTTCAACCCCACCACCAAGCTCAAGCTCAAGCTCTTGTCTTTATTAGACTGATCAAACCACAAACTCAATTGTGTTCTTAAGTTGTTTCGTCATGACCAGAACCAGAACCAGAGGATTCGTGGTCGGACGGAGGCTGGTGAAGGCTTTCAAGTGGTTCGTGCGACCGAGACGGAAGTGCGCTCCGGGGTATCAATTAGGCCACCGGTCGGCTATTACTTGCAACCCAATTCCCAAAATCGTGGCTTTGGCTCGCCGTTTTCGGCGCAGGGCCAAGCAGCTCTGCTCCGGCAGGCGGGAAGGCGGTTACCTCCGGTTGGATGCGAAACAGGCGGCGGTGCCCAAGGGCCACTTGGCGGTGTACGTGGGCGAGACCAACGACGACGCGCACAGGATCTTGGTTCCGGTGATTTACTTCAACCACCCGCTGTTCGGGGAGCTCTTGAAGGAGGCCGAGAAGGCGTACGGGTTCAATCATCCCGGCGGGATCACGATCCCGTGCCGGGTCTCCGAGTTCGAGAAGGTCAAGACCAGGATTGCCGCCGGAGACGAGATTTGCCGGCGGCGGCGGTAGATTAGCAACCAGAGGGGGCAGAAAAAAAACAAAACCAAGACAATGATCGTCCAATTGTGTGAATAGGAGTTGGTAAACTGTCAATTTTCAAGGCCATTTCACAAACTTGGACGATTCATTTTCTCGCCAGTTGATAACGATTTTCATGTATAAAGAAATTTAGAGAATTGTCTATCGTTTACTTTTCCTTCTCTCAATCACAATTCCGTAAACGCCACATTTGACGCCAATTAAACATTCTCTTGTCATATTATATGAAGCAGGAAATTCAATTTCGACCACAGTAACAAATATCACCATCAGATTGAATTGAACCAAAAATAATCATCTCTATCCTCGCACACTAGTTGTATAGCCCAGTTATGAGCACCCCAGATAATATATATAAGTATATCATCCTTGTATTAACACTAAGTTGTGCTAACGAGTTTGTCTTCCTATATGAACAATTGACTGTTTTAGGTATACGTTTCTGTCAAGGTTGCGTCAAGGGCTAAAACATCTAATACAGACAACTAGAGTGACCGCATGATGTGCTACAGTAAAGGTACATGGACGGACCGATGACACTCAAATTGGAGACTCAATTCACTTCTGAATCTGCACTCTTAGACGACAGAGACATGTAAGTCCTCGTCAATTCATATCAACATCTTCAATTTAATTTTACTAAACTTCCACACCCTATCTTGATCCCAAATAATGAGAGGATGTTCACAAACAGAATCAATGTTAATGAATGATAGATACAATAATTAAGCAACGTGATGATGTTTGAAATAGTAGATTCTGAGATGGTAGTTATAATTTTTCTATAGCTAGGAGCTCAAGCTACACAAAAAAAAAACATATCCGATGAAATGATCCTGTAAAGAAATCACATGCTAATAAATGAAGGCTCCATATCAATGCTGAAGTTCACATTATCTGATCAGCTTAATTTAGCTCAACTTCAATTCTTGCATAGTATAATAAAATGTGCTGTGTTTGAAGATCGTTTTTTCTTTATCTATTTAGATGAGATGGTAGTGAAAGCTAATGCTTATCAAGATATAAGACAGAGTAATGCATAGTTATGATGTAAAATTACATGACTCGACAGAGATTGTAAGATTAAAATGTATACATGAATGTAAATTACAGGAAAGGAAATGAAGACAGTTGAATGGGATTGACAGATAATGGACTACCTTACAATTGTAAAAGCTAAGCTTACCATATCTCAGTACATCAACTTTTCCTATCATTATTGTATCCATTTTTCATATTTTGTTCACCAGCTTCCATAAAACTGGGAATCTACCCTGGTTTAAGTAGCCTTTACAGAGATGTTATATATTCTGCAACTGTGTGTGACTTCTAGTTTTCGGACTAAATGTTGTTCAAAACGTTAGTTCACTGCACATATTACGCTGTCAATGAAAACGATCATCTTACAAGAATATCCGCCACTTGTTCCGATTCTAATCTCACTATATCCATATTGTTGACATAATTTCTCTAATACTAACATCAGCGGTGTTATGTGGGGAACTCCAACTTATTCATTAACTTCTCTCTTTCACTAAACCATAGCCTCCTAAGTCTCAGTAGTGTTAACTTGAACACAAACTCCAGTAAAGTCAACATACATACAATCTTAGCATTATTTTCATTTAATCTTATCCATAATCATGTAAATCAAACGTCTCATATTGCATAAAGCCTATATCATAGAACAAGAAAAAAATATGCTATAGAGGCTGAGGATCTCGAGAAAGGAACCATAAACCAAAAAAGAGAGAAATTCCAAAATTCAACCAGGAAGAATACCTATGCTCAACATAAGCAAACAAAGCATGAAAAACAATAACAGCCAAGCATCCGACAAGGGCACAATTGATCTAACTTGTAGAGAATTGGATGAGAACCTGAACCAAGCTGTTGAGCTTCACTTTCTTATATGGAAATAAGGGAATACTAGCCTTGGGTTTTTTTTCGATAAGCGAGATTTATTAGTAAACCTTGAATTCCAAAATAGAGATAAAAGGCAAGGAGATGTACCAAATTGGCAGTTCCTCAAAATACAAACAAAAACCTTTATTACCACCACTCTAAACCCAACAACGAAACCGGTCATCAAATAAAACTTGGACCACAAGGAATAACCACCATCCCTCTTGTGTCACCAAAGCTCCACTATCTAGCCAACCCAGCTCAGACACCAGACCTCCAAATCAGCAACTCCGCATGGCCTAACAGCAACCCAACCTAACCTCTCCTACTCGCCCTTAAGCACTCTCGATGAGCCTTCCTACAATCTCCAAACCGCGTTTTATCCCTCAACGACCGAGACACCCATACCAAGCTAAACGAGTAATTTTGAACTCGTATCAACACAGTGTCCATTACGAGATTGAAAATTGTAGAGTTTCGCAGCAGCCAAATCTGCCATATAACTACATATATCACCTTCGCCCATTGTCGCTACCACTTCCTTCTACCAAGCCCTTGGCATCCCAACAATAACCCCCCAACATTTTGAGGCATCACCCACTCAAATCCCCACCACTATACCACAAATTTGGGCAATGTAACAGAATAAGATTGACGTCATCAGAACATGACTTACACATGAGGCACAACATCTGAGCTAAGGACAGCCTAAAGCCTATTTCCTTTAGAAACAATGTAGTTGGAATTGCTTCATGCGCTGTTAGCCAGTCAAAAGCACAGACCTCACCTTTCACCCAAATAAGGCCCTAGCTGCTATCGTTCCCTACTGGTTCGCCAAAGACCATACCCACAACTGACTGAGAATCACTGTACTTGATGTTTCTACTAAATGTTATCATCCTCTCCTTTATTCAGTGAAATACCCTCCAACATATCAGCCCTTCCTTCTCCCACGATGTTAAATCTCTTCTGAATCTCATATTCCAAACCCCATTCTCCTAAAACTGGACCATTCTTCTCTGCTTATCCAAGGACAACTGAAACAGATGCAGAAATTAACACCTCAATGCCACCCCTCCCAACCAGATATGCTCCCAAAATTGAATTTTATAGACCCTGCTCCTAACCTCCAATGAATCCCATGTCCTCTAAACAACCCCCCGAAAGCGGCTATTGTTGGCTAGGGCCATAACATGTCCAATAAAAATATGAACTCCCTGGTTTATCCAATTTGTTCAAGTCCCATTCCGAGCTATCCCATCCATACTTCGTACACAGAACAAGCTTCCATAAAGAGTCATCTTCTACTGAAAACCTCCACCACTACTTGACCAATTGTTTCCAAGTTTCAAATACCCAAACCTCCACCACTCCCCGTCACATCCTACAATCATCTCCATTTCTCCAAAGGAAGCTTTGTTGCCATCTCTCTAGGATCTTTATAAAACAGAGGCAGCACTGGAAGTATAGACCTGATTAACTATTGCTGACTTTATCCGGAAAAAAAACGTAAGAAGCCCGGTCGTCGCAAGCCTCCTTCCCTCGCTCCTGTCACCAAACCCTCTAACAGGTCCCTTTGCAAGAAGTCGGAAGCTAAGCGTTCATGGGCCATTGCCAAATCCATAGGGTTTACTTCCAAGTTCAGCGAAGACGAAGTTATCAACATGTTTGAGAACATTTCTTAATTCTCGGGTTTCTCAACTTTTGTAACTTTCCTTCTGTTTCGGTTTCGGTTTTTCTGTTGTTAGTGTCCTCATGACGTCTCTAGCTCTTTCTCTCCTCCCTTTCCTGTATCATCTCTTATGAGATCTTTGGACTTGGGTGGAATAAATCCGTTTTTTTTGCTGATCAAAAAAAAAAACAATATCCTCCTTCCTAGTGATATATACCGCACATCAGGGCCTTCTTGTAGTTGCTGATAAGTGGAACCCACGAGCTTATACGTCTCAGAGGGGCTCCCAACCTCAATCCCTAGTACACCATAAGATGGAAACCTGCTGAGCACCCAAGCACATCAACTACTTCTTCCTGGGTAATTTGACTCCTATGGAGTAAAATTGGCTTCTATTCCTTGAAATTAACCTTCAGCCCTGAACAGAATTGGGAGCCCAACACCGTATGTTTAAGGTTCAAAAGCTAAACCCTCTTGCCTTACACAAACAACAAAATATCGTTTACGAATTGCAAGTCAAACAACAAAATATTGTTTGCGAATTGTAAGTGCGATACCTTTGGTCCTGTGTTCCCTACTATGACACCCTGAAAACTTCCCATAGACAGCCCTGCTTCCAAAACGTGATGGAGCCCCTCTGCAGCTAGGATGAAGATAAATGGTGATAAAAGGCATCCTTGTTGAATTTCACTTTGGATAGGAAAGTCATGTTGGGTGAGCCGTTAACCAACACCAACAAATAAACCCTGAAACAATACTTCAACCACATTCTCCAACTAGCTTCAAACCCCATAGCTTCTAGGATATATTCATCAAACATACCCCCAATTGAGTTTGTCATACGTCTTTACAAAGTCCAGTTTCAAGAGAACAACCTCTCCTTCGTTTTTCTTATCAGAATGAATCACCTCTGATGTGATCAGCACTCCATCAACCAGCTGACGTCCAAAAACTAACCCAATTTGGCAGTCACTTACCAAATCAGGCAGGACCTCTTTCAATCTATTCGCAAGGGTCTTCACCAGAATCTTAAAGGGAGCTGAAACCAAATTTATGGGTCTGAAATCTTCAACACCTTCTGGACTCTCTGTTTTGGGTATCAAAGCCAGAAAAGTCAAATTTAACCCCTTCCCAATAACCCCGTTCTTAAAGAAATCTTTCACAAAACTCAAAACCTCATCATTAATAATGCCCCATACACAAATGTGAATCCGTCCGGCCGGCCCATTTGCTTTTCCCCCTCGACAGCAGTCAACTGCGTTTTTAATCTCCTCAACTGTGAATTCCTTCTCCAAACCCTCTGCTTCATTTAAAGACAAACGCCTGCCATAAGATTGATAAATGACCCCACCATAAGAGAGAGGCCTAACATGAGTTAAAAGAAAATTAAGGACAAAGGTGTAGAGTTACTGTTGTTGAGACTTAAACCTCGACCTCAAGAAATCAAGTTCATGTGCTTAATCAATTGGACAAGCAAGCCTGTGACGGATATACTAAGCATATCAAATAAAGCACATCAATATACCACGATAGTATTCATAAATTACAAAACCAAAGCTTTGGGCATCTCATAAATATTTTAAAATATGAACTTCAATCTACTCATAATAAATTTTAGGGTTATTTACGATAAGGTACCCTTATGTTTCGTCCACGAACGATAAGGTACCCTAATGAATTTTGTGTCCGATAAGGTACCCTAATGATTCGTCCACGAACGATTTGGTTTTCTGCTGTTAAAAAACTAACAGACCAAAGTGAAAAGACCATTTTGCCCTTTATCATTTTAGTTGACTTTTGACTTAATAGTGAAATGACCATTATACCCTCAGTTTTTATTTTTCCTTAATTTCTAATTACTTTTAATTTTCAAAATAAAATAAATAAATTTTTAAAAAACTGAATTTTTTTAAAACCAGATTTTTATATTTTAAAATCAGATTTTATATTTAATTAGTTTTATTTTTTAATAATTAATTTTTTTATATATAAATTAATTTTTATTAAAAACAGTTTTATATATAAAAATCATTTTTATTTTATAAAAAATTAATTTTATTTAAAAAAAAAAACTGGATCGAGTTCGTCTTCTCCGGCAGCTCCGGCGTGGTCTCCGGCCACCCGTCCTCCGCCGGCGTCGTCCCCGGCAACCCGTCCTCCTCCGGCATCTTCCCTCCTCCCTCTTCCACCGCTGGCGTCGTTGATTTGGTTCCAATCTGAACCAAATCACCGACGAAGACGCCGACGATGGAAGAGGGAGGAGACGCCGGACGAGGGGGACGAGACGTCGTAGGAGGGGGTGGCCGGGGACGAGACGCCGGAGACGACGCCAGAGCTGCCGGAGAAGACGAAGAAGCGTTCTGCAATTTTTTTTTGATTTGGTTCAGATTTGAACCAAATCGCGATTTGGTTCAAATCTGAACCAAATCAACGACGTCGGCAGTGGAAGAGGGAGGAGGGAAGATGCCGGAGGAGGACGGGTGGCCGGGGACGACGCCGGCGGAGGACGGGTGGCCGGAGACCACGCCGGAGAAGACGAACTCGATCCAGAATTTTTTTTTAATAAAATTAATTTTTTTATAAAATAAAAATGATTTTTTAATTTTTTGTATTTTTAAATATTTTTTTAATTTTAATTATTAAAAAATAAAACTAATTAAATATAAAATCTGATTTTAAAATATAAAAATCTGATTTTTGAAAAAAAATTCAGTTTTTAAAAAATTTATTTATTTTATTTTGAAAATTAAAAGTAATTAGAAATTAAGGAAAAATAAAAACTGAGGGTATAATGGTCATTTCACTATTAAGTCAAAAGTCAACTAAAATGATAAAGGGCAAAATGGTCTTTTCACACCCCACTTAACTGAAAATGTCTAAGTTAGAGGAATATTCCGTTAAAAACTAACGGAATATGCCAATTTTAAACCAAATCGTTCATGGACGAATCATTAGGGTACCTTATCGGACACAAAATTCATTAGGGTACTTTATCGTTCGTGGACGAAACATAAGGGTACCTTATCGTAAATAACCCTAAATTTTAAAATATCATGAGCGTCATTCAGTTCACAAACATCACATAAATATGAGTACTTGAAATTGTTTTAGTTTTGATGTCTACGAGTCTTTCTAATTAGGCCACTTTGATGACTAACAAATCAATATATACTATATACATCAAATCAAAATCATCATACTCATTGTCAAACAATTTCATTCTATTCGACATTGTCTCTTATTTTGCAACTTCGGTGGCTAACGAATAATTTGTGATATAGACGATTAAATAAGTAATTAAATTTGATATCTGTATAACATTGTAGTTTGGTCATCTTGATGAACACCAAGTTAAATATAACTATATTTATCAAATAATAAATTTGGGGTAAAACTTAATCGCCTAAAATGACTGTCAATTCCTTAATGATATTGATTCGAAACCGATCATATATAATAGCCACAGTCAACAACTAATCACATGATGCCATGGATTAAAAACAAGGGTTAATTGCCAAAACCTACCCCAAAAGTATTGTCCACATCAAAAAAGGACCTTATCTTTTGTCCACGCTTTTAAGAGGCACAAAGTATTATCCACCGTCTTTTTGTGTTAAACCACGGATTACGACTTTGGCTTATCACTTTAGATAGCACTCGTCATTTTACAGTAGATTTGTGGGCAATTCATAATGCATTCAATAGTTTGTGGGCAATTACATCCCCAAACTGATTCCAGCAATAAGCTTCCGGAGATAGCTTGGTGTCACTGCTACAATAGTTCATCTTGTGAAAAATCATCGTCATTTGGGCGGTCAACCATAGAGAAATATATTGACAATCATTACTCGACACCAGTTACTCGCTCAAACCCAAAGAGTATCAAATAGAAAGACCTGAATCGCATCTCTCAGAGAGTTTTAATCACATTTACACAACACAAGGCCGAAATAAAAATGCAGATTAGCACGTAACTGCAACGACCCATCTTGGATCTTCAAGGAGAAAATGAAATCGCTAAATCAAAGTGGAAGTTTACCTACTGAATGAGAGCGCACCAGAGAGGGAGAGAGAGAACGGACTGTGCTTCTTCACCGGTTCAGGAACTGTGCTTCATCATCCACGGTTCAATTTGCAAACGTGATCTACTGATCTGGGCCTTATTAAATAAACGCAGCGTTTTGAGATTTTCATTTTGGCACGTGTGAAAAACTAAGTTGCCAGATTTACAGTTGAGCCCCCTCTTTTATCGGGTTTCCCATTTGCCCCTCAATTTAAGAAACGGCGTGATGCACCCGTAGCCAAACAAGCCCCAATTCCAAGCGCGAAAACGAACAAAACGGAACGGCTTTTCGTACTAACGGGAGAAGATTCCAGAACCAACTCCACACTCCTTTTCCAGCAAAGCACAGGTCTCTCTTCTCCGATATAATCCCTTCCCTCTTTCGATCTCTCACATATCTGATTCTTATCGACAGCTGTACAGTGTGACATATAATGGCCGACGAAGCCAAAGCTAAAGGCAATGCCGCCTTCTCCTCCGGCGACTTCTCTGCCGCTGTTCGCCATTTCTCCGACGCTATAGCCCTCGCTCCTACTAATCACGTTCTCTACTCCAACCGATCCGCGGCATATGCCTCCCTCCACCAGTACTCCGATGCCCTTGACGACGCCAAGAAGACAGTCGAGCTCAAGCCGGACTGGGC
Source organism: Erodium maritimum (assembly GCA_963921825.1). Taxonomy (NCBI): domain Eukaryota; kingdom Viridiplantae; phylum Streptophyta; class Magnoliopsida; order Geraniales; family Geraniaceae; genus Erodium; species Erodium maritimum. Next base: position 61,850,530 of record OY997593.1, read on the forward strand.
CAAAGGCTACAGCCGTCTCGGAGCCGCTCACCAGGGATTGGGGAAATACGATGATGCCATCGCCGCCTACAAGAAGGGCCTCGAGATTGATCCCCAGAACGAGGCTCTCAAATCCGGCTTGGCCGACGCTCAATCAGCAGCGTCCAAGTCCCGCCCCTCGCCGTCCAATCCATTCGGTGATGTTTTCACGGGTCCCGATATGTGGCCCAAGCTCGCGGCTGATCCGGGCACCAGGGCTTATCTGCAGCAGCCTGATTTCATGAAAATGATGCAGGACATTCAGAGAAACCCTAACAATCTGAATTTGTACTTGAAGGATCAGAGGGTGATGCAGGCGCTTGGGGTTTTGCTGAATGTGAAGCTGCGGACTCCTGGGGATGATATGGAGATGCCTGAAGCTTCTTCGCCTCCACCGCAAGAGAGGAAAAGGCCTGCTGAAGCGGAGCCCGTGAAGGAAGAGAAGGAGCCTGAATCAGAACCAATGGAAGTCTCTGAAGAAGAGAAGGAGGAGAAGGAGAGGAAAGCGCAAGCACAGAGGGAGAAGGAAGCAGGAAATGCTGCTTACAAGAAGAAGGATTTTGAGACTGCCATTCAGCAGTATTCCAAAGCTCTGGAGTTGGATGATACTGATATTTCCTTCCTTACCAACCGAGCTGCCGTGTATTTGGAAATGGGAAAGGTATGACATTTTTCTGCAATTCTCTTCCTGCTTTAGTTTTCACTTGTAAATGTTGCCTGGTAATTGACTATGTCTTCACAACAGCTGTCACTATACTTAGTGATGTGCTCCTTAATCTTAAAATTGTTATAAGTTGTGAAATTTAAGGTTAGTTACTGTTTCCACTTCAATATATTTGCAGTCTGGCATATAGATGATATGCTTAGTTAGAGGGGTTCCACTCAAAATCATTGGTTAATTGGTGTATAATTATAGTTCATAGGCTAATAGTTCATCCTCCTTTATGAAGTTGGGTTTGACTTCTTTTGCATGTTAAGTTTGTCTCTGGGCAGCAGAGAATAGTTAGTTTAATTGTTGTGTCTATTCTGATCCTCTCGCATTGTCCTGTTTTGTTTCTCCCGCTGTAAAATGAAAATGGAAAGGATAGACTAATGCTAAGGAATGGCAACGGGCATAGAAATAAACAAATGCAGGATATGTTGATGTTTTGCTAACTTAATCAAAAGCAGGGGAGAGGGTTGACTTTAATTCACACACCAAAATAATCTTAATGGAATCTATATGCTGATGTTTTGCTGCCCATGCAAGATTGTTTTGTTCTTCTTGAAGGTGATGCATGCTTGTTTTTTCTTGTGATCTATCCTCTGTATATTGGTATGGCATTGATGTTGGTGCCAAGACAGCCAACTGCTTCAGTGACATCTAACGATTGCATAGATTCCTTGTATGGGTCTACTGAGATATTAACCATTCTGTTCGGTGGTCAAATTGAAAATATTGTGGATTATATCTTCCCTTTCCTGCTCTGGTTATATTAATTAATGTGATATTTTATTGGTTACAATGTTCTTCTTTCTCCTGCATATATGCTGCCTGACTTCGCTAAAATATTTTCAGTACGAGGAATGCATTAAAGACTGTGATAAGGCTGTGGAACGGGGAAGAGAGCTTAGGTCTGACTTCAAGATGGTAGCTAGAGCTTTGACTAGGAAGGGAACTGCCTTGGTGAAAATGGCAAAATGTTCTAAGGACTTTGACCCTGCTATTGAGACATTCCAGAAAGCTCTTACTGAGCATCGTAATCCCGACACGCTGAAGAGACTAAATGAAGCTGAGAAAGCTAAGAAGGATCTAGAGCAGCAAGAGTATTTTGATCCTAAGTTAGCTGATGAGGAGCGTGAGAAAGGTATTGTCATCTTCATTTTTTCCTTTGCAGAATCAATATACTTTACAAATTTCATGTTGTGAGTTGTGTCGTAAACCCCACTCCTACATTCTTATGGAGAGAAGTACAACTATCCTGTTAATAGTTGCTTCCTACGCTCTTATAGAGAGAAATACAACTATTCACAGGATAGTTGCTTTCTTTTCAGTAACGGCTAATAACACTCGTGTGTACATTATCATAGATACCTTCTAGAATCTAGTCCACATGGTCAATTGCATGTGTCCTATCTTGTGTTGGAAATGATTAGACTACTACTAAAAAATATCACTCTTTGGGCTTGTTTGGCTAGTTGATTCAACCTGTGTTGCAACTCATGATGAGCAGGAAATGAATGTTTCAAGCAGCAAAAGTACCCTGAAGCTATCAAGCATTACACAGAATCTTTGAGAAGGAACCCCAAGGATCCGAAGGTAAAGATAAACCTCACTTTGTTATCTTCGCATACTTACAATGCATTTCGTCAATAATGAATATTTTGAGGTAACTGTCGGTGGCTGTGGCTAGGCATATAGCAATAGAGCTGCTTGCTATACTAAACTGGGAGCTATGCCTGAGGGATTGAAGGATGCTGAGAAGTGCATTGAACTTGATCCAACTTTTGCTAAAGGGTATACAAGAAAAGGTGCTGTCCAATTCTTCATGAAAGAATATGACAAAGCTTTGGAAACATACCAGTTGGGGCTGAAACATGACCCTAACAACCAGGAATTGCTTGATGGTGTAAGAAGGTATTGTACGATTATTACAACTTCGTTGTTCAGGTTTATATTTCAATTTCGCAGCTCTAGATACATTATTAGAATTGCTCCCTTTTAATTTCTGCAGATGTGTTGAACAAATTAATAAAGCCAGCCGTGGCGATCTTAGCCCTGAGGAAATAAAGGAGAGACAGGTTGGTTACTCTGTTTCAAAATTTTGTTGAGACTGGCATGATAAAGGATCTCTGGATCTCATGCTGATATTTCTTGCAGGCCAAGGCAATGCAGGACCCAGAAATTCAGAACATCCTTTCAGACCCTGTTATGAGACAGGTACATTTAGTCGACATAATGTTGTATTTAGGATAGTAGTTATTCTATGAAGGATCTGATTCCCGTTTATTGTGTTCCCTTTAAAATTAGACGAAAATAGAGACTATGGCTTCTACCACTGGCTAATTCAAACGTTAACAATGGAAATCTCATCCTCAAGCAAAAAATAATTACCTTGATTTATCTGTTGATTTAAATGGATGGCTAAAACAACTGTGTGCAATGTGGGCAGGTACTGGTTGATTTGCAGGAGAATCCCAAGGCAGCTCAGGATCACATGAAGAACCCCATGGTTATGAACAAGATCCAGAAGTTGATCAGTGCAGGAATTGTGCAAGTCAAATAAAGGGTAAAGAAGGTCAGAACAGAGAAAAGTGTCTCCAATGAATAGAATGTGCCTACTGGTGTGAATTGGATGGTTAATTGATTCGAAACATATCCTTCATTCAACTAGAAAATGTCAAGTTTTCCTTCTCTTTCAAGTTTGGTGTAATGGATATCGGTTATGATTTTATCAATGGATGGTACTTGTTGGATACAAGTTTCTTCATTAATCCCCTACAATATCCATTGTTGCTAATCCTCATTTATGAACCATGGTTTCAGTAATGCATACAAGTTATATTGAGTGCTTTCATGATGGGACAAGGTCTGTTTGTTTCAATAACATGGAATCAGAATTCATGTATAAAAATGGCACCGCGTTCCATAAATAAATAAATACAAAGATATACTCTCGGAAATCCCTGAAGATCAAATTAACAAAATTATAGGTCCCCCGTAGTTGAGATCAAGCAGCAACTTGTTGGTCCTTCGTTGCTAGTTTGTCTTGGATGAATTGAGGAACAACATCAAATTTAGATAATTGCATGGTGTAGGATGCACGGCCTTTTGTCATTCCCCTGAGTGTACTGACATATTGGAACATCTCTGCCAGTGGAACCAGTGCGTCCACCACCTGCATCAAACGTAAGAGCTAAGATGAGAGGAACAACACAAAAGCGGTTGAGAATTAAATGGGAATTACCTTCAAACCACCAGGTTTGTCACCAAAAGTGTTGATCTGTCCTCTCCTGGAGTTGAGATCACCAATTACATCTCCCAAGTGTTCTTCAGGTGTGACAACTTCCACTTTCATTACAGGCTCCAGCATCTTTGGGGCACCTTTCCTCATTCCCAGCTTGAAGGCTCCTCTAGCAGCCAGCTGAAAGGCCAACACACTCGAATCCACATCATGGTAAGAACCATCCACTAGCACTGCCCGAACATCCACAACAGGAAAACCGGCAAGCACACCATTACTCATGCTCTCCTCCAATCCTTTCACCACACCAGGAACAAACTCCTTTGGCACCACACCTCCTTTAATCTCACTCTTGAATTCGTATCCACTGCCCGGATCCAAGGGCTCAAATCTCACAGTAATATCAGCAAACTGTCCTGACCCACCAGACTGTTTCTTGTGCACATACTTCACTTCTGCAACTTTAGAGATGCTTTCTCTGTAGTTCACTTGTGGTGCACCAACATTAGCCTCTACCTGCATACACCAACCAATCAACCAAAGTTACAATAAATCCCAACAAATTTGACAATAAGATGCAGTAGGCACTTAGCAGAGACATACCTTAAATTCCCTCTTGAGCCTATCAACAATAATCTCAAGATGGAGCTCTCCCATTCCTTCTATTATGGTCTGGTTTGTCTCATCATCCCGCGAGAAGTGGAATGAAGGGTCTTCTTGTGCAAGCTTGACCAAACCAGATGCCATCTTATCAATATCAGCTTTAGTCTTGGGCTCTATAGCGACCTTAATCACAGGATCAGGGAAGTCCATTCGTTCAAGTATGATAGGATGGTCGGGATCACAAACTGTTTCCCCAGTTATTGTATCTTTAAGGCCTGCAAGAGCAACGATATCACCTGCCAAAGCTACCTTAATGTCCTCCCGGCTATTGGCATGCATTTCCACAAGCCTACCAATTCTCTCCTTCTTTCCTTTGTTTGCATTCAGCACATACGAACCTGCACTCAGCTTCCCTGCATAGACTCTCACAAATGTAAGGGATCCCACAAATGGGTCGCTCATGATCTTGAAAGCAAGTCCTGCAAATGGTTCATTGTCATCTGGGGCCCTTCGAAGTTCCACTTCTGCATCATCTGGATCAGTCCCGATCATTGGTGGCACATCAAGTGGGGAAGGGAGATAGTCCACCACAGCATCAAGCAAGGGCTGAACACCCTTGTTCTTAAAAGCTGATCCACATAACACTGGAACAAAGTTGCCTGCAATTGTTCCTTTCCGGATTAACTTCTTTACTGTTTCTTCATCAGGTTCAACTCCTTCAAGGTATTTCTCCATAACATCATCATCCATCTCAACTACAGTTTCCATCATCTGTGAGTGATAATCATCAGCTTTCTCCTGAAGATCAGCAGGAATATCCTCATATGAGAACTTGGCACCCAATTCTTCTCCTGACCAGACTATAGCTTTCATCTTCAATATATCAACAACCCCTTGAAAACTATCTTCTGCACCAATTGGGATTTGGAGCACAAGTGGTTTAGCACCCAAGTTTGTTACTATCATGTCTCTAGTACGGTAAAAGTTAGCTCCAAGGCGATCCATCTTATTGACAAAGCAAATTCTAGGTACCCCATATCTATCAGCCTGCCTCCACACAGTTTCAGATTGTGGTTCCACACCAGCAACACTGTCAAACAAGCATATAGCACCATCCAAAACCCTCAGAGCTCGCTCCACTTCAAGTGTAAAGTCAACATGGCCTGGAGTGTCAATGATGTTAATCCGATGGTCAAACCAGAAGGTGGTTGTTGCAGCTGAGGTTATGGTGATTCCTCTTTCTTGTTCTTGTTCCATCCAGTCCATAGTTGCTGTTCCCTCGTGTACCTCCCCAATTTTGTAGTTCCTCCCAGTGTAGAATAGGATCCTTTCAGTTGTAGTAGTCTTTCCTGCATCTATGTGGGCCATAATCCCAATGTTGCGGTAGTCTTTCAACGGTATTTTACGGGTTGTATCTGAAAATTAAAGCAACAAGAAGAAATCAACCATCTCCATGGAGTTAGCAAATAAACAAAACTTGAACAAGTTCTATAGTAAATTACAAAACCACAATTTAACTGTCTATAAATTAGATGGCTTCTGAAGGCAACAGGACAGTTTAAGCCTCTCATCAACAGACAATTTTAAATCTCTCAGATCAAATTTCCAATATAAAGGTATAGGTTTCTCTAAGAAGGAATGCATGCAAATCATACACCAACAGTTAACATATTATAATTTGGCGAAAATAGTGGTTTATATATAGAGTCAATTTCAAAGTCATCATCAATGTGCTATAACATTAACAAGTCGATAATAAAACCAAAACTAGAATGCTTCAACTCTCAATGCTGCATGAAATTAACTATTTTCATGCAGAACTGAAATAACGCTGTCCTGCTAAAGCAAAATCCACCATTCATTCACATGGCATATAGATGTCTTAAAATGATACTTAATTCAATTCCGTTCTGATCTCTCATATACACTTAAATGGATAAAATTGTAATATGGAACATTTGAGTTCATTCAATATCAACAAACATCCACACAGCCAGCTTATCCAGAACACAATTACCATCAACAAATAGTGGACTAATCAGAAAGGAAATAAAAACCTAAAACATGGAATTTTCAGCAAGTAGTGGACTAATCAGAAACAATTGCCAATGACTATGAAGTGACCAACAAAACATGATAGGAAAAGCTACCAATTCATCAGATTGCAATTTTTAGCCACACTAGATAAATGAGTATTAAGGAACTAATAAGAACTCAAAAACACCAGAATCAAAACATAAACAAAAAAAATGAAAATCCAAAAGTAGCTATCGGACATTAAATAGACAGAATTACAGGCACGTACTCCAAATAAATTCAATTTTCAACCAAGAGACGAATGAAACGATATAAATTTGCATATTCTTCGAATAATGTTGAGAATTGGTAGAGAAACACAGCGTATAGAGATGTACCCTCGTCTGCCATGGCGAAGACTGAGAAATTTCTCCGCCTCTGGTGGCGAGAAGTGGAGACCTTGGAGGAGATGCGCAGAGCACCCAAGAACTGAGAAGCTGAGGAGCAAATTGAGGAAGAGGAAGCACGCGTAGCGAGAGCCAGAAAGCGAGCAGGGACCACCGGTCTCCTCTGAGACCCAATGAAACTGCATACCGTTGAGTTCGTTATCCTCACCGTCTCTGCAGCCATTGTTATTTGCGCCTCTGCTCTGCTCTGAGCTCTCTCCCTCTCTAACCTTTGAGGGGATAACAATAACGATAACTTTTTGAGGCTCTTATGTGTTCCGTTCACTTCAAAATCCCCAGCAACTGGTAGATAATATGTTTTTTTATTAAAAATATGTAATTTCTGGAACTTTGCCCTTACTTTTCAACAAAATAACGAAAACACCCCAAGCTAGAGAAGTATGGGCCTGCCTTATAGCTATATATGGGCCTTCTGAATAAACAGAGTACATCAAAATCTTTGTTCATTAGCTTAACCAAAACCAAACCAATCCTTCAAATTACTATTTTTTTTAAATAGGAAAATTTTCTATCCGTTCAAATTTTCTTTCATTACATGTTTATTACGGTAAGCTATGGTTATAAGATGTATAAAAAAACCTAGATTCTGATTTATGAACAGCAATGACAATGATGTAATTTCTGGAGTTTTAGAGGGTAGGAAGGTCAAAGAAGGAAATTATTCATTTGATCGCAAACACAGACAAGAATCAAGTAGTGTGCAGTAGAAAAGGGTTGTGAATTGGCCACGTAGCTCAAAGTTTATATCCGCGGAAGCCAGGTGGGGCCTAGAGAAATGACTGGCTATCCAATTTCCAGTGGGTCCTCACCATCCCCATCCCATTATCTGTAGTATATGGATGACTGAATTGAATGTTGGGCCTTTGACTGCTAAATGGATATGTGCAGTGCGTGTTCTCATAATTGGGCCTATAAGCCCAGTGGGTTTCTGATAAGTGGACCCATTGCCAGCTGAAACCCAATTAAATAAGCTAAAAAGTAGGCACCAGAGCTGAGGGCATGTGGAGACATTGGTTTTTCAGAACCATAAAATCCCCACCTCCTGCACCAATGTGGGTTACAACGATTCCAACTGTCTGAGGACCAACACCAACAGCACTAACCATCCTCATGGCCGACAAATTGTGATGTTTAAAGTTGTAAGAAATGTCACCTTCATTTGCATATTTGCTTTTGGAGGTCTTGTTTATTTGTATCGATTAATCACATAATTGCATAAGAAATACCGTGTTATGTTGTTTTTGATCTTCGTCTCAACAACAAAACCTCATCAATCAATCAATTTTGGTGTTCTTTAGTTATACAATTGAATTAAATTTCAGTTGTGGGATAATAATCAATTTTTTGATACAATTATGATATCAAATAATCTTTAACTTGACCTCCAACAGTAAGCATAAGACATGAAGAAAACATCCTCATATAAAGACATGTCCTTAGTTCCATTACCAATATTTGATTTATTTAATTATACACAATACAAAACACAAGCATATACCGAATTCTAACATATATGTATATATAAAATTAAAGCAGCTACCCAAATCTATCTTAGCTGATTTTATCATCAGCATCAAGAACCATTACAACACGACGTATAATATACGTAACACTTGAGTTCCTATGGATTTACTAAGAAGATCCATAGCTGTGAATGAGAGCGAGAGCAATGGTGGTCAAGTGTGCAACTTTGACAACCTGCCCCTTCACCACACTCCCATCTACGCCGCTCTCAGAGAAGCCGTCCAAGCACGTATCGTCGTCCGTCAAAGCTGAGCTCAACCAAGTCTCTACGTCGTTCAATGTCGTCCCTGAACTCCCTCCTCCTCCCATTTCGCCCAAAGCCCTCTGCAGCTCGTCCACAGCGTCCTTTAACTCCTCCACACAGTCCTCAAGCGCCGAGCTTTCTCTACCAGTCCTCGACCCCTTGTGATCTTTTGACATCTTGGTCATGGCCGTAGCGGCTGATCGTGCAGCCTCCAGGGCCACGGACATGGCAGCTTTAGCCAACAACTTGGGGCTGGTTCGGATCTTGGTCGCGTAGCCGGAGAGGGAAGTGATGCATAAATGGGGATAAGTTGTGTTGCTACATGATGTTCTGATGAACTCTCCACTGTTGCTCATAGGAACTGCTTCTGCTGCCCAAGATAGGCCCATTTGGGTACCAAGTAGTTGTATTATGAGGATGGAGGGAATGAATAAAGCAACCATTTTTTCCAATGAAACGGTTGTGAAGCTCAGTGCGATTTATAGGGGAAGGTGTGGTTTTGTGCCTGCCATAAAATTTAATAATGTCACATTGAAGGTACGTGTATGTGTCTTCCCGCTAACTTTTCTAAAAGTTATTCTCCAATCCATCAATGTCACCCTTGAAAAAATAGTTGCTCAATCATTTTGAATTTAAGAAAAAAAAATTGTATGTAAATTTGGACAAGGTTCAAGGGATAACATTTGGACCTATGTTGAAAGGTCATTTACAACTCTTAATTATGGATCGATCTTTTGTGACAAATCCTAACTTACAATATATCACATTTTACAGAAAGTATAAAAATCTGTCTAAACTAACGACTAGGTTAAATGTTGGAGCACGTGAAAGGCAGGTGAGGAGTCTGAAATTTCTAAATGACAATCTTGCCCCGATTTGTTTGGCTTGAAAAGGGTAAAGAGTGAAGATGAATCATTGGTCTCGCGTTGGAAGGGAGAAGTTGTAGAGTTGAGTCGCGTTTGAAGAGGGAAGAACCAGAGTGAAGGGAGAACGATGAAGGGAGAAGCTCAAGCAAGATTTGTTCACCCTCATTTGTTTGAACTCCATAATAATTGGTGGGTGCATCCGAAATTGTGGGGTTTGTTCATAAACAATCTGGTAAATCTAGAGTTTGTTCATCCACATTTAGAAAGCTAGGATTTTTCATCAAAAAGTGCAAAAAAAATAGGGGTTTGTCCTTCACTTCTAAGTTACACAAATGTAAGGGTTTGTTCATAAACAATCTGGTAAATCTAGGGTTTGTTCATCCAAATTTAAAAAGCTAGGGTTTTTTTGCACCCAACTGTAAAAAAATCTAGGGTTTGTTTTTAAAAAATATGGGAATGTACTCTAATTATTGGTTGAATGTAGGTTCAGTGAGGTCTAGAATTTTAATTTGAAGCTGAAATTACATTGAAATTTGTCATCTATTTGTAACAGGAGAATATGATTGGATTTCATGAAATTCTATACTATTATTGTGGAGTACAAGCTCCACTTCGTAGATCGTTGTCAAAGGAAATTCCCGGGAGAAGGTTCTATGGTTGTGGGAAATTTAGTGTAAGCTTGTTCCTCAACAACATTATTCATATCACCAAATATATGGTGTTGAAATTAATTTCATTAACATTGTCACTGTTATGTATGTATGTGCCAGGATGGGAAGAAAAATGTAGTATTTTTCAGCAGTATGATCCTGATGTTTCTGGGGTGGATGTGGCTCAAATGAATGACAAAATTAAGGCATTGGAAGAGGCTAATTGGACTGAAAAAAGAACAACAATGCTATTGGGAAGAAGACTTTGAAATGTAGACTAGTTTTTCTAATTATTGTAGTGGTTTTTTTTGTTATCTTTCTTTCTTAAGGGTAGTAATGTACCGAGCAAGAAGGCTTACATGATTCTTCTATGAATTATAGATTGTGGGTTGCTTCTGATTGTATAATAGCCGTGTGTCATGATGTAAGAAGACCTGAAATTGTGTCCTAATGGTTATGTAATAGTTCTATGTCCTAATTGGTGTAATTATTTTTGTGTATATATAATTCTAAAAAGCAGGTAAAATAGTTGAATATAAAAAATCATTCATTAGAGACTACATAGTTAAAACATGGAAAATAAGGATATGTCCTAAACATGAACATAAGGACAAAAGGTAAGCATGTTTTGGATAAGGGTCGAGCATTAGAAACTCGTTGTCTTCTACATCAATGGCTTCTTCGTCTTCAGTATTTGGAGCAAAACCTTACTCATCACCGCTCCCTTCTCCTTCCGTGTCCCTGACATAACCATGTTCCGCGTTGTTCTCTTTCTTAACAGGAGGTTGTTGTTGAGGATCTTGTTCTGCTTTAGGGAGTTGAATTGGAGGTGGTGGTGGTGGATGAAATGTAGGTGGTGAATGATTTGGAGATTCGATAGTTGAATATGGGTAATCACCGGTGGGATCACGGGGTGGATGGTCGGGAATGGTTGGGTGCCCATAATGTTCCCATGTATCGCTCTCACCAGACGAAGAGTAATTGAGATAATAATCATCAATGAAGGATGTTGGGTCATTGTTGTTGGACATGGTGTAGTAAATTTCGTACCCCAAAACCGGAATAAAATACTCACCCAGAAAATCAATCGGATCCGTGGAAAAGAACCGACGCGGTTCAATCCACAACAGACACCGATAACCTGATTTTCCAACCCCCGGTCCTAGGACCCAGTCGATAAAAGCTAAATGTCTTATACGTACGAAATTACCAGAACAAATAATAAAGTTGAAAACAATTAAAACAGACGACCCAAGATTTTACGTGGTTCGGAAATGTGCCTACATCCACGAGACAACGACGAACTCCTTGTATTGACCCGAGAAATAATCCAAGAACTTACAAATGCAACTCTCTATTTCTCAATACAATCGACACACCCAAAAATCGATGTGCTATTATCTTGTTGGAAGTTAAAACCCTCACAAGAACACCTTATAAAAGAATAATTGTTGCTTCTTTCTCCAAAAGAATTAGAGCAATTAATACTCGTAACACAACAACTAAGAAAGAATAACAAATCAAACCCTTTTGATGTATCTACTCATGAAAGTATAACCCCTAACCACGGTACAACCAAACAAGATACACAACCATCACCCAAATGAAACCATATTGTTCCTTTATAGCAATAGAAGACATATGGTAATGGGCCTAAAAAGGATATGGGCTTAAGTTGGCTCATCTTGTGGCTTTAGTTGTTGGGCCTCAAGACATGGCCTTTTAGAGCCAAAAATTCTACATATGGTTGGTGTGGAGAGGGTTTATAGTGTAAGTTGTGTATGAAATGAGTAAGTTGGATGCAAATTTATAGGGTCGAATGCAATAAAAATGTAAGAAAATAGTTCAACATGAAGGAGTTAAAGTATTCACGGGTGGGAATAAAAAATTCACCATTTTCCCATACAGTCACATGTGAATGTCATTATTAGGGGGGTATATTCCCTTAAGAGCCACAAAAAGAGGATGGAGACCAAAACTTTTGTTTGCCACCTCTCTATCAAACCTCACCAAAAAAACTGACCTCAACCATTATCTTTATGTCCATTAAGGATTACAACCATCAAAACCACTCAACACAACCCTTGGCCTAGGGTTGGGAGCTGGAGCCTTTCGCTACTTTTGCTCTCTTCCGAGTTTTTGAAGCCTTTCAAGGCTGAATGCAAGCATGCCCAACATTTTCTCTCATCCCCTTCAACTACTCAGCAAAACCAACAGCAGCCTGCAATCCATGAAAATGAAACCAAACATCAAGTAATTACTCAATTCAACAAAGCAACCAAAAAACTGTTATAGAGAATTTTAGTTACACTGTAAATCATCTACTATGAGCATCTAATATGAAGCAGTTCTGAAATCTAAGTTACACAAATGAATAAAGAATTTCATAAATCTAATATTGTTGAAGTATCTGGTACATGCTAACAAAATCTAAGTTACACTAATATTGTTACAATATATGTTATATGCAAATAGTTATGTTAAGGAATTGGCTTTCAAAGGTACCTTTGATAGTTGAACATTATGAGATGGAGCCTTTCTTGTTCATGTAACTCTCGCAGATCATTCTCGTGCCACCCTCGCAGTTCTCATATTTCCTTCAGTTGTTCCCAGTTAGTATCTTCATCCAAATAACACAAACTCTATTAATTTTTTAATGCGCTAAAAATTACCGACGAAAAAATGAGTAATGAAACTTTGAATATTCCTTACCCTTTACAATATCAACTTTTGCATTTCCACCATCAAATACAATTTCAACTTGATCCACATTTTCAAACAAATTTTCAGCTTCACTCACATTTTCAGCAGGCATTCCTAAGTAATGTTAGTAATTGTCAACCACAATTCTCTAAGTTTCCAATTATTAACGCAATGTAAAAAAAATGTCATTAACGTAATTGCTACCTGCAGCTTCTTGTTGACGTTCTATCTCTTGTAAACGTTTCAGTTGTATACGCTTCATATCCTTTTTCCAATCTAGCTTCACTTGCAGCTCTCTTTTTGTCCAGCAATGGTGCAAGTATGTCCATATCCCCTTGTAAAAGGCATGATGCTTTGGAAGAAGACGATGATGCCTCATTCCTCTTCGGTTTATCCTTCTTGGTAACCCTGTAGTCCTTTATTGAGCAGGTTTTCCTGTTATGCCAAGTATTTCCACAATTGTTGTATGTTATGATGATACCTTTCCTTGTGTTTTTACGCTTTGCAACAATATCCCTACCGTCTACGACTTCAAGCTCAGCAGTGACTCGACCACGATCGGAGCCTACACACCGACCTTGCCTCTCAATTACACCCTTTATTCGGCTGACTCTAGGTCTCCCTGGTTGTTTATGGACTAAAGGAGGCAGTAACACTTGTTCCCCAGCTGGTATTCTTCGACATTTCTTTAACCCTGCAATAGGAAAATATGCCCTTGATAGATTTTCTTTATTGTTGTCATTGAGTAACACTCATGTACATGCTCCATTGGATTGCCTCTTGCCAAAATGATGGCTGCCACTACATGCTTGAAGGGGATTCCACTAAGCTGCCTCGATAAGCACGTGCATCTTGTACTATTAATGTCCATCACATACGTGTCATTCTTTTTTTCAACCTTGTATAAAGTAGTGCCACTGTACTGAACCAGACATCTTTGGCCATTCTTTGAGGATGATCTCAAACTTAGCATGTATTTTTGGACACATACTCCCTCCTTTCTCTATCAACATGACTTTAGCATAGAACCAAGTCATTAGCTTCTTCCTATAGAACTCCAAGAAACTCAGTACCGGTAGGTGTCTCCCTTTGCCAATCCATGCATTAAAAGACTCACATATTGTTGCTTTGGGCTGCGCACTTTGCTTCCGTCTTGAAGAATGCCTTGCACTAATTTTGGGGAGGCCTATATTGCAACCACAAGTTAGTTTTCTCATTAACTTCCATAATCTCATCCATGTATTCTTCCAAAATTTCTAAGCTTGTAGACCGTGAGCACTTCCACTTCAACTTTTTCAACTCGTACGACTTAAAACTCTTATACCAATGTTCATACAAATGTCGCATGCAATGCATATGCTCCACTTGAGGATGTGAACTCAATACCTATATTAATCCCTACAACATGTAATTAGGACACTTAGCATGCCTATTCTACATTATGTTTCAAAATATAATTTGAAAATAAGAAAGATATAGTTACATACTTTATGTTTGTCAGACATGAAAACTAAACTCGTGTCCTTACCAGCTTCCAATTCATACAAGAGTTCTTCCACAAACCACTTCCACAATTCCTTACTCTCCTGCTCAACAACTACCAATGCTACTGAGAATATCTCGTTGTTCGCATCTATAGCTACAACAGCTAGGACGATGCCACCGTGGTAGGCTTAAAGGTGGAAACCATCTAACCCTATGAAAGGGCGGCGGCATTGTTCGCATCCCGTTGTTCGCATCACTCAATACATCCATTATTCGTAGGAACACTTCCTTCGACATCTAGAAACGACGACTGAATTGAAGCTCGTTGTATACCAGATTAGGAGCGAAGTAGTCAGCCATCAATCGATCGTTTCCTTCCTCTCATTTTCAATCTTTCCCTCTACGCTTTGGTATCACTGAGGATTGTGACCCCTCAGCCTCCCCATCTCATGTCCTTTGATGTATCCTTGTCGAAATCCGATCTATAAGCCGCTTAGTAATTATTTCTGTCATTTTCTCCACAGTTTTGGCCAATTCTTGGGGAGTCATTTGAGAAAATTTCATTATTTTTGGACGTGGATCCAACGGAAAAGAACAAATTTCAAAGATGATTGCGAGAAGATGTAAAAGAATTATGGTGGAGAAGATATGTGATATTAGGAAGGAAGAGTGTTCAATATACAGAGAAATGTAGGACACCCAATTCAATTGTCACATGTCGCCTCATCATTGGACCAATGACTATTCGTTGGAGCCCGATAAGCGCTGCCACGCTGATGCGCGTCGTTGCGGGATCCTGCGACGAGCAACGCTACAACGACGTCCTACAACACTTCATGCGTCGAGGACTCGTGGTAGGCGACGTTGCAACGCCTACGTTGAGTACCCTACAACGCCTCTACAACGATCCACTAGAGATGCATAGAGACCCGATCCGACCCCCTGACCTACTCGTCGGCCCTGTCCGCATCCTTCTCTGTCTGATGTGGGCTGGGTTTCAAAATGGCCTTTTTTTTTCTTTCTTTTCGGGCCTAAACTCAAAACTAAACCCTTATCTCCAACAGGAACCTCCTATCCTCGTACCGTCGCCGGATCTCCTCTGCTCCTTGCCATCGCCGGAATATCCTCTTCTCCCCCCTCTCCACCTCTGTGTGACTCAAACACTTAGGCTAAGACCCTACCAAACTACAACCTCACTTTCATCTTCGCACCGCCAAACTTTTTTTCTCCCCTCCGGTTTCATCGGCCTCGGCTCCGGCTCTGGTGAACTCTCTCAGTCTGGAATTCTTTCCAAATGTATCTTCTCTCTCGATCACTCCCACTCTTCGCTCTCCGCTGTAGACCTCTCTCTCTCCTCTACAACAGTTTCAGACTCGAGCCTCGATCGATTCTCAGAAACAGAGCTATTTTCTCTGTTTCTGCTTCCTCCCATCCACCATCACCGTCATCTTCATCTCTTTCCACTGCCGAGGATTTGACTATCGATTTCAAACAAGAAAGACCCATCAATTGCTCTCTCGAGTGGGTCTCTCGAACTGGGTTTTGCGGTTTATTGTCTGCGGAGGATGTGGGCAAACGGGTCAGGCTCTGCGGATGGGTCGCGCTCCACCGGGTCCATGGTGGCCTCGCTTTTCTCAATCTCAGAGACCACACTGGGTTGGTTCAGGTAATATTATTTCCTGGAAAAGTCGTGATCTTTCTTGAGTAATAGTGACAATTTACAGATTCATATGATTGAAGGAGTTGGTTGATATGTTATGAGGAGTGATAATCGAACAAAACAGACACGTCTCTACTTCAGTTGTGAATTATAAGGCTTGATTAGTTGATGTTCGTATAAATTTTTGAAGTTGATCTTGTTTGCTTTTTGTTGTTGCTGTTGTTGTATTTTCTTGTACTAGTGCAGTGATTTTCATGTTCCTATTGTCAAATTGTAGGTTAGAACTCTTCCTAATGAGTTTCCTGACGCACATTCCACTATCAATGACTTGAGGATTGAATATGTAGTGGCTGTAGAAGGTGTTGTCCAGGCTAGGCCAAGCGAGTCTGTCAATAAGAAGATCAAAACTGGCATGATAGAGGTATGCTATCTTAATCTAACTGTATTTAGCTTTGTGGTTGCTTGCCTGAGCAAGCATTACGCTTTTCTTGTTCACTTGCCTTGTTCTCAAAGTTGCTTCTTTGGTTCATTTGTCATTGATTTCTACTTGTTCTGGTCAACTTTGGGGTTGTGAACAATGATTCTGTTAGGACCTTTGATAAGGGCTAACTGTTAAAAGATAGTAAATGGCAGCATTTACTATCATTTATATAGCAACTCTTCATTTTAGCTTTGAATAAGGGACTTTGCATAATCCATAGGTTGTGTATGTATATATATAGCCTATGGCAGAAGAAATAAATCATGGAGAGTTTCTTAGTAGCTAATTAGTTTACTTAGTTAACTTAGTTTACTATAAGTTGAGTGGATGCAAAGAAGGGTAGATCCCATACCCAGGGCCGTAACAAATTGGTATCAGAGCCAGTTGTGATGGAAGATCAGAGGAATCTTCGTGAACAATTTGAAGAGTTCGTGATGAAATATGAGGCTGACTAGCTAGCTGCTGAAACATGAAAACAAAACATGATGAATAAGCTTCAACAGATAACCAACTCGTTGCTGCCCAGACGAGTCGAGACTAGCGAAGCGAGCCACCAGAACAACCAGCAGAGACACACTGATGAAGATGTAGAGCAGCGAAACCCAGGGGACCAGGGTACAAGAAACTTACCCCGGTATACCAAGCTAAATTTTCCAAAATACAGTGGAAATGAGGACCCGTTGGTTTGGGTCAGCCGCTGTGAACATTATTTTGTGCACCAGCGAACAACGGAGGCAGAAAAAGTACCATTGGCATCCTTCCACTTAGAAGATGATGCTCAACTTTGGTTTCTTAAATTACAAAGAGATTGTCCTTTTTTATCCTGGCAGTGTCATCTGCGCTTCGGGACACCCTCTCGAACCAACAAGCTGGGAGACCTCTCAAAATTGAGCCAAACAAGCTCCGTTGAAGCTTACCAAAGGGAATTCGAGAAGCTGGCCACTAAAGTAATGCACCTCACCTCCGAACAAGAAACAACAGTTTTTATTAGTGGACTCAAGGGAGAATTGGCAGTTGACGTCGAGGTGCACCAACCTGCTGATTTGACTGCTGCCATGAGTCTTGCAAGGTTGTTGGAGAGAAGGCATCCGAAAAATGAACTTCCATCTTTCCAGAGAGATGAGGGAAGTAGCTTGGAAGCTCCAATTAATAAAAAGATTTCAAGGGCTGAGATGGCTGAAAGGCGGGCTAAGGGGCTTTGTTTCAATTGTGATGAACCTTTTATAGCGGGCCACCGGTGTAAGAGATTATTTTGGCTTGAGGCCGAGGAAGGCGTGGATACGGGTGACGAGACATTCGAGGGCGAACGCCCTTTTCAAGGGGAGGGAAATGTTAGGACCTTTGTTATGGGCTAGCTGTTACAAGATAGTAAATGGAAGCATTTATCATCATTTATGTAGCAACTCTTCATTTTAGCTTTCAATAAGGGTCTTTGCATATTCCATAGGTTGTGTATATATAGCCTATGGCAGAAGAAATAAATCAGGGAGAGTTTCTTAGTAGCTAATTAGTTTACTTAGTTTACTATAAGTTGAGTGGATGCAAAGAAGGGTTACTAGATCCCAAACCCAGGGCGTCATTGATTTCTACTTGTTCTTGTCAACTTTGGGGTTGTGAACAATGATTCTAGGATTGTTAGTTCTCGTTTCCATCATTGGGATATCTGTTTTTTGGTACTTTCTCTAATTTTCATGATATTATATTATTATTTTATTACCCTGTTCTCAGTTATTTGGGTAGTACTTTCTTTTCCAAAATTTCACGTGGCACATTTTGCATGCCAGGTTGCTGCTGAGCTTGTTCAAGTCCTGAATGTTGTGAAAGCTAAGTTACCTTTCTTGGTTACTACCGCAGATGATGCAATAGATTCTACCAGAGAGGAAATACTCTTAAGGTAGTTTGATTGCTTTCCTATGGTTCCCAAGTCATATTTACCTTGTCTTCCTACTAATGATTGGTTAGTTTATCGTTGGACAATCATGATAAGTACCTTTCATCTTGTATTGTGTATATATTCTTAAAGTTGCATGTGCCTTGTAAATATTCACTCAATTATAATTTCAAGGAGCTTATTTTTATTACTTATATCTTTATTCAAATAAGCCTGAAAATAATTCTATTTGTCTCATGGTTACTTTGTAAATGTAAATCCTAGCTCGAAAGGGTTTATTTCTGTTTTCCTTATTGGCATATAGTTTAACACCAGTCCCCTAGATTAGTTAGAATGTTATCCCACCGTCCGCCATTTTTCCGTGTTTGGTATAAATAAATTAACCAAAATTTGACTGGACTTTTTGTTTGGTTGGCTTCTTTGTAACCAACAAATTGTAACTTTATGCTCCATCTATTGCAACTTACATTTAGTATAAGAAAGTGTATGTGGAAGATTTTATCATTAAATGATGAATTACTTGCTCTTATCTCAAATTTTTCTTGTGTTCGTTTTTAATTATATTATTACACATTGGATTTTATGGAGTAACACTTTTTGGCCCGCAGTAGACTCTTGTTAGTCACAAAGAGTCTGCTCTTAGCAAAAAAAGTCTCAAGGAAAGTTCATTTATCTTACTTGTCTATAATTTCCATATATTGTTGGTGCTCTGTTGACTAAAAGGATTCAGATTGACGTTCTTAGGTACCGATACCTTGACTTGCGCCGGCTGCAAATGCAATCCAATTTAATGCTACGCCACAGAGTTACTAAGCTCATTCGAAGATATCTGGAGGATGTACATGACTTTGTGGAGGTGCTATCCTTTGAAGATCCTTGTATTATTCAAGTTTTCTTTAGAATACCCTTTTAATTTTTTATTTTCTCTATTTTGATCTTGACCTTTTTCTGTGGCTGTGAGGTAGATTGAAACTCCAATACTCTCTAGATCTACTCCAGAAGGTGCTCGGGATTACTTAGTGCCCTCAAGAGTTCAGGTACTCAAGCAATATTGATTCAGTTGAATAAGGCCTAGAGTTGAAATATTAATTTTATTCAGAAGGGTTGCATTATTCTATTGCCTTCAACTTTAAAGGGTAAGAAAATTCAGTACCTACAAAAGTTAGGCTAAAAGGTCAATCCAAAGAGTATCAAATAGATACTAAAATATGGATTATGCATGAATGATTAAGCTATACTTGTACCTTACTCTGAAACAGTCTTTTGGAAATCTCTCTAGCTGCAAAAGTGGTATAAACATAAGTTGGCATGTCTTTCATGAGATAGTATTAATTTGCTGCTATTTGTTACTTGGGTTACGTTCTTTTAATTGTCTGCTTGTCTGATCCACTCTATTGTGTATTCTGAAGCCAGGAACATTTTATGCTTTGCCCCAAAGTCCACAACTGTTTAAGCAAATGCTGATGGTTTCTGGTTTTCATAAATATTACCAAATTGCAAGGTTGTGCATCTCTCTGTCACTCTAATTGCAAGGTTACGCAAAAGTGAATAGATCAATTTTGTGTTCCTGTTTTTACAGATGCTTCCGTGATGAAGATCTCAGAGCAGACAGACAACCTGAGTTCACACAGCTTGATATGGAGCTATCATTCTTTCCTTTGGAGGACATGCTGAGACTTAATGAAGACTTGATAAGAAAGGTTAGTTACACAGTACAGTGAAAAACATCCCTAACTTGGAATTGATACTGAATTTAACAGATGGGTAAGTTAATGTTAGGGCAATATGACTCATGGTCCATGAGGTGTCTCAAACGAGAGCTTCATGACATCTTATTTTATGCCATTACTGTTACATCAGCTTTTTTTTTTTAATTTGGTTTGACCAAGGCCTGACTATTATCTTACTTCTCTTGCAGGTTTTCTTAGAGATTAAAGGTGTTGAGCTACCAAACCCTTTCCCAAGGCTTACATATGCTGAAGCCATGAGTCGATATGGTTCAGATAAGCCAGATATCAGATTTGATCTCGAGTTGAAAGATGTAATTATCTCTCACATTTGTAAATCTAGCAAGCGTTTTTAGTAAGCGTGTCATGATTTTGAATGCAGTAGGTTTATGTCTTACCGGATTTGGTATTACAACTATAATTGATTCTATGGGTGATTGCAAAAAAGTACCCTGAGGTGGTCAATTTTTGCAATTTGTAGCCTCTTCTTTGCTAATTGCAAAAAAGCACCTTGAACTTGTATAAAATGAGGATTTTACCCTTACAGTTTATATTTAAAAAATAATAAGTAAAAACAAAAAAATCAAATGTTCACATCCCTTAAGTTTCAAATTCTTTCATCCCTTAATAAGTAAGAAATTTAAGGGATATGAATATTTGGATTTTTTTGTTCTTCAGTTATTTTTTAATTCAAATTTCCAGGTGCAAAAGCGTCATTTTGAAACAAATTTATACAAAGTGCAATAAAATGACGAGTTCAGGACACTTTTTTGCAACTATCAAAGAAGAGGGCTACAAGTTGCAAAAAGTGAATACCTCAAGGTACTTTTTGCAATTATCCCTTGATTCTATCTAATTTCCTCATAGTTAACAATAGAATAAACATAAAAAAAAAAAAATCTGAACAAGGTTTTGCCTATTTTCATCAAAGTGAATCAAGCTTCTTTTGTCATATGCAACTCCTAAAGGTTTTTATTATCTTCATTTATTTCAGGTATCTGATGTGTTTACGGAGACCCCATTCAAGCTTTTTGCAGATACGCTGACAAATGGAGGGATCATCAAAGCAATATGCGTGCCTTCTGGTGCTAAAAAGTACTCAAACACGGCTCTCAAGAAGGGTAATATTTATAATGCAGCTATCAAATCTGGAGCAAAGGGCTTGCCCTTCCTGAAAGTCTTTGATGATGGTAGGAACAATTCATTAACTTTTCACCCTTTTGTGAATAGCAAGTAATTTTTTTTACTGACGGGGTTATATTATTTATGTTTTTAGGGCTGCTTGAGGGGATTCCTGCTTTAATATCGAGTTTTGATCCAACGAGTAAAGAGCAACTGTTGAGACGGCTCTCTGCTGATTCAGGTGACCTTATCTTGTTTGCTGTGGGCCCTCATGCGTCAGTGAATAAAACTCTGGACCGTCTTAGGTTACTTGTGGCCCATGACCTCGATCTGATTGATGGTGTAAGTTCATCATCTGCATTTCAGCTTCCTACATATGTAGCCTCCTATTCGATATATGTGACAATAATTGTTTCTTCAGTCCAAGGATTCGATTTTATGGGTTACTGATTTCCCAATGTTCGAGTGGAATGAGGAGGAGCAGAGGTTCGAGGTCTGTATCAAATGTTTCACTGTGATTGATTACCACATAAGTTATATATATGTGTGTGTGTGTGTGTGATTTGTTTTGTTCTTTGTAACTATGGTTTTGTCAGGCTTTGCATCATCCATTCACGGCCCCAAATCCTGAAGACATGGAAGATCTTTCCTCAGCCCGTGCCCTAGCATATGACATGGTCTACAATGGTGTAGAGGTGACTTGTATTCTGTTTTGGAAATTGCCAATATGTACCCCTATGTTTTGGTTACATACCTTTAGCTACCCCAAGTTTAAAAGTGTCCAATAAAGTATTATAAGTTTTGGTCAGAAATCATTTCCATGCCTTTATGAATTGGTCAGAGATCATTTACATGTCTTATGAATTGGTGACAAATCAGTTACATGCCTTTAAGAATTGGACAATAAGGTAAAAGTGTTGAAAACTTGACCAAAATTTTGTCCAATAAGTTACCATAACTTTGGGTAGCTAAAGGTACGTGAGCAAAACATAAGGGTAACTATTGGTAATTTCCCCTGTTCTTTTCATCGTTGACTGCTTGGATCATACATGTGGCTCTGTTCCTTTTTTTTGACATGGCCTTACTCCTTTATGCAGATTGGTGGAGGAAGTTTGAGAATATATAAGCGGGAGGTCCAACAAAAGGTTTTGGAAATCATCGGGATCTCTCCTGAACAGGCTGAAGCGAAGTTTGGGTATCTTCTGGAGGCGCTGGATATGGGCGCTCCTCCACATGGTATGCTACACTACGGCTTTGGTTTGATTGAGTAAAGTATGAATGTAGTAGTTGGTGTTGTTGAATATTGTGTTTGTGGTGCAGGAGGGATTGCATTTGGGTTGGATAGATTGGTAATGCTATTGGTGGGCGCCAGTTCCATTAGAGATGTCATAGCGTTCCCAAAGACGATGACTGCAAAATGTGCGCTCACTCACTCGCCTTCGGAGGTGGATCCGCAGCAGCTCAATGATCTTTTCTTGCGGACATTGTAGCTTGCAAAACCAACTTCACAGCTTACCTTTGCGTTATGATTTTGAGAACAATGAGGATGCTTTTAACATTGTTGGCTGGACAAAGTTTAGGGATGATATTTGAAATCTCTTTTGTTTTCGTCTGAAATTTGTATTAAAAAAGATTTTGTATTTTAGGTGTGCATTTTGTTTAGGTATCCTAGTTTTTAATTTCTAATTACTGTCTCGGTTCTCTTCTTATCATACTATAACCCGTATTGAGGGAATAATAATAAAAGTGTTTTGGTTTTATTTTTAAATGTGTTTTGGTTTTATTTACTTTTTGACTCAATTATTTTTATTTATAAGGATAAACAGAGGAAAAATCAAATAGAAACCACTCCTTAACATAAAAACTGTGTGAACCAATCAAAGCCATTTATTTTAAGAATGGATGGATGAGATGCAATTGAGTGGTTGATTTGTTCACTGCAAAAAAAACAGCACTTTTTAGTAAGGGGTAAGGGCTTTTTAGTAAAACCATCATATTTTTTTTTACCAATTCACTAATTTAATTTTTCCCGCTTCGTTTCAACTCTGATTGGCTTCAAACTTGCGCCATTAGTTTTGTTTTTTCAAGGGCTTTCTATCAAGATCAGTCATGAATATATTTTGAAGTCCGAAAAAAAATAATTATTTTCGGGGTTGATTTTTAAAAATAAAATTAAGTCTGGGTAATTTTTATCAACACTATACACTGGGTCTATCAACACTATACATTGGATTTATCAAAACTATACACTGAATTTATCACCTCATTTTCCAAAATCGAACATGATTTTTATCACATCATCACATGTTTTTTTATGAACACTAAGCACTAGTTTTATCAACACTAAACACTATGTTTATCATTCAATTACATGTGTTTTTATCATCCAATCACATGTTTTTTTATCAACACTAAACTCTAGGTTATCACCCTTATTTCGGGGCTGATTTTAGAAAAAGTTAAGTCTGGGTAATTTTTATCAACATTATACACTGAGTTTATCAACATTATACACTGGGTTTATCAACATTGAACACTAGTTTTATCACCTCATTTTTCAAAATCGAACATGATTTTTATCACATCATCACATGTTTTTTATGAACACTAAGCACTAGTTTTATCAACACCAAACACTATGTTTATCATTAAATTACATGTGTTTTTATCATCCCATCACATGTTTTTTTATCAACACTAAACTCTAGGTTATCACCCTTATTTCGGGGCTGATTTTAAAAAAGAGTTAAGTCTGGGTAATTTTTATCAACACTATACACTGGGTTTATCAACACTATACACTGGGTTTATCAACACAGAACACTAGTTTTATCACCTCATTTTCCAAAATCGAACATGATTTTTATCACATCATCACATGTTTTTTATGAACACTAAGCACTAGTTTTATCAACACTAAACACTATTTAGCATTAGTTTGATACCCCGATATAAAAAAATTATTAATGAAGATTTATCAACACTAAACATTGTTTTTATCACCCCAGTATAAAATTTTATTTTCGTGCTTCAAAATATATTCATGACTGACCTTGATTTAAAGCCCTTGGAAAAAGAAAAATATTGGCGCAAGTTTGAAGCTAATCGGAGTTGAAACGAAGCGGGAATGATTAAATTAATGAATTGTTGAACAAAAAAAATGGACATTTGTCCACATGGCACCATGCTATTACAATTATGCACTTGCTTGTGTGAGAAAGTAAGAAAGTGGGGTGATGATGTGACATTATGGTGAATGTTGGATCTAAAGGGTGTGTGGCTAGGATTGATTCACACAATTTTTATAGGATAAGAGTGGTTTCTATTAGATTTCTCCTCAGGATAAACTAATAAAAGTATACTGGTTTTATTAATTTTTTCATTTGACAAGGCCTTTAAATTTTCTTATTTCACTCTAATTTGATAATAAATGGTAAAAATACCAGTTTTAGGGTTAATTGTCAAAATTTACTCTAAAGTATTGTCATAACATCCTGAAATTGTAATGTTGGACCGTGATTAATGTATCTAGAGCTGAAGGTTGATAAGAGCCAAACAAGACAGAGTTTTTCAGTAGCCATATTTGCCAGCACACTACAAAGCAAACCACTACCCACAGCTTTTGCCCAATTTTCTCCATGAAACCTCCCCAAGATAAAACAAAATATTTAAACTCCATACCCCATTATTTATGAATTGCAGACCAAAGAAATTAGGAATGGTAACAATGTAGCATCAAGTGGTTTAAATCTTCAAAGTTTAGTTTACAGAATAGACATAAGAGTTGATTCAGACAATTGGGGGAATTCCTTTTGATCATAAAATCTTTGCCTATCTAACATCTTAAATTTCTTCTGAACTCCATCAGTCATTCCCCATTATCATTTAGGCCTGTCAGATTGCATTTTTTTATTAGTAGATAAGTGAAAGAGTCTGTCAAACTTTACACTGAGGGATATTGATCATACCTAAATATCCTCCCAAAAGAACACATTCTTGCCATCTCCCAGAGTCCATTGGAAACCAGCATTGCCAGATCAAGAGCAGAGTGTGCTGTATTTATTAAGAGTCATAATATACCCAAAAAAGAAAGATGAGTCAGGTTTATCAAGCTTCAGCAAGTCCCACTCTTTCACTTGCCAACCAAAATTAGCACATAAGACCTTTTCCTCAAAAAATTTGATCCCACAACAAATATCCATCACCATTTGGCTAGGAGACTATCACTCATCATTTCTAGTCTCTTGATGCCCAAGCCCCCACAGTCCTTACTTTTACAAGCAATGTTCCAACCTACCTTGTACATAACTCTATCATTAGCACTTTCCCTTCACAAGATACTTCTTAACCTAGTTTTCAGTTGCTTACTACCTCTTCAAGAACCTTCATGATGGACATATAGAATATGGGCAGGGCAGATAAAGATTATTTGTTACGAGTCGTAACATTTAATTGGGTATTAGTATTAGACTTCTATGTCAATTGGGCTTTCATATACATTAGTGGGCTTATAGTTTTGGCTAGCCCAAGCCTCTATCAATTGTATTGTCTACAAAACAGTTTGAGTGAATGAGATACGCAGGCAATACCTCACATAATATTTTATCCATCTTCTCTGTTCTCTCTTCTCCTTCTCTCTATCCCCCTTCCCTCCTTCTTCTTCATCTTCTGCTTACAGGAACCAGAAATTCTACCCCAATTTCTCATTATCTCATTTGGACCGTATCATTATTTGATGAGCATTTCTTTGCCAGCAATTGACAAATACTTTTCTTGTTAAAGGGCCAAGGCATTTTTTTACTTTTGAATAATTTTCAGCCAACTCTTGAGTAACCTTGGATTTCCCCCCAAATCAAAGACAAGATACTTCATAAGCAATGAGCTTATTGAATTGCCAAGGCTGTAGCGCAATTTTCTACCCTCAGCTCTTTGATGTTTAAGAGAATAGCCTTTGACTTCTTGTAGTTTATCTTTAGCCCAGAATACATCTGAAAGCTGAAAATAAGCTTTTTCAAGAGAACAAGTTCTTTAGACCTTTCACAATGGGATTAGAACGAATCGGTCTAATCCCCATCTGCTAAGCCCCTACATTTGAAAATTATGTTTACGTTCGATCCGATTCGTGGGTCTATCGTTTCGGGGGCTGCAGTAGGAATAGACCGAGTCGGTTTATTCCGAGAATAATGTGCATAAAAATGTACACAATAATGGAGAAATAAATCTTATTATTTTCGAGAAAAAGACAGCTAGAGTACAACGCAAACCCGATGAACACCGTACCCCAGAACCTAGAAAAACCACCCTATAGCAAACAACCCTTGAACAATCCGATCGGATGAAAACTAGAGGTTTGAAAACCCGTTCATTTGACGTCAATTCAGGCATTCCCGAACAGTCGCCCACCACTCATGCTTGTTGAATTGGAAGACATTATGGCCATAAACCCGGTTGGCCTTGAGGAGCACCTCGGTATCGGTGGCGGTTGGGCCGAGTTCATGTCGGGCATGCAAGAACGCTAGCTCGAATCTCTGTACCCGGAGGTTGGTCTTCTGTCTGTGATCTTTGAGTTTCTTCTCAAACCGGGAGTATGGTTCTGTTGCCATGATTTGCCAATCCGTGTGGAGATCGTGTCAGTACTCTTTTGTGTCACTCTCATGTATCATCCACGCCACAACTAGCCTCCTCTACTCAACGTCGATCCACAAAGGTGCCATAGATTCGATGGTCTAGAAAATATTAAGGGTTGCCGATTCTGTTTTGATGAGAGCTTGAAGAAGAGGAGTGGAAGCCAATTTTTCATTTTTGTTGGTTTAAATAAGGGAGGCCGAATCGCAGGGTTTCAATTTCAAAGTTATAGGATCAGTCCAAAACTTAATTTAGCGGAATCAGTAAGTAATTATGGAGGCATATTTGGGTCATGTGACCAAAAGGGTAGAATAGATCAAACATTAAGAGACAAACATAAAGAGCACATTTATTACGAACTTTGTAGTTAGGTTTTTGGAGTACATAATAAAACATGACTTGTTCGAAACCGGGTACGTTAATACAAAAAAATATCACTAAGCATGTTAGTTCTGATTCATAGCTCGAACCATCTCAAACATAAGAGCCTCGTGGTTGGCCTTCTCCAGCGGGGTCCAGTCATTCGTGTCGAAGGCAACTGCTTCGGCGTACTGCCTGGTCAATGATAGTTGATACTTCATCATCTTTACCTTTGTTCGCTCAAACCGACCACGACAGCGTTGTTCTTGCTCGATCCTGTACACTACTAGTGGCGGGCCCATTTCAACTTGAGAAACACCGCTCTCGTTCTCGGAATCCATAAATTTGGTTGAACACTACTACTTCGAGGAAAGTTTTTTATTGTGTTTTGAACACGACACACAAAGGAGTACGAGCTGTGTTCTTTTTCTTGGGCGTAGGTTCGGTTAACTACCCATCAAAGGTGATTTGTTGAGCTTTTATCGGTATCAAAAGAACGAATTTATTCTCTTGTGGATTTTCATAATTGTGTATTGAGAAATAGTTAATTAGCTTTGTAATTTCTCGGATGATTTCTCGGTTTATACAAGGATCTCGTCGTTGTCTTGTGGGTGTAAGCACATTTTCGAACCACGTAAAATTAGATTCTCTGTTTATTTTCTTCCTTTTGATGATTTTTTTTATGTATTTATCCGTATTGAGAATTTTGCAATTATCAACTATATCCTAGGATTGGTGGTTGGAAAACCAGTATAATGGTGTTCGTTATAAAAATTGAATCACGTCGGTTCGTTTCTACGAATCCATAAATTTTCCGGGATGAGTCTTTTATTCGTCTTGGGGGTACTACATTTACTACACAGGGCCGACCCGCCCACTTGGCGAGATAGGCGATCGCCTAAGGCCTCCCACATGGGACAGCACATATCTGGAAAAAAAGGGGGGCTTTGATTAGTATAACTTAACCCCAAAATTTTCATACCTAAACACGCACGACTCTTCTTCTCCTATTGCAATTGGTCTACCCATCTTCCAAAGCAACGTTCCTTCTTCAATTCAATTTCAATCGATTCTTTTCACCAATACATCGTTTTTTCTTCCTAACTTATTTCATAGTTCCTGTATCCTCCGAAGTCTAATCCTAACAATACCGAGAGACGGCTGATGAAGTTGTCCTTAATAAGTTCATCTGCTACAAGGGCTCTATCTAAAACATGTACATGTGGATCTAAAGCAAGGTATAAAAAATGTCATGTCTTACTTTCTTCACATGGCCACATATTCATTCATACACAATATTCCAAAGGAGTGCCTCTACAGAGCTCGACTTCACCCAAAGTGGTAACTTTGTTTAGCTGCTTGGCTTGATTCAAATCAAAATAATCTACTACACACCGTTAGTAAGCCTAATTATAGGCCCCAGGTTTACACAACTCTATCGTTCCTGTAATTGATTATAGTTTCTCTGATTAATACTGTAATTCATTAGTTTATAACATTCTTTGATTAATATTGTGATTGTATTATACTATAATTTATTATAGTTTATAACATTCTCTAATTGGTTTTTCTTACTACTGTGATTATACTTGATTGTTTTCGAATTAGGGGATGTTATGATTGTTGGGAAAAGTCTTATAACAGCATACTATATTGTAATGTATTGTAAGCATAATGCTTTTGGTATTAAAGAAAAAAAAACAGTATTTATTTTAAATTAATTAGAAATGTTCATGTGTGAGATTATGAATTTTTAATTTTAAAATCACTTCTATCTCAATTTTTTTGGCATATTTAATTTGCAATCATATACTCTTAACATATTTAGTTACACCTTTCAAAAAAACATATTTAGTTACATGTTCATATTTGGCTCTCATAATTTTTAAAATTTTGAATCTTTTATCTCTATTATGACATCAACATATCTTTGGTTACTACCTTTTATTTTTACAAATGGTGATTTACTATTATTTTTTCTGTTTAATTTGAAAATTTAATAATTTTTCTGTTCAATCATTTTATGGTTACTCAAATTTAATATATGTAAATTACAAGAGATGCATATATTTTGAAATATTTGGTTATCTAGAAACCTATGGAGGTTTCAAAATGAAATTGAGTCAACTGAGTTGATTTAAAAAAAAATGATCGATAGTATGCAATGTGTGATTCTAAATACAGTTTAGATGGAAGAAAAGGCTAATGGAATCAATAGGTTATAGTGTTGCAGTGTTTAATGGCTGTCTGTAGATAAAATTAGACTTTGTTTTGATTTCTGTATATATTATGTTGTAATTCTGTGATAGATTTTATAACAATATAGGGAGGGATTTCTTGGTTATATTATGGATGGAAGTTGTTTCATGATGAAGGTTAAGTAGAAGGTTAAGTTCTCCTTTGTTACCTCTTAAAAGGCCCAATTTTATATATTCGCCTAAGGCCACCAAATACATAGGGCCGGCCCTGTTACTACAACACAAGATCCCATTGACAATCACTCATACACCTCATATGCATGTATCTATGTCTGAGCACAACCTCTATGATCATCTTGTTAAGAGTAGTGCTTTGTTGTGTCAAGATATGAATCCATACATATAGGATATATGGTGATTTGAAGGTTATAAGACTAATATATACTTTGATATATGAGAAACATTCATGTCCTCGTTCTATAGAGTATTCTCAAGGTTGGTCATCCAATGCTAACTTCTTTTAACATGTATGATATTGACTCATATCTTTATAAGTATGATTAGTAAAACGAGATGCTCTAATCAACCATCACACTAGTTCTAATTATCTATTTAGACTAGAGACGAATGAATAAACTCACTCATTTTTTTCTCTAAAATATCTATTATCGAGTAACAGCGGTCTGATACCTTAGAAAGAGTAGTATATTCATGTTGTTAACATTACATCACATGATAATAAAAAAATGTCAAATTATTAATCACATGTAACTTTGTAATACAAATTATTGCTTGTCTTAGGGCAAGTGACGGGCTGGGAGCTAGCGGGGAGACGCAGACGGGGAGTAATCGCCGACGAGGAGCAAGCGTGGAGCTGGCTGGAGCTGACGGGGAGGTCGCTAGCGGGGAATGTAGCCATTGAGGTCCTCGCCAACACTTCTCCCTGGAGGGGTGAGCTGGGCCTCCTCAATGCCCGCACCGACCGTTGGGTCAGGACGCGCTGGCGACACATGGAGCTCGCTGGCAGCCCCAATTTGAATTTTTTTCTTTTTACCTCTATATATACCGACCCTCTTGTTACAATTTTCATCCACAACTTCTTCTCTACCTCTTTATTCTTACTCCACGAGTCATATTTTTTTGTTTTGAAATGTCGTTCGATCTCAACGAATGAGGCTATATGTTCACCTCGTTGGCCGATGACACGTTTGACCCGACAACGCAACAATTGTTCCCTCCCGGAAATTCATCTGGACCGACAATCGAGGCATCTCCAACGATTACCGAGGCCGCTACGGGGTTCCACTAAACCTAAAGCGAGGCGAAATCTGTGGAGCGCCGATGAGGACGAACGTCTAGTTCGTGCTTGGATGCTCCATCCCTATAATTCAATTCACGGGAATGCGAAGCATAATATGAAGTATTGGGGGTCATCGCCGACGAAGTTTCTTCTATGCGTGGACGGGATGATCCTACAAGTTCACTGAAGTAGTGTAAAGACCACTAGGCGGGAGTCAATCCGAGAGTGACGAATTTCCACGGGGTTTACATACGGATGATGAGGGGCAATAGGAGCGGCCATTTCGATGATGAAGTCACGGAAATGGCCGAGTAAATATACGAGAAGAAGGAAAGAGCTACATTCACTTGGAAACGTTGGTGGAGGCTGGTCTGAAACGAGCCAAAGTGGACTTCAAAATATTTTGAAGTTGAGCAACCCGAGGAAGGAAACGAAGGCACACCGGTGAGTCATTTCGATGTTTCTACAGACTCAGGCAAGCGCACTCGTGAAGACACGCAACCCGAGGAGAGTGAGCAAACCATAGGTGCTACTTCGAATTACCGAACGATGTACCAGCGGCCTATGGGTCAGAAGGCTACTAAAGTAGCGAAGCTCCGAGGTAAAGGCCCTACAACATCCAAGAAGGAGCTTGTTGAGAGTGTTCAACAGACCCATTTAGCGGCGGAAAAAGCAAACACGGCGCTGGCGGAAGCAAACATAGCGCAACTGAAGCTCAAGGCCTTCGATCGATGGTTGCAAGAGGAAGCGAAGGTCAAGTCGTCCATGACACCCCCACCCATCGAGCTTGAGGCACATTATGCAAACCTTGCGATGTTGCACAATCTGATGAAGTAGTTCCGTCTCCCATGCTTTTTTATTTTGTAAGAACCGCCACCGGTCGACACCGGTCGAACCGGTGAAATCTGGGGAAAGTTGACTTTCCGCCGGAAAAGTCAACCAATGACTCCGGGAGTCATTCGGAACCTTTCCGGGACCTAAAAATCTTAGTCGTCATTATGGTTAGCTTAGTTGGGTCATTTCCTTTCAAATGACTACTTTTGCGAAAAAGTCAAACCTAGGTCAAATTAGGGGTCTTAACGAATTAATTTAATTTGAGCTGAGATATTTTGGGTAGAGGTGGACCCCACATGGACACATGTCCATGATGGCTTGGATTGGAAGAAAAGGGTGAAGAAAGACCTTTTTACCCTCATTTTGGCCAATTGAGAAGGAAGGGAACAAGAGGGGCAAAAGAGTCTTTTCTAGTTTAGGTTAAAGGCAATATTGGGCCATTTTCAGCTCACTTTTGATGCTTGGCCAAAATTGGTAGAGAGAGAGAGAGAGGGAGAGAGAGAATCGGGAGCTCCATTGCTTGAAGAAGAAGAAAGTGGAGAAAGGAAGCTACTTTGGGTGATTTTCAACACAACTTCTCCAAATTCACTTCCTTCCCATCTCCTCTTCATTCCTAAGGTGAGCAACCACCAAAAACCCACTTTCAATGTAGTTTGGGGTTATGGGTTTGATAGAAAAAACATGAACTAGGTTGGGTTTCTATGAGTTTGAGATTTTATTGTTTAGATGATTGATTTGTGAAGAAAAGGGGAAGTTTTGGATAGAAATCATTTGGGTTTTTGTTGTTTTGATGCAACCCTCTATGGGTCTTGGAGTATTGAGGGTTTTGGGACTGATTTTGGAGGTTTTGGAGGTTAAAAATGGAGTTTTGAGGGGTTAAAATCGTGGAGAAGAAGCTGGAGGAAGAAGAAGGACGGAACTGGTCAGACCCGTCACGGATCCGTGATGGGGACCGTGACGGAGTGCGTCACGGCTCCGTGACCCATACCGTAACGGAGTCCATCAAGACTCCGTAACCCGAACCGTGATGGATCAGAATTGGGTCTTTTGGGTCCATTTTGGTAGTTTTCGAGTAACTAGGAAGATTATCTATAACCGAGCCTATTGGGGATTAGTTTGGGATGTTTACTCCTTAAACCATCCTTGAATTACTATTAATTCTCGTATTATTTGTGATCTTAGACGTTGTTCCCGAGCACGGCGGATGAGGCTACTAGGCGACTCGCGATTGTTTGTGTGGATAATGGTTGAGGTAGGGAAAAGTAGCGAATACCGGTTTAATTGCGGAAAGTTACTAGTATGCATATATGATATGAACAATCGGAATAAATATAGAATCGCATGTAGGATGTGAATAACTAGCGTAGTTATATAAAGATGGAACCACTTGCGGCCAGGTCGTGCCGTAGGTGTGGGAATTGTTGTGCTGTAGTATCACATGTGGGTCCCTGGTTGGGCTCGTAGGATTGCGTGTTGGTTGTGTTTGTGTGATATGTGTTATGTCCGTTGTTAAATTAAGGATCATGATATGCTATGAGAACGTGGTGAATGTAGTGTGAATCATCGTCTTGTGATATGATCGGGTGATTGATAGACCGATGTGGTGTGTTCGGTAAGATTGTTCGGTATGGTATGTCTGTGTGATATGTTCGATATGATATGTTTGAGGATGTTGTTCCGGTCCGATATTGTGGCTGATGCTGTTCCGGCACGATATGTTCCGAGGCGGTGTATTCCGGTCTGATATATATATCGATGGTTGGTTCCGATATAGATATCCAGACCGAGGCTTCCGGTATGATATCTATACCGCGGAGAGTTCCGGTATAGAATATCCAGGCCAAGGATTGGTTCTGGTGTAATACATGTGCTGCATGTGCGATTACGGTACATGGGATCTAGAGCCGAGGAGGGTGTTCCAGAGCAATGTTTATACCGATGAGTGTTCTGGTATGGTATGTGTGATGTGATTTGTGCCCCGTGCTATGGGAAGATATACCCGACCGACGGAGGATTCCGGTCCGCTATATTATGAGTTGTACCCCGATGTTGTGTACTCCGAGAATATATCTAGGCCGATGTCGAGTTCGGTACGATATGGTGAGCCGGGCCATGGAAGCCGGCGCATTGCTCTGGAATACCACAGGTGGAAGTGGTTGCTAATGATATTACTCTGTGTGTTGAGCTGTTTTGATTGTTGTTATTACTTATGCTTGTTATGTGATCTTCTGTGATTTGAAATACAGTTATGCCTGAGTTCAGTGTATTGTCGTGCGAGTTCGCACGTGTGGTCGGTTGTGAGATAACCGTGGTCGTTGTCCATCGAGAATTGTTAGGTGACGGGTGCTACGAGTATAGTTGAGAAGAAGTGTATGAGTTCGGTTCAGTGTCGAGATTGATTTATTTGCACCCGAGTGGGGGTCAAGCGTTGTCTTGGGTTACTTGTTTAATTGATTTGTAGTTATTGTGCTTACTAGTATGCCTTAATTGGACGGTTACCCGTGGTGGTGAGCGGATAGCTCATCCCCTTAACTACTTTTTCCTACTGAGCGAAAGCTCACCCCCTTCATTACTGTTTTACAAGTTTCAATCGTGAGTTGGTTTAGAGGACGTCTCAGAGCTGGAAAGCTTGGCGAGAGTCCTAGTTTTGGGATCCTATAGAGACGTACTCTCCCTTTTTGTATTAAACTCTTTATTACTGGGTTTTCGAGCGTTGACTCGATGTTGCTGACTTTAAACAATTTATTGGAGTTTCATTTCGTTTACACTTGCTTTATTTACTACTTTTTTAGCTCACGTCTCGAGTCTGGTCAAAACCGGATTTGGGGCGTGACATATTTTAATTAGTTGTTTTTTTTGTTGTTTTTAAAAATTGGTTGTATTTTTAATTTGTAGTTTTAAAATTTGTAGTTTTTAATTAATGAATGGTAGTTTTTTTTTCATATGTTGTAGTTTTTTTAATTAATGAATTGTTGTTTTTTTCTACTTCTTGATTTAAGTGACATTATTGCCATGACCATCCAAATTGACCAAAATACTCCTAGGAGGCCGACGTTTTATGGCTATAAAAAGTCACCTCTTCCTCCATTATTTTCATACCTCTTCAATTCACAACTTCTTTTGCTCCCGAGCTTCTTTCCTTCTAACCCCTTCCTAGCTTTCTTCTCTTTTTCGAAGTTCAAATGGCCGACGCAACAACCTACCCATGGAGATATGAAGAAAAGATGGTTTTGGTGTTATGTTGGTTACACGATGCACGTCCGGGGCCAAATAATAGGTATTGGCCAGAAGTGTTCGCAAATTATGTCCAAAATGCACCGGTCGACGCCCCGCTGCGCACATAGAAGCAGTGTAGGGACAATTGGCAGCGGATATCCCAAAAAATGCATCGTTATGAATTATTTTACTATGCAGTAGTTCATAGTTGCATTCCGTGGCAAACCAAAAATTTTCTTCGATCTGCAGCGGCGGACGAGTATTTAGCTCGACACGGCCACCACTTCACGAAGTTCTCGTTTTGGGAGATCGTTAAAGACCATCCGAAATTCCTCCAGTACGTTCACGAACTATAAATCGTGAACATGCTCAGTTGGCTTTGTGTAACGATCTTGTTTATGTTATTTTCGAGCTAGTGTGTGCTATTTTCGTCTTAAATTTCAACAAAAAATTACTTTAAAAAATTACTTTTCTTCTTACCGTCGGCGGCTCCCCGTCGAAAAAAAATTGCCAGTGCAGGTTGCTGGCGGTTTGCGCAGGCGGTGAGCTGGCTGGAAATTAAAAACATATATTTTAATGCTCCCCGCCGGCCACTCTCTACCGGCCACTCCCCGCCAGCAGCCGGCGGCAGCACTGTGGATGCCCTTAAGACACAAAACCCAACACTGTTTTTAATGTATTGACCAATACTTTTGCAAGAATTTTGTAAGGACTTGTGACCAAACTGATAGGCCTGAAATCATCCAAATCTTAATTACAAGTTGACTTTGGGCAAGACTAAGGAGGAACAAGATCTTTCATAAATGAAAAGCCTATGGCGGCATCTCTAAACAAAGAGGAGGTAAGATCCTTCGCCACAAAATTCGGGGGGGTCGCAACTTGCAAATCAAGCCCTCTAAACCGTTTACCTAGTTCAACTCGTAGCTTACGCCCCCCTATCTGGGCTCCATTCAGAGCGACCACAACACGGATCAAGTCCTCAGAACGCGTAAAGTACACAAAACGAACATAGTAATTTTAGAGACGAGTTTGGATCCGACATCGATGACAACGATAATGCCGAAACAAAAGAAAAGAATACTCAATTGTCCTGTGGATGTGGAATTGGGGACATTGGGTACATGGGCCGGAAAGTCCCTGCTCATAAGTCGAGTAGGATGTGGATTAGTATCCCCATGTTTCCGATCAACAAAGGTCTGTTCTCTCATGATGATACTATCCAATCGGGGTATAGCAGCGGATACAACACTAGCGATCGAAAGGTCCGGTTGAAGCCCGAGTAGGGGGAAGTGGGAGCATAACGACAACAAAGAACATGAACATTCAAAATAGGGGCCGAGAAAACTGAACTTGTCGAAGAAGATAAAGGCATAAGTAGAATTAATTAATCATCTGCATCCGAGAGATTGTCTTTCAAATTATGAAGAAATCTACTGTGAATATGGCCCGACTCAATCTCGTGTTGTGAACGTTCATGAACTAACTATTATAGCAATAAGGTTCTTTTCGAGTTATGTAAATTTTGTTTATTCTTGAATCTGGGATGTTAAGGTTGGGTTGATATTTTGTTGGAGGGACCTAGTATTTGTAAAGCTAATATCTTAGAAATATATGACATGACATGTGAAACCATGAATGATCGGGACTCTTAACTCAATTATTGGAGGGAAGAGTGGTGTTACTCTTACCCTCGTGTTTGTCACTGAGGTAACAAAGCAGCTTTACTTGCAGAAAGACGCAGTTTATATATGATAATCTCGAGGTTATTTTTTTGCTTGCCGACAGGTACCGACGCCCACGATTGGACTGTGACAGGCCACGCCGGGTCATTGTCTTCCAACATTTTCTCCAGCATTATTTGGCACAAAATTGAGAAAAACTATTAATATGTATTGTACGGGTAATCAACATTGTAGTTACACATCTCTGCTGTTCAAAAAAAAAAAATACATATCACATTTCCACTAATACGAGAATATTCACACGTTTGATATTACTAACAAGTGTTGTAAACAAAACAAAGGTAAATGAGTCGAAGCAACAAAACCTAAAACAACTTGAGGTTGAGGGAACACACGCCGCAACCTTGCTGGCTAATTTTTGCCGACAAAACAAAGTTCAAGGCGAAGCCTTCCGGGCAGAGGCGTAGTTATTGACAAGAGCCAATGCATTGCTGGTGAGATGGGAAATTCGCAGGATCCGTTTCCTGACAATTCTCTTGACCCGCCCGTTCATGGACCTACCCGCGAACCCGTCCATGCAGGTGTCCTCGTCAGTCAAGGCCGCACTCACCCACGTCTGGATATCCCCCATCTGGCTCCAGAAATCGGGTCCCGTGACCCGACCCAGCTCGCCTATCGACATCCTGAGTTCGTCCACCGAGTCAGCCACCACCTCCACGCAGTCGGCCACGGCCGCGGCCTCTCTGGGCTTCAGCCCGTGGACCCGGGACACCCTCTTCATCAGGCGGTACGTGGATCTGGCCGCCCTCAGGGTCACGTTGAGGGCGGTGTGGGCCAGAAGCTTTGGGTTGGTCTTGATCTTGCTGGCGTAGGTCGACAGCGATCTGTAGCAAAGTCGAGGGTAAATCGTGGCGTTGCAGGAGATTCTGATGAACTCGGTGTTGGCCGGAACCGGAGCACGTGGTCTGGCGGCGGAGCATGAGAATTGGACGAGGAAGAAGAGAAACAGAGCAGCACCCTTAAAAGAAACTTCCATGGCTACTCAATACTTAGATACTGCCTACTGCTGATGAGTGGAGTGGATTTCCAGGAAAATTCGGTAATGGATTTATAGAAAGGCAGAGGATGTGGCTCCCACATGCCTGATTTTAAGGAGTAATTTGGTAGCAGTTGAGTGAGATTTCGGAACAAATAATTCTAATATCGTAATTAAGAAAACGATTTCGAACAGTTTCATTGCCAACTTCAATGGACGGGATTCTCATTAATTTCACTCCTAAAACTTGTTAATTACAGTGCTAGATACGTGTCAAAAGCTTATCATGTGTCGCCTTCCTTCTTAATTGCATAATTTTGGGGCATGGACATTATTTTAAGTGGTCCTTGTCGTACCATCCCCAACCCAATTTCTCAACAAACCTATTGATACTTTCCAATCATAGCAACTAATTAATAATTTTATTTGCCCACCTATAAGAGATAAACTAGAGCTAAGACAAACAGTAAATGTCGAAGCGGTTATGAAAAGTTAAAACCGACAACCCATGCGATAAACGACAACCCATAAAAGACGTGGATTTCTTCAATTGTGGGGGAAGGTAAGGAGACAAGAGGCCCATCCTGAGGTTTTCCTTTTATCTTTTGCTTTTAGGTACGTTCACCTGTTCCCAATTGTGTTTCCACATAGTACAATTCAAATTGATGCCATACATGGACCCCTAACTCTTGATATTTATATTTTGTGGAGTGTATTTATTTCCATTCCCACTAATCGAGTGAGGTGAGGGCATTATCGTCAACCATTAGTCACAAGTCACCACACGTTGTTTCTCATGGGCTCGACATGAGTCCTTTTCCTTCTCCTCCCTGCTTCACCATTTCCTCTCCTATCATGGCATAATTCTCTACAGTATTTTATTATATCACTGAGTGTGATGCATCACTATTATACTCCATCCATTCCTTATCCTTCCAACGATCGGGAAAAAAAAACAGTACATGTACACCCACATGCATAAACATAATACTATTACTAGCACACCTATTGGAACCTTTTACTGTAACTCTTTGATTTGAGCCATAATTAAGACGGAAGAGAGGAGAACTTACTGTCATTTCCAGAGTCGTACATGGATTGTGTTAGCGCAGTGATGAATTAAAATAATAATCTGCATTCAAAGGTTGAGAAGATAAGTAAGCATCTGTGTAAAGAAATAATAGAGTATGTAACTTTTTATGTC
Source organism: Erodium maritimum (assembly GCA_963921825.1). Classification (NCBI taxonomy): domain Eukaryota; kingdom Viridiplantae; phylum Streptophyta; class Magnoliopsida; order Geraniales; family Geraniaceae; genus Erodium; species Erodium maritimum. The sequence goes on from OY997593.1 coordinate 61,889,386, forward strand.
AAAAATTGAGTTTCTTGACGTGCCGTATCTTCCCAGAGATCAGATTTGATCACTTTGGGAATAAATCACGTAGAAAATGACAATACGCTTTTATCTTTATCGGCTGTGGGTAAAGACCAAAGATTGTGCCCTTGGGCTCTATCCTGAGATGTATCTATCTAGTGTCATGTGTTGCCTAGTCCTGTAAAAGTATACAGCTTAACTTTGAAATAACTCCACTTCCCATCTTTAGAGAGTCATTATATGTATAATACAAGGTTCAAATGAAATTACAAATATTCTAAATTGCTTTTAATTCTTCCCAACTTGGTAAAGAAAGATGAACTATATCGGAAGCTAAGTTTTGTTCAATACATACAAAACCAGTAATCTACCACATTAAACAGAAATAATGGATTTTTCATTATCTTAAGGATTCTAAATGCAATAAGAACAAACATACTTCAACAAACACAAGCTATCAAAAGGTTGGTTCTGACCTTATTACTAATTCATATGAGCTTTACACATTAACCACCAAGCTAAGACACCATAATACATGAGCTCATGTCAGACACAAACCTTACTTAGGAGTTAGGACAGAGAGAGATAAGTTGTATTTTCATCAAGCAAAGCACAAACTATATTACAAGCAAAAGCACACACTATATCATATTTACAAGTCTATTTTCACCAAGCCAAAACACAAACTACGTCACATTGACACAAGGATTGGAAAACAAATCTAAGGCTTTTGGGTGGCTGCAGCAGTTGGGTGTCTTGTTGCAAAGCGATTAACCAAAGCTAGTGCATTACTAGTGACCTGAGCAACACCTAAGACCCTGCGCCTTACTACAGCTTTCACTGGCCCATCCATGGAACGACCAGCAAACCCATCAACACAAGTGTTGTGGTTAGTGAGTGCAGCACTAACCCAGGTCTGGACATTACTCATGTGCCATATCAAGTTCTGACCCACTGCCCCACTCATATGGCCAAGTTCCCTAACAGATTGGCTGAGCAGGTCCACACTATCTGCCATGTTCTCTTTGCAATCTCTAACAGCATGGTGCTCTCTAGGCTTAATTCCTCTAACTTTGGCCAACTTGGCCACAAACTTAGCAGCTGACTGTGCCCTGGCAAGGCTCACTGACAAAGCAGTTTGAGCGAGTTGTTGCTCACTTTGTCGAATGGCACTTGCATAACCTGAGAGGCACTCAACACACAAATCAGGGTAAAGTGTGTCCCTGCAAGAGGCCTTGATGAAGTCTGTAGGGTTGGCAACATCAGACTCTGCTGTGCCAGCCATGTAGAGGATGAAGAAAGGAACCACTAAGAAAGGAACAAGTTTCTCCATGTTTCTGAAGATTGAGAGAGATAGGTTTTGGTGAAATGCAAGAGTGCAAGAGAACAATATATAGTGAGATTTCAGAAGGCTGATTCCTAACTTCTATAAAATAAAAGGTTGGGCACATGTACATCTCCTCTTTGGCTATTTTTTTTTACTTGTACTATTTATTGCTTTTGGTCATTAACCTCTTGACAATGTTTATGCTTTCTACCTGTTTCCTGGCAAAGATTTTAAAGCTTACACGTCAAAACAATATGCTTCTTTCCCCTCTATCCTCTCACCAATGGGAATACAACAATAGAACACATTTTACTTAGTGGTGCTTACATGCCTAGCACTAACCTTAGCTCTAAGATACGTTAAGCTACAAGAATTTGAACTGTGTTTGTTATGTGCACTCAATTACCAGCCAATGGTGTAATAGATACAATGTTAAATATAACTTCACCATAATGGCGGGAATTAGTTATGTCTAGATCCTAACCCGAATGATCTAAACAACAAGCAACTAAAACTTTATAGAGACCTTAAGAAATCTGCCAATAATCAACTGTAGGAACACATATTTATCACTAGGCAAAGGACATGAGTTTTTTTTTTTTAGAGTTCAGTGAGCACAAACTCAACAATGGGGGCGTCATTTTTGGAGTTTGGCCTACAGAAATGATTCCCGTGATCACTTATTGATGGTTCTTGAACCAGTAAGAACCATAACCCATCACCATATTTCGAGTGTATGTCTCTTTCATTCCTAGCAAGATGAACCCAACTCCAGAAGTTCAGCCCTAGTCATCCTAGTTTATTCTTTTATGTGCTACTATATCATCTAATAAGTGCCTCGAGCAATATAATATACCAAATGGTAACCCCACAATTTGCTATGGACCTTGCTTTTTACTGTGGATCTAGAATGATCTACAGGTCAATAATATAAATAAGAAAGGGATACTTACAAAAAATACCCAGAAGTATGTACTTTTTGTAAGTTGTAGCTCTCTTTTTTGATAATTGCAATAAGTGAATACATCTGAGGTATTTTTTTTACTATTTTAATTCAGTTTGTTGGAGTGGCAGCTCTGGAAAAGTGTGATGGGTGGAGGTTAATGATTATGACAGAATTATCATATGGAAACTTAAATATTTTTAGCACAGTTACTACCATGATCACTAATACGTTGCGGTTTGATGCAGAGTAGTTTCGTAATCCCCATTCACATCCCTCTCTGACTCTCAGTTATCTAATTATCTTCACAACTAAATGGAAATGACAGCAAAACTCACTAAATTGACTTTGTTGACCAGCAGGACTAACCAAGATACTAGCGATCTGCTGTCATCGCCTTGATCCAAGCTATACGAACCCTGAATGTGTGTATCAAACAACCTAGTTTACAAATCTCACTTAAACAGGATTATTTATTGCCTAGGAAGAATAAAGTCAGACTGTGACTACATCTACAGTTTAATGTCAATGCATAATTTTCTCGAGTTCAAATTGCCAGTTCACTGCAACACTAGTAGAACAACTCCCTCCAAACAAACCAACCTAAAGTACAAAAGTTCAGCTTAGCTCTTCAAAGCACTGATGTTTTTAGCCTAAGTCATGAAGATGAGAAGTTCATTACAGATATATATCATCACTCACTATATTGATTTACTTTACACCTGATGATGAAGAGTATTAGAAGTTGAAGAACAGTGAAAACTCAATCATCAGTGTCTGAAACAACTAAGGGGGATTCATATTCAACAAATTTATGTACTGGAGTGGAACTATTTTTTTCTTCTTTATATCGAATTAATTGATCTATTTATTGCATATAAACAACGTCATTGCATTCAAATTCTTGACTAAAGGGTGACACATGTTCAGATAATAAACTAGGTCACCTATTGTAGGGTATTGTAATACTAAACCCAAATCGATCAAGGTATTCAACATGGAGTCTAAAAGAAAACACAGTATTACTACCTGCAATAACAAACTATTGTGCACTTGAGAATAGCTGGTCAGATCTTTTCCATGAATGCTGCTGCTTGCTTCTCTGAGCTGAAAAATCAATAATTAGTATATTCAGAGGCATAGTTATGTGAGGATAACTGGATACTAATTTTTCTATTAATTCAAAAGTGTTTAAATATGCCCCTTCTACTGTACACTTGATGTGCTTAGCATTCCTTTGTGCCACACTCATATAAGTTGCATCAGACCATTTCATGTGCTTTGACATTAAGGAACTTTTTCCAGGTTCATATTCATATTGAAAAAAATCATAACCTTCCAACCTCCTCCATGACAGCCAAAGGAAAAGATAGAATAGAAAAAGGAAAAAAAAGTTTAGCTAGTGGGGGTTTCAGTGTGCAATTACACAGAGGAATATAAATTCCGTGGCATCAACAGCCAAAACTATGTTCATTGAAGCTCTGCATGCCAACTGTCCTACATGAATAGTAATTGTCCGAAGCACTTTGGAATCCCTATACATAAATCTCAATTCAAAACAAACACATGGAAAGATGTCTTTTACTGAAAGTTCTTACCTATTAACCCCTTTGCACATCAGCAAAGTGTCAGTAATGATCTACTGAGGGCATTACACTCAACCATATCCAGTAGCTGCATCATGATATCATCCAAGTTGAGCAACACAGGATCCAAAATACTATAGTTATAAGCTTCACACAAGAAAAAAGGAGCACAGAGCCACATACAGGTGCTTTTACATCCTTTCATGACAAGATTTTTGTTAGGTTTTCTTGGCCATTCTAAGGTCAGCCTGCAATTAAGGACCGATATTCACAGCACCTACAGACTTTTGGACTGAAACCTTTTTCCTTCGAGCAGAGCTTTCTCTAATAATTCCACCTCAATCAGTCTATCTACAATATCCTGCATAACATTTGCACTACTAAGAAAGTAAACAGCAAAACCTCAGTAGGTTCAATTCAAACTTAGGGTGTGCCAAAAGAGCCTTATTATACCTACAAAGTTTATGTGGCAGCATTATATGATTAAGGGTTAACAGGCTCTCTACCCTTCAATACAAACCAAACCTACTCTAACACTATAGTAATTTACATCTTTGTATGCACTGTGTCACATACTTGTGCTGCATATTACCATGCCCATCACTTCAATTTTCACAGACATTTGCATGTTAAATGGATCATTTTAGAAGCAGTAAAACTTTGAATCTGTGGTTTGAATCACTACAATAATGCAAAACAAGAGCTCAAATAAATATAATCAGTTAACCATATGCATGACAGATGCGCTCAAAAGGAACAAGATGGCAAAAAAACTTCATAGGTACAAGCTTGAGTTATGAAATACAAGCTCCTGAGCTGAAGATACTACTCAATCGCCTCCACGGGGATTTCAGAACAAAATATGGTACCAACTCAATGGCCAATAATGCAACTCCTTTTCTTAATCTGCAAGACTATACATATAGCTCGTTACGTACATTGAGAACCCCACGGCGGCGCTCCAATTACTCTCCGACGTTCGCGTCTTGCCGTAGCCAGCGCTTGAACGCGATTATACCAAGGTGACCCGTCAATCCCCTAATATACATTCCGGATCTCTCCTCTGCAGAATTAATCAAAGAAGATTCGAAACAATGCAGAATCCCGATGTCTTTTTTTTTTTTATCAGCAAATAAGAATTTATTAATTCTTTCCTTTGAGTGAAAGGAGAAGGACAAGAGATCGAACTTTGACAGATAAAGAAACAGACAGTACAGTACAGTCGAGCCAAAAGGCAACAAAACATCAAGTAAAAGGTCTAACAAAACTTATATTCAGATTGACTAAATTGAAGCACAAATTGAAAATAAAATAAAAGTGTTAGAAAAAAAAGTGTGAAACGTTTGAACTTAAGAACAGCTCCTGTGGTCGTCGTAGCAGGCCCCACAACGGCTCGTAGTCACGGCTAGTCGTTCCTAGAGCCGTGGTTTGGGGTGTCGTTGCAGGTTGTCGCCTCAAATTCTTGCAGCGACGAGATGTGTTGTCGTTGGCCCAAGGCTAGCCGACGAACCTATCCCACACCAACACGTGGCGACACCATAATCCAAAAAACCTTAAACTTTTCCTATAAGTACACAACCACCCGTTCCCCAATTTCACACCTCTCTTCTCCACAAACCCTCTTCTCTTCTACTCTTCTTTTCCTTTAATATTTTCTACATCGCTTCCAATGGTCAACCCCTGCAATATCGATTTTATCTTGGTCTCCTTCAATATTGAGGCCTTCCCCAGTCGTCCCTCCTTCTTCTCCAGATGCTTTCCTTTTCTTCTTCTGTTATGTTCTCTGCTTCGTATAACTGGTGTCCTACCCGAACCAACCCTCCTCACATCATCCTCGCAAGTCCTACCCATATTCATCGTCTCCCCTAAACCACTGTGGTCTCCTCCACGCCATCGGCCTCCCTCAGAAAGAAACAGATCTCATTCGCCTTCTCCTCTCTACAAATTTCTCCCCTATTTCTTGGTCGGAAGACTATGCGACCCTTCATCAACATTATCTTCCCCCGCCGCCATCTGAGTCCGCCGCATGCAACCTCGACTGTCGCTGCCCCCCCTCCCCCCCCCCCCCCCCCCCCACGCTGCTCCTTTGGATATGATCCTCCTCGCCGACCGTCCCCTCGTTCCACTTCTGTTCGCCCGTTCGCCGTCCAACCCCGTACAGAAACAATCTCGTCAGAACAAAAAGGAAATTAGATCCGCTCTGGTAGGATGTACCACGACATCGTTGGGCAGGGCCTCTCCGTAGATAATGAAGGACGATTCTCCTTTGACTGTGCTCACAAAGAAGCCTAAGATCGTCGTGGACCCTAACCCGGACCCTCGGGAGATGGGGCCCAATGGGGGATGGAAACCCATTGGGCCCAAATACGGACTATTCTTCCCGACCACCCAGTCTGGGTTAGCTCATTCAGATGAGGTCATGCTACCGGGAACGATTATGGTCACCACCTCCCAAGATAAGATGTAAAGATCGCTCCAGTTAAAAAGGCTTAAGATTTAATTTGTTCGATGGTATCGTCGTGGTTGGAAAACGGATCGAAGATTGGGAACAATTGCAAAAAAAAAAACAAAAAAAAGGGCTGGACCGGGCGGACCAGACCCGACCCGAGCAGGCCCGCCCCGACTCTCCTCCTCAGCTTTGGGCCGTGCGGCCCAACTTCCTCCAACAGCCCTTTTATCAGCCTGGCCCGATCTATTTATACCCTAATTTTAGGGTTCAACAGCATTTTTGTTCCCCTCCCTCACGTCCCGTCCTCACGACCCTCTCTCCCTCTTCTCTCTCAATCCTCTCGCAGCTCCCTCTCTCTCCTCACGCAGAACGCCCTCTCATCCTCTCGTTGAAATCAAGCTCGCCGGTACCGACCCTCACCTCCGAGCTCCTTCTCTTCCTCACCCTTCTTCTTCTTCTTCTCCAGCGCCTTCTTCTCCAGAGCGTAGCCGAGCCCCCTGCCGTCGCCGTGCACGTCCAGCCGAGACGAGCTCGTCGGCGCGCTCGCCAGATCTGAGACGAAACTGCCGCGCCTGTCCAGATCTAAAGCGAGAGAGAGACCTCGTCGTGCTCCGCCGCTCCCACGGCTGCAACCTCGAACCTTCCTTCGTTTCTTTTCCCTACGGTGAGAATCGCGACCACGTGAGGCCTCGGCCGATGGTGTCTCCGCGGTGGTCGGTCGGAATGCAAAACCGAGGCACTTTCCCCTTTCCTTCTTCTTTTACTTCCCCAGCACTATTTGGATCTGGACGTTTTGGAAACAAAAAGTAAAGAAATTAAAAGAAAAGATTTTAAAACCTAATCAAATTTAAATTAAAAAGGTTTCAACAATAGGTTTTAAATAAAAAGGTTTTGTGGACCGTTAAACAAATCCGGGGAACTTTGGGACACTGAATCACCGGACGTTTAAATCGGACTTAGGACGGGATTAAAAGCGGGAACGCCGAACTGGACACCTCGGGAACCGCGCCTCGAAACACCTGCCCTCGGAATCCGTGCATTGGGAACCCTGCCTCGGAACCCGTGCATTGGGAATCATGCCTCGGGATCAATGCCTTGAAACCTGTGTCTCAGGATCCGTGCATTAGGAATCGTGCCTCGGGAAACGTGCACCGGGTTCTGTGCTCGGGGCTCGGGTGCTCGAACCCGATTCGTCGTATAATCCTTCTTTTGGCCCGCTCGAGTTTAAAAGGCATCTTGTTGGATTGTACGTAACTTTTAAATTAACTTTGGAACCATTATTAATTATGGCTTTCCGTGTTAATATAGAGTCCGGCTTCGATCGTAGAGAAGACCGGAGGTAGCGAGCTAGGACGTCAGCAGCTAGGATAAGTAGCTATCTGTTCTTCTTGAGGTAGGGAACGTAGCGGATACCGGTTCGATTGTGGAAAGTTACTAGTATGCATATAGGTCGTTCTTACTTAATTTAAACGGTTAGAACTGCATGATTAGGATGTGAGGAACGAGTGAATTGAGGGATAGCTTACGTGCCATGTCGAGCCGTAAGTTTGGGATTTGTCGTGATGATAGAAATGCATGCGGGCCATGTCGAGCCCTTAGGTTGTGTGTTGCTTGATTTGCCTTGACTTGATTGAAATGCATGCTGTGTGATTTAGGCTCTGTTAGATCGAGAAGCATGTTGTGGTATTACTCGGTGTAATGTGTTGTGGTTATCCTTGGGCATGTGTGCCATGCGTGTTCTGCCATGAATCACTGCTTATGATATGGTCGGGTGGTTGATAGATCGACGTGACTGGTTTTGGTAAGATTGTTGGGCTTGGTAAGCCGTGTTTGAAATATGGCATTGCGATGCGTGTTATTATCTCGATGTTTCTTGCACGAGGAGTTGTATTCCGGTATGACACCTACGACCGAGGGGGTACGCCGATGTAGTGTAGTACCTAGGCCGACGCTATGGTCCCACGTATGCGCGGTCCCCCGGGTAGTGGTTCCGGTACGATACCTACATCGAAGGGGTATTCCGATGTGGGATATCTAGGCCGACGGTTTGTGTTGACACTTGGTGTCGTGTTTTGGCTCTGCGAGTCGTGCCCCGACGGAGTTCCGGGAAGATGTCTAGGCCGATGGAGATTCCAATGTGACGTATTGTGTTTGTTCCCCAAGTGTTTTCCAGGAAGATATCTAGGCCGATGTTGTGTGTTCCGGTGTGATATGATAGAGTCGGGCTGTGGACAACCGGCGGAGTAGGGGACTGCGGTACGGGACGTGTATGTGTTTTTACTGTTTACATTATGCTTGATGACCTGCTAAGTGTTGTGGTTGTAGTTTGTGCTTGGTCGTTTGAGTATGTTTGTGAGTGTGGTTTGGTCTTGAGTTGAGGTTTGTGGTTACGAGTTCCGTTGGAAATTAGTTGTGTGCTGTACTAGTATGCCCTAATTGGACGGTTACCCGTGGTGGTGAGCGCTTGCTTATAACCTTAACTAATTTTCCTACTGAGCGAAAGCTCACCTCCTTATCTTGTTGTTTTTCAGGTCCTGAGCGGGATGTGTACTAGTCGGATACTCGAGGCTCGGGAGCTAGCGAGGGTCCTAGACTAGCTTATCTAGAGACGTACTAGTCCTTTTATTAAACCTTTTTACTGGTTGTTTTACCGAGCTGTTGACTCGTGGTGATTTTCAGAGTTTTAAATTGTTATTAAAGGCTTGTTGTGGCTTTACTTTTATTTAAATTTATTATTGTTTTAGTTCACGTCTGGAGTCCGGTCAAAACCGGATTTGGGGCGTGACATAAGACAACCACCCGGACGGGTATTTAGATCCTTGTTCTTGTGTTTTGTGTTTATGTATTGTTTTTTTTATTCTCGAAATTAAGGTGTATCAAGATCATTTGGTCTCCACCTTACTTATATAGAAGCAAAGGTGCACCAATTTTTTTTTATTCTTACAGAACTTTTTAAGATTGCTTTATCAAACAGTATTTGGTCTCAACCTATACTTATGTAGAAGTAAGGGAGCACCTAAATATTTTGACCCCCACCTTGAGAGAGGCCCAAAAAGGACAGAGAGAAGCCCAATATTAATTAGGAATAAATAAGGATTGAGGTACCATTGTTGGGACTTGATTCCGGGTCACATGAACTCAAGTTCAAGTGCTTGACCAGTTGGACAAGCAAGCTTTGGTTGTTTATGTATTGTTGACAACTCCCTTCTATTATACTGTATTATAAGTGCTTGTTATGATTATCCTAATGTGTTGTATCACCTGTTTAAACAAATGGGGGATATCGGCCAAACTTTAGGATTGCTTGGGGGTTTTATCCCTTGATTTGTATGGTTGTAATATTTTGATATTAATGATATACAAGCCTTACCCTTTCTTCAAAAAAAAAAGTTGTTTCACCTTCCATTTTAGAAATCAAAGAACACACTACAACAATCAAATTTGGAATAAATAAAAAACAAATACAAAAAAATATAGTACGGATTACAGTGGCAGAAACAATCTAGCCAATTACCAAAAACCCACGTCACAATTTGATACAAACATCTCAAAAATTAAGCACCCAAAAGCGATAACCATTAGTCTCTTTTGGGGTTCGCTTAAAAATCCGTGTCCTTTTTTCCATTATACCATTTTTGTAATTATATGTAAAACGCATGCATATTTATATAGACATCTGTAATTATCCCAAATAATTATACGTCAATTTTTCAAAAAATACATAGATAAAATCGTCTAATCATGATGGATGGTGGTTAGAGCAATATAGTGTTGGAGTTCATAAAACTCTTAGTGTTGGTTGAATGATGACTATACATTTAATATTGTTTTTTTTAATTTATTAAATATAAAATTAAAATAGTAAATAATAAATAAAATTAAAATTAATTAAAAAAATAAATTAATAATAAAATACATTAAAAAAATAAATAAATTAACTACGTTAATTGTTCTATATTACAAGACAATTCTTATAGAAAAATCATGGAGGGTGGAGCTTTATGACTCATCTGATTCGTAATCCACTCAAAAGCGATCACATATGTGCTTAATAAGGTCAATTTGGAGTTTCCGGTGGGTGTTATCATTTCTGACCTATGATCGAACGACCATGTATTATTGGTAGGATAAGGACCCTTCTTGGTACCATCATTCAGATGGTGCCCAATCAAGTATGTCTAGAGGGCCCTCATAATACCATTCTTCAGCTCCTTGTTCGTACCGACCGCGTTCATCCTCTACAATTATGTTGTGTAGAATGATATAAGTGTGCATGATATCAACAAATGTCACCTGCTTCAAACACGAGCGGGCCGAAAAATTATGTGCCACCGTGTTTGAAGGACTCCAATAGCTCGTTCAATATCTTTCCGAGCACCTTCTTTGACTTTAGAAAACAATTTGTTTTCGTTGGGTGGGATGGCAGATCTGCTTCACAAACCGACTCCATGATGGGTAAGTATCGTCAACCATATAATAAGATCGATCGTATCGAGTCTCGTTGATCTCGTACTCCACAGCATAGTCGCGACCGACAAGAGCGTCTTTGAATAATTGGCTGATGTTTAAGATGTTTATGTCATTGTTCGAACCAGACATTCCGAAAAACGTAAAATCCACAAATTATGGGATGCCACAACTTCAAGCATTACGGTTGGACACCCGTGGTGATGTCCCCGGTCAAAGGCTCCTTGCAACGCTGTTGGCCATTTCTTCCACTCCCAATGCATGTAGTAAAGACTCCCAATCATGTTAGGGAACCCTCGCTTGTATCCTGATTCCAATAATCGCGTCAGTGTCCTCCGTAGTTGGTTTACACTCATACTCCTCTATAAAAACCTCAACAACGACCTTGCAAAACCGCCGTACACATTTGAGTATGGTACTTACCCCCAAGTCCTAGAGATTCGTCTGATCACCCGTACACTAGAATTTGTATCTTGGCAGTGCATTTTTGGTGCGTTGATAACCCCATGCGTCCTACAACGTCTGTAAGAACCGCCCCCGGTCGAACCGGTGATTTCTAGCCAAGTTTGACTTTCGGCCGGAAAAGTCAACCGAAGACTCCGTAAGTCACTCGGGGATTTTCCGGGGACCAAAAAGCTTAGCCGTCATCACGGTTGGCTTAATTGGTCCATTTCCTTTCGTTTGAGTATAATATTGGAAAATGTCAACTTTGGTCAAAATTGGACTTTTTGTCGACTAAAGCCTAATTAATTAAAGTGCTGTAATTTAATTTGGAGACTGATGGACCCTACTTGGACACATGTCCATAAAAGATTGGAAGAGAGGAAAAGGGGTGGTCTTGGACCATTATACCCTCCTCCTAAGGGCCTTTAAGTGGGAAAATATCTAAAGGGGCTTTTGGTCCTTTTCCAATTAGGTCTATTAAAGAAATTGGAGCAACAAATTCATCATTTGTGCTAGTGTTGGCCGACCATATAGAGAGAAAATAAGGAGAGGAAGAACAAGGGAGCCTTGAAGAAGAAATAGAAGATAAATGTGCCTCTTTGATCCAAGTTGTTCATCATCCCTTCTCCAAAACCCTCCCACCTTCATCATCTCATCTTCCTAGAGGTATGTGTGTTCTTAACTCTCCATTCCAAGCACTTCCATTCCTTGGTTTTTCCTTGTTTTGCTAGAAGTTGTTGGGTTTTGTTTGTGTTAGTGTTAGATGATGTTGCTGAGAAGTATTTGTTGGTGTTTGATTGAAATCCTTGGGTTTTATTGTTTTTTGGAGTTGGACCTAGTTTGGATTGTTGAGGTTTTGATGATTCCTACCATGGGTAGAGGAGCCTTGGAGTTAATTATCTGTTTTGGGAGTTTTGATTGACTGAAAATGGAGTTTGGAGGTGGTTTTTCGGGAAAAAGGGGATGGAGGTTGAAGAAGGGCGAATCTGCCAAGAACTGCCACGGATCCGTGACGGATACCGTGACGGGAGACGTCACGGCTCCGTGAAGGATTCTGTGACGGCACACGTCACGGTTCCGTGATGTCATCTGTCACGCCCCAATTTCAGTAAACCGAACTCGGGACCGAACATTTAAAAACATAAAAGCACTAGAAACCTGTTTTGAATAAATACTTTGAAATTACCAATTAGTTATAAAAAATAATATTTACAATACAAAAACGTCCCAACAAAAGGACAAGGTACAAATATCCGTCACTAGACTCAAAATATAAAGACCGGACTCCGCTCCTAGCTCCACAAGCTTCAAGAGCTCACCTAGTCTGTCCAGTGATCAGTACCTGTAGGAAAAGCAGCTAGGGGTGAGCGTTCGCTCACCACCACAGATAACATACTGACTATGGCATAATTAGCAGACAAAGCCAGTAACACCAAAACCAAACCCAACACCGGGACTATAATCCCCAACTCAAGTACTCAACTGACCCACAACCCATTACCTTCCACAACATACTCAACCTCAAACTCGTAATGTAAACCCGACCCAACCATTTATGACCTCCTCCAAAGACACGAACTCGGATCAGGCTAGCCAAAGAATGCTCACAACCTGCCGAGACTCGAACGCGGATCAGGCCAACCAAAGAATGCTCGTAACCTGCCGAGACTCGAACACGGATCAGGCCAGCCAAAGAATGCTCGTAACCTGTCGAGACTCGAATTTGGTCAGGCCAGCCAAAGAATGCTCGTAACCTGCCAAAATCCACACCACTCCCCGACACGAAGTCGGGTTACTAACCTCGGGCAAACACAATCACAATCACAAGCAAAGCTCAACAAACAGTAACCAGACCAGTTCAACACTCCCCGGCACTCATGGCCACTCAAGACTCTGCGGTAAAGACTCGGGTTCAACAACCCCACGGGCCCTCATGGCCTCCCAAGACACACCAACTGTAACTCACGGGCTCAACAACCCCACGGGCACTCCTGGCCTCCCAAGACATCCCAACAGTAAAACACGGGCTCTCATGGCCACTCAAGACACCACAATAATACACGGGCTCTCATGGCCGCCCAAGACACCAACAATAAAACACGGGCTCTCATGGCCGCCCAAGACACCAACAATAAAACACGGGCTCTCATGGCCACCCAAGACACCAACAATAAAACACGGGCTCTCATGGCCACCCAAGACACCAACAATAATACACGGGCTCTCATGGCCACCCAAGACATAAATTAAACAGTCAACCTCCGGGCATGGTCATATGCCTTCAGTAATTCTAATATCGCTAAGTTCTATGTTCCTACGACACTACTAAGTGTCACATGCTTTTATCATATTCGCTACGTCCCGTATCATGCATTTCTAATATTCGATAACCTACTTGACCCACGACACCTCGGTGTCACATGTAATTCTACTGTTAACTTTTCCTAGTCAGGGCCGAGATCCGACTACTTTTCCCTACCTCGTATATAACTCCAAAAGTGCTCAACTAAGCCCCGGCGTGATCCTAGTCACTCGCCTAGCTTCCCTTTGCCTCGGTCCGCAGCACGATCTAAAAGAACACAATTTTTAATACACTTTAAACTCGCAGGAAAATAAACTGGAATTTAATAAACTTAACGCCCAAACGTAACCCCAATAATGTCGACCACTCCCAAACTTCCCAATTACTCAACATTGTCGATAAAGGACCCGTAAAGGCCCGATTCGCCCGACATGGCGAATCTTCCCGGGTTTTGTAAATGCCCTTCCGGGGCTCCAAAAATTCCCGTTTTCATTTCTACGGTCTTAGAATAATTCAAGGATCCCAAAGCACTTGACGGAATCAAATTCCGACTTCCGAGTCAATTAATTAACGTTTAAAGTTTCTAAAACCCGTTAATTACAACTTTTCCAATTTAATTCCAAATTTCGATTCGGTTAAGGATAAATGGTCCGGGGAACGTTTTAAACCACCCGAACACAAAACCCGATCACCCGAGCACGTGGGCCCCACACGGCCCACTTGGCCGTGGGCCCTAGGGTTCAAAGTGGGGCTCGGCCACCATGGTGGTGGCTGGTCCCAGCTCCGGCCAGCCACCCCATGGCCGGAGCTCTTCCCGAGCTTCCGGTCACCGGAAAACGTGCCCCTTCGCCTCCAAACACCTCCAAAACGTCTCCAACAATTCTCCCAACCTCAAAACACCCTAAACTAATAGTTTCACACAAACCCTAACTTTCAAAAGTTAACAAAACGACGATCGGTTTAGGTCTTACCAAAGAGGAAGAAAAGGGGAAGTTGATTGCTCCTTGTCTTGAGACGATCCAAGGGTTGGATACTCTCCAAACCCTAGTTCTTCCTCCTTCTCTCTTCTTCTCCTTCTCCTTCTCTCTCTAAACTCTCTCTTCTCTTCTCTAAAACTAACTCTCTTTTTTTCTAATTTCTTTTCTCTTTTTTTTGATATATGGCCGGCCACACCTAGCCCTCACCACTCATTTTCCCCCCAAAACTAACACCATCACTTGTTGGACAAGTGGAAAGGTGGGTCCCACACCTTTTGGAAAATATCTACTAGATATTTTCCAATCAGATTCGCGAAAATCGGACGTTTCGGGCCCCGAACGGGCACTTTTTCCAAGAAATTACGAAACTTGACGGACTACAAGGAAACGGCTCAACTAAGACCGTTGCGACGATGGCTAAGCTTTTTGGATCCCAGACGGTCCTCGAATGAACCAAAACGTCGCTCGGTTGACTTTTCCAGCGAAAAGTCAACTTTTCCCAAATTGATCAGAAAGTTGCCCTGAGTCCCCCGGAACTCATCTTGTTCAATATCGGGGTCAACTTAAGTCCGGTATGACCCTCGGGGGTCAATTTAGGTTAAATTAAGTGTCTGTCTTAAAATTTTTAAATTTTCCTGTTTTTCGCAGGTTTGACTGGCGTTGACCGGAAGTGGTTATTACATCATCCGTGATGGGTGGTGTCACGGCTCCGTGACCCAGTCCGTGGAAGATCATTTTTGGGTTCTTTTGGGGTGTTTTTCATCAAATTCGATCTTTGTTATGAACTGGACTTTTGGGGATGTTTTGAGGACCTTGCTTGCTTTTTGGTTAGCCTTTAATTAGAGTTTAATTGTGTTCCAAGACCTTGGAATCGAGCTCGAGGGACGAAGACCACTCCGGAACCCGTGTGAAGAACGGAGGAGAGGCTAACCGAACTTTACAGCAGAGTATTATTAGAGGAAGACCACAAGGTAGGGAAAGTCCTAACTCCTCGTGCATTTCAATACTAGTATGCCTATTAGGTTAATAAAATTGGAAAGGTCCTAGAATTGCATATAGGATGTGAATAACTAGAATAAATTTCTTTCAATTACTAATAAATGGACGTGTCTAGTAAGCATGCGTAGGATATGAATCACTAGTTTAACTCGCTTTCAATACTTGGGAATTGTTTTACTGGTAGAGAGGCCGTGATGAGCCCTCAGATTAATGGACCATACTTGGACACATGTCCATAAAAGATTGGAAGAGAAGAAAATGGGTGGTCTTGGACCATTATACCCTCCTAAGGGCCTTTAAGTGGGAAAATATCTAAAGGGGCTTTTGGTCCTTTTCCAATTAGGTCTATTAAAGAAATTGGAGCAACAAATTCATCATTTGTGCTAGTGTTGGCCTACCATATAGAGAGAAAAGAAGGAGAGGAAGAACAAGGGAGCCTTGAAGAAGAAGTAGAAGATAAAGGTGCCTCTTTGATCCAAGTTGTTCATCATCCCTTCTCCAAAACCCTCCCACCTTCATCATCTCATCTTCCTAGAGGTATGTGTTTTCTTAACTCTCCATTCCAAGCACTTCCATTCCTTGGGTTTTTCCTTTTTTTGCTAGAAGTTGTTGGGTTTTGTTTGGGTTAGTGTTAGATGATGTTGTTGAGAATTATTTGTTGGTGTTTGATTGAAATCCTTGGGTTTTATTGTTTTTTGGAGTTGGAATTAGTTTGGATTGTTGAGGTTTTGATGATTCCTACCATGGGTAGAGGAGGCTTGGAGGTAATTATCTGTTTTGGGAGTTTTGATTGACTGAAAATGGAGTGTGGAGGTGGTTTTTCGGGAAAAAGGGGCTGGAGGTTGAAGAAGGGCGAATCTGCCCAGAACTGACACGGATCCGTGACGGGAGACGTCACGGCTCCGTGAAGGAGTCTGTGACGGCACACGTCACGGTTCCGTGATGTCATCCGTGATGGGTGGTGTCACGGCTCCGTGACCCAGTCCGTGGCAGATCAGTTTTGGGTTCTTTTGGGGTGTTTTTTCATCAAATTCGATCTTTGTTATGAACTGGACTTTTGGGGATGTTTTGGGGACCTTGCTTGCTTTTTGGTTAGCCTTTAATTAAAGTTTAATTGTGTTCCAAGACCTTGGAATCGAGCTCGAGGGACGAAGACCACTCCGGAACCCGTGTGAAGAACGGAGGAGAGGCTAACCGAACTTTACAGCAGAGTATTATTAGAGGAAGACCACAAGGTAGGGAAAGTCCTAACTCCTCGTGCATTTCAATACTAGTATGCCTATTAGGTTAATAAAATCGGAAAGGTCCTAGAATTGCATATAGGATGTGAATAACTAGAATAAATTTCTTTCAATTACTAATAAATGGACGTGTCTAGTAAGCATGCGTAGGATATGAATCACTAGTTTAACTCGCTTTCAATGCTTGGGAATTGTTTTACTGGTAGAGAGACCGTGATGAGCCCTCAGATTAGTTTTGTTGTGTTTGCCTCACATGTTTGGTTGCCTAGTTTGAATAAGCTAAAGAGTCTAATGCAACTAGATTATTTGAATGTTGAACTTGACTGCTTAATTGCGTATTTGCTTGAATGCCTGAATGCTTAAATGCTTGAATGATTGAATGGAAGATCGAGTATGACTGATTGTGCCAAACGGTACGATCATGTGATCGATGGACCAATGGATCGTGGTTGGTAAGTAAACGGGTAAGCGTACGGTTGTGTTGATTCTTGTGGTGTGTTGTGATGAAATTGTGAACTGTTAAGCTGGGGTTGCTCCTTGATTGTTTTAGTGCGTTATTCTCTTGTGAGTCTTTGAGTTGAGATCTATATCGGTATGGCACCCACGCTGCGGGTGGGGTAGTGCCTGTAAGGTACCCACACCAAGAGGAATGTTGGTGTGGGGTAGTACCTAAGCCGATGACTTGGTATCCGGTATGGTATCTACACCGAAGGAAGTACCGGTGTGGGGTAGTATCATAGTCGGTATCCGGTATGGTACCTACACCGAAGGAAGTGCTGGTGTGGGGTAGTATCATAGCCGGTGGATTGGACCCTGCGGGGCATTGGTTGTTGGACCCTACGGGGCAATTGGACGGTTTACCCTGCGGGGATTGATTACTTGTTATTTCACCGAGTGTATGCGTCTTGCGGGAGCATTACCTTGGTTCCCTATGACATATGGTCCTTTGGAGACGTTTTCGAGAATCCCGACGATAAGCGCCCTCAGGGGTTGTTACCGGTATTCTCGACGTTATACGTCTTTGTGATGTCATGCGTCTCCTCTGGACCGAGGAAAAATCCGACATGACACAACGAGTATTGTGGATCGGAGGGTGGTGACTTCATGTCCCACGACATTACTTGAACACTTTATCTTCTATTGATTATTTAAGAAATGCATTGGTTTCCCTTAATTTCCCTATGAATATTATTGACTCTTTGAAATTGTATACATTCGGTTTACCTCCGTATTTCATCATCTGTTTGGTTTCTAGTCTTATTAAGTTTTGAATAAACTTATGAACTCTTGTTTTTTAAACTGAAAGGTCGCCTTGGTTATGCATTTTTCCTACTAAGCATAAGCTCACCCCTCCTGTCTTTGTGGTGTTTCAGGTGTTGAGCGGGAGTAGTACTAGCCGGACTCTCGGAGCTTGAGAGCAGTTGAGGGTTTAGCTAGTTTTAGAGACGTGTACCCCTTTTTATGTTGGATTTGTACTTTACTGGCTGAGTTGTGACTCTTTACATTTTGAAGGATTTATATCATTTGGAACTTTATTTATTTTTATTCTTCTTGTTTAGTGTAAATCTTTAGTCACGTCTCGAGTCCGGTCAAAACTGGATTTGGGGCGTGACAGCGTCCAACTTCTAAACGAAGTAAATGTCATGCTTCGCTACATTTTCCATCATCCGACTAAAAATTGGTCGACGCCTGAACATATCGGGACATTAGTCGGTCGTGGCCGTCAACACGACCTTTGTTAATCTGTCTTTGGTAAGGTTCCACACTTTCGAGCCTTCGCCTTAATGCTTGGAACTTTGGCTGCATTCTCTCTATCTCTCTCCCAACCCTTCGCTAGATTCGTTCCGTCATTTTAGAACGTAGGCTTTTGAATCATCCATAACTCGAACAAAAAAAACGATCGAATTTGAGAGAGAAATTTTTGCGATGAAGAGAAATTGTTGGTGGATTGATGAATGAGATGAGAGTTATTTATAGATGGTAAAAATTGAATTTTTTGATGTTATTTAAGATTTTTATAATTAAAAAAAGAGCCATTGGAGAGCTAATGGCCGAGTTGCCCTATGACTTGTGCTGATTTGTCGGGCGCGATTTATGATTCACGCGGTTCACGTATGTGATCCGTGAATCACGATTCACGACTCTGATTTACGATTTAAAAAATTAGAACCGAACGATTCGTACGTCACAACGTACGATTTGTGGTTCGCGATTTAGTAAAACGTAACTGTAAATAATATTGTATACATCGTGCGACTCGGGGTTCGCAATTTAAATCATGAAGTGTAAATAGATGTACATGCTCTTGCTCAATCAATTCGTATAATATTTGGTGGTACTTGTATTCCTTAAAATGTAAACTCTAGAGTTGCCTATAACATCATAATTTAAGTGTTCTTCTCAAAAAAAAAAATTTAAATACTTAAAGCAGAATTAAAATAAATTATTCAGAGGATGAAAAAATGTCTTGGTCTTCCAATTATGTTATGGAGGTGGGGATATTTTTGAAATTAGTGTTTTACTTTAATGAGTCAAAGGAAGAAAGAGTTCAGTATCATTTCACTGAGTAGACAATTTAATTTGACATATTAGGATGTTAAGAAAGGCTGCATCTCTCGATTAAGGGTGATAGGATGCGCGTGGACACCACGTCCACCCAGGTAGAGTGGCTTTTCACTTTCCGAAAACATTTACTCAATTTCAACGGCTAAATGGGAACAACTCTTCAACACTACATATGCATGCGTGACACGGCAATTAGGCAAAACCAAAAAGGCCTCATAAAGACTGTACCGGAGGAGGAAATCAGGGGATCGCTGAAATGAAGATGAGCGGTCGGAAAATGTCGACGGCGTTGATACTGATGCTGGCGGCGGTAGTGATCGGCAGCTTGACGGAGGCGCAGGACAGCGACACTCCGTCTTGCGCGCAGAAGCTGGTGCCGTGCGCGAGCTACATGAACTCGACATCGCCACCGGAGAGCTGCTGCAAGCCTATAAAAGAAGCGGTGGCCACCCAATTGCAGTGCCTTTGCGACCTCTACAACACTCCCGGCTTGCTCGCCTCTTTCGGCGTCACCGTCCCTCAGGCTCTTCGCCTCACCCAAGCATGCGGCGTCGACCCCAACACCAGCAAATGCAAGGGTAATCCATCTCATCTTATACGAATTAACCCACAATTTTAAGTAATTTGTTTAATTGCATGTTAATTACAGATGATGCTCCGTCTCCGACGTCGGCGGTGCCATCACCCCCAGGTAAATTCATTAACCCGTGTCTTTAATTTAGCGGGCCATTTTTACAGTAAAAGATAAGGGTACTGGTCTTGAATAGTTATGACTCATCTCTGGATCTGGCGCTTTCAAATCAGTGCCTGTTAATGAAGTTGAACGGATTTAACCAAATGTTACTTTCTCTGCCATAGTAACATTATCTTGGATGCCAAACAGAGGATACAGGGTTATACCAATCCTTCCCTTACCATTAATTAGGAAATTATACAAGATGACACTTCTCTTTCTGTATTATAATTCTAGGCTTCTGGACAAACTTTGCACAACTGCATAATTTAAAAACTCAGTATCCCAATTTTAAGCATTGAACCCTCAAAAATCCATTTTTTTTATGAGAGTTTTCGGGTTCAGTCTGGCGCGAGGCTTTGCACCATTGCACATGCTCTAATTAACCCAATAGTTTAAAGATCTAACAGTAACTTAACTTTACTCCCTTTTTGTGACTAGCTTTGGAATGAATGTAGTGTTAGTGTTGGTTGTGAATGTGGATAAATCTTGCAGGAATAGCTGGAAATGGAGCAGGGAAAATGATGGCATGGCCTGGTATTTCTACATTGCTCTTATCTGTGGCTTCTGTGATGCTCTGTTAGATATGTAGGTGTAGAATGTTATTCTCATAGTCATCCCTCTGTTATTGTTAGGGAGAGTTAAGACTTAACACTAAGTAACCAGAAAATCATGATCATGGTCATTTCCTCATTTGGAAGTATTGTATCTGGCTTGATTCATTTGGTTTGGATGTTTTTATTACTTGTTTGTTTCGTATAACCTTATTATATTTATTCCATGTACCTTTTGCGTATTTTTTGTCGCATCAAAACAGTAACTTTAGTATGGAAATAGCTTCAGACAAGAAATAAGCAATATGACAATCCAGCCCGAGATAGAATCTGCATATAACCAGCTATCAATATAAGTTGGTTTGCATTTTTTATTATTATTGTTTGATCAGGATATATGAACATATAACTCCAGATTCACATTTGTTGGTTAATGATTATACATATAAACAGAGAGACACAAGGAATTTAAGTGTTTACGGAAGCTCTGATGTCTTATAATTGATACATATTGATATATGTGACCCGTTCTCTATAGCTTTTTGGAATAACCAACGGTATTTCATCACTTTTACAGACGACTATTTTCGTTTTGGGTACTTATACTTGGTACGTGAAAAGTCACAATTCTTAATTGTTTCTAAGGTCTTCAAAGCTAAAGTTGAGAATCAACGAACCAAGAAGATTAAAGCGGTCAAATTTGATTGTGAGTACTATGGTTGATATGACTGATCAGGTAAACAACGTCCAAGTTCTTTTGCCAAATTCTTAGAGGAGTCCAAAATCCTCCCACAATACCTAATGCCAAGACTACCTCGTATGAATGGTGTTGTCGAGTGACGAAACAGGACGTTAAAGAGCATGATAATAAGTATTCTTCTTTACCGAAATCACTCCGGGAGAGGCAATTAAGACTTCATGCAACCTACATACTGAAGAAAGTGCCTAGCTTGGAGAAGACGACATTGTTGAGGTTGTTGTCGTTTCAGGCATTGGAGGCGATCGGCCCGAACTTGGAGTTGAGGACCAGGTTCAAAAGGCCTTGGTCTCAGGCCCTAAGGGACAAAAGGCTTTGTTGTCCGATTGTGATAAAGTTGGGGACGCTTTTTCATCTTTGACTAGGCATGTTGCAAGTTCTGGCTTAGGATAGCCACTAGACGATGTTCTGGCCCATCAGAAAACCTTGGAAGATTGGGAGCTGGGCCTTGTTCAAGGGTCGGTTGTTTTGGTCCTGAATGCTGAGCCTAGTGCACTTGTTGTTGGGCCGGGGGAGAAGCCCATAGACGGAAGTCTAGCTTATGTCTTGGTAGCCCATGGCCTTGGCTCTCCTCGTTTGGGTGCGAGTGGTTTTGATGCCCCAGTAGATATTGGAGTTTCGAAGGACTTGATCCTGATTGTCGGGGATCAGGGTAGTCTTTGAAAAGACGCCTTGATTCAGTCCTCGACTTCTAGGGGTGGGGTAAATTAGAAGCATACCTCTGAAAGTACCGTGACCTTTACTAAGCATACAACACGGTCCATGAGTCGGGAAATGGATATTCAAGCTGCCCTTTTGCGACGGACATGTGGAATCAGGTGGCTCTCAAGTCTTCTAAGAGCACCTTCTCGGGCGTTAAGGAGATTAGCAATTAACTTTATGTTTTTCTTTTCCTTGTTTTTTTTTCTATTTTTGGGGACTACTCTCCATGGTTTTTAAGGTATTTTCCTTTAAGTTCCATTCTCAAGAACTCTTCTGAAATCGTTGTTTCTGGTCTTTCGACCTTGAGATGCTTTCTTACTTGAAAAGTATCTTCTTCTAATAAATTTATGTGCTGATCCCAGAAAAATATCATTTTTCAAGAGATGAATAAGAGAATAATGCAATTACATTTGGACTGAATTAGATATTCGCATTTGAATTGTAATTTAATTAAATATTTATATATTTGATTATGTAATAATTATATATTTTGATACGATCATTTTTACTATATCTAATAATTATCTACACATTCCTTTAATTAAATTTTTACAATCCTTTAATTAAATTTTTAGATCTGCCCCTGAGTAATCATATTGTAGTAACGATAGCACAAACCATATACAAACATGTCTCAAAGATGATTACAAATTTGCAGGACCAAAGTATTACTACATATGACACTGTAGATTTGTCAACCCTTTGCTATAGTTTATGATTTGAAACTTGTTGGTAAACATTTTAGATTTGGGTTTACGGTAAATGACAATGAGTTACGGACACATTTTTCGTTCAAAGAATTTTTTCTTTGTAGAAAATCTACATCCATGGTCTCAAGCATCGACCCTTCGTGAACAGGACTTGTCATTCTATCCCGATTTCAGGATCCAAGCAATTGAAACCTTCATAATTTTGCAAATCTATTGCGAGCAATTATCACAATTATGAAAGCCTTCAACAATTCAATCTTATGGATGGATCATTGTTAGAGTCTCTCATCCGCACATCATCCAGATTTGGATTCACACATCACCTTAGATGACAAGTTAGATCCTCCATTAAAAAAAACGTTCTTGCTCTCGTTTAATTTATTGTTTTTTCATTGACCAATAAAATGGTGTTCATATATATGGTTATAAAAACGGTTCATTGCTGTTGGTTGGTTTTGAAAAATTTGGACACATTTTTGAGGAACAAAATAGTAATCATTGACTTGAAATGTGCTTTAGAAAATGATTAAGTTAGTAAGAGCTGCCAAACAAATGTTAGGCTCATTTGTTTCGGTCTGCTTTTTTAAAGTATAAGCAATAATCTATTTCAATGCTTGGATTAATTATGACAATATATGATTGTAAGATGAAGCACGAATAAAAATTTATAAAATCATGTGGTGGCTATTGAAGACAAGGAAAGGGATATAGCACCTATTGAATCGGTCGTCAGCCGGTGAATCACTGACCTATCATCACCTCTTTTGTAACCACTCACTCAACTCAATCGTTCAGTGCTGATTCCTCCTCTATGGGAGTTGGAGTGGAGCCAACTCCTCTAATTCAAATAGGTGAGCTATCTTGCTCACATCTCAAAGCTTGAAACTATCTTTCACATTTTAAATGAGTTTTTTTTTTTCCAAAAAAAGACCTGGCTGAGAGAAGAAGTTGTATACTGAAAAGTATAGGTCGTTGGCTTGTCTTGGGTCCGTCGATTCACCGGTTCACATTCAACGAATACGCAAACAAAACTTCATGCTTTTCCACCTACCACCCTATCTTTGAGGGACAAAAAGGCATTTAGTGTTGAATTACATCAATTTTCCATCTTCATTAATTTTCTCATATGTCTCTCTCATTAGGTCTCACTTCTTGGACCTTATTCTGGCCTCAACTTCATTGCCATTGTCTTTGTTTGAGTGCGTCGGCTAATTCCATCCCATACTAGATGAGTACTATCTTTATTTATTCATTGCATTAGTATGTTGCTGCAATTGTTTAGGGTTAATTACAATCTTCTTTTTTAATATGAAAAATATATTAGAAGTCTGGACATCAGAGTCATGTCGCTACTATATAGACTCTTAACAAATCGTTCTGGTAAGCTTGTTAGCTGTTTTTTATCGTCATTTTCATGAATTCGAGTTGCTTATTCTTGATTCTTAACAATAGGTCTAGACTAAAATTTTGGTTAGGTGCAATGACAAGATGTCTCTCACCATCTTCGAACTTTGTGACATGCATCTTGTTTAAACAATACGCAATCAACAATAATGAACAAAAACAGAAAGGACACACAAGTTTTTTACCCAGTTCGGTGCAACATCGCCTACATTTAGGGGCACTCTGTCAATGGAAAAGTTTCACTATATTGTAATCAATCAGAACATACAAGTTTCTCAGATCATCCTAGATCAAACTTTAAGTTATTATTACAAGTGCAAACTTATCTCAGGGACTCTAACCTTGGTTGTTCCTTCATAGGCGATCGCAAGTATCTCCCAAGCGTCCTCGTACTTGTGCATGTATTGATTAATTTGAAGACATTATGATCAACACCGTTGAAAATCGCATTAAGAGCACGAGAGTTTCTCATTGATGCTTCATCTTATGCAGTACTCCAGTCATTCTCTGGTTTAGGCATAGCATGTTTTCCTTCCTCAACTTCTAGTTGTGGTGGCTTCCAACCATGAATCACGGACTTCAAGGTTTTGCTATCCAGTGATTTCGTAAAAGCACTCATTCTGCCTTTCTAGTAGCCATAGTTTGTCCCATCAAGCACATGCGGCTGATTTACAGAACCTCCTTCTCTCGAATTCTCCATTTTGCACACGCATAATCTTTCCCTTCAGGATCACACCTCTTAGAGTGGGTGTCCTGCTCTGATAAAAATTGAAATTCTAGTTATATGCAATGGCATGATGTCCCTCACAATGTTCGGACTTTGTGACAGACACATTGCTTAAACAATACGCAATCAACAATCATAAACAAGAGCATAAAGGACGCACAAGTTTGTTACCCATTTCGGTGAAGCATCACCTACATTTGGGGGCACTCTTTCATTGGAAAGGTTTCACTATTTTGTAATCAATCATAAAATACAAGTTTCTCGTATCATCCTAGATCAAACTTTATGCTATTATTACAAGTGAAAACCTATCTCAGGGACACCCTTGAATATGATATCCTCTCTGGATTCCACTCTTCGAGAGCCTGCATCAGATTCAGTTTTAGAGACATCCTAATCCATTTCTTCCCCAACATCTTGACCAACTAGCACATCCTAGAGCATATCTTCAAGCATTTTCTTCTGATCACGAATGGTTGTAATCTACTTGTCCATGAAGTTTATAGAGGCACATACCATCTCAATGATTTCTCCTTGACGACCTGGAGCTCCAGAGCTGCTACCTGTCACGCCCCAAATCCGGTTTTGACCGGACTCGAGATGCGAACTTAAATAAATAAATAACAAAAGGCAGTTTGAAAGAAATAAGTTCAAACGATGATAATAAACCGATAAAAGTAAATCAACAGCTCATAAATCCAGTACTGAAAAGTTTAGTTCGAAATAAAACAGTACGTCTCTAGACACTAGACAAGACCCTCGCCAGCTCCCAAGCACCAAGAATCCCACTAGCACAGATCCCGCTCAAGACTTGAAAAAAAAAACAAAGTAAAGGGGTGAGCTTTCGCTCCGTAGGAAAAGTAGTTAAGGTTATGAACATCCTTTCACCACCACGAGTAACCGTCCAATTAGGGCATACTAGTGAAGCACAACCCTAAAGACCTCCACATAAGTTTACCGAACACTAAACACTCTCGCAAGACCAAAACGACATTAAACAACACACATCGTCAAACGTCAAACATACAACACATAGCAGAACAAACACATAACTAGCACAGCAATTTCCAACATCACCGGCTATCACAGCCCGTCCCACTTATATCGTACCGTAACATACAACATCAGTCCCGATATCTTCCCGTCACGTAGACTCGGGGTAACATCCTTGACCGGTAATCCCTTAGTCGGACGTCTTCCCGTCACGTAGATTCGGGGCCTCATGCATACCGGACCGGCACACATCTCGGTCGTATGCCTTCCCGGACCACATAGCATCGGGGTAATGATCACACCAACCTCGTCCTCGATACCCTACACCGACTTACTCTCTCAGTGTAGATATCATACCGGACACGTCTCCTCTTGGAACACACATAAAGAGAATAACACGCATCACAATGCCATAGTTCGACCACGGTATACCAACCGAGCCAACTCATCACAACACACATATCGGTCTATCAATCACCCGATCATATCACAATCAATGGTTCACATCACATCACGCATGGCACACTTGCCCAAACATAGCAACAACAAGCTACACCGAGTATATCTTATTGTGACTCTTAATCTGATCAACGACTACAACACGCATCATGCATCTCAATCAACACGCAACCCTAAGGCTCGACATGGCCATTCTACCAGCACGACAATTCCCAAAGAATTGAAAGCGATTATTCTAGTGAATCACATCCTATATGCAACTAAGACTCTTCCATTTATTATCGTAATTGAAAGCGATTATTCTAGTGAATCACATTCTATATGCAAACTAGGACCTTTCCGGTTATTATTATTATCTTAAGGGCATACTAGTAACTTTCCGTAATTAAACCGGTATTCGCTACTTTCCCTACCTCAAACTCAAAAGTACTTCACTCCTAGCTGCTGACGACCTGGCTAGCTTCCTCCTCCACTTCACGAGATCCAACCGTCTACTCCTCCGTCAAGCTCGGGTCCAAAGTCTTGGAATACAAAACAATACTCAAATAAAAACTAATTCAGTTGCGTTTTTAACGATAACAACTAAATTAAGCCTGAAAGTCCAACATAGGCAAAAAGGGGAATTGGGCCGGAATGAGGCCCAATCCGGATGGCCCAGAAGCCTGGAACCCGGCCCCCGCAGCACACCGGCCCGATAACCGACCCGGCCCGCGCCACAGACCGGCCTAGAATCAGGCACGGTCTATGCTACACACCGTGCTGGACCCTGGCCCGATCCGTGCGGCACTCCGTGCCGGAACCTGCCCCGATCCGTGTCCCACTCCGTAACAGATCTGGGCAGACCCCCTTCTTCTTCCCCACCTTCGTTTTCCACGAATTTCAACAACAAAACTCCATTGATGAACTCATAAACTTACACTACTTCAATCCCCTCAATGGGTTTCATCAAAACTACTCAAAAACAATAGATTTCCATCAACAACTTCACTTCCATCCACCATAAACAACAACTAACATCATCAAACCTTAACCCAACCATTTCTAGCATTTCTCTATCAAAACCCATGAATCAAACTCAACCAAAACGAAAATGGATTTTAGGATTACCTTGGTAGTGAATAGTAGATGAAGAAAATGGAGTTTTTATGAAGTTTTGATGTAGAGATGAGCAAAAGTCCCTTCTTTTTCCCTTTCTTCTTCCTCAAGCTTCCATGGGAGCTCCTCTCTCTCCTCCCTTGACAATTTCGGCCACTAGTGAAATAATGGGCTGAAATGGGCCCAATTGGTGTCTTAAACCTAGAGAGAATGATCCTCAAACTACCTATTTGCCTTATCTCTCCTCAAGTGCAACCAACAAGGGTAAAAGGGTCAAATTGCCCCCATTTCTTCCCTTCCAAGCTAACATGGACACATGTCCATGTGGGGACCACTCCTAGTTCAAATAAATCCAGCTCACTTAATTAGTTAGGTTAAATCTCCAATTTGGACCGCTTTGACCGAAAACGACCCCGGGTTGACTTTTCCACAATTACAGTCATTTGAAAGGAAACGGCCCAACTAAGCTAACCGTAACGACGGCTAAGCTTTTGGGCCCCGGAAAGGTCTCGAATGACTCCCAGAGTCCTCAACTGACTTTTCCGGCAAACAGTCAACTTTCGTCGAAAACCTCCGGTTCGACCGGGAACGACAGGGGGCGGTTCTTACACTACCACCTTGAGAGATCTTGACAGATGTTCGGACATTCCTACGGACATGAGAGCCTTCAAAGTGTTTCTTGCTGAATGTGAGAAGAGCTGGTTTCTTTCCTTTGACATTATAGTCCTTCAGAAGTTTAGGATGTTGACTGAATATCATCCTAGAGATCAGGGAGGGAAACCTAATAAGAAGATACTGCATAGATGAGGTGTGCTAGTTCAACAGTAATGCTGGATCCATGCGAGGAAGCTACCTAGTTTTCCAATCCAATATGAAAGAGGATCGAGTAGATAGGTGTAAGCTTTGAAGAGTACAACTTCCCTTTGACATGCCAAAGCTTGTCAAGATTCCTTGTGATCTCATTGGCCACTTTGTGAAGAATTATTGGCCGTTGTTGAACACTTGGTGTAGGCCTTCCTAGGTAAGTATTGATGACCTCTTTAGTAACAGTGATCTCCTATCCTCAGAAAACCACCTTGTGGTATTCAGATTCCTCTGGATCATCAAAGCCTAAAGCAAGACTCCCAATGAACTCCGTCACTAGAAGAGGGTATAATTGGCCTATTTCCATGACAGTTCTGAGGATTTTCTCTACTTGAAGGACATTCATCACCTGCTCAATGTCATGATTAGAAACACAAGACATACTCGAAATCACAATTTCCTTACCAATTAATGAACATCGGGTAAGAGATGATCGAGATCAAGTCTCCAAGACGCCTACGTATCCTCCAAGGAATAAAGCCGCGTAGTTCTTAAGTTTGAGGACTCAAGAACACAACAAGGACATGGAAGAGATGGGGGTTCGGCCAAGCAAAGAGGAAGATAAGTAGATGAATCTCTAATCTCTCTTTTGCATGTTGTTAAGTCTTATGTGTTGCATGTTGAGATAAGTGTTTTCTATCACCTCATATATCTCCCATCAACAACATATTTAATTAGTTAATTAGGATAATGGAAGATAAAGTAATATTAGTTATTTAGTTAGTTATCGGAAGTTAGGTCCCACCTAGTTACTAACTAAGTAAGTTAACTAATCTAGTTGGAATCATTTAGTCAAGACTCAACTTGTTGGTTACTTGGGCCTTTGGTGACATAAGACACTCATGGGCCTCGTGGGTGGGGCACACGACTACTCCCAACCTGGCCATGCGACGCGTTCATCGTCTGTAACGCCTTCCATACCGGATATGTCCAACATTATCCGATGAGATTGTTCCCAAGACTATAAGTCTTGTCTCGATCTGTAAGATCCTAATTACTTACTGGCACATGACCCAAAACCCCGCTTTGGTCATGTCTCGTGTCAACGTTCTTGCTTGGCCATTCTCCATCAGAGTGTAATTGAGTTTCATCCTCCGGTGTGACCCTTATTCTTATGCATGTTAGTGTATCAATGTAAAATCTCATTTTACTTGGTCCTACATAAGTGGCAACTAACGAGACTTTAGTACTTCCTAGAACTGCATAACGAATAGACTCATATCGATTTTAACCCATTTTGTCGTCTATGTCATTATTCTTTTATCTCTAAATATCTTGATTGAGATAAGGTATAGAGCCGTTATCCTTACTATTCTCAATCACTGTTCCTTGATTTGTGAGATGATTGAATATATGATACCCAGTATCCAGTGCATGGCCATGTTATTCCTTCAGTCATTCTCAATGGAGCGACCGTAACGGATATCATTCCCATATAGTAGTGTGAGGGATAAATACTTTAGCCGTCTTTCGTGTCACTCATGCATTTCGTTCCCAAGCCAGTCCTGGCCGTTATATGGAAGCCCTATCACAAGCAACGTTGGGCTCAAGTCAAATTCAGTTGTTTACTGCATAATAATCACAAAGACTCCTTGGTTTAAGGATACATGACAAGCTACAACACTAAATATACTCATGACTTGATCTATGGCACATATTCAGGTTCGGTTGTCCAATATCATGTCCCATATGATATCTATGATCAGACTCTGGAATCTCATTCCAATTACTAATAGAACTGAAGCATAAAGATTCATCTTTCATACTAGTCGTTTCTAGTGAAGATTTGTTGATTAGGGACCCATAGAGTGTGATCCATCTCGATCTATGGTTCTAGTTCGCTAGGTAGACATAGATCAAAACACACTTCGATATGTTTCTCCAACACATAATTAATATGAAGTCGCTTTATTTTTATTGCAAACGTTGATCTATACATTTGGAGATTTACAATTGAGTTATGAGAACTAAGACTAACATATGGCTTCTCTTATCTAGTTAGTTTGTGCTTTCATAGGGAAGTGATAGGCCCGTACCGAGATCTGCATGTGTTGGAACAAGAGGGCCTCTAGTTGCATGCGAGGTCAGAGCTCGATGGGGAAGAATAGGAAGTCGCGGAAGGTCCATAGTTTGAGGCTTTGGATGACGTATAACGCCTTTTGTGTCAAGAAATAAAACACGAAAGTGGCATCGCCGATGATTTGAACCACCAGGCCCAATATTTTCCAGATGGCCTCCGTGAAGCCGCATAGATGCTTGTAGTTGTAGGGATTTTAGGTGAGGGGCGCGACCAACCAACACGTACCAGAGTCGAGTGTCGTCCGTCGCCAGTATAGAAGTCAATACAACGATAGCCTCCTCGTCATCATCATCGTTGAACATGAAGACAGACCCAAACCTCCCCTGAATAGAGTGAGGTCTGTGACCATCATGTCCAGATGCGCGGAAATGGTCGTGGACGAATGACTACCAAGGACAGACATAAGCGATGGAGAAGTAGAGGTGATGTGAGGAAGAGTGAGAGGAAAGGGGTGGCGTAGGAGGTGAGGGAGAACCTAAGATCACATACAATGGGGTGTGGTAGGAGCACTGTAGCACCCTCGTCGCGGGTGAAACCACGACCCCTTCCACGAGTGCTCGTCGTAGAAGACGTTTTAGGACGTCGCTACAATGGCGCACACCGCAGGATCCTGCAACGTCACGTAGAAGCGAGGTAGTGCCTTGTTAGCCCCAGCGAATAATCGTCGGCCCAATGACCTAGAAACACGTGGGAGCTGAATTTGGTTACCTGATTTTCTCTATATATTGAACTCTCTCCACTCCCAATTTTACTTATCTTATCCACAATAATTCCTTACCTCTTCTCACAATATTCTTCGAATTTTATTCTTTCTCGATAGATCAACTTCCAACAATGATAAAATTGACTGAAATGACTCCCCAATAAATGTTCAAATTTGAAGATGACGAATACTATTAGAATAATGTAAATAAATGATTTATATTTTACATCATCAAATGAATAAACGATGAGTTTCTAAGTATTTATTTAAATTTATCAAAATAGCTAGTCACCAGTTGCTACTGCTAATTAGTGATTATCATTACAAAACTAGTATAACAACTGATAGTTTGACATAAAAGGAAAATAAAATAAAAAATACTCTAACTATTAGTTCTAAACACTAAATACTGGTTTACAACCAAAAACTCTCTCAAGCCTTGAGAGCCTACCCTAGCCCTAGTCTGCTCTAGTCGTTATGGAGCTTCCGTCTACAACCACCACTCCTGCGCCGCTTGGGATTGTCGGTTTTACAGTCCCCGTTTTCGCTTATCCCATCGAACTGACATCCTCGCAGACCACACCTGGTGCAGGGATTAAATACGGATGGGAGTGGAGGAGTGTTCCATATCCCTCAGCGTCTTCGTTTCTCCCTGCCCCCTCACGGTTTCGTCGCCTCTCGGCCCGACTGCCATGATCCCCCGAACCCTTTCGCTGGTGTCGTCTGGCTCCCTGCTCCGGATGGCATGTCGCTTCCACCATCGCGTTCACCTCCCCTTCCGCGCGTATCGCCCCTATCTCTCCCATCGAGGATCTCTTCAGACCCTGGTTTGGCCTCTCTAGGATCGCTAGGATTCTCTGGACCGTGAGAATTCCCTCAACCGACGTCGGTCGAGTCTCATGTCCCATCCTTGCCTCCGCAGCATGGTGCCCTAAGACGGGTAGCACTGGTGCAGGGGGCTCGGATGCCTTCAGTTTTCCGTCATGGAGTAACGCATCGTCGGTCGAACCCTAACCCGTCTCCCCGAGCTCACCACAACCTTGCTCTGGTGGCTGGGTTGACGGGGACACGTCATGGAGATGCGCGTCCGCTGGTTGCTCCCCCTCGTTTCATGCATGTGGGGATGATTCAGGACGTGATGGAGACCTCGGCATTCTCCTCAGTCAAGATGATGAAAACCCGACTTCAATGCTTGGCTTCTGACCGTTATGGGGTGAGAAGGAGCACGGTGGAAGTCTCCTCTATGTTCGTCGGACGTGGTTAGATACGGAGGCGGAGACAGGTTTGGATACCTTTTAGCGCCGCCGGCCATGCCGCTGCCGGTGGGGATGAGGAGTCCCTACCTCTGGCCTCAAGGATGGAGGCACTGCTGCACTTCAATGCCGCACGAGGATCTCGCCCTCGTGTCAAACGCCCGGATGGGATGCCGCCGCGATCCTTCGGAGGGGCTAGTGGAGCTGGTGAGGCTTTAAGTTGGGGGCAGGAACCGGAGGCCTCAACCTTGGTGACAATGGACCCGATACCTAAAATTTGGTCATCTCAAGGGATGGGAACCGGGGTAACAATGAACCTGGTACCTAATCCGGACCCCCGAGCCCTTACTAGGGATGCCGGTCAAGGGATCGCGACAAGCCTCCCTGTGTGGTCCTATACGAGAGCCCCGACTTTTGTACATGGGAACATCCGGCGAGGGGTGGATGGACATCAACCCTCCACTGATTCGATTGTTGCCTTGCGGTCGCAGGAGTAGGGTGGAAGTGGAGGTGGTGGCTGCACCCACCCAGGAGCGCGTGGTGGGAAGGCTTCGACGCCACTAGCTTAGAGGACTGTAGCTACTGATATATGGGGAGGAATGGTGAATGCGTCTGGCTGGCACGTCAGCGGGGGAGATGCCCCATTGGGAGGAATGAGGAATCAGTGGAGCATCAGGGACTGGCCTCGGGAGGGGTCCCTAGATGATGCATTTCTTCCCACCACCACTACTACTATCAAGGTCCCTCAGGATCTCCGGTACCACGTTCTCCCCCCCCCCCCCCTCCCCGCGCTTTCTTTCTTTATTCATGGGGCGTCACAGTACCGTCCATGACGGTTCTAGTACTAGAAAGGTCAATGAACCATTGTTCGCTTATTCTCGATGCATTTCGATGTAGTCGTTCCCAATGATTAATAAATTGCTACTTGTCATTCAAAAAATGGTTTACAACCATGAATGCTCTAACCCTAAAGAGACAGTTGAGAGAGAGAAGCAAAGGGAAATATGAAAAACTTATGTTCCTGAAAATTTAATGTTATTTATTTGTCAAAAATCATTCGTATAAACATTTTTGATTAACCGTTTTTTAATCAAATTGAAACACTAAGTTCATATTTTATTTTTTGTCATATTCAAACAGTCAAAGTCATATCTCCTTCGGCTAGATCTCTCTCTCGGCTTGAGAGCCTACCATAGGCCTAGTCTGCTCGTCGCTATAGAGCTCCCATCTGCAGCTGCTACTACTCCGCTCGGCCCTGTCAGTTTCGTCATCCTTGTATTCGCCTATCCTATCCAGTCGACCTCGCAGACCACGCCTGGTGCAGAGTTTAACTACGTGTGGGAGTGGCTGGCTTTTCCACATCCCTCGGTGCCTCTTTCCATCCTCGTCTCTCCTGTGGTTCAGACGATTCCTACTCCGATCGCCATGCCTCCTCGTCCTCTCCCGCCAGTCTCGCCTGGTATCCCTCCGTCTGGTTTGCAATTACTACCACCACCACCACCACCCTCTTCTCTATCGTAGGGCTCGGCCCGACCTCCTTTGCCGGTGAGTTTTAATCGGGCGTTCCCTGAGATAGGGTCAATTGGAGCGCGTTCGTTTTAAATTTCGAGGACGAAATCCTTTTAAGGGGGGTAGACTGTAAAGACCGCCCCGTTTTAAAAGATTTAAATATTTTAAAACCGGCGTTTGAAACGTCGTGGTTGGAAATCGGGTTGAACATTGGAACGACTACAAAAGACTTTGAAAATATAAAAAAAGGGAGAGAAGGACCGGGCCTGAACCAGGCCCAGTTCGCTGTCACTCGGCCCAAAGCCCACTCGGCACAACCCTAAAGCTCCTGTTCACGCGTCTTCTTCAGTGACCACACGCGCTTCCCGAGGCACCTCCGCCGCTCTCTCTCTCGTTCTCTCTTCTCCCTCCCTCGATTCATCTTCTCTCTCTCCCTCGCACCAGACGCCGCCTCGCCTTCTCACCTCCGTGTACGAGTCGACCTACGCCATCACTAAGGCGGGACATCGCCGCCGAGAGCTCCTCACCCTGGGTCGTCTCTTCTGAGCTCGAATCAACCGCGCCTGCGACAGAGAAGAGCACGGGTCTGTGCCCTCTCGTCCCTTTCGACCTTCCACCGTCAGAAACCTGTCACGCCCCAAATCCGGTATTGACCGGACCCAAGACGTGACTTAGTGAAATTAAATAAAACATTAAAAAAAAGATGAATAAAATCTGAATAAGATGAAATAACATAAAACAACGGAGGTTCAAAACCCTGAGTCACAGCTCAGTCAAATACAATAGTCCAAGAATAAAGGTACGTCTGTACGAAACTCCAAATAGACCCGGGCCTCCGCGGGCTCCCAAGCTCTGTGTAACCCTCTAATCTAAATCATAAATAATACCTGTAGAAAACATGGTAAGAGGTGAGCTCGACGCTCAGTAGGGAAAAACACGAAAACTACCCCATTGCAGATTTACCAGAAAACCTTTCCACATTTTAAAGTATATTAAAAGGTTTGATACAACGATACGACACTTAGACTCTTTAAAGACAAAACCCCCTTTTTACTTGGCACTCATCAATCCAACCATACCAACTTTAACTCAACACCAACCATTTGAATAAGGCACACATCAAAGGAAATAATCCAATTAAGACACCCAATTACATTTCCAAACTACCCTTTTGACACTTAACAGGAGGAAACGACAACGAGAAACATGTAATCCAAATTAAACAACATTCACTTCACCTGACCACAAACTATCACTAAAATCCTCGTCCAAAGCCCATTCACAACTGACTCATGGATAGCCACAAAGACGACGCTTTAACTTACACGGAAGCCACACACATGAACTCATCATCAAACAATCAAAATCAAGTCATTCGCGGTCACACACAACTCATAACAAGGAAAAATACCCATAGCCACAACACAACGATACTCATTCAAATTCAAAGCAATCTCAAACACACAACTCGTAACCATCGCACTGTCTAGGGAGCAACCCGCTCGGCCTGGCGCAGCCGCACAGAACTTCCCCAACACAAAGTCGGGATAGGCGGTCGACCTCATCGCGGAACATAGCGTTTTACCGATCGACGGAAGGCAGGGAAATCGCCTCTTCGCTGCCTCATCTCTCGCGGCATCGCGGAACAACCTCATCGCGGCACAACACAGCGTTTTACCGAGTGCTAGTCGGAAGGTAGGGAAACCACCTCTTCGCGGGACACAGCGTTTTACCGACTCACAGTCGGAAGGTAGGGAAACCACCTTTCTCATGTAACCAAAGTACCATAAACGCAACACTTTACTGATTACGTGCCGGAAGGTACGATACACCTGACGGAAGTACATCTCTCACACTTTACCGGCCGCACATCAAAACAATCACACTCGCACTCACAAACAGGATCACAATCACATTCTGAAACATGATCACAACTACAGATAACCACGGTACCACCACCACAATCATGATCACGTCGGTCTATCACCCACCCAACCATATCACAACCACTGATTCACATCATAACAATCACGACACACTTTCCCACACATAGCAACGACATGTTACACCGAATATAATATGCTTTGACCCTTAATTACACTCACAACTGTTCCGCACTTACCATCACTTATCGACACCACACTCCACGTGGTAACCCACCGACTTAACCGGTATTCGTTCCCCAACATCCCCAAATCAACAGATTATATAAACAGGAATACAGTCACCCAATCACTAATATGCATCACCAAGTTCAACTCTACTCGTTTCCATGTTCGTTACATATTTACCGTTCAAGCATCACAGAGCACACAACAAATACATTCAGCAAACAATCCTACAGGCACGACATGACCCGATTCTACCAGCACTGCAATTTCCCAGGACAGTAATCGTAAATGTTTACAGTTTATATATCTAGCTAGTTATTCACGTCCTATATGCATACTAGTTCTTTAACCGGTTATTAATTTTCACTATATGCATTCTAGTACATCCGTTTCGAGGTAATCCCTACCCCAGTCTCTATCTGGGTCGCCAAGCTGCTGACGTCCTGGCCAACTCCAGTCTTCTCTGTGCTCAGGGTAAAGGCCTGGTTTTACACAAAAGGGACGGTCATCAGTCCCGGTCCAGTCCGTAACGGTTCTCAAATTATTAATTAAGTCCAGTAGTTTGTTTGTCCAGGCGTCCATTAAAAAGTCTAATAAGTCCTGGTAATTATCTGATTTTAAATCCAATACTTAATTAATTAAATTAATTTAAAGTCCTTCCCAGATCCGACCCGAGTTCGAAACCCGGATCTGACCCAAACCAGCCTCAGACCCGGACTTGACCCGAGCCCGACCCAGACCCGGATCCAGACCCGAATCAGGACCCGGACCTTAGATCCAGTTCAGGCCCGAGGCCCAAACCACGTATGGCCCAAGGCCCAGACCAGAGCTGAAGCTCAAGGCCGGAGTTTGTTCCTGGCCCGAGCCCAAGCTCGCTCAGGTCTGAGATGAGGCGGCTAGGGTTCCGGCTCCGACGACGGCGGCGGCGAGGTTGGGGTTCTCGACGGCGGTGGAGGCGTCAGAAGGCTCGGGACAGGCGGAGGAAGGTTTCTTGAGCGAGGCTGGAGCCTCTCCGGCCAGATTTGACACCGTGAAAACTCGTCGGCGTAGAAAGCTCCAGATCTGAAGCGCGCGACTCCGGCGAACCCTTCCCGACCAGAATCGACCTCCTCGAGCTCACGTGGGTGAGAAACTCTGGGAAAGGGAACATGAGGGAGGTGAAAAGGGTCGAGACAGCAGCTCACCGTCTCAGATTCACGCGGTTTCGGCGAGGCGAAGCTCGAGACGTGCGCGGCGGCGCTGGTTCGCGATGAGTCTAGGATGAAGAAGATGGAGGCGAGAGGGTTTCTGGGTTCTGAGTGTGAGGGAGGGTCGTCTGTGTAAGTAGCAGGAAGGAGAAGAGGAAGGGAGAGCTCCGACGACTGGTTCGAGACGGAGGCGACGACGAGAGGTCGGAGATGAAGAAGAAACGCGAGAGAGAGAGGGAGAGAGAGAACGAGGCCTCAGGTTTCGTGCACAGAAATGGGAGATGAAGCGGCGCGAGAGGGTTTTGATCGCTAGGTTTTGAGTGGCGTGGGTCTTGGGCCAGCTCTGGCGCGCACGTGCGTTGGACCTAGTCTTGCTCGGCCAAAAGTTGAGTCTGATCAGGCCCAAGCCTGATCTCTTCAAATTCCTTTTTTTTTATTTCTTTTGATTTCTTTTTTTTTGAATTCGATTCCAAAAATAAACCAATTTACCAACCCGCGACGATCCCACAAAGAATTTAAAGCGATAAATTCATCGGTCTTTACAAACCCTCCCTGACGAACTCAGTTTGGTTGAGATTCGCCGCATGAGTAACCCGCGTTGGGTCGTCTCCAGCCACCAGAATCACGGGATTGACCTCAATGGAGTCTTCACACTTCTCCCGGCGAGTTCTGAAACCCCTTCGAGCCTCCCTAACGCCACCGCCCCTATCTCGAGCTCGAGCAACCAGACCTGACATAACCAGTCTTGCGCCTTGGGCCAGGTTTGAGGACGGGCCTTAGGCCGGACAAGTCCAGGTTGGGCCTCGGCCAGGCTAGACCTCGGGTCAGGCCTAGGTCCTACAGTTCGGGCCTAAACCCGGGTCTGGACTGGGTCAGGGTCGGGTCTGGGCCGGGTCCGGGTCAGGCTCGGTCTGGCCGGGTCGGATCCGGTTCGGATTCGGGTCTGGATTCGGATCCGGGTCGGGCTTCTTAATAATTTAATCTAAATGATTTAAAATTGGATAATTAAAGGACTTAATGGACAAATCAGAGGACTTTTGGACTACCGGGACTGATTGGACTTTTTACCTGTTAAACCCAGACTTGGACTTCGCCCGAGAAGACCGGAGATAGGCCCGGACGTCAGCAGTTAGGAGACGTAGCTGTTGGTTCTTCTTGAGGTAGGGAAAAGTACTAAACTCATCTGGTAATTTAAATAACGCTAACAGTATGCCTATAGGATAATAAAAACCGGAAAGGTCCTAGTTTGCATATAGGATGTAATTCACTAGAATAACCGTTTTTCAAGTATAATAATAACAGGACGAGTCTTAACATGCATATAGGATGTGATTCACTAGTTAACCGCTTTCAATATGTTGGGAAATTGTCGTGCTGGTAGAATGGCCATGTCGAGCCTCAAGGTTGCTGGTTGATCGTATTTACCGATGGTTGTTTGTGTTAAGGTCGATGCATGCTCCGTCTTTCGGTTAATTTAAGAGTCATACTAAACTAGATGAATTAAGTTGATTGGTTGAATGAATGAAATGAATGCGATGTGATTGGTTGAATGGTTGTTTGAATGTGAATTGGTTGTGCCTAAGGATATGATCGGGTGAGTGATAGACCGATGATACGTGGTTGGTAAGTTATACCAGTAAGCTTGGTTGATAGTATGAGTTTGTTGCGTTGTGCCCTGTCGGAAATTGTGTGCCTTTGATTGTTTACTTGCCGAGGGTGTTTCCGAGCTGATATCCGACCGAGGGGGTAAGCAGATCCGATACGTTTACATTGTTGTTTCACCATGATGCTACGTGTTCCGGGAAGTCCTAGACCGAGAGATATTCCGGTATGGTGTATTATTGTCTTATCCGATGCTACGTGATCCAGAAAGACTGGTTCCACCCCGATGCTACGTGTTCCGGGAAGACCTAGACCGAGAGATATTCCGGTTTGGTATATTATTGTCTTATCCGATGCTACGTGTTCCGGAAAGACTGGTTCCACCCCGATGCTACGTGTCCTGGGAAGACTGAGGCCGATGGATGTTTCGGCACAGTATTTTATTGTCTCATTCCGATGCTACGTGTTCCGGAGAGACTCACCTTCCCCCAATGATCTATGGTCCTTTGGGGATATTTAAGGGACTTCCGAGAACGTGCGTTCCTAGGGAACTTTTCCGGAAATCCCGATGATACTGTTCCTCCAAAACGAGGGGCATTCTGACATGATGTACCAGTCAGTGTACGGATCAGAGTCGCGGAATTCGATGTTTAATATTTCAGTACTTGTGCGCTTCTTTAGTTAACCCCTTGATAAAATTGTTCTCTTTCCGTTGATATCCTTGAATGTTATATTCTCTAAAGTATTACATTCTTTATTTTCCGTTGATTTCCTTGAGTATTACCTGCTTTAAAGTGTCACAATTTTTATTGATCTATATTTAAAGCACCTTTTGATTAATCATTCTAATTATAAACTTTGCATACTTGTACTGATTGGTTTTATGCTTGGGAAAACTACAAATACCTACCCAAAACCATGATCATTTAACCGATGTTTACTCTGAAGTTTAAAGTTAATTGATGCATACCCTGAAGTTACGACTTTTAACTAAAAACCCATTTTGTCAGCTAAAATGACGA
This sequence comes from Erodium maritimum, assembly GCA_963921825.1. Lineage (NCBI taxonomy): Eukaryota > Viridiplantae > Streptophyta > Magnoliopsida > Geraniales > Geraniaceae > Erodium > Erodium maritimum. Next base: position 61,929,154 of record OY997593.1, read on the forward strand.
AAATACCCTCAATGATTTTTTTTAAATAATTTTTTAACATATAAATGAAGTGATTTTTTAAATAAAAATGAAGTCATTTAATAAGTAAATATATAAATATAACAAAAGTAATTTTTAAATAATTTTTTTAACATAATTATTGAAGTGTAGTTGAGGGTATTTTCGTCATTTTGGCTGACAGAGGGGTTTTGAGTTACACTTCCGAAACTTCAGGGTATGCATCAGTTAATTTTAAATTTTAGGTAGGCATCAGTTAAATGGGCATGGTTTTTGGTAGGTATCGGTAGTTTTCCCTTTATGCTTTAACGGGGGTTTCTTTTACTTTACTGCTTTTTCCTACTGAGCGTAAGCTCACCCCCTTCGTGTTTTCTGTTGTATTACAGGTTTCTTTGATGAGTAGACTGTAGGATGTCTCAGGGCCCGGGAGCTCACTGAGGGTCTGGGAGTTATCTTGTTAGAGACGCACCGTCGTTTGTTTAAAACTATGTCGTATTGATCTATGTTGAACTTTGAATCTTCGGTTGGAATTATTTATGAGTTTTATTTGGAGTTTTACTTTATCAAAATTTATCTAATTAATGTTATTTATCATTATTTTAGTTCACGTCTCGAGTCCATGCAAAACCGGATTTGGGGCGTGACAAGTTGGTATCAGAGCCTGGTTTCATTTTGAAATTGTGTTTCAAAACCTCGGACCGTATGTCAATTAGGTGTGTATAGTTAGGTTGTTAAGTTTGAAGTGTTTGTTTAAGTCTTATCTTCTTTATATTACCCCTTCTGCTTTACTTAAGTTGTATCTTGCTCTCTGTTTTGGTGTACACCTTAATGGATCTATGATGCCGACCGGTTGAGATTGAGGTTGGTTTAACGAGCGATGCTCGGGATGCTTATGACGTGTTGGTTGATTTATCGTTAAGTGAATTGCCGCTTTGGCCCACCGTTGTTGGTTTGGAAAGTTGAATTGTCGACTTGACCGAGTAGTAAACGAAATTTATTGAGAACCGAGTTGTATATTTTCGATGTGGTACAGTGGTGTTTGTGTGATATTTTTTGTGTGCGTTATGTGATGGGCGCCGTGTACGGCTTGTTTAATAGATGTCCCGCTTAAGCGGATGGTTAATGAAATATACGAACGGGTTATACCGAAATTTATGCAAACTGAAGTGTTTGTAATATCACGGGTTGACTCAGGGGCGCCACTGTAGTCGACCATGATAGGGGGATGTCAAGTGGTTACAACGAGATTCGGGGACGCCTGAATCGGGTTGTAACGACGCGAGATCGACATGAATGTTGTGATGAAAAGAGAAAAGTGTTGAAAACCTAAAAATTTGAAATAACACTATGATTTGTGAAATTGTTCTGTGCTGTGATCTTGTACCCCATGCTATGGGAAGATACCCGACCGAAGTGTATGCCAGTCTGGTATGTTGTTTGTGTGACTTGTTTGAAGTTGTGCCTCCTGCGGGAGTTGGTTGTTTCGTGTGAATTATTTCTATGAGACGCACAAGTGTGCGGGCTTCTCTGCTTATATGAAGTATTATATATGACTACTAAGCCTCAGTTTACCGTTGGTCCGAGATTGTCCCTTGTGAAACGTGTGTGAAGGTTTTTGCTTTAAGTGAATTGTTATTCGAAATCCGCGAAACTGAACATGTGCGTTATCCATGCAGTGGGTACACGACATGTCTCACGTCTACTTTCCGAGAGGCATTAGAGGCCGCCCAGCCGGGGGCCAGGGGCAGCCACCCGTCATTCGGCAGGCATGTGCAGCGAGTGCCCAGGGTGACTTCGTTGAGGATCACGTGAGAGTATCTTTTGCGACGTCCCAGTTGGAGGGAGATGCATACCAGGAATGGTATCACGAAGAGGTACGAGTTGGGGATGATTTTCATTTGCTCAGAGAACGGTTCCTAGAGCAGTATTCCCCATAGTCAGCCCGGGAGGACGGGCATCAGCAGTTCCCGGAACTGCGTCAGGGGGGGGGGATGTCGACCTTTGAAGTACGAGACGAGAGTTACTTCCTTATCCCGCTTTGCACCGGAGGTAATGCTGAACGAGATTCACCGCTGTAGACGGTTTGAGGGAGGGCTTTGCCTCACGTTTGTGGAGCAGGTTACTGTAGTCAAGACCCGGGTGTATTCAGAGCTGGTGGATCAGGCACCAGTAGTGGGGCGACGCTTCTGTGAGACCTCCAGAGCCCGGGGGAGCAGGCTGAGACCGAGCGGCTTCTTAGGGCCGACGGAGGTCCGTGATCCACAGAGGCAGAGGACCTGAGGATTCTTTCGACCTCAGACTTAGTCTGGTAGGGCAAGACAGGACGGGTCGTTTGGCGTCGGCCGGACCCGCTACATCGGAGCGACCTCCAGTATATTACTTTTGCCATCAGTCAGGCCATCGGAGCCAAGATTGTCCGAGGGACGGCACGCACCGATGCCGTAATTGCGACCAGGTCAGACACTTGGCGAGACAATGCCCTGTCTCAAGTAGAGAGTGTACATGCTACTACTGCAGCAGCCTTGGACACCTCTTCACCGTGTGCCCTGACCGAGTTGGAGGAGGACCTGTGCAGCGACCACAGTAGTTGCAGTTAGGCCAGGCGCCTTCTTTCCGCCAGCATCAGACTCAGGCTACGAGAGCCCCGCGTCAGGCGACGGGGGCACCATCACAGAGACAGCAGCCGAGGACTTCACAACAGTTGACACTTCCACCACCCCCGAGAGGAGGACCTCAGTTTCAGCAGGGCCGAGTGTACACGATTACCAGGCCCCAAGCCGAGGGACACGTTTCCGATCTTGAGATCGCTTAGAGTACTTGTTTACTATTTAAATTTTGGTTATCGTGTTGGCTGACACTTGAGGTTTACGCTTGTTTCTTTTGTTTCGTGATTGCTTTATGTTGAAGCGAAACTTTAAAACTGTTAAGCCCACCCGTACCTTAACGCGCCGATTGGAGGTGTGGTAGTATCGACTAGTGTCAGTGTAAGTTTGGAAGTGGAGTAACAAACCATCTCGTTCTTAAAGACCTTGTCGTACTGGAAGTTTCTTTTCCTCTTCGAGCGTGTTGATCGAGTTTTAAGAACTGAATTGTGAACCATCAAGCGTTCATCGAGTGATATCAACAACGAATGCCGAGCAGTGAAGGGCATGCAGCAATGACCTGTAAACAATCTGATCGATCACCGGAGATGACCGAGTGGCGATAAGATCAGAGTGGCGCAGCGGAAGCGTGGTGGGCCCATAACCCACAAGCGTAGCAATCTCCAGCTTCTTCTACCCCTGCTATAAGATTGAAGTCTTAAGAATCGAAACTTTGAGACGACCTTTGTGGCTTGACACCCCGGTTAGCAGGCAAGGAGATGGACGAGTGTGTGCGGTACGTGTGAGATTATAGTAGAGTGTATTTCCCTAAGTTCTTCCCATAGGAGCCGATCGGATTGCCGCCAGTTCTCGAGGTTGGCATCGGAATTGACCTGAAGCCAGAGACGACGGCAACATCCTTGGACCATGCAAATTCGCGCCAGCAGAGTTGACCAAACAGAACGTCAATCCGGAGGGACAGAGAGAAGGAAAGCATGTCCGAGCGTATCACTGTGAAGATTGCGGCACGCTTCAAGAAGGAGAGGAGCGGAGCGCCGAGGAGGCATGAAGACCACCGGAAGATGGACCGCATCAAGATGAAGATCTGATACTCAGTACCGAAGTGATGAAGTTTTAGAAGAAGATAGTCAACAACGGCAACACCAAAGATCGTGAGCAGGTAGCGGATCGAGAAGAGAGTTTGTGCCGCGTAGCAGTGAAGAAGACATATCGCGAGAGTCACATCATTCACGCCGCACGATGCAGGTGGGTAACATCGAGAGATACAGCGACATTAGGCGACATTCCCAGCGGAGCAGAACGCGGAGAACGAGAACCGATTATCAAGACGTACCTTTGATAGTAAGGGAAGGACGAACGCCAGCATCTCACGAGGACTAGTGCAACCACTAAGCTTACGCCGTAGAAGTGAGAACACCTCACGTTGGGATCTGAAGACAGTTAGCCGAGTACGACTACAACCCAGCTTCCAGGCCAGTAACAAGATGGCACCGAACGAAGCATCGTAGGGTAGGTCAAGTCTGGTTCCCACGCGGGGCACATTAAGAGTTAAGAGTTGACCGTGGTTGGTCCTGAGTTGTTCGAGAGACGATCGAAGGAACCGCACAGAGTTACCGCGGAAACACGAGGTTGAGATGCGCGCAAAGTAATCTAAGCCGTTCAAACCGTTGAGATTACAATGCCTGTTGGGCACTCTTTAATGTGGTGATTCAGATGAAACGACTTATAAGCTGGGTTGATCGGTAGTGTGTGAGCAAGTGTCAACGGTGCGAAGAATATCACGGGTTGGATAACCTTCATTGATCGATCTTGGGTTTGTGTTACTTACTGTCGGGTGTGGTTACAGTAATGTCTGGTTTATGTGTGTTTGAGGTACGCCTACCTTTCCACTAGATGTAGTAAAATGAACGGTTGTTCCACACCTGGCAGTGTTTCTGAGATCCTTTATCTTGCTGAATGCCCTTGTGTTTTACTTTCTTGTATATTTGTTTGTGTTTGGTCGTGTCTTGACCATGTTTGAGTTCCGGTGTGAGGTATCCCTGTAACGGTTACTAAAAAGAAATTGATAAGTTACATCTGCGTGTGGTTCCGACCTTGTTCGACCTATAGAGTGTTCCGGTGTGATACCTATACCGACGAGGAATTCCGGTATAGGGTATCTAGACCGAGGTTGTCTGTGGCGGTACGACACCTATGCCGATGCAGGATTCCGGTATAGGATACCTAGACCGTTACCTGTTATTCCTTATTGTTTGAGTGTTAATCGACTTGTTGTATGTGCTCGGTGATTCCTTGAGTTATGGTTTGGAGTGTTGCTTGGTGAATTTTGTGAACTATTGAGTAAGGCTGTTTTTCACCGCCAAGTATGGCGTTTGGATAACTAGCGTGATCAAGTGAAGAACGTTTAAGCGAAAGTTGCATTGTTCGGGAACGGTTAAAGACCGTGCAGAGCCGACAGAAGAGTTACACAGATAGAAGGTGCATGCCTCTTGAGTTTTCGGTTGGTGATCATGTGTTTTTGAGGGTGAGTCCGAAGAAGGGCCTAGTGCGGTTCAACCGTGACGGAAGCAAGTTGGCCCCACGGTTTATCAGACCTTTTGAGGTGTTGGGCAGAGCTGAAGTCGTTCCCTATCGTCTTCCATGTTCCCAACTGCGGAAGTACACCGCGGATCCCTCGCTTGTGAGGTTTAATCGGGCGTTCCCTGAGATAGGGTCAATTGGAGCGCGTTCGTTTTAAATTTCGAGGACGAAATCCTTTTAAGGGGGGTAGATTGTAAAGACCGTCCCGGTTTAAAAGATTTAAATATTTTAAAACCGTCGTTTGAAACGTCATGGTTGGAAATCGGATCGAAAATTGGAACGACTGCAAAAGACTTTGAAAATAAAAAAAAGGGAGAGAAGGACCGGGCCTGGACCAGGCCCAGTTCGCTATCACTCGGCCCAAAGCCCACTCGGCGCAACCCTAAAGCTCATGTTCACACGTCTTCTTCAGTGACCACTCGCGCTTCCCGAGGCACCTCCGCCGCTCTCTCTCTCGTTCTCTCTTCTCCCTCCCTCGATTCCTCTTCTCTCTCTCTCTCCCTCGCACCAGACGCCGCCTCGCCTTCTCACTTCCGTGTACGAGTCCACCCACGCCATCATTGAGGCGGGACATCGCCGCCGAGAGCTCCTCACCCTAGGTCGTCTCTTCCGAGCTCGAATCAACCGCGCCGGCGAGCACGGGTTCGTGCCCTCTCGTCCCTTTCGACCTTCCACCGCCAGAAACCCGTCCTGACGAGCTCAGTTTGGGCGATATTCGCCGCCTGAATCTCGAGCTTCGTCGCGGTTCCTTCGTCGGCGAGAACTCCGTCATCGCCAGATTTGGGACGGAGGCGTTGGGTCGTCTCCAGCCACCAGAATCACGGGGTTGACCTCAACGGAGTCCTGACGCTTCTCTCGGCGAGTTCTGAAACCCCTTCGAGCCTCCCTGACGCCGCCGTTAGTGGCCGGAGCAAACCCTCGCCGCCCCTATCTCGAGCTCGAGCAGCCAGACCTGACAGAACCAGTCTTAGGCCTTGGGCCAGGTTTGAGGACAGGCCTTGGGCCAGACAAGTCCAAGCTGGGCCTCGGCCAGGCCAGACCTCGGGCCAGGCCCAGGTCCGACAGGTCGGGCCTGGACTCGGGTCTGGACCGGGTCAGGGTCGGGTCTGGGGCCAGGTCAGGCTCGGGTCTGGACCTGGTCGGATTCGGGTCTGATTTTGGATCCGGGTCGGGCTTTTTAATAAATTATTTAATTTAATTTAAATGATTTAAAATTGGATAATTAAAGGACTTAATGGAAAAATCAGAGGACTTTTGGACTACTGGGACTGATTGGACTTTTTACCTGTTAAACCCAGACTTGGACTTCGCCCGAGAAGACCGGAGATAGGCCCGGACGTCAGCAGCTAGGAGACGTAGCTGTTGGTTCTTTTAGAGGTAGGGAAAAATACTAAACTCATATGGTAATTTAAATAACGCTAATAGTATGCCTATAGGATAATAAAAACCGGAAAGGTCCTAGTTTGCATATAGGATGTAATTCACTAGAATAACCGTTTTTCAAGTATAATAATAACCGGACGAGTCTTAGCATGCATATAGGATGTGATTCACTAGTTAACCGCTTTCAATATCTTGGGAAATTGTCGTGCTGGTAGAATGGCCATGTCGAGCCTCAGGGTTGCTTGTTGATCGTATTTACCGATGGTTGTTTGTTTTAAGGTCGATGCATGCTCCGTCTTTAGGTTAATTTAGGAGTCATACTGAACTAGATGAATTAAGTTGATTGGTTGAATGAATGAAATGAATGCGATGTGATTGGTTGAATGGTTGTTTGAATGTGAATTGGTTGTGCCTAAGGATATGATCGGGTGAGTGATAGACCGATGATACGTGGTTGGTAAGTTATACCAGTAAGCTTGGTTGATAGTATGAGTTTGTTGCGTTGTGCCCTGTCGGAAATTGTGTGCCTTTGATTGTTTACTTGCCGAGGGTGTTTCCGAGCTGATATCCGACCGAGGGGGTAAGTAGATCCGATACGTTTACATTGTTGTTTCACCATGATGCTACGTGTTCCGGGAAGTCCTAGACCGAGAGATATTCCGGTATGGTGTATTATTGTCTTATCCGATGCTACGTGATCCAGAAAGACTGGTTCCACCCTGATGCTACGTGTTCCGGGAAGACCTAGACCGAGAGATATTCCGGTTTGGTATATTATTGTCTTATCCGATGCTACGTGTTCCGGAAAGACTGGTTCCACCCCGATGCTATGTGTCCCGGGAAGACCGAGGCCGATGGATGTTTTGGCACATTATTTTATTGTCTCATTCTGATGCTACGTGTTCCGGAGAGACTCACCTTACCCTAATGATCTATGGTCCTTTGGGGACATTTCAGGGACTTCCGAGAACGTGCGTTCCTAGGGAACTTTTCCGGAAATCCCGATGATAGTGTTCCTCCAGACCGAGGGGCCATCTGACATGATGTACCAGTCGGTGTACGGATCAGAGTCACAGAATTCGATGTTTAATATTTCAGTATTTGTGCGCTTCTTTAGTGAACCCCCTTGATAAAATTGTTCTCTTTCCGTTGATATCCTTGAGTGTTATCTTCTCTAAAGTATTACATTCTTTATTTTCCGTTGATTTCCTTGAGTATTACCTGCTTTAAAGTGTCGCAATTTTTATTGATCTATATTTATAGCACCTTTTGATTAATTGTTCTAATTATAAACTTTGCATACTTGTACTGATTGGTTTTATGCTTTAACGGGGGTTTCTTTTACTTTACTGCTTTTTCCTACTGAGCGTAAGCTCACCCCCTTCGTGTTTTTTGTTGTATTACAGGTTTCTTTGCTGAGTAGACTGTAGGACGTCTCAGGGCCCGGGAGCTCACTGAGGGTCTGGGAGTTATCATGTTAGAGACGTACCGTCGTTTGTTTAAAACTATGTCGTATTGATCTATGTTGAACTTTGACTCTTCGGTTGGACTTATTTATGAGTTTTAGTTGAAGTTTTACTTTATCAAAATTTATCTAATTAATGTTATTTATCATTATTTTAGTTCATGTCTCGAGTCCGGACAAAACCGGATTTGGGGCGTGACACTATCCTTAGAGGAAGTGGCTCTCTGGTCTCGGTGGTGCGGCCGCAATCCCAGGGGGCGTATGGTGGAGAAGAAGCTACTCTAGACGGGGAACTAGAGGATGTTGCACCAGTCCCGCTGACAATGGACCCGATGCCTATTGGTGGAACGCCCCGGGGGAGGGGACCTGACATAACAATGGACCCGGTACCTAACCAGGGTCCCCGTGGTACCGACTGGGCCACACACCAGTCGGTAAAGCCAGGCCTCCCTGGGTGGTCCAGCCCCCACACCCCGGCTTTTATACACACGAAGATCTGGAAGAGGGCTTGTGGGTACCAGCTCTCTGCTGAGTCCACTACTGATCCCCTACCTCTTGAGAGTGGTGGGATGGGCGGCAGAAGAGATGTAGAAATTCAGGCGACACGGACTAGGGGAAGAGCAAATGCTAGAGGGCTAAAGAAGGAGACGTCTGCATGTGGTTGGGGCGACGAGTCACAGGCGGGGAAGAAGCCCCGCTGGGGGGGGGGGGGGGGGGGGGGGGGGGGGGGGGATGAGGCCCTGCCTAAGCATCGGGGACTGGCCTTGGGAGGGTTACATAGACGATGCTTTGCCTCTAACCATCACCATTACCGTCGATGTCTCTGATCTCCGGTACCCCGTTCCCCCAACCATATTTTGTCATTGCCCATAGGGCGCCAATTCAAAACCGTTGATGACGGTTATACTGTGAAAATAATAGCGAACATTTTTAAATGTTCTTACCCTGTTATTCGTACTCAGAGAGTATCTGATGCATTTTGTTGTCTTTATAAAATCTGATTAATGAAACGTTGCACCTTCCGCTCAAAAAGTACATATTTTATAAACCAAAGTATTTAGATTGCTACCCATCATACAATAACATTTGGTAACACGGGTAATGTACTATTATGTTTGAAGATCACAATCTTAAATTTGCCATCTCAGCCTCCCTAAGCTGAAGGCAAAGCAAAGTAAGTTTGCTTAACAATGCTAATAAGTTTCATAATGACGACTATATTGCTTATGAAGTACATAATGAAATGCACTCGTGACACAATAATGGCCTTAAAATTTCCAATTAGTTGCTAATAAGTCGCTTTAAGGAATGCTTAATGCTGTCTGCCGAGATATTTGGAATTTAACCAAGGGGTGGGGGGACTTTACCAATACAATCAATTATGTTCTCAAATTTTGCCAACTTAATTCTGACCATATTTAAAATCGGAGGCACGTGGCAGTAAAATTTTGTATAAAAAAGGGTCCACAACTGTACTTCACCTATTCAAAGAGAGACAATTCAAATGACCCAAAAAATCGGACAATGAAGTGTAGCCATGCCATTTCAACATGACACATGTAATTGTTAGTAAAGAATCAGAATGTGACATGGATATTGCTCCGGCGAGGCACGTGTAGCTCAGGTCAGTCGATCCCAACAATCATTTGTGAAATTTCCACGTATTAGCCCCTAGATCCAATCAGCTAATCCGAAATCATAGAGCAATCTGGCAAGTCATTACACGTGCTTACCTATGGCGTGTACGTACCATGATACATTACACGCGTGGTCCGTGTGGAACTGGGTCTGTAATATTTACTAAGTTATGCACGGATGTGCCCACAAGGCCACAACATAACATCTCGGAACTATATTGTGGCTTTTACGGTGAAACAATGCAAATAGCTTTGAACGAAAATGAAATCATTAAATTGGGAATAAAAATGAAAAAAAAAACAGCAACGAAAAGTTTGGTCCCCAGAAGATGAAATGGTTTATAGCACATAGACTAGTTCAAGTATTACGTGATGATGACGAAATGGGTGATGAAATGGTTTGAGTAGAGTACATTTGGGGAGTGGATTGTGTAAGAAAATGGGAAGATTTTATATGAATATTATGGGCATAAAAGAAAATAGAATCGAGTGTTTATGCTGAAGCAAATATAATAAAAGTATAACTAGGTGGGTCCATTAACAAAACCTTAATTTTTATGTGTCTCTACAAAGACCACAACACCTTATCATTAGTTCGAATGTCAGCATCACAAGCCAGGGCCAGGGCCGTGGTCCCACCGATGGATCTCTCTCACAAATTGCTTCCCATGATTTTATTCTCATTATAAAACAATGCTACACCTCCTCGCAAAACAATTAATTCAAGTGTATATATATTGTTCCTTTACAACAACTCGGTTGGTGCTATTAACATTGCATGGTGGTGTGATGGGGCGACAACCTTGTTGCGACAAACTCGGGGTGAAGAAAGGGCCGTGGACGGCGGAGGAGGACAAGAAGCTCATCAACTTCATCCTCACCAACGGCCAGTGTTGCTGGCGGGCCGTCCCCAAGCTCGCCGGCCTCCGCCGCTGCGGCAAGAGCTGCCGCCTCCGCTGGACTAACTACCTCCGTCCCGACCTCAAGAGAGGTCTTCTCAATGAAGCCGAAGAGAAGCTGGTTATTGATCTCCATGCCCATCTTGGCAACAGGTAATTAATTAATAATGCTTTTCTGGGCTTAACTCATTCTTAACGTTTGGTTAATTAGTTACACACAAATTTGGTTCCTTGCTTGTTTTTCTAGCTCGATGGTCTCAATCATTGTGGTGAAGAAGAAGAAGACACCACATTTTATTTACAATTTAGTCTACCTAACCACAAACTTGTACACTACTCCACACCAATATCATGTGTTTGACGTATATAATTATTATATATATTTTTTGTGAAACTCGTGAGATTAAACAAGTTAAGTCAATATGATCTAGGTGGTCGAAGATTGCAGCGAGATTACCAGGAAGGACTGACAACGAAATCAAAAATCATTGGAACACGCACATAAAGAAGAAGCTTATCAGGATGGGAATCGATCCTGTAACTCACGAGCCGTTACAAAAGCAAGCTTCTTCTCCAGATCATCAGGAAGATTCTTCATCCAATGCCGACCACGAACATGGTAAAACTAACACAGCTGTCGGAGAACTAGGAAACCACAACCAGTCTCGACAAAACCCAGAAACATCATCACCTGATGATCAAGACAACTCAAGTACCTCGCCAACCGCAACTGAAAATTGTTCCAGCAACAACGAGTCCTCGAGTGCTATGTTGGACACAATCTGCTCGGACGAGTCGTTACTCAACAGCTTGTGGGTGGACGAAACCGATTCATGGAAATTGCCAGGTGGAGACAACATGAACATGAACATAAACAATATGTCCTGGGACGACAACTGTGCATGGTTGTTGGACTGCCAGGACTTCGGGGTTCATGACTTCGGGTTCGATAGTTTCAACGATCTTGAGATCAACAACGATCTGTTAGAGATGGGTCATGACAAGCACTAGCTATAGCAAAGCAAAGAGCTAGTGGGTTATGACTATGAGCCATCCATCACCAAGATCAAAACAGAGGAACAATCTTAAGCTTCAAAATGTGTGTACATGTGTGGTGGTACTAACCAAGTACTATGAATATGATGTCCCTCAATTTCTATATATGAACTTATAAGTTACAGAATTAATATTCTTGGATGGTTGGTTGAAGCTAAACCTTGCTTCTTATCTAAGGTTTCTCACCAACAAATGCAACAAGGTGAGGTGCCAAACGGCTATACTCACTCTACTTGTACTCTGCACGTTGTTCATTTCGTTCCTTTTACACATGTTGTAATATTATAATGTAAGAGATAAGAGCCAAAAATGTAAATAGGAGTTCGGTGAATATAAGGAAATTATATTATTTACACAACTAAAAATTCAAAGTTTCGTTGTTTTTTCAGCGCTTTGAAAACCTCTCGAGGTACACAGCATCTTTTCTAGGGTTTTTTTCCACTCAGCCTCCATCTTCACTATTCTCCATCGCCGGTCACCATTTGCTGGCCGTCGTCGATCGTCCAGCCCATCCCACGTTCTCTTCTCGGTCTCGCTCAACCAACCATGTATCGCTGGATCTGCTTTCCGCAGCAAATCGTCCCTGCACCGCCGCCAATGCTGGTGGCGCTCCCTTTCGCCATCTCCCCCGTCTCGATTGCTTCGGATGCATCATTGCCATGGACTCCGACCAACAGATCTGGCCCATCGATGCAGAGCCGCCCCCGTCGGGTTTCCTTCCCAACATCAACTTCTCGTCGCCGCCTGCCGTAAGATCCAACCAGCCCTCGCCTGAGATCCGAGGACATGCCGACAGCGAGCCCTCACCGTTGAAGGACAAGCCGGGCTCGGACGCGGAGGGGGCTATCGTCCTCTATGAGCCTCAGTCGTTGGCGCCCCCGTGCCGGCCTTATGCTGCAACCGTTGTAATTCATCCCGATCATATGCAACAGGAGGACCATCCGGCCAAAGAAATCGCTGGATCATCCGGTCCCTCCACCAGAATTCACCCAGCCGGTCAACGTTGTAGGGGACCAAGAGAAGCAGGCGGAGGCAGGACAGCCTCCAATGCAGGGATGACCCGACCCGGCAGGGGTGGGTGGAGCCGATGTCAGACTATACCTACAGACCCAGGACAACCAGTGTTAGGCGGTCCCGGGCAGCCTGCACCAACAGCTCATCTATTTTATTTGCTTTATGCTTATCTGCTTTATTTCTGGAACAATTTATCGTTTATTTTGGTTGGTACCTTTATTTTATGTCTCACTGTTTTGAGACGATGGTAAAGAGTTGTCTTGAGTGTTTGCCAACGATTACAAGTAGGCTATTATTATGGGTCCATGAGCGTTAGACTTGCTACGATCGATCCGGACACATATCTGGAACCCTGGGCGTTTACGCCATTCCTTGTTTGATTACCTTTGTGTATTAATACTATTCCCCGGTTACCCATTTCAAAAAAAAAAATATTATTTACACAACTCGATCTCTTCTTGACCCACTTCATCAAATACCTAGCTAATTTAAAAAAAGACAATTTCATTATAATGAACTCATCTTCTTCACTCTAACAAGATCAGACAATACATGAATATTTCTGGTAGATCTCGGAGCGCACTTGCAAATGTGGTGCTCAGAGAGCACTAGCAAGATATAGATCATTAAACATGTTTCCATAATCTAAGTATATAGCATGACAACACACTCCATAGTCCATTGTACACACTTAAAACAATTTTCCACCTTGTCAACTAAGTCGCTTTTACCACTAATTTAATTGCTCTTTAAGCAATGACCTAAACCATTATTAATATATCTTTTTCAGATCACTCACAAATTGAACTAGCTAGCTAAAGACTTTACACTGATACTTACTTGAGTGAAAACCAATACACATGAATTAATTAACTTTCACCGCAAATCACAGTCAGTTCTGGCAAAGCTTAATTATAATTTTATTGAGCCATTGACTTTTCTACAATCATTTCACTACCAAGTTGATCCCAGAATCAGGTGGGAGCTTTTATTTAATCCTAAAGAGGAGGAACAGGTTTGCACCCATATATTAAACATGCACCAACTCTGATTTTCAACATCCTCGTTGAGTTATTTATGAATATATCACACACTGCACACATGTCATCATGACCTAAGAAAGACAGCTAGTGTGAAACTCTTACTTTTATGGAGGATTTAGTTCATAAATTCAAGAGTGGAATTCAAAGATGGGTGATTAGGTAGCATAAATTAGAAGATGGATGTACTAACCCTCTTAATATTATATGTTGTTTTCTCTGTCGTCAAGTTACAAGCTTTCAATTAGAAAACAATTATGCAGAGCTTAATTAACATTGTCGAAGCTTGAAAAATAATGTTTAATCAATCTGATTGCCCAACATCACCTTGAAGTAGACCTTGCACCTAAGATTCTGAAAATGTGTATAATTAAAACAGCAATAGATTTGTCTTGCTGGAGGGAGTGATGGCTAAGTGGAAAGATGAATCATTTTGTAATTATGTTTTATAAATACATTATTGTATTTTTAGGTTAGTGGTGCTCTGCCATAATTTTTTTTTCTAAGCACAAACAATGCTTCTTATGGTTGAATTAGTTGATATTGATATTTTTAAAGGGGGTCTATTCTTATGATTATCATGTTTCATTATAAAACCACATACCCCACAGCTTTCAGTCAACATACTAATTTTCCCTTGATTTCAAGTTTTTTCTCAGTTTCATTTTTTTTAATTCTTGACCTTTCAGTTGAAGCTGATGATTATTTTCTTTACCGAAGAATATGTATGAGAAGAGGGACAAGGGCTTGGACTATCCGGTAAAGCCCATTAGATTGGAAGCCCAAATGTGGACTCAACTAAACAGGTCCAAGCAGAAAGAGACAAAAACAGAGTAGGGATTTCTTCCTGGCCCAGGCCTAATTACTCTTCTCTATCTTCCGTGTCAGTAGCGGTTAGGAGTGGACACGGCCCCTTGACCCGGAGTGCCTCATCTGAACCGGCACCGAAAACCGGGGAAATTTCCATAAACCAATCGGTTGAAATTTGGTTTCGGTTTTTAACGGTTACACCGGTCTATTGGCCTTTCGAATTGGACCTGTTTTTTCTTGTAATTTTGAATTGGAATTTTTTCTTATAATTCTCCAAATCCGATTTTAACTTATTATAACATTCTGATTTTTTTTAACTTATCTGGGTGATAAACCTTTATTTGTCGTGAAAGTAAGAACAATATTGTAAATGGAAGAACAAAAATAGAGATAACAAGAGAATATGGAGAGAGTAGAAATAGAATATTATTAATCATCTTTCATTCTTTACAATAGTCTCTATTTATAGGCTCATAACATGGAGGCATAACCTTAATGAGCTACATTAATCTATACATAAATAAGGGAATTAAAAATACAAAAGTCTTGTAACTCAAGTCTAGAATTTTCATATAATAAAGTGGTCATCCAATACACATATTCATAACCCCCCCCCCCCCCCCCCCCCCTAGATGACATGTACAAATATAATTATGCCTTGTTAAAACCTTTCTAGGAAAAACCCTAATAGGAAAAAGAGTGTATAATTTGTACAATAGTACAATACGTATAGAAGTTGCCTCGTTAAAAACCTTGTTAGGAAAACCTATTGGGATAAAACCTAAAGCAGCGGAAAAAGAGTGTAACACGTATTTCTCCCCCTGATTACAACATCTCCTCATAAATCGAAGAGTTTTCTCATGCCGATCTTGTAGACCATTTTTTCAAAGAAAGTTGTAGGAAGCGCTTTAGTGAACAAATCTGCAAGATTATCACAAGAACGAATTTGATAAACGTCAGTATCTCATTTTTAATGAAGTTCATGAGTAAAGAAGAACTTAGGAGAAATATGTTTCGTTCTACCTCCCTTGATGTAACCTCCTTTGATCTGAGTTGTACAAGCTGCATTATCTTTGTATAAGATAGTTGGACTTCCTTTATTTATTGAAAGATCGCATGATTCTCGAATATGGTTGATCAAAGACCTTAGCCATATACACTCACGACTTGCTTCATAAAGAGCTATCAACTCAACGTGATTTGAAGAATTGGTTGTAAGGGTCTATTTTGTTGAGCGCCAAGATATAGCGGTATCACCATATGTAAATACATACCCAGGTTGTGACCACACTTTGTGGGGATCGAAAAAATATTTGGCATCAGTATATCCAATCAATCCAAATTTCGAGTCTTTTGAATAATATAACCCCGTATATAATGTTCCTCGAAGATATCATAAACTTTGTTTAACATCAGTCCAATGTCTTCGAGTCGGAGAAGAACTAAATCTCGCTAGCAAATTAACAAAAAAATGCTATATTATGACGGGTACAATGATCAAGATACATTAACGCCTCATGACACTAAGATATGGTACTTAGGGACCAAGTAGTTCTTCATCTTCTTCTCGGGGGCGGAATGAATCCTTTTTCACATCAAGTGATCAAACAACCATGGCGGAACTCAAAGGAAGTGATTTATCCATATTGAATCGTTTTAGGATCTTCTCAATATATGATGACTGGTGAACAAAACTCCCCTTCGACAAATGTTCAATTTGAAGGCCGAGACAAAATTTTGTGTTTCCCAAGTCTTTCGTTTTGAATTCATTTTTCAAGTATTCCATCGTCTCTACAAGTTTATCATGCGTTCCAATGATGTTCCAATAATCAACATAAACCGCGATGATGGAAAATCCGATTTTGGATCGTTTAATAAAAACACATGGACATATTTTATTGTTGATGTATCCTTCTTTCAAAAGGTAGTCACTGAGACGATTATACCTCATTCGACCAGATTGTTTTAGCCCTTACAAAGATATTTGGAGTTTTATTGAGTACATTTCTTAAGGTTTTGAGATGCATGCTTCAGGCATTTGTAATCATTCAGAGACTTTTATGTAAATTTCATTATCAAGTGACCCATACTAAGTAAGTAAAAAATTAAAATAAAAAATAAAATATTTTCTCTTGCCTTGTCTTTTCCTCTTGCTTTCATTGTTTTTTCCCGAATATTGCCCACACCTCCAGATTGATCTTGAGGCTCCTTTTGCTTCCTTGCTCTGATAGTTCCCCACTTGCAGGAAATCAGGTAAAATAGAGTCTCATTCTCAAATATGTTAGCCAAGTCCCTTGTCTTTTTACTGACCGGGGTCCCAACTAACGTTCTTGGATGCGCCCCTCCAAATTTGGACCTGCCATTTTCGGGCCATCTTTAGTCAAGTCGTCGGACTCCGTACGATCCTCTTCTACTTCCCCTAGCACCGGAAACCCCAGAAGAGGTAGCATAGGGATTCTCCCGTGTCCTACTCCACTTCCTCCTAAAAAGTCCCTAATTGGGTCTAAGGACAAAAAGGTGAGTATGTTATCCACCGAAGCCATCCGGGGTGCTGTTGGTGCCCTCCATTCGGTCTTAAGAAGACGGTCCACATCCAATCCCATCGGGACTCGGATGGATTCATCATACCGGATCTCCTCACGTTAAACTCCTGACAAATGTGCTTTGCATGCTTTAATGCGATGGCTTAGCCTACCACACTGAACGCAAAACCATGGGAGCCTCTCGTATTGCAGCCCCACCGATGAGGAGTTAATTTTAGGGGTGTAACCGGACCGGATATCCGGTCCGGAGCCCATTAAAATGTCTAGTCCGGATCATCCGGATCTCAAATATTGATGTCCGTAACCAATCCGGATTAAGTCTAAAATTACGGATTTTTAAGCTTCCGGATTCGGATCGGACCGGACTGGTTCCGGATTTTATCCGGACCTCAATGGGCTCACTGTTTTGAGCCCATTTTCGAGTGTAGTTACAGGTTTTACATGATTCTATCATCCAATTGCTACCTAATTCTTATACCAGTATATTTCAGTTATCATGTCAACATTTAAAACTTACATAATCTAGACAATTTTATTTTCTTACATTTAAAATTAAAATACAATTATAAAAATATTAGTAGACATCCATTTCTTCTCATCTGATGTTTAGAATGCCTTCATCTACATGTCAAAATATCAAAGTTGTAGAGAGGAGAACTTACTCCGATCTCTCCTCAATACGAAGTCTTTTGTGTGGCTCATGTTCGTGACCTCTCAAGGGTTTGGACATGGATCTTATTTGTATTTATGAGAGAGTAGAGAGGAAACTGAGGAGATCTAAATAATAGGGAGATGGAGCAAGAGAAAAGGGAAAAGTATCCTTAGAAAATTGACGAAGAATATTGGGGAAACGAAGAGGTACATTAGTTTAAGGATTGGCCATTCCACGATTTTAGTTTCTACAAATGGACTTGATGCAGTTGTTGGGATTCACCAGTATATATGGGCTTGCTCTTGAATTGGACCGGTCCGGATTTTATTCGGAATCCGGCGGATTTCAAGTAAAGGATCCGTATCCGTATCCGTATCATCCGGATATCCGGATCCCGGACCGAATTTTGTCCGATTATATCCGGGTTGGTTAATTTTCGGATCGGATTTGCCCGGATTCGGTTATTTTTCCGGATTTCGGATTTTTCAACACACCCCTAGTTAATTTACCATGGAGGACGAAGACGAATCCATCTTCTAAGCGGCTTGTCCACATCAGTACTAACACACATCCACAAAAAATCATCCAGACAATGTGGTTTCAGGATAGGAGCAGTAGTTACCTTTGTACTAAGGTCGGAGGCGAGTAGGGCTCGAATTTGAGCATTTTGACATCTCTTGGGACGTTCGATGCTCTCACCCCGATCTCCATGTAATCAAACGGGGTGGAGCTAGGCTGCATACATCGTTGGAGGGGTACCACCAGTAGTAGGTAGCCACTATTACCCCAAAGACCCTGATTGTAAGAACCGCCCCGGGTCGATCCCGGTCGAACCGGCGGATTCTGGCGAAAGTTGACTTTTTGCTAGAAAAGTCAACCGATGAATCTGGGAGCCATTCGGGACCTTTCCGGGACCCAAAAAGCTTAGTCGTCGTTACGGTTAGCTTAGTTGGGTCGTTTCCTTTCAAACAGCTGTAATTGTGGGAAAAGTCAACCCGGAATCATTTTCGGTCAAACGCGGTCCAATTAGAAACTAAACCTAATTAATTATTTGAGCTGGAACTATTTGAGTTAGGAGTGGTCCCCACATGGACATGTGTCCATGTTAGCTTGTAAGGGAAGAAATGGATGTGAATTGACCCTTTTACCCTTAATGGATGAACTTGAGAAGAGAAAGGGCAAGGGGGTATTTTGGGCATCATTTCCTCTAGGTTTAAGACACCAATTTTGACCAATTTCAGCCCATTATTCACTAGTGGCCGAAATTATCAAGGGAGGAGAGAAAGAGGAGCTCCCATGGAAGCTTGAGGAAGAAGCAAGGAAAAGGAAGGGACTTTTTGCTCTTTTCTACCTCAAAACATCTCAAAAACCCCATTTTCTTCATCTACTCTTCATTACCAAGGTAATCATCCAAACCATTTTCGTTTTGGTTGAATTTGATTAATGGTTTTGATAGAGAAATGCTAGAAATGGTTGAGTTTAAGGTTTGTTGGTGTTAGATGATGTTTTGTGGATGGAAGTGAAGTTGGATGATGGAAATCACTTGATTTGAGTAGTTTGATGGAACCCATTGAGGGTATTGAAGTATTGAAGGTTTTTGGGTCTGTTTTGGAGGTTTAGGAGTTCATCAATGGAGATTGGAGGTAGAAATTCGTGGAAAACGAAGTGGAAGAAGGAGGAAGAAGGGTCTGTCTGGACCGGTACGCCGCACGGACCGTGCCAGGGTCCGGCACGGAGTGCCGCACGGACCATGCCTGGTCCCGAGCCGGCGTGCCTGGTTCCAAGCCGGTGTGCTGCACGGGCCGGGTCTGTTTCCGGGCCTGTGGGCCACCCTAATTGGGCCTCATTCCGGACCATTACCCTTTTAGCCCATGTTTGACTTTCAGGCTTAGTTTAATTGTTCTCGTTAAAAACGCAACTGAGTTGGTTTTGATTTGCGAATTGTTTTGTAATCCAAGACTTTGGACCCGAGTTTGACGGAGGAGGAGACATTTGGACCTCGTGAAGTGACGAGGAGGAAGCTAGCCAGGTCGTCCGCTGTTGGATTGGATTGTTTTTGAGGTAGGGAAAGTAGCGAATACCGGTCTGATTGTGGAAATTTATTAGTATGCCTATAGGTTGTAATTACTTGATTAGAATTGCATGATTAGGATGTGAGGAACGAGTGAAATGAGGGATAGCTTACGAGCCATGTCGAGCCGTAAGTTTGGGATTTCCGTGCTGTAGAAATGCATGCGGGCCATGTCGAGCTCTTACTCTCCTAATGATCCAACAGTTAAGGTTATCTACTGGTGTGGCATTTACTCTCCTAAGAATCTCTCTTTATTCATTATGAGTATTTATGCCCCTTGCTCTGTCAGTTTAAGGGCTATACTTTGGTTGGAACTTTACACTTTTATCTCTGATCTGAATGTGCCCTTCCTGTTAGCTGGTGATTTCAATGCTACACTCAATTCATCTGAAAGAACCAGTGCTTCCTTCTCTAGGACTAGTCAAAGAGATTTTAATACCTTCCTACTTGATTTGGGGTTAATTTATTTACCTTTAGTGGGGGACAAGTTTACTTGGTTTGGACCTGCATCTATTTCCTCAAGATTGGACAGATTTCTACTTGACCCCTCTCTCCTAGCTATCTTCACAGATCTATCCCAGAAAGCTTTGCATAGAGGAATTTCAGACCACAAACCTATCCTGTTGAGCAATTCTTTGGTGGATTGGGTCCTAAGCCTTTCAGATTCATCAATGCTTGGTCTCCTCATCCACAATTCTATATTGATACTAAGAATTTTTGGGAGAACATTCATGTGTCTGGTTACCCCTCCTTTACCTTGTGGTACAAGTTTAAGTCTCTCAGATTTTTTTACAAAGACTGGAATTCAAGGGTCTTTGGTTGGCTAGACAAAGACATCTCTATTATCCAATCTGAGATCAGCCTTTTGGATGAGCAAATTGAAGTCAGTCCTCCCGCTCCCTCTGAAATCTCCCTCAGAGCACTCCTCAGTGCTAAACTTATACAAAATCTGAAGTTACAAGCCAGACTTTGGAGCCAAAAAGCAAGATGCAAATGGTCTCGAGATGGTGATAGATGCAGCAAATATTTTCACTTGGTGGCCAACTTCAATCACTCTAGAAAGAAAATCTCTCAGATTTGGGATCAAGGCCAATGGTTAACTTATCCAGGGGATATCAAAGCTGCATGTCATTCTCATTTTTCTAAGAGATTTGAAAGATCCCTCATCCCTTGCATAGACTTAGCTTCTCTCCCCTTCAAAGTTTTGAATTCCACTCAAGCAGCATTATTGGAACAACCATTTACAGAAGAAGAAGTTTATAAGGCAATTAAAGCTTGCAAGGGTGATAAATCCCTAGGGCCTGATGGTTTTAGCATGAAATTCTTCCATGTCTGTTGGAACATTGTCAAGAAAGATATAATGGCCTTCATGCATCAGTTTCACAAAGGAGCTTTTTTGGGGAAGGGCTTGAACTCAACTTTTATCTCTTTAATCCCCAAAATTACTTCTCCACAGAGCTTTGAAGATTTCAGGCCCATAAGTCTCATCACTAGTCCCTATAAAATCTTATCAAAGGTCCAGCAGCCAGGTTAAAGACTGTGATGAATTTCTTAGTTCATGATGTTCAAACTGGTTTTTATTGAAGGTAAACAGATCTTGGATGGCATCCTCATTGCCTCAGAGCTTATCAATTCTATCAAACTGTCCAAACAGGAAGTGTTAACCCTTAAAGTGGACTTTGAGAAGGCTTATGGCCATGTGGATTGGGATTTTCTTTTACAGTTATTACAGATTATGGGATTTGGTAAATTATGGATCTCTTGGATCTCTGCCTGCACTAGAGCTTGGTCTGCCATAATGATTAATGGTTCTCCCTCCAAACATTTCCCATTACAAAGGGGTTTGAGACAGGGTTGCTCATTATCTCCACTCCTATTTGCTCTAGTTGCTGAGTGTTTACATCAATTGATTGAGAAAGGCATTCATTCTAATTTGTTCTCTGGAGTGGCTTGCAGTGTTGATTGCCCTATGATCTCTCATCTGCAGTTTGCAGATGACACATTGATTTTTATCAAAGCTGGCAGAGATGAGATCATCAACCTCAAACACACTCTCTTATGTTTCCACAAAGCCACAGTCCTCAGAATAAATTTCCACAAATCAAATGTCCTGATCATGAACTCTTCTTCCATTACAGTTCAGGAAGCTACACAAATCATGCATTGTTCTGCATTTTCTCTTTCTTTTGAGTACATTGGCTTCCCATTAGGTGCTAATCCTAGAAACTTAAAGACTTGGGAACCAATTCTGACCAAATTCAAGAAAAGGTAAGGTCTCTGGCAGACCAAATTCAAGTCTTTTGGTGGAAGACTCGCACTCATCAAATCAACCCTTTCAGCCTTGCCACTATATTACATGTCACTCTTAAGGTTCCTGTGGGGATTCTCAAAGCTATGGAACAATGGCAGAGGAGATTCCTTTGGGGAGGTTCTCTTACCAAAAAGGCACTTCATAAGGTCAGATGGCAATTAATTTGCATGTCTAAAGCTAGTGGAGGCTTGGGAATCAAAATTTAAAGTTGGTGAATCAAGCATTATTGGCTAGATGGTGGTGGAGATTTGCCACTGAAACTGACTCACTTTGGAAGCAAATCCTGTGTTCTAAATTTGGTCGGGAACCTTCAGCATGAGATCTCTATTCATTTCTCCAAAGTAATGATACTTGCTTCCTCAGTCACATTAGACCTCTTCTGAATGACCACAAATTCTCTAGTGCTTTTGGAGCAAATGGTTTGACTTGGACAGTGTCATCTGAAAATTTAGAGCAGTTTTGGGAAGATTGTTGGCTCAATGATATTCCCCTCAAAGTCTCTTTCCAAAGACTCTACCATCTAAGTACCCAAAAATCATACTTGGTGGGTAACATTTGGGTTTCTGGTGACTAGGTCCTTATCTTTAGGAGGAAACTTAGAGGCTGGGAAAAGGGTCAATTCCAATCCCTATCATTATTACTCAATCCTTTTTTACTTGATCCTTGTGGCATGGACAAGGTCTGTTGGACCATTGATCGTAAACAATTTTCAGTTAACAAAATGTACTCCTACTTGGATGACTCTCCTCCATCTTTGGATGATTCTTGGGCATGTCTTCTGTGGACTCCCATTTTACCTCCTAAATTGGCTGCCTTCACTTGGTTAGCTTGTATGCAAGCCACTCCCACAAAATGCTTCTTATTAGCCAGAGGATTATCTCCCATTACTGATACTTGGTGTCATTTTTGCTCTGAGGAACCTGAAGAATTAGACCACTAGTTCTTACACTGTACTTTCTCTTGAAAAATTTGGTCTGATGTTCTTGATTGGTGGGGAATTTATACCGCATCTCCTGAAACACTCACACGGTGGTTATTAGCTTGGAATACCCTAGCACATGTCCCAGCAAAGAAGCATTGGTCTTTCCTCTTCTCCATTGTGATTTGGAGAATTTGGTTGTGCATAAACAATTTGATTTTCAACAATTCAGAGGCTTCTTCTTCTGTGGCTCTCCAACAAATTCAAAATTCCTCATATCAACTCATGTGGGCACACTTCAAAAGGAACTCCTCCTTTTCTTTCTTATCTTGGATCTCCTCCCCTACCTTGTGCTTCAGATTGGCTTCACTTGCTACTCATTGACATTGGTTTTAATTGCTTCACAGTTGCACTTGTTCTGAAGTATTTTGTCATATGTGGACTTATTTGATCATTGCCTCCTCTTGCAGCCTCCCTTATTGATCGACTGGTTTGACAGTGATTTTGTCACAACTTGCCTTTACTTTGGTTTTGCTGGTAAACCATTGAGTTTGAGTAAGTTGAGGTGGGCATTGGTTTTGAATGTTACTGGTTGATCCCTCCCCCTTTTGATTTTCATGCTCTCACTTAGTTTTGAAGGTCTATATTGTTTAGTTTTGCTTCCTTTTCTTTGGAGAGGGTGTTCTTTTGTGGTGTTACTTGAGACACAAGTAACCCTTTGTTGGAACCTTTATAAGGTTGCCTTGTGTTGTAAGATTCACTTGAGGGCTTTTCCCTTTGCCTAAGTCTTTATTTCAAAGACTAGGTATATAAAATTTGCTTATAAAAAAACCCCAGAAGTTGAGATTGGAAAAAAATCAACCATAACCCAAATCCCCAAATCGAAACACCACTTCTCATCCGGAACTACTGCTCTACCACGCCACCGGAACTCCGACGAACTGGTGTTGAGTAGATCTAGAAATTGATTCCAGATATGTGAGGGCGAGGACGGTGGATGGAGATGACTGAGGGCGAGGGCGGTGGACGGAGAGGACTGAGGGCGTGAGCTCGGTGTTGGTGGTGTTGAGCTCCACTGGCGTCGAGCTCCCTTCCACCGAGCTTTGCTTCGCCGATGAAGTTGTTGAGATTTGTGGGTTTTGGTGCCCAAGGAAGCACGGCGAGCTTGAGATCCGATGGTCTTCCTTCATCCATACCCTTCCATTTACTAGTTTTTGAAGGACCGATATTTGTGCCAAGATTTGTATGAAGAACACACAAAAAAGAGAACACGAGTTGGGTTGAATTGTGGGTGGTCTAAGGTTTAGGTTTCAAAAGTGATGATGATAAGGTCTGAATCAGAGAAGAGGGAGAACATGAGTGTAGTGTGGGTTAGAGAAGTTGAGTTGTATTAAAATTTGATATAAAAATAGAAATGTAATTTATTTAGGGTAAAGGGTAAAAGATGGGGTAGTATTGTCATTTAAAAAAAATTAGGGTCATGTGCAAGGCACGTGACCATTTTCCATCCAAAATAGATGGAAAACTAACGGTGGGTACTAAGTTGACACAAAATGTTTCGTTAGGGTACTGATGTGTCACAAAGTTTGGTTAGGGTACTCAGGTGAAAACCAAGTATTTTTAGGGTAGTCGGATGACAGTAACCCCAAATACTATTATAATAATATAGTTGGACTTAATATTTGGTTTAAACAGATGAGAGAAACTATAAAAAAATGTTTTAGCCTACTGTCAAGTCAATCTAAACTATTACCACCGGAGACTCTGATAATTTTCCCATGATTTCAAGTTTTTTCTCAATTCAATCTCTATATTTCTGACCTTTCAATTGGAGTTGATAACCATTTTGACGTTTTCTTTACCTGAAAATACGTCTGAGAAAGGGAAAGGGCTTGGACTAGTCGGTGAAACCCAACAGAATTGAAGCCCAAATTTGGACTCAGTTACACAGGCCCAAGCCGAAAGAAACAGTAGAGTTGGGAACAAGAAACTGAGTAGTCACTTCTTCCCGTTCCCGGACGGTTTGTTCTTCTCTCTCTTCCGCCTCAGCAGCGCTCATTGGCAGTCTCTTCTTCTTGGGTTCGTTTTCTGAGCTTGTCGTGCCCTCTCTCAAGGCTTATGCAGATCTCTCTAATCTGTCTCCGTCTTTCAGGCCTGACCTCATCTGTGAATCATGCCCCTTTTCTCTCGCCCTTAGCTCTTCCTTTTCCGTCGTTAGTGGCATTGTCTGATGTTTGAAGCACCCCTGGTTGGATGCATCAATTCTATGTGCAAATGGTAGCTCTATTGCTTTTATGTTTATTGGTCGATTCTAGGTTTTAGGGTTATTTACGATTTGGTACCCAAATGTTTCGTCCATGAACGATTTGGTATCCTTATGTTTCAAATGACCAATTTGATACCCAAATGATATGTCCACGGACGGAATTGGCATATTTCGTTAGAAAACTAACGGAATATTCCTCTAAGTTAGTCATGTGCAGTTAAGTGGGATGTGAAATGCCGATTTTACTCTTTCTTATTTTAAGCTTATAAATTTGATAGAAAAAATTACCATTATACCCTCAGTTATAATACAATAAATAAATAAAATAAATAATTAAAAAATAAAAATAATTAAAAAATAAATATTTTAAAATAAATAATTAAAACAAATAAAAAATTAAAAATAATCAAATTAAAAGAATAAAAAAATTAATTGATTAATTTTAAAAAAATCTTAAAACAACGTTAAATAATTTATAAAAAAACAAAAACAAAAACAAAAACACATTGTTTATAACTACATTCTACATAAGAAATAGACCTAATATCACTAAATCAATAACAGAGCCGCCGTATTTAACCTCTATTCATCTTCAACCTACCTTCATTTTCACGGCCACAACGACGGCAAGCTTCATCTCCATACCGCTGCCCTCCCTTTTCCTAAAATTTGTTGGGTCGCGACGAGGACCATGGATCTGAGGAACATACGAACTTCGTCCTCGGCCTCACCGTTCGTCCTCATCGTGAAGAGCCATTAAAGCCTCGTCGTTCATCTTGTTGTTTGGGGGATTTTGGTTTAGAGTTTGGGGGTTCAATTTTTGGATTTGATTAAATCTGGGTAAATCTTGACATTTTATGGGTTTGTGTTCTTAATGAAGTTAATCAAACCCAGAAAATGGGGAATGAAGTAAATGAAGCTAATGAAGTTAATCAAGTTAATCTGTACATTTTCTGGGTTTATGTTCAAATTCTAGGTTCCTAGGTTTGTGTTCTTAATGAAATTAATCAAACCCATTGTCCGGATTTGGGGAATGAAGTTCATTTTCTGGTTTGTGTTCTTAATTTTTGTTAATGTTTTTGAAACTACTCGGCCAGAAAAGTTGAAGAGACATATGAACATATATTTTTTTTAATTTATGAAATAAAAAGAATTAATAGAAATTAAATATTAAAAAATTAAAAGGTTATTATCATCCGAGTACCCTAAAAATACTTGGTTTTTTATCCGAGTACCCTAACCAAACTTTATGACACATCAGTTCCCAAACGAAACATGTTGTTTCAACTTAGTACCCGTCGTTAGTTTCTGTCTATTTTCCATCCAAAACATTACAAAGCCCAAAATACCCCTCGCCAACACTCAAATTTTCAAACCCATGCCATTGAATTTCAAAATTTCTTTTTATTTATTTATTTTATAAATAAAACTTATTTTATGAAAATTAAATTTATTTTTATAAAATTTATTTTCATTTAAAAAATCAGTTTTTATTTTCAAAAAAACAATTTTTATTTTTTAAAATCAATTTTATTTTCAATAAAACAGTTTTTATTTTGAAAAAAATCAGCTTTATTTTGAAAAAAAACAGTTTTTATTTTCAAATCAAATTTAATTAATAATTTATTATATATGTTTTTTGATTTTCCTTTTTTCATTTTTCTACCCAAATCACACTCTCTCTCGAAATCAATTCTTCATAATACTCCAAATCAATTCTCATAATACTCGAAATCAATTCTTCATAATACTCCAAATCAATTCTCATTAATTCTCTTAATACTCCAAATCAATTCTCATTAATTCTCATAATACCCCAAATCAATTCTTCAAACCCTCTCTAACCCATTCTAATTCTAACCCTCTCTGCATCATCTCCGCCTCCATATCTTCTTGCCCAGTGTAAGAACCGCCTCCGGTCGAACCGGTGAATTCGGACGAAAGTTGACTTTTCGTCGGAAAAGTCAACCGAGGACTCCGGGAGTCATTCGGGACCTTTCCGGGGCCCAAAAAGCTTACCCGTCGTTACAGTTAGCTTAATTGGACTGTTTCCTTTCAAGCGGCTGTAATTGTGGAAAAGTCAACCCATTGTCATTTTCGGTCAA
Organism: Erodium maritimum; assembly: GCA_963921825.1. NCBI lineage: Eukaryota > Viridiplantae > Streptophyta > Magnoliopsida > Geraniales > Geraniaceae > Erodium > Erodium maritimum. The sequence goes on from OY997593.1 coordinate 61,956,505, forward strand.
ACCTCGAGTCTTAGTGGATTAATTATTTGTTGCTGAGATTTTTTGGTAGAGGTGGTCCCCATTATGGACACATGTCCATAGTGGCTTGGGTGAGAAGAAACAAGGGAGAAAAGACCCATTTACCCTTGAATTTGGTCATGAGAGGCTTTTGGGCAAAAAGGGCAAATGGGTCACTACACTATTAGGTTAAAGGGACCATTTGGTGAGCAATCCTATCCATCCTTTTGGAGATTTACAATTCCTCCGTTTTATTGGACGGAATTTCGATGAATTAGATTCATAAAAATAAAAAAGTCCTAGGTGTTCAATACTTTCAACACAAAGTGAAGCCTTTAGTTCTAGAATGGATCAGCACAATTGCTAGTGTTGGCCGAAAATCACCTAAGGAGGAGAGAGAGAGAAGCTTCCATGGAAGCTTGAGGAAGAAGCAAGGAAAAGGAAGAGGCTTTTTGCTCATTTTTACCTCAAATCACCTCCCAAACTTCACTTTCTTCACCTCCTTTCAATCCTGAAGGTAAATTTCCAATCCTTTTTCGTTTTGATTGATCTTAGTTCATAGGTTAAAGCTAGAAATGGTTTGGTTTAAGGCATTGTGGCTTAGATGATGGTTTTGGTGAAGAAAAATGGAGTTTGTTGATAGAAAAACACTTGGATTGTGTTGTTTTGTTGAAACCCATGGTGGGTATTGAAGTGTTGAAGGTATGGGTCTGTTTTGGAGATTTGGGAGTTCTTCCATGGAGTTTTTGAGGCAGAAATTCGTAGAAACGAAGTTGAGGGAGGAAGAAGAAGGGCCTCTGTCCAGACCGGCACGGAACGCCGCACGGACCGTGCCAGGGTCCGGCACAGAGTGTAGCACGGACCGTGCCTGGTCCCAGGCCGGCGTGTCGCACGGACCGTGCCTGGTTCCGGGCCGGTGTGCTGCACGGATCGGGTCGGGTTCCGGGCCGGTGAGCCGCACGGGTCGGGTCGGGTACTGGGCCAGTGGGTCACCCGGATTGGGCCTCATCCCGGCCTATTTCCCGTTCAGCCCATGTTTTGACTTTCGGGCTTAATTTAATGTTTTCTCGTTAAACCGTTTCTGAATTAACTTTAATTCGCGATTTGTTTTGTAATCCAAGACTTTGGACCCGAGCTTGACGGTAGGGATGGCAATGGGCCGGGTCTGGGCCGGGTTTTGTGATACCCATACCCGGCCCGATTTTTCTACATGTGGCCCGAGCCCGCCCGAGACCCGGTAGTGGCCCACTTGTGGCCCGGCCCGCTTGTGGCCCGACCGGGTCGGGTATTACCCTACCCGCCCAGTAAAAGAGTTGTATTTTTTTCTTTCAGGACACCATAATTTAATCTCACTAAATTTATATTGACAAATCATGTATATATGATGTGTACAAGTTTAATATATTTATACGAAATATACAATCTTATCATCTCAGACAAGTAAAACAAATAACATCAAACTAAAACTAATCACTTCCAATTTTTTTATTTTGATGACTAATAAACCAAAATCAAATCTAATTATCCATCTATAATTAATCAAGCCTCATCTCTTTCTCATTTCCAATCATCACAATTCAAGTATTCACATCGACATCGACCATTCTTGAATCAAAACAAGAAACATCAAGATATAAAAATAATTATAACAATAAATTAGCTTGTATGTCGTTAAAATATTTATAATATACCTTATCATCTTTATCATAATCAAAGAGTAGAAACATATATATAGGGTAGAAACGTAAAAATTAACAAATAAATTTTGTTTTTATTATTTAGTAACCTATCGGGCCGGGTCTGGGCCGGGTAGTACCAAAACCGATCCCGGCCCGGGCCCGGTTAAAAGCCCAATCAAACTAATCCGGGCCGGGCCGTTTGTACAATGGGTCGGGTCTGGCCCGACTTTTTCGGGTCGGGCAGGTCGGGTCCCCATTGGGCCTGGGTATCATTGCCATCCCTACTTGACGGAGGAGGAGACTTTTGGATCTCGTGAAGTGATAAGGAGGAAGCTAGCCAGGTCGTCCACTGCTAGATTGGATTGCTTTTGAGGTAGGGAAAGTAGCGAATACCGGTTTAATTGCGGAAAGTTACTAGTATGCATATAGGTTGCGATTACTTAATTTAATTGTTAGAATTGCATGGTAGGAGGTGAGGGACGAGTGAATGAGGGATAGCTTACGAGCCATGTCGAGCCGTAAGTTTGGGAAATTGTCGTGTTGTAGAAATGCATGCGGGCCATGTCGAGCCCTTAGGTTGTGTGTTGATTGAAATGTCATGATCTATGATTGTGATGCTTGATGTGTGGTTTATCCGTTATTAAATTGAGAATCATGTTATGATATGCTCGTTGTAGCGTGTTGTTATGTTTTGGGCAAGTGTGCCATGCTTGATATGACGTGAACCAATGCTTGTGATATGATTGATAGACCGATATGACGTGTTGTGGTAAGATTGTTGGGCTTGGTAAGCCGTGTTTGACTATGGCATTATGATGCGTGAATTTCCTTGATGTGTGTTCCAAGAGGAGTTGTATTCCGGTATGGTACCTACACCGAGGGGGTACGCCGGTGTAGGGTAGTACCTAGGCCGACGGTGTGGTCCCACGTATGCGCGGTCCCCCGGGGTGTGGTTCCGGTACGATACTTACATCGAGGGGGTATGCCGGTGTAGAGTATCTAGGCCGACGGTTACGTGATCAATATTGTGATTGTACCCCGATGGATTTTCGGGAGGACATCCAGGCCGGTGCTGTGGTCCGGTATGATGTATCGTGATTGTGCCCCGATGCGGTTCCGGGAAGATATCTAGGCCGATGCTATGTGGTCCGGTACGATATGATAGAGTCGGGTTGTGTACAATCGGCGGAGTTCGGGGACTGCGGTACGGGACATGTGATTGTTTTACTGTTTGTTGTATGCTTTATGATTGGATAAGTGATGTGAGTACGGGCTGATAGTGGTCATGTAAGTGTGCTTGTGGTTATGCGTTTCCGTTTTTGTGGTTAGTGTTGTGCTTTGCTAGTATGCCATAATTGGACGGTTACTCGTGGTGGTGAACGGATGTTCATAACCTTAACTAATTTTCCTACTGAGCGAAAGCTCACCCCTGTACTTTATTGTTCTACAGGTCTTGAGCGGGAGTTGTGCTAGCGGGACTATCAGAGCTTGGGAGCTAGCGAGGGTCTTGTCTAGAGTGGTCTAGAGACGTACAATTTTATTGTTTACTAAACTCTTTGTTATTGCTGGTTTTACCGAGTTGTTGACTCGTTTTATCGGATTATTACTCTCGAGTTGTTATTTCAGAATTTATTTCCTTTTAAAGCGCTTTAATTATTTATTACTTTAGTTCACGTCTCAAGTCCGGTCAAAACCGGATTTGGGGCGTGACACCCAGCATCGTCTATGGAGCACACCGGCCACCGACTCCTCCGTCCTCACCGCCCTCGTCGGCTCCAACATCAGCGTGGTGGTGGACCTCCCCAACCAACTCCTCTCCTCGGCCGTCGCGTCCCAGTCCTTCACGGAGTCGTAACATCCACCTCTCTCGGCCGCCGTCGTAACATCCACCTCTCGCTACAACCCTAGATCTTTCTATTTCTTCTCATCGGAGTTGAGGAATCTCGATAGGAGATCCAACGATTCTGTGAGGGAGGAAGAAAAAGAAGAAAGAGAGATGGTGCTTGGTGGTGTCGGATCTGTTTTAGGTTGAATGAGATGAGGGTATGAGGTTGAAGGAGGGTGTGAGGTTCAACTTTATGGTTTTGAAACTGGTTTTGGTTTAAAAGGTAAAAGAAGAAGTGGTGTTGTGTGGTGAATCTGAGGAGAGAGAGATGAAGATGAGGAGGATAGAGAGACGAAAAAGAGGAGAGAGAGAGTGATTTGGCATAAAAATGAAAAAAGGAAAAAAAAACAAATATAATACATTATTAATTAAATTTGATTTGAAAATAAAAACTGAATTTTTCAAATAAAATTGTTTTTTTGAAAATAAAACTGATTTAAAAAATAAAAAATGATTTTTTTAAAATAAAAATCAATTTTATAAAAATAAAGTTAATTTTCACAAAATAAAAAACTTTTTTTATAAAATAAATAAATAAAAAGAAATTTTGAAATTCAATGGCATGGGTTTGAAAATTTAAGTGTTGGGGAGGGGTATTTTGCCTTTTTAATGTTTTGGATGGAAAATAGACAGAAACTAACAGCGGGTACTAAGTTGAAACAACATGTTTCGTTTGGGTACTGATGTGTCACAAAGTTTGATCAGGGTACTCGAATGAAAATCAAGTATTTTTAGGGTACTCGGATGATAATAGCTCAAAATTAAAAGGTACAAGAAAATAAAAGAAATTAACTAATTTTGAGAAAAATATTAAATTTTCTGAAATAAAAAGAATTAAAAAAAATTAAAGATAAAGAAAAATAATAATATTTAATATATGATAATTTGGTTAAATAAATAATTTAATTTATTAAAATATATAAATAAAAGTCTAAATAAATTTATAAATAAAAATTTCAATAAGAATTTATGAAAAAATAAATAAACTATTTATTATCATTAATAATTAATTATTAATGAAACTAAATCTAAGGGATATAATGGTCATTTTACACAAAAGTCAAAAGTCAACTAAATAGTATAAGACTAAAACAGTCATTTAACATTACTCTGTTAGTTTTTTTAACCCCATTAGCCTAAATCGTTCGTGGACGAAACATTTGGGTACCAAATTGGAAAAAAAATTCATAAGGGTACCATATCGTTCGTGGATGAAACATTTTGGTACCAAATTGTAAATAACCCAGGTTTCTATACATGTTTTGATTGCAAGCTAAAATTTTGACATTTAAGATCCCACGCCATTGATTCAACAATGGAAATCATGATTTTATTGAGAATTTTGGGGGTGTTTGATTAAATTTTGTACGAGTGTTTCATGGATAACTTGAGAAATTTGAATGGAACCATCCAATGATGAAAAGATACTCCACAATATAATTTAGGAAAAATTTCAGTATAATACCCTGCCAAACATTTACTTTCAGTATAATACCCTTGCATAATTTTTTTGCACTTTCATACCTAAACCAAACATTTATTTTCACTTTGGTACCCAACCGTTAACTTTCTGTTAGTTTGGATGGAAAAAGTTAAAAAGACCATAATACCCCTAACTATTCCTCAGATTTTCAAACTCCTGCCATTGAACTCAGAACTTAAAAATAAGTGAAATGACCATAATACCTTCCACTGTTAAGATACTAAAATGAAAATTTCGAAAATTATTTTTATTTTTCGATAATTCAGTTTATTTTTTATAAATTTTTATAAATTCAGTTTTTATTTATGAAAATTATTTTTAATTTCAAAAATTCAGTTTTTTTTTATATAAAAATAGATTTTATTTCAAAAAAATTATGAAAATCAGTTTTTTTTATATTTTAAAAATCAATTTTTTATAAAAATCATACTTTCAATTCTTTTATTTTTAATTAATTCGTATTTTATTATTAATCTTTTTTTTTTTCAATTTACTTCCTTCATTCATATCTAACCTAATACCCAAATATGGCGAAGAGAGAGAGTTTCAGTGATTCCGGCCACTCTCCGTCGTCGTTGGTGTTCATATTTCACTGTATAGATCTATTTCATCTCCTAATTCCATGCTCCATAACCAAAACCGAACCAATCCAGAGCTCTTCCCGTCGATTCGCAACTGGGTTTGGGGGAAGGTTCGATATTTAACTCTCTAATGGTGGAGCCGATGGGATTGGGGAGGCTCCACCGCCACATGCTCGAGCTCAAGGAACCCTTGCGAAGCCCATTGAATCTGGGAACAGGATGGGCGCGGTCATCGTCATCGCTGAAGAAATCGTGATCTAAGAGAACGATCTCCAAAAGTTGAGGAGAAAGGAGGGGGTAGCGTCGGCGAGGATGTTGAGCTCGATCGAGACGGTCAAGGGGGCGAAGAAGGGGGAGCCGAAAATGCCAAGGCCGGTCTTGAGGACGATAGAGAAGGTGGGGTTCAGATGGGTTGAACAGTAGATCTCTGGTTCATCGTTTCACGATGAAAAATTTCAAATCTGATATGGTGTTATTAATTTTCTATTTTGTAAGAAAAATACATATTTGATTTTTGGCATGTATAATGTTCATCTCACATCTGTTTTGATGATTCTGTTGTGTTCTATTTTGTTCAAAAGGTTCACATGATTCATTTAAGAGGTAGTAAATTGAAAAGAAAAAAAATAAACGTAAATTTAATAAAAACAAATCTGATTTTATATAAAAAAATAATTTTTATAAAAATTTTAAAATAAAATCTGAATTTTTAAAAATAAAAACAGAATTTTTGAAAATAAAAACTGAATTTATATAAAAAAAACTGATTATATTTTAAAAATAGTGAAAATTTCATTTTAATACCCTAACAATGGAGGGTATTATTGTCATTTCACTTATTTTTATGTTCTGAGTTCAATGGCATAAGTCTGAAAATTTGAGTAATAGTTAGGGGTATTATGGTCTTTTTAACTTTTTCCATCCAAAGTAACAGAAAGTTAACGGTTGGGTACTAAACTGAAAATAAATGTTTGGTTTAGGTATGAAAGTGCAAAAAAATTATGTCAGGGTATTATACTGAAATTAAATGTTTGACATGGTATTATACTGAAATTTTCCCTATAATTTAGTTTGGGCTAGTCGTGAAAGTTCTATTCCCTAAAAATACATATATGCTCCTTTGCATTGTTACATTGGAGTGTTATTCTATGAATGTGAGAAAATCATTAACTAGAACTCTCTTACTTATAGCCAGTGTTCTAAAAATCCTGCCTGGGAGCCGCCTGGGCGCCCACCTAAGCGTTTTTTTACGGTTGGCCGACCCGACTTTGCATAGTTGGGCGGTCCAAGTCGGATAGGCCGACTTGTCCAATTAAGTCGGACAGGTCGGGCGCGGGTCGGGCACCTAGGTCAACGGGTCGGTCAACGAACCATACTTATAAGTAAAAAAAAGCCCAAACTTTAAAACGGCCCAAAGGCACAATTCTAAAAGGTGCGTGCGTCCCTTCCTATTCCCATATTGTATCAGTCAGTATTCAATTTAGGGAAAATTTTAATTTAATACCCTGGCAAACATTTATTTGTAATATAATACCTTAGCTTATTTTTTTTGCAATTTAATACCCTGACAAACATTTATTTTAACTTTCATACCAATCGTTAACTTTCCATCCAAAATGGATGAAAAGTCAAAAATACCCCTTGAGACCAATCATATTTTCAAAACCTACCACAAAAAATCAGATTTTTTTATATATTTCAAAAAACTATATTTTATTTCAAAAAATATTTAAAAAATCAGTTTTTATATATTCCAAAATTCATATTTTTATATAATCAAAAAACTCAGACTTATTTCAAAAAATATTTTAAAAAATCAGTTTTTATATGTTAAAAAAAGATTTTTATATGTTTTTAAAAATAGTTTTTATTTCAAAAAAATATTTAAAAAATCATATTTTTATATAATTAAAAAAATCAGATTTATTTCAAAAAATATTTAAAAAAAATCAGTTTTTATATATTAAAAAAATATTTTTATATGTTTTTTAAAAAAATTTTATTTCAAAAAAATATTTTTTTTAAAAACAGTTTTTATATATTTAAAAAATAAATTTTTATATATTTCATGATAATATTTTTATATAATTAAAAAAGAAGATTTATTTTTAAAAAAATAATTAAAATCAGTTTTTTTTATATTATAAGAATCAGATTTTTATATATTTTAAAAAATTAGATTTTATTTCAAAAAATAATTTTTTTAAATCACTTTTTTATATTTTAAAAAAATAAATTTTTATATATTTCAAAAATCATATTTTTATGTAATTCAAAAAAACAGAATTATTTTTTTAAAAAATAAAATCTTTTTTTAATATATTAAAAAAAAACAGATTTTTATATATTTCAAAAAAATTATATTTTATTTCAAAAAATATTTTTTTAAAAATCGGTTTTTATATATTTAAAAAAATCAAAGATTGAAGGGTGTTTTGGGTATTTTTTGAAAAAAACAAGGTCATGTGCAAAGCACATGACTACTTTCCATCCATTTTGGATGGAAAGTTAACTGTTGGGTATGAAAGTGAAAATAAATGTTTGTCAGGGTATTAAATTGCAAAAAAAAACAAGCTAGGGTATTATATTACAAATAAATGTTTGCCAGGGTATTAAATTGAAAATTTCCCTTCAATTTATACACAGAGAATCAGAGAAACAAATCAGTTTCTCGGTCACAACTCACAAGCAAGTGAAGCAACAGCCACGGAGCCATCATTGCCGGACCTCCCTTGTCGGACGCCTCTCGCCGGACCTCCCTCGCCGGACTTTCCTCGCCTCTCGAACACACAGTCAGGTATATTTTGATTATTTTCTAATTTCTTCCCTCACTTCCGTTACTTCAGTTCGATTAGTTTTGTAATATGTAATTCTGTATAAACTGACAACATATTTAATTTAATTGTTTAGTCTACGATATGATACAACATGTTTAATTTAATCACAACACATTCAGTATAACATGTTCACAACATGTTCAGTAGATTGGGCTTGTGGTTTTCTATCCTGATACGGTCATACAGCCAAAGATATTGAATTGGGTTTGAATCATAAGCTAATAAATTCAGATTCCTTGTTATTTCAAATTAGGTCACCATACATCAACTCCAACGTCCTTACTAAATAATAATTGAGGGTGGTCCCTTTTACTCATACCATAAAAACTAAAGCCGTGGTTGAGGCCCAATGATCGGTTTTGTACTCTCATGGGTTCTGTTGCCATTGCAGAACATATGCAATTTGTAATTTGAAGGCTAAAGCTGATGTTCTAATTGCTTTTTATCTTACTAGCTACAAGTGCATAGGTTTCAATGAAAATTTCTGCACCTCATGTTCACTGAACTGCTGCATTTGGTTAAGTGCTCTATCATATGAATAGTTGGTTGTGATTTGTGTAAAAATTCAGTTTTATTAGTATCTAACGATGTAATTCGTAGATTTTAATTACAAGTCTGTTGTTATGCCGTATGAGTATTATTAACTTATTAATATTAACTATCATTATCAAGTAAATTGTGTCAAGACTTATAATTTATTATTAATATTATCATAGTAGTTTTCAATTAAAGGATACGATCATATGATATGAATGTAACGTAACACATATTTTGTTTTGTTTTTAAGTATTTGGTATTATTCTTAGTATAATAATATTCATATTTTGTTTCTCTATATAGTAATATGTCTATTAAAAATTAAAAAATATATTAAAATACAAATCCAATTAATCCCCGAAGAACTTAGCCGCCCGACTAACGCCTAGCGACTTTTAGAACCTTGCCTATAGCAAAAGGATCAATATGTTTCCGTCTCTCTAACAAGTTTATTAGCTTGTTGAGGAGGAGTGACAAGACCAACAAAAAAATGTTGTTGATGATGCAAAGGTTTTCCTTGTACATGTTTGCATTTAATAGTTATACCTGAATTGGATTTCCGATTTGCTTATATGTCATTCTTGGTAGAACTGAGGATCTTCTGAATTCATTCAAAAAGAGCGGGTCATACTTTTTTTTGTAGATGTTCCGTGCATTTTTTGATCATTTATGGGTTCTTAGTTGTGGAAAATTTGTAGAGATCTAATGTTCTAAAGTGACAAAACCCCCAATGCTCTTTCCTTTTAGTGTCTAAGAATTGTAGTTTTAGTTCTGAATTGTTAAACCTTTAGCCTAAATTAGTATAGAACAACCATTTAAGTTTGGTCTCTTTATTCCTGTCATAAAATTAATTGACTCCATCACACATTAACATTTTGCTCAGGCATTCATAGTTTTAATTAAGTTCCAAGTTGAAGATTTTGAAATTGGTTTGCTAAAGAAGTAACTATGAAATATGCTGCCTTAGATAGCATGTGATAGTTCTAATTGGCACAATCAATCAATTATTTAGTTTTTTTTTTGTAATAGGTTTGTCTTTTAACACCTCAAAATGCATTCCTTAAACATTATATATTTCCGTAATAAAACACCATTAAGAACACTTTTCTAATGTTGACAATTAACATATAGAAAAATAAATCTCATCCAGTCTTGAACTATTGTCAGCTCCAATCCTTTAACGTATCTGGCTGGGGTCATTTAGAAGGGCCAGTTTTATACAACTAGGTAAAATCCATCCTATTTTCTGTTTTTGTGCATATTATTTTTAGGCGCTTTTGGGTTTCTCTACTTTCTCCAGTATATTCTGGTATCTTGAGCCAGAGACCAAAATCAAGAACTCGTGTATTATACATGTCACTGACCAAGCACAGTAACTTTCATGACTGATTTTCCCAAGTTTTTGGAGCTGCAGTATAATGGGTGATACATTTACAATTCAGCTCAGCAATAGCCTAGTCAATTCGCTTGTTGATGGTGCTAAAAAATCCAAGAAGAAAACAAAGAAAAGCAAATCTAAGACACAGGGAGACCCCCAACATCCCCGAAGCAACGAACATGAAAAGACCGGTCCTGATGATTCTGGAGCGCACAAGGGGGATACTTCTACAGGGTGGCCACATCAGCCTCCATGTATCATGCTAGGAACCCTGCCTGTGCAGCCAGTAATCCCTGAGTTGGAAGCAATTCAGTCTGTCCTCCGAGAGAGCGAGGGGGTGGTGGAGAGGTTACAGAAGCAGGAGGAGAACATGGTCCAGGAAGTGACACAGAGGGCCAAAGATCTCCGTGATAAGGAGTTCAAGCCTCCGCGTGAGAAGCATACCCCGTGTTCAGTTGAAAAGGATGCTTGCATGTCATGCTACAAGGAGCATGTCACGGACCCTCTGAAATGTGCCGATGTGGTTAACCTCTTGGCAAAATGTGCTCGCAGAGTTAGGCAGGAAGTGCATAAATAGACTCAGGTACGTTTTTTGAAGTTACATACATCAGAGTCTGCAAGCTAATTGCTATTTGCCAATTTTAGTTTCAGCTTCATCTTGAATCTTCTTGTCCAAATAAAGTGATAAACACAACTTAGTTACCTCCGAGTGCGGGATCATTTTGTCATTCTTATTAATTGTCACATGCTAAAGATTCCAATGCATTAAAATTCCGAGTGATTACGTTGTGAACGATGTCAGGCGGAAGTTTGTCTAATTTCGCAGTTAGTAGGATGTATATACCAGTTGGGCCAATTCAAAAGTGAGCTCACAATTCAGATTTTGTCACTTTCGTTTGACATCCCATCCGTTGGCCTTTGATTATTTATCTAATATTAGTGATTTTTGTAATATACTTAAAATATTGATTATTAAATTATACACATTTAATTGATTTTTTTCTTCATTTCACTAACATGAATGAATTAACCAAAAAAAAATTGACTCGATTATTAATCAAATTAATCTATTTTAATTTTTTTTAACAGAGATAAATGTATTTACGAAAAATAAAGTACGAAACAGAGAATCCTAAACCCAAAAATAAGTAAAGCTAAAGTAAATAGCAAAAGCAACATCACAAAAAAAAAAACATTTAGGTGACCATAACAGGGTTAGCAACCGTGTTACTATAATGAGGATTTAGAGTCGCCTTGATCTTTTTAAAGCCCTTCTCACCCGAGCCGCTGTAAAGGACCCCTAAGTTTTCCGCAAAACTAGCTATAGTGTGGGTGATACCCTCTGTGCGACCATCAACCATAGATGAGGAAAACCCCAAACAAATCCGGTTGAGGGAGGACACCACAAAAATTGACTTGGGGCGACGGCGTGGACCGATATGAGAGAGGAATCAGTACACCTTCAAGACCCCCATACAGGTCCAAGGCTGATGTCGTATCGAACTTGTCAGCGTCCGAAACTTGATCCGCCCATGGTAAAATATCGGTGTACTTGAGGGGATATCAGACATTTAGGGAGAACACCTGGAATTGGGGGAACCAGGGGGCCGACTTGCATCGACCTTGGAAGGACGAGGTGTGCGTCCCCACACACACCTCGTTGCTCGTCCTTTGACTTATTGGACCCAACGAGGCTGCGTAGCATATCTCGCCTGGTTGTTTGGGCCAACATGGGCTGTTAAGCTTGTTCCACGACGGCACTACGCCGTCGTCGAGTTCTCTTATGTCCCTACCGGCATGAGAAATCGTTGATTCCACTCTCCTTGAGCCCCACTCCATCCGACAAAGAGGATTGGAACGATTCTACATGGAGGCTCCGAGAGACTGGGTGCATCCCTAATTGATCGCCTGACCCTAGGTCACACCTCTGATGAGTTGGGGTCGGGAGAGGAAGTGGTGAAGCTAAGGGAGACAATTGAGGCAGTAAAGGCGGAGGCGAAATCGGTGGCGGCGAAAGAGGTAGTGGAGGCGGAGGCGGCAGCGGATGTAGAGGGGTTGGTGGTGGTCGGTTGATCGGACGACAAACTTTTCATCGGGGAGGAAACAGAGAAAGCGGAGGCGTTGGTGGTGGCGGGTTGATCGGATGAAAGACTTTTCATCGGGGAGGCAGCATAGAAGATGAGGGGGTCTACTGCGGTGATGGAGGTGACAGATTGGATGGGGCCTAGCCAGGAGACCCTAGGCGACAACTTGCAACTCCCATGGTTGAATGACGATCGTTACATCAGAGAGGCAACATAGAGGATTGAAGGGACTATTGCATTGATGGAACTGGCAGATGTGACAAGAACCGGGAAAAGGACCATAGACAGCGACGATTTAAGCTCTCCACAAAGTGGAGAAGGAGAGTGCATGATCTTTTGGCGGCGACTAATTACCCATTAGATCGATTTTAGTTTCATGACTATAGATAATATTATATTTATGTTGAGTCACATAACACAATATTATACTTCTTATACAACAATTTCTCGCAAAAGTATTGAGTATCACTAATTTTTCTTATAAAAAAGAGAATTCGTTAATTTGTGTTTCCACATATGAAAAATAAATTCAATTGAGGGTTTTCTAGACTCTAATAGGCTCCAAATTAAGTTTCGTTAGTTTACGATGTATTCAAGTTTTTTTTACAAATGTTACTCCATTCTCCATCCGAAATTAATGATAAAATATTGGGATAATTGTCAAAACATGCACTTATGTTTCGTCCACAAACGAAATAGTGCACAATGTTTTGTCCACGTCGTCTGGCTACCCTTATGAATCGTCCACGCACTTCTGTCAGTAAAATTAACAGAATATTCGAATCTGTAGCCTCACGTGCTATCATGTGCTTGTGTCTGAATTTTTTTTGGACGAAATTTCCCTAACAATCCTCAGCCACATTTTTTTGGACGAAATTCTTATTTTTGAATTTCAAACCAAAAGGGAAAAATTGTCAATTCAGGTTCTGCTGTTACACTTTTCTAACAGAAGTGCGTGGACGATTCATAAGGGTAGCCAGACGACGAGGACAAAACATTATGCACTATTTCGTTTGTGGACAAAACATAAGTGCATGTTTTGACAATTATACCTAAAATATTTTATCAATAGTTTTTGTTTTTATACGTACATGTATAATATATATAAATACCTTCAAAAACTTCAAACTAACATGATGATATCAATTCTCGACCTTCTAACCTTATCCCTGACCTATCCGCTATGGAGTTCTTACCTGCCACCGCCGTCCCTGCGCCACCTGCAGCCGCTGTCAGATTGGTAGTCCCCGTGTTCTTCTGTCCCATCGGGTTGCACCCCTCGCAGACCACGCCTGGTCCAAGGGGTATATATCGATAGGATTGGATCCTCATCCCTATTCCAATGTCCTCTCCTTCCTCTGACATCCCTCTCGTGCTCTCACCGGAGGCTAGCCAGATCACTAGGGAACTCCACTCTTCTCCGCAGCCGATGTCGTCTGCGCTCTTTGACCCACCCTCGCCTCTATTATCCGGTGACCTAGATCGGTCTGCCCTGGTGCGAAGGGCTGGGATGCCTTCCGACCCATGCTACGAGGGATCGCGACTTCGGCTGAACCCTACACCTTCTCCCCGGGCCTGCCATTCTGGTGGCTGGGGCGAAAGGGACACGACATAGAGGCGCGCATACGTAGGAGACCCCCTCGTTTCTTACCGGTGGGGATGATCAAGGACGTGACGGAAACGCTGGCGTTTTGCTCGGTCATGGTCACGAAAACCCGACTTCAGCGTCTGGTTTGCGATCGCCATAGGATGTGAATGAGCTCGGTGGAAGTCTCCTCCATGATCGTCCAGCGTGGTTGGACAGGGAGGCGGAGGAGGTTGTGGATCCCTTTCAACGGAACAACCCCAAATACTGTCTTAAGGGCATGAGGCTCTCTACCTATGCCTTCGAGGATAGAGGTACCAACTGCTATGGGGACCCCGTCGAGGAGAAGGGCCCGGACATCGGCGTCGACCCGATACCCTCAAAGTCACCTCTCGGTGTACCAGCGAGGACTGTTGCGATTCAATGCGGCACGAGGGCCTCGCCCACGAGTTAGGCGGCCGGCTGGGGTGCCACCGATATTAGGTTGGGAGCGGGAGTTGGGGGCCCCAACCCTAGTGACAATGGACCCGATACCTAAGGCTCGGTCATCTCGAGGGATGTGGATCGGGGTAACAATGGACCCAATACCTAACCCGGATCCCCAAGCCCTCACTTGGGATGCCGGCCAAGTGCCTGCAATAAGCCCCCTAGGTGGTCCCACGTGAGAGCCCTGTCTTTTGTACACGGGAACATTCGGCGGGCGATTGGTGGAGATCAGCTCCCTACTGATTCGATTGCTACCCTGCAATCGAGGGAGTGGGGTGGAAATGGAGGTGGTGGCCACGGCCACCCAGGAGAGTATGTCGTGATGGCTCCGGCGCCACTAGCTTGGAGGAGTGCAGTTGCTGCTGGATGGGAAGGGATGGTGTCTGCGCCTGGTTGGCACAACAACTCATGGGCGGGGGAGATGCCCTGATGGAGGAATGAGGCAGCAACGGAGCATCAGAGACTGGCCTTGGGAGGGGTCCCTAGGTGATGCATTGTCTCCCACCACCACTACTACTGTCGAGGTCCCTCAGGATCTCCGGTACCTCGTTCCCCCTACCGCCTTCTATCTGTGCCCATGAGGCGTCAAAATACCGTCCATGACGGTTCCAGTACTACAAGGACCAGTGAACCAATGTTCAACCATATTGTCATTTCATGGTTGAGAAGCTTGCTCCCCGAGGCATTTCGATGTAATCGTTCTTAAAGTTTCAATACAATTACAGTTTATCGTTCAAAAAAAACATGATGATATCAATGAACTTGACTATCAGTTACAGTAATCGAAATTAAATCTAAATTTTAAAACTAATCAAGCTAATATGGTAAAAATAAACAAAATAATCAAATCATATTTTTTCGGCTCGAACACGATTATTATTTTAATTATGGCCGACTCCTTACTCATCACCACCCATGTTTTGTTCACAGCAGAAGCTAACGTCGTAGTTGCTATACTACGATCACAAACACGAATGATACTTGTTAGGTCTGTATCCACAAATTATCCACAGCAATCCAATCCTTCACCATGAATCTCACTCTCTCTCATATTCTTTTCGATCTAAATCTTATGCCCTCTTCTGCTCGGTCGTGGTGGGATGGGGCTAATCCACGGTGGTGCGTGCTCCTCACGCTCTCAAGATGGGATTGTTCTCAAGCTGAAGACACCTCTTGTTGCCGTCCCCACCCCAAGGCTATCCGATCCTGCTCTCTATCAATAATTTACACACACAACAACAACTTGTGTACTACTGAGTACTGTCTTTGATCTCTCTCTACCTGAAACTGAAAATATGTTGTTCCTCTTTTTTTAAAGTCTTTTATTTGCTGTTATCTGAGTGCTCAAACCTCAGTTTATGTTTTGTCGTATCACCCAGGCCTGCAGGAGCTTATATAGCTAGTTTATTATTCTGTTCGGTGTTATTCAAATATATTTTACAAAGAGTCAAAATGCCAACCTTGGATGAAAAGCTCATATTCCGCACTTGCTTTTGTCACCTAGTATATCCAATTAATAATATGTGGCAATTATTAATTAAGGAAAGAATTTCAAACCTCACTTTCAAGTTTCAATACATCATTTTGTCTATTTTTTTTTATAGATGATGAATTTATTAAACTTTTTACCCTAAGACGAGGAAAAAAAGAGAGGATCGTTAAAAAGCTATCCCAAATAACCTACAAAAGAGACTCTATCACAAAGTGAGAAGAGCATCTTCCTAAAAAAACCGAAAAAACAATGAAGAAAAGGGACATCAACCAAATACTAAGAAATACTAATCGATAGAAGAATGAACATCATCCTTAGATTCTATCTGCAGCATAGTCCCTGTAGCGACAAAATGTCTCCATGCCTCATTTCTACGCTCAGCCTCGAGCATCTCCTGTCACTCATACGAAGTGAACGGGTCGTCACCGTAAAATTCCGCTGAGGCTTCTTCCTTCTTTTCCCTTTGCCTTTCTTTACTGTTTCAGGTGACAATACATGAAATTCTTGATCGAAACTTGAATGTAGGGAAAGGGAGGGAGTCGGTGACACAACCGACAAAGGTTGAGCATCCTCAGTCCCGACATTAATCACCCGCTGATCCGGCACTGATGGAACATGAGATAACGAACACGAAGAAGCATCAAAGCCCGTACGATCCATAGTCACCTGATTGGGCCGACTATGTGTATCAACCCCATCCGCTGTTGCTACTAGAGCAGGTCCAAATAAAGAAAGAACAGTGTCAACTTGTTTGGCTGACGAAAAGGGTCGAAGAACATCAGTTCCTTGCACATTCCCAAGCCCAACTTCGTTACCTTCTTCTCCGTGCGAGACAAAGCTTGAGCCCTGTCACGCCCCAAATCCGGTATTGACCGGACCCGAGACGCGACTTAGTGAATTTCAAATAAAAGCAATTTGAGACAAATAATAATTGATAAAGATAAATAGCAATAAACAACGGAGTTAGAGTTTCTGAGTCTCACGCTCAGTAAAATACATAAGTCCAAAAATAATCGTTTCGTCACTACAAAAATATAAAATAAACATAAGTCCGGACCCTCGCTAGCCCCATGCTCTGCGATGCCCTCTACTCCAAGTCATGACCACTACCTGTAGAAAACACAGTAAAATAGGGGGGTGAGCTTGACGCTCAGTAGGGAAAATCATCAAAACCTCCTTATCTCGAACTTACCAAAACGCTTTTCCACAATTTAAAATATAACAAAGGTTTTAACACATTACGACATTTAAACCTAATAAAAGCCAAGACCCCTCTTTAAACTCGGATACTCAATATCCAACTATACCATCACCGATTCCACACAACGCCTACCCCGAGGCCACACCACGGAACAACCCAAACACAATTTCCCCAATACATAGTTAACGACTCACACAAGTACAATCATAAACAATCCAAGCAAGGCGTTCTTAAACACACACTCATAACCAAAGAAAACTCCCAAAGTCACAACACAGAAATACACATTCAATTCAGGCAATATCAAATACACAAGTCGTAACCCTTGCACGGTCTAGGGAGCAACCCTCTCAGCCCGGCGCAGCCGTACGCAACTTCCCCAACACAAAGTCGGGATAGGCGGTCGACCTCATCGTGGTGCTCAACACAGCGTTTTACCGATCAACGGAAGGCAGGGAAATCGCCTCTTCGCGGCCTCGTCTCTCGCGGTGCTCACACATCGTTTTACCGAGTGCTAGTCGGAAGGTAGGGAAATCACCTCTTTGCGGAACACAACGTTTTACCGACTCACGGCCGGAAGGTAGGGAAACCACCTTTCTCATGTAACCCAAGTACCACAATCACAACACTTTACTGATTACGCGCCGGAAGGTACGATACACCTGACGGAAGTACTTCTCTCACACTTTACCGGTCGCGTATCAAAACAATCGCAATCACACTCACAAAAAAGATCACAACTACAAGTAACCACATGCACATCACCACAATAACGATCACGTCGGTCTATCACTCACCCGACCATATCACAAACAATGATTCACATCGTAACAATCACGGCACACTTGCCCACACATACAACGACATGTCACACCGAATACAATATGCTTGGACCCTTAAATTACGCTCACACTGTTCCGTACTTACCATCACTTACCGACACCACACTCCACGTGGTTACCCCCGGCTTAACCGGTATCCCCAAACATCCCAAATCCAATATATCAGGTAAAACAGGGAAAATCACTCAAATCATTGATCATGCATTCTCCAGTCAATTCTACTCGTTTTCATGCTTATTGTTTATTAACCGGTTCAGACAGCACAACACAAATCCAACAATCAGCAATCAATCCTACGGGCACGACATGGCCCGATTCTACCAGCACGGCAATTCCCAAGACAGAAACGTAAATGTTCGCAGCTCAATCGGCTACGCTAGTTGTTCTCATCCTACATGCATGCTAGTTGTTTACCGGTTATTAGGTTTCCCTATATGCCTACGATCGATTTAAAGCGGGTTTGAGAAAATCCCTACCTCTTGAAGAACCAGCAGTTGCATCTCCTACCTGCTGACGTCCTGGCCCCACCGGTCTTCTCCGTGCTCGGGGTAACGTCCTGGTTTAATACAAAGGGGACGTATCAGTCCCGGTCCAACCCGTAACGGTCCTCAAATCTGATAATTAAATCCAGTAGTTTGTTTTGTCCAAAGGTCCTTTAAAAGTCCGATACGTTGTTCAAAAGTCCAGGTAATTAATCTGATTTTAAATCCCAATTATTAACAAGCGAAGGCCGAACGCCAGTGTTCCGCGGGAACGAGCACGACCCCTACGAGAGCACAGTAGAAATAAGAGCATCGTTTGTTGGAGTCCAGAAATAGCTAGCCGAGTCCGACTACCACAATGCTTCCAGGCCAATAACATTATGGCACCGTACAAAGCATTGTTTGGTAGGACGGAGCAGCTGCCCAAGCGAGGTGCAGTTGGGAATTTAAAATTTAACCTTGAGGCCCCGAGTTGTTCGAAAGGCGACCGAGGGGTTGCGTGGATCGTGAACGATTGCGGACCGCGTAGAGTCGACGCGGAAGCGCAAGGATAAGGCATGCGCGAGGTATCCAAGACTGTTCGGTTCCGGGGGAAAACGGTAAGTGTCGTATCTTCAGTCATGTGTTACCTTGGTTGGAACGACTCATCTTTTGCTCGATTGGCAGTATGTGAGCGAGCGTCTACGGTAAGCGCAATTTTTTCCCTGGTTGGGTAACCTTCGATGGTTGATCATGACCGTACGTCAACGCTTATGGAGTGTCGTCATAATGAGGAGAAGTTTATGTGTGTTGGATCCGCCTTAAGAGCGATGTGAGAATTGATCTGGCATGATACCTATACCGACGGACGACTCCGGTACAGGATATCTCGACCAATCTGCGTGTGTCAGTGCGACGTCTCTACCGACAGAGAATTCCGGTCTCGACTAACTGGGTCGTATGGTTCCGTGAGTTGGTTAATAATGGACTGGGAGTTTGATCGGACGTCCCCTGAGATAGGGTCAAGTGAACGCGTTTCGTTTTGAATTTCGGGGACAAATTTCCTTTAAGGGGGGTAGACTGTAAAGACCGAGAATTTTATTACTTTAAATTCTCCGGTGGAACGTCGTGGTTGGGAAACGGATCGAAAATTTGACCGAGTTCGAGACTCAAGTTTGGAACTTCCGTCGCTCTTATTATTTTACATTTATCAGATATTATTGACTTTCAAACTGTTTTACTATATGTCACTAAGTCACGTCTTAAGTCCGGTCAACACCGGATGTAAGACCCGCTTCCGGTCGAACCGGTAACTCCGGAAGTCACTCGGGACTTCTCCGGAACTCAAACGAAGTAGCCATTATCACGGTTGGCTTCAGGGAAGAAAACCCTTTCATTTGAATATAATATTGCATAAAGTCAATTTTGGTCAAAACGAGACTTCATATCGACTAAAGCTTCAATTTTAAAAGTGCTGGAATTTAAGTGGAGAAATTAAATGAGTTAGAGGGACACTTGTCCTATTTTGGTTGAATGAGAGAAAAAGGGATAGTTATTGCCCCTTTTACCCTCCAAAAAGCTCCTACTTGGGTTTCTAGCTCAAGGGCCTTTAAGTCATTGCAACATTTAGGTATTATTTGTGTTGGAGAAGCAAAATCATTTCCTATTTGCATTGTTGTAGCCGAAAATTGGAGAGGAAGAAATGGAGAAGAGCTCCCATGGAAGCTTGAAGGAGAATCTAAGAAGAAGGAACCATTTGGAGTCATCCTCTAGCCTTCCACCCTCAAAAACACTAACATCCTCTTCATCCTCACATTCTAGAGGTAATGGAACTCTCTACTCATCTTTTCTCTTCATCTATTTTCCTTGGGTTTTGGGTGAAAAATGGCTAGATGATGTTGGGTTAAGGAGAAATGATGGGAGTTGGTGTTGATGAAGAGCTTGGTGAAGTTTTTGTGGAGAAATCAATGGTGGTTTGGATTTTTTGAAGTGGGTTTGATTTGTTGAATCATTGGAAAACTTGTTTGTTTATTGATTCCTACCATGGGTAGAGGAGTAATGATGGATTTGGACTGTTTTGGGGGTTGGCTTGGGGAAATTTCTGGGTTTGAAGGTAGATTTTCGGAGTTTTGGAGCTGGAGGTTGAAGAAGGGCGAAACTGCCCTGGTGCGTCACGGATCCGTGGCGGATCCCGTGACGGGCGACGTCACGGCTCCGTGAGGGAGTCCGTGACGACACTCGTCACGGCTCCGTGACGGTGACCGTGAGGGTTGCCATCACGGATCCGTGACCAGATCCGCGACCCACCAGAGTGAGGGTTTCTTGGGGTTTTTTCGAAGTGTTTACACCTTGGTTTTGAGCTGAACTTTGGAAGGGTTTTGGGGGTCTTTCTTACTGTTTAAGTGGAACCTAATTAGTGTTTCTTTGTGTCCAAGACCTTGGGGATCGAGCTGGAGGAGCAAGGATCACACCGAGGCCCGAGGGAAGAGCGAGGTGGTGATCACCGGACTTCACCAAAGCGTTGACGAGGAGGACCTTGAGGTAGGGAAAGCCTTAACCTCTCGTTTACGATGCCTAGTATGCATGCTAGGTTAATAAAATTGGAAAAGGTCCTAGATAGGCATATAAGATGCGAATAACTAGCTTAATCATCTTTCAATTGCTAATAACCGGAGTGTCTAGTGGTGACCGATTAGGATGCCAATCACTAGTATAATTCGCTTTCAATACTTGGGATATGTTTGTCTGGTAGAGGAGCCTTGGCAAAGCCCTCGGATTAGTTGCGTGTTAGGATCACATGCTTGGTTGTTGTTTGCTTAGTGGATAGGCTAAAGAGTCTAATGAAACTAGTGAAATTGCATGTTTGAATGCTCTTTCGAAGGCTTTATGATTAATTGGTTGATCAGACTCGTACCTGCTCGTTGTTTGTATTCGAATGATTACTTGATTTACTTGATTGGTTGTTGGGGGTATCGAGTATGACTGGTTGTACCGCGCGGTGCAATCAGGTGATCGATGCCCCGGTGGTTCGAAACTGGTAAGTGAACGGTAAGTTGGAATTGTGTGATTGGTGTGAATTGATCTAGTGATTTGTGTACTGTGTGCTATGGGGAATTGGTGATGGGTGAACTATGTGTGTTAGTGGTTTAACTGTGGTTGGATTGGTTGGTGTTAAGTTTCGGTAAGCGTGTTGCCAAGATGTCATGGAATTTTGGTTGATACGATATGGTACCTACACCGTTGAGGAGTCCGGTGTAGGGTGAGATAGAGTTGATTGTTGGTAAGGTATGGTACCTACACCATTGGGGAGTCCGGTGTGGGATGATATATTGGTTATTTATTAAATTGCCCACGTGTGCGCTCCTACGGGAGTATGGCCCTGGGTTCCCAATGACATAAAATCCTTTGGAGACGTTTCTGAGAATCCCGATGGTAAGCGCCCCGAAGGGTTGTTTCCGGTCGCCTCAATGTTATGCGTTTCCTCTGGATTTGAGGGAGAATCCGAGAGGACACATCAAGTGGATCGGAGGGTGGTGACTTCATGTGCCACGGCATTGATTTGTTTACTTATTACCCTTGTTTTGTTAAGTTATTTTCTGTTAACTTTATTGTTGATCTTGTTCGAGTTAAGGTCTACCTTGTTATGCGTTTTCCCTACTGAGCGTGAGCTCAGCCCTTTGTTTTGCTGTTGTGTCTACAGGCTTGATTGAGGAGTAGAAGCTTGGGCGCTTCTCGGTGTGGGTTCATAGAGACTTCATGTTTATTTCCTTTATTTAAAAACAGTTTGGTAAAACTTATTACTACACCCCCTGAGGGTTACTGATACTGTACTTGAGGTTATGGATTGGAGTACTCACTGAAGATTTTCGAGATTTAATATTGTTTCTTTGCTTTATTGTCTTCTCTTACCCGTCATGCCTCGGGTCCGGGCGATAACCGGATTTGGGGCGTGACACCGGATTTGGGGCGTGACAAGCCATGCGCGTCCAAATCCTGCGAGACTGTAAATGCAACAACTTGATTCAGCGACGTGGGCTGGTCCATATGCCCATCAAGTTGTCCACCTTCAGTTACAAGCCCACCTTCACGCTCCACCGGTCCGTACTCTGTAATTGGGTCATCTCCACCAATAAGGTGATCTGCGATCTCACAGTCCGCGATCTCTGCAGCTGTGACTATCTCATTTGCGCAAATCACAACTGGATCCATCGAATCTCTGGGATCAATCACAGATTGAGATTGAGATTTGGAGATCCCAACGCGAAGATCTTTTTGCAATGGTGATCGGGAAATAACGGGTGATCCTCCTCCGGGCAACTCCGGTGGGATATTACAACTCGCCGGTTCCACATTCCTACTACCAATCTTATCCAAACCAACAGAATTACTATGTTTTTGATTTCGTCTCCGCGCAAGAGCAGCAGCCAAAACATACCCATTAAGCTTGAAGTCAGGAAGGCTGGCAATGGCTTGTTCTGCCGCCTCCGGTGACCGGAATCGTGCAAAGCCAAAAATTTGATCTTTGCAATTTGGCCGTCGGGACACCGATGAGGAGACAATTTCACCAAAAACACCCAAAGCGTTTTGAATCCAAATGTCCTTGGTTTCAAGTGGTAAGTTGCAGAGATATACCTCATCAGATTGGTGGATGAACTCTGTCTTCTTCTTCTTGTTTGACGTAGACCTTGAACGTGTGTCGCCTTTAGAGATCGGATCAACGCTCGCACGGACCAACCTTGTCTTCCCTTCGCCTACCGTTTCAAATGAACGTGGCTCACTAGAGCCACTCGCCACAGTAGTCTTCGTCGGATCGGCGCCCACCAGATCTTCTTTGCCATCGGAAAGAGCAACTCCTCTCCTCTTAGCCTTGGGTACCTTCGCTGATGTGTTTATATCAAACCCAGCCGCTGCAAAGTTCGATTTGGTCGAAACCTTGACATGGCGTGTAGGTTGAGCAACAGATCGAGAAACAATCTTGCAATAAGAATCGTAGCTCGAAACCAACACCGAACAGAAATCGGAAAAGAGGAGAGGGTTCATCTCTATTGCTAAACACAAATTTCATTTTGTCTACCTTATTAATTGTCACATGCTAAAGATTCCAATGCATTAAAATCCGAATGATTACGTTGTGAACGATGCCAAGCTGAAGTTCTTCTAATTTGGTAGCTAGTAGGAAGTATATACCAGTTGAGCCAATTCAAAGGTGTGGTCACAATTCAGATTTTGTCACTTTCGTTTGACATGTTTGGTTCACAGTAGAAGCTAACGTCGTAGTTTCTATACTATGATCACAAACACGAATGATACTTGTTAGGTCTGTATTTGCTTTGCATTCACTATAAGCCCCACAAATTATCCACAGCAATCCAATCCTTCACCATGAATCTCACTCTCTCTCATGTTCTTTTCGATCTAAATCTTATGCCCTCTTCTGCTCGGTCGTGGTGGGATGGGGCTAATCCACGGTGGTGCGTGCTCCTCACGCTCTCTCTACTCATTGCAATCTCTTGGTTTCTCAATTCAATCAAGGCAAGGTCTGTGCGGCTGCCTCCAGGCCCACGCGGCCTCCCCTTGCTCGGGAGCCTTCCCTTCCTCGACCCGGAGCTCCACTCCTATTTCGCTCATCTGGGCCGGATCTACGGCCCAATCACCAAGCTCTGGCTCGGGAACAAGCTGGGCATCCTCGTCAGCTCCCCCTCCGCCGCCTCCCAGATCCTCAAAGTTCACGACATCACCTTCGCGAACCGTGATGTGCCGGCCGCGGGTCTGGCTGCAACCTACGGAGGACACGACATCGTCTGGACTCCGTACGGAGCGGAGTGGCGGATGCTGAGGAAGGTCTGCACGCTCAAGATGCTCAGCAACACCACCTTGGACACGGTGTACGATCTTCGCCGGGCCGAGCTCCGGAAGACGGTGGGTTACTTCTACGGCCGGGTCGGGTCTCCTGTGAATATCGGAGAGCAGATGTTCCTGACGATACTGAACGTGTTGACGAGCATGATGTGGGGAGGGACGGTAGAGGGGGCGGAGAGGGCCAGCCTAGGGGCCGAGTTCAGGCACGCCGTCTCCGAGATGACCGAGATGTTGGGGACTCCGAATTTATCGGATTTTTACCCGAGCCTGGCCCGGTTCGATTTGCAAGGAGTGAAGAAGCGCGTGGACGCGGTGGCGAGAAAATTGGATGCGATATTCGAGAAGATGATTGAGCAGAGGCTGCAAATGGAATCGTCAAAGGGCGGTGGAGCCAGAGACAGTAAAGACTTCTTGCAGTTTCTGTTGAAGCTAAAAGACGAAGAAGCCGACGCCAAGACACCTTTCACCATGACCCATCTCAAGTCCTTACTCATGGTAATTAACTATTTTCTTATTATTATTAAGTCATCATTGTTTGGAGAAAGTTATGTCCATTAAATTGTGATGATAGGCTGCGTATCGTTTTCAACATTCCATAAAAATGGTTGATTTGGTAGTTATGGTATATTTAAACGCTTCGTCTTCTTGATTTAGAGTTATTTGACTGGTAGATACACCGCTTTTACGGTTTGTCTTTTCCGTTATATAAGATTTGTTAATTATTAATAAATCTTCTTATTCAAAAACAATTGTGATGATAGGACATGGTGGTGGGTGGAAGCGACACATCTTCCAACTCAATAGAATTCGCCATGGCTGAGATCATGAACAAGCCAGAAGTGGTGGCCAAGATCCAACAAGAACTGGACGAAGTCGTGGGGAGAGACAAGATAGTAGAAGAGTCTCACATCCACAACCTGCCTTATCTACTTGCTGTCATGAAAGAGAACCTGCGCCTGCACCCCGCCCTGCCCCTAATGGTTCCTCACAGCCCCAGCGAGACCTGCACTGTCTCGGGCTACACCATTCCGAAGGGTTCTAGAATCTTCGTCAACGTGTGGGCCATACAGAGGGACCCGTCCATCTGGGAGAACCCGCTGGAGTTCGACCCGGAGCGCTTCTTGAACGGGAAATTCGACTTCAATGGGAATGATTTTAAGTATTTCCCGTTCGGGTCAGGGAGGAGGATATGCGCCGGCGTAGCCATGGCTGAGAGGATGTTCTTGTTCTCTCTGGCCACGCTTCTCCACTCTTTCAACTGGACACTGCCCCATGGACGGAAGCTGGATCTTTCCGAGAAGTTTGGGATTGTTCTCAAGCTGAAGACACCTCTTGTTGCCGTCCCCACCCCAAGGCTATCCGATCCTGCTCTCTATCAATAATTTACACACACAACAACAACTTGTGTACTACTGAGTACTGTCTTTGATCTCTCTCTACCTGAAACTGAAAATATGTTGTTCCTCTTTTTTTAAAGTCTTTTATTTGCTGTTATCTGAGTGCTCAAACCTCAGTTTATGTTTTGTCGTATCACCCAGGCCTGCAGGAGCTTATATAGCTAGTTTATTATTCTGTTCGGTGTTATTCAAATATATTTTACAAAGAGTCAAAATGCCAACCTTGGATGAAAAGCTCATATTCCGCACTTGCTTTTGTCACCTAGTATATCCAATTAATAATATGTGGCAACTATTAATTAAGGAAAGAATTTCAAACCTCACTTTCAAGTTTCAATACATACATGTCCTGATGTAATGGTCCGACAACTTCCTTAGCTAGCTCGTCACTTGTCCGAAACTTGGACTTGGCAATCTCGTCCAAAATCTAATCAACACCTGTCTTCTTATCTAAATACTTATGTGGATCATAACAAAAAGGAGATATCTATATAATCACTAACATTTTCCCCTACCTATATAACATCGAGGTTCCTTCTTGAATCTCATGGATTTGTTTCTCAAATTTCCAAAGGTTCTTGATGGTATCCCATGTTGTTTCGGCTGAGGGGAGTTCATTCCACTTTACCAAAAATTCAGTACATAGCAGCACGACCTTCCTCTGAACTTGTTGCTCGGTCAAGATCTCCTCTACCTGCTTGTCACGTGAAACAAAAGTGGTCGCAGGTGCAAAACTCGACTGACAACAACTTTGATCTTCCGCATCTCCATGGTATTGCTTGAGTTTGTTCACATGGAAGACCTGGTGGATTCGTAGCTACCGGGGTCAGGGCCGGCCCTGAGAATTTGGAGCCCCAAACGGCTCATTTTTTTGAGCCCCTTAATCTCGTTTTTTGACCCAACCAGAGGTGGATCCAGAAATTTTTTCCAGGGTATGTCGCAGATAATCAGTATATATATAGAAAAAAATTAACATTATTGAAATGTATATCTATTACATAATTAAACACGCTAATTCAAAAATATCTAACTTAATCAATTATATCTGAGTAACATAATTTAATGTATAATCAATGATCTATCTATACTCTATTATAACCTCTAAAAACATTTGGAAACATACATCCATGAGTACATCAATCATCATCAAGATTAAAAGAATAACATCAGCAAATAAGAAGCTCGGTAACCCCAAGAGGTTCAGTACATCCAAACTCATTGTTGATCAGACAAAAAACGATAAAGGAACACATAAACAATAACAGTGGCAGATACAATATGACCTTATACTGATATACATATAGGACTGCTCTGCGGAGAAAAGGCCATGGCTTCATTGGGCCAGTGGCCATGTTTTTGTGGTGACATTTGAACTACTGATTAGTCAATAGATTTTGAATTAATTAATTACAACAAGTCTTTTGTTAATGGAAAGATTTGGTAATTGATCACTACTACAGATTGTGCTCTTTTGATATAATATAACAGAATGAATTTCATGCATTCTTAAAACTTGGGTGCAAACATATGTGTTTGGCCGAAGCGAAAACATATCTGAGTAAGGACTGATGAGTTCGACCGGCCGCGGGCATTGATGTTTAGAGAGAAGACGAAGTGTTGAGCAGCCAGGAAGCTTCGTCGTTTCACATTCAGCTTTAGGCGAGAAGAACAAAGGCACACGTCGCTGTTAATTTAGGGAACAAGCTTTTAATTTTGGACTAAAGCCCAAAAGACAGGGAAAAAAGATACTTCGTTATTAAAGCCCAAAAGACAGGGAAAAAAGATACCCTCAAATATTTTTGATTTTTTGGACTGAGCCCCAAGCAATGGCCTGGGCTGCTTGGCCTCAGGGCCGGCTCTGGCCGGGGTAGCCCCACCTTTTACACTACTCACCCACACCTCTTAAGTATGGGGATGACCCATCATATCGGTGCAAAAGACCCATGCATAGCTTTTGTTCAAACTTTATCTAGTAGACGTGGGACTTTACCAGGACCAAGTCACCAACTCATAACTTGTTTTTCATCACTATTTTAGGGATGGCGACGCTTGTCTACCATCACTCTTCGTTCTTCAAGTGCCCTTGTCAAGGTAAGATCGAGTGATAGTCGTCTGCTCGTGCCGTGACTCGGTTGCCCAAATCGTGCCCGAACTGTTACCTTTATACCCCATTTCCAAGGTATGTGGAGTGGTTGTTGTTTTTTTTTTATCAGCAAATTATTTTATAGAAGAACCAAGTTTCCAAAATGGAAACAGGGTCAAGGGCGAACCCTTACTTACAACAAAGAGTATGTCATATATGCACCTCAAACCAGTACACCAAACCCAAACATTGGGTATAACACAGGTCTAAATACCTAGATTTAACTCACATGAAGAAAACCGAAACAAAACGAACAAACCCACGCAGGGGTTGTAATATAGACTCTTACCAAAGAAGATTTAACAACCATGAAGTAAACTACTGTCAACAAAGACAGAACAAACAAGAGCGGTCTAAATCCTAGAACCACTACCAACAATAGAACATGTCTGAAAACCTAATATACCCACCATGAAGCTCAAACCGATTTAACCAATACTCGAATCACCCCACATCAAATCAGAAATCATAATAAACAACCCCTCTCATCGGGGCCCTCAATTTAAAGAATTGATGGAGCCCCGACACGTCGACGGCCAACACCGAAAAGACGACAAAGAAAGGTCGGAGATCGAATGACCACCGATACTTCATAACCCTAGAAACCGAAGTCCACAGTCTTCTAACAGAGGCACCAAGACCTATAACCACTCGTCGGAGGCCAACACCATTCCCGACGAGCCTCAAATCACAACGGATTGGGAAAATAGAAGACAAAATGGAATCCGACTCTACGGAACAAAGCAAAGCAATCACAATAACTAATCAGAATATGGGGCAAAAACGAGACTCCTTACCCAAGCCTTGAGAAGGCGAGTTGGAGGAGATCGAAACCGAAACCGTCACCGAAGAGCCTGAGCAGCCACGAGACCACAAGTCCACCACGAGAGAGGTGTTCACCGGTGGCCAACACAAAGAACCCGGTGAACCCACCTCCCCCGTCTCACACGCCCGAAATCACCAAAGCCTATCCACCATGTCCTCGGATCCAATCTGATCTGGTAAACAAACAAACCAGCGACCCAATAAAACCGGCAGATCGGAGCCTAAGACGGCGAGCCCGGTCAGCAGGACCCTTCTTCCGCCGGTGATAAGGTAGCCGCGACGAGGCCAAGATCAGTGACAGCAATACCAGCCCATCCGGCTGTCCACATCAAACAAACTCCGGTGAGACCACTGATCTGGAGAAAGTGAGCGGCAAAACGGCCGGAGAAGGACCAGGGAGCTCCGATGACTGCCCAACTCTGATCGGTGCAAACTTCGACCGGGAGACGAAGAGCAAGCTTCAATCCGAGCCTCACACAGAACTGGTCGAGAAGAACCAGATCTGAAACCGGCCAGTCGAGCAGCACAACAATACTCCGACGAAGCTCCGGCAAAACCAAAAGAGAGTTCACAAGTACCAGAAAGAGGGTTAGGCGGAGAGAAAACAGAAATCAAGAGGACAAAGTGGTGGGAAAAGGGAAGAGGAGAAGGAGGGGGCCCCGCCAACGACATCCATGGCCGGAGACCATGGTGTCGTCGGCGGGAAGAGGGGGGAGGCGAGGTACACCCTGGCGGATAGGGTTTCGTGTAGAGAGAAAAGGGGTTGCTCCAGTTCATTACTAGGAGTGGTTGTTGTTGACTCGTGTTCAACTCAAATTGACTTTGTTTGGTCGATTCGCTCTATCATAGGTTGTGTGAACATTGAGCCACATCTATCAAACCTGCTCAATTTGACGAGTTAACACTCACAAAGTCTTTTATTTGCTGTTATCTGAGTGCTCAAACCTCAGTTTATGTTTTGTCGTATCACTTGTTTCTGTTTTATTTTAAACAACTATACTGTTGGTTCGCTGATATGTACCCATTGTGGTCAACCAAATATACAAATTGCCCAGCCAGGCCTGTAGCTGCAGCCTGCAGGAGCTTATCTGGCTAGTTTACTATTCTGTGAGGTATAGATTAATTATTGAAATATATTTTACAAAGAGCCAAAGTTATCAACCTCGGATGAAAAGCTTATCTTCAGCACTTGATTTTGTCACCTTGTATATCCAATTAAAAATATGGGCCAAATTATTAATCATGGAAATAGTTTCAAACCTCCCTTATAAACACATACATGTCCTATGTTGAAGTTGAAGTGTGAGTCCCACATCGAAAGTGTGTAGGTAAATTGACCCATTGATATACATCTTGATAGGGCTTTAACATGGTATCAGATGGTATCAGAGTTGATTCGGCCCACAGCCTGTTTGTCGCCTCCACCCTGTGGTCTCCGGCCCATATACAAATGTCCAGTCCTACTATGACCCACGTGTAGATGTCCGGTCCTACATGTGAGGGGGAGTGTTGAAGTGTGAGTCTCACATCAAAAATGTGTACGTGGGCCATAGCAGGACTGGACATCTGCATATGGACCGGAGGCCACAAGGTGGAGGTGACAAACGGGTCGTGGGCCAAACCAGCTCTGATACCATGTTAAAGCCCAATCAAACCCAAAATCTCGAACTGATGGGTAGAGACATCAAGATGTATATCAATGAGTCAATTTATCCATACACTTTCGATATGGGACTCACACTTCAGCATCCTAGTCTTAATGTAACTGTCCGACAACTTCTCCGGCTAATTCGGCATTCGACCGATACTTAGGGGTGGGAAAAAATATTGTTATTGCCTATATTTTAGATAAGCTGTGGAAAAGTATCATACCTTCAATTCCTTGCCATTGACCTTAACTGAAAGTAGGTTCATATCTCGTCCATCCATAACCAGGCGGGAGGAAGAAGCTATTTTTCAAGATCAATTACAAAGAGAAATAAGTGTTGATCACATAAATAAATAAACTAGCACAAATCCCTCATATAATCAAACTGAATATTCATATTATGTGAGTCCGGATAGATTTTGCCAATGACTGGAAAGTTCTATGGTATATTATGATAACAAATCAATCAATAGTGTTATAGTATACCATGCGGTTAGATAGAACAATACCTTCAACTCTTAGGTACACAGTTATTTTTGAACTAACAGTTGTCTTCTCCTCTAACAGTACAAATTTCAAATCAACCTGGAGTGATAGTACTATAAGTTAAGAAGAAAAAGAAATGGCAGTAGTATTCATAATTTAAATTCAAATAAATAAACATACTGTATCGAAGTAGTAATCAGGCAACTTGTAATCCTTCAAGAAAATTTCTTTTGGTGCATCCATTTTAGATTCTTCAACTTCTTTTCCTAAGGGTTCTGTGGCAACTGAACAAATAAGCCTCTGGCTGCTTTGCAGGGCGCTCTGAGATAAGGTTCAGTAGTGATCAATCAAATGAACCAAAAGGAACTAAATTGTGATCAGAATTCGGCACATGAAAGTACAAAAATGCAACATATATGAAGTTCGCTTCAGAAATGATCACCGACAGCTTCCAAATCACATTAGGCAACTTACACGTGACAGAGTATATGGGAAACAATATTTTCTTCGAGTTGACATCTGCAAGCACCAAAACACAATGGATGTGAGATTAGAATCAACAAATACAGCATCAAAAAACAGTCATAGATTACAGTAATGATAAGGAAAAGATTTACCAACCTCTGAACTAAGATGATGCCTGTATGTGCAGATATTTTTTTGCAGTGCAGCAGGACGCTGCCAAGAGCAGATATTGAAATTTTTAAACCAATACCAGCTAAAATTAATTAAAATGCTACACATATAGAAAATGCACACCCCAATCTAAACAGCTAAACTTATTTCAATGCTGCTTTTTCAATAAAATTGTGGGAAATAGATGAAGAATTTTTTTTACCAAACATCCCTTTTGAACTTAAATGTCCATCGGGTGCATTTCTTGTTCTAAGAACTCTATTACAAATTTGCAAGCATAACATCTCAATTTGAATAAAGCAACACATGAACCACTAAATAAAGTCTCCTCTTAAAGTGACTGCAGAAAACCCACAAACCATACAACAGAGCACTTTCGAATTTCCTGAGTTACGAGTTTTATACAACAGAACTCTATGCATTAGTCATATACACAGCTAAATAATCAAATAAGATGAGATGGGTAATCACATGAACTGAAGAGATTAAACCCAGTAGGTTCATTTTCGTCAAAGCCGGACACTTGTGGGGCAGAATCAACCGAGACATATAGTTGAAAATACTGAAAACGCAATAACCTAAGCAACGATACAGTATTGAATAAACCCGAAAGGGATCAGTCTGTGATGATGGTAGAGAGCACCCCAGATAGTCAAAACCCATAAACGATATTTAGAGCATCCACATCAATAGGGAGGGGGGGGGGGGGGGGGGGGGGGGGGAAACCAGGGTTCGGGGTTCGGCTGGTGTGGGGAGGGGGACGTGCGGGGGCGAGGGAGGAGAGGGAATGGGAGGGTTCGGGGACAGGGGCGCGAGGCCAAATTCAGCCCCGCGCTTCGCTGCCCCTCTGCCTCTCTCTCGTCCACTCCGAAGCTGCCACCTGTTCAAGAAAAAAAAAATTACCGTTGCCAACGGTCGGCAACGGCTACAACCCTTTTTTTAATAAATCAAAAATAAAATTAAAAAACACTTCTTCAACCACTATAAATACCCCTAACCTCATTTCACAAATTTCACACCACAAACTTCTAGATTCTCTCAAACCTCACTCTCTCAAATTCATATCGTCTTTACAACATCCGATCGATAATGTCTGACGACGATTCCACTCAACCATCGGAACAAGATACGAGAAGGCGAAGCTTACCGTGACTCTTGACGCTCAAATTGATAAATATATGTAGGAAGTGAAAGATCTGAAGGCTATGGACACGTCCAATTACACCCCGGAACAGATGGAGCATCATTTGGAAATATTGCGGGTTTGCATGGCTCAAATTCTGAAACTTCAGAAACAAATCGATCAAATTTCAGGGGATGCCTAATTATGTATTTTTTTATATAAGCTTTTTTTAGTTTTTATGTCTTTTTTTTAAGTTATGTACTTTTTTATTTTGTATTTTTATTAATGAATTTTTATTTCCATTTATGAATTTTTATTTCTATTTTATTTAGTAGTTGTTGATTTAAAATTAACTTTAACAGATTCAGTTTAAAGCTTAATTAATTACCCAGTCAGCATTTCTGAAAATCAAGCCCCCCATACAAGCCCCTCTGATGTGCAACACACAAAATTTAGGGGGCAGGGAGCTGAACCCTGCCCAGTCAGTAGAGGGTTCAGCCCCAGGGTTCGTGATCTCCCCCACCACTGATGTGGGTGCTCTTAGAGCCCTAGATCAGAAAGACCCGCAAAGGATATATAATGAAAACATAACCCTTAATGCAACAGCACGACTAAGCGTCTCGGACTGCGGAGCTCCAGCGGGAGATGAGAGCAGATCTGACCGTCTGACCGGAAAAACATGGCAGAGAGGCTAGACCGGAGTACCTCGGGTCGTTGATGTCAGGAGATAAGGCCGGACGGGGAAACTGAAGGCTGGCCTTCGTCGTCGTCGGAGTAAGAAGTCAGAGGACATGCCGGAGTGGGAGAACGTGATGGTGGGGAAAGGTGAAATATCCTGCCGGAGCTGGAGGGGTTTGGGCTTGAGAAAGGCAAAGGTTTGGGGTAGTTGGTGGAGAAAAAAGCAGGGGAAAAGTGGTGGCAGGGAAGAGAAGAGGAGGAAAAGGGCGGCGGTGGGTGTGGGGATGGAGGGCAAGGTTGGCCGGCAAGGTTTTGGGGGCGGCTATGAAAGGCAACGAGAGCTGTTCCGACGCCAGATCTGGCCGGAGGTGCGACGAAAGTATCGGGCGGCCAGCGGAGGGGAGGAAAGACGACGACGACGACCTCGACCGCGACCAGCAACGTACTGTGAAAGAAAGGTAGCTAGGAGAGGAGAGCCCCACCGGCAACCTCTGTGGTCGGAGCCACTGTGGCCGCCGGTGGCAGCGGTAACTTCTGCAAATGGAGGCTGTTAGGGTTCTCTCTGTAGAGAGAGAAAAAGTCTTGTGCGTGGAGGAGAAAAGAAGAGATAATGGAAATTAGCTTCTACACTTGTAAAAATTATTGTTTTTCCTTGAAAATACACTAATTAGTAGAGGTGAAATCGGCTGAGAACCACAATTAATGTAGGAACTGTGAGAACTCATCTGACCCGTTCACCAACAGCAACCAATAGCCCAGATCAAAGCTTCAGCTCCTTCCTATTTTGCACGATTCTTCATCAAGGCAAGGGCAAGACCGTCAATTCGTCATGCTGCTTCCTCGTAATATCAGTCATCGCAGTCATTGTTGTCGTGCGATTTAAACAATTTCGTGCTTCTCTCTCTCCAATTCAACTGCAAAACAGGTAAGAAATCTTTGCTTTCATGATTCGATCATCATACAAACACATTCGAGCAACAATTCTCTCTTCTCTACAACCTGAAAATCGTGCTATGTTTTTCTTCATTCACCGTGCATCGCAAATTTCAGTTGTTTTATCGACGGATCAAGCTCAAAAACAGGTGATAATTTCCTTTATACTTCATTAGATCTTCATGTAATCAATTCGAGAGTCAAAATATCAAAATAAGCTTGTAATTCAAAATTTTGATATCATGCTCTGTTTTACGGTTTATCAATTTTTTTCTGCGAAATCATCTCGTTTATCGACATATCAAGATGTCTGTGACTGTGATAAACATGTCCATGTCTGAATTGATCATAAATTCAGCATCAAGTCATGGCGTAGAGAAATCGTTGAGAAAATTACAGTTTCTTAGTGATAAATCTAGCCTCAAGTCGTGTTATGTTGCTAAATGTAAGGTTTATTGTTGATAAATGATTGTGGTCTGGTGCTTGTCTGAGTTGATAATCAATGCAGGCACGTGTTGTGTTGTCTGACAACGTTGATAAATCTAGAGTTATAATGTTGATAAACGTAAGGTTTATTGTTGATAAATGACTGTGGTCTGGTGCTTGTCTTAGTTGATAATCGATGCAGGAACGTGTTGTGTTGTCTGACAACGTTGATAAATATATTGTGTTAAACTGATAACAGTAGGATATAGGGTTGATAATTGACTGTGATGTGGTGTTTGTCTGACTTGATAACCTGAGCAGGCACATGTTGTGTGGTCTGATAACGATGATAAATCTAGTGCGTCGCGTTGATAAATGTAGTGTTTAGGTTTAATAAATCATGTGAACTGATGCTTGTCTGAGTTGATAACCTAAGCAAGCACATGTTGTGTGGACTGAAACCGTTGGTAAGCCTAATTTGTTATGTCAATAAATATATGTTTGTGAGTTGATAATTGTGTATGTGCATGTGATCCAGTTATGGGAAGCATGGATCATGATGATGCAGAGTTCAGATTCAAATATGAAGATGACGAGACTAATACAAAAACTATATGCACTCAGAAAGTTTGGATCCCTGAATGTGGTGATGAGCTAAAGCCTCGGAAGAATCTGAACTTTGCCTCCTTAGAGGAAGATATTATTTTCTACCAAACGTACGTGTTAAATTGTGGGTTTGGGATACGTCGAGAAGAAGAAACCAAGGAGTAACACAGTCTTTTTTAAGTACATCTATTGTGCAAGACAAGGAGAACCGTTTGTAGGAGAAATCGAAGGAGGTGTCAATGACAAGATAAGAAAGAGGTATAGAATGTCTACACGAACATGTTGTATGGAAAGGATGTCTTTGAAGGAGACTGAAAATGGATATACTGTATATGAGTTCAGAGAAGATCACAACTACCCGTTACACTGTAAGCGTGATTTCCAATATCTGAGGTCAAATAGGAATTTATCACCAAGGCACAAGCAATTTATTATAGAATGCTCAAAGGTGAATTTGGGAGCTACGAAGGCGCTCAATCTTTACAGCCAAATAGTTGGGGGTGCTAGCAAAGTAGGAGCATGTCCAAATGACTTCAGGAACTTCCAGCGGGATCTCAAAGTGTACATTGGAGAAAGTGATGCGCAGATCACCATTGACCAATTCCATACTAAAGAAGACTATTCTAGCGACTTCTTCTTTGAGTACAAAGTAGATGCCGGTGATCGGCTAAGTCACCTTTTTTGGGCTGATTCAAGGTCAAGGAAGGATTACGAGCTATTTGGTGATACGCTATCGTTTGATTCAACTTATCGATCAAACAGATTAAATCGTTTCTCAATGTATGAACATGAAAGAACCGATCTGTTTTATAATTGACCAAGAACCAGCAATGAGAAAAGCTTTTGAAGAAGTGTTTGCACAAAGTAGGCATCGCTTGTGTATGTGGCACATAATGCATAAGCTTCCTTCTAAAGTAAGTTTCATTTTGAATTTATATGGTGATAAATTACAAGTTAGGAGGTACATATTTGTTTGGTCGAGTGTCATAAATATGATATTCTTCTTGCAGGTGCCTCATAATGTATACCATGAGACAAGTTTCAAGAAGAAATTTAAGGCATTGGTGTGGAGTAACTACACTGAAACAAATGAGTTTGAGCTGAGTTGGAAGTCTTTGATGGAAGAATTCCAACTACATGATCACACTTGGTTGTCTTCTATGTTTGAAATACGGGATAGGTGGATCCCTGCATACTTTCGAGGGCTGAAAATAGGTCTATTCCTTAGGACTACATCAAGATCAGAGAGCGAGAACAGTGCATTTGGTCAATTCACTAACAGGTACCTTTATTTTGGGAGAATTCATACACCTTTATGATTGATAAATGTTTCATGAGCAACTAATAAATTATGAATTCTTGATTGATAAATATTTATGTGGAGACCATGTTGTTTGATGATGATATAATTTCCTGTGGTGATAAATGTTTCATGAAGAACTGATAAATTATGCAGTCTTGATTGATAAAAATATTGTTGTCCAGGTGCCTTACACTGGTTGAGTTCATGTGGCGTTTCGATACGGCTATTGAAGGGCAGAGACAAACACAATTACATCTCGACTTCCAGTGACGCACACTAGCTCCAAACTTCATATCTTTATCTGAAATTGAGAAGAACGCTTGGAGGATTTACAGCCGCACAATATTTGACACCATAAAGAAAAGAGTTGTGGGAACAACCTTCAAGTGTGGGATCAAGTCGTGTGGTGAAGGGGATGGGAAGAAGATATATGAAGTCAAAAACAAACATGGCAGCAAAACATTTATTGTGGTGCAAAGTTTACCTGGGAACCACTGCACATGCTCTTGCATGAGATTTGAAGGATTCGGCATCCCTTGCATGCATATCTTTTTGGATTTGAAAACATCTATGGTTGATCAAATCCCAGAGAGCTTGATCACACAACGATGGACAAAGGATGTACGCAAGAATGCTGAGATATCTACAGAATCTGAAGATTCACAACCAGGTCATGACATTGAGGAAGTTAAGAAAAGGAAGCGCACTTGCAAGGTTTGTGGTCAACCAGGTCATGACATCTAGAAATGCCCCCAAAATAACAAAGAATGAAGTGATAAACTCTTCAAGTAGCCTTGATAAACTATGTTCAAAAGGTTGATAATAGATGTGTTTCTTACTACTGAGTCTGTCAGGTTCACAACTTGTGCAACATTCAAATTTAATTGATAAACCTTCAAGTAGTCTTGATAAACTGTGTTCAAAAGGTTGATAAAAAGAATAGGGTAAACTATAAATGCATACCCTGAAGTTGTCACATTTAACCGATATTACCCTGAAGTTTAAAGTTAACTAATGCATACCCTGAAGTTATGAGTTGTAACTCAAAACCCCTTCTGTCAGCTAAAATGATGAAAATACCTTTAGTGATTTTTTTTAAATCATTTTTTTTAAATATAAATGAAGTGATTTTTTAAATAAAAATGAATTCATTTAATAAGTAAATATATATATATATATAACATAAGTAATTTTTAAATAATTTTTTTTAACATAATTATTGAAGTGTAGTTGAGGGTATTTTCGTCATTTTAGCTGACGGATGGGTTTTGAGTTACAATTCGTAACTTCAGGGTATGCATCAGTTAACTTTAAACTTCAGGGTATTCATCAGTTAAACGTGCATACTTAAGGGTATGCATTTGTAGTTTACCCAAAAGAATATTATTCTTACTTCTGCCTATCTGTGCGGTGCAAACAGTTGATATATCCCATTGGATTAGACATGATAAATCTGTTCAAGCAGTTGATAATTTCTGAAGACATGTTTGATAAAAATCACCTTCAATCATGATTAACTCTGGATATAAATATCTATCTAGATGAACTGATAATACATGAGAAACTAGTTGATAAAATAAGTTATTACAGTTAATAAATCTGTTCAAGCAGTTTATAATTTCTGAAGATATGTATGATAAAAATCACCTTCAATCATGATTAACTCTGGATATAAATATCTATCCAGATGAACTGATAATGCATGAGAAACTAGTTGATAAAGCAACATATTACAGTTGATAAATCATGTTGTCAAATCTGATAATGCATTGAAACTTTCAGGATCATTCCTGTCACCAAAAAACTTAAACATTTCTGTACATTTCATACAATCTGTTCACCCCCAAAACTAAAGTGATCAACAAAGTCATGACACCTTCACAAAAACATCGACCATAACAACAACACTTTTTTTATCATCTACCAAGTGCTACGCGGTTCTTTCCGAAGAACCTGAAGATACTCCATCGCCTTTGGTTTGTTCCTTCATCTGGCAATAACTCCTAGTCCTTGTCTCATTAATTATCGTTCTTGTGCTGCTTGGGTATGTGTAGAACTTCATGAGATAGCGATGTCTCAGGTTTTCTAGTTGATCAGCCTATATGAACACAACAAAAAACCAAAACTAGTTAAACGCGCAGTAACAACATATACGAAAAGACCAACAACATATACGAAAAGACGATCTTACTTTATTTTTTAACATCGGATACCCCCAAGCACTGCCGCTCTGACCCATATATCGTTCCATGTGGAACATACAATACACACTGTAGTCGATCTTGTTGGCGTTGCTACTCCAATCTATCTTCAGACACCTTGCACTTGCATTTTCAATTTTCACCGAGAATGTAGCGTCACACTTTTCCAGAAATGCAGAAATCCTATTCTTCTGCAAATTATAGAAAACATACACACATTAGAAACTAAAAAGGTGCATAATTTAATAACTAAATTACATATAAACTTACCAAATTGTTAATTCTGTTCCCATATTTGGCCCTAAAGTTCGACCCCTCCAAATTATCAATTACAAAAATAGTGTGTCTCTTCATATTGATGCACACAACATAATAATGATTCCATGCATGAATTGGGAAAAACACCTGTAGTTGATAAATGATGCATACCAATGTGGTTACACACATGCACAAAACTATAAGCATAGATAGGCCAAAAAAATAGAGGGAGAATTATTACCAAATTAGTGGCAGTGATATCCACATCCGGGTACATACCCAACTCGATTTCAATTTGTTCAGCCCAACTTCCATTCACTGCATCGGTTAACCCAACCTAACGATAAAAGGGATGCAAAATGATATACAAATTTCAACATTACTCTTATTAAAGAGAACAAATTATATGAACTAAACAACTTACACTTGCATATGGTGTGAAAAAAAACCTCGAAGGTTCGTATGATGTTCTCTTATCTTCCATACAATTAAGATAAGCAGGCCATCCAATAAGGACACCCAATCTTAATTCCGACCCCACTCTCATAGAGCATAGATATTTTATCATCACCCCTAGATCACCCATCCATCACTTCAAACACCATATCTCTGCAAAAAAAAACACATATGCATATAACTTGACAGTATTGATAAAATGTCCAGATAGGGTTGCTAAATCTGTTCAGCATTGGTTGATAAAATTGTCAAAAGATAGGGTTAACAAAAGCTAAAATTGGGAGTTGATAAACCTACCTAACATCATTGATAAAATGTTCATATAAGATCGATAAAAATGTACAGACATATTAAAAATGCAATATTTGTGACTGATTACCCTACAGAAAATGCTTGATGAGGAAGTAAAGTCATAGCTGATAAAAATAAAGGCATAGTTCATAAAAATGAAAGTCATGGTTAATAAAATGCCACACACTGAGTTGATAAACCTACAAGACAATGTTGATAAAAATAAACTAAAAGACAGGGCTAGCACAGTACCAGTCGTCTCCCCGCTTATAATTAAGAAGCCACTCCATCCACAATTTCTCTTCTTCAGTTAATGGAGAATCAACATATGTCATTCTTTTGTTTGGCATTTCCGATGCAACTTCCTTCCTTGTTGGCCTGTTTCTTGTCTTTACCCTTCTTTCCACTGACTACATCTTCACATACTGCAGTTCCTTCATTGATTACTGGCCTTATCTCAATACTTCCGGCCGTTCTCTCTTGTTCTTTCTCTTTGCCCTTCTCTAAACTGAGCAATCCTTCACACGCTTCTCTCCCTATCTCACTGACTTCCTCAAGCCTTAGGCTGAATGTTGGCATGCCACGACCTTCTATCTCCGCTCCATTAACCTCTTCCTCAACTTCATCAACCCTCACATTAACATCAACTACAACTTGTTCACCTACATCAACAGCTCCACCTTGTTCACTAACACTATCACCTCCTAACCCCACATCAACATCTTTTCCTCACTCTACAA
The DNA here is from genome assembly GCA_963921825.1 of Erodium maritimum. NCBI lineage: Eukaryota > Viridiplantae > Streptophyta > Magnoliopsida > Geraniales > Geraniaceae > Erodium > Erodium maritimum. Next base: position 61,997,042 of record OY997593.1, read on the forward strand.
CTTTCGCCACCTCTTCCAAAATCTCGTCACTCACATTGTTATTTTCTCCCCCAACATAATCAGTTTCAACATTCTCTCTCTCCTGCATCATGTTGACCACTACTCTGACTGTTCACTTTAGTTGCAGCATTCATCGCTGCATCAATTGCTTTGATAACGTCTGGATGGTTAAAAAAACGGTCATGTGAGGACTCTTCAATAACATGCTCGGTTTGAGCCCCCAACATCTCGTTGACAGCATCATATAGTCTCCTAACAGTGACAGTATCAGAGAAGGTTGAAATTGCATTTCTAATGGTTTCCTTAAAAGACACAAAGTAATCAGCAAGATGTAATGCTTGCTTCGCCAAGTTTACAATGCATTCCTACAAAATTTACAACAACAAAATGTCAGCGGTAAACAAAAATCATCAACTTCACACACAAAGTATTTTGATTATACCTCTTGTTGTACTCCGGGGACAAAATTATCTGTTTCCTTTGGCACGTACGAGTCTTTCTCGATATAACCTTCCCCAAATGAGGCATACTTCCTTTCAAGAAGCTCCCGGTTGTTCAAATGCTCACTTGTCCAACCTATAAGAGAAGGTTGGGCCCTATCGATAGTTCTTTTCTCTAGAACTACACGATCTACATAGTATAGTTGCACAACACCAAAAATAAAACATGTGATTTCTGCCAGTGATAAAACCATGAAACAGAGATGATAAAAACATGGTTTAACACTGATAAAAAGTGTGAGATCAGAAAATAAAACATGTGACTTCTGACAGTGATAAAATTATGTAACTGAGATGATAAAAATCAGTTTCATAATGATAAAACACAACATGAAAGGGAGATCAGAAAAATAAGACTAACCATCAAAAAAGTCATGGACCGGCATAGAATTTCTCTCCGGTAAGTGATTTCTCCCATTTCTTTTGGCTTTCAAGGAGACCGTCAATGACATATGAACACCAACTGTACTCCGGAATAGCATTTGGATCCTCAATTGCATACAGGAATGTGTGATTCACATACCTCCCGCTTGTGCCTTCTATCATCAGTGCTGTGAATAAAACCAGAAAATTCAGCTTGAACATTGCCTCTCTTCCACTTTGATTCTTCATTTTATTGATCACCAGAGTGATCGTTAAATCAAAGACTGAATGCGCCTTCTCGAATTGCTCCAACCACCGCTCAAAACTGGACATTTCTCAGTCCGACTTGCAACAATTGGACGCCCCCAAGGGGGATCCCCAATGTCTCCCAGACATTTACATCGCTGACGTGTAAAAACTTGTCCTGCCCAATTTTCAGGCACCTACTTCCGGTATGGAAATTACTCGCAAGCCAAAACCCCAAGGCTTATGGTAATTCCTTCACCCGCAGCTGAAAAAGGCTAAAAAAACCCCATCTGAATGATAGCCGCCCTTTGATCATCTGTCACACTCTCAATGAAATTTACCAGGGATTTTGGTGATATCCTGATCTTCAACCTTCGGACATCATCCCCCCTTGAAACCACAAGCTCTTTCTTATACTTGTTTGCAGGTGGAATTGCAACATCTTCACCCTTTCCCAGCGCCCTCTTCTTCACAGGGACGATAGTAAGTTCCATCGATGGAGCCTCTCCCTACATTATCTTTAGCATTGGGAGGGGCTGGTGTTGATGAACCTTGTCCTACATTATCTTCAGCATTGGGAGGGGCTGGAGTGGATGAACCTTGTCCTACATTATCTTCAGCATTGGGAGGGGCTGGAGTTGTTGAACCTTGTCCTACGTCTTTTGTTGTTTGACTATGAACAACTACCGCTGATGAAATCTCTCCTGCTGGATTGGGAGGAACTTTAATTTTGATAGTGAGTTTTTTAGCTTTCCCTGTACACATAAATTTCAGAAGAATCAAATGAATAATCATCACAAAGACCAAGATAAAATACAATGTTTAAATTATTCAAAACCTTCTACCTGGAATCATATCCTTCAGAAGCGTTGAATCATTAGTCTCAGTATTCTTCACCATTTTCTGAAAACAAACACATTTATACACAAAAAGTGAGCAATCAAAACTTAAGGGTGACTGATGAATTACATGAACAAAGGTGATAAACTGTGCATACAGAGTTGATAAAATACATAGATGACAGAACAATCATTCATACACAAAAGGTAAAGCAATCAACTTACAAATTCCTGATAAATTACATGCAAGCAAGCGATAACATGTGAAGATACAATTGATAAAACACATATATGACTATACAATCATTTATACACAAAAGTGAGCATCATACTTTAAAAAGTTCCTGATAAATTACATGCACTTTGTTGATAAAATGTCCAGACATAGTTGATAGAACACATATGACAGAACACGCAATTCTACATAGTGTCAACAACTAACACTGAACATGCAGATGATAAATCACGACATGCAATTGATAAAAAGGGCGTCCAATGTTGATAACGTAGATTTAACTACCTGTAAGCAACTAAAGCCTATGTGTAATTGATATATCACATAATATACTTGATAAAAATCAAGGAAAGTTGACAAACATAGAAAAACATATCACAACCAAGACACATTCACTCAAACATGCATCAAACATTAAAAACAGAGTCACATGCAACTTCAAATAGGTTCCTCCTCCGTAAATCGCACAAAGCAACGTTCAGCAATAACTAAATCAAGTATCGAGCGCAAAAATTAGGTCAAAATCGACTGTTCGTAACAAAAAAATCCCTAAAATCAGTAACACTCATCAAACATGCATCAAACAATAAAAACAGAGTCACATGCAACTTCAAGTAGGTTCTTCCTTCGTAAATCGCACAAAGAAACGTTCAGAAGCAACTAAATCAAGTATCGAGCGCAAAAAATTAGGTCAAAATCGACTGTTCGTAACAAAAAAATCCCTAAAATTAGTAACACTCACCACAACAGAAAAAATAAGCTTAAAATCAAAGGAATCGGAGCAAAAACCTTCAGTAGACCACGAAATATGCCTTCGATTTCACACGATTTGCTTCAAACTTCAACCACGCGCAACAAATCTGAAGAACACACACACACGGAGAAGAGAAGGAGCGAAGAAGACGAAGCGAGAGAGAACGTGAGAGAATCGGTTGCATGAGCCGGTTCCTCTTCAGCGTGTGTGAGAAGAGTATATACGAAGTTACACCTAAACCTTCACCAACACAACGGTATTACAAAAAGGCCACCGAAAATGCTGTTTTTTTTTTCAACAATTGAGCCATCAAGTCAACTGTTCAACTTTGCATCTAAGCCATCCATTCTTGAGATGGATGACTCAGATTGGTTCTCACAGTTCATATCTTAAGAGGTGGTGCTCACCAGATTTCTCCTCTTAATTAGTATTCTAACATATTTGCACCAACTTATTTGAGGAATCCATCAATTAGAGTTCTCTTAGTGTTTTTGTATTAGCTTCTTAGGCACACGCATGTCAGTCCTGGGTTTGCCATTTCAATGTGCGCAAGGTAGTGTAATCTTGTACACTTTCTTTGTGTGTTTATTCAAGTACCACTATTGGCATGCATTTGTATGCTTTCAGGAGATTTTAAAGAGAAGAAGAATAAAAGTATATTCTATAATTGATGCTCTTCCATCAGAAGAATAAAAGTATCATTATCTTCCTTTAGCATGCTTTCATAAGAACAATAACTGCCATTTAACAAGTAAAAGAGAAAATTAAAGTTCCATTTCCCTATAAGCATATCAGGTTTGAACACTACCACTACTTCTCATAATTGGCTTGGCAAGCCTAACTAATATCATATCGGAATTCTTGTATTTACATCAAAAGCAAAAAAGAACAGAGCCTCAAAATCCCCATGCCCTCCACAACCTGAGCAAGAACCTTGAGATATATAAAAAAGTATACTATTAGTTTTTTTTTAATACAGCAAGAAAACACAAAGTAGTCCTCAGTAGAGGCTGATTTAGAGGGGTATAGGGTATGCCATGGAATACCCTTGTCCAAAACAAATTACATAGACTCGTAGTGTTTTCAATTACCTTCGATTTGGTATATTACGGGCCTGAATCGGAGTACGTATGAAAAAGTTGTGGTCATTTTAAGATTTTTCTTGCACGTAGTTTGTACGAGAATTGCATGTAATTTGCATGTATTTTTCATGTGACTGTAGTTTCCATTTATTAACATACCACATTTAGAAATGGTTTATGGCATACCCTAAAATATCTTATTGGATCCGCCTCTGGTCCTCAGTAAGAAACAAAGTTACCAGCAAGTATCAGTAGTTGATACACTTTTAAAACATACACATATAATAACTGATTGCTCATCTTCCTTATGACCTTTTCTTTTGGTTCCTTTATCAAAATCTTCAGACCTTTTATCACCACATTCCTACAAAATACATTGAAATATACAAACAACTGACAATATCTATTACACTATTAGTACAATGTAACCAATACCCTTTTTTTAAAACCACCATCCTTGACTCCGTCAACATCTTCAAGACTTTCATCGCCATATTCCTGCAAAATGTATCAAAAAATATAAGCAATTGACAATATTCATTAGACTATTGATACAATGTAACCAATACCTTTTCTTTTGTATTGTAATGTTGTATAATATAAACAGAATTGACAAAAACCATTATACACAGATGATGTAACCAAAATACCTTTACTTCAAGAACAACATCCATGTCTCCTTCATCCATATCTTCTGAGCCTTTATCAACCTTTCCCTGTAAGAAAATTTTAAGTTTCAGTACAACAGTGTGAAACATTTTACCTATAAAAATCCTATCCACATCAAAATCCTCATCATCAGATCCAGCCATATCTACCCATGAACCACATCTCCTAAGATTAGAAACAACAAAGTATTCATGATAAATGCGTCCACTTACCAGCTGTATCAATGGAACTCTTGGAGGGTTTAGAAGCACAGGGAACCAAAAGGCTTCTAAGAGACCCCAATCTTTAATATCATCTTCATGAATCACCATAACACCACTCTCTCCCCACAAATCGCCATTAGAGTTCTGCAAAGCTAAGTGAAGCTTCCCATCAATGATACCCTCACCCATTCCCAAGCCAATTATTGCATGTGATATTGTGTCCGACAACTTTTTCATCCCCTTTTTCGCATGATCGTATATTTCTTCCACCTCGTGCTTCTCCCGAAAAATGTCTGATCCACAATGCTTGTCGAATGTCAGGTTAGACTTAAGCCAGGGTCGGCTTAAGCTTTAAGCGAGTTAAGCAATCGCTTAAGGCCACTGATTAAAAAAGGCCCCATAAAATAAAGAAGAAGTCGTTTAAGACATCGGGTGAAAAAGACCACATAAAATTAAAGATCTATTGTTATTTGATCAAACTTAATCAAGCGAAAATATTAGACTTCTAATCTTGAAATTAAAATTTAATACTAGTTAGGCTTAATTTTGATCTCTATTCAAATTTGTTTTTCAGAAAAGCATTTTTCAAAATTTGATGGTTGAAGATTCTAACAACTCTATGGATGTTTATTTCGTAGTGAAAAAATGTCGTTAACAAAACAAAACATGCAAATTTCATTTATCAATGATCAATGAATTAAAAATAGGGATAAAAAACAATGGAACACATCAAAAAAGAAGCGTGGATGTTTATATATCAATACACAATAGTTCTTGTTTGAGGAATGACACTCAATTTATCAAGTTCATTACGGAAATGTTCAAACCAAAATAATCTGAAAAAGTAAGTTGTCAAAATTGGAAAAACAATACAACCCAATATTGTATATAAATGTCTGATCAGACCAAAAAAAAATGCAAAACAAACATATGAGAAATCCACCGAATGTTTGATTTGATATCTCATACTACCCTTAATGTTCTAAAACCAATTTCCAAGACATTCAAATAATGAAACTATGCATCTAAAGATGAATATTAAAGAATATCAATATTCTCTTATTGAAAAGGAAACCAGGCGTGTATATATTAACAACCGGTGCTAGAATGCCTTATTTTTATACGAATATGTTTGGTAAAAAAAGATCATTTATCGAAGAATAGTTCATGGACTAAAAGCATGAGTCTCATTATGTTTGACAATATTGAAAATCGGGGTTACTAATATACACTATAGATTGTCTAGAGAAGATTTTAAGTATAGAAAGTTATAGAAGTTGATGATGATAACTAGTCATACATGTCACATATAAGCTAGCATAATTTGGTATAACTGTCTAGAATTATATTGAATCTATCATATTTTAACTTAACATGAATGTATCGTGTTTATAGATAAATATGAATACTTAAACTTTTAGATTTTTGTATAGAATTTTAGACGGTGCATCTTATCCATGGATGATGTCTTGTTAAAAATTAATCTTCATCATTCATTTTACATTTTGAGTGTCATAAGTAGATGTTCAAGCTCATTCGTTCCATACCATCAAGTATAATCTTTCTATACGAATGCGTATACTTATTTTGTTTATTACATTCTTTCATAAAGAAAAAAAGACATCGATCAATCTCGTTTTAGGCCCCAGTAATCATTGGGCCGGCCCTGACTTAAGCCCAAGTATAACTGGCCTTTCTAGTAAAACAGCTCGCACCTCTTCAAGGCTGTTGCCAGTTTGCCCATCCCATTTTGTGACCACTATTGAAGGGATTCTACCATTCTCGAGTAAGGACCGATTCTTTTCGGGGCAACCCATGCCTGCCTAAATGGGAGCTCTTCCAGTTTGAAGATGCCATTTTCTGCAACTTAATATGTTGCCTTCATTACACTACATGTAGTCGGAAACGTGCTGAGGGGGAGCCCATCTACAATAGACATCGCCGAAAATTCAACATCAACATCATGCTCAATTCACAACTAATAGCCAATGATGAAAGAAGAGCATAATGCGGTGCAATATGTTGTTCGGCCTTGACTCTTTATGTGCAAGGCAGAGTTCCACCAGCTGGTATCCCACTCGATACCAGGGAATTTAGCCTACCATGGAAAAAGATTAGAATTAGAAGTGTAACATTGTTTATTTGATTTGATTGGAACTATTCAAAGAAAAACTAACAAATTTGAAAAATGGCAAGACATACTTGAATATCATCGACGGTGGACTCAGATAGGCGATGTTGGGGAGGTTCATATGTGGACTCGGACATGGGATGTTCGGAGTCCGCTTCGACATTGGAAAGGGGGGATTCGGAGTCTACTTTCACCAGCGAAGAAAAACCGGTCAGATTACCGGCGGGAGCTCTTGGAATACACTTCTCAAGAAGGCATACTGGACGACGGACTGAGATGTGAGTGTTTGCGGCGGGAATAGTAACGCGGCCAGAAGACCATTGACGGGTGAAATAAATCGGCCGCCGGAGTAGGAGTCGGTTGAGATTGGACATGTCTGCGGCTAAAGCGTGTCTCTCGTCACGAACAAAGACAAACCCTAGCTATCACCCTCTATTCCAGATTATTTTACCTCTGGGGAACTTGGTGAGGGCCTCCTATTAAAAAGCAGGCCTCTAAAGCCCTAATTTATCTACACGTGCATCCCTTTTAGAGCATCTGCAGTGCTACCGACCATAGTTAACGGTGAGCTATTGACGGTGAGGTATAAAAAAAATCGTCGACGTGAACAGTCAACACACTACAATGGGTATTTTTGGTGATGACTTTAAGTTAATGACTATTAAACTAAAAAATATATTAAACATATATTTTGTATTATTAAAAAACACAAAGACACAGATTTAAGAGATTAATACAAGAAGAAAAATAAACATGGTTACAACTGAACATTATTATCACCGAATCTGGAAAAACATCATAGGACGGTCACGGTTTACCGTTCGTGAACGTATTGTAGCCACTTCGGGTGATCTTTGAGGATCTCCCAAATTGTGAACTTCGTGAAGTGTTGGTGATATCGGGCGAAATACTCGTCTACGGCCGCCGATCGAAGGAAAGCTTCGGTTTGTCCAGGAAGGTGATTACACAGTTTTTCACGGTAGCACAAATTGAAACGATATACCTTGCCCGATAGTCTCTGCCAATGGTGTCTGCAATGTTTCTGGGTTCGAGGAGGGGCGCCATTCGAGGCCTCATTAACATAGCGAGCATAAACATTCGGAAAATACCGAATATTTGGACTCGAACGGGGGTGGTTAAGCCACACGAGCACCAATACCATCTCTTCTTCATGTGGCCACGGGTAGGCTACAGTGTTGTCGTCCATGAGAGCTTTAGTGGAAGAAAAAGTCGAGAGATTTTAAAGGGAGGAAGACAATAATAGAGGTTGGGAATTATTTGGGGGAGGTGTGAAATAATGGATGGAAGAGGTGGCATTTATAGCCACACACCGCCACCCACACAAGGGCATTTTAGACATTTTCCATGTTTGTGCAATCTGTCACGCAAACCAAGGAAATGCAAATGCAAATGAAATTTGCCCCAAATTCAAAGCCAGGTCTATATAAGCATATAATTAATTAACGGATAACCACCGACAACCACATCCATTAAATACGACGGAAAATAAAAAATTTGGAAAAAAGGAACTAACAATGAAATAAAAATTATGCACTGATCGAAACGAGAGGACTACAAATCAGAAATGAAAAAAAAACATATCATCTTCAAGGAGGAACACCGGAGCGACACTATTCCATCAGTTTGCGCAACATGTCAAAAGTCTTAAAGTGGGCATCAAGCTCTTGTTCGGTCATGAACAACTTGTCCTTGGCTTCCTCTTTCACCTACCGATCGAAGGCCATCATCTTGAGCTTTATTGCGTTTGTTTCCTTCATGGCAACGTGAGCCGCCTCAACACGCTCGACAAGGCGCGCTTTCTTCTCCGATACTAGGAATTTTCCTTTGAGTCTTGCAGCTTTCTGACTCATAGGTCGCTTGTACTCCGATTGTTCTCTCATCCCCGTATGTTGCTCACTGTCCTCCCCAAGCGTGTCTTCACGCGTGCGATTGGTCGAATCGCTAGATGGTTCGAATGTGGACGTCGGTGTGTCATGTTCTTCAACGTCCCAGGCGTGTCAACATCAAAGTGTCGTGACGTCCACTTCTATTGGTCTCTAACGAGCCACCATCATCGCTTCCACACAAAGGGGTGCCCTTCCTTACTCAAATACATATCCTGAGCCAAAGCCGTGATTTCGTCATCGGACCGGCCGCTCTTAAGTTCCCGCATACATCTTACGTAGTACCTTTGGAACTTTGAGACCTTAGGGTTGACTGTGCCCCAGTGGTCCTTGCACTTCTTCAGGGACCTCACCGGATCATCGGGTCCACACAACTTCTCGACTTCTTCCGAAATGCCCCCTCCCCAATAATTGACGTTATGCTTATGATTCTCGTGAATTGAATCATAAGAATGATGCATCCAAGCGCTAAAAATCCGCTCATCCTCGTCGGCGCTCCATAGTCTTCGTGTTGGCTTTTTTGGTGCCGACGGGTTGACACCTCGGTGACTTCTTCGGTTCGCATGGCACTTTCTTCATGGGTTTGTCGAGGTATTTGGGTCGAGGGGAAGAAGTCTTGTGTTTCCGATTCCAACATGCTTCCTCCCAACTCGGTATTCATATACGTCCAATTCAAATCCATTGGAAGCACACAAAAAAATTCGAGTTTGAAAGAAAGAAAAAGGTAGGAATTTGATAGAATGGAAGAAGGGTGTGTGGAAATCAGAAGGGGGTAGTGTTTTTATAGAGGAGGATTATTTAATTCTAACCTGTCAGCGCTTGGGCCACGTGTTGCCGGCGTGGTCAGGTCCAACGGACGACGCGACGTTTAAGGCCCAACGACTCTCAACACCATCGGTGAGCGCATACGCTGAGCTCAACGAATCTATTCCCCGCCAGCGTCCAAACGTCCGCTTCAACGCTAGCTCACCATCTGCTCCCCGTCGCCGTTTGGTCACCGCCAGCACCTCAGCGCCGGCTCACCGCCCACCATTGCAGATGCTCTGAACAGTCGATTGTCTTCCCAAGAGTGATTTTGTCTTCTTCTCGGTCAAATCGTATGTAATCTTTTCTTCATCCCAATATACGTATCTTTCGAGTCTTGTACATTTATGTTTTTTTTTCCTTCCAAATGAATATGCATGTGTATAAACAAAGTGTATTCTTAGGTTTAGACTCACCAAAAACTCAATCTTTCTTCTACAAAAATCCTGGCTCGTGAGTACTCTGTAATTTTTTTATCAGCAAAACAAATTTAAATTACCGGTTCTTTGAAGTGAAGAGCTCGGGATGGAACAAAGAACAACAACCTAAGAGCATTCTAAAAGGAACCTCCAACACCTACGCCTCATAACCTGGGATGAAAACTGAATATAACACAACCTACAACCGCAACACTGAACCAACCAAGCGAACCCTTGAACACAAAAACAAGAACAACAATTACCACAACCCACGCAGGGGAGAAAACAAACACCATTGAGAATCAGAAAACCCAACCAAACATACGAAAAAACAAAGGTGTAATACCAAAATTTTCAACCACGAAGAACAATTGCAAAAAATTAAAGGTCTTGAACCAGGATTTCACCACCATTAAGCACAGAAAGGGCCAAACAGCTCAAAATCTAAATTCGAGAAGACATAATCCCGATGCCTAAATAAGAAACAAACTACTCCCAGGTTTGTACAGTTTAAAACCCCAGAAAATGGAGTCTGAAACCATATGCCGGCGGCCAGGATCGCACGACAAAACCTAATCCGGTAAAGATATCATATCTCACAACCCTAGCTCTTCTATCAACCGGCTTCACAACAGACTATGAGAGTCTAAGATCTCACCGGTGAGCTCGTGCCAAAACTGGGACGGGAACGAAAGGAAGCCTAATCGATAAAGAAGAAAGAGAGAGCATGAGGAAGGGTCTGATCGAATAAAGGCAGAGAAGATACATGTCCCCCGACAAATATGCCAAAGACCAACTCAACGCGCAGGAATCCCACCAGCTCTGGCTGAACTAGCTCCGGTCAACATCGAGAGGGAATCCAAGGGAGAAGACGCGAAGCCAGGAATCCTGACTCCCGATATGACAACGCGAGGAGGGCTCTCGAGTAGCCGAAGAACTGAGGCCGTAGATCTGACCAGGAATGGCCAGATCTACAAGCAGCAGCACCCAAACGATCCTTCGATCTCCAAACCAGCAAAGAGAACCAAGTCCACAACGATACTTCAAGGAGGAAGCGTGTCCCACGACTGGAAAAGATGAACTTCTCCGGAAAAAGAGGAAGCCGGACGCGAAGGCGGAGCCGCGAAACCCTAACTGAGGCGCCATCGAACCTCGATCTGCAACAATCTCCTGGGAAGGAGGGAAAACGCGTCACACGTCCATACCAGGGTCAGGACACCAAGGAAAAGGGTGGGGGTGAAGGAGAAAGGGTAGGGAGGAAGAGATCTAAAAACGGGGAAATCGAAAAAGGGAAAAGAGAGACGAAGATGAAATCGAAGAGGGGAAAAGAGAGACGAAGGTTGAAGACGTTCACCAACGGCAACTACCAAGGCCAGAGAGCTCGGTATCGCCGGTGGTGAAGCACGGCGCGGCAACTAAGGTTACTCGAGGGCGAGAGCGTTTTGATGATTACACAATTGATTTTGTTTGAGTACTCTGTAAATTGTTAGCTATTCTGAAAGGATTTCTTTTATTGTTCGCATTGAACAATCTTGTTCATATTTCTGACATTGATTTTGGTTTCTTAAGTTCTATGAAAATTTTATTTTTCCAACAATTTTAAAAATGCTTAAATCTATCACACACAAAAACTTGGAACTTGATATGGATATTAGGAATTGTTCTTTAACTAATCTTTTGGGGCGTGTGTACTGGGTGTTGCAAGGTCGTTGTAGCCGACTCGTTATAGGCGTTGTCACACCTCTTGTAACGAGTCATCGACGTAGGAGGAGTAGTAGGACAGTGTTGCAGCGCGCCTTGGCGTTGGATCCTGCAACGACGGTACTGGTCATTGTAGCGCCTAACGGCTAGTCGTCGGTACATTAGCAACGTGCCACATGTCGATACCAGTTATTTCAAAATCCCCCAATTTTCTATAAATACACTATCAACCCCCTCCTAAATGCGACCATACGATCTCCGATATCAGCTATAGATCTCGCACGGTGACTCACGATCCACGGTTAGAGCAGTGCGCGCGATCTCAGTTATGTCCATAACACCTACACGCTCTTGTTTGGGGGTAAATTCGTCCATCCAGCATCTATAATTCAACTGAACACGATTCTGTGCGAACCATAAATCCCTCCATAACAACTGCCAAACACGATTATCAGAGAGACACAACCAGCCGTTACCGTCTTCATTGAGATCGAATCTCTAGAAAACGCAAATCGTAATTTACGGGACCAGAACGATATCGCGAATAACATTCAGTGCTGGAAATCGGCAACACAATCGCACATTCATCAGTGCTTGTAATCGGGACAACAATCGCATATTCGTTGGAGCTATCCACCGGAGATCTAAGATTGATCTGAGCCAATGACGAATGGGTTATATTAAAGTCGAATTCGTGATCAACAAGAATCAGCATGTCATCAAGCAATTGTAAGTACACCATAACACAAACAAACAACCATATGAATCTCTTTATCGAATAATTGACTGTAAGAACATTGTGAAGAGTCTGTCATAACAGTGTTCAGAATCTACAATAATGCATACTACTTCTCCCATGTGGCTACAAGATTTCTGTGTCTAGAACGTGGGATGCCTATAACCAAAATTTATATTAATTATGTTCAGGATTTACCTGATACGCAAGTTACTCAATTGTGATGGCTACTGGATGTGTTCGGGATATGAATTGCTTCTGACCACAATTTGTAATGTCTACGACCAGAATTTACAACTACGCATGCTAATCCATTGTCATAATAGTGGGATTTATGTGTCCAGAATGTGGGATGCATGTGACCTAAATTTATATTAAGGGAAAATTTCAGTATAATATCCTGCCAAACATTTAATTTAAGTATAATACCCCTGGCATAAATTTTTTGAACTTTCATACCTAAACCAAACATTTAATTTCACTTTAGTACCCAACCGTTAACTTTCTGTTAGTTTGGATGGAAAAAGTTAAAAAGAACATAATACCCCTAACTATTACTCAAATTTTCAAACTCATGCCATTGGTTCAAAATTTGAAAATAAGTGAAATGACAATAATACCTCCATTGTTAGGGTATTAAAATGAAAATTTCACTATTTTAAAAATAAAATAAGTTTTTTTTATAAATTCGGTTTTTATTTATGAAAATTATTTTTATTTTCAAAAATTCAGATTTTTTTTTTATAAATTCAGTTTTTATTTATGAAACTTATTTGTATTTTCAAAAATAGTGAAATGAGCAATGTATTTTTATGTTGGAAATGCATTGCTCATTTCCAACATAGATGCAGGAAATGAGCAATGCATTTATGCAGGCAACAAAGTGCGCTCAGTGTTAAATATGTTCGAACGTGCCAAATAACTTTATCCAGTGGTTATTTGTTAACTTTGCATGATACATTCTTTGTGCCTGGATTTCCCAGGAATTTGATATCTATATCTAGACTATTTCCTTTGGCTATGCCCTTGATTTCCGTGACACATCAAATAAATTTATTTAATAAAAATTAATGTTGTGGGAAATGACAATTTGTGCAATAGTTTATTTATGATGAATGTGCAAAGTAACACCAGTAAATCGGTTATGTAAATGGAAACTGGCACAAAACAATGCGTTGAAAATGAGGAATCTTCAATGTTGTGGCATCGGAGATTGGGACATATCTCCAAGGATAGAATCAAAGGATTGGTAAAGGATGGAGTACTTGGTACTCTAGACTTTGCTGATTTTGAGGTTTGTATGGATTGCATAAAGGGAAAGCAAACCAAGATATCAAGAAAATGGTGCACATAGAAGATCCAAATTACTTGAAATCATCCATACAATTATTTGCTATCCCAACATGGATATGAAAAGTGGTATGAAATACTTTATCTCCTTTATTGATGACTTCTCATGATACATGTATGTCTATATCCTTCACCACAAAAGTGAAGCATTAGACGTGTTTAAGATTTTCAAAATGAAAGTTGAAAAACAATGTGAGAAGCAAATCAAGATTGTCAGGACTGACAGATGAGGAGAGTACTACAGTAGATACACCGAAGGTGGTCAAGCACCGGGTCCATTCGCTAAGTTTCTTCAGGAGCATGGAATAATTGCTCAGTACACCAATCCAGGATCACCTAGTGAGAATGGTGTAGCTGAAAGAAGAAATCGAACCTTGATGGAGATGGTGAGGAGTATGCGTAGTAATGTGAATCTCCCATTATTCTTGTGGACTGATGCACTTAAGACGGTTGTGTACATATTAAATTGTGTTCTAACAAAGTCTTTTTGAAAGACACCTTTTGATTTATTCAAGGGTTGGAAACCAAGTTTGCACCATGTACGCATATAGGGATGCCCGTCTGAAGTGAGGATTTACAACCCACAAGAAAAGAAACTGGATCCTAAAACCCTTAGAGGTTATTTTGTTGGATATGCGGAACGATCCAAGGGATACATATTTTAGTGTCCATCTCATAGAAACGGGATTGTGTAATCAAGAAATGCAAAGTTTTTTGGGAATGACTTGATCAGTGGGAGGAATCGGTTGCAGAGATCAACTTCGGAAACTATTATTGAGCAACCTCCTACATTAGTCGATCAAATCATTGTCGTTAGAGCAACTTTCACATACTAATAATGATCTAGTAGATAACGTTGTTCAGGAAGACCTTTGGATCAATGAACAACTAGTTGGTCAACCTGATCCTTAGGAAAATGATGATCCAACATTACGAAAGATTGCCAGAATAAGGAAATCAGCAATCCATGGGGACTACTATGTGTATCTGCAAGAATCAAACTTTAATGTTGGAGCCAAAAATGATCTTGAGACGTTTTCCCAAGCCATAAGTTGTAATGAATCGACTAAATGGTATGATGCTATGAATGATGATATGAATTCGATGGCATCAAATGAATTTTGGGATCTTGTCGAGTTACCTAAAGGGGTGAAAGCCATTTGATGTAAATAGGTCTTTAAAACCAAGAAAGACTCATCCGGTAACATCGAGAAATATAAGGCCAAACTAGTTGCCAAAGGATTTAATCAAAAAGAAGGAATCGATTACAAGGAGACTCTTTCTCTTGTATCAAAGATAGATTCGCTTCGGGTAATCATGTCATTAGTTGCATACTTTGACTTGGAATTGCAACAAATGGATGTAAAAACGACCTTTCTAAGCGGAGAACTAGAGGAAGAGGTGTTCATGAAACATTTAGTTTCATGAAGGATTAACCTCTAGTAATGGTGAGCATTTAGTTTGCAAGCTTTAAAGATCAATCTACGGTTTGAAACAAGTCTCACGTCAATGGTATTTGAAGTTTCATGACGTTATTTCATCATTCGGTTTCGAAGAAAATGTTATGAGCAATTGTATATACCATAAGGTTAGTGTGAGCAAGACTTGTTTCCTAATATTATACGTAGATGATATCTTGCTTACTAGTAACGATAAGAATATGGTTTTGAGGTAAAACAATCTCTATCCAAGAACTTTGATATAAAGATTTAGGTGATGCATCTTACGTCATTGGGATAAAGATACATCACGATAGAGTAGTCAGTACTCTGGGTATATCTCAAGAGACATACATCAACAAAGTGTTGGAAAGATTTCGGATGAAAGATTGTTCACCCAATATGGATCCTATTGTGAAATGCAATAAAATTTAGCTTAAACCAATGTCTGAAAAATGACTTGGAACGGGAACAAACGAGGAATATTCCCTATGCTTTAGTCGTTGGCTGCTTGATATATGCACAAGTCTGCACAAGACCTAATCCCACGTCTTATTATTAATTAGAGCATTAAATTAACCTGTCATAGCAAGTTTCCAATTAGGATCAGACAGAGCATCTTTCGGGTTTTTAGGAATAGGTGATAAAGATGTGGTAGAATGTAGATTAAATAGCACCTTAGTTTGGAAATACCAGACTGGCTCTGTGTGACCATACGATGAGTCGACACTGGATCAACAACTGGTGAGGTTGGGCCGGTTCTTTGGGCTGGTGGATCTGTTGCGGGCTGTGGGGACGCGGCTGGGCTTTGTGGATCAGGCCCATGGTGAGACAAGGGTGATGAGCTAGGTGTGGCCGAGGAGTTCAGTGGGCCGGGTGCGTGCTGGATGCGGTCTGGATCGATGCTGGGCCGAGATGTTGGTTCTGGATCAAGTAGCAGCTGTATCCGGGTGGCTTATGATGCGGGTTCAGACATGAAATCATAATCGGGGGTTAAGGTAGGAGAGGAAGAAAAGGGAAACGCCGATTCATCAAAAATAACATGCCTTGAAATAATAAACTTATTTGCTTTTAAATCAAAACAAACATACCCTCGATGGTTGGAAGGAAATCCGAAGAAAACACACGGAGTGGAGCATGCCTGAAGCTTGTTGATGGTAGTAGATGAAAACAGAGGATAACACAGACACCTGAAAATACGAAGATGAGAATAAGATGGAGCTCGTTGATAGAGAGCCATAGTATGAGAAGTGAAATTAAGCAGTTTAGATGGCAGTATATTTGATAAATAAGTGGACATAGAAAGAGCATACTACCAGAACACCGGAGGAATGGACGCGTGGAATAGAAGCGTTCGAACTAAGTTGTTGAGACTTCGAATCTTGCACTCTGCTCGTCCATTCTGAGATGATGTGTGAGGACACAAGAAGCGAAACACCAATCCGGAGGAATCGAAAAATGTACGAAAAGGGAGAATTGTCAAACTCCTTGTCATTATCACATTGAAAAGTTTTGATCGGACGACCAAATTGAGTAGTAAGATAAGTATTAAAAGAAGTAAAAAGCTTGAATACATCAGATTTCTTGCCTATAGGAAAATTCCAGACAAAATTAGTGAAGTTGTCAAGTAATATTAAATAATACTTATGTCCTGCAAAACTTAATATCGGGGAAGTCCATAAATCAGCATGCACAATATCAAACGGTGCAAATGTAACAGATAACGATGTTTAAAATGGAAGTTTGACATGTTTACCGAGTACACAAGACTGACAAATAGTTTTGAAATTATTCGTACTTGAAATAAACTTAGACTGGCGTAATACATCAAAAATAGGGGCACCGGGATGACCCAATCGAGAATGCCATACGCCTGGAGATAATGTCGCAGAAGCTTAAAAAGGAAATGACACATGAGATGAAGCAGTAGAAGTGACGGGATACAATTCTCCTATGCTATTGCATCTCAAAACCGGATGTCCCGTCGGAAAATCCTTCACAGAAAAACCAAGAGGGTCAAATTCGATTGAGGCATTATTATCCTTAGTAAATCGGCGTACATATACTAAATTCTTAACTAGGTTAGGTGCATGAATGACATTACGCAAAATATAATTCGGATGGGTGGGAAAGATAGATGCTCGACCGTGACCATAAATTGGAATATGATTGCCATTACCCACAATAAAAGAATTATTCATGTTCGAATTAACATAAGAATCGAGGATACCTGAATTCGCTATCATATGGGAGGATGCCCCGGTGTCCATGTACTATTGAGAATCAGGTGGCTGTTGCATAGAGAGATTCGCCATGGCTTGCGAGAGATCGGTTGGAACAACTACATGTGCTTGAGGAGTGACCGGCCGGGAGCCTTATACGCCTTGTTGACTGTGCTGGCCTTATTGATGAGATGGGCCACGACCCCATGAGACATGAGCTGTTGTTGGATAAGGGCGGGGAGCTGGCCCAAGGAGCAGGCGGACCGTTCCAGAGCTGCTGGTGAGGTGGCTCGTTCCACTACTGAAGCTGTCCAGCCCAAGGAAAAGAAGCTGGAGTCCCATAATTATGTGCAGTCCCGTTCCATCGTTGTTGAGACACGGGTCCAGTTGATCCATTCCAATTGGAATTCGCAGAATGCGAATTCTGTCGCGAAACTCCACGCCCAGTTCTGTTCTGCCGACCACATGAAGCACGACTACGGGATGAACTTCCACGGGACTGAAATTGGTTGTTGTCCGGAGTGTCACAAGAGGAGCGGGAGCCATGGTACTGATCAGAATTCCCAGAATAGTGAGCAAAGAGAGCTGAACTCGCAGAAGAAGCAGACTGCTTCAGTTTTTGAGTTTACTCCAAAACTAACCGCGATCGAGCCTCATAAAATTGCGGGAACGTGTCGCTCTGTTGGATAATCGTGGCAACATTATCGTATGCCTCAGATAGAATGAAAATCCTTCGTCGCTTGGTAAGGCAACCCATCATCACCCAAAATTGTCGATTTCTGCCTTGCTTAGCAAGCCTTATGATCTGCTGAGCCACATTATCTTGAAGAAAGCCAGCCCTGATGTTGCTCAACACATCACCTTGAAACTTTATAATGGCAATCATCTCTTCCTTTCAAATCAAGGCATCGACAATTAGGTTTTCTTTCCTCGATTTTTACTCAAGTTTAATAATCGAACCCGAAAGGAAATATTGATAACGTACCTACTTTGGGGACAACTTCTTCTGGTCTTGGAAGTAGCTTGTGGCAACGTTATGGTCTCCACCACAAACTTTTTTCCTAAGAGGTAATGACGTTAATTCCACATGCAATGGACAATGACAGTCATTTACTTCTCCTGAACTGTATGCCAACTCTCAGTATCGTTCAATTTACGACTTTCATAGGCTATCCGGTATCAAGACTTCGCCAATGACAATCAGGGGCATCCTTCTACACCTCAAACACCTTGCTACAATCTAGTAGGCCATTACAAACTCCTCCATAATGGCCTGTTTCAAGGCCTAAAATTCTGTCTCACACTTCCTTGTTCACTCCCACGACTTTTTCTTATTCAACATACATTACTGGGAAAAACATCTCTTGCGAATAAATTATATAGTCACAGAAGTTCCTTATATTATTGCTGAAGAATTAATGCGACGAAGGGGGAGCCACAAAATGATAGTCGCATACTTTTCGTCAAAATACAACCTGAGCAAAGATATACTATACCGTCAGTCATTGAAGATAATAACTTTAACGACTGAATGGATGAGGTTGCAATAGACCACGGGTTATAACGATTGTATATTAACTTATGCGACTGTATCTACAATGTCGCGAAAATTCATCAAGTTAAACCTCTCCGACTGTATATATACAGTAGCAGAAGTTTGATAGTGTAAACTTCTGCGACGGTATAAATACAGTCACATAGGTTTACCGTGTTGAACTCCTGTGACTCTGTGTGCAGATTCGCAGAAGTTTACCGTATGTAACTTCTCTGTGGTCGTGTTGTTTAGCATGTAGTTCTTTCTTGATTTATTGATCTTGCACTTCGAATCCTTATACCAATTTTTTCATTCCAACTCGATCAAATTGAAAATGTCACCGTCGACGGTAACATAAAGGTACAGAATCTATAAGAGGCGAAAGAGAAAAAAAAAATTATTATTAATACGACTAAAAAAAGCTGAAATGAAAAAAAAAAATGCGTATGCGGAGCTTCCTGTGCAATGCTCTTTAGCCCTCCATCGAAAGTTCATCCCACTTTTTGACCTTCAGCAGCACGTACCCCCGGACGCTGGACTCGAGCAAAAAGGATATCTTCTTCTTGTTCTTCTTGAGGGCCATGGCAACAAGTAAAGGCGTCATCTAACCTCTTCTGCCCCGCCTTCCGTATCCACTAGACCTCCTCTGGAGCGTTGTTGGAGCTCGATGCCTCTCCAAGACTTGGTCTTACTCGAGGAGAAGGTGTTGGAGGAGAAACTAGAGGCGTCGTCGTTGGCCACGTACGTGACAACGTGCTGGCCTTTGATGGAGCATGAGTCCGCTCGACGATGGCGGGCGTATCAGTGTCCAATGTCTTAAAAACCGCTCTATTGCATTTGTGGGGCAGCATATTACGTTTTAAAAACAACAACATTATTAATGATCAAATTAGAAAGACTAACCTAAAATTTAACAATCTAATTTAATAATCAAATTATTAACAATTTCTAGTTTAACAATCAAATTAAAAGTAATAATTAATTCCTAAAATTGAACTAACCTAATTCCTAAAATTAAACTAACATCATTCCTAAATTGAACTAACATGAACTAACTTAATTCCTAAAATTAAACTAACATTATTCTTAAATTGATCTAACATGAACTATAGCGCAGAGCCGGCCCTAGAAGTGGCGATTGTGCCAATTTTGCATTTGCGTGCGTGACGGCTTGAGCAAAGCAGGGGAAGCGACGATGGTGGGGCCTCTTCCTCTTGTGGACGTCGACGATGTCAGGGTAAGTCGTTGGAGACTTTCTCTTGGTTCTCGATTGTTTAGTGTTAGTTTTTTCTCGATCGGTAGCGGGTCTCGTACTCAAGAAGCAGTCAGAGGAAATCTGTGTTGCCCCACGTTCAATCGGTGTATTGGTGTGGTAGGTTGGACCGTTGACTGTGGGTACAGTGTGGGGGTTGCGCTGACGTCGGCGATCACTGCGTGGGGGCAGGAGGCACGTGAACCGTGGCCACCGCTGGTGATGGCGTAGTTGGTGGTGTTTGCGCTGTCTGAGGCCGGAGGACAGTTGGAGACGAAGGCGGTGCTGCCGGGAATGGAAGCACGGGAGGCTAGGGTTCCGAGAGAATTATCTTGGGCCGAGATGGGTGGACCGGGACCCGGTTGGGTCGGGTCTGGACAGGCCCGAGTCGAAGGCAACCTGGGTTGCGGATCGGGCAGGGGCAGGGTCCTGGGTCGGGTTTCAGGGCGAGTTCGGGGACCGAGAAATGGAGGAAGACCATAAACGGCGAGGGGCGGAACGCTCCCTCGCCTAGATCAATGAGTCCTTCGTGGTCCAGTGGGGGGTTTGCCGGTAATACCGCCTCAATGGACGTAGGGTGGCATCGATTCCACCAATTACCGGCGCGGCATTCTTCAATCAGATCGGGAACCAGCAATTATACGTTTTTAAAGGCCCTCATTATCATCTGAGGGGGGACGACGTCTGCTGATTCCTTGGGAGAATGCAAAGTCCATCTGAGCCATTTCAGTTTCTGGTTACAGGACTGTCCGGGACGTCACTCTAAGGACTTAGTATTCTACTGGAGCGAACCTTAGAGTCGATTTATGTCCAATCGGAATTCTCAACACTGGGCCTGCTCGACCCTTGCCAATCAGTTTGGAGCTGTTGTATCGGTGTTCGCAAGACGCTGTCGCAATATCCTCCTCCAGACTACCCTTGATATCTTTAGAGCAAGTTTACTTTCAGTGCTATTGATATTTCAATTTGTTGCATTTCAATATTTCTGTCTTGTACGCAATTTTAAATTATAATATAAGATCGTTCTTCCTCAAAAAAAAATCTAACATGAACTAACCTAATTAACAAAATCCTAACAAAAACCTAAATTCAACACAATCAAATTAACAATTCACACACAATTTCACATCCTAAACCTAAAATTGAACCATCTAAACTAATCTAATTCTTAAAATTAAACTAACATAATTTTTAAATTGAACTAGCCTAATTAACTTAATTCTTAAAATCGAACTAACCCAATTCCTAAATTGAACTAAACCTAAAAACCCCAATTCACATCCAAAACCTAAAAGTGAACAATCTAAACCAACATAATTTTTAAAATTAAATAACGTTTGACTTGCTTGTTTCGTTTTGAGTTTTCGACCTGGTTAATGAGGAGGAGAAGCTTCTGGGAGGCCCTGTTTTGTGGATGAATTTCTTTTCTCTTGAAGTGCTACAGTATTTTAACTTGAAAACTTGAAGATCATATTGTAGCTCCATCTTCAAAGGTTTGAAGATCTTCAAGTCTGTAGCTTTAGAGTTCTTTCCAACGGTTTTCAACCAAAGTTATTTTAGTTTCGAAGTTCATCATCATAGAAGTATTAGTCAAGATGGGAGATTTTATAAGAGAAGTTTTATGAAAGTATACAGCAGAGAAGCTAAAAGAGCCCGGGGTGTCACATTTGAAGGAATCTTGGTCCCCAAATGGAAAAACAAGATTGATAAATGGAAAGAAGTTATGGGCAACAGAGGTACAGAGAACCAGTGGGAAGCAATGTTGTTTTGAAGACAGAGTTCATAAATCTTCATCATCTACTTCGGGGCCACCTCCGGGGTTTGAAGACATCAGAGCAACAAGGAATCACTCAGAGAATCAGCAGCTTGGGAGAAAGCATAGAAGAGGGCTAGAACTTGATCTTACCTCAAATTTTGGCAAGAGATGGAGAAGGAGATTAGGGCCACCAGTTCAACAAGATAGAGATAGAGGCTGGGGAAATGTGTTGAACGGAGAGAAGGAGTATTGGTCTTTCATTAGTAACATACCTCCTAACTCTTCTTCCCTCTGGTTAGAAGAACAATTTAAGGAAGCAGGAGAGATTTTGTCAGTAGAAGCATCAACAAGACCAAACCTTAGGGGTAGACATTTTGCTTTCATAAGATTCAAGAAGGAACAAGGTCTAAGAGCAACAATAGAAAACTTCAATGGGTGGCATCTGTGTGTATACAAGGTTTTTATAGTCAAGGCCTGGAGAAAAAAAAGAGAGACCTTATCTGCAATCTCTGAACAACTTTCAATGGAAGGAAAAGGCTCAAGCAGAAGAAGAAACACCACAAAATCCTCAGGTAAATCTCAAGTGCAATGACAAGCAAGAAAATCAGCTAGGCTCAGTGGTAACATCGCATCTTCAAAAACTACAGAGGTCTCATTTAGCAATTTCTAGGAGGAATCTTAATGCAGAAGCCATTTATAGAGAGAAGTCTTTGGAGAGTGTTGTAGAGATTGAGGTAAGAGACTTGTGGAACAGATGTCTTCTAGTTACATTTCCAGATGGAGAATTTGAAAGATTGATGTTGGAATAAAATAGCAAGTGGCTGGACAATTGGGTTATAATCTTACCAAACAGCCAGAAATGGTGCAAGATAAGTGGTAGAATGCAATGGGTAACAATACAAGGTATCCCCTTCCATGGGTGGTGTGAGGAGACTATGGAAACAGCTCTACAAGAAGTAGGAGAGCTCATTTATACTCATCCTCAGTCAACAAAAGGATTCAATTTAGAGGTGGCATATGTGCTAATACACACTACCAGCATCAAGAACATTAGTAGGTACTCAAACATCTGTCTACAAGAGGTCAGTTATGAAACTTTTATCACTTCCACAGATAAAAATCTACTTCCTCAGTGGGATGCTTTAGCTTATACTCCCACAAATTCTGAGGATGGATCTGGGTTTTCAAGTAATTTTACCACTCCCACTCCCTCACAGCCTTCACAAACACAAACACCTGAGGAGTTTTTGGCCCAACCAAACTCTGAGGAATTTTTACCTCAGACTGAAAATCTGGGTTTAATTGTAGACACTGACAGCATTTTGAATGAGATTGTTTCGATAAAAAATATGGAGACAGTTATGGAAAGATCTGAGGATCTTAACTTCAGTGGCCTAAAGGAGCAACAGGAGGACAACATTAAAGAAGGACTGAAAGCTATTATGGAGGTAGGAGGATCTGTGAGAATGTCACAATTGGAAACTGCAGATGAAGAGAATATTTTACTAAATGCAGTAGTAAAGGACACCGTCGATTCATCCTCCATATTGCATGCAACTGCTATTGTGGAACCTTTGGAATCAGAGAGGGTAGTTGACGATATTGGGAAGGATGGGAGCATTATTAAGTTGTCAAGGGTTGAGATTATTTGTCATGCCCCAAATCCGGTTTTGACCGAACTCGAGACGTGACCCGAGATAAAATAAAATAGAAAGAAAAAACAGTTGATAAAACTCTAAAACCTTATAAAAACTCCATCAAATCGATGTACAATCAAATAGTTCAAAATCCTCGTGAGTCACAGCTCAACGTAAATAGTAAGATAAAGTATGTTCAATATGCAAGACCAACATAACTCTACTAAAAAATCCCAAGAAGTCCAAAAGCTCCCAAGCCTCGAACTCCTTAGACATCAGGTACGCCTGTAAAACAGTCAGAAACCACAGGGGGTGAGCTTACGCTCCATAGGAAAAACCTTAATAACTCAACCCTTAGATCAATAGTAAACTGTTTACAAGGGTAACTCGAACAATAAATTAATACGATTAACAAGGAGATAATAAAGAATCAGAAACGATTATAATAACACAATAGCCTTAAGGTAACCGTAATGTAAAGAAATTTATAATAAATATTGTAAAGGATCAATAAGAGTAAAATGAAAGAAATCAACATCTTGCCAACCACTTGCTTTCTCAAGCCTCCAATCCATGGATAGATTCTGGGATCACCTCGGTTCCCATATTCCGATCCACCAGAGTATCCACATCATATCAGATTTTCCCTCGGTCCAAAGGAGGTACATGCATCGGGGCAACGAAGACAATTCGGATATGCCTCCAAAGGACCATATATCATAGGGAACCAAGTAGTGCTCCCGTAGGACACACCCACTTGGGTGAAACCTCAGTAACCATCTCTCATGAAGTAATTCCACTCAATATCCCGTAGGATCTGCCGAGCCCTTAGGCCCCTCACATCACTCAATATCCCATAGGATCTGCCGAGCCATAGGCTCCTCACATCACTCAATATATCCCGCAGGATCTGCCGAGCCATAGGCTCCTCACATCACTCAATATATCCCGCAGGATCTTCCGAGCCATAGGCTCCTCACATCACTCAATATATCCCGCAGGATCTGCCGAGCCATAGGCTCCTCACATCACTCCTTGTATCTGTCCAACTCCAACCACCACAACGGCACCGGATTACACCCCCCCCCCCTCCCCCGGAGTAGTACCGAACCAAGCAAACAAACAAACAAACAAACGAGCATACATTTCAAGAATAAGAATAAGGGGAACAAGCATTATCATTCAAGAATGAGAATAAGGGAAACATACAATAACATGTCCATCAACCAACACTCATCGAATCACACTTTCACCACAATACACCCAAGACATTCACTTAATCCTCAATCTTAGAAGTACACACGTTCATCAATACACACCACACGAGATTCATACCCACAATTACCCTTACCGTCATACTTACCTATCACGAACCATCGGTACATCGATCACCTGATTGTACCACTTGGCACAACCAATCATACTCGATCATCCGTTCAACCAACAATTATATCAACACAAACACTCCATCAACCAAGTACGCAGTCAACCAATCAACCATCATGTGAACGATCAATTAAGTATTCAATCATACCAGCTAATCTAGTTTCATTAGACTCTTATGTTAACCTAATAGATAGCAACCAAGCATGTGAACCTAGCACACAACTAATCCGAGAGCTCTTCACAGCCTCTCTACCAGTAAATCAATTTCCCAAGTATTGAAAACAAACTTCACTAATCGTCCTCATCCTAAGCATGCATACTAGACTCATCCAATTATTAGTAATTGAAATACGATTATTCTAGTTATTCGCATCCTATAGGAAATTCTAAGACCTTTCCGATTTTATTATCCTAATCATGCATACTAAGCGTTAATTAAGAAATTAATATTTTCCCTACCTCGTGGTCTTCCTCTAATAAAACTCTGATGAAACGCTCGAGTGGTCACAACTCCGTTCTTCACACGGGTTCCGGCGTGATCTTCGTTCTTCTAGCTCGGGTCCAAGCCCTTGCGCTCGGGCGAAGTCCCGTCTAGGTTTGACAAAGAAAAAGTCCAATCAAAACCCGGAAAAGTCCAAAGTTCTCAGAAGGTCCAAAACGTCTTTTAAATAATCAATTTTTAAGTCAAAATAATTATTAAATTAATTAATAATTTCAGCCGACCGGATCCAACCCAACCCGGGTCCAGACCCGGTACAAACCCGGATCCAGACCCGGATCCAAGCCTGACCCGGACCCGGTCCTAGACCCGACCTGGATCCGAGTCAGACCAGGCCCGGATCAGGACCCAGTCCGAAGACTTGGGCCTGACCCACGTCCGGCCCAGGTTTTGGCCCGAGCCCGAGTTCTGGTCCAGGACCAACCGGCCCACAACGTGACCTGGCCCAAATCCTGGTTCAGGCCCATCTCCGATCTCATGTAGCTCCGGCGAGGCTCGACGCTCCGGCCACCGTCTTCGGCAACGATGAAGTCCAGAACTCAGTCCACGAGCGCTGGCGAAGCTCGGGACGAGGCGGTGGAGTTCAGGCCGTTGCTGGCGAGGTCGTGGAGGTCAAGCACGGCGAGAACATCAGAACTCCGGCCAGATCTAGGGATTTCGAGGTCGCCGGCGGTGAAACCTCTCGAATCCGGGGTAAACGGACTCGTCCCGAAGGGTTTCAGACCAAGAGAGAGAGAGGGAACATGATTTTGGGCTCAAGAGAGCTCGAAACGAGCTGGAATCGAGAGGAGCCCGACCTTCAACTCCGGCGTCCCTTCGAATCTCGCGCGGCGCCTCCGGCGAGCTGCCCAGGTGAAGGAGAAGAGGAAGAAGAAGTTGAAAAGGGGGGATGAGGTGACTAGAAGGAGATAGCGTGGTGGGGAATTGCTCGGCGACGCGATCTGACACGAGGGGAGACGGTGCTCTTCGTGCGTCTGGTACGCGAGGATCGAGTGAGAGAAGAGGAGGAAAAACGAAGGTGAACAGTACCCACGTCTAGGGTTTTGCCCCTCTTATAGCCTGGACCGCGCGTCGCGTGGGTTGGGCTCGCGTAGTGGGCCGCCCGTGACACGCGTATGGGCCCGAGTTGGCCCAAACCCGAGCTCGGCCCAAACTGCTGTTCCCCCCCCCCCCTTTTTCTTCAAAATTTTACTCGTTGCAAAAGTCCACCTCGACGTCTCCTATTTCAAATAAAACCCTTTTGAAAGAGCGGGGTTTTACATTATTAGTACTGTTAAGGGCCCACCTTTAGAGTCAGCCATGGGAATTGAGTCGTTTTTGGAGGGAACTCAACCTCAAAATTTTGTTTTCACTGGGAATATAACTTTAAGTAACCATTTTTCTTCTTCTCAAACAAAGATCACAGCTTTTAAGAGGAAGTCAAAGAAACCTCAGGTCTCTTATGTTTATGACACCAGGTCCAAGAGTGGAAAAGACACACTTCTACTACACTTATCAGACAAGAAGAAGAAGGGAAGATGTGCATATGTTAAAGCTAGTGAAGAGATAAAAAGTCCCTGGGAATATTGTAAAGCTATAGGACTCAAGGCATTTGTTGCAGATGATTTGGTCATTGATCAATTTGACAATCTAGAGGCTGAGATAAATCAAAGAGTTAACTTTGAGATTGACTCGGGTGATGATTTTTTAGATCTGGAAGGAGAGGAGGATGCTTGTCTAGATGAGATAGATTCTCAAGCCAGAGCTCTCATGTCTCATTAATTCTTAGATTGAAGTTCCTCTCTTGATTTTGAGAGGAACAACCTCGTTTCAATTCGGAGGGCATTGAGAGTTGTGATTTACAAGATATCCTGGTTTTATTTTGTTGCAGGATCTAAGTATCAGTCTGATTCTTGATTGAGAATTGGATTCCATTAGTGCTCAAGGTCTAGCTGGTGGTTGCTATTGATGCTCGGTTGGTGCTGATTCCATTGTGGTTGGTGGAGTGGATCTTTGGTGATGTTTTTTGGTGAGTTTTAGCATCTGAAAGTGGATGGGGAGTGTGGCAGTTACTGAAGTTCACAGGACCAAAGGATCAAATGACCATCAAGGGAAGGAGTCTGTTTTAAATATGCTGGATTTCCTCAGAGTGTGCACTGAAGTATGTAGATGGAGTTTTGTTCAGAGAAAATGCATATTTCACTTTGGAAGTCATCAAATCTGGGGAATGATTGGGTTCTCATGCTTGGTCCCCTTGGCATTTTGCTGCAGACCGGGCAAAAATTGGTCATTGCTGCATAATGTTTTACAGCAACATTGTTTGCTGCATAATCTCTCTCATTGTCAGTTGGTTTCTGAAGGTCTGAGAGTTGTTTTGTGACTCATGTCATGGGGTTTTTTTTTGTATTGTTAGATGTAGTGGTTGGGTTATTTCAAAAGGGTTTGAACTGTTTAGAACTAGTGTTGGTTTTAAGTCCTTCAATTACTTGATACACAAGTATATTGATTTGGGCTAGGTTGAAACAATGGTTAACTTGTGTACTTGGAGGGACTATATTGTCTCTTGGCCCTTTCTTCATTTCGAAGAATTGGCTCTCTATTGAAAAATAATTTGATGATAAAAAAAAACTAACGTAATTAAACACAATGAAATTAATAATTCACCTATAATTTTATAACTAAACCTAAACTTAAAACAAATGTACAAACTTCTACGACGGTACAATATACCATCACAATAGTTACAAATTAAATAATTATGCAAATTATAAGAAGAGGTGAAAATAATTCAAACTTTTATATTGGGTACATTGATACTGGTCTAAAATAACTATTGATAATAAAAAAAGGGGGGGATAATTCCGTTTTAGTACCCTAAAACTTTTGAATTTCGTTTTTAGTACCCTAAATGTTTTTTGTGTCATTCCAGTACCCTAAATCTTCATTTATTCCAGTTTAATACCTATCGTTAACTTTCCATCCATTTTTGGATGGAAAGTCGTCACACGTGACCCTATTTTTCAAAAAAATACCAAAAGTACCCTTATGTAGTTTGAAACCCTAATTTCCTCTCTTTTCCTTCTTCATTTCAGATCCACCTTTTCTCTTATTCCTCTCTTTTCCCCCTTTCATTTAAGATCCACCGTCTCTCTCTTATTCCCCTCTCCCTCATTTCACTCCCTCATGCCTCTTGTATTCTTGGCCATCAGAACCACAACATTCACGAAAGGTTGAGTCGGAGAAGTCGTGGCTGGGGAAGTCGGTGGCGCACACGGCGAAGACGGCGAAGACGGACTTGGCGAAGAGGATGGAGGTGGCCACTGAGCTGGCCGGATCTGCGCGCCCAGGAGTACACTCCGCCTCCGGCCATGAAGGTGGTGGTCACCTGCATTCTTTGAAAGCCAACAGATCCGTTTTTGTTCGAGTTGAAGAGGAGAGCGAGTTTCCGAGTCTGGGGTTTCATGTTGCTCTCGATCATTTTTTTAAGGTTCCAAATTTATACATTTCTTATTCTGCATAAAGAAATTTCAAATTGATAGCTTTCTTTTTTATACTGTATTTTTAAATGGGTTTGATTTGCATAGATGTTCTTGGATCTGAGATTGGTACCGATTTGAAGAAACTGTGTTCGAAGAAATTGTGTTTGGTAGAAACTGTAAGTTGAGACGGGTACCAATTGAAGAAAATGTGTTTGGTAGCAAAATGAAAAGAATGAAAAACAAATTTAATAAGATATTAATTAAATAAAATAAATTTTAAAAATACTAAGTGAAAAAAAATCTGATTTTTAAATAAATCTAGTAGTAAACTGAATTTTTAAAATAAATAAAATTTTAAATAAAAATTGAATTTAAAAATTAAAATATGATTTTTAATGAGGGGCATTATGGTCATTTTACATGTCTTGGATGGAAAATCAGATGGACAATTAACGACGGTTACTAAAATGTAATAAATAAAGATTTAGGGCAAAAAACATTTAGGGTACTAAAAACAAAATTCGAAAGTTTTAGGGTACTAAAACGGAATTATCCCTAAAAAAATTACAGAAAAAAGTTAATTTGATGTATATAAGCGAAACGAGGGAAAAAATAGGGGGAAACAGAACATTGCCTCTGTCTGCATAAATTCTGCACCGATATGGTTACACCACCGCAGAAAGTACCATCTTCAACGATTGTTTTTTTAACATAATAAAAACCCAACTTTCTAGAGAGAAGGTCTCTAACCTCTCTCTAGACTTTTCTCTTCTTCAACCCTTGAACACGCTTGTGTGCCGCCGTCGGTGGCTCATCTGGCTCCGGCCAGGTGAGCCATCACTCTTCTTTTACCTTTTCCCTCTTTCTTCGTAGGTTTGAGCCCTCTCCTTTCTTCGTTCCCTTCGTCTTCGGCCCTTCTTCTTCGGCACGACGGCGTGGATCTTCACCGGCGGAGTTTAGTCCCAGATCTAGTGGGAAGCTCTTCTCCTCTTGGAGATGGCCAGATCTGGGACTAGGCCTTGCTTGGCCTCTCGTCTTCTCCGGTTCTTGTCTGTTCGCGGAGGTTCGCTTCTCTTCAGATCTGATTCTTCCTCTTCTGTTCTCGGCTCTTTCGGGCCTCGTCGGACCAACGATGAGGGGTTATGGCCTTCTTTGGTCTCGAAGTGGTGGAGTTGGTGCTCGGGGCTGGCTATCTTTCTACGGAGGGTCAGATCTGGTTTTGCGGTGAGGCTCAACTTTCGACCTTCACGTCTTTCTCCTCGTTAAGGTTCTTGTTAAACTTTTATCTATTCTTCATTTACTCCTCCCGGACCAGATCTATGTGCCTCGCTTTTGCGTTGACCTCTCCCTTTGGGTCGTCGGGTTGGTGCTGACCACCGGCGAGGTCTCGATTGAGACCTGAGAGTTAGATCTTGTGTTGTCCTCTTCTCCTAACTTATGTGTACTCACCCCTTTCTCTCTTCCCTTTTACCCATTCTCCTTTCCCTCATCCTCGTCTGGAAGATGAGGCCCAACACTCGGGGTTGGCCAGTGTTGGGAGTTAGCCTAACGGCGTGTGGGAGAATTGGGGTTAGAGGTTCGAGGATTGGGTTTTGGGTTCACAGGGTCACGGGAAGTTGTCCTGGATCCCCTTGGATTCTGGGTAATTGGGTGGTGTATATTGTGAAGGGAGTTGGGAACTTTCAAACTCTTGGGCCAGGGTGTTGATTGGGATGATTTTGGGTGATTTCTCACTGATGCGTTTGGTGGAGCTGCTTGGGGCGACTTGGGTCTTGTTCTTCCTCTCCTCGCACTTGTTGATGTTTGTTTGGTTTGGTCGTTGGTTGTCAGCTGGTAGTGGTGCTCGGTGGGGGTTGATTGATCTTTGTATCTTCTTTGGCGTGGCTGGTGCGGGGCTCGAGGTGGGAAAGTGGTTTCTGTTTGGGCCTGAGGTCGTGTTTTTTTATGTTGTTGTTTTTTTGGGCTTGAGGCCTTTGTTTGGGTTGTTGAATGGTTGCGGCCCATACTGTTGTTGTGGCCTTTGTTTTATGTTGTGCTTCTTGATAGTAGATTCTAGGTTTGTTTGTTTTCCACCTCTTGTTGGATGAAAGTTCTGAGACAGTGCATGTTGCTTGTTCTCTTGTTTGTAAGACCTGAGGGCTCTGCCCTTGTTCTTCTGCTACACCTTGTAGCAGTTGGATTTATATAAAAAAAAATTGCTGATAAAAAAAACAATTGTATGATCCAAAACATCCCATAAGTTGTGTTCTAACTATTTCAAACGTAGTTCTATTTATCAACTTCCTACCTGTATTTTGTGACATGTACAAGTAATATAATAGAACTATAATACAAGAAGAAAAAAATGCTTTAGAAGGATTAAAAAACGTAATAATACATGAAAAAACCTAATCTTCTTCATCATCGTTCAGGCCTTCTTCATCATAGTCCTTCATCTTCTCAACCATATTTAAGGTCGTTCAATATCTCTCTTGTTCTACCAAGTGAGCTTAGTTTGAGCCCATATACTAAGCCCACACATGAAGTTAAACAATAAATCAATTTTACACATATCCTCCACCTGGAACATAAGTGAGTGGAAATCTTTGACATACTCGTAATTGAGTTCGTAGTTACAATTCCATCACACTTTTGAGCATCTATAATATCATTTTTAAGATACAACTACTCTTTAAATTCAACTTTGAAAACATTCAAAGAATTAATAGTACATGTAACTTGTAAGATCTCATCATGCTTCCTTCTCCGCTAACGCAAGGCTTCATAAGGTAGGATATGACGGTCTAGTGTTTGATTTTCTCGCCCGTTAGGTTCAATGCCTGGATATCAGTTCATCAGCTACAAGAAGTGATCAATTTCTTGGGCATGCCTTCGACCGTAAGAGAACTTTGGTTTGGGATTTATGACTGCGAGAGGGTCTCTCGAACGTTTTTCGGATCTGTGCACGTTATGGATATGTGTTTGCATAGAGGCTCACCTGTCTTGATCTCCGCTACACCAGCTTTGATACCACCAGTAACGGCCTAACCTCTTACCTAGTCCGACCCTTGGATTTGGCAACCCTGTCCAAATCTGTCCAATATCAGCCTTGTTGCTTATGACTCAAAGGAAACTAAAGAGAAACACAAGAGTAAAACCCACACAAGCTAAAGCATAGCATATTTAAAATATAAAATAATACAAATTGTTCAACACTAGATTTTGTACAAGGCTTCTCTATTTACATTGGACTAGGAAATAGCTTCATAACCAATCAATCTATTTGTTAGAATAATAATATAATTGGACCTTCAACTATCAACTTAATATAATACGGACATTAGTATCATTCGTGAGGTGTCAGTCGGGTCATGGTGCTCACTGAGCTCGTCGTCCTCTACTTCTCGGGTTCGGACATGTGGCTCATGTTCTCTTCCAACTTACCCTCGAAACCTAGAAGCCCAATTTTGATCTCTTGACGCCTCACGGACCCGGGTTTAAACCCCACTCTCTACAAAAATTCTTATTTATTCTCAATTTATCAAATTTCCCCAAATGAGCTAGCACTTATCTCTCTTCTCAAATGGGCTCATCTCTTCTTCTAAATATTTCACCTCCAAACCCGTAAAACGGGCTTGTCCGTGAGGGGCGTGTTAGAATATTAATATAATTGGGCCTTCAACTATCAGCTTAAGCTTTTAGTTGAGTTGGTTCTCTAACATGGTATCAGAGCTGGTTCGGCCCATGACCCGTTTGTCACCTCCACCTTGTGGTTTCCGACCCATATGTAGATGTCCATCCTGCTATGGCCCACGTGTAGATGTTCAGTCCTACACGTGAGGGGGAGTGTTGAAGTGTGTGGATAAATTGACCCCTTGATATACATCTTGATGCCTCTACCCATCAGTTCGGAGCTTTTGGGTTGGATTGGGCTTTAACATGGTATCAGAGCTGGTTCACCCACAACCTGTTTATCACCTCAACCCTGTGGTCTCCAGCACATATGCAGATGTTCAGTCCTGCTATGGCTCA
Source organism: Erodium maritimum (assembly GCA_963921825.1). Lineage (NCBI taxonomy): Eukaryota > Viridiplantae > Streptophyta > Magnoliopsida > Geraniales > Geraniaceae > Erodium > Erodium maritimum. The sequence continues at coordinate 62,030,172 of OY997593.1, forward strand.
CGTGTAGATGTCCAGTCCTACACGTGAGGGGGAGTGTTGAAGTGTGTGGATAAATTGACCCCTTGATATACATCTTGATGCCTCTACCCATCAGTTCGGAGCTTTTGGGTTGGATTGGGCTTTAACATGGTATCAGAGCTGGTTCACCCACAGCCTGTTTGTCACCTCAACCCTGTGGTCTCCAGCACATATGCAGATGTTCAGTCCTGCTATGGCTCACGTGTAGATGTCCAATCCTACACGTAATGGGGTGTAGAAGTGTGAGTCTCACATCGAAAGTGTGTGGACAAATTGACCCCTAGATATACATCATAATGCCTCTATCTATCAGTTCGATTTTTTGGGTTGAATTGGACTTTAACACTATTCATGTGTGACCACTCCACGTCTCATCCTTGGGCATGCTTTTCACTTATGTTTTTTTACCTCCTAGTAGAGTGTGTGTTGCCAACAGCTTATGCATGTTGATAACTCATGTTTAGCCATGCAAAAACTAATTGTAAAGTGTTTGTCGCCACCGTCTTATGCATGTTGGACAACTCATGTTTAGCCATACGAAGACTAAGGTGTGTATGTCTTAGACGAGACTTCGTATGCAAGGCAAATGCTTAGCCCAAACCTTTTGTTTTTCACCTTATGCTTAAGTAGGTTGAGTCGCTCTCCACGTCAATCTGGTCAAATAGGCAGCTCTCCAGGCCAAATCGGTCAACTTAGCAACTTGACGCCTCCTTATCTATAAAATTATCGCATACAAAAAAAAACCATAAAAAATTAGCGATGTACAAAGATAACAACATGGTAAAAAGCTCTCCACACACCTCCAGGTGAGGTTCTTCTCTACCCTACTTAGGGTTCGTCGTCACCGCCGTTACCTCTCTCGCCGACCACCGTCTCTCTTCCCTTCACCATCATCGCTGTTCACGCAGCCATCCACCAGCCGCTCTCTCATCCCGCCTGACACGAGCGCCGTCACCTTCTGCTCCTTCTGCTTTGTCCGTTCTGCTTCCCAGACGTCTCACAGGTACCGGATCCGATCTTTTGATAGGATAACCTGTTTTGTTTGATTGAATACCAGAGCCTGCTCCGCTTCCCAATTCCAATCTGGCCTTCCTTCCTACCGCTCGCGATTCGATGCATCCTTTAATAGCCACCATGGCCCTCCTGCCGTCGTTCTCCGGGATACGGGCTCCATGCACCGTCCTCCATCTGCAGCGGCTTCCCGCCCCAGAGCCACCTATCGCCGGCATGGGTCCGCTCCCTCGATGGATCTGGAATCCGGGAGGAAGGACGATAAGTCGGGGTCTGTCTCCACGGCACCCAAAGTCGGGACCCTCGATCTCGAACAAACTGTTGCGGGTTGAATTGTTGCTCTCGTCTTCCGCACTACTTCGAAAGATCCGGGCAAATCAAGACGAAGAATTGACGATACCAGATCGCTCCAATGGCACGTGGCCTAGAAGAACTAGCATCGCAGATTTGGTAGTTTGCTCTTTCGATCGTGTGCTAATTTTTTTGTCTTGTTTTAGGTCGAATAAATTATTGTTTATTCACTGTGTTAGGTCGAATAACCTTTTGGCTCAATAAGTTTAGGACTTTGGTTTTTTATTTCCTTGTAACGTTGGATCGAGGTACACTTGAGTTCGGATCTGCGAATCAAAGCAGACTATATGTATGGAACCATGTGCGCCCGACGGGCTACGGCCGGTTGGGACAAAAAGATGGTATCCGAGACTGTTATGTCCCTCCTTGTAATCATGATATGAAATCGTAATACAACTACCTCTTTCCCGTTTCAAAAAAAAAATAGTGATGTAGCCACTGACACTAATCCCTCAAATCTGAAGGCCCTATGGGTGGGCCTGTTTCTGTAATGGACTGAAAATTATTGTATTTTTCTGGACCAGACGGTGAGACTGAGCCCAAATGTATTGTAAACGAGTATGGATACGACAACTTGAAGGGTAGGACCCATGTATTTGACGAAATGCTCTCAGCTATTTAGGCAATCAAAATCTGAAACAAACGTCTACCCAACAATCCACTAACACTAATTAGTCGTCTTGTGGAGACTTTTTCAACTTTATATTTACAAGTGAGAATCACTTTATGTGCCCATTATATTGAGAGCTCAATGATTTTGCTACAAACATCATGATAACACAATAATGATGGGATGATGACACTACTACGTCCTCTTAATTCTTTTTTTGTTCTTTCCAGTTTGAGTCTGGTACAATCAAACCAATCAAGCTGTTGCAATACCCTAATCACTGCATCAAACTCCACTAACCGTGTATACTAGGATTACACACTGATTTTGTCTTCCTTATTGTATTAATTATAAATATAACTTTTTATTTTCATTCAATATAGTTTTCAGATATTTATTTGTTGTCAATCAAGAGAAAGAGACCCATTTTATTAAAGTTGTAGAAACATATACATTGATGCATATGGATATGGTACAGAGTGATTTCAAGATGAAGCAGCAGGCTTGCAAACGGGCAGATTCTTCTCAACATTTGGTGGCATTCGAAGAATCGGATTGCTCTCGAAGAAATTGACTGGTTTCAGATCGAAGCTCGCGGAAACTGTGGGCATGATTGGAAAATCCTCTTGACATGGTATGTGGTGGAACCCTAACGTGTACCACAGAACTATGTCCTTGTTCTCAATCTCCCTATCCCTACAATTTACACGTCAATTATAAATTAGAAACCAATTCAACTAAAAGCTCAAGCAATCTGAGTATCTGATTATATTTATATCTAACAACCTATTTCAAATCAATGATCACCCTGCTAAACAAAATTAATCATCGGATCAATCTAATTACCTTTCAGACCAGACGGCGAGATTGTCTTCACCCTTGCTCTGATACACAAACAACCCACCTGCCCATTGCTCGCTTTGGTTGTAAGGAGTGACCCATATCTGGTTGTTAGTGAAAGCCCCTCTCTTCTGGGGAGTGTCCTCATGATCGAGCAAGCTAGCGGCTGTGGCGGCGGGGACAACCTTGTACCCAACTGGGTTTCCCACACGTGTCTTCTTGGACGGATTGATGACGTGGAACTCAGATGGGTCGTAGAGTTTGAGCTTCACTTGAGCGTCTTTCTCGGTCTTGGCCACGTGTCTGGTAGCTTTCAGGTAGCTCCTCCTCGGTGATTCCGATTCCGCCGGTGACGTCTCTTGCCTCTTCAGATTCACCTTCACAAATGAATTGTCCGAACCGTCCACGTCCATGTCCAAGTAGAAGGTGACGTAATGGTCGTGGATTACCCCAATAATGTTCTCGGACAAAAGGGTACCATACAATTCTTGGTTTGGCACTTGGTTCATGTTATCATAAGACGTGCCTTTCACCATCAGAATACCACTCAGCCCCACCTGTTACACACCAATAATTTATTTCTAAAACGACAAATATGTATACTAAGAACCATTCATTACAAATTAATTATTTGTATGACTTGTTGTTTTTGTTACCTAAACCAATCCAAGTGTACCTACCTTAATTCTGATAAGCCCGTCTGCTTGGAACTCCCAATCCACTATGTAATCATAGTTAGCAACTGATGCTGCCATTCTGACTACAAGTGTCACCTTTGGCCTCACCTCCCTAATCTGCCAAAACAAATATAAAGATTCTCCCTTAGTTGGTGTAATTAGATAAAAAATTGAACATAGCTCTGTTCGAGGATAAAAAAAATTGACTATATACTCACATCCATGCCCGTGATGGGGCTCTCCGCATGCCGCCACGCGATATCGCCGGCGTAACTCTCGTACACACAAACCATGTTCTCTCGGACGTACGGCTTCCCGTCGCCGGCGGCAAAAACGCCGTCCATGTAGTAAGCGTTCCTTGGACAGTCATTGAGCGGGTCGAGTGGCATCGCCTGCAACCCGAACCCGTACTCTCCGGCGTCCATGTAAGTCTTGAAGTACCATGCGTCCGTGGGGTCCATGTAAGGCACAAACAGCTCCGACGAGAACCCTTTGTACATCACATTCCTCAGCTCCCCGGTATCCGGGTCACGGAACTTGGCCTGAGACACTATGACCCCAGCTCTCGGGTCGGGTTTCAGGTGAAATTCCCAGTTTGCCCATTTCACCATGTGGTCGTCCTCAACGGTAAAACTCGGACCGTTGGGCTGCTCTAAGGATATGGGGTTGAGGAGATTCATTTCTCGGTTGGGTCCCATAGCTGAGTGGCGATAGTCTGTGTTGGCGGCCTTCGGTATCGGTACGTCTCTGTCTCTATCTGAAATCTCCACCACTTGTTTCGTATCCAAATCGAGGAGCACGGTCAAACCCTCGATTGGTCTCATGTAAAAGTTGGCCGTGCCCTTCATGCAGTAGCACTGTACCTTAATCAGTCTCCGGTTCTCCTCCTCCGGTCTGCCGAACCAACCGGCCGAGAGCGGCAGGCAAGCAAGGTCAGCGAGATCAACCCCGCGCTCGGTAATCGTACGGTTGAACGTAGCGTTGGCCAGAGGGGCCCACGTGGCAGTCGTCATGTCCTCGATGGTCAAAGTAGGGTATCCCGACAGCGAGCCCGTCTCTTGTACGGACACCTCTCTTGTGCTGATGTCCACCGTCAACACGTGTGCTTTTCCGTCGACACGTGCCACGACGGAAGCTTTTCTCGGGGGCATGGGCTCGCCCTTCTTCCAGGCAAGGACAAGGGGCTTCTCGGGCTCTTCGAGGACCACGGAGTGGAGCGCGTAGGGGGAGTTGGACTTGAACAGCGCGTGGTTTGAGACGATGGAGCGGACCTCGTTGAATTCGTGGACGGTTAGAGGGTCCAGAGGGTGGCGGGGGGTGTCGGAGGTGTGAGTGCGGTGGCGCGTGGGGGTTTTTGGGAGGGTGATGGTTTGCTTTGACTGGAGACGGTTCTTGGAGGTGCACGATGGGGAGTTGGTGGTGCAGTCGAGAAGCTGAGCCGTGCTGGGTGGCGCGTAGGGGAAACCAGTCCACGTGATGAGGACAACAAGTGCAGCGGCGATGGAAATAGAGAGGACGCGTATGAGGTTTTTGGAATCCATGACTTAATCGGAAGGGGACTGACTGTTAGAGTGTGAGTGTTGGTATAATATATACACACAGAAAGAACTGAGATAAATAGGAGGAATGATCGAGGCTCAAGGGTTGGGGGACAAAATAAGTTCATTTTGGAGACTGTCACACGTGCACTAAGCGTGTGGCTAACTCCAAAATAATCTTATTCCACTAAAGCCTAAGTGCGTGATGAACTATAATACTGTAACTTTTGCTATTTAATTGGCAACACATCATCAGCTTTAATTTTAAACACTTCAAATTCCAAAGAACTAGTGCCCTATGCGACGTGCAGTTTCACTTAAGTTAAGAATTAATTTATTAACAAAGAGTATGTAGGGTAGAAAGGCTAGTATAAGGCTTTGTATGCTGATGGTATAAAGTAGTGAGTTTGAGTCCCTTATATTAATTGTGTTCTATAATTATAAGATTTCCATTAAGGCTCATGTTTGAATGGATGTTAATTAGATACTAAATTGATATTTTGTTAAATTTATTAAAAAAATTATTTAAATAGTAAATATTATATAAATTTGAAATAAATTTAACAAAAATTAAAATAAATTGAAACTTCCAATTTTATTCATAGAAGCACCGATGTTTCCTGGTAGTTCCGACGTCCTGGCTCTCTGTTCCGGCTTCGACTTCACCAGGTCCCCTATGGGTTCCCGTTGGTTGCCGTGCAGTGTCCGTCTCCAACGCTTCATCCGTTCGATATACCTTGTTCCTTTAACTGCTTTCATTTATGCTGGTGACACCACTTACCTGTGAATCGAATCCCTATTTAGTATACTCCTCTCTCGTCCTCTTTTCGGTCTGGGCCTCGTCGGTTTCTTAGGTGTTGGCTACGACGAGTTGTCTTAGCCTATGAGCTTCCTTTGAGAACCAAGGTGGGGTGCGATTTCAATGTATTAGCTGTTCTGGTTGTGGTTTGGTCACTGGACCTATTTCTGTCGGTTTTATGGTGTTAACCGCCGACGTGTTGGTCGCCTCCCTCCTAAGGTGGGATGCATCGGTGATTTAGAGATTCCTCACAGGTTTTGGCGGTTCTTGGACTTTCGGGAGTGTGGATGGTCGTTGTTGGATAATTTAAGTTAAACTTTGGCTTAATGATTTGAATATCCCTGTTTCAGAAACTAATCTGTTTTCCTGCGCTTTACGGTTTTAATTTTCGGTTTCTAGACCTTCTCTTATGTTTTGTTCCCGGCTTAGTGTTTTTTGGTTGTCTTTATGGTTCTTGACGTAGGCTGTCGGGTTTTCTTGAGGTTCCTTTTCATAGGAATGTTCTAGTTGTATTGTTGTTCCTCCTTGTTGGCGACGCCTTAAAAGTGTTTCAAGCTAGGAAAAATTGGGTTTGGGCTTTGTTAGACCCGTCTTACGTCTATGCAAGTTGTACCACCTTTTTGTAAGTTTTGTTGTTTCATCTCCTTTTGAGGGTTTATCTTTTGTTCTTGTTCTTTCATTTTAAAAACTTAAATTAATAAAATTCCGTTTGTGGATAAAAAAAATACTTTTATTATTAACTTTTATCATTAGTTGTTACATTGAAAGGCACAGTCATCCTTCAACTCTACATATAATGAAGACCAACCAAATGTTGCATGGATTGATATCATCACCAAGAAGCTGTGGTTGGCGCCACGCACACCGGAAGGTCTTTATCAGAGAGAGGTGCCATATGAAGGATGGGATTGCTTTCGAAAAAATTGACAGGCTTTAATTCGAAACTTGTTGTCACTGTTGGCATTACCGGAAAATCTTCTTGGCACGGAACATGGTGGATTCCTACTGTATACCACACCACTATGTCCTTCCCCTCAATCCCACGATCCCTGGAGTGGATCCATTTATTCATTATTATAAATCATACGTCTAGGCAAAAAACATGTATGAACAGTGTCCACTTTATAGATCAATCACATATTCATATGTACCTGTTGGACCACACCTCAAGTGTGTCGTCTCCTTTGCTCTGATAGGTGAAGTCTCCAGCCGCCCATTGCTCACTTCTATTGTAAGGAGTGACCCATATCTATATAACCCAATTCCTGCTATATCAACAGTGTTGTTATCATCTTTAATGGTAAATTTTGGTGAGTTTGTGGTACCTGATTGTTTGTGAAAGCAGCTCTTAACTGAGGAGGGTCCATGTGATCAAGCAAACTAGCATGATTCGAACCAGGAACTATCTTGTATCCTGCAGGATTTCCCAACCTGGACCGCCGGGATGGGTTAATCACATGATATTCAGCAGGTTTTTGCTGGTTAAGCTTGATCTGTGCTTGCTTCTCCGATTTGACTAGGCGTCTCTTGGCTTTCAAGATGCTCTTCCTCGGCGATCCCCCTGCTTTACTTTCTTCCTTCACCAGCTCTACCTTCACAAAGGAATTGTTTGTGTTGTCGATGTCCATGTCAATCCGGAAGTTCACGTAGTGATCATGGACTACTCCGATGCTGTTTTCAGACACTAATGGCCCTGACATTTCTGGTTCAACATTTTCCGATGTATCATTGTGAGGAGTCCCCTTAACCATCAGCATTCCAGACATTCCAACCTTACAAATTACAGCACATATATATATATATAGGCGTGTGATTTGCTATGAAACCAAGAATTGATACTAGAAATGTAAGAATATATAGGATCCATTATTACCGTAATACGAATTAGTCCATCGGTTTGAAACTCCCAATCGAAGATGTAGTCATAGTTTCCTACTGTTGCTACCATTCGAGCCACGAGTGTCACTTTAGACCTCGATTCAATAATGGTCTGTTCCAAAATTAATCCAAGATTATATACTACACTACATATATATATATATATACTGCTACTTAATTAACGTCAACTTACCTCGGCCGAGGTGCCATCGGAGTGTCTCCAGCTGATGTCGCCAGCGTACCTCTCAAACAAGCACATTATATTTGGTTGCACAAAAGGCTTGCCATTGGCCGTCACGAAAACTGCGTCCATATAGTGTGCGTGCCTGGGACAGTCATTTAATGGCACGAGCTCCATGGCTGTAGTTCCCATCCCAAACTCACCAGCGTCTATGTAGGTCCGGTAGTACCATGACTCGTCCAAGTCCATGTAAGGTACGAACATGTCCGAAGCGAAAGCTTTGTACATCACGCTTCTCAACTCCCCTGTCTCCGAGTCTTGAACCCTGGCTTGCGAAATCACCAACCCTGCTCGCTGGTCTGCTTTCAAGTGAAATTCCCAGTTTGCCCACCTCACTATGTGCCCGTCCACGCTGAAGCTCGGGCCCATGGGCTGCTCTGTAGATATCGGGTTGATCTGCCTCATCTTGGGCCGTTTGGTCTTGTCTTGGGCCTTATATCGGTACTCTGTGTTTTCAGCTTTCGGGATTGGAATTCCACGCCCAGTGTCGGTGACTTTTACGACCTCCATCTTGTCGATGTCTACAGTTACCGTAAGGCCCTCGACGGGCCTCATGTAGAAATTGGAGGTGCCCTGGCGAATGTAGCAAGTGACCTTTATGACCCTTCGGCCCTCCTCTTGGGGCCCGTACCAGCCGGACGAGAGCGTGTCGAAGGCCAAGTCCGAAAAGTCAATACCGCGGGCGGTGATTGACTCGTTAAATGCGGCGCTGGTGAACGGCACCTTGACGGCGGAGGAGAGGTCGTCCGAGGTGAGCATAGGGTAACCGGAGCCTTGATAGATGTGGTGGGCCGTAACCCGGGCCTCATTGATGTCCACGGAGAGGACATGGGACTTGCCATCGGAGAACACGACGGCTGTTGCCCTCCGGGAGGGCAGAGGGTGGCCTTGGTTCCAAGCCAAGACGAGGGGCTTGTCGGGTTCGTCGAGGGACAGCGAATGGATCGCCGGAAGAGACGAGTTGAAGGGCGGGTAGGAGGAGACGGTTTCCCGGACCTGGTTGATTTCGTTGACAGTAAGAGGGTCCAGCGGGTGGCTTGGGATATCGCCGGAGTGGTCGACGGACGGCCGTTTGGACAAAATCGGGTAGCCTGAGAGAGGTGGCGATCTGTTGAAAGATTGCCAAGTGATATGGAAGAGGAGCAAAGCCAAGAAAGAAGCCAAACCTACGCGAAAAAGCATGTCCATGGGAAATGGAGGGGATAGCTTCAGTTGCAGTGCTCAGTGCTGTGTGCTGTGTGCTGATACTCTCGTCTAGTGACTTGGCATCTTCTTCACAATTACCGATTGATGCGAACAACTTTTTGATTACCTGTATGTGTCTGATACAAAAAAAGGAAATTGTTTTGTCACTGCAAAATATTTGCGTGCAGGTGTTAAATGATTTGTAGGGACACACTTATCAATTAATGCAAACAACTGTTTGATGACTGTATCTGTATGTGTACAAAAAAAGGGTTTTGTCCCACTTGAAATATTTACGTGCAGGTAAGTATGGACATTTAATGTTTCTTTAAGAAAATCTACTGTACATTTGTTTTGAAATAAAGATTCTCATTAATCTAAATAAACCTTACAATCAAAATCATATAAGTGTTGTGTTCATCAGTCGTTTTCGAAAATCCTAAATACAGTTAGCAAGATGATAGCTCTCAAACAGAATAACGCAGCACTTAGAAACCAACTACCGAGTTGATATTTTTTTATCGGCGTTTCGAAGAGAATCGCCAATAGAAATGCCCGACTAGTCACGCCGCCAAAGGCGCCCACCACTTCCACCAAAGATCCGAGATTCCGATAGAGGGGTCATACAACAAAATAAACAAAAATATATACAACAAAATAAACAACAACTACGACGAGTAGCGGACTCCGATGACAGGGGCTGGCTTCTTAACGAAGGGGGAGGTGGACAGCGCTACCAGTAACAGATCTGGACCGCTTGGGGCGAGGGCACGAGACAGTCTATATGAGCACTAAAAGTATGAGCACGATGCTCAGACTACGAAGCTTTGACGGCGAACGGTGGGAGCGGATCTGGTCATTTAGCCGGAGGAAGAACAAGGAGAAGAGTCTCGGTCAAAGTAACTCAGATTGTCGTCGTCGGGATAAGAAGATGGAGTCAGGGAGCTTCATCGAGATGCTCAACGTCGGCCGTCGTCGGTAGATGTCGGGGGCGGGTGGGAGTGTGAAGAGCTAGCAGATATGCTTGGCTTGAGAATTGTGCCATCAGATTTAGTCGACGAGATTGAGGCAAGGCCTAGGAACGGCGAGTTGAGGTCAGGGGAGGGAGGGGGAGGGCGGTGGCGGAGCAAGGGCGACGGAGCTCGGGTGGTTACTCGCACCAGAAGGAGGCGGCGCATCATGGAGAGGGAAGAACGGAGAGGTTCGACAACGTCCAACGTTGGGAAGAGGAACAAGGTGAAGGAGGTGACGGTGGAGTTGAAGCTCCGGCTAACTTGAGGGCCAGATCTGGCCGGAGTATGAAGGACGATGGAGAGGCAGTGGATCCGACCGGCATGAGGGCGTAAGGTGGTATATCCGACCGGAGAAGGATCTAAGGTGGCGGATCTGTGGCGGTTGAGCCTGGCGGACGGTGGCGACAACCCAAGGGTAAAGACCGAGACGATGTTGAGCAAAAGAGAAAGGAGAGCGCGACGAGAAGTGAGAAAAACATCCCACCGGTAGCCCTCGTGGCCGGAGCAACGGTGGCCACCGGTGGCGGCGACGAAGAACTGAGAGGAGCGTAGGTTTTTTTTTTTGCTAAGAGATATGAGAGTCTGTAATTTTCCACAAGGACCTCATTCTGAATCTGAAATTGAATCTACTATACATTAGTTTTTGATGTGAACAAGCGAGTACATTTCATTTATATAGCGAGGCCGTTTTGAAGACCTCGTCGTTTTAGTAGACACGTCTCTGTTGAGATATTTTGTGGCTTGCTCACCAAATAATCAATACATGAAAGTTTATATCTTGTTGTCCAAGTAAGAGATATTAGTAAATTGGGTCTTATTACCAAAATCATTAATTACCTTATATCATATGTTAAATATACTATGTAAGGAGATCAATATCAATAATACATACAAGTTTTTTGGTCATCAATTTCTTTGTTCTCGTTGTTGTTTCTACATGGTATTAGATCCTACCATACTTACACAATAAATAATGGCCGATGATGATGACCAACTATTGTCGTCACAACCAAAATATGTGAGCTCCGACGACATGGACAATCCAAATCATCTTTGGCGCCACCACAAAGAGATGTGAACTCAACATTTTTTCTCGGTACAGGAGATCAACCAGGTGATTTCATCACTTTGACTCGTCTGCGAGAAGAAAATTATGACGATTGGGCCTATGATATTCAGTCAACATTAGAGGCACGCCGTAAGTTTGAGTTTTTAAAAGGCATTATCATGGGGCCGCAACCTCTTTATACTCGATCTGATTGGAACACTGTCAATGTGATGTTTGTCTCTTGGATCACCAACACAATCGACCTTGAGGTAAAACGCACTTTTTCTAAATTTTGTGATGCAAAACGCCAATGGGAACATCTTAAGCAACGTTTTTCTATGGTTAATGGCCCAAGAATTCAACAATTAAAAGTTTTAATTGCGAAGTGTGAGCAATCAAAGTCTATGTTCGTTTCAACTTATTATGGTCAATTAAATGCATTGTGGGAAGAATTGTTTAAGCATAAACCACTAATTTCTGGTGATTGTTATATGTCACGTACCGCTGCATCATTGCACCAAGCACGATGTGAGTAGGAAAAACTACATGACTTCCTAATGGGTCTCAACACTGATTTGTACGCTCAATTGTAAACTAATATTATTTCCCAAGATCCCTTACCTTTTCTTGATTGAGCATACCAACTTGTGGTTTAAGATGAGCGTGTGCGTCTTACCAAAATAGTTACAAAGAACCAACCAGTCGAAGCCCTTGGCTTTGTAGTTCGTACATGAGTTCGAAGAGGACGAGGAAATATGAAAGCCTTGTATGTAGTCATTGCAAGGAGACAGGACATGATGTTTCAGCTTGTTGGACCCTTATTGCTTGTCCTCACTGTCATAAGCATGGACATGACACAAATCGTTGCTATGAATTATGGGATATCCGGAGGGGTGGACGGTTCATAATAAGGCTGATAGGGGTGTCGATCGCGGTCGTCAGCAGGCTGGTCATGGGCGTGGCTCAGCTCGTTCTCACGTGGCAAGTAGTACTGTGGGAGTATCTTCCCATACAGTTTCTACCAATAAAATTTTCACACCCGAAAAATGGAAAGCTCTTGCGGGTTTGATTAGTAATGCTCAAGTTATAGATGAAAAGTCGAATGGTAAGTTTGACACAAAGTCATTGATTCTTGATACTAAGGAAACTAATAACGTAACCGGTGATTCTTAAGGATGACATAATCCATATCAACCACTCCTACACCAAGAAGTACCCTCTCTTTCTTGATGGAGTAGTTTTCCTCATTCAACATGGGAACCTCTACCCCGAGGTCATTAATATTCAAAGATTTTGATGCTGCAAACATTTAATGCACAATATAGAAAATAAAACATAAATGAGACTAACCATCATGGTTTACAAGCATAAGCATAGAAAATGTATTTATCGACGTACAACTTGCTTGTGGGCTAAAGTCATACGCAAATAGAACATTCATTTATAACAACCGATAAAACTATCAAAATCATGTTCCTTTTCCTAATTCATGTGTGTAATAACCACTCCCGGTCAACGCCAGTCAAATCTGCGAAAAACAGGAAAATTTAAAAAATTTGGACAGAGACTTAAATAAACCTAAATATGACCCCGAGGGTCATACCGGACTTAATTTGACACCGATATCGACCAAAGTGAGTTCCGGGGGACTCAGGGCAACTTTCTAACCAAATTGAGAAATGTTGACTTTTCGCTGGAAAAGTCAACCGAGCGACGTTTTGGTCCATTCGAGGCTCGTTTTGGATTAAAAAAAAGCTTAGCCGTTGTTACGGTTAGCTTAGTTGAGTCGTTTCCTTTCAAATGACTACTTTTGCGGAAAGGTCAAATCCGGGTCAAACGAGGTCAAATTAGAGGCTGTATCGGATAAATTTGTTTTGGGTTGAGATATATGTGAGGTACAAATGTACCCTTCGGGGTGGGGTCATTATATGACACGATGGAGGACGATGAGCAAGTGGAGTTTTTATGGCTTTATCGCCAAAGGCCCATGAGATAGTTATTTGTTTTTGGCTCAAAATGCCATGGCCCAAAGGCCCATGAGCTTGGCCCATTTTCCACCTCACTTAAGCCCATTATTTACACTTCTATATATATTAGAACATTAGGGTTTGAGAAAATAATTGGTTCTGGGTGAAGAGTGCGGCATCAACATTGTAGAGAGAGAAACCAAATTCTCATTTTGGTGGAGGCGGCCGTATTGGACAGAGAAGCTCGTCTTGTTTTTCTTTGGCTTGTGTGGCTGCAATATTTAAAAACAAGGGGGTGAGCTTGGTCTACCACATGCTTATTGAAGGATTGATCAAAGGCGAGAAGCGGCTGGTCTGGGTCAGAGTAAGAAAAGGTATAATTGACCCATCATCATTGAATGACATCAAATGATAAGGATATCCATTTCGTTTGATTGCTTCAATGACCTTAAATGCTCATATATGATCATTATGAGATTAAAAAGGGTTTATTTCTTATTTCTTTGGAAAAGCTTATCGTGAGACATAGTAGAAAACAGTACAAGATAAGATCGAAAAGGGTTTATTTCCTTTTGTTTATTTTAATTAAAGATTTAAGGGGGCTTATAGCAAGAGATGGATTAGTTTCGATTGTCATGTGTGTACTGAGAAATAGTGAATTAGGGTTTGTAATTCGTGAAAATTCGGAAAATGTGGTAAGAAACTTTAATTGCGGAATTAGAACTCTCGGACATCGGAAATTAACTCCGCCAAGTGCATAGGAACCCTTGAGTTATTCTAAGACCGTAGAAACGAAAACGGGAATTTTCGGAGCCCCGGAAGGGCGTTTCCAAAACCCGGGCAGATTCGCCATGTCGGGCGAATCGGGTTTGGGAGTGATCGACATTGTCGTGGTTACTTTTGGGTGACAGGTTTATTAAAATTCAGTTTATGCATGCAAGATGAAAAGCGTTTAAAATTGTGTTCTTTTAGATCGTGCTGCGGACAGAGGAAAGGGAAAGCTAGGCGAGTGACCGAGATCACGCCGGAGCTTAATTGTGCGCTTTTGGAGAAATCATACGAGGTAGGGAAAAGTAGCCGGATCTCGGCCCTAACTAGGGAAAGTTAACAGTAGAATTGCATGTGACATCGGGGTGTCGTGGGTTAAGTAGGTTTATTTGAATATTAGAAAGGCATGATACGGGAACGTAGCGAATATTAGAAAAGCATGTGACACTTAGTAGTGTCGTATGAGCAGAGAACTTATCGATGTTAGAATTACTGGAGGCATATGACCATGCCCGGAGGTTGATTGTGAACTTATCGATATTAGGAGTACTGGAGGCATATGACCATGCCCGGAGGTTGATTGTGAAACTGTTGATATTAGGATTGTTGGAGGCATTGGTTATGCCAGAGGTTGTTTGTGTATTTTGTGTCTTGGGTGGCCATGAGAGCCCGTGTTTTACTGTTGTGTCTTGGGTGGCCATGAGAGCCCGTGTTTTACTGTTGTGTCTTGGGTGGCCATGAGAGCCCGTGGTTTACTGTTGGTGTGTTGGGTGGCCATGAGTGCCCGTGGGGTTGTTGAACATGTGTCTTTACTGTTGGTGTGTCTTGGGTGGCCATGAGTGCCTGTGGGGTTGTTGAACCTGTGTCTTTACTGTTGGTGTGTCTTGGGAGGCCGTGAGTGCCTGTGGGGTTGTTGAGCCCGTGAGTTACTGTTGGTGTGTCTTGGGTGGCCATGAGTGCCCGTGGGGTTGTTGAACCCGTGTCTTTACTGTTGGTGTGTCTTGGGTGGCCATGAGTGCGTGTGGGGTTGTTGAACCTGTGTCTTTACTGTTGGTGTGCCTTGGGAGGCCGTGAGTGCCTGTGGGGTTGTTGAGCACGTGAGTTACTGTTGGTGTGTCTTGGGAGGCCGTGAGTGCCCGTGGGGTTGTTGAGCCCGTGAGTTACTGTTGGTGTGTCTTGGGAGGCCGTGAGTGCCCGTGGGGTTGTTGAGCCCGTGAGTTACTGTTGGTGTATCTTAGGAGGTCGTGAGTGCCTGTGGGGTTGTTGAGTCCGTGTTTTACGGTTGGTGTCTTGGGTGGCCATGAGTGCCTGTGGAGTGCTGAACTTGTGTTGTTGCTGTTTGTTGAACTTTGTTTGTGATTGTGATTGTGGTTACCTGAGGTTGTGGGCCCGCTTCATGAAACGGGGGTCCTCGATCACACTCGTCTGCATGCTCAGACGGGGTAGGGGGCCCGCCCGTCAGTAAAGGGGTCCTGGCCGCGCGTGTGTGGTTCGAGTTGTGAGTGTGATAGGTCGACAGCCTGATCCGACTTTGTGTCGAGGAAATGCGACAGGTCGACCGCCTGACCTGATGAGATCGGTAAAGGGCGTGAGGGAGGTTACTGAGCAGCTGGTTTGCGATCCTTTGTGATCTTGTTTGGTGTGCGATCCTTTGTGATCTTGTTTGGTGTTGTGTAGCTTTATGTCGTGTCCTTGGAGGAGGTCATCGATAGTTGTGTCGTGTTTACATTACGAGTTCGAGTGTTGAGTCTGTTGAGGAAGGTAACGGGTTGTGTGTCAATTGAGTACTTGAGTTTGGGGATGGTATTTCCCGGTATTGGGTTTGGTTTTGGTGTTATCGGCATTGTCTGCTAAGTATGTCGTAGTCAGTCTGTTATCCGTGGTGGTGAGCGAACGCTCACCCCTAGCTGCTTTTCCTACAGGTATCGGTCGCAGGTTGGACTATGTGAGCTTCTGAAGCTTGAAGAGCTAGGAGCGGGATTTTGGGTTTTACTTTTGAGTCTAGTGACGGATACCTTGTTTTGTCCACTTGTTGGGACTTATTTTGAGTTGTAAATATTATTTTGATTAACTAAATGGTAATTTTAAAGTGTTTATTCAAAACAGGTTTCAATTTTTTTATGATTTTAAATGTTCGCGTCCCGAGTTCGGTTTACTGAAATTGGGGCGTGACAGCTTGGTATCAGAGCTCAAGGTTCCACACCTCGGACTGTACGTCAATTAGGTGGGGAGAGTCGAGTCAGTGAAGTCCCGTCGTGTGTTGGGTACGCAGGTCGGAAACCGTGTGTAGACCCGTAATGTCTTGAGTCTTGTTTTGCTTGTGTGTATGTTGCAGTATTATGTTGCTGGCATACTGATCGTGGTTGTTGCGTGAAACATTTTTAAACTGTCGCGACTCGACTCAGGGGCGCCCTTGTAGTCGAGCATGACGGTGTTGATATCAAGTGGGTACAATGTAGTTCGGGGACGCCTGGACCGGATTGTAACTACGTGATGTCAAGAAATGAGGTTTTTTAATGAAGTGGAGAAAGTTTTAAAATTTTGATTGGCCCGGTGGGCGTGTTTTGATTTTGATTGGCCCGGTGGGCGTGTTTGATTTTGATTGGCCCTGTGGGCGTGTGTGGTGTTGGTTGGCCCGGTGGGCGTGGTTCGGTGTTGGTTGGCCGGTGGGCGAGTGTTGTTGTGTTGTTGTTTGGCTGTGTCGGCTCATGATTGAGGATTGGGGAGGTTTGTGTCGGTCTTGAATGGTTGTACTTGTGTTGGTAATTTATGGGTCGATCGTGTGTGTCGTCCAAGGTTTCTCTTTGAGGGTAAAAAGGAGTAAGGGTCGAGTTTAAGACGTTTTTGGAAAACAGGTCTGCGCGAGCGTCACGGATCCGTGATGGACCAGAGGATTTTGGCCATTTTAGGGCCTTTGTCACGCACCATGACCCCAACCGTGACGGGGTTTGTCACGGGTCTGTGACCCCCGTCCTTTTCACCGTCTTGTTTACGCAGTTGTCGCGTTGTGGTTGCGTGACTTGGTGCACGTTGGTGCGGTCTAATTGAGGTCTCTTTACGTGTTATTATAATTACAATATTAATGGCGTGGCGGTGTTCACGGTTGTGTTGGTTGTAGAGGTCGTAAGTTCGGTGTTGAGGGATGAGGTCTTGGGTTCGAGACTCATCAATAACCTGCGGTAGTGATACAACACCTCGGTGAGAGAGTCTCACCGCGGAAAGAGGTTAGGGTTGGTGCGCTGCGGCGCCATACGAACTAGGTTCCCCTATGTTAACGGGTTAATCGAGGTTTTCCCTCGCATGAACGGGTGGTTGGAGATTTCCTTCACGTGAGTGGATTATTTGAGGCTCCCTACATGATCGAGTGACTAGGGTATCGAGGTTGCGAGCTTTAGTGATTTACTGAATCGAGGACGTGATTCCCGTGTCGAGGCTTATACTACATGAGCGAGTACTTGAGGTGTTGTTAGCGTGAGCAGTGTGACGTTTGGCATCAGGCTTTGAGGTAGTGGTTTGCCCTGGTTGGATCGGTAAGTCTTCAGTGCGTTACTAGTATGCCATAATCAAACGGGTGTTTGTGGAGGTGAGCATAACGCTCATCCCCTTTACTACTTTCCCCGCAAGGGACGAGTAGCGAACACTGGTTTGGTTGCAGAAAGTTATAAGTGAATGCATAGAGGACCGGGTGAGGGTTTGTGCTAGACTTTACCAGAGTAACTAATGGAGTGGTTTTTCGGTCTCTGTTTTGGGCGTCAGTTTTATTGGATACCGGGGTGTCACACTCTTTTACTTCGTCGAGTTGTGCTGAGGTGTTGGGGCTGAGTTTAGAGCCGTTGAGTCCACCCCTGCGTCTGGATACGCCGGTTGGTTGTGGTCTGGTGTTGACTAGAGTCTGTCGTGCCTGCGAAGTCAAAGAAGCGAACTGACATAGGAGGTTCGAGAGAGGGCTCAAGAACCCTGAAGCTGGATCGAGTCCTCAACCCGAGGATTCGGGTATGTTCGGAGTTGGTAGGCACGACGACGGTAGGGGAGAGAGGTCTTAGAGAGACTGCGAGGATCCGTGAGGATCAGCAGCGACTGAGCTTGTGTGTATATGCGTGGGAAGGATACTTACGAAATGACAACCTTTAACGTAATCTTGGGAATGGATTGGCCTGCGAAGTACCGAGCCAATATCGACTGTCACAGACGACGAGTGACGGTGTCAACGGGCAACACGAGAGGTTCGTGTATGCTGGGCAGTGGGAGCAGAGTTCTCTTGTCGGCTTGTCCGCCGTAGAGGAAGTATCGGCCGTGCAGAGCCGAGAGTTACCGCGAAGGGTATGGGGGTTCCCCGAGGTCTTTCCTGAGGAGTTGAGCGGGTTGCCACCAGTTCGTGAGGTGGAGTTCAGGATCAACATGGTGCCAGTAACGGCAGCGATATCGATGGGGCCTTACAGGTTCGCGCCAACAGAGTTGACCGAGCTGAAGCGTCAGCTCGAGGAGCGTCGGGAGAAAGGGTTTATTCGTCCAAGCACATCGCCGTGGTGAGCGCCAGCACTCTTCGTGAAGAAGAAGAGTGGAGGGCTTCGGATGTGTATGGAATACCTGAAACTGAGCCGGGTTACGGTGAACAACCGATACCCGATGCTGAGAATTGACGACTTGTTCGACCAGTTGAGAGGGTTGACGTGTTCCTCGAAGATCGATCTGCGATCCGGATATTACCAGTGGCGAGTCCGAGAGGGGGGCGTCGCAAAGACTGCATTCTGGACACGCTATGGGCATTACGAGTTCTTGGTGATGCCTTTGGACTAACAAACGCACATGCAGCGTTCATGGATCTGATGAACAGTATATTCCGGCCGTTCTTAAATCAGTTTGTGGTGGTGTTTGTAGACGACAAAGATCCGGGAGAGAGTTGCCGGCGGTGCTGACCCCGAGGGCTGGGATCGTTGTGCTAACTGGGAGTTACGGTATCGCGGAGGTTTGTACATACCGCGTGAAGGCGGAGGCGACGAGCTGCGAGAGTCGCAGCATTCGCGTCTAACAGTGCACGTGAATGGCAATAAGGGGAGCGCGACATCAGGTGGCATGTCTAGTGGAGCGGGATGCGGAGAGCGATCGTGGGACTAGTATCACGGTGCCTCACTCGTCGGCAGGTGAGAGCTGAACATCAGCGTCCCGCTGGTTTACTGCAACCACTACGGGTTGCATGGTGGAAATGGGGGCACGTCACGATGGATTTCGTGAGCGGTCAGCCGAGTTCGCCTACAACAACAGCTTTTAGGCCAGTATCATGATGGCACCGTTCGAAGCATTGTATGGTAGGCCGTGTCGATCGCCCATGTGCTGGGCAGAAGTGAGGAATAAGAGTTTACTGGGTCTAGGACTGGACTGAGAGACAGCTGAGTCGGTCGTGCCGAAGCATGAGCGGTTGAAGACCGCGCAGAGTCAGCAGGAGCTATGCTGGCAGACGACGCCGACCTCTCGAGTCAGCAGTCGGTGATCAAGTATCCCTGGGGGTGAGTCCGAAAGGTGGACTGGTGCGTTTCAACCACGGCGGAGGCGGGTTAGCCCCGCGGTGTATCGGGCCTTTCGAGGTCTTGAGTACGTCTTTGAGTGGGCGGATGTCGAGGTAACGGGTGATGTCCCGTACAAGGAGAAACCAATGTAGGAAAGGGATCCACGAGAGCAGGTCCTGCGCGGAAAGGTTATCCGCTTAGAACTGATGTTGTGGCGACACCACGAGGCCGAGTTGACTTGGGAACGCGAGGACGAGGTTCGCGTGAAGTACCCCGACCCGTTCGACTGACTGAAGTGCGTTGTTTTAAATTTCGCGGACGAAATTCCTTTAAGGAGGTAGATTGTAATAACCACTCCCGGTCAACGCCAGTCAAATCTGCGAAAAACAGGAAAATTTAAAAAATTTGGACAGAGACTTAAATGAACCTAAACTGACCCCGAGGGTCATACCGTACTTAAGTTGACACCGATATCGACCAAAGTGAGTTCCGGGGGACTCAGGGCAACTTTCTGACCAAATTGAGAAATGTTGACTTTTCGCTAGAAAAGTCAACCGAGCGGCGTTTTGGTCCATTCGAGGCTCGTTTTGGATCAAAAAAAAGCTTAGTCGTCGTTACGGTTAGCTTAGTTGAGTCGTTTCCTTTCCAATGACTACTTTGCAGAAAGGTCAAATCCGAGTCAAACGAGGTCAAATTAGGGGTTGTATCGGATAAATTTGTTTTGTGCTGAGATATATGTGAGGTACAAATGGACCCTTCGGGGTGGGGTCTTTATATGACCCGATGGAGGACGACGAGCAAGTGGAGTTTTTATGACTTTATCGCCAAGGTGGAGATTGTTATTTGTTTTTGGCTCAAAATGTCACGGCCCAAAGGCCCATGAGCTTGGCCCATTTGCCACCTCACTTAAGCCCATTATTTACACTTCTATATATATTAGAACATTAGGGTTTGAGAAAATAATTGGTTCTGGGTGAAGAGTGCGGCAACAACATTGTAGGGAGAGAAACCAAATTCTCATTTTGGTGGAGGCGGCCGTCTTGGACAGAGAAGCTCGTCTTGTTTTTCTTTGGCTTGTGCGGCTGCAATATTTAACAAACAAAGGGGTGAGCTTGGTCTACCACATGCTTATTGATGGATTGATCAAAGGCGAGAAGCGGCTGGTCTGGGTCAGAGTAAGAAAAGGCATAATTGGCTCATCATCATTGAATGACATCAAATGCTAAGGATACCCATTTCGTTTGATTGCTTCAATGGCCTTAAATGCTCATATATGATCATTTATGAGATTAAATGTTCATCCTTATTTCTTTGCAAAAGCTTATCGTGAGACATAGTAGAAAACAGTACAAGATAAGATCAAAAAGGGTTTATTTCCTTTTGTTTATTTTAATTAAAGATTTAAGGGGGCTTATAGCAAGAGATGGATTAGTTTCGATTGTCATGTGTGTACTGAGAAACAGTGAATTAGGGTTTGTAATTCGGAAAATGTGGTTAGAAACTTTAATTGCGGAATTAGAACTCACGGACATCGGAAATTAACTCCGCCACGTGCATAGGAACCCTTGAGTTATTCTAAGACCGTAGAAACGAAAACGGGAATTTTCGGAGCCCCGGAAGGGCCTTTCCAAAACCCGGGCAGATTCGCCATGTCGGGCGAATCGGGCCTTTCCGGGTCCAATATCGACAATGTCGAGTAATTGGGGAGTTTGGGAGTGATCGACATTGTCGTGGTTACTTTTGGGTGATAGGTTTATTAAAATTCAGTTTATGCCTGCAAGCTGAAAAGCGTTTAAAATTGTGTTCTTTTAGATCGTGCTGCGGACAGAGGAAAGGGAAAGCTAGGCAAGTGACCGAGATCACGCCGGAGCTTAATTGTGCGCTTTTGGAGAAAGCATACGAGGTAGGGAAAAGTAGCCGGATCTCGGCCCTGACTAGGGAAAGTTAACAGTAGAATTGCATGTGACACCGGGGTGTCGTGGGTTAAGTAGGTTTATTTGAATATTAGAAAGGCATGATACGGGAACGTAGAGAATATTATAAAAGCATGTGACACTTAGTAGTGTCGTAGGAGCAGAGAATTTATCGATGTTAGAATTACTGGAGGCATATGACCATGCCCGGAGGTTGATTGTGAAACTGTTGATATTAGGACTGTTGGAGGCATTGGTTATGCCGGAGGTTGTTTGTGTATTTTGTGTCTTGGGTGGCCATGAGAGCCCGTGTTTTACTGTTGTGTCTTGGGTGGCCATGAGAGCGTGTTTTACTGTTGTGTCTTGGGTGGCCATGAGAGCCCGTGGTTTACTGTTGGTGTCTTGGGTGGCCAATAGTGCCCGTGGGGTTGTTGAACCCGTGTCTTTACTGTTGGTGTGTCTTGGGTGGCCATGAGTGCCTGTGGGGTTGTTGAACCTGTGTCTTTACTGTTGGTGTGTCTTGGGAGGCCGTGAGTGCCTGTGGGGTTGTTGAGCCCGTGAGTTACTGTTGGTGTGCCTTGGGTGGCCATGAGTGCCCGTGGGGTTGTTGAACCCGTGTCTTTACTGTTGGTGTGTCTTGGGTGGCCATGAGTGCGTGTAGGGTTGTTGAACCTGTGTCTTTACTGTTGGTGTGCCTTGGGAGGCCGTGAGTGCCTGTGGGGTTGTTGAGCCCTTGAGTTACTGTTGGTGTGTCTTGGGAGGCCGTGAGTGCCCGTGGGGTTGTTGAGCCCGTGAGTTACTGTTGGTGTGTCTTGGGAGGCCGTGAGTGCCCGTGGGGTTGTTGAGCCCGTGAGTTGTTGGTGGTTTTGAGTGCCCGTGAGTGCCCGTGGGGTTGTTGAGCTCTTGAGTTACTGTTGGTGTATCTTGGGAGGCCGTGAGTGCCTGTGGGGTTGTTGAGTCCGTGTTTTACGGTTGGTATCTTGGGTGGCCATGAGTGCCTGTGGAGTGCTGAACTTGTGTTGTTGTTGTTTGTTGAACTTTGTTTGTGATTGTGATTGTGGTTACCTGAGGTTGTGGGCCCGCTTCATGAAACGGGGGTCCTCGATCACACGCGTCTGCATGTTCAGACGGGGTAGGGGGCCCGCCCGTCAGTAAAGGGGTCCTGGCCTCACGTGTGTGGTTCGGGTTGTGAGTGTGATAGGTCGACAGCCTGATCCGACTTTGTGTCGAGGAAATGCGACAGGTCGACCGCCTGACCTGATGAGATCGGTAAAGGGCGTGAGGGAGGTTACTGAGCAGCTGGTTTGCGATCCTTTGTGATCTTGTTTGGTGTGCGATCCTTTGTGATCTTGTTTGGTGTTGCGTAGCTTTCTGTCGTGTCCTTTGAGGAGGTCGTCGATAGTTGTGTCGGGTTTACATTACGAGTCTGAGTGTTGAGTCTGTTGAGGAAGGTAACTGGTTGTGTGTCAGTTGAGTACTTGAGTTTGGGGATGGTATTTCCCGGTGTTGGGTTTGGTTTTGCTGTTACCGGCATTGTCTGCTAAGTATGCCGTAGTCAGTCTGTTATTTGTGGTGGTGAGCGAACGCTCACCCCTAGCTGCTTTTCCTACAGGTACTGGTCGCAGGTTGGACTAGGTGAGCTTCTGAAGCTTGAAGAGCTAGGAGCGGGATTCTGGGTCTTACTTTTGCGTCTAGTGACGGATACCTTGTTTTGTCCACTTGTTGGGACTTATTTTGAGTTGTAAATATTATTTTGATTAACTAAATGGTAATTTTAAAGTGTTTATTCAAAACAGGTTTCAATTGTTTTATGATTTTAAATGTTCGCGTCCCGAGTTCGGTTTACTGAAATTGGGGCGTGACAATGTGGGTAGATTAGGAAAAAAATTGATATTTTATTCAGATCAGTTATATAAAGTTTAATAAAATATCATATAGGATCGATTCTACTAAACTTGATATAATTAATCACAACTTTAATGATTTATTTTTATACATATATATAGTTGATTTAAAAATGGTGTGGCTATTCTTTAACCAAACAATATAAACATATATAAATCAAAGATGGATAATTAAACATCAAAAAACATGGCAATTTTTAGATGAAAAACAGCCTAACAATTCAACTGAAATAACAATACATTTCAGTTGATCATATTTAACAACAAAGCTTTAACAGCCCAGTGGCAGGGCCTTGTTTGATTTTGGGCATAACTTACGGCTTCGAATCTCACATATTCAGAAGGTGTAAAATTTTGTTGTAAATCCAAAGACAAACCCAAAAGGTGGTCCGGACTCTGTACACGACCCAAACAAATTGGTCATACATGATGAGTATCCATTAATATAATAACGACCACACAGCCCAACGACAAATACTTTGTAGGGATATGTAGATTTGAGTTCGAATCCCAGTAACTTCAACACTTATTTTTTTTTAAATATGCCAAAACGTCAAAAACGACGTCGATGCCATCAGTCCCTACCTCTAGCCGGGTTCTAAAAATGGGTCATGCGACTCGAAGCAACCCAGAACAGGTTTTCTTGTCTCTTTCATACCAGACATCCGTTTCTCTACTATAATGTTTATCACTCGTGATCGGTTCCCACATCATAAATTGAAAATCTTATTATGAATTTAAGATTAATATCGAGGCTAACACTTCATAAAATGTAACATTATATGTCGCATGGATAGTTGTCAATCAATTTATTTAGTCGGTATTGAAACATTATAGCAAAGAGCGTTTTCTCTCCCGCTCATGAGACGATCTTTATCTTCGGCACAAAAAGGTCTATTAGTAGTGTTTCAGTTATGTATGTATCTTTCTTGTCAGGAGAATAAAAACAGGGATTGTGTGTGTACAATATTCTTTAATTTTTTTTTTTATCTTGAATTTACCTACCCGGAAATACAATGGTTCCCTCTCGTCTAAGCCGCCGGCGTCGAAGCAAGGCTGGCGGTAAAAATGTGGCTTCTTCTCTCTTATCTTTTGGTTCGGTACTATTGTCTCTGTATAGAGAATTTGTTAGTATTGATATCAGTCAGAAAGGAGGAGCAGTGTGTTCGTGTGAACATCGGTCAAAGGGACGAAAACAGGCCAGAGTTGCGGTTACAAAAGATGATCAGATTGGAACCGATCAGGTAAAAGATGTCCAGGCCGGAGCCGTTGCTGCTCCAAATGAGACGTCTCCAGCTGATCTCGGGTTGACTGGTCTTGAAAAGGTACAGACGCGAGAGGCAATTGTTCCGACGTCATCGAAAAACAGAGCTTGTTATGTGTTACAGGAGACGGAAATTTTTGTTAGTAATCTACCTTCCGGGTCCTCAGAAGATTGGGTGCGAAATGTCTTTGGAGCTTTTGGTCGGATTAAGTCGATGTCCGTTCCCCGACGTTCGAACCTCAAAGGACGATACTTCGGGTTCGTTCATTTTGAGTCTAGGAATGAAGCTGTTCAGGCTATTGAGGGGCTCAATGGGTTCAAAATGAACGGACATATCCTTCTGGTGGCTTTTGCTCGATATCGAACTCAGACGGAAGCGGCGTCGGTGGGTTGTGCACATCAGAGTTTATGCTCTGTTTTTGATACACAAAAACAGAGCACATTATTGGCAGCGTTTAAAGGGGGAGACGCTTCCTTTCCGGAGAACAATGCTCTGGTACCGTGCTCCCATGTTCCGTCGACATCGACACCCCAACAAGTCCGACCTTCAATCAGGGTTGTGATGGAGGACGGCTGTTCGGAGGAGACGCAGGTTGGTCTGGTTGTGTCGCCTCAATCCGCAGTTCCTCCAGTGGTTACAGATTGCACAGGAGAAGATCGCACTGAGGCGTCGAAGTCCTCCGGCGATGTAGTTGTCCCGGCGTCGAAGTCCTCCGGCGAACGTCACGCGGATTCTTCGGGAACGATTGAGATTGCGAATCGTTTTTCAAACCTAGATAGTGATTCGATCTTTGATATCGGGGTCAATCCCGTGATTTTAGGCGTTGATGCCGACGTCTCGGGCAATATTCCTTGCGAGGATCGTGCTTCGTTTCGTATTCAGAAGTGTAATTCTGGGTTGAGTATGGGTCCTTTACACCAAGCCCATAACTCCTTAGCAGATCCAACAGAGAAGGGTATTGGTAAGGAACAGGCCCAAGAAGAAGGTATTGTTGTATTGAGTCCTTCTCTTGATCTTGTGGTGTTGGTTGATCAAAAGGAAGCTGAGCTCGGTGTGTTTGTAGGAGGAGTTCTAGAGCAGGGTGATTCTTCCGGGGATCAGTCCGGTCCATGGAAGGATGCTCTCCTCAAACCTCCGAAACGTCTGAGTCGGGTTCCTGCTCATCTTTCGGACTACGTTACTGATAAGGTTTTTGGTAAGCTCCCACCCATTCAGAACGTGTCCCAAAAAGTGATAGAACAGTTGCAATCCTTTAACAGAAGCTTGGATGAAGCTCTCGCGACTAAGGCTCGTAAGGGTCGACCTAGATCCAATTTGGTACCTCGTACGCATATTACCAGGTCCATTACTCGGGCCCCCAACTGGAAGGACCCCAGTAATCCAAGCTCGGATAGCGAGTGGTATGAGGAAGATTAGGCCTTGTTTTCGGCCTAGATTTTTGTTAAGGGTTTTTTCCCTGTTTCTCTTTCGGAGTTTTTTGTAATCGTGGTTCTTTGTTTCTGGCTTTCTCCTCCTTGGAGATCGACCTTCAATAAATTTTTGCGCTTATCCAAAAAAAAAAAAATTCTTTAATTTTCAAAGATGTCTCTCATTTTTCATGAGAATTATAAGGTGCAAGCCTAAGAGTTGGATAAAATCATCTATAAAGATTCATATCATTACACAAAGAAAAAGTTAAGAGAATCAACACATCTCCTGAATTGCTACCTGAAAAAGGAAGTAGTAGCAATATAGTGTAATCAAGGGTAAGGCAAAGTAGCAATATGGTTGTGAGCCACAGTCCCAATCCAAAGCTTCCCATTAGCCTCTCTGACTTCACTCACCAGCTTCATCACCACACCCTTTTGGTCCTCAAGTACCTCCAAAATCTCACCCTCCTCACTTATCAGTGAGATCACAGTGTACATCCTCATCCCCATCAGCTTCGCCAGCAAGCTCATCCTCACCGGCAGCCTGAAGTAGACACTCCTCATCCATGGATTGTTGGTCAGAACCTCCTGCGCCGGAGTCCGGCAACAGTCTATGGCCACCCAAAACTGCCCCTTCTCGTTCACCCTAACATTGTCCGGGAACCCTGGCAAGTCAGCCACTAGCTCCACTAGCCCTCTTCTTGGACCCTCCACCCAATACTTCATTAGCCTGATACAGAGTTTATGTTTCAACTTCATTTTAAATGGGGTGAGGATTTGGTATTTGTATCAGTACCTGCAGTTTGTGGTTTCAGTGAATAAGAGGAAGGTTTGGTCCTTAGAGAGCTGAACTCCATTAGGAAAAGCCAATCCATCCAACACAACATGTGTTGCTTTTGTTGGAGGGTCATACCTCAGAAGCCTCCCTGTTGCTTCTCCTTCCAACATTATCAAGAAATGGTCCCTGAAAATCATCATCAACAACAACATAAGATTGCAGATTGCAGATTGCAGATTGCTTCACAACAAGTTTAAGGATGTTTAGTGCTTACACTCTATTGTATCTCTTGCTGGTGTCGGTGAAGAAGATGGAGCCATTTTTGTGGATGTCAAGGTCATTTGCAAACAGAATTGGTTTCCCCTCCACATGAGTGGACAAAGGAGTAGCAAGTCCCCCTTCAGGACCCACAACCAGAAGCCCATAATAAGCATCTGCTATGTACAAATCATCATTCTCTTTGTTGAATCTAAGTCCTAGAGGACGACCGCATTGCTTCTCGTGCTTCCATTGCTTGTAAGTTGTCGAGTCATTGCCTCTAACACATAGATTCTCACTCCTGACATGATCATATACAAGAGATGTCAAATTGATTAGTACTACATATATGATTGATTATCAGTTTGGGACTACATAAGGGTAGTTAATTACCAGTTTTTTGAGACAAGAGCAAATGTCTCCCAACCAATGGCCTCTCCCATCCACCTAACGATGCGCCCATCAGCTAAACCCGTGTAAGGGCCGCGCCCAAACGAGTCAAACTCAAGTGATTCAGGGCCAAAGACTTGGTTTTCAAACTCGAGCTTCCCGAGCCCCAACCTGCTGAGGTTGTCTCTAGGCCAGCTCTCCATGACCTGCTTGTATGGTGCGATGTCATGCCTCACGGGCTTGAACTGGTGGCCTCCGAGAGGACCCATTTCAAAGGGGTCCATGATGAGGAAGCCTAGAGCCAGAACAAGGATGAGCACAAATGGGTGTTGGATCAATGACTCTTCTTTAAGAAGTAGAATGTGCTTCTTCTCCATGTTATGGGTTGGCACAAAAAATATGGAAGAAAATGTAGAGGTTAAGTGGTATATTAGGAGTTTCTGAAAAAGGTTGGGGGGTTTTCTTGACTTAGGACACACATGCGTGGTTCATGACAGCTTTTGAGGGTTGAGAGTTAGGTTATCTATTGTTGTTGTCCATGTTTTTAGCATTTTCATATGTTGTTGTTGGGAAGCACAACTTAGCTAATTTGTCATTGCATTTGCTACTACGGAAACCCCAAAGATTGTTTTAGGTTTTAGGCAAGGCCTCAGATGTGATCTACCTCTACAAAAGAGTGTTGGAGGATGATGCTACTCGTGTGAATATAAAGAGGATTGAACTCACTATTAATTTGGGGGACTATCTACTAGAAACTAAAAAATACTATAATTTAAAAAATAAATCTAACCATTGATTAAAACTCATCTAATGGCTCTTATATTTTGATAACTAAATGAATATAACTAATTATTAAATTAATAAAAGGGAAAAATGGGAATGAATATATACTCTTCCTTTGACCAATAAAACTGAATTCCAAATTTTATGGAAACTGTTTGGTGGTTTTATTTTCAAGGGGTAACCATGAGTCCTAACCCCCTTGAGGTTTGTTTTGGCGATCCTAACTGGGCTTGACCTTTCTTTGCACTTCCTAACTGTGACCTTTTCATTTTTTGCACAAACTAACAATTTCCGTCTATTTTGACGATTACGTTAAAAAAATACTACTGTGCACGTGACCAACTCGTGTCAAAAACCTAACGGAATCCGTTAAAATAGACGGAAAATTTTAGTTTTTTGCAAAAAAAAAGGTCAAGCGTAGTTGGGAAGTGCAAGGAAAGGTCAAGCCCAGTTAGGATCGCAAAAACAAACCTCCAGAGGGGTAGGACCCATGGTTTCCCCTATCTCCTTTTTTCAACTGCCAATTCCTAGTGGTTTTTCTTGAATTGCAAATTGGAGTTCACATATAAGGATTTCAAAATTTACACATTTTTTATTTCAAAAAGAAAAAATTACACATTTTTAAATATAGATTCTAAATATTATAGCCAATATATTTTTGATTATATATTACAGAATTTATAAATAATTTTGAATCTTATGATAATTTTTTTTATAGGGGAAACCCTGTATCCTAATCCCATTTGAGCTTTGTTTTTCAATTCCTAACCTAGGTTTATCTTTGGTGACATTTCTCAACTGTCACCTTTCAATTTTTTATATAATATGTGTATAACATGATGAAGAGCTAATTCAAAGAACTATATTTATTTTATAATATAGACATGAAGGTTTCATAATAGCAAATCATATATGCTAAAAATATTACATAATATTTCATAATATATTTCATTTTACATTGTGCCTAATAATTTAGCAAATCAAGTATTCTAAAAAAAATTATCAAAAAAAAAGTATTCTAAAAAAATCGTATGTCTCATTTTACATGATGCCCCTTCATCTGAGACCTTTGACATTGTGTCTGAATATAAGATTTTCTTTCTTTCTTTCGATTCTGGTACATAATTGGAAAAGGGATTCTCAAAATCAAAATCCTCATCCAGCAGAATAGGACAATCATTTTTATCTGCATATGAAAATAATATCAGGTAAAATAAGAATGCATCGTACATTAACTATAAAACATTTATCTATAAATTATGAAACATATACCAAACAAAAATACAATGATTAAAATGGATACTAAATGCACATTTATTCTTTTTTTATATAACTTAAAATTTTGTAGAACATGCATTCAATTTGTAATTTACTATTGTAAAAAACATGAATGACATTATGAACTTTATTTTTTGATCGGCAAAGCATATTTAAAATAAATGCTCTATGAAGTATAGAGAAAGTTTTTGGATACAAGGAACCGAGCATTCCCTCAGGGAACCTCAAACCAACCCTCAACAACCTGAGGTGTTACAAGCAAGATCAACCAAGGATTACCAGGATACACATCAAGGTGTTACAAGCAAAAACAACAAAGGATTACCAGGATACTAAACAAGGAAAGGAAACTGCCCTTAACAAGCAGAGGCAGCCCCAAGACACCAACTAAGGCCAGGAAACAAACCAACAATCCAACAGAAACACAAGGCAGACAATCTAAAGCAAGAAACAACAAAAGGGTCAAGCAAACCCTGAAAAGCCAGCCTTTAAGAACAAACAAGGAGGGGTCTCAAGTACCCTTAAAAACCACCAGGAAGAGCAGAATGACAACAACGCATCCTAAGGCTCACCCTTTGTTACCTATAAAATGAACTAAATGTAAGTAGCTAATGAAACATTAGTAGAAAAAAGCTCTCGACAAAGCTAGACCTCCCGAAACCCTACAGCCCTTACACCTACCTCTTCCCTCACCGGTGACGGCGCGGCTCCGGCCAAACCGTTGCCGGTGAGGCTTTGCTGCCCCCCTCTTCTTCTCCTTCCTTTGCTCCCCCTTCACCTTCTCCTCTACTCGACTCCGGCTCCGGCCTTGCTCCTCGCTCAGATCCGCCCTTCCCAGGCCCTCGACAACGCCTCTCCGGCTCTGGCTTTCCTCGTCGTCCCTTACTCCGCTCCGCCCGACTCCGGCCGCCGCTCCTCGCCCAGATCTGCCCTTCACAAGCCCTCGTCAACGACCTCTCTGGCTCTGTCTTCGCCGCCCCTTTATCTGCTCCGCCCGACTCCGGCCGCCTCTCCTTGCCCACCTCCGCCCGTTCCCAATTCCGGCGCCGCTCACCGCCCTCGGCCCTTCACTCCGGCCTGCCAAGCTTTGGTCACCGTACCTAGATCTGGCCTACCTTGCCCAGATCTATGGGCTGCTCGTGTGGTGTTGAACATTTGACTTGCTCGTGTGGTGTTGAACATTTGACTTCACTACTGATTCTGGATGCAATGAAGGAGCACATATCATGGCAGTGCAAGTGACTGTCCACAACTTTTTTGTAGTGATGGTGAACGGGATAGTGGAAGTGGCTATTAAAGCCAAGTGGGTTTGTAGCTGCAATTAAGTACAATGGCATCGAAAATTTACTCGAACTCAGCATGGACGAAGACAGATGAGGTGGGTAGGAGGTCCGATTAAAGGTTAATGTTAGGCTCGATTGGGGTCAGTATTATGTATCCCCCTTCTCTGTTTGTTTCTCCTGCTCTTTCCCTTGCATGCAACTCCTAAAGGAGTGGTCTTCTTTCTCTCAACCACAACTGTGGCTCGAACTCGTCGGTTCAAGGCTAGGGCCCCCGGCGAGAGCTTAGGGCTTTTTCACCCTACCTCTGAAGCCATTCTTTTTAGTTTTGCTTGTATTGAAAGGGGTTTTGGTGGTCTCCACCGGAATTTTCTCTGCCGATTACGGTGTAGGCCGCCGGCGTAATAATCCTTCCCTTTTCTCTGTTGAGTCGAGGTGGTTTATTGAGAAGAGAGTTTGGTAGATACAACATGGTCGGGGTGATGATGGTTTTGGGGTGGTCACTCTACTAAACTCATGACTGCTTATTCTCATGGCTGCACATGACTTGTGTTTATCAGGGTTGGATACTTCTGTTCGTCTTAGACTTCAACTGCGGGGTGGATACACTTGCTCGTACTGGTTCTCATTTACTTTTGTTGGGGTGGGGTTCTTCTTTTCTGTTGTTTGTTGACAATCTGTTGTTTGATTGGACAATCTGTTCTTCCTCAGAAGAGATGAATCTAAATTTGCTTTCGCCGATAAAAAAAAACATTAGTAGAATTCTATGTTTTTTGATTTAACAGTCACGTTGAAACAAATGTTTATATAGATTGAAACATTTACAAATGAACTATTTATTGCCTACAATATGAACTATATGTAGGTACTTAATAATAACTATGTTTAATGTGTAAACACTGAATTACCTTGACACAACTGTGCATTATAGATTGAAACTTTTGCAGAAGCCTATTTGTTTAAATATAAGAGCAATTCTTTACAAAGATTAATGGAACTATTTGTTAACTGGAAAATGAACTGTGTATATAAATAATGAAACATTAGTATAGTATTAAGCTTTCTGTAGAGGAACTAAATCACCTGGAAATAATTGTGTATTGAGATTGAAATCTTTGCAAAATCAAATTTGTTCAAATTCAAGACCAATACTTTCCTGAAATTAGTGACAACTACTTGTTACTTACAAAATGAACTACATGTCTGGAACTAATGAAATATTAGTATAGTACTATATTTTCCTTATAAGCACCAGCTCACCTTTTTTTTTTATCATCAATTTTTTTTATATAAAAACCATACAACTACAAAGTGTAGTTGTAGGTCAAGGGCGAAGCCCTCATACAAACTTACAAACAAGAGTCTGGCCACAATGGCACAATCTCAAACCAGATCCCAACAATGGGAAACAACAACCAAGGTCTTAGTACCACAAATAACAATTAGCAACTTAAAACAACACAACTAAACGGGCAAAGCCCAACCAAAGAAAATAAACAGGCCCAAAGGGAAACACTAGGCAACACGGCCCAAACCAACACAAACCTAACAAACAACCAAAGAGTAAACGAAGTGACGACCTTCCCTGCCGCGAGCCCCACGTGCCACCGAGCCAAACCAAACCCGAACCGAACCCTGCAAATCTTCGCATCGAACAAGGCAAAGATGCGAATCGAAGAAGGACCGAAGCAGATCCAGAAAAGCACCCCCAACACGCCACCGAGTAGCACCCACACCCGCCAGCTCCGTCCCACACCTCTTCCGGGACCAAGTATTCAACACCCGATGAAAACCAATCTTCCTCCACCCATTAACACCAACTAATACCCAATACCCAAAAAAAGGGAAACCGGGACAACAACCCCTCACCCTAACAAACCAGTCTAATCCCCCAAATCCCACCCACCATTCTTCTTCCACACGCCGTTAAGCATAAACCCAACATCGGCCAACACCAATAATTGAGCCTCATCCATTGACATGAAGATGAGGAAGGGAAGAAAGAGTTGGGGGAAAAGAGGGAATAACCGGTCGAAAATGATAAGGGATGAATTTATGGTCAGATCTGTGGCTCTCAGATCTCAACGAGATCTCGACAGTGGCCAACACCAAACCATCGACCCGTGGGGAGAGCCCCGTTCAGGAGAACGAGGTGAAACAGATCTGACCCGGAAGGAGTAAAGGAGTGCAGATAGAGAGCTTACCGAGGTTGTTGAAAAGGCCCAAGAGCATAGGGATGAAGAGGAGTTGCTCCCGCAAACCCAACTCGCCGAGTCGAAGAGGAGAAGAACACGCACAGCTCCAAGACTTCCACATCAGGCCAAACCTGACCTAAACCCCTCGCCGCTACGACGAGGCCCGGGAACCTCCGAGAAACAAAGGATAAAGAGTGGATTTGGAGCATAGATCCCCTTCCACGAGAGAAGCCAGCCGAGAGAGACAAAAAACCAAACAACGAACCCAGAAACTCACTGATGTAGGCATAAAATGCATCGGTTTTGAATATTTTTAGCCCACATTATTGAGCTTTTTAGTCTCGGGTTGTACAATTTGGTGCACTTTTCTCTCGTTACTCGTACTTTGTCTCTCGTTGTGTTTTGTAGGTGCTTTGATCGAAAAAAGGTCAAAAATATAGGAAAACCCGGTTTTAGGAGTTTTGGAGGCTGACTGATCTTGAGAAGGACATAAATCCCCCATAAAAACTCCGAATTGCTTCAAATAATATATCAAATCGAAGAGAATTCAAAGATCTACAACTTTCGTCAAGGGACCGTCACTGCTATGATACGGGAAGAGGCCCGTTGCGGCCCTCATTCCGGCACGGTTTCTGGCCCATTCCGGGTCTCATTCCGGGCCGGTTTCCAGCACGTTCCGGGCCTCATTCCGGGCCACGCTCCGGGCCACACGCGTTAGGCCTTCTCTCAGCTCCATTTTTGGCATAAAAATAGGAAATTTCCTCATTCAAAAGCCAAATTTACCTATTCCAATTCCTATTTGGAGTAGGGAAAGAGGTCTTGAAGTCCTATATATAGAAGAGCATCCATTAAAAAAAATAACTTGTATTGGGCATTATTTTAGAGAGATTGAGAGTTAGGGTTTGAGTTTTGGTGAGAGAGAAGTGCTTAGGAACAAGGATTGAAGCAAAACTATTGAAGTTTCATCATTGAATTGGTATTTTGTATCAACTTTTACCTTTCAATTATGTTTATCTCTTGTTCTTTTTCATCTTTGTGTTCTTCCTTCTTCTCCATGAACTAAATTTCTATTGATCTAGGGCTAGGGGAAGCAATATGAGTAATTGATTCAATGGGTTTGTGGTTATTGTGTGCAATTTGTGTTTAGGATACTGTTTACATAATTTGGAATTAATGCTTCATCAAATTGATCACTTGATAGTTGATTAGGTTTTAGCACTCAATAATCGAAAGCTGAGAGTGATAAAAGGACTAAGGATTATGTAACTCGGGTTTAAATCTAGTCTCTAATAAAGTTAGGTTAACACGAGTGTAACAGCTATAGGCGTATAAACTGAAAGTTAGAGGAGTTCATGAATCGTAATGCTGTATGTCTCACTACACCCAGATTAGAAATAACTAGGTGGTCAGATTATACTAGGGACCTAATTCGATCGAAAGATGTTTAGGATCAGTCGAGAGAATTTCCGTTACCTTTAGACTTACCTTTTTTTGCACATGTAAACACAAACCCCTGCGAGTCAATAGTCATATTGTGACCCCGTCAAAAGTCCTAGATCGCCTTTTCCCCTGAATTTCACAACATCTGCTATTTTTGCCTCGTATTTGTTCTCACTTTACTTTAATTGCTTTTTACACTTGCTATTTACATCTTTAAAACCAAAAACACATCTTTAAATCGAGTGACTGTTTTATTGCTCCCTTGGGTACGATAACCGGACTTGAACCGAAATACTACTTGACGACCGGTGCGCTTGCCGCGCCCTTTTGTGAGTTAATTCTCAAGGCGTCAAGTCAATGGTGCCGTTGCCGGGGAGCAACTAAAGCAACACTTATATTTTTAATTTGTGTTGAGACTGTTTCATTTGTTTTGTATATATATTTTCAGTTAATTCATTGCAACATAAATTTTATGGAGAATTGGTATGATAACAATGTGTTTTGTAATTTGTGTGGAGCTAACGGTCATGCTTACTACGATTATGAGTATTTTGTGAAAGGAATTTCCTATAGTCAATATTGGGAGGACGCTTCCACTTTTGATCAAGCTTATCAAGTTGAACCACAATTGTCTTATGATGAGGAGTCATCACTTGAAGCAATGTGTCTTGCTCTCATGAATAAATTGGCGGAGAAGGCTAAAAGAGACGAAGAAAGAGAAAAAGAAGACGAAGAAAGAAAGAGAGCAATGAACGAGCGATTTCAAAAGCTTGAAGATCAGGTGAATCTTCTCATACAAGTGATGAATGAGAGAGCTCTACATGATCAAGCAACTCACATTGAGGATGATCGTTCCAAACACTTATGTGACACAATAGAGCAAGAAACTCATGATTCAAGCATGAGTTTAGAGGTAAGTGCGGAATGTGAGGTATCAAATTCTAATCCCTCTTGTATATTATCTATGTCATCTCCATATAATTCTGATGCAGTGAATTCTTTAGATGTAACTAATGATCATATAATAGAAAACAGTTCACAAACTCTTGTTGAGCCGAATCCTTCCATGGTATCCATAGAGTTGGCTGACAAATCTATTAGATATCCAAGGGGTACTATGGAAGATGCTCTCAAGAGAGGGGTTGTATTTGAATCTCGCATTGATTTTATTTTGGTAGACATCGAGCATGGTGTCGAAATTCCCTTTAGTGTGGGAGATTCATTTTTGGATTCTAGCAAATCAACTCTATATGTTCAACCCATCCCATTGATTTTCAAATTTAATATTGAGCATAGAGATTTTAATATAAAGCATAATTTTTGTGATGTATTTGCTAGTCCTCATTCCCCATTTGTGAGCTTATATTACTTTATTGTGGTAGATGTTCTTGACACTTGTTGTCATGAGCATTTTCCGCTTCATGGGATCCATATCCCTATCAAGTTGCGTCAAGATGAACCAATTTATAATTATTCTGTGAAGGCGAGCTTGATGAGATTAGCCTTGAGTTTGGAACTTTTGCAAAACTCAGGGAATAGTATCTTGTGCTACATTGTGTTCCTTCTCCGCCCTTCACATACGCACTTGAAGAGGAGGACGCAATGGAAGTATGAGACGTTCGGGAGGCCTCCTGATTGAGCCTCCTATCCGTCGAGCAAACGACGTTAAACAAATGCGCTTGTTGGGAGGCATCCCAATATCCCTACCCCTCTTTGTTTTGTATATGTTATGTCTTGCTCTTAGTTTCTGACTATTTGTGGAAGTTGGTGATACAGGATGGAAGCGTGAGAATTATAGTTGTATTTATTGGCGCCGAGTTCTTATGAACTCTCATGGCCGTGGCCACGGAAATCACCGGCGAGAGCAACACAACGCTAGGGCGGCTCTAGGTCGAGATCTGAAAATTCTAGAGAGAGGGAGGAGCACCTCTCTCTAGACTCCTGTTTCTACCAGATCACCTTGAAACAACCATGTATATAGAATGAAACATTTGCAAAAATAAAACTATTTCAAAGACTTGTCTTTTCTTTGGGCTTCAAGGTTGGTAAATTTAGGTAATCTGACATGTTTTGCTCCGGCCTTAATGGTAGACAAATTCGGTTATTTAGACCAGTTTTTCGTGGATTTCTAGACACTCTCATCCTCATTCACTCTCATCATTGCACTCGCTCATTCTGCTCTAGTGCTCTCAGAACTGCATACTCATAGTCCTCTCAGGGGATTCCATTTCATCGTTGCACATTCACAGGGCCACATACTCACATGCCTCTCAGGGGGATCCTTTACATTCCCATTCACTAGGCTGCAGTCACAGGCCTCTCAGGGGAATCCAGTTATATTCTCATCCATCTGCATATTCACAGGCTGCACAGGGGAATTCACTCAAGGTTGCACTTCATTGTACTTTGATTTTGGGGATGAGCAGTTTGTGTTTAGGCTTCTACTTTATGTTGTTTTTTGTCTGACTTTTCTTCTCAATCTGTAGTTAGGTTGGGATTTATTGATGCGTAACTTTTTCCTTAAAAGTTAATTTCAATTTAACTTCGCTGATAAAAAAAAATGCTTTGACAAAAGGAGAGATTAAAAAAAACTATTATGGTAAGGGATTCTAGCCATATGCAATCACTGACCATATTCAAATATTTGATTAGAAGTTTTCAATTAGACTTGCTTTTATAGAAAACACCTTAACCAATCATAAATTTGAAAATTCAACAACTCTAAGCTAGATCATTAAAGCCCAGAAAATGAAATCATGGGAAATTTTATAATGAACATAAAAAATTGATACATATTACAAGCAATGCAAACACAGATAAACCAATATATTTGACACGACGAACACCTGAATGCATGAGGTGGAGTCTGATCAACAGACAACTTAACTCTTCTTCTTCTTAGCTTTACTACTTAATATTCCAGAACACGGAGTCAATCCATGATTGAAAGTACCTCCTACGACGCCTTTTCCTCACGGAGATAGAAGCAAATCATCCACCGGATGAAGAAGAAGCAACGCCGTGATTTAGCCGGTGAGAAGAGAGAGATGGATGCGGCTGAGTCATTTGTGTGAATGAGGATCGTGTGTGAGAGAGTGAGTGGTCGTGAGTTAGAGCATCCACAGTCGTTGGCGTTTTGGCGCTGACGGGGCGAAAACGCCGGCGAGGAGGTGTCTGGGAGCTGGCTAGGAGCTGGCGGGGAAGTCGCTGGGGGGGGATGGCTGGCTGTCAGCTCGTCGTTGGCACTCCTCGCCAGTGCCAACGGCTAGCTTTATCCTAAAAATGTAAATGCCCTATACAATAATCTTGACCCACTACATTTTTAAAAAAAATTATACAAAACATAAATACAATTTATCTCTAAAACCTTATAAAACATATCCTAATTCAACTAAAAAATCACAAGCTTTCTACTATCACTAGTCATCCTTCTCACAAATCATCGTCTCGACCCGCATTCTTGTTCATGCGCCGACATGGCCAACCTACCCAACGATGTGGATTTGAATTCCATTTTGCACGAGGTACTCGAATACTGCCTGTCCATCGAGGGAGGGTTGTTAGATGAATTTTTGGTCGATTCTCCACCACGTAAGCGAACATACACTGCACGTGACCGGGTAGCCGCACACGAACGGTTAATGAATGACTACTTCAACACGAACCTTGTGTACACGGAGGTGCATTTCTGTCGTCGGTTCAGAATGCCAAAGGATGTGTTCCTCCGTATCGTACATGCATTGGAGCAGCACGATGATTACTTCAACTCAAGGTTAGATGCATTGGCTCAACCTTCATTTTCTCCTTATCAGAAATGTACTGCGGCCATTAGGCAGTTATGTTACGGAATTGCAGCTGATGGGTTGGACGAGTACTTGAAGATAGGGGAAACAACGTCATTGGAATGTTTGAGAAAATTTTGCAGTGGAATCAATAAAGTATTTGGTCCTACGTACTGGCGTAAGCCTACACGGGCTGATATGGACCACATTCTGGCGGTTAATGAAGTGTGAGGGTTCCGGGCATCCTTGGAGGTCTTGACTGCATGCACTGGGAGTGGAAGAATTGCCCAATGGCACTTCGATGATCACATTCTCGGAGGGACCACGGTAATCGACCAACCGTTGTACTCGAGGCGGTTGCTACTTGGGACTTATGGATTTGGCACTCATTCTTTGGCATGGCGGGATCGAACAACGATTTGACGGTGCTCAACCATGCCAAACTGTTTGTGGACGTTATCAACGGTTGGCAACCACCGGTTGAGTATACGATAAATGGTAACCACTACACACTCCCGTGTTATCTTGTTGATGGCATATACACTTCGTGGCCAGTGTTCTTGAAAACAATTCAATTACCTCAACTCCTGAAACAGAAGAAGTTTGCTGAAGTGTAAGAAACGTGCAGGAAGGATGTGGAACGAGCTTTCAGTGTACTCCAAGCTCGGTTTCACATTATCAAGCGAACGAGCCGCTTGTGGATACCCCAGTACATCGGCTTGGTAATGAATGCATGCATGATATAGCACAATATGATAATTGAGGCTAAACGGCATACCTACGACGGCTACCTTGAACAAATAGATGAAGGTGGGCCAAGTGAACCACATATTGCACGAGGAGGCTTCGTCCCGACCCTTGTCATACTTGGAAACACTACGAGGATGAAAAATGAACGCATACATTACCGGTTGAAGGACGATCACGTCGAACACATTTGGAATAAATTTGGAGACGCCTAGCTTCTATTATCGTTTATTATGTTTTAATTTCAGTTCTAGTACTTCTTCAACTCATTTCTGGTATTCGTATTTGAGATGTTTATGTTTATTTTGGTGGTATCTTTTTTTTTAATTTAAGGACTTGTTCTTGTTGTTTATTTAAGTACTTGTTTTTTTACATATAATTTGATGATTTACATATAAACAATATATTGAAATATTTTTTTTTCTTACCGTCAGCGGCTCCCCGCCGGCACAACAATCTCCATTGTAGCTTGCGCAGGCGGTGAGCCGACTGGGAAAGAAAAAACACATTTTCTAATCCTCCCCGCCCTGATTGTGGATGCTCTTAGGTAGATGATTTTAGAGAAATACTAAAACACCCTTTTGATATATTAAATTTATTATTTTAAAAATCATTGAATTGTTAATTATGAAACATGCCATCCAAATCACAGTTATCCATATAAGGTAATCTAATGGTTAAAATTGATTTCTAAATTACAGTGAAACATATAGTTTCTAGTTTACAATGACCCCTACTAATTTATTGTCATTTTCGTTTTACTTTCAATTTTGTATCGTTATAGTTATCTATGGAAAATGTATAAGAGGCTTTCGAATTGGTTTGGACTAAAATCATATCAACTATACGTTCAAGTATTTTTTTGACGAAAAAGTGCGTATATTACATTAAGATAATACTAAAAGAGTCATTATAATGTATAGAGCTCCAGAAAGTCTCTGTATAAAGAACTCTAAGAACACTTACCGTTACAGACGGTGTTGAAAAAGCCATATAGGCCACTACAACTAAACTATGACGAAACTGACTATGACTGCTCAAGGTATTGCCTAAACGTTGCATACTCTGTAGAGTGCGACCGAACCTGCTTTTATCAGTTTCAAAGGGAGGATATACGTGAATCGGGGTTCCCTCCCTTGAAAAATTCATGATTCTCTGCTCACTAGTCATTGACCCTACAAACACGAAATCAGAAAAAGAAAAAAAGACATGGGTCGAGGAGGACGTGGTGGTGGAAGCCAGGGAGGAGGACGTTCCGGTTGCGGCTTCAGAAAGAGCAGCGGCATCAGAGATAGAGGTGGTGGCAATCGGTTCAAATCCTCCGCATTTGGTGCTCGTTCGTACTTCTCCTTACATACCTCAACAACTTACTTGCAAAACTGGCGCACACATTTCAGTATGGTGCTTACCTCAATTCGTAGTGTTTCATTCAACGAACTGGCCGATAACATGTAAGCTAGCATTCGTACTGTGGCGATGCATTTTTGGTGTGTTGATAAACTCATGCGCCCGAAAGCGTCCTTCTTTTAGATGAAGTAATTTTCATGCTCCAATACCTTTTCCATCACCCGAATAAAAAAGGAGTTGACTAATATGATATCGACGCCTAAATATCTCGGGGCTATAAGTAGGGTCGTTAACAAAATAATCTCACATTAGTCGTTCGTGGGCTTCGAAATGATCTCTGATAATCTCTCTTTGGGAAGGTTCTCCGATTTTGACTCATCGCCTCAATGCGTCCACCTGAGGTTGTATTCTTCCTATGAGATGCTCCGCTCTTCGCCGGACTTATGCCTCCATTGCACGAACGTTCATCCAAAGCTCGATCAAAAAAACGATAGAAAAGTGTATTTTTAGCTTCTAGGGAGATGAATGAAGTGTGGACACAAAAAGTAAGTTTGGGGTATTTCTAGGATTTTTTTTTCATTTTTAATATTTTAAATTAATTGTTGAAAAAATGGTCGTTCATAGAAGTTAGCTAAACCAACGGCTCTTTCTTCCACCTCAACGCCACATGTCAGCATCCTATTCGCTGGCATGGGATCATGAACCTGCACCTATCAGCTCTTACATAAGAGCCGAACAGAGAGATTCTAGTTCTAAATTATCGTTTAGTGAATCGGAATCCCCAACTCTTCGCCTCCACATCGTCCGTATCTCGATTTCGGTTCCTTCGATCAAGAAACAGAACCCCTCTATAGACACGTGATGGAGCCACATGGAGTCTGGGGGGCACGTGACCCCCTCCAAATTTTATTTGTTTCATATTTGGTACTTATTTTGAAAAATAAATATATATATTTATAATTTTATAATTGTGCCACCCTCAGAATTTTTTTCTTTGTTGTTGTCTTATTTTTCAAATTTTCTAAATTATATTTCTTATATTTTTATAATTTTTAATTATACCCCTCAATTATTATTTTTTCTTCAAATTTTCTTATTGTATCTCTTCCTTAAACTTTAAATTTTTCATTTTTTCTTCTTCTTATTTTTAATTGTTTTATATTTCTTCTTATTATTTTTAATTGTTTTATGTTTTTTTATTATTTAAGTTTCCTATAATTCTAGTTGATTTATACAAACTTCTTCTTTTTAAGTCATTGGTTAGGGTTCGCGAACCGTCGATTGGAGTTTCGAAATCGATTGTTTACAAAATTATTATTCATGGAGAGATATTTTGAATAAAATTTGTTGTTATGAATATCATCAAGACTCGGCAATGAGAGACCAATGTATGAGTGATAGCATGGTTGTCAAAGGGTTAAATACATTTTGGTACCCTTGTGTTCGGCCCACAGACATTAAGGTCCCACATGTTTGGGAACGACCATTTTGGTACCATATTGTTCGGTCCACGAACCTTTTTTCGGTTTGGGGTTAAAAAACTAACATAATATTATATTATGTTAGTCGTGTGACACCACGTGTAGTTAAGTGGAGAGTCAAATGACAATTTTACCCTTTATCATTTGAAACTGTTGAATTGTATAGGAAACTTACCATTTTACCCTCTTAAATAAGAAATTAAACTAATTTAAATGATAAATAAATTGATTAAAATAATTAAATGATAAAACACAATACAAAATTAATTATACTACAAAATTTGAACCTTTATCTCATATCTTCTGATCCTTATCTCTTTGTAATCTACCCTATGAAATCATATCATCTGAAAATTTATTGCTTCAACCCTCTTCTCCTCGTATATTCATCTTCCTCTCTCGATGTCGAGGTCGGGGAAGTGCAGATCGAGCACCAAGCTCGTCGTTCTCTCTCATGCTTGTCAGTCATGAACCAAACTCGGCGGTTTCAGCCCCTTCAACCCATCTTCCTCGATGGCCCGTGTCCAGCACTGATGTCGACGCGATGGTTCTACTCCATCTCTCTAGTTCGTGCGTCTCTTTTCACAACGAGACCTTCCATGTTGATGGCATCAGCTTCTACTCCATTCAGGGGACTGGTTCCACGCTCCTGAGGTTGTCACGATGAGACCACGGCGAGCATAGCCACCTGCAAATTGTCACTTGAATCGTAAGGGTTTTCTGAAATTGTATGATTTCCCCTTGAAGGGATTCTACTGTATTATTAGGTATAAATAATAAGTAGAGTACAAAGAGAATTAGGAGACTACATCAAGGATCCATATACATTGGATATGAGAAGTCTATACATACAAGACGTCTAATAAATATAATCTAACACGCCCCCGCAGTCGGAGCAGGAGGAGGCCAAATGTTCAGACTGGAACGAAATCATCAAACAAAGCCGATGGAAGCCCTTTGGTGAAGATGTCCGCAAACTGGTATGATGAAGGTACATGGAGCACATGAACCTGTCCTGCATCAACTTTCTCACGAACAAAGTGTAAATCTAGTTCAACATTTTTGGAACGTTGATGCTGAACATGTCACGCCCCAAATCCGACTTTGATCGGACTCGAGACGTGACCAGAGTTAAAAGTAGAGAATAATAACAATTTATAAGTCTTTCAGAAATTCAATTAAACTCCAACAAGTTCTCATAGTAAATAATCCAAAATCTCTAGTAAGAGTCACAGCTCAATATAAAGTATGAGATATAAGGTGTTTAGTACAAAAGACCAACACAACTCTATAACAATCCCAAAGACAAACTGAAGCTCCCAAGCCTCGAACTCTCTAGACATCAGGTACGCCTGTAAAACAGTAAGAGAAACAAAGGGGTGAGCTTGCGCTCAGTAGGGAAAATCGTAAATAAGTTGACCTTCAGTTTAGTAATAAAACTGTCTTAAAACGACAATGCAATTACAATTTAAACCGTGTCAACACTGAAATGCTAGGAAACAGTGTACATAAGAATAGTGTCGTATTCTCAAAGATAAATACAACTCTAACAGATTGTAAGAAATGTACCAATAATACGTTACAACTATTAAAATGGGAATAAGTAATATCGCGCCAACCACTTGCTTTCTCAAGCCTCTGATCCATGAATAGATTCTGGTGTCACCTCGGTTCCCATATTCCGATCCACCAGAGTATTCATATCACATCAGATTTTCCCTCGGTCCAGAGGCGGCACATACATCGGGGCTACCGCAGGACGCTCATCGTCGGGATTCCCGGAAATGCCCCCAAAGGATCATAGGTCATAGGGAACCAAGGTAGTGCTCCCGTAGGACGCATACACTTGGGTGAAACCACAGTAACCATTTCTCACAGAGTAACCCATCCAACTGCCCCATAGGATCCAATAACCAATGCCCTCAGGCACCAATAATCAATCCCTATAGTATCCAATAACCAATGCCCTCATGCTCCAATAATCAATATCCTCGTAGTATCCAATAACCAATGCCCTCAGGCTCCAATAATCAACCAATATCCCGTAGGATCTGCCAACCACCAACGATCATAACACCCCCGGATTAACCCCCCCCCCCCCCCCCCCCCCCCGGTGTAGTACCGAACCGAACAACCAAACATTTCAAGAATAAGAATAAGGGAAACACACTATAATTTATCCATCAATCAACACTTATCAACTCACATTTTCATCACAGCAAAGACACCCATTAGTACTCCACACTTACCTATACTTACCTGTCATGAACCATCGGTACATCGATCACCTGATTGTACCATTTGGCACAACTAGTCATACTCTATCATCCGTTCAATCAAACAAATAATTCAACACGCAATCACTCAACCAATCAAGTAAACATTCAGTCGATCAATCATGTAAACCTTCAACCAAGCATACGATCATGCGATTTTACTAGTTTCATTAGACTCTTAACTTATCCTGAACTAGGCAAACAAGCATGTGATCCTAACACAACAACTAATCCGAGGTCTCATCAGAGCCTCTCTACCAGTAAAACAAGTCCCAAGTATTGAAAGCGAATTACACTAGTTGTTCTCATCCTAAGCATGCATACTAGACACATCCATTTATTAGTAATTGAAAGACGATTATTTTAGTTATTCGCATCTTATATGCAATTCTAGGACCTTTCCGATTTTATTAACCTATTAGGCATACTAGTAATTGAAATACTCGAGTAGTTAGACTTTCCCTACCTTGTGGTCTTCCTCTAACAATTCTCTGCTGTAACGCTCGCTTCACCTCCCCTCCGTTCTTCACACGGGTTCCGGAAAGGTCTTCGATCCTCGAGCTCGAAACCAAGGTATTTGGGACACAAGTAAACACCAATCAAGATCTAACTAAGAAGTAAATAAGGACTCAAACACCAACCCAAAAGACCAGTTCAAAACAAGGATCGAAAATGACGAAAAACACCCCAAAAGGACACAAAACTGGTCTGCCACGGAAGAGGGCACGGAGCCGTGACACCACCCGTCACGGATGACGT
Source organism: Erodium maritimum (assembly GCA_963921825.1). NCBI lineage: Eukaryota > Viridiplantae > Streptophyta > Magnoliopsida > Geraniales > Geraniaceae > Erodium > Erodium maritimum. The sequence goes on from OY997593.1 coordinate 62,074,905, forward strand.
CACGGACTCCCTCACGGATCCGTGACGCCTCCCATCACGGTATCCGTCACGGATCCGTGACAGGACTTTTCTCGCCCTGAGAAAATTAAACTAAGAAAGCATTTTAAAGATATGTCCCGGTTAAACCCCGAGGTTCACCTCGATAGGAGGAGTCCGGGCCTCCTTTATTCAAAACAATGAAAAGTAAAGATGCACGTGCAATGCATGAACCTAAATCTAATGCATTCCTAAGACACACTACATGATGCATGCAAAAGGGCACAAAAGTAGGTGATTTGCCAAGAACGGGTGCAATAATGATCAAAAGAGTTTTCTCAGAATCGTTACATGCTACAAATCCTTACACATATCAAATAAACATATAGTCCGATGAATACAGTTTAAGCATGATGCTACTCACATTCAAGAATAACTCTTTCCATTTAAACTTGCATTTCCTCATTTACTCTAACCATTTGTTTTCTCTTTTCCCTATACACGGAGTTTAGAAGTTCATATGCTATCATGTTAGACCCATCTCCACTAATTGTAAGGAATCATAAGTAATTAAGAATCAGAAAGGTCTTTAATTAAGCTTGTAATGTAAGGTTAGACAAAAGGTAGGGAAGGAACATAAAAAGAAGCTCAAATAGATATCTCAAGACAAGAGTGCTTCATTCTCACACCACTATATATCACACATCCCAAACCCCGTTTGTACACCATTCACCATTTGCCATCTCTAATACCTTTTTGTTTCTTTTATTGAATAGCTAAGTGTAGCACTAATTTGCTCATTCATTTTTTTTCTTAGCTACCACACACATACCACCATTATTCAACCCATCTCGCATTACCCCACACTTGTCTTTTTCTCTAGGGATATGAAATTGTTATTGTTCCCTCTTTTTCTGTTTTTTTTTCTTTTTGGGGTAATGCTATAATAATTTCTCTCAATACAACCCAATCGCATATAATTACTTTTTTTTTTCTTTCGCTTACTCAACATCCTAAATAATAACCCCTCTCAATGAAGCACCTAAGCCAAGAGATATGGGTTCAAACAATAACGAGGATATAAAAAGAAACGAAAGGCACGTAGGATCATAATGTTCGGGTTAGAAACGATAGGCTAAAGCTCAAATGGGGTGACTAAGAGATATAATTATGCAAAGGTAGGAAATTTTGGCTCAAACGGTCCATAGATTGCCTAAAATCATTTTCTCAAACATCCAAAACCGATGCATTTTATGCCTACATCAACACCCCACACTTGAACTTTTCTCGCCCCGAGAAAACTAAACTAAGAAAGAAATTTAAAGATATGTCCCGGTTAAACCCCGAGGTTCACCTCGATAGGAGGAGTCTGGGCCTCCTTTATTCAAAACAATGAAAAGTAAAGATGCACGTGCAATGCATGAATCTAAATCTAATGCATTCCTAAGACACATTATATGATGCATGTAAAAGGGCACAAAAGTAGGTGATTCGCCAAGAACGAGTGCAATAATGATCAAAAGAGTTTTCTCAGAGTCGCTACATGCTACAAATCTTTACACACATCAAAGAAACATATAGACCGATGAATACAGTTTAAGCATGATGCTACTCACATTCAAGAATAACTCTTTCCATTTAAACTTGCATTTCCTCATTTACTCCAACCATGTGTTTTCTCTTTTCCCTATACACGGAGTTTAGAAGTTCATATGCTATCATGTTAGACCCATCTCCACTAATTGTAAGGAATCATAAGTAATTAAGAATCAGAAAGGTCTTTAATTAAGCTTGTAATGTAAGGTTAGACAAAAGGTAGGGAAGGAACATAAAAAGAAGCTCAAATAGATATCTCAAGACAAGAGTGCTTCATTCTCACACCACTATATATCACACATCACAAACCCCGTTTGTACACCATTCACCATTTGCCATCTCTAATACCTTTTTGTTTCTTTTATTGAATAGCTAAGTGTAGCACTAATTTGCTCATTCATTTTTTTTCTTAGCTACCACACACATACCACCATTATTCAACCCATCTCGCATTACCCCACACTTGTCTTTTTCACTAGGGATATGAAATTGTTATTGTTCCCTCTTTTTCTGTTTTTTTTTCTTTTTGGGGTAATGCTATAATAATTTCTCTCAATACAACCCAATAGCATATAATTACTTTTTTTTCTTTCGCTTACTCAACATCCTAAATAATAACCCCTCTCAATGAAGCACCTAACCCAAGAGATATGGGTTCAAACAATAACGAGGATATAAAAAGAAACGAAAGGCACATAGGATCATAATGTTCGGGTTAGAAACGATAGGCTAAAGCTCAAATGGGGTGACTAAGAGATATAATTATGCAAAGGTAGGCAATTTTGGCTCAAACGGTCCATAGATGGCCTAAAATCATTTTCTCAAATAACCATGTTCCTTATTCTTATTTCGCCTTGAATGGGTCATACATGTAGTTCTAGACTCAATTTACCACGCATAGAAATTAAAGAAATTCAACACTAGTTATAGCAAACACTCAAATGCAAGTGGAAGAGCTATTCCTAATGCATGTGCTTCACTACTTATTAGATTCATTCATGCTCATGTACAACTTTGATTTATGCAAGGAAATAAGCATATGCAACAGTTCAGTCAGTGAAACCTTAAGATCATACACAATAGACTCAACAAATCAACAGAAAATATTTTTTTTGATTTTTTTCAAAATATTCATTTTTTTTGTATTTTTCAAAAATTTATAACACGAAATGATGCATGAGCACAAAAGAAAAACAAAATGCAAGACATACCCCACCCCGCACTTTAAAACTAAGCATTGTCCCCAATGCGACTCAATCATACACATGCTCCTAGCCACATAACTAACAACCCCACACTTATAATCAGCAAATACACAATTCACGAAATCCTATATGCATGTTCTATCAGCACGACAATTCGGGCGCTCAGCGCCCCACCAGATAGCATAAAGGAAATACAATAGCGGTATACAATAAAAAATAGGAAGGGAAGAGATACTGCCCCTCGAAGAACCGCTATGCGAACTGCATTGACTGTGGGAATCCTCGTGCATGGGTGGATGGAGAGCTACTTCGCCCAAGTGAGTTCATAAGAACTCGGCGCCAATAAATACAACTATAATTCTCACGCTTCCATCCTGTATCACCAACTTGCACAAATAGTCAGAAAATAAGAGCAATACATAACATATACAAAACAAAGAGGGTAGGGATATTGGGTTGCCTCCCAACAAGCGCATTTGTTTAACGTCGTTTGCTCGACGGGTAGGAGGCTCAATCAGGAGGCCTTCCGAACGTCTCATACTTCCATTGTGTCCTCCTCTTCAAGTGTGGATGTGAAGGTGGGAGAAGGAACACAATGTAGCACAAGATACTATTCCCTGAATTTTGCAAAAGTTCCAAACTCAAGGCTAATCTCATCAAGCTCGCCTTCACAGAATAATTATAATTTGGTTCATCTTGGCGCAACTTGATAGGGATATGAATCCCATGAAGCGGAAAATGCTCATGACAACAAGTGTCAAAAACATCTACCACAATAGAGTAATATAAGCTCACAAATGGGGAATGAGGACTAGCAAATACATCACAAAAATTATGCTTTATAATAAAAACTCTATGCTCAATATAAAATTTGAAAATCAATGGGATGGGTTGAACATATAGAGTTGATTTGCTAGAATCCAAAAATGATTCTCCCACACTAAAGGAAATTTCGACATCATGCTCGATGTCTACCAAAATAAAATCAATGGGAGATTCAAATACAGCCCCTCTCTTGAGAGCATCTTCCATAGTACCCCTTGGATATCTAATAGATTTGTCAGCCAACTCTATAGATACTATGGAAGGATTCAACTCAACAAGAGTTTGTGAACTATTTTCTATGATTATATGATCATTATTTACATCTAAAGAATTCACTGCATCAGAATTATATGGAGATGACATAGATAATATACAAGAGGGATTAGAATTTGATACCTCACATTCCGCACTTACCTCTAAACTCATGATTGAATCATGAGTTTCTTGGTCTATTGTGTCACATAAGTGTTTGGAACGATCATCCTCAATGTGAGTTTCTTGATCATGTAGAGCTCTCTCATTCATCACTTGTATGAGAAGATTCATCTGATCTTCAAGCTTTTGAACCTTCTCCGCCAATTTATTCATGAGAGCAAGACACATTGCTTCAAGTGATGACTCCTCATCATAAGACAATTGTGGTTCAACTTGATACCCTTGATCAAAAGTGGAAGCGTCCTCCCATAATTGACTATAGGGAATTGCTTTTACAAAACCCTCACAATCATAGATAACATGACTGTCAGCTCCACACAAACCACAATACACATTATTATCATACCAATTCTCCATAAAATTTATATTGCAATGAATTAACTGAAAATATTTATATGAAAAAATGAAACAGTCTCAACACAAATTAAAAATATAAGTGTTGCTTTAGTTGCTCCCCGGCAACGGCGCCATTAACTTGACGCCTGAGAATTAACTCACAAAAAGGGCGCGGCAAGCGCACCGGTCGTCAAGTAGTATTTCGGTTCAAGTCCGGTTATCGTACCCAAGGGAGCAATAAAACAGTCACTCGATTTAAAATCCGTTAGTTAATCTGTTTCTGAAAAGATTTGGTTTTGGTTTTAAAGATGTAAATAGCAAGTTGGAAAAACAATTAAAGTAAAGTGAGAACAAATACGAGGCAAAAATAGCAGATGTTGTGAAATTCAGAAGAAAAGGTGATCTAGGACTTTAACAGGGTCACAATATGACGATTAATTCGCAGGGATTTGTGTTTACATGTGCAAAAAAAAAATGTAAGTTTAAAGGTAACGGAAGTTCTCTCGACTGGTCCTAAACATCTTTCGATCGAATTAGGTCCCTAGTATAATCTGACCACCTAGTTATTTATAATCTGGGTGTAGTGAGACATACATCATTACGATTCATGAACTCCTCTAACTTTCGGTTTATACGCCTATAGCTGTTACACTCGTGTTAACCTAACTTTATTAGAAACTAGATTTAAAACCGAGTTACATAATCCTTAGTCCTTTTAGTCACTCTCAGCTTTCGATTATTGAGTGCTAAAACCTAATCATCTATCAAGTGATCAATTTGATGAAGCATTATGTTCAAATCATGCAAACAATAATCCAAACACAAATTGCACATAATAAACACGAACCCATTGAATTAATTCATCGTATTGTTTCCCCTAGACCTAGATCATTGGAAATTTAGTTCATGGAGATGAAGGAAGAACACAAAGAAGAAGATGAACAAGAGAAAACCATATTTCAAAGGTAAAGTTGATACAAAATACCGATTCAATTATGAAAATCTCAAAGTTGCTTCAATCCTTGCTCCTAAGCACTTCTCTCTCACCAAAACTCAAACCCTAACTCTCAATCTCTCTAAAATAATGCTCAATACAAGTTCTCCCTTTTCTTAGTGGATGCTCTTCTATATATAGGACTTCAAGACCTCTTTCCCTACTCCCAATTGGAATTGGAATAGGTAAATTTTGCTTTTGGATGAGGAAATTTCCTTTTTTTTATGCCAAAAACGGAGCTGGGAGAAGGCCTGACGCATGTGGCCCGGAGCGTGGCACGGAATGGGCCCAAAAACGGGCCGGAATGTGGCCCGGAACGAGCTGAAATCCGGCCCGGAATGAGGCCAAGAATGGGCCGTAAACCGGGCCGGAATGAGGCACGGAACGGGCCTCTTCCCGTATCAGAACAGTGACGGTCCCTTGACGAAAGTTGTAGATCTTTGAATTCTCTTCGATTTGATATATTATTTGAAGCAATTCGGATTTCGTATGAGGGAGTTATGCCTTTCGCAAGATCAGCCAGCTTCCAAAACTCCTAAAACCGGGTTTTCCTCTATTTTTGCCATTTTTCGATCAAAGCACCTACAAAACACAACGAGAGACAAAGTACGAGTAACGAGAGAAAAGTGCACCAAATTGTACAACCCCGGGACTAAAAAGCTCAATAATGTGGGCTAAAAACATCCTAAACCGATGCATTTTATGCCTACATCAGAGCTCCTCTCTCTCTCTCTTTTCCTATAAATTTCGGCTACAACAAGCAATTTTGCTGAATTGTGATGCTCCAATTTCTTTAATAGACCTAGTTGTACAAAGACTAAAAGCCCTCTTGATATTTTCCGCTTTAAAGGTCCTTGGGAGGGTAACATGGTCCAAGACCACTCATTTCCTCTCCTCTAATACTTTATGGACAAGTGTCCAAGTAGGGTCCATTAGTCTCCAATTTAAAATCCAGCACAATAATTAACTAGGTCTTAGTCGATAAAAAGTCCAATTTTGACCACAGTTGACTTTCCCAATATTATACTCAAACGAAAGGAAACGGCCCAATTAAGCCAACCGTGATGACGACTAAGCTTTTTGGGCCCCGGAAAAGCTCCGAATGACCCCCTGAGTCATCGGTTGACTTTTCCAGCAGAAAGTCAAACTTGTCTTAGAAGTCACCGGTTCGACCGGGATCGACCGGGAGTGGTTCTTACAGGACGGGATTGGAAGACATATATACAGAGCTAATACTGTCACAAAAAATGATGGTGGATGAAAACAAAGGACAGTGTAACTCAAGGAGGAGATTACGTAACCAACAAGACTCTGCAACTGCATTAGCCACACCACGATACTCGGCTTCAGCGCTAGAGCGAGAAACAACATGTTGACGTTTGGAAGACCAAGAGATAAAGTTAGGGCCAAGAAATACACAATAACCAGAAGTAGAACGACGAGTGTTGAGACAACCAGCCCAATCAGCATCAGAATAAGCCGTGAAAGAGTGTGTGGATGTTGGACTAAGGTTAAGACCATGAGACAATATGCCATGAATATAACGCAAAATGCGTTTAAGAGCATGAAAATGGTGTTCACGAGGATCGTGCATGACAAGACAGATTGGTTGAACAACATAAGATATATCAGGACGAGTGAAAGTGAGATATTGTAGAGCACCAACAAGACTACAATATAATGAAGGATCAGAGACTGAGGATCCAGAAGAGGTGGAAAGTTTAGATTTTGTGCCAACTGGGGTGAGGCATGGATTGCAAGAGGACATATTAGCACGGGCAAGAATCTCACGAGCAAACTTTTCTTGAGAAAGAAGGAGACCAGAGGGAGTTCGGGTGAGAGAGATACCGAGAAAATAGTGGAGGGGGCGAGGTTGGTCATAGCAAAACCAGAGGTGAAAAGAGACATGATGGAAGATAGAAGAGTTGTGGAGGAGGCATTGAGAAGAATGTCATCGACATAGAGAAGGAGAAAGGCTGTATGAGAATCCTGACGAAAGATAAATAAAAATGCATCTGCTTTACTACTTATAAAACCAAGAGAGTATAAATAAGATGCAAAGCGTTGATACCAAGCCCGTGGGGCCTATTTGAGACCGTATAAGGCTTTCTTGAGACGACAAACATGATGGGGAAATGAGGAATCAATGAAACCAGGCGGTTGTTTCATATATACTGTCTCAGTGAGATGACCATGAAGAAAAGCGTTCTTTACATCGAGTTGATGAATGGGCCAAGAATAAGATAGAGCTAGGCTAAGAACAGTGCGAATGGTGGCAGGTTTTTATCACTGGGCTGAAAGTATCATCATAATCTAGGCCAGGTTGCTGAGTAAAACCTTGAGCAACGAGGCGAGCTTTGTACCGTTCAAGAGAACCATCTGATCTAAACTTATGACGAAAAATACATTTGGATCCGACAATGTTAACATTGGGTGGACATGGTACCAAGTCCCAAGTGTCATTATCACGAAGTGCAACAAGTTCGACATTTATGGCTTACTTCCAGTGAGAATATATAAGGGCTTGGCGATATGAACAAGGAATGGGTATGGGAGTAGTAGAGGTGACATGAAGGTCGAGAATACGTCGGGGTTTGTAGATACCATCCTTTCCTCGAGTGGTCATGGGGTGACTAGGTCTAGATGGTGGTGGTGGTGGTATAGGTGGTATAGAGGGAGCTAGAACAGATGGTGGTGAAAGATGAGAATCTGAGGAAGGGGAAGTCGCAACGGATGATGACGAGATAGGAGAATTGTGGGGAGGAGAAGTATGCGATGTTGAGACGGTGGATGCTGGAGGTACGGGAGATGATTGAAATATAGTAGCACGAAGGGAAGGGGATAGGTCGTCAGAAAAGGATAGAAAATGATACGAGAAGGTAGGATCAGAAGGATGATTAGAAAAATAAGGGAAAATAGATTCATCAAATGTGACATGACGGGAGATGATTATTTTACCAGTGGATAAATCGAGACAACGATAACCACGATGATTTGGTGGAAAGCCTAGGAACACGCAAGCAGTAGACCGAGGAGCTAGTTTATGAGGGATAGTGTAGAGAGGTTAGAATAACATAAACAACCAAAAACACGAAGATGAGATAGGTAGGAAATACGTTAAAAAAAAGTTCAAATGGAGTTTGAAAGGAAAGAGTTTTGGTGGGAAGAAGATTAAGAAGGTGAACAGCCATATTCAAGGCTTCAACCCAAAATAAAGGAGGTAGACGAGCTTGGAATAAAAGAGAGCGTACAATATTATTTGTAGTTCGAATAATACGCTCTGCTTTACCATTTTTTTTGAGAAGTATGAGGGCAAGAAAAACGAAATATGATTCCACGGGAATGAATTTTTTTATAAAACGGGTCATTATCATTTTAACGACCATTGTCACATTGGAAGGATTTAATGAGGAGATTGAACTGAGTTTGAACATATGTACGAAATCGAACAAATATATTAAAAACTTCAGACTTAGCACGAAGAGGAAAAACCCAGAGAAAATGCGAGAAATCATCCAAGAATAACAAGTAATATTGATAACCACTAGAACTAAGAATAGGGGATGTCCATAAATCAGAGTGAACAATTTGAAACAAAGACGTAGTACGAGAAAGAGAGGTGGAAAAATGAAGACATGTATGTTTTCCTACTTGACATGCATGACAAAGAGAGTCAGAGATCCGAGAGCAATTAATAAAATTTCTAGAACAAAGAAACTTAAATATGTGATCACCAGGATGACCAAGACGGCGATGTCAGGTAGTGGAAGTATCAACAATAGAGAGAGATATATATTAGATGTGTGAATAGTAGGGGTAATAGGGTAAAGATCACCGGTACTATCGCAACGGAGAATATGAGTCCCGATCGTAAGGTCCTTCCCAGTAAAGCCATAGGGATCAAATTAAACTGAACAAGAATTGTCACGAGTAAATTGACGAACAGAGATAAGGTTTTTAATAATACGGGGACTAACTAAAACGTTACGTAGAGCCAATGAATGTTGAGAGGTTGGAATATGAGAACGACCAATAAAAGATACTAGTAAAGCATCGCCATTTCCCACAATAATTAAACTAGAACTTAAACACAGAGAAGCATGAGAAAGTATATCTGTATTGGAGGCAGTGTGAGAGGTTGCGCATGTATCCATGTACCAACCATTATCCGGTTGTTGGAGAGACACAATAGAAAATAGTTGGTTTGAGTCTGTGGGTGCTGCTATCGGGTTGAGTTGTAGCATATGTACTGATATCGGATCCATTAGAGCTACTGTCAAATAGCTAGTTGAAAGAGGAAAGTAAAAGTTTGCTGAGCTGGACTGGAGACTGATAGTTGGGTCGTAGTTGCTTGTTGGGCTGTTGGAGAGAAAAGCTGGTGTAGCTGGTATTGTAGGCGACGGAGAGAACCACAACACGTTGTTGAGTGTCAAAGAAAGTCTGGTGATGATGAATGAGTACCAAAGATACTGTTGAAGTCGTGGTGTTGAGGATCTGATACGATCAGAACTGCGATCGGTCTTGTCGAGCAGTCGTGGGGCTAAGACCAAGAGCTGGTGGCTTTGGTAACCTTCCGAATGATGATTGCACTTGATGATTGCAACTCATGCGATGAATAAATACATGTAGAATCAATAAAGGAATGGTAATGTGAAATTACAGTAGAGACTAAATAAATATTGGTTGTCGAACTCGGAACAATTAGGTAGACAACGGTAGGAGGCTTATTTGTAAATGAGGAGGTGCCTAGGGGATCGGCAAAGAGTCTGAGAGTGATTTTGTTTGGTGGTGCTAATATGTATCATAGACAAAGACATAATGACAAGGTAGATATTAGAATTACAGAAGAAGACGATGATAGTTGTTTGGGCTTTTTTTTATTAATATAAAACCAGAAAGAAGAAATAGAAATTTAAAGCAATAGTAACAGTAGGGACCTTTGAAGGTGGCAATTATGTAGACGGTGATGATGGTTGAATTTTTTTTTTATATAGATGAGAAATTGATTTGAGAGAAAAAATGAGATACAATACTGATATATGGCTTGGAGATCAAAATCAAAGTATGGTGTATTGTAAGGATATGATATAGTTGTGGGATTTTCAGTATAATGATGGATGTGATTGGTAATTATGGCCGTGGAGTATTGTATGGAGATGGTTGCAAGGCTATGATATGGTGGGTGATGTAAAAGAGAGAAAAGATGACTGTTTAGAAAAAGGTTGTAGCGATCCAAAGGAGAGACACAAATGAGAAACAACGAATAGAAGAACCTGGAAAGAGAACCTGCTCTAATACCATGAAGTCGTATGATTTCCTCTTGAAGGGATTCTACTGTATTATTAAGTATAAATAATATGTAGAGTACAAAGAGAACTACATAAAGTATCCATATACATTGGATATGAGAAGTCTATACATCCAAGAAGTCTAATAAATATAATCTAGGGTAAATTACATTCACATACCCCGAACTATACGCGTTTAACAGGTTATTATCCCGAAGTTCATTCGTAACAATCGCCTGCCCCGAAATAACTAATAATTACGATGTTACCGCCTCCCATCCATTTTTCCTTCTGTTCACTGTTCATTTTTTCTAAAATTCCAAAATTGCCCTTACTATTTAAAACCTAACTTTAAACCCTAAAATTTTAATTATTTTAAAGAAATCAGAATTATTAAAATGAATTTATAACAACAGTTAATTTTATAAAATTACCCTTTTTTTACTTTTTATTTATTTTGATATTAATTAATATATACAAATTTATAAAATATGTTTCTTTTTTTTTATTATAAATCAATACTTCTATTATTTTATTTATTTTCTCATTAATTCGTCAATAAATTACCTTTCTTAATAAATATTTAAAATAAAAAAAAATACAAAAAAAAAAATTCCGGTTCGTGCATGCCGGAGAAGGTGCTCACCCAGCCACCAACCACCACCCACGCCGACCCAGCCACCACCGATTTCAGAAAACAAATAAGCAATCTGGGGACGATTTCAAACCCAAATCCAAATTAACTTAGTAAACCTAAACCCAAATTACTTGATAGAGAGGGAAGGGAAGATCTGGTCAAAAAACCCAAACCCAAATCATACCCTTTTCTCCAGAACCCCAAACCCAAATCATATCCTGTCAAAAAACCCAAACCCTCCCGCCGCCGCCCCTTTCTCACCGTTTCCTGCACCTCCACGATTGATCCATCCCCCACCAACAACCACGCTCCTCCGCTGCCACCCGTCAAGACCTGTCGTCCCACCGATGAGAACATCCGAGAGGAGGCCCACCCACGTCGGGTCTCAGTGAGAACATCCGAGACGATGACCGGTCCCTCTTGGATTTGGATGGTTCAAGGGATGGATATGGAGAGACTAATTAGATCTGGGAAGAGAAATGGCAGAGGGGGTTTGAGATATTAGGTGGTTGTGTATGTAGATAAGATTAGGTTTTGATTTTTGATTTTTTAATTTTTTAATTAATATATTTAGTTAGAGTAAAAAATACATATTTTATAAGAAAGCATATACATATAAATTCTATATTTTTATGATTTGTTATTTAGAAAAATATATTTCAAACAAAAATTTAATCAGATTTTGAAATTAATAAATTATATTAGTTTTTAGAATTCTATAAATATATTTGTTAATTTATCTATAAATAGATTTGTTAATTTATCTAAAATATGATATTAAAAAATATGGTTTTAAAATATTTTTATGATTTTTAATTATTTTATTAATAAGTAGAAAGGTTTAAAAAAAATTTAATTATTTTAGTATTTAAATGGTATAAGGGTGTAAATCTGGAGAATAGTTGAGGGTATTTTCATCATTTAAATTAACAGCCATGGATGGAAAGGGGGTAACGTCGTAATTATTAGTTAGTTCGGGGTAGGCGATTGTTACGAATGAACTTTGGGGTAGTAAACCATTAAACGCGTATAGTTCGGGGTATGATAATGTAATTTACCCTATAATCTAACATTTTCTTCTCCTCATCACCGGAATCATACCTTTGGTCTTCGTCTTCTTCGTGACACTGGGAATGGTTCCACACTGAGTACTGAATCTGGTCTGATTGCGGTTGATTCTAGTTCTTCTGGATGCGGAAAGACGAAGACGAGTTGCGCGCGCACTGGAGTCGGATGATTGTCTTTGTCGCTCGGCCCATCTAATCCTTCTTCCTCACCTCATGCCTCATCAGATCTACATGTTGTGCTCGACTTTGTCTATCTGTACTCGACCTATAAAATTGTGAAACGTTGTTCGGTTCGATTTGTTTTGTTTGGTTGAAATTTAGGGGTTGAAGTTGTTATGGATTTTGGGTTTAAGTTGTTCCAGATTTAGCAATTAGTTGATGTGAAAAATAGTAAAACCAGGAAGATGTTTTTGGTTATAACTTTGTTCAGATGAGATAACGATTTCACGAAAAAGAACGATTTCCGTGAAATGATTTTGTAAATTCTGATTTTTTTTTTAATATTTATCTTAATTTTATTGAAAAAAATATGGAAAAAATAAAGTAAAAAATAATTGAATATAGAAATTAAATAAAATATTAAAGATTTTTAAGTAATTAATAATTATTATTATGAATTAATTGACTAATTAATGATTTTTTAAAGAATTAATTTTAAAATGGTAAAATAGTCTATTAACTTATAAGATCTATAATTTGAAATAGAAAAGGGTAAAATAGTCCTTTCACGTAATTCTGTTAGTTTTTTAACCCCAAACCAGAAAAAGGTTTGTGGACCAAATAATAGGGTATCAAAATAGTCGTTCCCAAACATGTGTGACCTTAATATCCATGGACCGAACATAAAAGTACCAAAATATATTTAACCCTTGTACAAATTAAGAAACACAGTTTTTAGAAGTCTACGACGAACCCTAGGGGTTGCGCTTCTCTGCGTAGCCTCCTCCCCCTTTCCCCTATTTTTTCCACCATTGAAGCTTCTGACTCAAAGCGCTCTGCTACCCTTGACGGGTTCACCCATTAATGGGTTCAACAGTACCCTTGCTAGGGTTTTTCCTTTACAACATCTTTTCCTTCATCTTTTTGGCCGCCGCCCACCTTCGTAGGTCGCCGCCGCCCGTTCAAGCCGTCCCACGAGCTCGCGCTACCGATCATGCGTCGCCGGTTTGGTACCGAGCTAGTGCAAATGGCCACCGTGGCCCTCCTATTGCCGTCCACTGGGGTCCGTGCTCCATGCGTCGTCTCCCATCTGCAGCGGGCCAGTTTAGGGCATATCCATCACATGGGCACACCCTAGCCAGCCTGGGTCCGCTCCCTCGATGGATCTGGGATCTGGGAGGAGGGACGATAGGCTGGGGCCTGATTCCACCACACCCGAAGTCGGGACCCTCGATCCCGAACAACCCGGTACGGGTCGAATCGATGATCCTGTCTTCCGCACTACTTCGAAAGATCCGGGCGAATCACGACGAAGAATTGACGATACCAGAACGCTCCAATGGCACGGGGCCCAGAAGAACTGGCATCGCAGATTTGATAGTTTGTTATTTTGTTCGTGTGCTAATATTTTATCCTGTTTTAGGTCGAATAAATTGTTGGCTAGACATTCTATTTCTTATTTTGATTAGGACTTTTCATTTCCAGTCTCGCTGTTTTGAGACGTTGGTAAGGAGTTGTCTTGAGTTTGTACCAACGAGATCAAGTAGGTTATTATTATGGGTCCATGAGCGCTGGGCCTGCTACGGTCGGTCCGGACATACACTGGAACCCTGGACGTTCTCGTCCTTTCTTGTTTGATTACCTTTGGGTATTAATACAATTCTCCGGTTACCCGTTTAAAAAATAAACACAGTTTTGCTTATATTGACAACGAAAGTGTTTTACAATATTTTCAAAATATGAAATCTGGACATCACATCTTGTAATATATAATTGTTATTTTTTGCGAAATTAATATTTTCAATGTTAACTTATTTTATTGTAGCGTTATGTATTATCGTAAAAAAAAATTTGGTGCCTCTCACTGAAAAAACTGACTCCGCCACCGTTTATTACTTATGTAACTAACTTTTGGGACGGAAGTTGTGCATCCATATTGTGGTCACGTAGATCACTACGACGACATAGGTTTGTTGTGTCACCTAAGCTATCCTTTCATGATGTAATTCCAATATTCTAAAAGTTGTAGACGCTAATCAGACGGCGTAGATGATTTAGGGATTAATCGAAAATTAAACGGAGATTAATCAAATTAATTAGTGATTAATCGAATCGGTCAACAAAAAAAATGTTTAGACAGAACTTGATCAAAGTGTTCAGAACACAGTATAATTCATTTGCGTTGGCCTGGCTTCACACAAGAGTTTCGCTATGTGTTTGAAATATTTGGTACGACACGAGACAATATTTGCGTTGGGCTTTCTCTAGTATTCGTAGACAGTGAGATTGATTGATCGATTTGGATAAATGAAAATCCATTTAAAATTCGATTGAAAGATAAAATGCAATTTCAATTTTTTAAGTACATGAATTTGGTTATCATGAAAAAAGAAATTATAACCATAACTCCTAATAATACTAGAACAATAACACTTCTATAAGTCAAAACTAAGACTCACTCCTCCCCAAACCTTGGCGTCTTCTCTGCCATTGCAGTACAGACCGATCAAGTCCCAAACCCTAGCCCTAATCCTCCAATTGTCTCCTAGAAAGCCTCAAGTTTTCAGTAATCAGATTGAAATGTCGCAACCCAGACTCGACAGTGTATCCTCCGGTGCCGGAAAATTCAAGCCCCGCCTCCGCCACATCCGGCTCTCTTTCTATTCCTTCAGGTTCCTTGTCTGCTTAATTTTCTCCCTCTCCTTGCTCCTCTTCTTCCTCTTCGTCTGCCCTTGCTCCCCTTCCAGCACCCGCCGCATGATTATCGAGAACCACCGTTACTCGAAGACTGGCGTGCTGCTCTCGTCGCGTGCCCAATCGCCCTCCCGTCCAATCGTCCTCGTTACCGGCGCCGCTGGTTTCGTCGGCACTCATGTCTCGCTCGCCTTGAAGAAGCGCGGCGATGGCGTCGTGGGTCTCGACAATTTCAATACTTACTACGATCTCCGCCTCAAGCACTCCCGCCAGAAGCTTCTGATGAAGAACAATGTGTACGTCGTCAAGGGTGATATCAACGATTCAAGCCTTCTACGGGATCTCTTCGGGTTGGTCGAATTCACCCATGTAATGCACCTTGCGGCGCAGGCTGGTGTGCGTTACGCGATGAAGAACCCTGCTTCGTATATTAACAGCAACATTGCTGGGTTCGTCAATCTTCTCGAGGTCTGCAAATCGGCGGATCCACAACCAGCGATTGTGTGGGCGTCTTCGAGTTCTGTTTATGGGTTGAATTCAAAGGTGCCCTTTTCCGAGACTGACAGGACTGATCAGCCTTCGAGCCTGTATGCAGCGACCAAAAAGGCAGGAGAAGAGCTTGCACATACTTACAATAATATACACGGGCTTTCAATTACTGCATTGCGCTTCTTCACCGTCTATGGTCCCTGGGGTCGTCCTGATATGGCCTATTTCTTTTTCACAAAAGCTATCCTCAAGGGGAAGCCAATTACTATCTATGATTCACCTGATCAAACTGTGGCTAGGGATTTCACCTACATTGATGATATTGTGAAGGGGTGTATAGCAGCTTTGGACACTGCTAAAAAGAGTACTGGGAGTGGTGGGAGGAAGAAGGGGCCTGCCCAGCTGCGGATTTTCAATCTGGGGAATACAACTCCGGTACCTGTCAAAGACCTTGTGGACATATTGGAGAAGCTTTTGCGTGTCAAGGCTAAGAGAAATGTGCGGCCTTTGCCAATGAACGGGGATGTGGTTTTAACTCATGCAAATATCAGTTTGGCGCAAAGGGAGCTCGGGTACCGACCTACAACTGACCTCAAGACAGGATTGAAGAAGTTCACAAAGTGGTACCTAAATTACTATTCCAGGTCGGGGCATAGTTTTTGATGCATTGCTTTTGTGGTTGCCGCATTGTGTTTATTTTGCATATCGGACACCTTCTTTTTAAAAACTTTTTCATTAGTTTTGTCTTCACATTTATATACATACCACTGTCTTACTCAAGGAGCAATCACTTCAAACAGATTGGCACTAATGATTTGTAGCCAGCAAGAAGGCTGGAACATCTCATTGATATGTCCTTGAGTTGTTTTTGACTGCCTAGGTACTGATAGAATGTACAGTCAGTCCTTTGCTGATAGATTAGGACCATGTGCTGAACTGCTGATTGTTTGAGCTTTACTAATAAGATAAGTATTGCTGGAGTCTCTTGAAAATTGTGTTTATTTCATTCATGTTTATGTTCAATACATGCTTCCTGTTTTATTTAATGAATGTACTCTGTCCCCAAATTGAAAGTCTTATAGGGGCTTATGTGATTACTTCATATTCTTGCGTTAGAAAAAATTATACTCATGATCGAACTAATTAGTTGTGATTGGTAACATACAACAATTCCCATAGAATAGGCATGCAGACATTTGTTTTGGACTTTACATTATTTTTAGGCTGAGTGTTAGGGATTCAGAATAGTAAGTTGGAATAATTGTATCTCCATTTTGGATATATTTTATTATTCCCTAGGTTCTTGTGATGCTTAGTGACAAGTTGTGACATGTTTATACTTTGACCTGCATTGAACTTGGTGAGTGGGATTTCCGCTGATGCCCGTGAACATATAGGTAGAATTTCTAGAATATGAAACCCATTTGTTTAATAGAACAAACAAGACTAGCACTGGTTATTTATCAAACACTGTTTTTTCTTTTGTCACTGCTATATAATTGAGATATATTTTTGTGGATACTCTATTGAGTAACTGAAAAACATAGATAGGGATGCTCTGTAGGTACGTTTATCACCATGGATCTAGTCTTGCATCATGTGGAAATGCCATTTTTAGTGTAGTCCCAAGTATATATCATGTTTATTTTCAAGTTTTGGTATTAACAATATCTTATCTTACTGGTCTAAGTTGAAAATAGTCATTTACACTTGTTCTCATCCATCTGGAATTCCACATATAGGTGTTATTTGACATTTGAAAATGCATTTTAGCTACTTGAGTAGGCTGTAGACATATGCTACATTGAACTTTGTGGAAACCATTAGAATGAACAGTAGGGATAGAACGGAGGATCACCGAACCAACTCTTTCTAATGGTCTCAACCTCACTACCTTCCCACAAGGTTACGCTTCTGTTCCTACAGTTGGCTCTTACTGGGTATTACATTTTTGCTTCTAGATTTTGTTTATGTGGAGCAGTTGGCACCTCAGACAAGTGTCTATCTTTAGTATGCCTAAATACTGCTCATAGACAGTATTTGTACCGGTAAGTGTTAGGTCGATCTGTTGGGAGCATGGTACTTGGTTTACAAATGAGACAATCGGCATTGCTGTCTAATGATGTGATGGCGAGAGTCGAATGTCTTGCTGATCTTGAGTTCAATGGAGTGTATTTTTGTGTGAAGAATAGTAGGCATTGGTGTTTTCATTGGTACAAAGTTACTATTTATACATGTATTTGTCTAGAGTTTTATTAAAAATCATTTGTCGTACTCCCAAGTTCAAAAACGACGCCGCAACTTAGTACTAAGTATATGTGATGTTACTAGTCCTTTGTTAAAATACTCAAAGACAGGTTGTTGGTGAAGCGATTTATCATTGGCGTAGGCATAAGAAGCTGAAGTTATCCTAATTAAGCATATAGAGTTCACTTGGTGTTACATCCCCTCGCAAGTCGCAACCAAAGATTACTTTTAAAACACACAATCTAGTCCTCGTCGAGCTCAATTAGTGCGTGAAACCCAACTTTAGATTATCATCCTATTTGATTGCTGAATGAATTTTTCCGGGCAGGTATATTAGGTGGACTCAACATGATTAAGACATGCTTTCTCCTTCGTGAAATCACACCATAATTAAAAAGAATTCATAAAATCCGTATGGCGTGTACCGTCATCAAGTTATTGAGATAAAAGTGTAGGTGTCTTGCTTAGTTCGAAGACTTAGAGCATCCATAGTGGACCGGCTGGGAGCAAAAAGGAGGAGAGAGAGTCCAAAAAAGAAGAGAGATAAATTAATTTAAAATTGTTGGCTTGGGAGTGCTGGCCGGTAGCTCACCGCCATCCCTTATCGCTGGCTGGGAGCAAAAATACGAAGGAAAAGTGTTATCATAAAGTCAACCAAAAGGGCTATTATTGTAGGGTGCTGGTAAACCAGAAAAAATGATTTTTTATTGTCTCCGCCAGCAACCAGCTATATGGTCGTGGATGCTCTTAGACATCAATTTGAGTCATGGGTTGTCCAACCTTAGAGTACACAAGGCATCATTTCGAAAGGATCAAGATCATTAGATCTATTTTTTGCCTTGAAATATTTTTAAAATATTCAAACGTGAAAGAGGTCATAATTGAAGGCGTGATTTTTTCAAGTGTAAAGCCTATGAACTCGGTTCGGAAACATGATTTTGTGTCATCTCGATGAGTAATCCAAGAGTCGTCTATTTTTTTATATGAATAAGAGATTGATCACGAGAAATCGAATATTATACATTAAAACACACATAAACACCAAAACCATATAAATTTTCAAGATACATGCGTTGATAAATAAAGTTGTAGTACAAAAGGTCTCTGCTTACAATTCATGTGCCCGTGGGAATCTACTTCATGGTCACGGAGGGATATGAAATTTTGGTCTTGGGAAGATAATCACAAGTTATAACCGACTCCACTCTCGTGTATCCTCATATCCTGGGGTTCGACCCCTATTTTAATAGCTATACAACTCATCATGTCCCTGGAATGAAATTCTCACCTCCTTTTATAGCCTTGATAAGAGTTAGGGTCAATCTTTATCAGGGTGAATTCAAGATTGGCACATCGAGATCTGTTATTTGAATTGTTTGCTTATCAAATTTGGCTTAACCGACTCCGAGTTGACCTAATGTTGACCTGGATTTATGTGCTGATGTGTCTTCGAACCTTAGTTAGGCTTGTGATAGTTTGACCAAAATGTTATGTTTTGTCATTGTGCTTACTTCTCCTCAATCGTTTACTTAAGAATCGTCTCGTGGCTTACTATTATTCCTCATTTAGCTAGTCATATACATTTAAAGAAGTTGATCAACATGTACTGTCGCTAAAATATTGCAACAATTCCAAGGTGTTTGCTCTGATACTCGTTAGGGCTCCATCTTTGACTAACACATAGTTTTTTCCCAATGTCTATTCTTCATTCCTTTGTCCCATATGCGTTGGATCCTTCTCCTTCATGTTTATCGCATTTTTGGGTACGTAAAATTGGTGGACTGGCATACGAGAAAAGAAAAATATTGTCTTTATTTGTCGCCTTAGAGTCTAGTGTGACAATCTATCTTGATCCTATATCTCTTGTCCCTGTTAGTCTTAGTTTTCATAATTCGATCGTAAATGTCCAAAGGTGTATATCATCGTTGGCAATAAAAGTAAGACGTCTTTATATTACTTAGTATTGGATTAGTATATCGAAGTGTGTTCTGATCTATGTCCACCATGTGAAGTAGAACCATAGATCGAGAGTAGTTACACTTGATGAGTCCCTAGTCAATAAAACTTTACTAGAAGCGACTAGTATGCAAGATGACTCTTTATGACTCACTAGCTATTAGTCATTGGAATGGGATTCCAGAGTCTAATCATAGATATCATGTGGAACATGATATTGGACGACCCGACATGAATATGTGCCATAAATCAAGTCATGAACATATTTAATTTCGTAGCTTGTCATGTATCCTTAGACCAAGAAGTCTTTGTGATTGATATGCAGTAAACAACTGAGTTTGAACTAAGCTCAACGTTGCTTGTGACTGGGTTTCCATAACGGCCAAGATTGGATTTGGGACGGACTGCATGAGTGACATGAAAGACGGCTAAGGGATCTATACCTCATACTACGATATGGGAAATATATCGGTTCTCGGCCGCTTGATCGAGAGTGACTGAAAGATTAACATAGTCATGCACATGATACTGGGTATCAAAGATTCAATCATCTCACATATCAAGGGACAGTGATTGAGAATAATAAAGATAACGATTCTATGCCTTATCTCAATCAGGATGTCTAGTAATAAAAGGATAGTGACATAGACGAAAAAAGGTTAGAATCGACAAGGGTCGATTCGTTATGCGGTGTTAGGCAATACTAAAGTCTTGTTAGTTTCCACTTATGTAGGATCAAGTAAAATGAGATTTTACGTTGATCTACAGACATGCATAAACCTAAGGGTCTTACCGGAGGATGAAACTCATTAACATACTGATGGAGAATGGCCAAGCGGCAAGTTGACACGGGACATGACCAAAACTGGGTTTTGGGCCATGTGTTTGTAAGTAATTAGGACTCTACGAATCGAGACAAGACTTGGAGTCTTGGGAACGATCTCATCGGATATTGTTGGACATATCCAAGATGGAAGGTGTGGAGGCGATGAGCACGTCACGGGACTTCGTCAGGAATGACCACGAGTCATCACCCGTGAGGCCCATGCCACTAAAGACCCAAGGGACTAACTAGTTAATTCTTAACTAAATGGTTCTAACTAATTAGTTAGATTACGTAGTTGGTGATTCAATCCATCAACTCACTACCAACTTCTAACTACTTTACACCATCCTTGTCCTATTTACTATTATTTTATTATGTTTATGGGATTAAAATGATATAAGGGTCATCCTTTCAACATAAGAGACATACAACACAAAAAAGAAGAACAACTTCTCCTCCTCTCTCCCCATAATTTCGGCTTTTTCTCCTCCATTTTTTTTTGTGTTCTTGAGTCCTCTAAGCTTAAAACTACATGGCTTTGATTCCTAGGAGGATACGTAGGCATCTTGGAGACTCAATCCCTATCATTCCGTACTTTGTGTTCTTGATTTAGTAAGAAATGGTGATTTCTGTTTTCATCTTGTGAATCCATCCTTTGGTATTTGTTTCATGGCTTTAATGGTCTCTTGTTTTTATTATCATTCCACTGCGAGTTTGTTCCTCTCCAACCCTAACTCGAGACCCAACAGTCCCAACTACTAACTACTAATTTTAAGGGAATACAAGCCGTCGATGTTTAATTGTAATTTTTCAACTAGAAAGGTGGATATTTGATTTACGTTTTTTTCTATTTTTAGCATCCTTCATCCCTTTTGGTAGTATATTTTACATTTACGAATATGGATTGGTTATATTACCCAAAAAAAATAGTTGGTAAACAAGGATTCGAGAGAAAACTAAAAGAGTTTCTACTAAGGCCTTTTGAACGTAGTCACAGTACCATCTCGAAAGGATGGTAGAACTTAGAGATTATCTAGACGATGGTCTACACCATGCTGTGGGACCAACATAAGACATAGCTGTGAGGAAATCAGTCCCAATAGCTTACAAAAGGAAGATATGACTGAGAAGTCTTCCAGACGAAAACTCGTACTTGCGAACAAGCATAACCACACCTTCCTTATCGATGGTTCAAGGTTTCTACTCTATCTTTCTCTTTCTGCAATGATCATGGGCTTAGTGTGTAAAATTTTAGAAAATAAAGTCTTCGAGAGTTTGTTGGATCTTTTACCAGAGGATATATTCTTCACCTTATAAGTTGTCGTTGAAAGATTGATAATTCTTATTGATGTTTGTATTGTACTACTGAGTTTAAATAGAGCATAGAGTACATAAATAACTAGAAGTCTAACATAACATAAACGTTTTATGTACTACTATAAGCAATCATGGACCAAAGGAACCGAAGACGCTTTTCTACTGGTAAGAGAGCCACAGTACCTCGCCGGAATGTCAACGCTGTCCCGGGGATCCTGGCAGAGGTGACTTCGGCGTTGAGTACAGTTGTGTTGGCTCTGAACCACGTATTGACGATCTCGGAGTCGTTGACTTCTCATCGGCCTAAGGTTCGTAAGGGGTCGCCGGCGAAGAAGGACCTTGAGAAAGTGGTCCCTCCTTCGGTTGGTGGAGCTCCGGGTAAATCGAAAGCCAGGAAGAAAGTCGACAAAAGCGATGGTGGAAAGTGCGATGGTGGAGCTCCGAGTAAATCGAAAGCCGAGAAGACAGTCGCCAATCTGGGTGGCTCCGGTGAGTCTCCCCTGTCTGACACTTTGAGTTCTCGTCAGCCGTCGTCGTCATTGGTCGACAAAGAGGCTCAGCCTAACTCAGAGATTTTCGTCTATAATCTCCCTCCCGAAAGCTCTGAGGCCTGGTTAAGGAATTTTTTTGGCTCTTATGGGGAGATTTCGAGTTCTACTGTTATTCGACGTTCAAACAAAGGAGGCCGTATCTTTGGATTTGTCACTTTCTCGTCGGAGCAGGAAGCTTCTGCAGTCGTTGAGACTTTCAATGGCTACAAAGTGAATGACTTCTCCTTGTTAGTGGCTCTCGCCAGGCCAAAAACCAGTCGAGTTCTCAAACAGATCCAAAAACAGAGCACGACGTTGGTGAAGCCATCGTTGGTCGAGAAGCCGGCAGTTGGTGTGCTGGTAGTTCGTTCAATGGTTGAGAAACCATCCGAGACAGATTCTTCAGAGTTTGCCTGCAACAATCCGAGCTGGCAGGTGTCTCCGGTAACCTCGTCCGGCGAAGTTTCTCCACCGGCGAATTCAAATCCTGAAGATTTGGATGCGATTCACTCAACGATTTCCTTTCCATCTTCGGAGCCGCAAATCATGCTAGATTTGAATTCAATTTCGAAATTTTCGAAACTTTCAGATTTGGTTGAAGATTCGGTCGTTGATCCCTCTTCGGTCCGAGCTTCGCGTGGAGAAGAAGAGGTATTGGCAAACAAAAAGGCTTCTGGGCCTTTGGTTCCATCCGGGCCTGTGAAGGCTTCTACTGGGCCTTTGGTTCCAGCCTCTGGGCCTGCGCCAAGCCCTACAAAACAGGCTTCAGTACCTCATTCTGCTGCTGGGATTGATTCATCAAGCCCGGTAGGTGGTTCGAGTGCCTTCGGGCCAAGCCCCGCGCGAAAAGGGCTCACACATGCAAAATATGTCCGCCCTTTAGCATCGTGCTCTGACTTGGTGACGAACGTTCTCCCCAAGTCGGACTCTCGGGTTTCTCCGTCTCCCTCCTTTAACCCGCCGTCTAGTTTCGATCAAGACTTTCCAGTATGGTCGCCTGAAACAATACAAAAGACTAAAGGGAAAAGAAGGAAAAATCATTTTCAGCCTTTTCATGTGACGACTCGTTCACTCTGTATGAGTGACGCTCAGAAGCTCGAGGCTCAACGCAAAAATGAGGTTTGGAGACACTTCGTCAACACATGGACTTTGCTGCAGATAGAGTCAAAGGATGATGTTCCTTCTATCGTTTAGTATCTCTTTGTTTTTGGCTTTTGTCCCCTTTCTTTGTTTTTGTTTTTCTCGTTTTTTTTTCAGGGAAGATTCTCTTACCGTTTTGTGGTAGAGTCTCTTTTGAAGGTTGTTCGGGATAGCTCTTTTGCGGTCCCCACTCTTTTCCCCATCTTGGGGTAAAAAGATTATTAATAAAACCATCATTTATCAAAAAAAAAAATAAGCGTCTTATACATTGAATCTAAGGATGAAACCTAACTATATATGAATTCTAATATAACTAGTAGTATAATCTAACACTCCCTCGTAGTCGGAGTAGGAGGAGGCTGAATGTTATGACTGATACCAAAATCATTGAAGAGAATGAGTATAGTGTTGATGAATATATCTGTAAAGTGTTCAAATGGTATCCTAGATCACGGAAGAGAGAGATATATAATAGTATTTTATTGGTAGAAAGATCCTGTGAGCACATGAACTTTAACAAATGTGAAGATTGGAGAGCTTTCTAACAATAGACTTGAGAAGAAGAAACAATTTATGGAGGTTGATGAACTCTTTTTTGGAAGAACAAATTGAAAGAGATAATTGATTTATTATTGAAATAAAATAATGATAAGAACTCTTTTTGAGTAGTGATATTTTTGTAAAAAGAAAAAAAATAGAATAAACAGAGTTGCCGAGAAAATATAGACTTACGATATTTTCAGTGTAATACAAGATAATGAATAAAGAAGATAAATCATCGAAATAATTTTACATAAGTATGGAGAAGAATAAAAAGGGAGGGTATGTGCAATAGAAGAAAGAGCAACAAACACGTTAAGAATGAGAAGAAATATCTAAGAGCATCTCCAATGGTATAAGCCTAACTGTTTGCAGGGAGGGGTTGTAGGAGCACATTTTGAGTTTCTTTCTCCTCCAAACAACTACATCCTACAACTATATCTACAATGGTAACAACTAGCTAGTTGCAGGAGCTAGTTATTTGGTTGTTTTTGCAATTTTTTTACTATTTTCAAAATAACCCCAAATTAAACTACTATTTTTATTTATGTCAAATATGAAATACATTATATTACTCTAATTGTTGTCGTCATCTTCAAATTTATCCCAAATGTGATCGACAAGGTCATTATGAAGACGATGATGAACATATCGGTCTCAAATCCTTGTTCTATAGATCATGATACTATCCATGTTCACCGGTGGTGGTGATCCCGTGCGGGTCGTTGCGTTCAGGACACCAATATCTGCAAACGGATTAGTGGGGTACGACATCCGTTGATCCTCAACATAGATCATCAAGCACTATTAAAGTCATAAGAGTGAGAGATGTAATGCATCAAGGCTGAACGAGGATCCTTGATTCACTACATCTCTCATTCTTATGACTTTAATAGTGTTTGATGATCTATAACTATTTTTGGTGGTGCTTTGAGACGAACTTGATAGATCTTGATAATAATCTATAACCAGTATTGGTGGTGTTGTGAGACGCACTTGATAGATTATAATTCATAACCAGTTTTAGTGGTGCTTTAGAGATGCACTTGATGGATTTTGTTGACATGATGGACTTTATTCCCTTAATAACTCAAGAACCGATTGGGACAATGCTAGTGAGAACGCTTGATGAGTCACCTACATGTGTGTGACGGTGGGCCGCCATCTATGGAAGAATTGGGGAAAAAGTCTTCCTGGAGAACTCATTGAAACCAAGGTATATGCATGCCTTTAATAACGTTGTTGAGGTTAAAATGTGTTTTTAATTTCTATGGGTTTTCTCTTAGAATAGGAATCGTTGAACTGATAAATATTTAGAAATCTATTGCGTTTTTACCTTTCTACCCCTACGTTTCAGCCTTTAAATACCATGCTTTGGCTCATTTGTTTTTAACGTTTCACACAAGTTACAGAGCTAAAGTTATACAGTTTTCTCTCCTTGGACCTTTTCTCCTTTTATTGCACTTGTTCTGGTTACTGTTCCGCTATTTCCACTTCTAGTAGAGCGAGTGGGCGCTTGTTGGGTAGAATATGTCAACTTTGGGGAGCAACCACTGTTGTTCACCAACACGGTCATGCCAGAATTTTTCTTTCAAGTCAATGGTCTTTAGTGTCACGCCACAACTATTATTTTCGTTTCCGTACGTCAATCCGGTTGGTTCATTTTGGTTTATGCTTTGTTTATACATGTTCTGCAATTCCTTACAGTTTTGCATATATTGTTCCATCATGCCTCTCTCATGGAGGCGACTTGATCGTTGCTCAGATCCTTGCCCATAAGTTTCGGGTTTGGGTTCCAATTTGCTACTTTGTTGGTGGAGGGAAAATTTATTGGGAACGGAGAGCTGTGTTGTTTTAATATCTTTTCTGCTCGAAAGAATTTGTAAGGGTTCGCATGAACATACGTCATATAAGACGTCGTGGTGTAAAAATGTTAACCAAGAAAAAGAAAAAGAAAGAAGCAAACAAGACGAGACTGACCCGACGTCTGAACAACCAGCCTAATTAATCAGTTAGAAAGGGATTAATCGATTGATATTTCGTCCAAACAACCTAGAACGCCAAAAAAAATTGATAGAGCTTATTTCAACGCTTAAACGGGACCGAAGAGCCTTCAGGCGAAGAGTTTTAGAACCTTGCTCTGCACCAACATTTAGAGCGGACCCACTAGTTGAAATTTGGTCAAATTAAGCCTAGTTCGAAGACAAAGCCCAGCCCAATCATTTATCTTCCTTGTGGACCATGATTGAGCCATAAGTGTGCCACTGCTATCCATTTCCTTTAATTGAAGAGTAGTCATAATTGGAATATCTCTACACTGACTCAACATTTTGAATGCTTCTGTGCCTAACTTAATTCAGATGCCCTACAAGAAATAGGTCTAGAGCAAAGTTTGACATGGAACTTAATGCTAAGTATTTATTGCAATGATTAAATTCAAACTCCGTAACTCATATTCAATTTATTCCTAGTTTCATTTCATATATAAACGTTGTCTATAAGAAATTACAGATTAAAATTAATCTTACAGTAGCTTACAAGAAATATTTTAAATATTGTATGTGGTGCTCCCTAATGAGGTTAGTGTGTGCTATGGTCACTAACTAGGATAGCACTAGCTCACTAATGATGCTATCTCCTAAGGAATCATTGATTATTTGAGTACAGTCACATCAACATCACCAATATTGAGTACAGTCAGTGTATTTGTGAAACTAAAATATAGTTTATACGACATTACGAGTGATTAAGGCAGTAACCTAAGCCATCTGAGCTCATCTCTATATCAATTTCTTCTGGAAGGGATGAAAATGCAATAGTCAGCAGCACGTTAAGTCTCCAGTTAGGTCTCCCACTCTGCACTGACTCAAACTGATATAAATGAATTTTTTTTAATCTACAATTCTTTGACGAATTCATAATCTTTTTTTTTTTCTTTCATCTACTTCAAAAAGATGGAGTGCCAGAACTTAAATACCAAACCATAAAAGAAAAGAAAAATATTTACTTTAACTTATCAAATCAACTCTAACAAAATATGTTCATCCACCTCTGATGCAATTAATATTCACGTAGATATACATGTGTTTGTTTTTGGGAAAACTCCGCTAAACAACGGTTATTTGACTTTCAATATCACAAACTAACGTAAGGAGTACAACTTTTTTATAAAACAACTTATGACTAACGGAAACTGTTACAGTAGTACAACTTTTTTTATAAAACAACTTATGACTAACGGAAACTGTTACAGACTAACAGTTTCCATCAGAAAGTGGACGGCCCGTTAAGTGGAGTGGTGGAAAGACGAAGATACCCCCACAAATCAGATTTCGTTATCTGACCTTCCAATACTCGTCTCTCACTCTCATTCTGTCGAACTAAACGGATAATCAGAGAAGGTGAAGCACGAAGGGATAACCAGAGAAGGTGAAGCCGAAGGTGAAGCTTGTGGAGCTCGATTCTGTCATCAACATGAAGCTGCTCGAAGTAAGTTGAAAATATCTCAGTCTCTATTGTTGTATTCTGTGGAACTAAACGGGTTAGGGTTTGGGCGAAAATCGTGGTATTAGGGTTTAGGGTTTCGAATGTGTAGTTGTTTGAGCTGAAAATAGGTGATTATCTCTATTGTCTGAACAAGCAGTATATTGTGAAGGTGTTTGTCGAGTGATTTGAACATCGAGTTAGGGTTTGGCGTAATGTTTTGGGCGAAAAAGAAATTGTGGTTTTGGGTACTGAGATAGTGTTTGTTGGTGCTTAATTTCATATTCAAACATACTCCATAACTACCTTTGTTCGCAAGAACCAATATCAGAAGGCTGCATTTTAATACAATGTAATCAAAAGGGGAAAATAATACTCACTACATAGATGAGAATGAAGGTAAAAGGAGCAAGAACTAATTAAAAATCTTATTTAAAAGTGACATGGTCAAGTCAATTAAGCAACACAGTAACATCACTACTTGAAGTTCTCTCTACTGTTCTTTAATTTTCTTTCATCTTCTTGTGTCTGGCATGTTTGATGGCTGAGAGTTTGTTGCTCCCTCTTTGGGATCTTTCTATTTTAATTAAATGTCTTTTGCTGATAAAAAACATCACACTCACATGTTTCCTTGACTAATTAATGGGGATCCACAATAGAAGTTCTCTTTCCTTTGCCTCTGATTTTCTGGAAATTGGTCATGAGTAATGAGTTTCCTAACCAAAATAGCTCATTGTTTGGACCCTTAAAGAGGAGGAAGGAAAGAACCAGTAGCCAATCTACTTTGATCAAAAAAATCGGAGTTTGTTAGCTTTATCAGCTACAGTTGATGAACTCAGCATTATAAGTGTTCTTGTTATGGTATGAGTACATTTGGTGTTCTCAGTTCTAAATATCTATTTTAACAATTGACTGCTTCAAAGTGATGTTTGTTAAATTTGTGGTTCAACCTCGCATACATATTGATATATGTCGATGTTTGGAAAAAAAAAATGAATATGACTGTTCGTATTTGTTGTGTTTAGTTTTGAAAATCTGTCAAAATTTTGTTTTGTTGTGCATATGCACGTGTGTGTGATGTACTTTGTGCATTGTTTAGACATATAAATTAGAAGGAATGTGAATGTGAACTGATTAGGTGTTGGTTTGGTAATGTTGAAAATCTGCAGATGGGGAAGAAACGAAAAGACAGTCGTGGTTTAGTTGATGAACCATCTGAGGATGAGTTAATTGCTGAGGCAGAGATGTTTGATGACTTACTCATAGATGGTGATTTACTAGAAGATGAAGGGCCAGAATTTGATGCTGAAGATCTAGGGTATGAGGGGGGTGATTTTGTAGTTGATGAAAATGGAGTCCCTATAGAAGGTGATGGAGCTGATGGTGGAGGTTATGGTGAAGAGCCAAGAGATGATATTGAGGAAGAAGGAGCTGGTAATGAAGATCCAAGAGGTGGTACTGATGACGAGGGCTTCGGTTCTTCAACAGATGAAGAGTATGATGTTGGTGAAGATGAGGAATCATCAACATCTGAGGGGGAGGATTTAGCATCAGATGGGGAGGTTTTATCATCAACTGATGAAGAAGGTGAGGGATTAGAGTGTGAGGATGTGATGGAAGAAGGCCCGATGGGCGGTATTGGACTGTTAGGAACGAGGGAGCCTAAGATGTGGGATACAAACAGTAGTTTGGTAGGTATCCAACTCCATGTAGGTGATAGGTTTATAAGTATAGAGTGGTACAGAGTTGTTCTTCAAAACTATGTTGTTGAGAATGGTTTCAATTACGACTACACTAGGAATCAGAAAGGAGATGGTGTCGGGGTTGCGTGTCCTAAACCCGACTGTACCTTTTACATTTGGTGTTCATACATTAAAATAGCAAAAGTGTATGAGATCAGGACCTTGCGGCCGAACCACGAATGTGAGACCGAGAATGGAGGTGCAAATATTACCGCTCGTTCGCTTGCATACAGGTAATTAGTTCATATTATGTTTTTTAATTAACTAGCAATATTTTATGTATTCACATTAGTATATTTGGCCATATAGGTATTTAGATTACTTCAAGACTCATAGTAAAGTTGATATTGAAGAGTTCAAAAGAGAAATTGAGAGAGACCTATCCATACAAGTGGAATTAGGGAAACGGTACCGTATTGTGGGTCTAGGGAGGGACATTATCAATGAAGATAAAGGGCTTCAATATGGTATGCTTGATAGGTATACAGATTTGGTAATGGCAAGTAACCCAGAGACAAAATTTGAGATTGAGGTTGATGATGGTGAACCTCGTAGGTTCAAGCGACTGTAGTTGAGATATGGGGCTCAAAAGTCAGGATTTTTGAGCGGTTGTAGGACCTTCATAGGACTAAATGGTTGTCACCTTAAAGCTTACCATGATGGAATACTTCTAGCTACAGTGGCAAGAGATGACAATGACGGCATGTTCCCGCTTGCTATAGCGGTTGTAGAACAGTATACCATCGACAGTTGGAAGTGGTTTATGGATGAGTTTTTCAAGGATTTTGGGTCTGGAGAAGATAAGGGATGGGTTTTTATGTCTGAAAAACAAAAGGTAATATTATTACTTATTAACTTACAAAGTTCAATTTTCAGTTTATAATATTAGTTACTGATTTAATGTGCTGAATTTAATGTCGTCATTCATTTATGTCAATGACAGGGATTAATGGATGTCTTCTCTCAGCACCAAACCATTGACCATCGCCACTGTATGCGACATTTATATGAGAACTGGTACAAGATCTTCAAATCTCATGAACTGAAAATTCAATTGTGGAAGTGCTCAATGTAATAACCACTTCTGGTCAACGTCAGTCAAACCTGCGAAAAACAGGAAAATTTAAAAATTTTAAGACAGACACTTAACTTAACTTAAATTGACCCCGAAGGTCATGCCGGACTTAAGTTGACCCCGTTATCGACTAAAATGAGTTACGGGGGACTCAGGGCAACTTCCTGGTCATTTTGGGAAAGATTGATTTTTCGCTGGAAAAGTCACCCGAGCGACGTTTTGGTCCATTCGAGGACCGTTTTGGACCCGAAAAGATTAGCCGTCGTCGTAGCGGTCTTAGTTGGGCCGTTTCCTTGAAGCCCGTCCAGTTTAATTTTTTTTGGGGAAAAGTGCCCGTTCGGGGCCCGAAACGTCCGTTTTTCGCGAATCTGATTGGAAAATATCAAATAAATATTTTCCAAAAAGGTATGGGACCCACCTTGACACTTGTCAAGTATATGGTGGTGTATTTTTTGGAGGGAAAAGGTGTGGCTGGAGAGGGTTGGCCGAGTATGGGGTATTAAGGGAGAGAAAGTTAGTTTTGTTGTTAGTTTAATTAAATTAGAAATTAGAAGAGAGGTTTTAGAGAGAGAAGGAGAAGGAGAAGAAGAGAGAAGAAGGGAGTTTGAGCTAGGGTTTGTGATCGAGCCCTTGGATCGAGTCAAAGCAAAGAGCAATCCCGTTCCCCTCGTTCTCCTCTACGGTAATACCCGAACCGATTCTCGTTTTGATTATTTTCAAGAGCTAGGGTTTGGTTATAAACTAAGGCTTAGGGTTGTGTAGAGTGTGGGGAGGTGTTGGAGACGTTTTAGAGGTGTTTGGGGGTTTAATTTTACGTTTTCCGGTGACCGGAGGCTCGGGAGGAGCTCCGGCCACCGTGGGTGGTGGCCGGCCGGCCATGTGGTGGCTGGCCGGAGGTGGCAGCAGCCACCACTTGGTGGCCGAGCCCCTCCCTCAAACCCTAGGGTCTCGGCCAAGCCTCTTGGGTGGGGCCCACGTGCTCGGTTGCTCGGGTTTTAATGTTCGGGTGGTTTAAAACGTCCCCCGGACCACTTTTTCCTAATCGAATCGAAATTTGGAATTAATTTGGAGAAGTTGTAATTAACGGGTTTTGGGAAACTTTAAACGTTAATTAATTGACTTAGAAGTCGGAATTCAATTCCGTCAAGTGCGTTGGGTTCCTTGAAATATTCTAAGACCGTAGAAACGAAAATGGGGGCTTTTGGAGCCCCGGAAGGCAATTAACCAAAACCGGGCAGATTCGCCATGTCGGGCGAATCTGGCCCTTACGGGTCCTTTATCGGCATTATCGAATAATTGGGAAGTTTGGGAGTGACCGACATTGTCGGGGTTACGTTTGGGCGTTAAGTATGTAAATTTTTGGTTATTCGTA
Organism: Erodium maritimum; assembly: GCA_963921825.1. Classification (NCBI taxonomy): domain Eukaryota; kingdom Viridiplantae; phylum Streptophyta; class Magnoliopsida; order Geraniales; family Geraniaceae; genus Erodium; species Erodium maritimum. Next base: position 62,106,834 of record OY997593.1, read on the forward strand.
CTAGTTTAAAAGTACTTTAAATTTGTGTTCTTTTAGATCGTGCTACGGACCGAGGCAAGGGGAAGCTCGGCGAGTGACTGAGTGTGCTTCGGGTGTTGTTGGAGCGCTTTTGGGATTGTATACGAGGTAGGGAAAAGTAGCCGGATCTCGGCCCTGATTAGGGAAAGTTAATAGTAGAATTGCATGTGACACCGGGGTGTCGTGGGTTGAGTAGATTTATTTAATTATTAGAAAAGCATGATACGGGATTGTAGCGTTCAAGAGAAAAGCATGTGACACTTAGTAGTGTCGTAGGAACAGAGAACTTAGCGATAATTGAATTACTGGAGGCATATGACCATGCCCGGAGGTTGTTTGTGAAACTAGTGATTTTAGGACCGTTGGAGGCATCGAGTATGCCGGAGGTTGTCGTGCGTTTTATTTAATTGTTGAGTTGGGTGGCCTTGAGAGCCTGTATTTAATTGTTGAGTTTGGGTGGCCTTGAGAGCCCGTATTTAATTGTTGAGTTTGGGTGGCCTTGAGAGCCCGTATTTAATTGTTGAGTCGGGGTGGCCATGAGAGCCGTGTATTTAATTTGGTGTCTTGAGTGGCAGTGAGTGCCCGTGGGGTTGTTGAACCCGAGTCTTGACTGTTGAGGTGTCTTGAGGGGCCTTGAGTGCCTGTGTGATTGAACTTGCCTGTGATTGTGATTGTGGTTACCTGGGGTGGTGAGTTCTAAAGGTCGACAGCCTGATCCGACTTAGTGTCGATGAATTGCGAGTTCTAAAGGTCGACAGCCTGATCCGACTTAGTGTCGATGAATTGCGAGTTCTAAAGGTCGACAGCCTGATCCGACTTAGTGTCGATGAATTGCGAGTTTTAAAGGTCGACAGCCTGATCCGACTTAGTGTCGATGAATTGCGAGTTCTAAAGGTCGACAGCCTGATCCGACTTAGTGTCGATGAATTGCGAGTTTTAAAGGTCGACAGCCTGATCCGACTTAGTGTCGAGGAATTGCGAGTTTGAAAGGTCGACAGCCTGATCCGACTTCGTGTCGAGGAATTGCGATAGGTCGAACCCTGACCTGATTGAGATTGGTTACTGAGCAGCTGGTGTGCGATCCTTTGTGATCTTGTTTGGTGTTGTGTCGTTTCGTTCGAGTCCTTGAGGAGGTCGTCGATAGTTGTATTGGGTCTACACTGTTTTTATCGAGTGTCGAGTCTGTTGAGGAAGGTGACGGGTTGTGGGTCAGTTGGGTACTTGAGTTGGGGACTGTAGTCCCGGTGTTGGGTTTGGTTTTAGTGTTACTGGCTTTTCTGCTAATTATGCCATAGTCAGTCTGTTATCCGTGGAGGTGAGCGAACGCTCACCCCTAGCTGCTTTTCCTACAGGTACTGATCACCGGACGGACTAGGTTAGCTCTTGAAGTTCATGGAGCTTGGAGCGGAGTCTGGTCTTTACTTTTGTTGAGTCTAGTGACGGATGTTGTACCTTGTCCACTTGTTGGGACGTTTTTGTATTGTAAATGCTATTATTTTGAGAAGTAAATGGAAATGTCAAAGCTTTTATTGAAAACAGGTTTCAAGTGTTCATGTTTTTAAAAGTTCGCGTCCCGAGTTCGGTTCGCTGAAATCGGGGCGTGACGGCTTGGTATCAGAGCTCGAGGTTTCAAACCTCGGACTGTCCGTCACTTAGGGGGGGAGAGTCGAGTCGGTGTAGACCCGTCATGTCTTGAGCCTTGTTTGTGTTTGTGCGTATGTTACAGTATTTTGTTGCTGGCATACTGATTGTGTGTGATTGCGTGAACTGTTTTTAACTATCGCGGGTCGACTCAGGAGCGCTCCTGTAGTCGAACGTGACGGTGTTGATGTCAAGTCGGTACAACGTGGTTCGGGGACGCCTGAACCGGGTTGTAACTACGTGATGTCAAGGAACGAAGTTTTAAAATGAAAGGGTGAAGGTTTTAAAATTGTTGGCCCTGTTGGCATGTCTTGAACTTGATTGGCCCTATGGGCGTAAGTTTGATTTTGGTTGGCCCGGTGGGCAAGGTTCGATTTTGATTGGCCCGGTGAACGGGGGTCGTCGTGTTGTGCGGGTTGGTTTGCCGCCGCTTGTTTGGTGCACGTCGGTGCGGTCTCGTTTACTAATGCTAGTATATTAAGTACGTTTAGCTTGAGCGGTGTAGCGCTTTAGTGATAAGCACATTAGTGTAAGCTTAAGCGGGTGGACGTTAGTGCTTTTGTACTGTCGTTTTTATTTAAGTTCGCAAACTGAACGTTTGCGTGTATCCGTGCAGAGGATATTGTTTATGGCTCACGGTAAGCGGGGACGACCATCAGGAACACGGGGCCAGGCACCCACGCGAGGCCGGCGGGGACGGTCAGCAGGGGCACCAGGGAGGGTGCCGACCGTCGAGCCCGCCGACTATGCGGAGGCACAGGGTACTCCTGTCGGAGAAGACAGGAGGAGTGATGCGGGGCCGTCTGCAGGCACCCCCAGTGTTCCGCCAGTCGCGGACCCTCCAGTGATGACTGCCCTGGATGAGCTTACCAGGACCGTTCAGAGTTTGGTGGCGATCATCGCCAGCCGAGAGTCGGCTTCGCCAGCACCAGAGGCAGCCGCAGTCCCGGTGAGGGCCGCGCAGACAGAGGATCTTACCTCCCGAGCGCTACTAGATTTCCTGAAGCTCGGGATACCTGTTTTTGTCGGGGAGCCGAATCCCGACCTGGCCGAGCGATGGATAGAGCAGGTCACACGAGACTTGGACACATCGGGTGTCGAGGATGGCCGTCGGAGAGTGTCCTTCGCGGCCCATCAGCTGAGAGACAGCGCCTACCACTGGTGGGGGCGGGTGAAGGACACGGTCGGATACGACTACAGCGTATTCCAGGAGGTATTCATGGCACAGTACTTCCCCAAGTCGGCTCGGCTGGAGCGACATCGGCAGTTCTTAGACCTGGAGCAAGGGGGGATGACGGTAGGAGAGTACGAGGCCAGGTTCACAGCCTTGGCCAGATTCGCGCCTGAGATGGTGACAAGCGAGACGAACCGTTGCCTGCGGTTCCAGGACGGACTGAGGCTGGGCATCCGGAACCAGGTTCTCGCCTTGAGGATACGGAAGTATACCGACCTCGTGGACACCGCAGCTACAGTAGAGCAGGGCGCCAGGGATGCAGTCAGGAGCCGTGAGGTCCGACCTCGGCCGATCAGTTGGGCAGGGCCGTCAGACTCACGAGACTCGCGGAGGCAGAGGACCGCGGGATCCTTCCGACCACCGCCTCATCAGAGTGGATCGAGACAGCAGGGGTCAGTGGCATCAGTGGGGCCAGTCGCCTCAGAGAGGAGGCCGTCATGCTATCACTGCGGGCAGCCAGACCACTTACAGCGAGACTGTCCGACGAGGGGAGGAACCGCGGCAGTACCAGCTACTAGCCGGACAGGCCAGGGCTCGGGGTCAAGGGCTGACGAGATCAGCTGTTACCGATGCGGCCGGGCCGGTCACACTATGGCATGGTGCCGAGAGCAGTTGGGGGAGACATCAGTGCAGCGACCGCAGCAGTCGCGGACTGTACAGTCGCCCAGAGGTCGCCCTCGATAGGGTCAGCAGCCGAGATCATCACGGCCGTCTACGAGCGCACCAATTCCGAGACAGCAGCAGAGTCACGGGTATCCAGCAGCCAGTGCGCAGGGTCAGAGGCAGCAGGCCTCGCAAGGGAGAGTATATGCAGTCACCGACTCCAGAGCCCCAGGACCTAGCACGTACCGTGAGACCATCCAGGGTACGTGTTTGTTGTATCATTTATGGGCTTTGTTCTTGTTTGATACCGGGGCATCGCACTCTTTTATTTCGTCGGGTTGTGCTGAGAGGTTGGGGTTGAGCTTAGAGCCGTTGAGTCCACCCCTATGCCTGGACACCCCAGTTGGGGGTGGTGCATCGTTGACTAGAGTATGTCGTGCCTGCGAGATTAGAGTCGCAGACTGTCCTTGCCCTGGTGATCTTCTCGTGTTGGGGATGACTACCTTTGATGTGATTTTGGGTATGGATTGGTTGTCGAGGTACCGAGCCAACATCGATTGCTACAGACGACGAGTGACAGTGACAGTGGGCGGTACGAAGGTGACGTGCGTGCTGGGGAGTAAGAGTGGGGTCCTCCTGTCGGCGTTGTCCGCAGAGGAGGAAGTACCGGTTGTGCAGAGCCGAGAGTTACCGAGAGTGGTATGCGAGTTCCCCGAGGTCTTTCCTGAGGAGTTGAGCGGGCTGCCACCGATTCGTGAGGTGGAGTTCGGGATTGACCTAGTGCCGGGAACGGCGGCGATATCGATGGCGCCTTACAGGTTTGCGCCGGCAGAGTTGACTGAGCTGAAGCGTCAACTGGAGGAGCTTCAGCAGAAGGGGTTTATCCGTCCGAGTGCATTGCCGTGGGGAGCACCAGCACTCTTCGTGAAGAAGAAGAGTGGAGAGCTACGGATGTGTATAGATTACCGGAAGCTGAACCGGGTTACGGTGAAGAACCGGTACCCGATACCGAGGATCGATGACTTGTTTGACCAGTTGAGAGGGGCGACTCACTTCTCGAAGATCGATCTGCGATCCGGTTATTATCAGTTGCGAGTCCGTGAGGGGGACGTCGCAAAGACTGCATTCCGGACACGCTATGGGCATTACGAGTTCCTGTTGATGCCATTCGGACTGACGAACGCGCCAGCAGCGTTCATGGACCTGATGAACAGCATCTTCCGGCCGTACCTGGATCAGTTTGTGGTGGTGTTCGTGGACGACATCCTAATATATTCGCAGAACGAGGCGGCGCATGAGGCACATCTGAGGGCTGTTCTGACCCTACTGCGCGAGCACCAGCTATATGCCAACCGGGAGAAGTGCGAGTTCTGGCTCTCTGAGGTGAGATTCCTCGGCCACATCGTATCCCGTGACGGTATCCTTGTCGATTCGTCGAAGATCGACGCGGTCTCGAAGTGGGCACGGCCCACGAGTGTTTTCGAGATCCGCAGCTTTCTGGGATTGGCAGGCTACTATAGGCGATTTGTCCAGGATTTTGCACGACTAGCCGCACCGATGACTCTGTTAACGCGCAGGGGTGTTGGGTTCGTGTGGACAGATGACTGTGAGCATGCGTTCGCGGAGTTGAAGACTCGACTGACTACAGCTCCAGTGTTAGTGGTGCCCGAACGAGGGTTTGGCTATGATGTTTACTGCGATGCATCCGGAGAGGGACTGGGTTGCGTGCTGATGCAGTCGGGCAGAGTTGTGGCTTATGGCTCCAGGCAGTTGAAGATACACGAGCGCAACTATCCTACCCACGACTTGGAGCTAGCAGCAGTCGTGTTTGCGCTAAAGAGCTGGCGATATTATCTGTACGGCGAGGGGTTTCAGGTGTTCTCGGATCACAAGAGCCTCAAGTACATATTTTCCCAGCGAGACCTGAACATGCGTCAGCGACGGTGGATGGAACTACTCGAGGAGTACGACTTCGAGCTACACTACCACCCAGGCAAGGCGAACGTTGTCGCCGACGCCTTGAGTAGGAAGTCGGCTCCGAGCCTCGCCAGCATATCTGTCCGAGAGTGGGACATGATGGGGGAGCTGAGCACATTCGGGCTTGAGCTAGAGGAGGTTACTGGCGGTGTTGCCATGTGCTCCCTAGTGGCTCAGCCCTCACTGCTTGCCCAAGTGTTGGAGGCGCAGAGGGAGGACGTCGAAGCATCAGAGATCCGCGAGAGAGTCGTCAGGGGTGACGAGGTGGTGGGTTGGCAGGACAGTACTGATTGGGGACTACGGTACCGCGGGGGGGCTGTTCGTACCAGTTAACTGTAGAGATGCCGTGTTACGAGAGGCACACCATTCGCGTCTCGCAGTGCATCCGGGGGGCACCAAGATGTACCGTGACCTCAGGAGGCACTACTGGTGGCGCGGCATGAGGAGAGCAGTCGCAGAGTTTGTGTCGAGATGCCTTGTCTGTCAGCAGGTGAAGGCAGAGCATCAGTGTCCCGCGGGATTGTTACAGCCACTACCGATTGCTCAGTGGAAGTGGGAGCACATTACGATGGATTTCGTGTGTGGACTACCGAGATCGCCCAAGGGAAACGACGCCGTTTGGGTGGTAGTCGACCGGTTGACCAAGTCGGCCCACTTTCTGGCTATGAGGATGACAGACCCGGTCGACAAGTTGAGCAGTCTGTATATCCAGGAGATAGTGCGCCTCCACGGGGTCCCGGTGTCGATAGCGTCTGACAGGGATCCCCGCTTCACGTCCAGGTTCTGGCCGAGTCTGCAGAAGGCACTGGGGACAGAGATCCTACTCAGCACAGCACATCATCCTCAGACAGACGGTCAGTCTGAGCGTACCATTCAGATCTTGGAGGACATGCTGCGAGCATGTGTGCTGGATTTCAGGGGATCTTGGGAGACCCACCTGCCATTGGCCGAGTTCTCCTACAACAATAGCTTCCAGGCCAGTATCGGGATGGCACCGTTCGAAGCGTTGTATGGTAGGCCGTGTCGGTCACCAGTATGCTGGGCAGAGGTGGGGGACAAGAGTCTGCTGGGGCCAGATCTTGTCAGAGAGACGACGGAGAAGGTCACATTGATCCGCGATCGGTTGAGGACCGCGCAGAGCCGGCAGAAGAGTTATGCAGACAGGCGACGTCGACCTCTTGAGTTTGCAGTCGGGGATCACGTGTTCCTGAAGGTGAGCCCGAGGAAGGGGCTGGTGCGGTTCAGGCGCAGCGGGGGAAAGTTGGCTCCGAGGTACATAGGCCCGTTCCAGATCTTAGACAGAGTGGGAGCCGTGGCTTATCGTCTGGCGTTGCCACCGCAGCTTGGGAGAGTACATAACGTCTTCCACGTATCCCAGTTGCGGCAGTACAACGCAGACCCATCCCACGTCATCGAGTGGACTGATATCGAGGTGGCTGATGATGTCTCCTATGAGGAGCAGCCGATTCAGATCATGGACACACGGCAGCAGATTCTGCGGGGAGGCAAGATTATCCGCTTGGTCCGAGTGCAGTGGAAACATCACGGAGCTGAGTCGACGTGGGAACGCGAGGACGAGGTTCGCGCGAAGTATCCCGGCCTGTTCGACTCCCGAGGTACGTCTGTTTTAAATTTCGCGGACGAAATTCCTTTAAGGGGGGTAGACTGTAATAACCACTTCTGGTCAACGTCAGTCAAACCTGCGAAAAACAGGAAAATTTAAAAATTTTAAGACAGACACTTAACTTAACTTAAATTGACCCCGAGGGTCATGCCGGACTTAAGTTGACCCCGTTATCGACTAAAATGAGTTACGGGGGACTCAGGGCAACTTCCTGGTCATTTTGGGAAAGATTGATTTTTCGCTGGAAAAGTCACCCGAGCGACGTTTTGGTCCATTCGAGGACCGTTTTGGACCCGAAAAGCTTAGCCGTCGTCGTAGCGGTCTTAGTTGGGCCGTTTCCTTGAAACCCGTCCAGTTTAAAAAAATTTTGGGAAAAGTGCCCGTTCGGGGCCCGAAACGTCCGTTTTTCGCGAATCTGATTGGAAAATATCAAATAGATATTTTCCAAAAGGTATGGGACCCACCTTGACACTTGTCAAGTATATGGTGGTGTATTTTTTGGAGGGAAAAGGTGTGGCTGGAGAGGGTTGGCCGAGTATGGGGTATTAAGGGAGAGAAAGTTAGTTTTGTTGTTAGTTTAATTAAATTAGAAATTAGAAGAGAGGTTTTAGAGAGAGAAGGAGAAGGAGAAGGAGAAGAAGAGAGAAGAAGGGAGGTTGAGCTAGGGTTTGTGATCGAGCCCTTGGATCGAGTCAAAGCAAAGAGCAATCCCGTTCCCCTCGTTCTCCTCTACGGTAATACCCGAACCGATTCTCGTTTTGATTATTTTCAAGAGCTAAGGTTTGGTTATAAACTAAGGCTTAGGGTTGTGTAGAGTGTGGGGAGGTGTTGGAGACGTTTTAGAGGTGTTTGGGGGTTTAATTTTACGTTTTCCGGTGACCGGAGGCTCGGGAGGAGCTCCGGCCACCGTGGGTGGTGGCCGGCCGGCCATGTGGTGGCTGGCCGGAGGTGGAAGCAGCCACCACTTGGTGGCCGAGCCCCTCCCTCAAACCCTAGGGTCTCGGCCAAGCCTCTTGGGTGGGGCCCACGTGCTCGGTTGCTCGGGTTTTAATGTTCGGGTGGTTTAAAACGTCCCCCGGACCACTTTTTCCTAATCGAATCGAAATTTGGAATTAATTTGGAGAAGTTGTAATTAACGGGTTTTGGGAAACTTTAAACGTTAATTAATTGACTTAGAAGTCGGAATTCAATTCCGTCAAGTGCGTTGGGTTCCTTGAAATATTCTAAGACCGTAGAAACGAAAATGGGGGCTTTTGGAGCCCCGGAAGGCAATTAACCAAAACCGGGCAGATTCGCCATGTCGGGCGAATCTGGCCCTTACGGGTCCTTTATCGGCATTATCGAATAATTGGGAAGTTTGGGAGTGACCGACATTGTCGGGGTTACGTTTGGGCGTTAAGTATGTAAATTTTTGGTTATTCGTACTAGTTTAAAAGTACTTTAAATTTGTGTTCTTTTAGATCGTGCTACGGACCGAGGCAAGGGGAAGCTCGGCGAGTGACTGAGTGTGCTTCGGGTGTTGTTGGAGCGCTTTTGGGATTGTATACGAGGTAGGGAAAAGTAGCCGGATCTCGGCCCTGATTAGGGAAAGTTAATAGTAGAATTGCATGTGACACCGGGGTGTCGTGGGTTGAGTAGATTTATTTAATTATTAGAAAAGCATGATACGGGATTGTAGCGTTCAAGAGAAAAGCATGTGACACTTAGTAGTGTCGTAGGAACAGAGAACTTAGCGATAATTGAATTACTGGAGGCATATGACCATGCCCGGAGGTTGTTTGTGAAACTAGTGATTTTAGGACCGTTGGAGGCATCGAGTATGCCGGAGGTTGTCGTGCGTTTATTTAATTGTTGAGTTGGGTGGCCTTGAGAGCCTGTATTTAATTGTTGAGTTTGGGTGGCCTTGAGAGCCCGTATTTAATTGTTGAGTTTGGGTGGCCTTGAGAGCCCGTATTTAATTGTTGAGTCGGGGTGGCCATGAGAGTCGTGTATTTAATTTGGTGTCTTGAGTGGCAGTGAGTGCCCGTGGGGTTGTTGAACCCGAGTCTTGACTGTTGAGGTGTCTTGAGGGGCCTTGAGTGCCTGTGTGATTGAACTTGCCTGTGATTGTGATTGTGGTTACCTTGGGTGGTGAGTTCTAAAGGTCGACAGCCTGATCCGACTTAGTGTCGATGAATTGCGAGTTCTAAAGGTCGACAGCCTGATCCGACTTAGTGTCGATGAATTGCGAGTTCTAAAGGTCGACAGCCTGATCCGACTTAGTGTCGATGAATTGCGAGTTTTAAAGGTCGACAGCCTGATCCGACTTAGTGTCGATGAATTGCGAGTTCTAAAGGTCGACAGCCTGATCCGACTTAGTGTCGATGAATTGCGAGTTTTAAAGGTCGACAGCCTGATCCGACTTAGTGTCGAGGAATTGCGAGTTTGAAAGGTCGACAGCCTGATCCGACTTCGTGTCGAGGAATTGCGATAGGTCGAACCCTGACCTGATTGAGATTGGTTACTGAGCAGCTGGTGTGCGATCCTTTGTGATCTTGTTTGGTGTTGTGTCGTTTCGTTCGAGTCCTTGAGGAGGTCGTCGATAGTTGTATTGGGTCTACACTGTTTTTATCGAGTGTCGAGTCTGTTGAGGAAGGTGACGGGTTGTGGGTCAGTTGGGTACTTGAGTTGGGGACTGTAGTCCCGGTGTTGGGTTTGGTTTTAGTGTTACTGGCTTTTTCTGCTAATTATGCCATAGTCAGTCTGTTATCCGTGGAGGTGAGCGAACGCTCACCCCTAGCTGCTTTTCCTACAGGTACTGATCACCGGACGGACTAGGTTAGCTCTTGAAGTTCATGGAGCTTGGAGCGGAGTCTGGTCTTTACTTTTGTTGAGTCTAGTGATGGATGTTGTACCTTGTCCACTTGTTGGGACGTTTTTGTATTGTAAATGCTATTATTTTGAGAAGTAAATGGAAATGTCAAAGCTTTTATTGAAAACAGGTTTCAAGTGTTCATGTTTTTAAAAGTTCGCGTCCCGAGTTCGGTTCGCTGAAATCGGGGCGTGACACTCAAGGTCAAATTCTGTGGAAATGTATGAAGCATCAATGGAAGAATTGAAAGGTCTGGATGAGAAGGCATTCCTTTGATTGAGTGAAAGACCACCCATGAATTGGTGTAAGGCTTTTTTCAAGTCCGATTCCAAGTGTGGGGCACAAACCAACAACATATGCGAGTCATTCAATTCGTGGATTGGGAAAGGGAGGGATCTCTCAATATTGACTTTCCTTGAGTTCTACCGCAAGAAACTCATGAATTGGTTCAACAAGAAAGGTAATTTAGTACGAAGGTCAGACTCTACTTTGTGCTCACGCATAAAAGACAGACTGGATGTGGTAATCGCTAAGGCGAGGAAATACAAGGTTGACAGAAGTTCGTTGGTGTTATTTGAGGTTCAGATGTACATTGACACCTATGCAGTCAACATTGAGGACAAGACTTACACCTGCTTGGAAAGGAAGCTCACAGGCGTACCATGTTTACATGGATGCGCCGCGTTGATGAAAGCGAAGAAACATGTGTACAAGTATGTGGATCCTTACTATCACACTTCCACCTACAGTAACATTTATGCGGGCCAGATCTTCTCGGTTGTTGGGATGGAAACATGTAAGGACCTCAAGCTCGAAGGTAAATTGTTTCCTCCAGTTGTTCGTAAACAACCTGGAAGACCTAGGAAAAATAGGCACAAGAATGTGATGGAGAGGAAAGGTCATGGTAAAGGTGGTCGAACAACTTGGATAAATGAGGAGACCGAAGAGACCGAGGATAATGTTAATCAATCTGGTCGATCTAGGAAAAACATTGTACTTCGGTGTGGCAGATGTCGGGGTGTCGGTCACAATGTCAGGAGCTGCACGACAAAGGATTATGGCGTGACACTACCAAGGAATAAGGCAAAGACTAGAGAAGCATATCGTGTAGGTTGTAGAGAAGAATATGAACTGTCTGCAGTGCTTGAGAAGAAACGGGCAGCAATTATAAGAAGAAAAGAGAAGGCTCAAATGTACAATAGAAAGAGGAGAGAAGCTGCAACAACCAGTGTTGGTGGAGGAACTGTTGGAGAAGGAGATGTATTGCCTGAAGAGGATTTTTTGGAAGAATATGATGTATTGCCTGGTGGAGGCACTGGTGGAGCAACAACCAGTGTTGGTTTGGATGATTTTGCAGATGATGGGGCTGAGGCCATGTAGGCGATGAGCCAACTCCACCACCAGCTCCTACACCTCCTACCCCAAATGTCCCTAAACCCAAAACTGCCCCTAAGCCGTCCACAAAACCCAAAACTGCCCCTAAGCCTTCCACAAAACCCAAAACTGCCCTACGCCTTCCACAAAACCCAAAACTGCCCCTAAGCCTTCCACAAAACCAAAACCTGCCCCTAAGCCTTCCCCAAATCCTAAAACTGCCCCTAAACCTTCTACTGAACCTATTCCGAAACTTGTGGTTACCACAAAGGACAGCACAAAGAAGGTGAGCTGCATTGTGGGTATTGAAGCAAAGGAGCCTACACCCATGACCAGCAGCAAGTCAATTTCAGCAGAAGACTGGAAGAATTCAAAGGTTAGTTATATTTAATTTCTGTAAAACTAATTTTTGTAAAACTAATTTTTGTAAAACTAATTTGAAGAATTAAAAGGTTAGTTATATTGAAAATGCATCTGAAATGTAGACCTTATGGAATTTTGAGGTACCCTACGAGTCTTATTTGCAGTGTTGAGGTGCTCAACAGGGATTATTAGTTATAATTCCTCATACCACTGTTAACGAAATCTGTTGGATCGTTATAGATGGTCTGATTTTTTCTCTCATTCTATCTGGGCTTGAAACACATCCACCACAAAACCACCGTCTCACATAGTGAAACACCCTAAGGTAGCTAAATAATCAGTTGCCCAAAATTTGATTCATCATGAAGTATGTTGAAAATATCTTCCTAAATCAGACATGTCAATATAAATGATTTGTTTCTGTTTTACTTTGTTAATTAAGGCATGGATTAGCAGTAGATTCTCTCCACAACTTACTTATGACAACTTAAGTTGTGGATTTTTACTGGTTTGAATTTTCCTATGTGTTCATTCTAATGAGAAACTCGAAGGATGCAGAACTGAAAATTGAAATGACATGTTCCTGTTTGTTTCTGTTGTACTTTGTTAAAGTGAAAACTAAACTGGAAACTGAAAATTGATTAACATATACTGAAATTACTTACATGTTTTATCTGTAGGATGCAGAAGGATTCAACAAGTGGCTTGAGGCAACGAAACTGAAGCTGATGAAGCCATCTCATGGAAAAGGGGAACTGGGTGATGGCGTCGGAAGTTCAAGCAAACCCTCTCAGAAGAAATATGGCAGCTCCCAACCTTAGCTCTTAGGTCTTTGTTGGTGGCCATTTAATATGTGGTTGTTGGGTGAAGAGGCCATAATGGCTTTTTACTATTCACATTTTTTGTTGTCTTGTATGTTGTGGCAGACATTACCATGTGCTTGACTAGTACCCTTTTGCAACACCCTATGGGAATCGTATTCCCTCCCTTCTAGGACACATTACAGGAGCTTTTTGTAAGTACTTTGGATGGGAGGAGCTTTGAATGGCCAACTCTTTGCTTTTTCGAAACTTGACATGTGATGAAAATATTTACATTCCAATCCTTGCAAATTTTGTGTTTATAATTGCTGCCTATTGCTTGGGTCATTAAATATGACCCTATAAAAACCCTTGGCCATCACCATTGAGGACCACACCTCATAATGGATAAAAAATCAGCATCAGATGTTGAAGCTTGGGCCAAGTACGAAGAATAGGAACGAATAGGTGGGTACTTCACACCACAGTCCTCGTCTGAGATAAGTGATCAGTGGAACAAAGCTTGGTCCTATCCCACTCCTCCACCCGAGGCATACGGCTCTCCATCCGAGCAGTGGATACCTCCATCACAAGATGAACCTCCGTCACAAGATGAAGTTCAAAGTCATCCTCCCCAAGAAGTACCTCCTGCTCAAGATGAAGTTCAAAGCCACCCTGCTCAAGATGTAACTCCATCACAAGATGATGTTCAAAGCCACCCTTCCCAGCAACTACCTTCACCGAAAAATTCCCCTCCTACCTCTGAATACGAGGCTGATGTTGACGATAGTGAAGACGATAATGATTTCTGGTCCTCTGCAGGTAGTCAAACGGCATCTCCTAGTTTATTTAGAAAACCGTCTAAATAACTTATGTTGTTGTTTCGGGTTCTCTAAAAATAAAATTGACATGCTTATCATTTGGTGTTATACACGTTTCATCTCATGCTATTAAGGATTACCATGAACTACACAATACAAAAAACAAATATGTCCAGCATTAACACCAAGAAACATAATATTGCATAAGAAACTTAATATTGCAGTCACACCAACAAACATAATATTGCTTCAGAAACATAATATTGCATTAACACCAAGAAACATACATTGCTTAGGTCATTACAAGGATTCACCAACCAAATATTCAACACACATTGCTTAGGTCATTACAAGGATTCACCATAACTACTTACCTACCTACATAAGCAAAATAATATTGCAGTAACACTAAGAACCAACTTGCACACATTGATTCATTGCGTCTCTTTCAATTCATGACTTCCATCACTAACTAAGAACCATAAAAATGCACTAAAAAGGACCCCATAAACAAATTAAAGCAGCTGCTTTGATGAACACTTAGCGCTTGGTAGACTATTGTTTTTTTTCCTCCCTTACAGCTTCTTCTAATCTCGCAATCCTTTCATGTAGCTCAGGTAGTACTTCATCGTCATCAACCCACTGGAAAAAATTACAACTCTGTTGCCTCTGCACCCATGTATTAACATCATCAACCAGTTTTACATCGTCATTCACATCTATTAACATCATCAAACAGTTTTACAAATATATCTTTCACTTACATTGTAGTATTTCCCGCATCCATAAAATTTTCTCCCAGGATTATTTACCGAGTACGATGTCATGATAGGTGATGGAACTCCACAATAGCACAAGACTATCTTCTGCCTTCCAAATTGAACATCCTTAAACACAAAACAAAAAAATAATCACATTTTAACAATACACTAAAAATTCTTAAAACAAAAAAAAATCACATTTAAACAAAATTCTTAGCCTCAATTTCACATTTTAGTGTTACTGCAATATTAGGGTTCTTATGTATCGGGTTGGGGGTAATTTTAGATTTTCGTAGCCTCAATTTCACATTTTAGAAACCCTAAATATTTTGGGTTTCTCCATTTCTAAAATGTTCTTCTCAAATCGTTTGAGACATTCGACCTACAATCGACTTCTACAAGCTACTCGATTGCCTCTAAAATGTTCTTCTCAGATTTAAAAACAAGGGGATAAACACTTACCATTGCAGCTACTCACTTCTTCTTCGTTGATTTTGGCTCCTCTCCGCGTCTACAAGCTCTACTCTGTGTCCACCTCCTTCAGTGTCCTCGCTTCCTCTCTTGTGGCTGTCTCGCTTCCTCTCTTCTCTGCGTGCAACTCAGTCGGTTTTTGGCTTCTCCAGTCGTCTTTTTCTTCTCAAATAGGGCTTATTTAACAACTACATCTACCGTTCCAACACACAAAGGCAGGGGCAGTTTGGCCTTTTTCAAAAATGTTTCCACCCACGTGCACAACACCTGTTTTTTCTCTAACGGATTCTGTCAACATTGACAGATTTCGTTGGTCTTGTACACTTTTCGTTAGTCTACCGTTACATTCTGGAAAAAAATCAACTAACACGTTAGTTTGTGATATTGAAAGTCAAATAACCGTTTTTTAGCGGAGTTTCCCCTTTGTTTTTCATGTCTTTTTGGCTGACAGGGATTTTATTTTTATAAAGAAAAGACACAATTTTTTTATTGAAAGTATAATCAAATCAGAATAAACAAATTGATTTATTCTGATTTGATTTGATAATAGCAATTAATTAATATATTATTAAATATTTATTTTCTTTTAGGAACCTTGTAATCTCCTATATAAAGGAGTATAGACTATCTAATAAAATCATTTAAAGTATTTCGAATACACTTTTTACATGGTATCAGAGCCCGGTTCGGCCCACGGCCCATTTGTCACCTCCACCATGTGGTCTCCGGTTCATATGCAGATGTCCAGTCTTGCTACGGCCCACGTGTAGATGTCCAGTCCTACACGTGAGGGGGAGTGTTGAAGTATAAACCCACATCGGGAAAATATAAGGATAAAATGCTACTTATAAAGGGTAGGGCCACACCCAACTAACAAGGTTGACCTTTTAGTTGTGGAAGCCCGACCCGATATAAGTAGCCCGTTTTAAACAAAATTTACATGGTATCAGAGCTATCGGTGTATATCTTTGACAAGTTCTTGTGAATTTGTAGCTTTGCCCACTTGTTAGCTTATGGTTCTAACAAATGGGCAGGGCGCTTAAATGACATACTTAGTCCTATTTGTTTTTGTACTTTCGTTATTTTATTTCGCTTCTGCATCCCACATATATTCACGAGTATCGTGATATGCTCTCTATGTCGTTCAACCTTCAGCCTCAGGATGAGAAGTTTTTTGCACTGTCTCCACGAGACTAGATGTCGTTTGCACCGTCAGGCACAAGACGGGATGTTTTGCACCGTCTCCACGAGACAAGATGCCGTTTGCACCATTGGCCACAAGACGAGATGTTTTTTTTGCACCGTCTCCACGAGACGCGATGCCGTTTGCACTGTCAGCCATGAAAGAAGATGTTGTTTGCATCGTCGGTCCCGAGACGAGTAGCTGTTAGAACCGTCGGTCCCGAGACGAGTAGTCGTTTACAACCTTTACTCCAAGAAGAGTAGCGGTTTACACCATCCAAATGCTTTGAACGTGATCGTTTTAATATCACCTTTTCAATTTGGGTATTATGAATCTTCATGCTCCAACTTGAGGGAGAGTATTGAAGGTATAATCAAATCAGAATAAACAAATTGATTTATTTCGATTTGATTTGATAATAGTAATTAATTAATATATTCTTTAATATTTATTTCCTTTTAGGAACCTTGTAATCTCCTATATAAAGGAGTATAGACTATCTAATAAAATCATTCAAAGCATTTCGAATACACTTTTTACATATTTTATGTGAAGTACGATGCAAGGTTTAGAATGGTTTTATATCCTCACCATTATGCAATGATTTGGTTTCTCGAACAGTCGGACCAATGGCAAGTCCATATCTCGAATTATATGATACCGGGCGGGAGGAGCCACCGACGATCTTGCCGATCAAAGAAATCCGACAAGAAGATCCTTTGTCTCCTACCTTTTCCTCTTTTGTACGTAAGACCTCTTTAGACTCATCTCAGACGATGGATCGGGGGGGTCTATTATCGTCTATATTTTCTTTGTAGACGAATTTTACATTTTTTTTGTGGAGTAGAAGCAACTCAAGTCTGTATCATCCTCTAAGTCTCTTGGGTGAACTTCTTAACACCAAAAACTGGCCTCCTATATTTTTTCCTGGTTTGCTTAGGTGACTACGAAAGCTAGTGAGGATCTTTTTAACAACATTACGATCTGGTTATGGGAGCTATGGAAGGCATAAAACGACAAGGTATAAGAAGGGATTACCCCTCATCCCCAATTAAGGTAACATCAGCCGCCTCAACAAACCTAGTCAACTAAAAGGAGTTGTGTCCCTCCCCTATTTCTCTCTGCCTCCATAGTTACCTGCGTGAGCTACCACATGGTCACCTCCGTCATTAGGCTTCACTGTCGTAATCGTAATTAGAGCCCTGTTCACCAACACGAAGTAGTCCCCACGGGACTTCATCTATAGAATAGTATCAGGCTAGGTTCTCAAGGCTATAAACGGGGTCATCCTGGCCCTTTGATCCAAGGTTATAATCGAAGACCACGACATCGCGACAACGCTTTCCTTTTTCAAGAACTATTCATTAATTTTATCAATTTTTATTAGTATTTATTTTTTTAAATAGGAATTAAACAAATTCAGCAAAATATCAATTAATTATCCAGTCAACATCCACTCAGCATCTCTACAAATCATGATTCTCATACATGATCCTCACACTGTGGTTCATAGCTCAATTTAAGGGGTGTGCATCACAATTCATCTCAGTCACCACATGATCCTCACATCATGATCCCCATATGTAATCTTTTCCACATGCTCTAACAGTCACCCTCTAAATATGCTCGGTCTTAGCAAGATATCACTTTTGGGCCAAATCCATGAGTCCATACCCACTAGGCCCACCAAAGAGTAGGAATCCGAACACGTATTTCAACAAGTATCTATTGGGACAAAGCCCAATTTTTGCATGTGGAGATGCTAAACGGGGATAATGCACCTGTAAGTGACGTGGGACAAGTAGTTATTGATCCTTTGTGGAAATTTGATCGTGTGCTTGTTCCTCGTTTCCGGTTTAATTTGCTCTCCGTCAGTCAAATAATGCCTGACTTAAATTGCGCATTAATTTTTTACTCGAGATGTTGTGTAATTCAGGATTTACACTCGAGGGAGCTGATTGGAGCCGGTAGGGTGCAGAATGGCCTCTATTATTGGGAATCAACGGTGATAGAACGTTATTGACTAATGGCAACAATACTTATCAATTGTGGCATCGACGTTTAGGACACATATCGGCTTCTAGATTATCCTTAATTCCAAACTTGTCTCTGAGCTATGCTAAACATAATTTGGGGGTATGTGACGCTTGTTGAAGGCCTAAATAGACTCTATTGGCATTCCTGGTACACACAAACAAAACCACTCGCCCTTTGCAATTAATCCATTATGATATTTGGGGTTCACACAACACTTTTTCACTCTCGAGGGCCATTAAATTTTATCTATTATTGATGAATATAGAAGGACCACATCGGTGTACTTGATGAAGCATAATTCAGAGGTGAAAACACAATCTTTTCCACACACAAAATCGTTAATGTGTTAGTTTGATGTTTAGGTTAGATGTCTTCGCACTGATGGAGGAAAGGAATTCAAATACCATGAACTAGTAGCCTATTATTACAATATCGGCATAGAATTTCAAACCAACTGTGTTGTTACTCCTTAACAAAATGGTGTCGTAGAGAGGAAACATAGACATCTCCTTAAAGTTGCACGAGTGTTGCATTTTCAAGCCCGTCTTCCACTATAATCTTGGGAAGAGTGTGCACTTACAACAACCTAGTTTGGAGTTATTGAGAACAATACACCTTTTGAAATACTTTATGGGAAGAAACATAGCTATGACCATCTCTGAATTTTTTGTTGTCTTTTCTATGTTCACTAACAGACGCGTGATTAGTTTTCCTTGAGATCGCGTCACGGCTTGTTCATAGGATACCCAAAAGGCCAAAGAGGTTACCACATTTATGAACTTGAAACCCGAACAGTTTTTGTAGCACGAGATGTGCAGTTTTCGGAGAACTTTTTCCCTGATGACCGTTGTACGGACATAGAGCTGATACTTGATGATCCACCTTTGGCACCCCTTGACACCAAAAATTTTCATGACTTTCATACCCTGTCAGGTGTATCATCTTCATCACCCCCCACTTCTAGTTGAAGATGTTACTTGTACGATTGAGGAAGGACCATCTCTTCCCGCAAAATGTACACGCAAGCCATCCACACGTTTAAGTAGATATGACTGCACTCTCCCGCATTCTATCTTGCCACCTGGTGTCACGCCCCAATTTCAGTAAACCGAACTCAGGACGCGAACGTTTAAAACAATAAAACATTTTGAAACCTTTTACATAAATCACTTTAAAATCACCGTTTGTTCATCAAAAATAATCATTTACAACTTAAAATTACGTCCCAACAAGTGGACAAAATGAAAGGTATACGTCGCTAGACTCAAAAATAAACCCAGAATCCCGCTCCTAGCTCTTCAAGCTTCGGAAGCTCACCTAGTCCAACCTGCGACCGGTACCTGTAGGAAAAGCAGCTAGGGGTGAGCGTTCGCTCACCACCACGGATAACAGACTGACTGCGGCATACTTAGCAGACAATGCCGGTAACACCAACAACCAACTCAACACCGGGGATCACTATCCCCAAACTCAAGTAACCCGACTGACACACACACATATACTTTCCTCAACCGACTCAACACTCGGACTCGTAATGTAGACCCGACACAACGATCGACGACATCCTTCAAAGACACGACAGACCACCACGCAACACCCAAGATCACAATGGATCGCACACCAAACAAGATCACAAAGGATCGCACTCTAACTGCTCAGTAACCTCTCTCACTCACGCGCTTTGCCAGTCCCTGTCAGGCCAGGCGGTCGACCTATCTCAGTAACCTCTCTCACTCACGCGTTTTGCCAGTCCCGGTCAGGCCAGGCGGTCGACCTGTCTTAGTAACCTCTCCCACTCACGCGCTTCCCCGACACAAAGTCGGGCCAGGCGGTCGACCTGTCTCAGTAACCTCTCTCACTCAGGTAACCACAATCACAATCACAAGCAAGTTCAACAAACAGCAACAACACAGGTTCAACACTCCACAGGCACTCATGGCCACCCAAGACACACCGACCATAACTCACGGGCTCAACAACCCCACGGCACTCACGGCCACCCAAGACACACCAACAGTAACTCACGGGCTCAACAACCCCACGGGAACTCATGGCCACCCAAGACACACCGACAATAACTCACAGGCTCAACAACCCCCCGGGCACTCATGGCCACCCAAGACACCAACAGTAAAACACGGGCTCTCATGGCCACCCAAGACACAACAGTAATACGGGCTCTCATGGCCACCCAAGACACAACAGTAATATGGGCTCTCATGGCCACCCAAGACACAACAGTAACACGGGCTCTCATGGCCACCCAAGACACAACTACACAATCAACCTCCGGGCATAACCAATGCCTCCAGCAGTTCTAATATCAACAAGTTCACAATCAACCTCCGGGCATGGTCATATGCCTCCGGTAATTCTAATATCGATAAGTTCACTGCTCCTACGACACTACTAAGTGTCACATGCATTTCCAATCTTCGATAACCTACTTAACCCACGACACCCAAGTGTCACATGCATTTCTAATACTCGATAACCTACTTAACCCACGACACCCAAGTGTCACATGCATTTCTACTGTTAACTTTCCCTAGTCAGGGCCGAGATCCGGCTACTTTTCCCTACCTCTTGAAGCGTGTCAAACCCGATACTCTTACTCCGGCGAAGCTCCATAATTCCCGCTTAGCCTCCTATTTCCACGGTAGGCGACACGGTCTACAATCATTACAATTAACACACTTTTTAAGTAAGCAGGCGAAACCCGAATTTAAAGAATTAAACGCCCAAACGCAACCCCGGAAATGTCGATCACTCCCAAACTTCCCAATTACTCGACATTGTCAATAATGGACTCGAAAAGCCCGATTCGCCCGACATGGCGAATCTGCCCGGGTTTGGAAAACGTCCTTCCGGGGCTCCGAAAATTCCCGTTTTTGTTTCTACGGTCTTAGAATAATTCAAGGGTTCCTACGCACTCGACGGAATCAATTTCCGACTTCCGAGTCATTTAATTTGCGTTTAAAGTTTCTAAACCCGTTAATTACAACTTTCACAATTTAATTCCAAATTTCGATCCGGGTGTGGATTAACTACTTAGGGATCGTCCTAAACCACCCGAACACGAAAACCCGATACTCGGGCATGTGAGCCCCACCCGGCCACAATTAGGAAAATTTCCTTTTCGCCCCAAAACGTTCCTAACGAACCCCAAACCTCAACCATTCATCTTTAAACCAATCTTAAACAAAACCCAACCTTAATCAAACCGTTTAAACTCAAACCTTAAAATTCAAACGTTCCAAAATGAAAATCGGTTAGGTTCTCACCGTAGGGAATGTCGATGTGAGCTCGATTCTTTTATCGTTGAGACGATCCACCGGTTTGATCGTCGCGAATCACCAAAACCTCCAACTTCTTCTTCTCTTTTCTCTCCTTCTTCTAACCCCCTTTCTCTCTCTAAAACCTATTCTTTTTCTCTTTTTTTGTAAGTGGCCGAGACCTCATATTGCTCTTCCTTTTGTTTGGTTTTAAAAATAACAACTAACACTTATTTACAAAACTAACCCCATGTAGTCTTGTCTTGTTTTGTCCAATAAACCTAACACCACCACATTGGTGACATGTGGCAAGTGGGTCCCATCCTTTTTTGGAAAATATCTTCCAGATATTTTCCACTCAGATTCGCGAAATTCGGACGTTTCGGGCCCCGAACGGGCACTTTTTTCAAGAAATTACGAAACTTCACGGGCTACAAGGAAACGGCTCAACTAAGACTGATGCGACGACGGCTAAGCTTTTTGGATCCAAAACAATCCTCGAATGGACCAAAACGTCGCTCAGTTGACTTTTCCAGCGAAAAGTCAACATTTCCCAAATTGGTCAGAAAGTTGCCCTGAGTCCCCCGGAACTCACTTTGGTCGATATCGGGGTCAATTTAAGTCTGGTATGACCCTCGGGGTCAATTTTAGGTTCAATTAAGTGCCTGTCCAAAAATTTTAAATTTTCCTGTTTTTCGTAGGTTTGACTGGCGTTGACCGGGAGTGGTTATTACACCTGGTTCCGCATCGCACCAACCTGTTCCTTCGGTAAACTCGACGATACATCCTCTTCCTCAACATATTTCTTTCGATAAACTATCACCAACTCACTCTGCTTTTCTAGCAGTCATCTTCTTTGTGGATGAGCCACGTACCTCTCAGCGGACAATCAAACATGAGCACGGATGAGATGCTATGGCACAAAAAGTTGCAGCCCTTAAAGGGAATCATACTTGAACCCTGACGTAGATTCTCCTAAAAAAATGTGTCATTGTTCTTAAATAGGTGTGCAAAGTAAAATATCGTCCGGATAGAAGCATTGATTAGAGATTAATCAAGTTTGTATTATTCTACTTTTTGAAATTTCTTAACAAATATGTTACTATATGTATGAACAAAATATGAATTTTATTATGAAAAAATAGTAACAAACATTTAAAAATATATATTTGTTACATACTTATCTTTAAGTTCAAATAAACAACATTAATATCCTTATATAAAATATAAAATATAAAACTAGTAATAAAAAATTTAAAATTAATTTGATATTTTATTAAAAAGATAAATAAATAAATATATATATATATATATATATATATATATATATCAATATACAAGTAAACAACATTAACATCTACAATTATTTAATATCGAAGTATATATCATCTATGATTATTAATTTTATAAATAAAAATTACATATATTTTAATAATAATAATAATAATAATGCTAATAATAATAATAATAATAGGAAATATATACAATGATTGATAACAAATATTTAAGATAAAACCATAAAAATCGGATAAGTGTTGTAAAAATCCTCGCCTCCTAGACCCGTCCGACTTGTTAAAATCGGGTCGGTGTTCTAAAAATTCCAGGCTTGGCTCCGATTAATACTCGCCTAGTCCCGACTTTTAGAAAAATGCAACTGACTATATCATGCTCCTTAGTTTGCCTCCAATTGTTTGACGATCTAAGAAACAGGCGGTGGCATCTTATTCATTGGCGGAAGCCGAATATAGAGCCATGACAGCCGCTAGTCGAGAGATATTCTAGTTACAACAACTTCTCACTGATTTACAGATCACCGAAAGTGCGACAGCTCCACTTTTTTGTGATAACCACGCGGATATACACATTGATTTCAATCCGGTCTTCCATGAACGAAAGAAACACAAAGAAATTGATTGCCACTTTGTTCGCCAACAACTTCGGGATAGAATGCTTCGACCTCAACCGATTCTCGACCAACACCAACTCACATACATCTTCACAAAAGGCTTGGGACGAGACTGCTTTCATAATCTTCTTCGCAAGTTGGGCATTTCTAACATTCATGATCCAGGGGAAGTATTGAGCGTAGTTTTGGATATGATCAATCTAGATCCTCATCACAAGATCACTGGTCAATCATATATTCATTTCCTTATTTGTAGATAGTGTAATTACTACCATATCTTTGTTTCCTTTCTCGTCGTAAGTAACTCTATTATAAATGCGGGATTAGTTCGATCAATAATATATAAGTCTGGATACAATATCCTAGATCAGAGCCATACACTAGTCTGTATTTAGAGGAGCGGTGGCGGCGAGGAGGGAGGAAGATCGGGCAGAGACCACGGCGTCTCTTAGCGTCGCCGCCCTCCATGTTCGGCTCGAGCTCTAGGCCCGATCTGCAAATCCGACGTCGGAAAAGCTTGTCCCAATCATCAGAGCACTGAGCTTCAAATATGCATAACCCATACGAAGACCTTATTTTCTTAGCCTCTTGTTTTCTGAGATGCTCCTCTTCTTTGTGGGTTTCGATAACCGGAAGCCAAGAACGAGAAAGGGTCGGCTTGAGCTTTTATATTCAACATATGTGGTAGAAGAAGAAATTATCCCGTATACTCAAGTTATCCGTCCAAAATTAGATAGAAAAGTAATGAGTGCTAAATTGATAATAAAAAAAATTAAGATATTAATATGATAATAAATGTTTTCTAAAGTAGCTACTAGCTAGTGATAATTTCCTTCTTTTAAAAATAGTAAAATTTGAACGTGTTCCAATCCAACTTGAGCTGAAAAAACTTAAATACAACCTTAAAGTAACCATTGAAAGCAATGATCAAATATAATTTTGTATTCTAACTCCCCACCTTACATAAGCTACCAAAGAGAATATCAAAGTGGACCCCGACTCACTTGATCATCGGCTTCACTCCTACGGGTAATAATAATCACAGCCATTTGTCATGCTAAAATACCAAACATCCATAAGAAAATGGCGAAGCTATCAACTGTCAAGAAGAAAAGTCGTCGTTAATTGTTTGAAAATTACCCACCCTGTTACTGCCCACTCGATTTCTCTTTCTTCTTCTCGCTACCCTGTCTCTACTGTTCTTCACAGAGAATTCGATCTGGGTTTCTAATTTCAGAAGAGTAACAGAGATTCTGAGTCGAATTCGGAGATGGGTTTATGTCATTTTCTACTCTTGTTCTCTGTTTTTGTCGTATTTTTATGCGTACCACCTGTTTGTGGAAATGCCGAGCTCAGAGCTCTTATGGAGTTGAAGACATCTTTAGATCCAGATAACAGAGTGATCAAGTCGTGGAGCGGCGAGGGAGACCCGTGCAGTGGATTCGAGGGCGTGGTCTGCAACGAGCACCGCAAAGTGGCTAACATTTCGTTGCAGGGGAAGCGTCTCTCCGGCAAGCTCTCGAAGGCGGTGGCAGAGCTGAAATGCTTGTCGGGTCTGTACTTGCACTTCAATTCTCTCACCGGAGAGATACCCCAGGAAATTGCAAACCTTACCGAATTGGCTGATATCTATCTCAATGTCAACAATATTTCTGGGAACCTACCCTCTAAGATCCATAACATGGCTGGTCTTCAGGGTTAGTTGCTCTTTCTTCATACTTTTATGCTTTGAGACCTCTTAAGAACTTGAAAATGGAACCTTTTTTTCTATCTATTCTATGTACGGAGCAGCTTCATTTGTTTAATATTGTGAATTCTTAATTAGCTTATCATTATGGCCAACTATAGAAATGAATTTTACTATATCCATCATATGCTTTTCCTTTTACTTGTGTCTTTATCAGCAATGACCTCATGTTTGGGTTTGAAATATCACATGATTTTCATGTTCTTATTACATGAACCTGAGTTCATTTGTTTGTTGTTGAGGAATTAGAAACCAATAAGGTTGGGGGATGGTTTAATCTTGTAGGTTTGTAATAAGGTCAATGTAACAGGATATACCCTTGTCTTTTGTAGTTCTGCAGCTGTCCTATAACCAGTTGACAGGGAAGATACCCACACAGATGGGGTCCTTGAAAAAGCTTAGTGTTCTTGGTTTGCAAAACAACAGACTTACTGGTGCCATTCCTTCAAGTCTTGAGAACTTGATGAACTTAAGAATGCTTCAACTGAGCTTTAATCTATTTACTGGTGCCATTCCTGCAACACTGGCTAAGATGCCTCAACTTGAAACTCTAGATGTTCAGAATAATTCTCTCTCTGGAGCTGTTTCTCTTGGTAATTAAGCTCCATCTTACCAACAAAGAATGCCCTTTTGGAGCTTCTTTTTTTGTATTAACATTAGTTTTTGGCTATTGGAAATGCAGCTTTTACAAAACTGAAAGAATTTAAGTTCTCAAACAATCCTGGTTTGTGTGGACTTGGGTTTGCTGCATTGAGACCTTGCACTGCTAATAATAATATGAGCACCAACCAAGAAAGCACAAATGTCTCTTCTTCCAAGACCATGCCAGAGGCTGTGAATCTCCACCCACACTGCAACCAAACCCATTGCGCAGATTCATCGAAATTTCGAAAAATTGCCATTGTTGTGGGGGTTGTCTCAGCAGCAGTAGTCTTGGCAGGTGCTGGGTTTCTTACACTTTCTCAGTACCACAGAAAGAAACAGCAAATTGGGAGTAGAGTTGATAGTTCTGAAGATCGAACGAGCATTGACCATGCAAAAGAGTTCAAGATTGCCTCTCCACTAGTGAGTCTTGAGTATTCCAATGGATATTCCTTGGTTGATGGAAGAAACAGCATTGGGTTCTCTCCTGAGTCCTTGAAGAGCTTCAGGTTCAACCTGGAAGAGGTTGAGTCAGCAACACAGTACTTCTCTGAAGTGAACTTGTTGGGGAGGCGTAAGTTCTCATCTGTCTACAAAGGGATGTTGAGAGACGGTTCTGCTGTAGCCATTAGGAGCTTAAATGTGATAAGTTGCAAGTCTGAGGAGGCAGAATTTGCCAAGGGCTTGAACATACTAACCTCACTCAGACATGAAAACCTTGTTAGTCTGAGAGGTTTTTGTTGCTCAAGGGGCAGGGCCGAATGTTTCCTCATATATGATTTTGCTCCAAGGGGAAATCTGTCACAATATCTTGATGTAGAACTAGGAAGCAACCACATTCTTGGATGGTCCATGCGAGTTTCTGTAATCAATGGCATTGCAAAAGGTCAGTTTCATGCTTTATCTTCTTTTGTCATGTAAATGTTGTCACTACCCAACTTATCCCATTTTATACAAGTTCTTGCTATCCTAAATCTATAGAACACGTCTTTACAGATTCCATCAAACATGAAATCAAAACGAACTTGAATTATAATCTCAATAAAATTCATCAAGTTATAGAAACCTTTGTTCTTTCTAACTTGTTTTGTGTGCTATCTATGACAGGTATTGGGTATTTGCATAGTAGTGAAGCGAACAAGCCTGCCTTAGTACATCAAAATATATCTGTAGAGAAGGTGCTTCTTGATGCACAATACAACCCATTGATCATGGACTCTGGTCTTCCTAAGATTCTAGCTGAGGATGCTGTCTACTCGGCTCTTAAAGTCAGTGCTGCTATGGGATACTTGGCTCCTGAGTACATTACTACAGGCAGGTTCACTGACAAGAGCGATGTGTATGCATTTGGGGTTATAATCCTCCAGATCCTCTCCGGGAAGCAGCAACTGAGCAGCTCCGTGCGAATGGCCGCTGAGTTGGGCAAGTTTGAGGATTTTGTAGATACATATCTGAAGGGGAAGTTCTCTGAAATGGAAGCTCATAAATTAGCAAAGATTGCATTAGCTTGCACTCAGGAGCATGCTGATGATAGGCCAACAATGCCTCAACTGGTTGAGCAGCTCAATAATTAAAGCTCATCAATTTACTCTCTCACCCAAAGTGTCTGCTGGTATATAAGCTGCTCAATCCTATAAACTCTGTGCTACATTACATACGGTATACTTAATTTAGTCAGATTTGTATATTACAAGTTGTGAGAAAAGGATTAGAATTTAGTCTACTTGTGCCTGTAAGAAAGATATTTTTGTGAGGACAAGGATTTCACTATCATTTTACCATACATGACAGTTACAAAAATAATTCAGTCCTAGGTACTACGTACAAACTTGTCTTTAATATTTGAGCATTGGGTGAGCATGGTTAAGCATTGAGAAAACCAACTTCAAAATACAAGTAACTCATTTGGATTATTAGATCAAGTAGATCGGCCTGTGTTTTTAAGGGAGAGTTTTAAATATAAAAATAAATTAAGTCAGCATATTTGCAATCCAAATCACAAATGATATGTTTTTAAATCTAAATCATTTGTCAAACTTGATTTAATAATTTACATGATATTATAAGAATTGGTTTACAACCGACTATTTAGTGGGGGGAGGTCGGAGGAAGGCCTGAATTCCATCTTTCTTATATTGATTCCGAAAGTTGATAATACCGAGTCTTTTAGTCAATAACGACCTATTAGCTTGGTCTCCTCTGTTTATAAGATTTTGGCGAAGGTACTTTTCAGGCAGCTCAAGATAGTAATTGATAGGCTTGTTAGTGATACGTAGTCGAGTTTTTATTGGAGGACGGCAGATCTATGATGGAGTGTAAATTGCTTCTGAATTGATCAGTTATCTTAAAAAGTTGAAGGAGGAGGTTGTTCTTTTCAAGATAGATTTCGATAAGGTGTATGACTCGGTAAGTTGGGCACACTTAGACTTATGTCTTATTGCAATGGGATTTGGAAGTAGATGGAGAAATTGGATTGCAGAGTGTCTAACAACTCATGTTTCAGTTCTCCCGTACCCGTATTTTTCTTTTTATAAGTATTTCACATTTACGATGAAATTTATTAATTCACTCTTTCTTATTCTATACAAGGGAATCCTGCCTAATTTACTAATTCATGAGAAGATCTTGAACTTTTGTATTTGAAAAATGTTGCAGGGGGGATTTCAGAATGAGTTGGTGGTTGGTAGAAAAATCCTTGATCATAATTTCCAATATGAATACTGCGTCCACCACGGAATTTGTGATTGGTAGAAAAATAGTGATTCGCCTGTTGAGACCCAGACCCTATGAACCCCCTTCCCCAGAATTTGCTTTGGGGATGGGGTTGAAGTAGGGGTGTCCTATCTCACCTCTTCTTTTCGTGTTGGTTGTAGAGGGTTTTCATTAGGTGCTGGTGGATTATGATGCTCGTGGGGATTTCAATGGTGTTCGGTTTTAGGGTAGAGATCTGTCCATCTCACATCTATAGTCCGTAGATGATACTGTAATTTTTTATCTAAGGGGGTGAGTGGAGGCTGAAAATCCAAAATTGGCTCTGTTAAGCTTTCAAATTTTGTTCAGGTTTAAAGATAATGTCACATATTTAATGCTGATAACTTGAATGTGGAAGGGGTCACTGGCATTCTGGGTTGTTCTATATGTCGAATTCCTATCCCCACCTAGGTCACAGACTGATCCGAGAAGAGTTCGGACGTGAGATCCGATAATGGCAAAGTATAAGAGGAAGTTGAATTTTTGGTACGTAAAGTTTTTGAGTTTGGGTGGAGGGGTAACCCTTATTAAGTCCACCTTATCTGCTCTACCTCTATACCTCATGTCGGTTATGCAGGCTCCGGTTGGTGTGATTCGCGAATTGGAACGATTGCAACGTCGTTTCTTGTGGGGTAGAAGCTCTCGGAAATGACTCTTGTACAGGGTATTGTGGGATGTAGTGTGTTCTCCATAGAGGAGTTTGGGTTAAAGATAAAAAGTCTGATACGAATTAATGAGAGCTTGTTAACAAAGTGGTGGTGGAAGTTTGCTTTTGAGGTGGACTCTTTATGAAAACGGGTGATATGTGTCAGATATGGGTGGGAGGATTCAAATTGAGATTTTGGCAGGATATCGATTGATGATCGGTCATCCTGGATAGCCCATAGCCAAAACTTGGCTAAAGATATTGCATTTCAGCTTTCTTTGATAATATACAACACAATATACATGTGGGCACCTTTTTGTTCAAGACTTGTCATTTTCAGTTTTGCATTCTTGTTGCTTCCTGATATTCCCTGGTTGTTTAAGGTCGGGTAATGAGGTGACATCATTCTCAGGTGGCGGATCATCATTGAAGGTAAGTCGCACCAGCTTGTTCGGGTGTTCTTCCGGTAGGTACCAGTGGGTTGGGTTTTGGGGCAGGCAAGGGTGAGAGTAGAGAATTGACTTCAACCGGTTGAATTGGAGATGATTCTTAGCTTTCTCATTTCCGGACTCAGCTAAGAGCATGTACATCGTGGGATCAAGGGTTTGGATCAGGGGTTCAGAATCATATGCTGACTAGGATGAATTGTGATGCGAACCCCTGATTTTAAAAGAGCACCACTTTGTGGGATCATGTATAGGTTCAGGGGTTCATATAAGTGTTGAGTGAATGCTGACCGGATATTTAATTATATTTTTGTTGAATTTATTTAATTTATATTTAAAACAGTAAATACTAAATTAAATTGAAACAAAATTGATCAAATTAATTAATTAAACCTAAAATTATTCAAAAAAATAATAAATTTAATAAAAACCAAATAATACATTCACAATTCAAAGTGTAAATCAATTTTGATATAATCTCGATTCGAAGTGTAAATCAATGTTTTTTTTGTAATTAAAGACATTAATTAAATTATTTAGAACAATATGAATCTAATAACTATAAATTTTGGACACCGTTTACATAAAATCGGATTTAAAATAATTGTATTATTTTGTATTAAATTTAATTTTAAAAAATGGCACATGGCGGGACGCCATTGTCCGGATTGGCGAACCACGCACCACTCGAGCACAATGCGGCTCGTGACGCGGTGCGAGAGCGTGAGTCGCACGATATGGATGCTCTAAGCCGAGGTTTTGTGCGCTAATAATCAGTCCATAATTTCAATATTTTCAGCATGCATAGTCATGGCTACAGATTGTTCATCTGGTTCATGTCACTTGTTCTTCCATTTTCTGTTTTACCATCAACTCTCACAATGAGAACACAATTAAGGTTCAAGGAACCCATTAATCTATCTTTTGACCTTTATGAGATTTGTTAAAACTCGAGTTCCATGGGGAAGTGAACAAAAAAAAAATACTCCGACTGAGGTTTGATACAGTAACTATAAATCAATCATCTTGCATCAAGAACAGTATATACACCAAAGTTTCCCAATGTCAACCAAGCAAAGAGGTACTTCCTGCAACAATCCGTTAAGCTCCCCTAAGAGCATCTCCAATGGTTAGACACTGCACTGTGTCTATGCGCAGTGTCTAACCACTGTTTTTGGCCTCCAGACACTGCTTCCAGACACTGCTCCTCCAATGGTAGTGTCTACGCAGTGTCTAGAGCAGTGTCTACACAGTTTCACTAAATTAAAAAAAACACCCAAATATTTCTGACACTTTTAATTATACCCAGATACGAATTGCATAACTATTTTTTATTACAAACAAAATAGAAATTACATTAACGTTGCTGACTAATATTTAATTGGGGCCGCCATCTCCAAATTTTGCCCAAATGTGTTCGATGAGATCATCGTGGAGTTGGTGATGCACATTCCGATACCGAATCCTTGCTCTATGGCCCAAGATACTTTCGTTGGTCACCGCTGGGGGTGGTCCTCCACATACGGTGTGGTCCGGGACAACAAGATCTGCAAGCGGATCAGTGGGCCACGGCCTACGCTCATCCTCAACGATCATGTTGTGTAGGATCACACAAGCAGTCATGATAATTGCGAGTGAGCCCTTATCCCACATTCGACCCGGGCGAGTAACGATGTGAAACCGGGCCTGTAGAACTCCAAACGCCCGTTCGATGTCCTTCCTACACGCCTCTTGGTATCTAGCAAAGCATCGTTGTTTCGGCGTTTGTGGAGCAGGTATGGACTTCACAAATGTTGCCCAAGCAGGATAGATTCCATCTGTCAAGTAGTACGGGGTTTCGTACTCTCTACCGCCGATCTTGAACTTCACATCTGGGGCGAAGCCTTTAACTACTTGGGAGAATAGTGTAGACCTATTGAGTACGTTGATGTCGTTGTTGGAGCCCGGTGTCCCGAAGAAAGCGTGCCAGATCCAAAGGTCTTGGGATGCTACGGCTTCGAGCATGATTGTGGGGACGTTCCCGTGGTCCCTACTTGCGAACTGTGCAGCCCATGCCACATGACAGTTCTTCCAATCCCAATGCATGCAGTCCAGGCTCCCTAACATCCCCGGAAAGCCGCGCTCTTCGTTGATTCGCAACAACCGTTTTGTATCGTCCACGGTCGGGCGTCGTAGATAGGTCCGCCCGTACACCTTGATGACGCCAATGCAAAACTTCTTCAGGCACTCCAGCGCAGTGGTCTCCGCCATTCGCAAATACTCGTCGCAAGCATCGGCTGGACTTCCATAACAGAGCTGACGAAGTGCTATCGTGCACTTCTGGTGTGGAGTGAAAGAGGCCATCCCCGTCGCGTCCTTTCCGTTACGGAAGTAGGCGTACCGGCCACTCAAACCATTCATGATCCGGATGAACATGTCCCTCGACATCCGGAAACGTCGTCGAAATTGTTGCTCGCTGTACACCGGTTGAGGCGCGAAGTAGTCACGGATCAGCCCTTCGTGTGCATCTTCGCGGTTGCGCTCAATCACTCTCCGCTTGGGTCTCGGCGCCGACAATGAGCTCTCGGCCTCATCATCATCATCACTCATTGGCTGTACGGCTGCCATCAGTTGATCCTCCAATGCTTGTTGTGTTGCCTCCAGATACCTATCCACCGTGGCGTCTATTGTTTTTCCGTCATTTGCTTCATCTCGTCTAGCGTCGGAAGACTAGCCATCGGAAAAAAAATATTAAACACTATAGGATTTGGAGAGAACAGATGAATAGAAGCTCGAAAGAAGAGAGGAGAAGTGAGAATTCAATTGGGGCAGATCTGAATTTATAGAAAACTGTTGGGCTTTGGGGGGGTCGGCGTCGCCACGTGGCGGGTCGTGACTGGCTAGCCGACTAGCCGTTCGCGCCAGACACGACCAGCAGCGTCGTTGCCAGAACCAGCAACGACGCACAGCCACGACCCTGCTGACACGGCTCGTAGACACGACAAGTTGTGTCTACACGGTCGTGTCTACGCCAACAACGACGCGTAGACATGACCGTTGGAGCTGCTCTAAGGAATCTATCAAGTCCTTCCCTAGACAACTTATTGGACTCTTTCAACATCAACTATTTCGGATCTACAGAGAAGAGACAGTAGCCACAATAAAAAAGTGGCATTGAATAACTTACCAATCATAACAGTATGGTTTACTATATGATACATTAGTCCCAACTATCTCGACTTCTTCTGAAGGCTTTTTTGTCTGAAAGGACCTTTTTACTCTTAAGGCGTTTCTGCTCCCCAATGGCAGCTCTTCAACATACAAGAAAAGGGAAAACATCAATATTAAGCCCTTAATTATCCTCAAAACAAATGATCGATATGGGTAGAAGGAATACAGCAAAACATAAGGCAAAATCGTATGTGCCAATAAGAGAACTAAAATATCTAGGGGAAAAGGTAGAAACCTACCCTTTTGTTTTGGTCACGAACAGTAAGCTACCAATTGTTTAAAAGTGTTAAATACGATACCTAAAGTATTGGTCACTGACTTCTATTAGTAAAAATGGACGGAATATATCCAACTCAGTTAGTCATGTGACCCATTTGACTGTTAAGTGGAGAGTGAAATGACGATTTTGTCCTTACTCATTTGAAACTTATAGATTTTAGAAGGGAAATGACCCTTTTGCCCTTATTAAATAATAAATATATAATATAAAAAAATTATGAATTAGTAAAAATAATAAAATTCAGATAAAATTCATGTCTGTGACCAATACATTAAGTATCGTATTTAACACTTTTAAATAATGGGTAGTTTACTGTTCATGACCAAAACAAAATGGTAGGTTTCTACCTTTAACCCAAATATCTAATATTTCATACAACACAGTGAAGAATAACACTTACATCTTTGCAATTTTCTTCTTTTGCTCTTCTGAAGGAGGAGGTGGGACATAAGCAGCAGCATCAATGATTGCCTGTTTAGTCAATTTGTATAGTACACAGAAAGTGTAGAATGAAAGTTAGCAAACACATTAACCCACAAACAAGTATAGCTGCAGAGATAATTTGGGAACTTGGCAATTTCGCACAGAATATTGTAGAAAGCTCAAGAATCTTTTTACCATTTCAGATTAGATGATGGAAAACAACAGCAGTAAGTTGCCATTTACAAGGCAAATGGAGTTGCAGTTACCTGTAATTTCTCCAGAGCATCATCAATGTTACCCCTGAGAATGAATGGTACAATGAAACCTATTAATTTGGCAACAGATAAGCAAAATAGACAACAGAAAGCAAAAGAGGGCAGAAGCTCACTTCTGTGTTCTGGTCTTTGTAGAAGATATCACGAGCTCCCCATCCTTGTTTATTCTATTTTTTTCCTGTTCATAGCCACAAAAACTTCACTAAACATTTCAGGAAGAGTAAAGCCAATGTCAAATACTATGTACGAAAATACTCAAGTGTCATCATCCTTCTATACATGCTGCTAAGCATATGCATACACCAACCAATTATTGGATCCATGGTTTTCATCGTAAATAGCTAAGACAATTGCAATGATCCCATCCAGAGAATGTTCCTGATTTTCTGTAAATGTGTTTAAGAAATTCCAGTGACGAACCATTTGCATGATCTTTTCCCTGATCATGTCACTTAGCCAGTATGCATTCTTTACATTGAAGCGCATATCCACTTTGGTGTTCACTGTATGAGCAAATAGAAACCACCAGTAAGTATCTCTAATTCCATCAAGAAACAAAAGTGGATATGAGAAGGAAGAAAAGGAGGAATGAATCAGTAAGTTGCTTCTAGAGATTAAAGTAAGAGACCTTTGTTGACATTTTGGCCTCCAGCCCCACCACTCCTCGCAAAACTCATGGTAACATGATCTGAAAGGGAAAATCTCTAATAAATGAATATTTCTGAGAAGGAATATCAAGTACAAGAGATAAACGAAATCCATTGATATGTGCAAGGCATGGAAGAGACAGACAAAAAATAAAGCTAGAATGAGATACCTTTCACCAGAAAGGGATTTTGAAAAATTGCATGATATTAACCAATTATAACTTGATCAGTTTCTAAGTATAAAAGGAATCAATTGGTGAAGAAATAACAGGAACTCAGGCTGATAGTTTTCATGTGGGGAGATGGATTTTTTTTTGTGATTACTGTGTTCAATCTCGTTCCTTCAACCAACCCACTCTATTTTCATTCCTGTTTTATAAATAGAAATCAACATATGTCTAATATGGGATAGCAAGGGGATGAAAATCATAATCAAAATAAAGTCAAATTACACTTAGGTTAAGATGATTCTCGTTCCCAAACCCTTATGCAAACACAGCCTTAGCCCAATCAGGATTTCCAGCCAGAACAGACCACATTTCACCATCAAGACTCCCAGTAGTAAGCTATAAAACTGCCCCGGGATAGATCACATTCAAGCACCAACTGAACAGTGGTACTTGAGAAGCGACCTGACTTGTATGAAGTGAAGCACAAACATCATAAATGGGGGATCATCACCCATGTAGAACAAAATATATGTGAGAGATTTGCTGATTGACTGGCAAAGATTCTACATTATTTTCAAAGGGAAATCATGGTTCCTAACCTACTTTGAGCTTTGTTTTCGCGATCCTAACCTGTGTTTATCTTTTTTTTGCATTTCCCAATGACCACCTTTCCATTTTTAGCACGGACTATCGTTTGTCGTCAAAATTAACGGGGACGTTAGGTTTTGGATGGGAAAAGACAAAAATACCCTCAACAAAAGTCAATAACCTGAAGTTGGGCTTGACTTTTTTTGCACTTCCCAACTATGACCTTTCCATTTTTTGCACGAACTAACATTTTTTGCTGAGGGCATTTTGGACTTTTCTCATCCAAAACTAACGACAACGTTTATTCAGACGGGAAACGATAGTCCGTGCAAAAAATGTAAAGGTCATAGTTGGGAAGTGCAAAAAAGGTCAACCCAAGTTAGGATCGCGAAAACAAAGCTCAAAGTAGGTTAGGAACCATGGTTTCCCCTATTTTCAATGGAATTGAACCCCATTCAGTGAACACAAGATATATAGCTTGTGACCTTGAAGATAAACACTAAACTGACTAATTCAAAATTGTTTAGTATGTCAGAGGAGACAACCGTAATCTGGTTGAAGTTTTGGCAAAAAGATTGGTTATTAGTGGCACAAGCTACTGTAAATCAAAATACTATGATCATTCCCTACACCAAAAACTAAATTTAGAATAATAACTAGGCTATTCGAGCTAATGTAAAATCAAACCCCAATGCAAATTATTTGTCTTCAAACCAACTTACCGCATAAACAAAAACTAGTGTGACATCTAAGTGTAAGCATTTCCTTAGCAATGAAACATGCAGGCAGAGTGAAGAGCTGTATTTTGTAGAGGATACCTAAAGTGATTTGGGGAATAGGTCCGGTGTCGGCGGAGAGAGAGCGCTCCTCGGCTTCCTCCAAGAGCTGCTGAACCCGAGACTGTCGAGACGAGATCTTCTTGTCGTCGCCGGACTTGGAGGCAGCGCACCGGAATGTGATGATACTGATTCGACGCCGTGTCGGAAGGAGAGTCCGGACGACGCGAGGAAGCGTGGGTACCGAGCAGACCAGTGATGGACGATGGTTGATTTCCTTGAGAATCAGGACCGAGCTCGCTCTGATTACCGCCATTTCTGATTGATATCACTCAATCCCTGATCTAAACACAGAAAGGCACGAACGAATGAACAAGAAAGATTCCGAAAATTGAAGTTTATTTTTGGCTGCAGACTGGAGACCGGTCCAGTCACCTGATTGCATATCCATTTGTGATGACAAAGCTTAGGCTCGAACATGAGGTTGGAGACGCACTTGAAGAATAAGTAGATACGGTCACTTCCAATTTTCTTAAGGGACTGCACTGACGGGCCAACGGATTGGGCAAGCCTACCTCATACCTGGACCTGGCACAGTATTGCAACTGGAGTCATGGATAAGTGAAGCTACAAGCCCATAACCTTCATAATACACATTACAACGTAGGAATATGGAGGGGAACCATCCTTAAATATGGAAGGGACAATCGTAAAAAAATTTATTTATTTTAGTTCGTTTTTTTTGTATATTTTAGAAGTTATCGGGTACGCTTCAAGTAGCAGCGAATCTTCATACCAAACATGTATCGATTTTGATATATTGTCATGTTTGTCAATCCGAGAAGGAAACTACTTCACATCCACTGCTACACTGCCAGTTTGCCCAGAATATATGGGCCTTGATCGATGTACATGTTTCGGTTCCTCCACACTATTTTTTATTGGACTGGTTATCGTTGGTTGTAGCGCTTCCAAATATGGAAGTGAAATGTAGGGTGGCGATGACCCTATGGGAGTTATGGAAGGCCAGAAATGGGGTGGTTTGGGACAATTCCGGTACAGCACCACATGTCGTTATAGCTACAATGCTCAGTAATCAGCATAGCTGGGTAGAGGCGAACAGTGGACAGCTGAAGCTAACGGCCCTAGTTCAAGGCAGACAAATGGGTTGGACCCCTCATCCTCCAACGTGGGTCACAGTTAATGTGGATGGAGCTACTTTCCCTGACTCTGGAAAAATTGGGTGGAGTTTGATTTGTAGTTCAACGCAGGGAGAGGTGTTAGAAGGTCGGAGCGGCATATGTCAAGGAAATTTGGGGGCAGAAACTGCGGAAGCAATGGCAATCTGGCAAACTCTCCAGTGGATCCGGGAACAGACTCTATCCAGAGTGATCGTGCGTAGTGATGCGCAGTATCTGGTGCATTTGATCCAGGGGAAACTGTAAGAACCGCCCCTGGTCGATCCAGGTCGAACCGGTGAATTCTGGCGAAAGTTGACTTTTTGCTGGAAAAGTCAACTAATGACTCCGGGAGTCATTCGGGACCTTTCAGGGGCCCAAAAAGCTTAGCCGTCGTTACAGTTAGCTTAATTGGTCCGTTTCCTTTCAAATGGCTGTAATTGTGAAAAAGTTAACCCGGGGTCAATTTTGGTCAAACCAAAGGTCTTAAGGAATAAATTTAAATAAGCTGAGATATTTTGGGATATGAGTGGTCCCCACATGGACATGTGTCCATATTGGCTTGAAGGAGAAGAAATGAGTCTAAATAGACTCATTTAACCCTCATTGTTTGGCCTTGAAGAAATAAGAGCAAGGGGCAATTTGGGGATTTCAACTATAGATTAAAGGCACACAAAAAGAGCAATTCAGCTCATTTATGCATTGTTGGCCGAAACATAGAGAGAGGAGAGAGAGAAGGAGACACCATTGAAGCTTGAAGAAGAAGAAAGGGAGAAAGAATGGAGTTTTAGCTCATTTCTTCACCAAATAGCTTCATTTCTTCTAGATTCTTCATCCCCTTTCCATTCTCAAGGTAAATCCTCTATCTAAATTCGTTTTGGTTGATTTCTACTTAGTGGGTTTGCGAGAAAAAGCTTGAAACTAGTTGGGTTTCCATGGATGTTAAGCTTTTAAGGTTGAAGTAGATGATTGATGATTAAAAATGGGGTTGGATGATGAAATCAATTGGATTTTGATGTTTTGATGAAGACCCATCATGGGTATTGAAGTGTGGAGGTTTATGGTGCTGTTTTGAAGGTTGGGAAGGTCAAAAATGGAGTTTTTGAGGTTTGTTTTCGTGAAATCGGAGCTGGAGGAAGAAGAAGGACGAAGTTGTCCAGACCCGTCACGGATCCGTGACGGAGGACGTCACGACTCCGTGAGGGAGACCGTGACGGCGCCAGTCACGACTCCGTGAGGAGAACCGTTACGGTGCAGACCACGGGTCCGTGACCCGAACCGTAACAGACCAGAGTTGGGCCTTTTGGGCCCATTTTGATGGATTTCGAGTATTTGGGACGGTTATCTATAACCGAGTCCTTTTGGGGTTAATTGGGAATGTTTTCCTCTTTAAACCAATTGTGAATTACTCTTGATTCTAGTCTTTAATTGTGATCCTAGACTTTGGACCCGAGCTTGACGGAGGAGGAGATTTTTAGACCTCGTGAAGTGACTAAGCGTTCGGAATGCAATCGAGGTAGGGAAAGTAGCGAATACCGGTTTAATTGCGAAAAGTTACTATTATGCATATAGGTTGCGAATACTTACTATAATTGTTAGAATTGCATGTTAGGATGTGAGAAACGAGTGAAATGAGGGATAACTTACGAGTCGTGTCGAGCCGTAAGTTTGGGAATTGTCGTGTTGTAGAAATGCATGTGGGCCATGTCGAGCCCTTAGGTTTGTGTGTGATTGTGGTGCCATGATCTATGATTGTGATGCTTGATGTGTGATTATCCGTCGTTAGATTGAGAATTATGATATGGTATACTCAGTGTGGTATGTTGTTGTGTTTTGGCAAATGTGATATGCTTGATATGACGTGAACCAATGCTTGTGATATGATCGGGTGATTGATAGACCGATGTGTCGTGTTGTGGTAAGTTGGATCAGTTGGTATACCGTGGTTGAATTATGGCATTGTGATGCGTGAGACTTTCTTGATGCATGTTCCATAAGGAGTTGTATTCTGGTATGGTACCTACACCAAGGGGGTACGTCGGTGTAGGGTGGTATCTAGGCCAACGGTGTGGTACCACGTATGCGCGGTCCCCCGGGGTGTGGTTCCGGTATGATACCTACATCGAGGGGGTATGCCGGTGTAGAGTATCTAGGCTGACGGTTTGTGATTCGGTATGATGTGTCGTGATTGTGCCCCGACGGATTCCTGGGAAGACATCTAGACCGATGTTGTGTGTTCCGGTATGATGTATTGTGATTGTGCCCCGATGCGGTTTCGGGAAGATATCTAGGTCGATGCTGTGTGTTCCGGTACGATATGATAAAGTCGGGATGTGTACAGCCGGCGAAGTTCGGAGACTGCGGTACGGGACGTGTGATTGCTTTACTGTGTATTGTATGCTTGATGATCAGATAAGTGGTGTGAGTACATGATGATAGTGGTCGTGTAAGTGTGTTTGTGGTTATGTGCTCTCCGTGGGTGTCATTAGTGTTGTGATTTGCTAGTATGCCCTAATTGGACGGTTACTCGTGGTGACGAGCGGACACTCATCACCTTAACTACTTTTCCTACTGAGCGAAAGCTCACCCCCTTTACTTTATTATTCTACAGGTTTTGAGTGGGATGTGGTCTAGCAGGACTCTCGGTGCTTGAGAGCTAGCGAGGGTCTTAGGCTAGCATGGTCTAGAGACGTACTGTTTTATTGTCACTAAACTTATTTATTATTTGACTTTGCCGAGTTGTTGACTCGTGTTGTTACTTGGATCTTTTAAACTATTATTGGAGACTCTTTTTAGTTTTAAAGTTGTTGTTATTATTTAATATTTTAGTTCACGTCTCAAGTCCGGTCAAAACCGGATTTGGGGCGTGACAGAACCATAAGGTTTTCTCCCCACTGCGTCGAGTCGTCGATGATTGTTGATCTATTTTATCTTTTCTCGAGGATGTTAAACTCGAGTATGTTGCTATGACAGCGAATGAGACAGCCCATTGGTTAGCTCGGGAGGCTCATTCTGTGTCTGTCCAGTCGTGGTTCGGGTTTACCATTCCGGATGCACTAGGTTGTATTTTGAACCAATTCAAGTAATATATCAAGCCTTATACGTTTCAAAAAAAAAATTCTGTTTATTCGAGTGAAAATGAATATCTTCATAATATTGGGAAAATTACCTGTCTGTCACGTGAATAAGTTAACCTATTTCTATCAAACATAATTATTATGGTGTAAAAAAAGTTCCACATCAACTTGTAACTATTTTTAGAACTTGTAAAAAAGATAAACTCTGAGTTGCTACGATTATCCGAAGATGGCAATTAGGACCAATGACATTTACTTAAATTGATTAAAAAAATGGTTAAAAATAGATTGATGAATATTACGGTTATAAAATTGCCACAGTTAATTTTCTGGTATACATAGGACATTTGAAAAAGACACTCTCACCTTAATCACTATTTTTCCTCCGTGACTCTCTCTAGAATTGATTATGAATCAGTCCTTAATAATAACAGACAGCTTAGCCCACAGATACGTTGCTCGTCAATATACTATCTGATCGTTGCTGTGAAAGAAAAGTGGATTCATATAATATGTTCACCCCTGCTAAATTGCACCATTTAGCAAATGAAAAGATATCTGGGGAGTGAACAAAATTGTCTGGACGTCCACGTACAAAATGTTACAAGTGGAAGTGACGTAGCCTAGTAGTAGTACGTTAGGTCCTGCAAATACTATATGGGATCTAAAGTGCAAAATTAGTTTCATTCTCTTGTTTTTGTTTTTTCCTGGAAGTCGGAAACTTACTAGTTTCGTTATGTAATGAAAGAGTTTGGGGAGGTTGATAGAGCACGGAGCTCCGAATCCTGGTTGGAAGTGTTGTGAAAAACTCTTGTCTTGCCTGGTACTGGGATGGAAGAGAGGAGTGTGCACGTGACACTGTATACAAGGACAAGTCAGCAGGTCGGAGGTCGGATAGGACCACCCAGCAATAAAGTGTGATTGTCTCATTTATTAACATCACATGGCCATTGGAGTGACCTTGCCCTTTTCTCTTTCTCAACTTATTAAGAGGAGGAGGAGGTGGAGGCATAAATGAAGGTAGTTGAGTTTCAGTAATGAGACTACCTCCCTCGCTGACATTTCCCATTAATACCTGACAGTGACGTTTTCTTACTATTCTTGCCAACACTTGCTTCTTCTATATCTTCCCACCACCGCTCTTTCCTCCCATTCCAAATTACGATCCTTTCATTAATTCTATTCATCTACCCTCTTTTCCTTGAATTGTATGGTCCTTGTGGGAATGGCAAAAGATTAATTTATGAGCACGAAAGAGAAACATCGTCATAATTAGTGCGACAGATGGATGACAGATGCGTAAATATTATTCACCAAATTCATCATTTAGATTCTTAGTCTTATACTTCGGAGATTCAAATTGTATACACTACCTTTAACCAATGAAACTTCCTTTGCATTTACCGTCAGAACCATTTAGGACCACACCCGGCTATGCCATTATTATTCGATTATTTTCATATTTTAAATTAAGGGGAACTATATTTCATTTATCATATGTTTTATACTATTATCAGTATTTTTTAATCTAGAATTAAATTTCGATCATATGAGCACTAACTGGAGTAACAAAATAAAACATAGTATGAAAAAGAAGAGAGCTAGACTCGAACAACAAGTTCGAGACGCGGATCATATAATTAAATTGTTCGATATTTCCAGGTGATCAATGCTAAGAGAGTAGATCTTTTTGGAGATGGACGCACGGTTATAGTTCATCTTGTACTTTTTTTGACAAGACTTGGAAGGTCCTGTGTTGTCTATCGAACACGTTGGTCCCTCAATGGAGACTCGTAATGACAACAAAAAGATGTTGGACATTCAAGGAGAACATCGAGAAAAGGAGGAGGCTTGGGGTCGAGTGGTGCTCGATCATGGCAGGGCGGGCTGTGCCTCCTCAAACACACCCTGTTAGTCAACCTCATACTTATTGGACCCGACGAGCCTGCCTAGTAGACCTTTTCTAGTTGTGTGGGATAACATGAGCTCTTATCGTTGATCCATGATGACATCCTGCCATCATCGAGTTTTCATCGGTTGCTACCGACATGATCAACTGTTGATTTCCAATCTCTCTGAACCCGATCACGGGTGTCAAGGTCTCAATCTACATGAGGCGTTAGAGCGGCCCTACACAGAAACCCTGAGTGATCGGGTGCGCCACAATCTTGACGTTGGAACCTGGGTCATGCCTCCAATGAGCTTAGATGATCATAGGATGCAAAGAGAAGACGTGGAATCTCAGCATATCCATCATAGATAGGTAAACACGCTCGCGACGGAGGAGACGAAGAGGGTGGCGTTGGTGACGATTGAGTGATCGTCGAAGGAGAAGGAATAAGAGGTAGTGGTGATTGATCGTGAGCCAAGGTGGGAGAACATATCACCTTTGATCTGTTTCCCCGATCGTGCCGAGAGGAAGTGACGATGATGGTGGAGTGGTGGTAAATGAACGATTCCCGTAGAAGAGAACAACGATCTCGCCATGAAGAACTAAGGCCGGTTGTTGAGAGCTCCACATAGTCAAACCCGTGTACGGTAATTATACTATTTCCCGTTCATTGTCTTTTACTTTGAATTGTATCATTTGATATATATTATTTTTGTTTCGGGTTTAGTGACCAAAATAATCCTTACATAAAAAACAAATTTAAGTTTATATATATATATAAACTATAAAAAATGAACACAAAATTCTTTTTAATTTAAATTTATATATTTCTAGAATTTTTCTCATTATTTTCCAAAATATTTTTTTACCAGGAACATTTTCATCATTAATTCCTAAATCAGAACAAAAATAAAATTTATCAAGAAGAATGGATAATATTTAAAATGTATAACAAATTAATCTTCTCTTTCTTTCTCCTTTCTTAAAGGCTAAAGCTGTTCATATTGCAGAAAAACTGGGATCCGAGTTTGAATTGACTTTTTAAAATGACCTAATTAGTTAACTCAATAGAGAATTGGTCCTTTCTGTAAATGGTTATGTTTATTTTTGAAACGGCTGCGAGAAAAAGAGGTTGTGAAAGCAATAAATCAAGAGGCAATGGCGGATCCAACCTGACTTATCTGACCAACCAGTTACTCAACCAGTACGCCCTCTGATTCATCTAAATAGACGCCAAAAACTATCACCTTCATCGTCTTCATGAGGCCAGATTTTGATCCCATTTACAACTAGAGGTATCTTTTGCAACATTTTCAACTTTCTACCACTTTCTGCTGATATAATCGCAACACAATTGAATCAAATATAATAAAATACCTTGTAAATTTGATTTATTTATTTATATAACTGATGGGTATTTAGTCAGGTAGTTAAATATTGACTTAAATAAGGAAATTTGATATTCAAACTATGGTTGTCTAATACAAATGTATGCTAACTTACATACATTTTTTTTTCTGAACGAAAGGGGCAAATTTATTGATTGTCAGAAAGGAAAATATAACGAACTGTGTCAGGTAAAAGGTAACCCGACCATTGAAAAACGGACATAGAACAAGTCTTCTTGGATGACCAATGAGATGCTCTGTTTGTGGTTCTTTTAACAAATTCAAGAGTAACACTTTCTTTTTGGAGAATCAAAAGCAAAATATAAGGAAACTGTAAACTAAAATCAAACTGAGGAGAACCGCTCAAGATAGTGACTAAACGCTGCTTGATTCTGTGTGATTGAGCTGGAAAAAATAAAAGAAGAACCAAGTGGCAAGTGATCATGCTGACCCAAAATCGGGAGACAAACCAGAGAGGAGGCATCAGTGGAGGCCAAGGAGGTGGATACGTCAATGGCGGCTTCGGAGACGACGGGGGTTGATAAGGGGAAATGATCCGAGATGGGAAGCTTCGAGACGGGGAGGTCGATTGATGCCGAGGTGAGCCAGAGAGAACAATCATCGGAGTTACAGGAGGGGACCCGAACAAAACCAGGAGCACATCGATGGTGGCGGGAGAAAGACAACATCGTGGTGACATAGACGGCATAAAGAAAGCCCTAGTAAAGAAGACCTAAACACCCATGATAAGTCACTTATATGTACTAAAATGTTACGCCGAAAAATATATTTGTAACTGTCAGTAATTGTGTAATCCCTTGCCATAGTGTTTATTTATAGATTGTGAAGAGGTACAATAACTGAATTATAACTGAATGGTAACTACATTGATAACTACACATAACTGCAAATACTCCCCCGCAGTCGAAGCGGGAGAAAGATGAACGCTTTGACTGGAGCAACTGAGTTGGGGAAGGGGCTTCTTGAGTCGAGTTCATGCCTCGTAGGCAGAAGATCTGATTTGCAGATTGGACACCGGGACTCGTAGTCCATTCTTCGATGGTGTCGTGTCGTCGACATGAAGGATTACCGAGCAATTGATCTCTTGGAACATTGCTAAACGACGAACACATTTGAGAAGATTCTGAAAGCAATCGTATTGCTTGTTGCAAGGTGGTAGGGAGGAGATGCGTACATTGCTCCTCGTATTGGTGGAAGAAGGTTGATTTGGTGTGACATGTGTTGGCACATCCATCATCTTGTTGTAACGAGGAATTAAACATAATAAAAAGAAAGTAAAAATACATAGTGGATTGGGTGGTGGTTGGTGGTTTTTATTAAACCATGAGAAGAAAAGAAATGAAAAAAAAAGAATTTTTGTTTTTGAAGGAATTACAGGTCTTTGGACTTTGGGCTCTGATACCATGTTAGTAATTGTGTAATCCATTGTCATATACTCACACAGAGAGTGTTTATTTATAGATTGTGAAGAGGTACAATAACTGAATTATAACTGAATGGTAACTACATTGATAACTACACATAACTGCTAATAGTAACATATCGTTAGATTTTTAAAATCAAGAGCA
This sequence comes from Erodium maritimum, assembly GCA_963921825.1. Classification (NCBI taxonomy): domain Eukaryota; kingdom Viridiplantae; phylum Streptophyta; class Magnoliopsida; order Geraniales; family Geraniaceae; genus Erodium; species Erodium maritimum. The sequence goes on from OY997593.1 coordinate 62,151,497, forward strand.
TTTTCGTCTAATATTTTAAGCATAGATTTCAAAATTTTAATTTTATTCACCTATAATTTTTTTAGTGCTCTTAAACATGAAACATCAAATTTTAAAAGATTGGTATGAACATTTATTTGGCTTCAAAGTTCAAATTAACTGCAATCTCAATGTCAACATATATTCCCTCAACGTTTGAGCTCAATCAATTAACAAGGGTGACTACAATCTTCAATCATTTCGTTTAAATGAGATGAGATCTTTCTCTAATAAACAGCCTTTACGATCTCCCTCTCTTAATGGTGAGTACACATGTTTTTTTATCGTATTGCCAGTACCAAATTAATTGTATACTGTGTGTGATAATAACAGTGAGAAATATTAAAAAATAAATGGAGTAAATTGCAAGAGCAGTAGCACAGCATATAGACAGAGGCAGGATAGCTGCATCTATCTTCCGTGTGGCCATGATTACAAGACGACGAGAGATGAACCTAAGAAAGTGAAAGACAACGTAAATAGACTGTGAACAGATCACGCACCCCCACACATAACTGACAACTCCAGGGTTAAATCACTCCCCTACTCTCCTTTTTCACACGACGCCAATTTCAATTTTTTTTAAGGATAACACAAACTATCTTAACATTGTCTGAATTTGCTCCTCCTTCGATACCTCGGTGATCATGGCCCCTTCCTCCTCTTCCAAATCCCCTCCTTCCCCTCTCAATCCTTCTCACCGCTCTCCCCATTTCACTCCAGTGCGTAACCCTCTTTACTTTCTTTCCTATTTTCCGGGAAACCAAACACGGCTTATGATTTACTTGTTTGCTTTCCGGATGTTTTGCAGATTCCAGAATCAGAAGAAGGTGACGATGACAGCAACGGGCAGACTCCGAAGCACCACCCGACGCCGCTCCACCAGCCCGGCGCCACCAGAAAGGGCAAGCCTGCCGCCACCAAGAAGCGCCCGGCCGGACCGGACAACGCCGCCGAAGACGACGGCTCCGTCTCCTGCAACAAGTGCCGGCCACACGCCCGCGAGAAGATCTCCGTCGTCCCTCTGGACAACAAAACGTCCATGGCCAGTCCTAACAAAATCTTCAAATCTTTGATCTCCACCTTGACGTGGAAGAGCCCGAGGCCATCTGAGATGCCGTCGGCGGCAAGCGAGGAGCAGTGGAAGGGGGCTGTAGCGGAGCTCTCGCACAAGCTCATACAGGCCACGCGGAAAAGAGACGAGGCTCTTCTAGAAGCTTCTAGACTTAAATACTCGATGTCCGAGCTGGAGAAGAAGCTCACCAAGCTCGAGCTCTATTGCCACAACCTCAAGTCCGGTCTCGACGAATGCAGCACCAATACGTCAAAGGGTAAAAACAACTACAGCCTCAGCGGCGTCAACGACCAGGTAATCGAGCGGTTTTTGGTCTCCGTTTCCGAAGCCCGGTCCTCGGTCCGGCTCCTGAGCCGGTCCCTCACGATGCAGCTCCGGCACATGGGAGGCAAAGTGCACGAGCGGATCTCCGTCCTTCTCCAGCCGTACGATGTGAGGATCAACTCGCTTCAGAAGAATCCGAGGGGCGTCCTGTTCTACCTGGAGGCGTTCCTGAACAAAGCCTTCTTCGAGGATTTCGAGTCGGTCGGGTTCCGGAAGAGCTCCTCGAGCTCCATCCTCAACCCAATCGATCGGTGCGAAGCCAATTACGCGTCTTACAGCGTCCTCCAGGGGTTGACGTGGGAGGAGGTTTTGAACAAAGGTACCAGGCATTTCAGCGAGGAATTCAGCCGCTTCTGCGATCAGAAGATGAGCGAGATCGTCGCCATGCTCGGCTGGAACCGGGCTTGGCCCGAGCCGCTGCTCCAGGCCTTTTTCGGCGCCTCCAAGAACGTCTGGCTGGTCCACCTCTTGGCCACGTCAGTGCACCCGGGTCTCCCGATCTTCCGGGTCGACAAAGGGGTCCAATTCGACCCGGTTTACATGGAAGACATGGGAGGGGACAAGGCTGGGGTGCTGGTCCCCTCCACGGTTCGGATCATGGTCGCTCCTGGGTTTTATGTGTACGGGAACGTCATCAAGTGCAAGGCGTTGTGCAGGTACCACAACAATATTAACGGTAACAATATTGTTGATAAGGCCGCGTCACCTTAATTAGCGATGATACTTAAATTTTAGCCTTATGAGGTTTTTCAAAAGCAAAACATTTTGGTGAATGTGGCTGCTACTTGATTTTTTTATATATGATATTTGTGATTATATTATTTTAATGTGTTTATCGGTCAAAATTGAACTAAAAGGAATTGTATGGTCATTTTCGTGTTCCCTTTGTTTTATGTGGTGTCTGGTCCATTATCTTGTAGCTGTTTTGATTGTTGGTAAGTATGCTGATATAGATAGATATGATCATGCTCAGGAATCTTCAAAACTTATAGCATGGTCTGTCTGAATGGATTAAAATAAGGTAGAGAATGATGAAAAAAGGACATGGCCCGTGTCATGTGGGTTGGATCTTGGTAACGTTGTTGGTGTTATTATATGATAATTAGGTGCTTATTTTGGGGTATTCTCGCAGCAGACCAGACATGATCATAAGATGTAATTGAAATGTCCAACTCATACACCAGACGACTCATAGGCAGTGGGGTCATTTATATACATGCAAATGGAGCGATCATATCTGTTAATCGAGGTTGCTGTTGAAGAAACCTCTTTTCATTTATGTAAGTAATCAGTAATTAGCTCTCCTTATACCTTATTTATCATTTGAAATAATCCCGATTGAGGAGGAACAAGTTAATATTGGGTTTTAGGCTCCAATATGTCGATGGGCCTATTCATGAATCTTCTCTGAAAATGGAAGCGTGGCTCTCACTCTATACACCTCTAAAGTAAACCCACCTTTTTTTCTATAAATATCGATTCACATGCATCCCAAATAAACAGAGGCCGTCCAACTAATTATTTGCAGGTTCTTTACTGTTTCGGGAGAATGTTTCATCATTGTAGCCTTCGTATTTGTTTTGGTTAAAATTGAACCGTCCACTTTTATTCTTTTTTTGTGTGTAATAGCACGATTCCACCGAAGATCGGAAATGAATGGATTTGCTCTACTTTGTAATTTCCATTGATATTTTTATTTATTTATATAGAGTTGACAGAATAAAAATGAAACAGCAATGTACTAGTGAACTACAAATTCGACCTCAGTTGAGAAACAGGTATCATGTCACAGACTCAAGAATTGTACACACCCGTTAGGCTTGGGGGATTGGGGTTGGGGCTTATAAGGCTGATTCGTACTCCCAATTTTGATCAGCCCAGGCCTTACAAAACGGACTACCATAATTTTAGGCCTACTTCCAGAAATATTTGAATAGTGATTTCAAACAAGTCTGTCTGGGATCCATTTGTTTTGTCTTAAATTTGGCTTCAATGCCGAAACACATTTAGATCTCGGAAATGATAATGCTTTCATACAATTTCGGTTATATTTTTTAGAACTCGGTATTCTGATTTTAGGTGTAAAAAAAAACTTATTATTCTAAAAAATCTGTACAACCGAAACAACAAACAAAATTGGAATGTCATCATGTGGCAACAGTTCACGTTCAACCGTCAACTCTCAGTTATGCGAAAATTGAGTAATTGAGTCATACAAACCGGTGAGAAATGTTGTGCGCACTCGTTTCTTCCAATGAGTGATATAAGAACTACTGAGGGGTTTGCGGGTACCACCGTCTTACTGGTCGCATGGTAGAAATGGTCTTACCAAGTACTGGTACAGTATTGCTCTACTATCTTGGTAGCCCGCGTTTTCGCGTTTTTGGAGCCCCTTTTATCATTCAAAGGAAGACGACGCATGTTGGATCATCAGAAGAGTACTTAGTGTTAGTCCACCTCAACGCCAACTTCACAGAAATGGGTTGGCTCCTAACTTACCGTTTGGGATAGTTGTACCCTTGTCCTCGATCACTATCGCAACAATCCTCTCCCGACATCCACCTGGAGCATTTCGGTCAATAAGTATTTTTAATTCTTTTTATAGTTCCTCGATGTTCGGACATTATAATTCAGCTTTCTGTTGTTATATCTAGTTATTACTTTTTGGTTATCTTGTCTTAGATGGGATTTTTATTATTTTAATATAATAGTTACGATTACAATTTAAAAATATATATCATCAAATTCTCACAAACCAGTTTCTTAAAAAATAGAAATCTATTATTGTCGAGAACCATTCAAGATGGTGCCTAAACATTGTTTGATCTTATGGAAGGGGGAGGGAGGGGACTTTTCTCGCCGTGAGGAGTACGATCGAACCTGATCTCAACGGTACCAAAGTGAGGATAGATATAATTCAAGGATCCGTCCCGGTAAAAAAATTTGAATCCATGTGCTTACTCATTAGGTTTGGCAAGGCTGCATAATAGTCCTCGCCAGATTCGTTTGATTTTTCTTGACTATGTCGTCGGTCATGTCCCCGCTCGATACATGGGAGGTTAACACGGAGAGAACGAGTACCACCGCAACATGGAGTTGTGGATCGTCGCCGATGCAACATCCTTCCGATACAACAATGCTGGATTGTGGATGCACAAAGGAGATCACCACTGTAACAGGTAGTCGCAGATCATCGTCGATGCACTATCCTTCCGATTCAATAATGTTGTATTGTGAATGCGTAGAGAAGGGTACTGTAAGAACCGCCCCCGGTCGAACCGGTGAACTTTGGCGAAGTTTGACTTTTGGCCGGAAAAGTCAACCGATGACTCCGGGAGTCCTTCGGGACCTTTCCAGGGCCCAAAAAGCTTAGCCGTCATCACGGTTAGCTTAGTTGGGCCATTTCCTTTCGTTTGACTGTAATATTGGAAAAGTAAATTTTGGTCAAACCCGAACTTTTTATCGACTAAATCTGATTTAATTTGGACTGCTGGAAATTATTTAAAGGAGAGTGGTCCCCACTAGGACACACGTCCTTAGTGGCTTGGAGGAAAAGAAAAGAGCCTTCAATGACCTTCAATCACGGTTAGCTCGAAAGAAGAAGAAGACTTTGGGACCCTTGAGAAGACGGAGAGGAAGCTAGCCCGGACGTCAACAGCTAGGAGTATTGTTCGTGGAAGACTTCGAGGAAGGGAAAGTACCAAACTCCTCTTTTAATTTATCACTTTAGTATGCCTATAGGATAATAATAATCGGAAAGGTCCTAGTTTGCATAAAGGATGTGATTCACTAGAGTAATCGTTTTTCAATTACAATAATAATCGGACGAGTCTAGTATGCATGTAGGATGTGATTCACTAGTTTAATCGCTTTCAATACTTGGGAAATTGTCGTGCTGGTAGAATGGCCATGACGAGCCTTAGGACTGGTTGTGATTTGCTCACATGCCGTGTTTGCTTAGTCTTTATGTTAAGATAAGAATCGAACTAAACTAGATAAATTATGATGATTGTGATCTGAATGCTTGAATGATTGATTGAATGAATGATTGAATGAATGTTTGAGTGTAAATTGGGTGTGCCAAGTGTATGATCGGGTGAGTGATAGACCGATGGGACGTGGTTGGTAAGTATGTCGGTAAGTGTGGTTGTTAATGTGAGTTCTTTGTGGCGTGTTATGGTAAGATTGTGAATTGCTAAACTTTGGTTGTACTATGACTGCTTGGTATGTTGCTCTCTTGTGTGTGTGTTAAGAGGAGTTGTATTCCGATATGGTACCTACACCAAAGGGGTAAGCCGGTGTGGGGTAGTACCTAGGCCGATGACTTGTGATCCGGGGGTACGCCGGTGTGGGGTAGTACCATAGCCGAGAGATTGTGTTCAACCCGATGTGAATTCCGGAAAGACGTCTAGGCCGAAGGGAATTCCGGTACGACGCGAGATTGTTTACCCTGCGGGGATGGTTACTTGTTGCTTCACCCCGGGTGTATGCGTCCTACGGGAGCATTTCCGGAAGTTTATCTTGTTTCGCCCCGATGATCTATGGTCCTTTGGGGACATTTCCGAGAATCCCGACGATATGTGTCCCTTCAGGGATGTTTCCGGTAGCCCCGATGTATGTGTCTTCTCTGGACCGAGGGGAAATCCGACATGACACAAGGACTAATTGTGGATCGGAGTATTGTATCCGACATGACACAAGGACTAATTGTGGTTCGAAGTATTATGATTTAAGTTATCGACGTGACGTGTAAATACTTTCTCTTTAGTTGTTTTATTCAATATTACACCGCCTTTCCCTAATCTTCTTGAGTTGCTGTTTTACTTAAGCTTCGGAATTGTTATTGTTTTCTATTTGTAACATCTTGTTGGTTAATCACATTAATCGTAACATGTAGATAATTGTGCTAATTCAGTTGTTACTATCAAAGTGGAGGTTCCTTTACTTTATTATTTTCCCTACTGAGCGTAAGCTCACCCCTGTTTGTCTTATTTACTGTTTGTACATACTTGCTTGGTGAGTAGTTCCTAGAGTTGGGCTCGAGGCTCGGGAGCTTCTGGGAGAGTCCAAGTGGAGTTGATGTTAGAGACGTGTTTTTGCCGTTGTATTGAACCTTGTTTTATTTTGTTATATTCTGAGCTTTGACTCGTAACATCGGTTTTGGATCTTATTTTATCGAAGTTATTTGATCGGAACTAAATTTGGAGATTTAAATTTGTTTAAGTTTACTTTTATCTTTATTATTTAATTGTTAGTTTAATTCACGTCTCGAGTCCGGTCAAAACCAGATTTGGGGCATGACAATTTGGTATCAGAGCCTGTTTTCATTTTGAACTTGTTTTCAAAACCTCAGACCGTACGTCAATTAGGTGGGTAGAGTTAGGTGGGCTAAGTCGTAGTACTTGGTGACGCAAGTCGGAAATATTCTATGCGGAGAGTCAAAACGACAAGGGTCTCGATTGTTGAAGTGGTTCGTTTAAGTTTTGATCTCGTTATGTTATGTTGTCTACTTTACTTGACTTGTATCTCGTGCTCTATCTGCTGTACGCCTCAGTTGATCTGTGATGCCGACCGGTTGAGATCGAAGTTGATTTAACAAGTGTTGATCGAGCTGCTATGAATTGGTTGTTTTGGTAAATTGTTCGTTAAGTGGGTTGTCGCCTTGATCGGCCGTTGTTCAAATTGTGAATTGGAAAGGTTGATCCGATTGGGTATTAGTCGAGTAATTCTAGAAACCCGAGTGGTACTGCGATACATTACAGTGATGTGTACTTTTGCTGGGTGTGGTATGCCTTATGTGCTGGATGTTGTGTGCATTTGTTTATTAAATGCCCCGCTTAAGCGAATGGTTAGTGAAATATACGAACGGGTCATGCCGAAATTTCTGTAAAACTGAAGTGTTTGCGCTATCACGGGTTGACTCAAGGGCGCCACTATAGTCGAACGGGATAGAGGGATGTCAAGTGGTTACAGCGAGATTCGGGGACGCTTGAATCGGGTTGTAACTACGCGAGATCGACGTGAATGTTAAGATAGAAAGATAAAGTGCTGAGAACTTGTGGAAATTAATTAATGCTAAAAGTTGTGGAATTGTTGTGTTATGATTTGGACCCCACGCGATGGGAAGATAACCGACCGAGATGTACGTCGGTCCGGTATGTTGTTGTGCGAATTGTTTGAAACTGTGCCTCCTGTGGGAGTTGGTTGAATTGCTTGTTTGTTGTTGTGAGACGCACAAGTGTGCGGAATTCTCTGCCTATATAAAGTATAATATATGACTACTAAGACTAAGTATTGTTGGTCCGAGTATGACCCTTGTGAAACGCGTGTGAACGTCTTTATGTTTTAATCGAACTGCTTTGTGCTAAACTGAGAAACTGAAGATGTGCGTTATCCGTGCAGCAGATATACGACATGTCTCGCGTCTACGTTCCGAGAGGCACCAGGAGCCGCCCAGCTGGGGGTCAGAGACAAGCACCTGGGATTGAGCAGGCAGGGGCAGCAAGTGCCCAGGGTGCTGCAGAGCACCAGAGTTTTAGAGGCTGGACCGTCAGGGTCATCGACCAGGGTTCCTCCAGTCGCAGAGCCGACTCAGGCAACCCCTCTGGAGGAGGTGGTTTGCGCAGTCCTTGCAGCGATCAACGCTCAGTAGGGGACCGCAACACCGGCAGTAGAGCCTGTGCCTACTGTTGCCGCAGCCACTATCGAGAGGCCAGACCAGTTTGACAGATTCACGACTCAGGCTCTCAAGGACTTCCGTCGGTTGGGCACGCTAGTCTATTCTAGAGGTTCAGACCCCGAGGCAGCCGCAGGGTGGTTGGAGCAGATTACCCGCAATCTGGATACGTCTGGGGTATCTGATAGCCGTTTGAGGGTATCTTTCGCGACCTTTCAGATAGAGGGAGAGGCGTACTACTGGTGGCAGCATGTGTAGACCAGGGTCGACGATGATTTTCAGCTATTCAGCAGACTGTTCCTCGAGAAGTATTTCCCTCGATCGGTTCGGGACGACAGGCACCAGCAGTTCTTGGAATGCGTCAGAGAGGGATGACCGTCTCTGAGTATGAGGCGAGGTTCACGTCCTTGTCTCGCTTCGCACCAGAGATGGTGCAGACTGAGGAGAGTCGCTGCATGCGATTTGAGAGAGGACTCATTCCATCGATCGTGGATCGGGTCATTGCTTTCAGGACCGAGGAGTACTCCACACTGGTGGACCAGGCATTAGCTGTGGAGAGGCATTTTCGGGAGACCGCCAGGGCGCGGGAGATCATGCCGAGGACGAGTGGCTTCTTGAGGCCGTCCAAGAGTCGCGATTCGAGGAGGTAGAGAGTCTTTGGATCTTTTCAGCCACAGTTCCAGTCTGGTGGCATGCGCCGGGTGGGAGCAGTAGCGTCAGTTGGACCTGCCCCGTTAACGCAGTTGTGCCCATTGTGCAGGCAGTAGGGCCACCTAACCCGAGACTTCCCGATGAGCAGCGGACCTGCAGGTCGTTAGATTGACCGTCCGTCGAGATTCGGCGAGAGACCGCATGTTGATAAGAAGGCGTGCTACCAGTGCGGCCGACAGGGACACCTTTCCTTTGCATGCCCTTATCGAGTTGGAGGAGCGCTCGCGCCGAGACCTCAGCAGGCGCAGCCTCGCCAGGCACCTCCTGGCCGACCACGACAGGCACAACCTCCGAGAGCTCCGCGTCAGGCGGCGGGAGCACCAGCCCGGAGACACCAGCCGAGGGCTTTACAGCAGGTGGCACTTCCCCCACCACCGAGAGGAGGGCCCCCAGCACAGCAGGGCCGAGTCTATGCAGTCACTGACGCCAGAGCTGAGAGACAGTACGCCGGCCATGAGGCTACACAGGGTATGTGTTTGCTTTATAATTCGTGGGCATCTTTTATGTTTGATATTGGAGCATCTCATTCGTTCATCTCTTCTTCTTTTGCTCGTATTTTGGGGTTGAGGGTGGAGTTTCAAAGTAGACCGTTATGTCTTGATACCCCTGTTACGGGGGAGGTAGTTTTGAGTACCGTATGACGGGACTGTGAGATCCGAGTGGCTGATTGCCCGTTTGTTAGTGACTTACTTGTTTTGGATACGAGTGCTTTCGACGTGATCTTGGGGATGCACTGGCTTGCAAAGTATCGGGCATCGATCGATTGCTATCGACGTCAGGTGACAGTGATATCCGCCGACAGAGTTGTTACTTGTGTCTTGGGTAGCAGGAGCGGAGTCCTTTTGTCCGCCTTGACTACGGGAGATGAGATGGAGGTAGTGCAGAGTAGAAGAGAGCTGCGGAGGATAATATGTGAGTTCTCGTAGGTCTTTCCGGAGGAGCTGTCAGGTTTGCCGTCAGCGCGCGAGGTGGAGTTTAGGATCGACTTGATCTCGGGTATCGGTTTGCATCAACCGAGTTGGTCGAGCTGAAGCGACAACTCGAGGAGCTTCAGGAGAAGGGATTCGTCTGTCCGAGCATTTCTCTGTGGGGAGCACCCGCCCTCTTCGTGAAGAAGAAGGGTGGAGCATTGAGGATGTGCATCGATTACCGGAAGTTGAACCGGGTTACGGTGAAGAACTGCTATCCGATGCCGAGGATCGATGACCTGTTCGATCAGCTGAGAGGAGCGAAGTGCTTATCGAAGATTGATCTTCGATCAGGCTACTACCAGTTGAGAGTTCGGGAGGAGGATGTGGCGAAGACCTCATTCCGGACTCGGTATGGGCGCTTCAAGTTTCTAGTGATGCCGTTCGGGTTGAAGAACGCGCCAGCAGCGTTCATGGACTTGATGAACGACATTTCAGACCATACTTGGACCAGTTCGTCGTAGTGTTTGTGGACGACATCCTGATTTATTCTCCTAGTGAGGAGGCACATAAGGAGCACCTGAGGACAGTCTTGACGCTGTTACGCACTCACCAGTTGTACGACAACCTGGAGAAGTACGAGTTCTAGCTCGCAGAGGTGAAGTTCCTCGGGCATGTTGTGTCCCGAGATGGTATTCTAGTCGATCCGTCAAAAATCGACGCAGTTTCGAAGTGGGCACGACCCAAGAGTGTATTTGAGATCCGTAGCTTCCCGGGTTTGGAAGGGTATTATCGACGGTTCGTCCAGGACTTCTCACGTCTGGCCGTGCCTATGACAGCGCTGACCCGCAAGGGAGTACAGTTTCTATGGACTGATGAGTGTGAACACTCCTTTACCGAGCTGAAGGCTCGATTGACTACCGCTCCCGTGTTGATTGTGCCGGAGCGGGGAGTCGGGTATGATGTGTACTGTGATGCGTCAGGCGAGGAAGGTAGTTGCTTATGGCTCGAGACAGTTGAAGATACCTGAGCGCAACTACCCGACCCATGACCTAGAGTTGGCAGCAGTGGTCTTTGCTCTGAAGAGCTGGAGGCATTATTTGTATGGTGAGCAATTCCGGGTATTCTCGGATCACAAGATCCTCAAGTACATTTTCTCTCAGCGCGACCTGAACATGCGCCAGAGGCGATGGATGTAGTTACTTGAGGAGTACGACTTCGAGCTACTCTATCATCCGGGCAAGGCGAATGTCGTCGCCGATGCCCTGAGTAGGAAGTCGACTCACTGCATCACTAGTATATCTGTCCGAGAGTGGGACATGATGGAGAAGTTGAGCTCGTTAAGACTTGAGCTAAAGGAGGTCACGGAGGGCATGGCTTTGTGTGCATTGGTGGCTCAGCCCATGTTGGTTGCTCGGGTGCTAGAGGCACATGCCGAGGATGCCGAGACAACAGGGATCCGAGAGAGGATGAACAACGGTGTTGATACCGAGGGCTGGGAGCAGAGTGCTGATCAGGGTCTACGTTGTCGAGGAAGGTTGTTTGTGCCACGAGGTTGTAGGGACATTGTGTTGAGGGATTGCCATCACTCCCGTCTTGTTGTGCACCCGGGTGGCACCAAGATGTATCGGGACATCCGACGACAGTTCTGGTGGAGTGGAATGCGTAGAGCAGTTGCAGATTTCGTCTCGAGATGCCTCACATGTCAACAGGTGAAGCCCGAGCATCAGCGTCCTACCGGTTTACTACAACCATTACCAATCGCAGAGTGGAAGTGGGAGCACGTCACTATGGACTTCGTCTGTGGTTTACCGAGGTCGCCGAGAGGATTATGCTATTTGGGTAGTGGTCGACCGACTGACCAAGTCGGCGCACTTCTTAGCCATGCGGATGACCGACACGGTTGATACGTTGAGCCGGTTGTACGTTCGAGAGATTATCCGCCTTCACGGGTTACCAGTGTTTGTTGTATCCGACAGGGATCCTCGCTTCACCTTCAGATTTTGGGAGAGCTTGCAGAAGGCGTTGGGGACTAAGATCTTGCTTAGTACAGCTTATCACCCGCAAACAGATGTACAGTCATAGCTCACTATACAGATTTTAGAGGATATGTTGCGATCTTGTGTGTTGGATTTCCGAGGATCATGGGAGGATCATTTACCGTTAGCCGAGTTTGCCTACAACAACAGTTATCAATCCAGTATTGGGATGGCACCATTTGAGGCGTTGTACGGCAGACCGTGCAGATCGCCCGTGTGTTGGGCAGAGGTAGGAGACCGGAGTTTACTTGGTCCAGATCTTGTCCAGGAGATGACCGAGAAGGTCGCGTTGATTCGAGAGCGGTTAAAGACTGCACAGAGCCGACAGAAGAGTTACGCAGATAGACGACGTCGACCTCTTGAGTTTGCAGTTGGTGATCACGTGTTTTTGAGGGTGAGCCCGAAGAAGAGACTACTGCGGTTCAACCGCGGCGGAGGCAAGTTGGCCCCACGGTTTATCGGACCTTTTAAGATCTTAGGCAGAGTTGGAGCCGTGGCTTACCGCCTTGCATTGCCACCGCAGCTTGGGAACGTGCATAACGTCTTCCACGTATCCCAGCTACGAAAGTACACTATGGACCCCTCCCACGTTATCGAGTGGACGAACATCGAGGTAACTGATGATGTCTCGTATGAGGAACAACCAGTCAGGATTTTGGACACGCGGGAGAAGGTCATGCGGGAAAAGACTATCCCACTAGTACGAGTGCAGTGGAAGCACCAGGGAGCTAAGTCGACCTGGGAGCGCGAGGATGATGTTTGCGCGAAGTATCCCCACCTGTTCGACCTTGAGGTACTTTTGTTTTAAATTTCGAGAACGAAATTATTTTAAGGGGGGTAGATTGTAAGAACCGCCCCCGGTCGATCCCTGTCGAACTGATGAACTTTGGCGAAGTTTGACTTTCGACCGAAAAAGTCAACCGATGACTCCGGGAGTCATTCGGGACCTTCCCGGGGCCCAAAAAGCTTAGCCATCATCACAGTTAGCTTAGTTGGGCCATTTCCTTTCGTTTGATTGTAATATTGGAAAAGTAAATTTTGGTCAAACCCGAACTTTTTATCGACTAAATCCGATTTAAGTTGGACAGCTGGAAATTATTTAAAGGAGAGTGGTCCCCACTAGGACACATGTCCTTAGTGGCTTGGAGGAAAAGAAAAGAGCCTTCAATGACCTTCATACCCTCACTAGTTGTCCTTAAAGGGGATAAGAAGTAAAGGGTTTTAGGTTTTTTCATCACACTAGGTCATTTAAGGCAATTGGATGACACAAATCAGCTCATTTCTACTTGTTGCAGCCGAATAGTGCTAGAGAGAGAGAGAGAGAGAGAAGAGAAACCTTGCTCGAGGAAGAAGAAAGGGAGAGAAAAGAGCCATCTTCAAGGTTTTTCTTCATTAAAACTTCTCCAATTTCATCTTTTCTTCACCATCTCACCATCCTAAAGGTTTGTACACTCTTATTTTCTCATTTCAATCACTTTCTAGTTGTGGGTTTTTGTGGGTTTTGCTAGAACTTGCTTCCTTGTTTGTTAGAGGTTGGTTTTGGAGAAGAATTAGTGAAGAATAGGTTGGTTTTGTTGTGTTGGTTGAAGTTTTGATGGAACCCATTGAGGGTGTTGAAGTTTGGGGGTTTTTGATGACTGTTTTGGAGCTTGGTGATGTTGAAAAGGGAGGTTTTGGTGTGGTTTTCGCAGAATTCGAGTTGGGGAAGAAAGGGGAAAAACTGTTCTGGTTCGGCACGGAAGGGAACCCGGAGAGGGCCATGTTCTGGCACGACACACGGCACAGGCCAGGTACCGGCACGGTACGCGGCGCGAAACGGTCTTACTCCGACACGACACCTCGCACGGTCTGTGCTTGATTCCGGGCCGGTGCGTTGCGCGGTCCGTGTCTGGTTCCGGGCCGGTCTGTGACGCGGCCCGTGTCTGGCTCCGGACCGGTCCGTGACACACTCCGGTTCTGGTTCCGGGCCGGACTGTGGTACGGGTCGGGTCAGACTCCGGACCTGACTTCCAGAATTGTGGGCCATCCTAATTGGGCCTAGTTCGGGCCCAATTCGTTCCTTTGGCCCTAGAGTTGTAATTAGAGCGTGTTTGGGTAGATTAATTTAAAGACCGTCTTTGTCTAGTTATTAATTTTAGTATTGTTGGTGATCCAAGACCGTGGACCCGAGATCGAAAGAAGAAGAAGACTTTGGGACCCTTGAGAAGACGGAGAGGAAGCTAGCCCGGACGTCAGCAACTAGGAGTATTGTTCGTGGAAGACTTCAAGGTAGGGAAAGTACCAGACTCCTCTTTTAATTTATCGCTTTAGTATGCCTATAGGATAATAATAACCGGAAAGGTCCTAGTTTGCATAAAGGATGTGATTCACTAGAATAATCGTTTTTCAATTACAATAATAACCGGACGAGTCTAGTATGCATGTAGGATGTGATTCACTAGTTTAATCGCTTTCAATACTTGGGAAATTGCCGCGCTGGTAGAATGGCCATGACGAGCCTTAGGACTGGTTGTGATTTGCTCACATGCCGTGTTTGCTCAGTCTTTAGGTTAAGATAAGAGTCGAACTAAAATAGATAAATTATGATGATTGTGATCTGAATGATTGATTGAATGAATGCTTGAATGAATGATTGAATGAATGATTGAATGAATGTTTGAGTGTAAATTGGGTGTGCCAAGTGTATGATCGGGTGAGTGATAGACCGATGGGACGTTGTTGGTAAGTATGTCGGTAAGTGTGGTTGTTAATGTGAGTTCTTTGTGGCGTGTTGTGGTAAGATTGTGAATTGCTAAACTTTGGTTGTACTATGACTGCTTGGTATGTTGCTCTATTGTGTGTGTGTTAAGAGGAGTTGTATTCTGGTATGGTACCTACACCGATGGGGTAAGCCGGTGTGGGGTAGTACCTAGGCCGATGACTTGTGATCCGGTATGGTACCTACACCGAGGGGGTACGCCGATGTGGGGTAGTACCATAGCCGAGAGATTGTGTTCAACCCGATGTGAATTCCGGGAAGACGTCTAGGCCGAAGGGAATTCCGGTACGACGCGAGATTGTTTACCCTGTAGGGATGGTTACTTGTTGCTTCACCACGGGTGTATGCGTCCTGCGGGAGCATTTCCATAAGTTTATCCTGTTTCGCCCCGATGATCTATGGTCCTTTGGGGACATTTCCGAGAATCCCGACGATATGTGTCCCTTCAGGGATGTTTCCGGTAGCCCCGACGTATGTGTCTCCTCTGGACCGAGGGGAAATCCGACATGACACAAGGACTAATCGTGGATCAGAGTATTGTGATTTAAGTTATCGACGTGACGTGTAAATACTTTCTCTTTAGTTGTTTTATTCAATATTACACCGCCTTTCCCTAATCTTCTTGAGTTACTGTTTTACTTAAGCTTCGGAATTGTTATTGTTTTTGATTTATAACATCTTGTTGGTTAATCGCATTAATCGTAACCTATAGATAATTGTGCTAATTCAGTTTTTACTATCAAAGTGGAGTTTCCTTTACTTTATTATTTTCCCTACTAAGCGTAAGCTCACCCCTGTTTGTCTTATTTACTGTTTGTACATGCTTGCTTGGTGAGTAGTTCCTATAGTCGAGCTCGAGGCTCGAGAGCTTCTGGGAGAGTCCGAGTGGAGTTGATGTTAGAGACGTGTTTTTGCCGTTGTATTGAACCTTGTTTTATTTTGTTAAATTCTGAGCTTTGACTCGTAACATCGGTTTTGGATCTTATTTTATCGAAGTTATTTGATCGGAACTAAATTTGGAGATTTAAATTTGTTTAAGTTTACTTATATCTTTATTATTTAATTGTTAGTTTAATTCACGTATCGAGTCCGGTCAAAACCGGATTTGGGGCGTGACATGTACTATCAAAACTAGAAAGAAGAAGAGACTCGCGAGGGATCTCGTGGTGATAAGAGGATTGCACGATAACGATTACAACGACTAGGATATAGAACTCTCAACCCAGAGAACATGTGCCCAATTCTTTGAATATATTCTTTTAATTTATGTTATGCAAACCCAATGTTTAGTCTACTTTTCAAAAATATTAATCACACAACTCAATTTAAAAGAATTATAATAGCATTGAGACAAAGCTTTGGGCTTGATGATTGGGCCTTGCTGCGATCGGGCAGGAAATGAATCGGACGGTTCCAGAAATTGCCCAAAAGGCCAGAGAAAATCGAACGGGCAGGAGATGTGCCACTACCTAACTCCCAGTCTCTGATTCATAAACCTTTCTCGCAACCTCATTTCTCGTCTCTTGACTGTTCTCCTCAATTGGAGGAGGAGAGGATGAAACTTCCTCATATTCCACGCGCCAAGGTGAGGGGCATAATTGTAACTTGTAGCTCAAAGTTCAATTCTTTTCTTCTCAGGTCAGGTCAGTTCCATGGCCAAACCCAACGCCGGTTTTTGGTACCCTTTCAACGTTTAGCGAGTCAACACGTCATCTTATTCACAAATCACAATTACATGCTGTGTAACTCAATCCTATTATTAACTTAGAAATTAAGAAAAATTCAATATATAGAATCTCGATTTTCTAAACCCCAAATCTTTCCTTCCCTTTTCCTCTCCACTTCTCGATTGTTTTTCTCTGTTGTTTTCTTCTGCTTTCTTTCTCAGTTCTCGATTCCCATCGCCGTGCGGATCTCTCCGATCTATCCATTTCGGATCAGGAGAAGGAGTCGGAAGTTTCAGCAATGTCTTTCTCCGATTCCGACTCGTCGTCCAACGCCGGCGACCACAAGAACCTCAGGCAGATGAGCCGCGACCGTGAGTGCTTCTTCTACCATCTCTTATCTTCTATTTCTGTTCAAGCAGGTGTTAATTTGACCAAATTAAGTCTTTGTTGACTCTTGTTTGCTTTGATCTGTTGCTGGTTAGATTCTCTCTTCTTCAATCTTATCGTGAACTCTACGTGATTATAATTCGTCTTGAGCATTTTGTTTCTCTCGTCTGATTTATGATTAATCAGCTATTTGGAACCATTTCTCGTAGCTTTTGGTGATTCAGTGGATTTTCTGTACTCGCGAAGACTATGATGGTTTATAGTCTTGTTAGTAAGACTTCTGTTAGTTCGCATTGAAGTTGTGGCGAAAGCTAATTTGGCAACCAACATTTCTAACTTCTCCATAAACTTTGATCTGGTCTAGAATGCTACTTTCTTCAGGAGGTTGAGCTGATATGATTTAGTATGGACCTTTTTAGGAGAAGAATAATTAGGACGAATGGAAATTAGCAATTATATATCTCCAGATGGAGACAAGTCTACTAATTTTACCCATACCATAGGCCTAGTTACACCTAAGAGATACTAGAGACACTCATTTATCACTTGAACAGATGATTTCCTTATGAGAAGGTTATATGTCTGGAATGTCATATCTAGGCAAACTGGGTAAAATATACAAACTAGACTAAAATGGGCCAAGAATGGCTAAAAGCATGGAAAGTTATGCTCATAAAAGTATAGAAGATGTTTCCATGTCAACAAGCACCACTGAATTCATCAGAAGAAACATCAAGCACAATTAGAAATATGAAGTCGCCTTTTCTGTATGATGTTATCACTATAGTTTGTATATAACTATAAATATGTGAAATAAATGCCAAGTCCTATCTATGTTATTGATATAGAAGATTGATCTGCTGAAACTGATCTATGCACAATAAATGTTCTCAATGGTCGGCAACTTATCTTCTACATGATTAAGAACATCTATCCTTATTGTTGGCAACAAATCTAACCAACAACATTCTCTCATTTCAAAATTTCCTATTATTTCTCTGACATGAAAGTGGTTCCCCTTTGAACTGTAACTAGAACTTCTGGCATATAAGTGTATCATTTTCCTTAGTTTTGGTAGATCTTGGAGATTCCATAGTCCCGTAAATATTGACATGTCTGGTATAGATGTAAATGCTTCTGGTGAATCATTTCCTGAACATGGTAATTGATTTCCTATACCAATGTTGTGTATCTTGTCTGCTTTGATATTACATTTTATGTCATCCTACCATCACACATTGAATGATGTTAAGGATTAGGAAACCTATCATGTTGTGAAGTGCTGATAGAAGGTTGGAAAATGTTGAATGGTTGGATGCACATAATCAAATGCATTAATGGAAGGTTTTAGAAATGTGCTAGCTGAATGGTTTTTTATTCACAGCAAATCTGAATCTTTTCCTGCAGTTCTTACATTAACCAATTGGATGATTTAAAGCAAACATATCTGTTTCTTTAGTGTTACTGTTAGTTTTAATTTCTAATCATTGGTTAAAATTTCAAATTTATTTAATTGATAGAAATTGATTGGTTATTCAGGATTATTGTGTGAAATGCTGCGTTCTGCCAAAACAGGGGACTCAAAATCTACATGGAAGGTATATGCATGTTTTAAATGTTGCATGTATATATGTGTGTGTGTGTGTGTGTGGTTACCAAATGGATGCTACTTGAATATTGTTAGTCACTATTAATAATTCAACCTCAAATCACCTTTTGATATACTGTTAGGTCCACCTCTCAGCATAAACTCTTAGGTTGGATCAAGTTCCAATTTGGTAGCAGAGTTGGTTGATTTGGGCTTGTGGTAATGAGGTCCATTTGATTGCCTCCCTTTGTGGTCTCTGGTCCACATGTAGAAAAGCTGCATACTTCCCCACACATGTAGGCTTGACCTTCAACATGTAGGTCACATCATGTGGCCGTACTCATTGCTATGTATTGCTTGACTAACTTGTATATCACGTTTGTTCCTTAATCTACTAGCAGCTTTCTTTTTAGTTCTGTCATCGACTTATTGTATTTGTCACATATAGGTACTTATTATGGACAAGCTTACTGTAAAAATTATGTCTTCCTCTTGCAAGATGGCTGATATAACAGATGAAGGGGTTTCACGTAAGAATCATATTGACTCTAAAAACTTTCTTCTCTTTTCTATATGCTCATTTACTTTTCCCCCAATCTATGCCGTGCATTTTAATTACATGCAGAAAAAGTTACATCACCATGATATATATATAGTATCACATTTTTGTTCTGATGTAATGGTTTGATTTGTTGAAGTCCTGTGAAAAATTTATCATTTTAAACATCTTTTGCTCGTCTCTATTGTGTGGGAGGGTGTTGATGTTAGTGAACAACTCCTGTCTGTCTGTAAGCCTACTTTTATTGGTAGTCATTCACGCTTTTCCATTCTTGAGCATTTCTGCTAATGTAAGACAATGGTCATATGTATCCAGTTTAGGGACTGTCGCTTAAATCTGAATAACAGTTAAGTAATGGAGCATGTAGTGAGTTGATGTTCTTTCCCTATCACCTTCAAAACATTTCAACAGGTTATGGTTTAAAAAATGAAGTTCACTGCAGAATAATTATAATTGTTAAGTGCTTTGGATAGATCTGAAATATTTCATTTTGTACCAATTCTTGGAAAGGCTCTGTAGTTTGTCTATCCCGCCATCCTGAATAGTTTCTTTAGTTATTTATTCCTACAAGAATATCAATAAGTTGTATACTCTTTTCAAAATGAAGTAATTGACTTCCCACTATTTAAGCTGGAATAGTTTCATAGTCAGGTTTTCTAATCTAAGTTAGCCAAGATGGAAATATATTTAACCATGTGACAAAATGGATGAGGATTTAGTTGATGTGGTAAAGAAGAAACTACGTTGCTCTACGTAGATGTGATAAAGAAGAAACTACGTTGCTCCACATACATGTTATAAAGAAAGAAAAAAAACTATATAGTTAATTTAAATTTTCATTTTTTGCTATCTGATCTATAGATTTTTTCCTCCAGTGGTAGAAGACATCTACAGGCGAAGACAGCCATTACCCTCCTTGGATGCTATATATTTCATCCAGCCATCTAAAGAGAAGTAACAAAATTTTCTAGTCAATTTTTTAAGAACGAAATCTTTGTTTGAGTATCAAGATAATTTTTTTAACATGGTTTTAAGAAAGAAATAATGAAAAGACACCATTTGTAGGGACCTTTCTGACTATTTGCCTCTCTAATATTAATTTTGCAGCGTGAACATGTTCTTATCCGACATGTCTGGAAGATCGGCTTTATACAGGAAGTATGTTAAGAATATCAGTTTCCCTTGATCTAATGATACTAGCTTGTGTGGTTTTATGTTCTGAAGGTTTTAATTTGCAAATTTCTAACAGAATTTGTTCTTTTGTGAAGGGCCTTTGTTTTCTTCAGTTCACCTATCTCAAAAGAGTTAGTTCAACATATCAAGAGAGACAGCACCGTGTTACCTCGGATAATGGCTCTAAGAGAGGTTATAGCTCATTTTTTTTTTGTATTATGGAATGATTGCTGTATTGACTCAGTTGCTCCTCTCAGTTAGTTGTTTTCTCTACACTTTTTTGTACTTGGTTGAAAGTTAATAATGTGCACTGATATTTTCATTTATGGGTGAGAATTGCAGATGAACTTGGAGTACTTCGCCATAGATAGTCAGGTATGCAATGCTACTCTAGTCAACTTGTTGGATAATCTGTGAATATGGCATAGATAACCAGGACCACCACAAATTGTGGTTGAGAACAGATCCCTTTAGACAACTTGTCAATGGGTACTGAAGTTATAGGGCAGTGCTTATCCATTCACATTGTATCCCTTGTGAAAACATGCTGACACCATAATTTATTGAAGTTTACATCTGAAACCTTTAAGCTCATTTTTGGCATCTATCCATGGTGTTTGCTGTATTTGATGATAAATATCTTTCAAATATTTTGTTAGTTTGTATTGTTTTTGCTATCAGCAAATAAAACGATAATATTTTAAAATAAGAGATCGAAAATGGGATCAACAAACCTCTGGCCAAGAAAGTTGGCAATACAAAATAAAAGGAAAACATAAGAGATATAGCTCAGAAAAGAAAAGACTAATGAAGAATTAGCCTAAGGAGAAGTCAGGGTTGAGGCTCAAATATGGTGCAGAGCACTCCTCATTCATGCTGTGAAGCTTAGGAATTATCTCCTTTTGTTGCCTTGCGATTTAACTCTCAAGAGACTTGCAGAAGTCCTGCACATTTACAATTTTGCGTACCAGAAAAGCTAAATCAATGTTGGGGTTGTAATTTCAGTTAAAGAAGCCTATGTCCCCAAAATTAATTTGTCTTATAATGGTCAATTGGGACTTTTAAGGTGAGGATTCTTCATTTTAGGCTTGCAGAATTTATAGTCTGTCTATATAATTGTTGGATGAATTGATAAAAGAAGATAAAGCTGCAGAGAACCAGCATCAAAGAAGAAAATTATACTATGAATAATGTTCACAGTATTCGTGCTGATTGTTAGCCCTATTGTTTCTATGATTTTTTATATGCTATGAACTTCTTTAGACTTCTTTCGCTAATGCTTATGTTTATATTTATAATTTCTGTAAAGTGTGCCTCTCTACATTGAAGCACACACCTGATCGTGTGTCTCATGTATTGGTTTCAGAGGACCTTAGCGCCTCAAATCTTTGGCCCCCATGAAATTGTTAAACATTCTTACTTTAAAAGTCATGAAACCTTGATGTTTTGAATTCAATAGTTGGTGCCCTTTCATTAATAAGTTCATTTATAGTTATTGAGCCGTATTTTTTCTATGCTCATCCATTTGGGGTGTTAATTTTTCCCCATTGCCATGTTGTTTCTTTATCCACCTTTCTCTGTACAGGGTTTCATCACAGATAACGAGATGGCTTTAGAGGAGTTATATGGAGATGAGGAGAACAGTCGGAAGGGTGATGCATGCCTGAATTTGATGGCCACTCGCATTGCTACCGTCTTTGCTTCACTAAGGGTACTTATCCAAAATATTATGGGTGTCGATTGACCGTGTGGTTCAAAGCTTGTGAAGTTTACATGTTTAATTTTCAGGAATTCCCATATGTGCGCTACCGCGCGGCTAAATCCCTTGATGCAACCACAATGACAACATTTCGTGATCTGATTCCTACAAAACTTGCAGCTGGGGTCTGGAATTGTCTTATGAAATATAAACAGAAGGATCACTTCCCAGAGCATGAAACATGTGATTTGCTGATCCTAGACAGATCCGTGGACCAGGTTTGGAACACCTATGCGACTACAAACCAATTTATGCTGATTGCATGTGTTGTCAGTATTATTCATGATCAATATTCTAATTTTGCATTTCTAGATTGCTCCTATCATACACGAGTGGACATATGATGCTATGTGCCATGATCTGCTTAATATGGAAGGAAATAAATATGTTCATGAGGTAGGCTCAAAATATAATCCTTATTGTGCAAACTACGAACCAATCTAAGCCACAGGATGCGGTCAAAGTGACGTCAGCAGAGCGCGCGCGATGCTGACACGTGGTCGCTTCGCGCGCGCCTCTGCCCGCGCGGGAGCGTGTTAACCCCGCGCGCGCACAGTGCTGATAGTTTAGCACAGTGCCAAACTATTAGCACTGTGCGCCCAAACTGTTAGCACTATGCGCGCCACGTGTTAGCACTGTGCGCGCGCACCAGCATCGCGCGCGCCCACGTGTCAACACCTGGTGAGTTCGTAGTTTGCACAATAAGGGGTGGTTTGTACCTGATACCAACCCTATATATATATATATATATATATATATATATATATATATATATATATATATATATATATATATATATATATATATATGGGATAATTGTCCAAAACTACCCTAAAGTTTCGTCCACAAACAAATTGATGCACAAAGTTTCGTCCACGCTGCGTGGCTACCCTGAAGTTTTGTCCACAACTTTTTTAGTTTTGACGTAATAGGCATGTTCAGAATGATGGTCCGGGCAGTGCTTCCCGGATTGAATAGAAGCGTGGACAAAACTTCAATGCACCCACAAAAGCGTGGACAAAACTTCAGGGTAGCCACACAGCGTGGACAAAACTTTGTGCATCAACTCATTTGTGGACGAAACTTTAGGGTAGTTTTGGACAATTATCCCTATATATTATATATATACACACACACTTGAATTTGCTGATATATGTAAGGTGTATTATGGGAATGTTTTTACAGGTTCCTAGCAAAACAGGTGGACCACCTGAGAAAAAGGATGTTCTTTTGGAGGATCACGATCCTGTGTGGCTTGAACTCCGTCATGCACATATCGCAGATGTATGACAAGCTACATTTTTTTAAAATTCAATTTACAGACAATTTTAATGTTTTTATCATATTTACCTTTTTCCAGGCTAGTGAACGGTTACATGAGAAAATGACTAGCTTTGTATCAAAAAATAGGGCTGCTCAGATCCAAAGTTCAAGGTTGGTCCAAGTTTTCTCCCGGAAACTCTTATCACCATTGGTGTGATTATGTATAATTGGTGATGTTGTGCATAAATTAGGACTTCAATGACATCATATGTAATTCAGATCTGTTTATGAATATTTTTACAGCTATGTACAGCAATCCTGCTGTATGTTTGCCTACTCTCTGGTTATTACTTTTGAGTTTTTAGTTGGAGTGTAGATCTATATGTTTCTTTTGGTGAACTATGTATAGATTTACAAGCTCTTCAAACAATGTATTTAGTATGTCAACTCAGAAAGATTATATTTTAATAAATTGTTGCCGTGGTATGTTCCTCAAATTGTATAGAGATGGAGGCGAACTATCAACACGGGACTTGCAAAAGATAGTCCAAGGGTTGCCACAATATAGTGAACAGATTGACAAGCTCTCGCTCCATGTAGAGGTTAGTTTTTGGTAATATAAGCATCCTGTTTTTTTTGTTCTGAATGAAATACTCCTCATGTTCCTAACACACAGAGAGACAATATGAGATGCTGAAAGCCTGAAATTGTTCCTGAACAAGTCCAGTACCAATAAATAATGTTAGGGAAATGCACCTTCGGATTATTTACTACCTAATTCCTTGTTGCATTTATTTTGTGTATGTCATTTTCAAAGGGCCCAGAAAAAAGGTTCTATTTTTGTCTTATTGTTGGTCATGCTGTCTTTGTCTAAGTGTTATAATCATGAGTTACTGCAGTAGATGGCATGTGTATCATCGTGCTATTTTTGTGTGAAATATGATATATGTTTCTTATGTTATTGTGTGTGTGCGTTCAGTACAACGGGGGTTTTGTCTATTTCTCCTTGATATCTCCCCAATAAGGTCAAACACTCCTTACTCGTCTCGCCGAGTTTTGGTCGATCCGAGTTTTAGAAGTCTTCTTGCTAATTATTCCATACTCCCCACAGTAGTGGGAACCTGCAAGTGAGCATCCCTTTTCATGTGACGTTCAGTAAATCGATTGTCATTTTTTCCATAACCATTAAGCCATATAATTAGCTTATGCTTGCAAAACATTTTGGACTTGTTAGTAGAAAGTTTATAAGCAGAAGGGGATTAACGGGGAGAGTTCCCTAAAAGTCAAGTTTTAGTATGACGTTTTGTTCGTTGCAACTTAAGGTTTTATTGATGCAGATTGCTGGAAAAATTAATAGAATGATCAGGGAAATGGGGCTGCGAGACCTTGGACAGCTGGAACAGGATCTAGTTTTTGGAGACGCGGGAATGAAAGATGTGATCAAATTTCTTTCCACGAAAGTGGTCAGTACATGTACCGACTGTAAAGTCAATTCCTTTAATCTTATCGGTGGATTATATAAAATGCAATGTGCTTTATGCAGGATGCAACTCGTGAAAGTAAGTTGCGCCTGTTGATGATTCTTGCAGCCATTTATCCTGATAAGTTGGAGGGTGAGAAGGGTCGGAATTTGATGACGGTTGGTCCTTTATCATTTTCTTCCAACCCAATCTCTTTTTCTTTCCCTTTTTTAGGCTCTGAAGACCTTTTTACTAGTTTTATATTGCACAACAGAATGATTTGAAATATTGGTAATGCATTCAAGTTTTTATAAATACTTTGATCCTTTTTCAGTTAGCAAAATTACCACCTGAGGACATGAGTGCTGTGACTAATATGAGGTTACTTGGAGCATCTCCAGAAACGAAAAAAAGCTCAAATATACCATTTTCTCTGAAGTTTGATATGCACAAGGTAAACCTACTTGCTGTTTGTATAGGTGCCACTGATTAGTAAATTCATCTGATATATCCGCTTTTTTCATTCCTTGTATCTTATTCTCAGAAAAAACACGGTTTTAGGAAAGAGAAACCGACTGAAGAAGGAGGATGGGCACTTTCACGCTTTTACCCTATGATAGAGGTATGTTACCTGTAACGTTGGTTTGTTGTCGTGCAGTGTATATGATGTAAGTGACCATTAATATATACTGGCATGATTGGATTGCATTTTGTGGTTTAAATGATTTGAAAATGGTCACTTTTTGTTTTCTGATCACCTTATCCATTAAACGAGTTTCTGTTATGTCCTCAAGATTTATTTTTTCATGGTGGTTCAACTTGCTGACATGGTGATTGATGGTCTTATGCATGGGCCTTAACGGTGTCTGCTATTTATTTCCTAGCCTTCATATCAAGTGGATCATGTAGTTAAAATCTGCTTCACTGTGATTTTTAAGCTTTATAACTGAAGGGAACATGAATTCAAGTGGCCAGTCTGAAGTTATTCGGGATAATGAAATTCAGTGAATTGAAATTTATTGTTCTTTCAGGAACTTATTGAAAAGCTTGGAAAAGGTGAACTATCAAAGGATGATTATCCATGTATGAACGAACCGAGTCCAACTTTCCATGGGACATCACACATTGTATCAGCACCAAGTCAACCTCAAGCTCATTCAATGAGGTCAAGACGAACACCTACATGGGCGAGGCCTCGGGGTTCTGATGATGGATATTCAAGGTAGATATTTATAGCTTTTCCCATTCAATGATCTGGGTAGTCTGCCGTTGCCTTCCAGCAAAGAAAACCAACTAAAAGTAATAGAATATATTTTCATGCTTGAGCCTATCATTCAAGTCCTTCTCTACTTGTTGATTTACATTGTTCCCCTTCTACCCTCTTTTTTGTCACGCCTTGCTTGGTCATACTGTTTGGTCCTTCATAGAACCCTTAGAGATGAACCGACCATCTTAATGGTTCTCGGTCATACTGTTGGGTTCTTTATAGAACCTTTAGAGATGGACCAACTATCTTAATGGTTCTCGTGTTTTAAGTTTCTAGCAAAAATGCTATAATACAGGAATTGCTGATTTTATTTTTCGCTTCTAATCATTATTTTCCTTTTAATTTATGACATTTTTCTCTGGCTGCAGTGATTCAGTTCTAAGACACACATCTAGTGATTTCAAAAAGATGGGAAGACGCATTTTCGTATTCATTGTAGGTGGTGCTACTCGATCTGAGGTATGAGAACTCCGTAAATACTGTGTCATGTTGGTTATATAGTTTCGTCCACCGTATTGGTTACAGTGCAATTGTTTTCATTCTCAGCTAAGGGTTTGCCACAAGCTTACAGCAAAGATGAGAAGAGAGGTTATTCTAGGTTCATCAAGCATAGATGATCCTGCAGAGTTTATTACGGTAATAAATTTCTCTTTTCTTTTCATGATTGATTACAGTTGAATTTAATTTGTTTATCCTTCGTTTATAAATATCTATGATGGTCCAATCTTTTAAAACATTATACATGTGGTGTCAGCACCATGTAGTGTTCCTTTTGTATACTGTGTTTGGGTCTGACTAGTTTTATGGCATAGCCAGTAGTAAGAGCTTCTAAAGAATATTTCTGTTTCGTTAACTGCAGAAACTGAAGATGCTGACTGTAAATGAACTGTCGCTAGATGATCTCCAGATCTGAATATTTATGGTTATGAAAAACCTATCTGTAACTGTAGATACATTTTCATTTCATTGTAACAATTAATTTTACACTAGTGGAAACTAACATGGTGATGCATTTGGGGGAAATGTTTGTTGATGAATCTTGTGTCATTCATATGCTGATGGTTCAGTATGATCGAAGGAGAAGAGAACATTACTGCGGCAATACATTTTAGGGTTAATTGCTGATGGCTATTCATTACATTCTCACGAAAAGATGGATGAACGATTGGAAAAGCCAAAAACGCATAGGTAAACTATACTAAATAAGTTAAAAGGACACTTGGGTACAGGGTAGATTGTTGACCCGATGAAATGCCAAGGTATAGTACAATTGCTCTTGATGGCCGATTATAAGTTGTTACTTGTATTATGAGATGAAACGTATTCAATTGAACAAAGAACCATTTGAAAACAAGGAACGGCCCTCCATATTTTGATATGATTTTTTCAATTTATATTATTCCTGGTAATTGTGTAAACAATTATATAATTCCTAACCATGGCGTGGACAATTTGTATTATATTTGGTCATCATGGCTTGGTATTCTATACTTCTTTGTGTGGACAGTATATCTAGATGGCTATTTGCAATTGATTCCTGCAAAGTTGTAACTTGCTCTGTTCTTTTTTTTGATCGGCAAAGCATATTTAAATTATCGGGCTCTTTGAAGTAAAGAGCTCGGGGTGAAAATGAAATTACATCCAACGAGCATTCCCGAAGGAACCTCTAACACCAACGCCCCACAGCCGGGGATGAACTTGAATAAATCAACACCAGAACAAAACCAACACAAACCCACGCAGGGGTGTAAACAACCAAACCTACGCAGGGGTGTAAACAGAACCTTACAGAACACAACAAAGAAACTATTGAATGAAAAAGACTTGAACACCCTGAAAAAACCACCAAGAAGAACAAAAAAGGGGGAGAGCATCCAAACTGCCAGCACAAACAAACAGAAGCACTAATCCCTAACCTTACAAAGAATCCCCTCTTCCTGCTCAAATGACCTGCCATCCCTCAAAGAAGGAATTGATCG
The DNA here is from genome assembly GCA_963921825.1 of Erodium maritimum. Lineage (NCBI taxonomy): Eukaryota > Viridiplantae > Streptophyta > Magnoliopsida > Geraniales > Geraniaceae > Erodium > Erodium maritimum. Next base: position 62,179,108 of record OY997593.1, read on the forward strand.
GCACAATTGCTGGCGGCCAACACCGCTTAACAGCCAAGCCTACCTCTAACTCCGAGGCAGTCCTAACTAATGATTTCTGAAGCGGGCTGAGATGCCCTAAACCCTCGCCTGTGGAACCACCCACAAACCGGCGAGCTCGCCCCAAACAATGGACGAGAAGAAGCGAAATCAATAGCTTCAGAGTGCTAGGAAAGAGGTAGAGGAAGAAGACATACCATGCAAGAGAGGAATCAGTCCAGAAACTCCAGGGAGCAGACCTTCATGCCTGAGCCAAAAGATCGGCCTACACCCAATGTCCTCCAAACGTTCCGGCCATCACCAGAAAACGTCTCAACGGAAAGGACAGGTATTTCTACCTTGAGTGAGGCTGACCTTTTAGACGGTCAGATCTTACCTCCCGGAGTCCAGCCACAAAGGCCCTGAAATCGGCGATGGACGGACCCGAGCGGAGAGAAACCACGATGAAATCGCGAGCCGGCGAGCAAGGAAGAGGAATCGCCAAATCTGCGAAGATCCACGCCAAAGATGGTGCGGAAGAACGTCCTACGGCCAGATCTGAGAAGCCTCTTTGTCGGAGCCGACGAACCACCGAAATTCAACCGCGGCCACATGAGAGGAAGATCAACCAACGACGTCTCCAGGCGAGCAACGGTCACCGAGGCGACACCGCGAAACCAGATCCGGAACGAGAAAGAACCCGAGCCACCAAGGTGCCACCGTACTCAGATCTGCACAAATCACCACCAGGGAAGGTGGAGAAGAGAGTCCCACTGCCAGATCTGAACGCGGATCGTCGAGAAAGCCAGGGTAACACTCGAAACGGCACCGGAGGGGAGAGGAAGGGGATGAGAGAAAAGGGACGGGGTTGGGGAGAGCAAAGCCGCAAGCAAGAAGAAGGAGTAAAAAGAGGGTAGCCACCGTCGTCTTCCCTAGCCGAGGGCCCGAGAGAGACGACAACGGCGAAGAAGAGAAAACCTAGGGTTTGGTCGAGCTTTTAGAGAGAAGCGAGAGATTTTTTTGTAATTATGACTACTTGTCCAACTTTCTCTGTTCTAGTAATTCCTCTTCTTTCATTGGTTTTTAAATGTACGAGGAATTAGGTTCAGACTCAAAGCCGTCCATCAGATAAATAATACTCTAGAGGTATCTAGGGTTGTACACAAATTCGGTCTCTAACGAGATTCAAATTCGATTGGGACTGTACGACGAAGACAAGTTCTGGGCGGAGGAAGACACGGTTGGGACTGTACGACGACTATTGGATGAGATCGGTACTTACAGCTCCACCCACTTCACTTCCCACCGATGATGAATATGTAACAGCTCTCGGTGGTAAGTCTTAACCGGGTATGATATCCTCCGATCCTCCCATGGGAGGTAGTACCTCAAGTGCCCCCGCAAGTACAAGAGCGCCTGATGGGCCGGAAGGCTGCGAAGAAGAAGGGAAAGGTATTTCAACCCAAGTACAAGCCATTACCGACATGGACAAAGCAAAATGTGATAAGGCGAAAAAAGTTTTTATGCTAGACATCAAGTTCGACAAATACTACACCCAATACAAACAATTACAACAAACGAACACGACAAACTTCAAAGAGGAGCAACTGGTCACTAACGCAAAAATGTTGTCTTTAATGTACGCACAATGTGAGAAATTATAGGTTCATATTGACAACATCCAATAAAATTGTACTACATCTATTTAGTGAATTAGTTATTTTATTAATTAATTAATATAATATTTTGTATTTAATTAATTTTTTATCAATTAAAAGTTCAAGTTTAATTTCATTTTAGTTAATTTAATTTTGGGTAAATTTCATCTCACTACCATAAAAATAGTTAAGTTGCATCTCACTACCCTAATAATAGTTTGTGGCACCTCACTACCTTACAAATTCTTAAATTTCATCTCACTACCCTAAAAATAGTTTGTGACACCTCACTATCCTAACTATGAGTTAAGGAGCAGTTTTAGTACCTACCGTTAGATTCCATCCATTTTTCCATTCAAACACTTAAAAAGTCCATAATACCCCTCACTAACATGTGTAAGGCACATGACCATTTTCCATCCAAAATAGATGGAAAATTAACGACGGGTACTAAAACTGCTCCTTAACTCATAGTTAGGGTAGTGAGGCGCCACAAACTATTTTTAGGGTATTGAGATGAAATTTAAGAATTTTTAGGTTAGTGAGGTGCCACAAACTATTTTTAGGGTAGTGAGATGTAACTTAACTATTTTTAGGGTAGTGAGATGAAATTTACCATTTAATGTTTTATTAATTAATTTTATCAATTTTATTTAAGATTTATTTAGTATGTACTGTTTTAAATCGAAATTTAATAAATTATAAAATTATCCAGTCAGCATGCACTCAACATCTTTGCAAATCATGATTCCCGTACATGAGTCTCACACTGTGGAACACGACTCAATTTAAGGTAGGGATGACAACGATACCCGGACCCAACGGGGACATAACCTGCCGACCTGAAAATATCGAGCCAAGGTCGGGTATTTTCACAAACGGCCCGGGCCCGGGTTAGTTTGACGGGGTTTTAACTGGGCTCGGGTCGGGCTCGGGCTTGGGCTTGGTACTACCTGCCCCAGACCTGGCCCGATAGGTTACTAAATAATAATTAGAAAACTAAATTTATTTGTTTTGTTACGTTTCCACTTTATACCTTACATATAGTTATATACATAGTGATAATTGAATTGGTACACCTCTTCTCCGCCGCTCCACCCTCTGGATCATTTGATCTTCACGGCTTTGTGTTTTTTCTTTTTTTGCCAACTTCTCCTCTGTAGCGCTACACGCGGGTTGGTAAATTGTAACTTTGTTGTTACTTATTATATATAAAAAACTTGGAAGTGATTAGTTTTGGTTTGATGTTACTTGTTTTACTTTTCCGAGATGGTGAGATTATTATAGTTTTACTAAGAAAGAATGATATTATGAATTGTGATAAAACTATTGATTATATTATGCTTGTGGTCGTGAATAGTTATTGAATATGTTATATGTTTCATATAAATATATGATACTTCTACGCATCATATATACATGATTTACCCATATAAATTGAGTAGTAAAATAAAATTATAGTTTTCAAGAAAAAAAAAACAACTCTTATACTGGACAGGTAGAGTAATACCCGACTCGTTCGGGGAAAAAGCGGGCCACTATCGGGTCCCAGGAAAGCTTGGGCCGCATGTAGGAAAATAGGGCCTGGTTTAGGTTTCACAAAACTCGGCCCAGACCCGGGTCATCCCTAATTTAAGGGACTCGCGTCACAATTCAGTCTAATCACCACATGATCCTCAAATCATGATCCTCATATCTGAGTCTCTCACTATGTTCTTATTGGTACTAAGAGTAATGCATGGTCAATGCAGTTTGTGTCGTACCTGATGATTTATCAACGAATAATATGCATTGTTGTTACTATAGTTAATGAAAGGAACAAAGAAACAAATATGGGCCTCAAGGCAAACGAAACCCACATTGATTATACACATCGTCAATCTTGGGCTCGAACCGATAACCACAAGGTTAAGATCCCAACATCCTAAGGATCGAGCCAAACGGACAATTGTTTATCCTCTGTCGGTTTAAGTTAAAAATAAGTTGCATCAGGAAAATGAAATTCATTGCCAAGCCAAAGTATTATTAAAAATAAAGATCACCCCAATTTTCTCAACAAGTCAACATGCAAGGCTATGATAGCGTCAAAGGAGTTGAGCATTTAACAAAATGCAACTTAGAAAGCGAAACCTTGACACTTCATATTGAAATTTCATAAACACGATTTGGATATGGATGGCATTTTGGATGAAGTACTCGAAGAATGCATGTCCACCGACTTCGGTGACGGGTGGTTAGAGGACGCAATGGTCGATTCTCCACCACGTAATCGAACCTACATCGCACGTGACCGGGAAGCCGCGAACGAACGTTTAATGAGCGACTATTTCAACACGAACCCTGTGTGCACGGAGGTGTAGTTCCGTCGTCGCTTCAAAATGTCGAAGGGTGTGTTCCTCCGAATTGTTCATGCATTGGAGAATCACGATTCGTATTTCACGACACAGTTGGATGCCGTGGTTAAAGTTTCCTTATCTCCTTATCAAAAATGTACTATGACCATTAGGCAGTTATGTTATGGAATTGCAGGTGATGGATTGGACGTGTACTAGAAGATAGGCGAAACCACGTCTTTGGAATGTTTGAGAAACTTCTGTAGTGCAATCAATAAAGTCTTCGGTCCTACGTACCAGCGTAAACCTACACGGAATGATATGGACTACATTTTGGCGGTTAATGAAGCGCGAGGGTTCCCGGGAATGCTTGGCAGTCTTGACTGCATGCATTGGGAGTGGAAGAATTTCCCAACGATACTGCGAGGCTCCCATTCTCGGAGGGACCATGGGAGTCAACCAACCATTGTTCTCGAGGCGGTTGCAACTCGTGACTTATGGATTTGGCACTCGTTCTTTGGCATGACGAGATCAAACAATGATTTAACAGTGCTCAACCATTCCAGACTGTTTGCGGACGTTATCAATGGTTGACAACTATCGATTGAATATATGATAAATGGTAACCACTACACACTCCCGTATTATCTTGCTAATGGCATATACCATTCATAGCCAGTTTTTGTGAAAACAATTCCATTAGCTCAACGACCGAAACAGAAGAAGTTTGCTGAAGTCCAAGAAGCGTACAAGAAGGATGTGGAACGTGCATTCGGTGCACTCCAAGCTCGGTTTCACATGATCACTCGACCGAGTCACTTGTGGATGCCTCGGGACCTTAGCTTGGTGATGAGTGCATGTGTTATCATGCACAATATGATAGTCGAGGCAGAACGTCATACCTACGACGGCTACATTGAACCAACAAATGAGGGTGAGCCAAGTGAACCAAATTTTGCACGAGGAGGTTTCGTCCCGTCCCAGGTCACACTTGGAAACACTTAGAGAATGCAAGATGAACGCATACATTGCCAATTGAAAGATGACCTCGTCGAACACATTCGCAATAAATTTGGAGACGCATAGCTTAGTTTATCGCTTCGTAGTTTAAATTTTGATCGATCATCTTGTACTAGTCCTTTTATTTTCTTTTAATTTATTGCAATTTTGTTTCAAATTTAAGTGATATTTCAAGAAATATTTTATTCACACCGTTGGCGGCTCCCCGTCGGCAAAACGTCTACCATTGCACTATGCTGTCGTTTCCCGCCGGCGGTGAGCTGGCAGGGAGACAAAAAAAATAGTGTTTTAATGCTCACCGTTAGTAACTCACCGCCAGCAACCGGCGGTGGCGTTGTGGATGCTCAAACTTAAAAATACAATAAGAACTCGATACATTAATATTTTATTATTTAATAAACTCTCTAAGAATATTTGTCCAATCCTAACTCGAGGATAAAGTGCTAAACTAATAATTTGATAAAATTATAAGATAATGCACTTTTGATAATTTCTACAGGCCCCATATAAAATATAAACTAATAATTCCTTATATTCTACATATTAAATGAATGATGGATGAACGTTTCTTGAAAAATGACTCAATTGTCTTCTTTTTTTAAATCAGTTCCACCTTTAATCTCATATCTAATTTTATTTAACATTGTAAGAAATTTTTTGAAGGAAAAAAATCAACATTTTGCAATCCTTTAATAATTTTAGGATGGGCAAGGCAACTATCCCAGTAGGGGTGGGCAAAAAAACCAAAACCGATAAAACCGACCACCACCGACCGGAACCACCACTGGAAAATCTGGAACCAAAACTTCCGGTTAAGTTATTGGTGGTGGAAGTGCCAAACCGGTTGGCTTATGGTTGGTTACCGGTTCTTCAAACATCAAACCGGTAAAAACCCACCCAACCGATAATGTACATGTAAAACCAAACCTTCTTGTGTTTGAATTCCCGAGAACACATCTCAATTAAGCATGTGTTTGTTTTGTATTGGGTTCAATTTTTCAGCTCTTAGTCAAAATTTAATTGGAGAACATTAACCACTCTTATATATATATAGTTACAAATTAATTTCGTATTATTCCCCCCCAAAAGGTTTTGGATTTTGCCTTTAACGAAGACCTTGTTGAGTTCGGGCAACAGTTTGTATGGTGATTTTTCTTGTTCTTATTCATTCTTGTATTAGCTTGTGAACAAAGCACAAGATGAACAACTAAGTAGTATTGATATATTAGTTCTATGGTATTTTTTTTTCTCATTAAAAGGGGATCAAATGAGGGTTTTTTAGCGATATTTAATCCCCTTTTAATGGTTTTTTCCTACAACAAAAAAGTATGTTATTTTATATGTGTTTGTTATGTGATGTGATTCTTTACTTACTCAAAAGTTTGATTATTTAGTTTTGGGCTCATATATGTGGGCCTAAATCTGAAATCAAATTGTATAGTGGTTGGTTGGTTAAAACCACTAACCAACCAGTCAGTGAACTGGTTGGTTTCACTGTGAAGATTTGGTTTTTGGGTTGGGACTGGTTCCAAGATATGTCAAACCAATAATACCGGGTTGGGTTCGTGAAGGGGTCAATTAAGTGGTTAACCTCCCAATGCCCACCCCTAATCCACAGTAAAGAGAATTTTTCTTCCAATCATTTTTATCAAGTTGATGAACATATTCTTCAAAAACACCCGTTCATCCAAGTTCGTTTGTTAGCACGGTACTCACAGTTCAAACTGTTCAAGAATTGCGTCAACATATTTCCAAATAATACATAAAGAAATTTTCTCTAAAGAACAATTTGTTGTCCTTATCTTGTTTTTTCCCTTCAAGTTGTATTGTTGCAAGAGAATCTTGTCGATCATTGTTTTTTCTTCATATTTTTAAGATGAAAAGACAAATTCTGTGTATAATTTGTTTTGGTTAACATATATTGATCTTGTATTTATATATACATTAACTTTTAAAGTCCATAAAATGATACATTGAACTCTTCATTTGATATATGTGTATGCATAGTACAATAACCAAGTGAAAGTTTGAAAAAATATTTGTGAATCGAAGGTTTCATTTTAGATTAATATATAAATTGATAATTAATAATTTATCGATTAATTAATGTTTCATTCTTCTACTGTAAGTTGTATCAAGAAAATGAAATACATTGCCAGGCCAAAGTATTACTAAAAGTAAAGATCACTTCAATTTTCTCACCAAGTCAACATGCAAGGCTATAACTGCGTCTAATGAGTTAAGCATTTAACAAAATGTATCTTAGAAAGCAAAACCTTGACACTAAGTGAAACTTTACATTAAAATTTCATAAACACGAATGTGGCCTTTAGCAAGGAGATCCTCCACTTGGCAGCGCAATTCCTCATGTTCATGTGGACTCATATGGTAATGGGGTCGGTTGGGAAGGGAAACACTGGGTACCAAGTCAATATGGTGTTGTATATCACGCAAGAGAGGCAATTCACCTGGTAGGGACGTAGGAAAAACGTCCTCAAACTCACGGAGCAGGGGCTGGACCCGGGAAGGAACAATATTGGGAATTTTAGAAGCGACCAACGAGAAACACACAATAAATACCACCCCAACCTCTTTCACGACAACCTGGAAAGGTACCCGGGACAACAGGGCGGTGGGGGATGGCGATTGGCCAACGAAAACAACGCCACTCTTGGGCTTGGATGGGAGCAATACAATATTTGTACCTCGTATTAGGAACGAGTAGGTATTAGCACGCCCATCATGAATAGCAGTGTTATCATATTGCCAAGGACGTCCATGGGCACCACATCACAATACACATCATCACGGTAAGTGGATCCAATGGAAAAGTTAACAAGAACACGCTTGGAAACTATAACATCTGTACCTTTGCTGAGCCAAGAGAGGTGATAGGGCTTAGGATGCGGTTCAGTCAAGAGGGCAAGTTTGGATATTAGGACCTATGCAACCACATTCTCACATCTGCCACCATCAATGATCTGATTGCAGACTTCACTACTGATGGTGCAAGTGGAATGGAACAGGCTATTCCGGAGCCACTCATTCTTAGGGACACGAGGGGTCAGACAGGAACGTCGGAGGACCAATTGAGGACCCACATCACCTGAAACGTATTTTTTGGTTGACACCTCCGCCAAATCATCATCATATTTATCAAAAACCAGAGTTGAATCAGGATCACCTGCCTCTTTGAGTAAGCCATGAGAGGCAGACTTCGCATTCTGGCAGTCTGTTTGACGATGACCTAGTTCTTCACAATTGAAGCAACACAAACCACCCGGACGCTGTGGAGGGGGTGCATGACCTTGTGTAGGTGGAACAGCAGACTGTGGGGTGCTCGTGCGAGCCGGTTGGGAGGATGAACTCACACCATTGGATGTAGCAAGGGTTCGAAAGCTATTTGCACAACACCTGGCTAGTAGTTTCTCTGGTTGGGAAGCTCGATGCTGTGCTTCAGCGATTGTTAAGGGGTCGAACATATTCAGTACATCCTGTAGTTGGAGACGTAGTTATCCAATGTAACTAGACACAAACTATAGAGGAGAATATATAATATCAATACGAGCAAAGTAAGTATAAAATTCAGTAGAGTCCTCCTCAACTGAACGAGATCCCTGGAGAAAATTATGGAACCGTTGGTACAACTCCTGGTCAAAATTATAGGGTAAGAACGCAGCCCAAATGTGCTTCTTAAACTTTCCCCAATTTCGGATCTTCTCCTTACTATGGCGAACTCTAGTTTGCTTCAGTTGTTGCCACCAAGCCTACGTACGTCCTTGCAAGCGGATTGAAACAAGTGAAACCTGACGATCTATTAGGACTTCCTTGAAGTCCAGAATCTCCTCGACTTGCGACAACTAATTCACGACTTCCTCAGGTTTGAGGCTTGCATCGAACTATGGAATCTCCACCCTGAACCATTGTTCCCATCGATTATCGGGATATGGAGAACTGGCGAGCGATCTCTGGTATCCAGGGCGAAGGGATTATCAATGCCCATGACAGTCACGTCAACGTGAAGAAGCATAGCATCCATTCACTGGGATAGTTACTCGACCTGACGCCTTAGATCATCATTCTTACGATGAACTACAACAATCTCCTCAGCATTATCAGTACCATCGTAGGCAGTGGCGGCCTGTTGAACAGCTTTGCAAGGCGACATCTTCCTAGAACGGTGAGGCTCTCATACCAACTGATGTAGAGTGTGTAGCGTAAAGGGGAGGTTCTTTATCAAACTCGTTGATTCACGAAAAATGCCGAGCAAGATAGTTATCAAATTTGTTGATTCAAGAGAATAACAAAAGAGATAGGTTGAGTAGAAACTCATTTTTGTGTTTATTAATCAAAATCTCAATTATAATGAAAGCTCTCAAGTGCTTCAATAGAAACTAAAATGCCAAAGTCCTAATACAACAAGAAAACTAAACCCCAAAACTTTAATTCGAATAAAGGAAACCTAAATCCTAACTAAAAAGGAAATAACGAATCGGACTCCTAAAAGTACAATTTTATCCCTCCAGACAACCTCAGGAGCCCGTTTCAAACCAAAAAATGCTAAGGCTTTGTCAAATTCGGACACTGGTACATTTTCGAATTTTCTATCCGTTGCGTCAAAATGTCCCTTGCCTATTTCCTATTCGGGTTCAAACAAGTAAACCGGTTAGATACCGGAACAGGGGTTAGAACTGGAGCAGAAGTAGGTTCTCGTTCCTCGGAATCCTGAACGGGAGCTAAGGAACAAAAATCAACAGCTTTTCTACCAACCTTCGAACTGTAACTCCAGTTGCCCGAGCTATCTTTTTTGGCTACATTCACCAAGAAACAACCCGTTTTATCCCCTTTGTCAGCCGAAGTCCTGGCTCTAGTCTGATACACTACCACTGGTTGTGCAATCACCTTCGCCTGGCCCTTCTTAGGCCGACCATGTCATTTCGGCTCAACCTCCGAGATCGGTTTTTGCAAGGCTTCCTTCCACGAGCTTCCTTGAAAACCAGTCTCCACCATCGGGTCAACGCCCAGAAACGGATCGTCTTGACCCGAACCCATCGCTGTTGGATCCAAGTCATTCTCCATTCGTCTAAAAATTGTAGCCAATTTTGGATCCTCTCGGGCCAGCAGATGGACCTTTTCTGTTGAGCCAGCTGAGACAGGCCCATGAGACAGGCCCGGTTCTAGTGAGCCAGCTACAGGCCCAGGAAACAAGCCCGATTCTTGGCCCAACACTTCCCGAAGCCCACCCTCGTGCCCAAATTTGACACAACCTCGGATCGCAGACGAAGACGGAGTCGCATCCTTGAATCGCGGCTCAATCAAAGCAGATTCAGTAGATTTTCCTATCCCATGAGTCAATTTCGAAATACCGTGATCCAAAGAAATCCCTGGGATCAAGGGATCGATATTTGAAACAGATCGTGGAAGCTCGCCAGAGACCTGCACCGACGTCGCCGGGACTGTCACCGGAGAGGGTGTGATCGGATGGGGCTTGACTACCACTCTAGAACACTCCAAACCTTCACCATCTGACTGAGCGAGATCGCCGGGGCTGGAAAACAAAACGTCACGCGAAACAGAGCTTGTGCTCTATTTCTCGATCCCGTCTGGTTTTGTCGTCGTGCAGTCCAAACATCGCCGGGAAAACGCCACGAACAAAATAAGGCAATTCACCAGTGTCCCGTTTAAGCTCTCCAATGCCCGGGACGCAGCCAAAGGCGTCGAAAAGCGGACGAAACCGAAGAAACGTCCTGTTTTGTTTGCTCGATTCAGCATAGAGAAGGAAACTATGTCGCCAAAAATGGATAGCTTGTCCCGAAACCAATCTTCCGAAACAGGATAAGGTAAGTTTCGGACGTAGAGCTCAGTATCGCTCACTTCAAATTGAGTTGGAGATCGACGTCGACGAGCAACTGATCCTCCCGTGCCTCCGGCCGTCTCCCCTTCCTTTGGTTTTTCAGGAATAGAAAACGAACCAGTGGCGACCTCACCGGAGACCGGACTCTGCCTTCCCTTTGAAGCAGCACCCATGCAAGAATGCTTTCCCTGGCGACGGTCCTCCGTCTGCGCACCTCCAACCGGGCTGACCTTAGGCCGTTTCTTGGCCTGGACAACAATGGCCTGAAACTCCCTGTATAGCGACAGTAAACTTGAGCAAAAAGCCAGAAACTCGTCAAGGCCACCGGGAATGGACCTCCGGCCAACGTGAGAGAGATTTGGCTTCATGTTTTTCAAGGAACACCTATGTAATAATAAAATAAATTAAAACTAAATTAAAACTGTTATTAGTTTTAATTTAGATTATTAGTTTTAATTTATTTAATAAAATAAATTAAAACTAATAATCTCGAGATAAAATAAAAAATTGGAACTTCTAATTTTATGCATCCCTGAATAATACCAACTAATACACATATGACAAGACAATTGTTACAAATACAAAGCTTTCTCACTCGTCTTCTAAATGGTAATCCGTTTCAAACCGACCCCATATGTGCTCAATAATATCATCTTGGTGTTCTTGGTGGGTCAAATAATTTCACATTGAGTCAGGCGTGCAAGCATTGTTGGTGGAACAAGGCCCCCCCTGGTGCCATCGTTCTGGTGGTGTACAATCTGGTATTTCCAGAGGGGCGTCGTAATACAAGTCCTCATCCCCTGCTTCGTACCGGTCGTGTTCTTCCTCTACAATCATGTTGTGTTGAATGATACAAGTGTGGATGATATCAGGCAAAGTATGCCTGCTTCAAACACGAGCTAGTCGGGATATTATGTGCCACCGTGCTTGGAGGACTCCAAAATCCCTCTCAATATCTTTTCGAAAACCTTCTTGAACTTTAGCAAACAACTTTTGTTTGCGTGTACTGGGATGGAAAATCGACTTTACGAACCGACTCCATGAGGGGTAAATGCCGTCAACCAAATAATAAGGTCATCTGTACCGATGCGCGTTGATCTCATACTCCCCAAAAAAGTCACGGCCATGAAAAGAGTCTTTGAATAAGTGGTCAATATTGAGAACGTTGATGTCGTTGTTCGAGCCAGTCATCCTAAATAAGAAATGCCAAATCCACAAATCACAGACCCTACAACTTCTAGCATAACGGTCGGATCCCTGTGGTGATCTCCACGACCATTACAATGTGACTAGGCAATTCTTTCACTCTCAATTCATGTAATCAAGACTCCCATTCATGCCGGGGAACCCTGGGTTGTACCCCGCTTCAAGTAATCGGATCAAGTCCTCTGGTGTTGGTTTACGCTCGTTCTCAGCTCCGAATACCTGAACCACGACCTTGCAAAATCAGGGTAAAACATTTGAGTATGATACTTTCCCCAAGTAGTAGGGATTCGTCCAACGAATCGTCCGAGCACAGGTGCGTTGATAACCTCAAGCGTTCGATAACGTCCCTTTCTGAATGAAGTAATTGTCATGCCAAGCTATCTTGTCCATCACCCTTTGGAAAAGTGGTCGGCACATACAAAATCGACGCCTAAACATATCAGGACCATGTGTGGGTTGTTCGAAAAAATAAATATGCATTAGTCGGTCGTGGTTTCGAAACGACCTCTGTTAATCTCTCGTCGGGAAGGTTCTGCATATTCGATCTTTTGCCTCAGTGCGTTGATCCTTGACATTGCTCTCTCTATCATTCTGTCAGCCTTTCGTTGGATTCGTTGTTCCACTACACGAATTTTAATAACCACTCCCGGTAAACGCCAGTCAAACCTGCGAAAAACAGGAAAATTTAAATTTTTTAAGACTGACTCTTAATTGAACCTAAAATGACCCCGAGTGTCATACCGGACTTAAGTTGACCCCGTTATTGACCAAAGTGAGTTCCGGGGGACTCAGGGCAACTTTCTGTTCAATTTGGTAAATGTTGACTTTTCGCTAGAAAAGTCAACCGAGCGACGTTTTGGTCCATTCGAGGACCGTTTTGGATCCAAAAAGCTTAGCCGTCGTCGCAGCGGTCTTAGTTGATCCGTTTCCTTGTAGCCTGTCAAGTTTCGTAATTTCTTGGGAAAAGTGCCCGTTCGGGGCCCGAAACGTCCGTTTTTCGCGAATCTGATTGGATTTTAGCTAGTAGATATTTTCCAAAAGGTGTGGGACCCACCTTGCCACTTGTCAAACAAGTGGTGGTGTTAGTTTTGGGGGGGGGGGGGGGGGCGAAATAAAGACCACACCCTTAAGGGGTGTTCGGCCAAGACAAAAAAAGAAGGAAAACAATAGAAAAAGAAAGAGAGAAGGAGAAGAGAGAAAGGGAGAAGAAGAGAGTTGGGGTTAGGGTTTTCCACTATTCACGTCATCCATCCATTGGATCGTCTCAAGGCTAGGAGGAAGTGCACTCCCCTCGTTCTCCTCTACGGTATACACCGAACCGATTCTCGTTTTGATTAATTTTGGAAGTTAGGTTTTTGTAAAACTATTAGTTTAAGGTGGTTTTGATGTTGGGGTAATTGTTGGAGATGTTTTGGGGGTGTTTGGAGGGGAAAGATGACGTTTTCCGGTGACCGGAGGCTCGGGAGGAGCTCCGGCCACCGTGGGTGGTGGCCGGCCGGCCATGGGTGGCTGGCCGGAGCTGGGACCAGCCACCACCATGGTGGCTGAGCCCCACTTTGAGCCCTAGGGCCCACGGCCAAGTGGGTCGGGTGGGGCCCACGTGCTCGGGTGCTCGGGTTTAGTGTTCGGGTGGTTTAAAACTTTCCCCGGACCATTTATCCTTAACCGAATCTAAAATTGGAATTAAATTGGAAAAGTTATAATTAACGGGTTTTAGAAACTTGAAACGTTAATTATTTGACTCGGGAGTCGGAATTCGATTATGTCGAGTACATTGGGACCCTTGAATTATTCTAAGACCGTAGAAACGAAAACGGGAATTTTTGGAGCCCCGGAAGGGCATTTACAAAACCCGGGCAGATTCGCCACGTCGGGCGAATTGGGCCTTTACGAGTCCTTTATCAACAATGTCGAGAAATTGGGAAGTTTGGGAGTGATCGACATTGTCGGGTTTACGTTTGGGCGTTAAGTTTATTAAATTTCAGCTTAATTCCTGCGAGTTAAAGTGCATTAAAAATGTGTTCTTTTAGATCGTGCCACAGACCGAGGCAAGGGAAAGCTGGGTGAGTGACTGAGATCATCACCGGAGTTCGTTGGTTGGCTCTTGGAAAACACGCACGAGGTAGGGAAAAGTAGCCTGATCTCGGCCCTGACTAGGGAAAGTTAACAGTAGAATTGCATGTGACACTGGGGTGTCGTGGGTTAAGTAAGTTATCGAATATTAGAAAGGCATGATACGGGAATGTAGCGTTTATGAGAAAAGCATGTGACACTTAGTAGTGTCGTAGGAACAGAGAACTTAGCATTATTAGAATTACTGGAGGCATATGACCATGCCCGGAGGTTGATTGTGAACTTGTCGAGATTAGGAGTACTGGAGGCATATGACCATGCCCGGAGGTTGATTGTGAAACTGTTGATATTAGGACTGTTGGAGGCATTGGTTATGCCAGAGGTTGTTTGTGTAATTGTGTCTTGGGTGGCCATGAGAGCCGTGTATTACTGTTGTGTCTTGGGTGGCCATGAGAGCCCGTGTATTACTGTTGTGTCTTGGGTGGCCATGAGAGCCCGTGTACTAAGGTTGGTGTCTTTGGCTGGCCCGACCGAGTTAGAGTCTCGGGGGGGTTGCGAGAATTCTTTGGCTGGCTTACGAGTTAGAGTCTTGGGAAGTTGCGAGCGTGTATTACGGTTGAGTTTGGGTGGCCATGAGTGCCCGTGGGGTCGTTGAACCCGTGTCCTTACCTTTGGTGTTTTGGGTGGCCAAGAGTGCCCGTGGGGTTGTGAACCTGTGTCTTTATTGTTGGTGGTTTGAGTGGCCGTGAGTGCCCGTGGGGTTGTTGAGCCCGTGAGTTACTGTTGGTGTATCTTGGGAGGCCGTGAGTGCCTGTGGGGCTGTTCAGTCCGTGTTTTACTGTTGGTGTGTCTTGGGAGGCCGTTAGTGCCTGTGGGGCTGTTGAGTCCGTGTTTTACTATTGGTGTGTCTTGGGAGACCGTGAGTGCCTGTGGGGCTGTTGAGTCCGAGTTTTACGGTTGGTGTCGTGGTGGCCATGAGTGCCTGTGAGTGTTGAACCTGTGTTGTTACTGGTTGTTGAACTTGCTTGTGATTGTGATTGTGATTGTGGTTACCTGAGGTTGGGGGCCCGCTTCATGAAACGAGGGTCCACGAGCACACGCGTCTGCATGTTCAGACGGGGTAGGGGGTCCGCCCGTCAATAAAGGGGTCCTGGCCGCCCGTGTGTGGTTTGGGTTTGTGAGCGTACTTTGGCTGGCTTACGAGTTAGAGTCTCGGTAAGTTGCGAGCATTCTTCGGCTGGCTTACGAGTTAGAGTCTCGGTAAGTTGCGAGCATTCTTGGGCTGGCCTGACCGAGTTAGAGTCTCGAGAGGGTGCGAGCGTTCTTGGTACTGAGCAGTTGGCAGCTGGTTTGCGATCCTTTGTGATCTTGTTTGGTGTTGCGTAGCTTTCTTTGAGTCCTTGGAAGAGGTCGTGATCGTTGTGTCGGGTCTACTTTACGTGTCAGAGTGTTGAGTTGGGAAAGGAAGGTAACGGTGGGTGCATTGTTCAGTCGGAGTACTTGGGTTGGGGACAGTGTTCCCCGGTGTTGACCTTGTTTTTGGTGTTATCGGCTTTGTCTGCTAATTATGCCGTAGTCAGTCTGTTATCCGTGGTGGTGAGCGAACGCTCACCCCTAGCTGCTTTTCCTACAGGTACCGGTCGCAGGTTGGACTAGGTGAGCTTCTGAAGCTTGAAGAGCTAGGAGCGGGATTCTGGGTTTATTTTGAGTCTAGCGACGGATACCATACTTTTGTCCACTTGGTTGAGACGTGTTTTAAGTTGTAAATATTATTTTGTTGAACAAATGGTGTTTTTATAGTGGTTTAATGTAAAAGGTTTCAAAAAGGTTTTATTATTTTAAATGTTCGCGTCCCGAGTTCGGTTTACTGAAATTGGGGCGTGACACGAATGTTAGCTTCCAACCCCTCCATAGATGGACACTCGTCGTCAGACATTTTGTAAGTAATTTGTGAGAGAAATTTTAGATTTTGATAGAGAAGGTTGAGAGAAATGTTGGTGTTTTGATTAATGAGAGAGAGAGTATTTATAGATGGAATTTTTTGTTGTTTTATGATATTTTGTAATTTCTTAAAAAAGGAATTATACTTCTTATCAACCGTTGCTCAACAATCGATTTTTTTCACTGAAGTGGCCACATGTCACAAGCTCATTGGTTGGCACGTAACTCGCAAACCAACGACCTAGATTAGTGGTTCGCGGGTCGCGAACCGCAACCCCGACCCTCTATTTAGTTGGTCAGGATCTAAAAAACCGCACGTCACAGCACACGACTCGTGATTGCGACCTACTAAATAGCGGGTCACAATTTACGAATCGAGGACGTTGTACATAATCTTATAGCATGTACAATGCATCAAACTGAATGATCAAACCCTATGCTGACTGTGCAAAATTATGGTTTGAAGGCCTTGAAATAAATTGTGCTCTACAATGGTACATACCGGATAGGGGCCCGGTTTGTGAGTGGATGTTGACTGTATGTTGAACTGATATTTTGCTGATTTAATTAAATGTTTCATTAAGACATTAAACGTTATATAAAATTGAAATAAATTTGATAAAAATAATTAATAATATAATAAATTAATTATAAATCATTTTAACACACATAAAAACGGACTTCAAATTTTATTCATCCCCTTTTAATACAAACCCAACAAAATACAAGTTGAAGCATACAATCCATGTCCGCCTCATGGTTGTTGTTGTTGTCATTGTCGAAAACGTTTCATATCTTCATCAAGGTCTTCCATTCGTGCCCACAATTAGGACATCATCATACCGTGTCAGGATACCTGCTCGTCGTCGTAGTTGATGATGTCCTTATCCCGCAAGGCATTGTATTGGACGAATAGTTGTTACCATTCATTCCATCTCGGCTTTTTCCCGTGCCGCCTTGGCATTTTTCTCGTTCCATGTCCGCCAAGGCAGTCATTTGGTCGTTGAGGGTCTGCCCCTTCCTCTTTGAAGGCTTCTTGTCCAACGGTCTTTCAAGAGGGGGTCTTCGAGAAGGGGGTATTTCTTAAGAACCTTCCTCGATCGTATGAGAAGGGGGTCTTTCTTGAGAACCTCCCTCGGCCGGTTTGGAATATGGACATTCTTGTTTGGATTCACCATCGAGAGGTGTGTAATCTTCACCGGTACTAGTGGGTGGGGTTGAGTTGTAATTCCCAGCATCATCCAACCGTTGTCGTCGTACAAGAGCGGTTGTGCCTTCCTCGGCGGTGAACTTATCCTCGTTTTCAAGCAACTCAACCGAATGATCGAGCTCAAAAATTTTAGGGTCACCCTTCACCCTGTCTTCTTCCTTTATGTTGCGCCACATCTCCTTTGCTGTCCTCATGTGGTCATCGTGGTTCCATCCGCTATGGTACTCGGCCTTTGAGAGCTTCAGAAAATCGAGGAACCTCTTCACGCGCGCCTGACGGGTGTTCCAATGGTTCTTGACCGCTTTCCACTCGAAATGAGGGTGAACTCCTCCCTCGTTGTACCGATTCGTCACTGTGCACCAGAATGAGTTACATAGTTGGGAGTTGCCCCTGATCGGTTCTTTTGATGTCTGGAGTCATTTTCTTATGAGTTGTTTCTCCGCCTCGACTAGCCATCTTTTCTTCTCTTTTGTCGCACGAACCGGTCGTGGTTGGGAAGGACCTGCAGAGGATTATTAGGATGACATACGGGTGCCGCTGTTTTCGGGCACGTGTTGTAGCCATGGTAGGTAATCGGCGTACCCATAGTAGTTGGGTGGCTGGCTGTGTTGAGGTGGACCTGGTAGCTTTGTGGTGGACCCGGGTATGGGTTGTATAGATGTGGGAACGAGTAGTTTTTCCCGGGGTGAAATTGACCCGGACCAGGGTTGAATGAAATTGGACCTGTGTTGACTAGACCTGGACCTGTGTTGAAACATAGCATTTATATCGGGTGCGTAAATAAAGTACAAAAAAAAAATACAAAAAAAATTAAAAACTAAATTACAAAATTACAAAAAAATAATTACAAAAACATAAATTACAAAAATAAGCTTGAAAGTACTTAAGCTGGAATCTGATGGCATATAGTGGGAGAAGCGGGGTTCTTGGACGGTTGCGTCAACAGGTCGCGGAAGCTGCCTAGGTCATCGGGGGACAATCCCAAATCGTCCGTACTACATTGTTCGTCATCCGATGAATGCGGACGCTGAGTTTCCGAGACAAACATTTTTCGATATGCTTTAGAGGGAGAGGAAAATGGAAATAGGAGAGTAAAATTGGAGAATGAGATAGTGAAATTATACAGTGGGAGAGTGATATTGTAGAAGTGTTGGTGGTTTGAGAATGGGGTTGGGGGTATTTATAGGGTTAGAATTTAGAGGTTATATGAATTAAAAAAAATTATTGTTGATTTTCGACCGTTGTCAACGGTCAATTTTTTTCTTTGATATGCCACGTGTCACGTTATGATTAGCTGGTGTTGCGACCCGGGTCGCACGACCCGCGATCCGTGTTTGTAGCTGCTCTTAGAGCATGTACAATGGAAAGGCCCTTGGTGAGTCCCTAGTCCTGAGTCCCTTGTGCTGACTGGACAAAATCAAGGGACTAGGGACTCAGAATAGTGGGTGTTTTGCAATGAGGCTCACAGTGAGTCCCTTGGGCTGAGTCCCTTGTGCTGACTGGATGCTGAACTGTTAATTAATTGATATTTTACTGTTACATTTAATTTTTTATTTATCAGAAACCGTTTAAATTATATAAAATATAAACAAAAGTGAAAATAATAATTAATGAAAATAAAAATAATAAACAAATTTAACACGAATAAAAATGAACTTGAACTTTTATTCATCCCCTTTTTAATACAACCCCCCAAAAAATACATGCTCAAGAATCATTGTGGTGGGTCGACATCTGGTGGTGGTTCTTGTCGTCGAAGATCTTCAATTTCACCTTCAAGGGCATCCAAGACTCTTCGCACTCGGGCCTCGCACGACTTGTGGTCTTCCAAATCTTCTTCGGTGTAGTTGGAGGTATTAGTTTGCCTCATGGACATGTAGAAGGCCATGTTTGATTCCCTCTGTTGGGTTAACTTGTGTATCATGTGGATCCTTTCTGCCTTGCCTTCCTGCCTTGTACGTTCCATCTCCGCGAAGGCAGCCATTTGGGTCGTGAGGACGGTCGCCTTTTTTGATGCCTTCGCTGCCTTCTTTCCTTGCGGTCGCGTTCGGCGAGTTGGTTGAGGGGGACTTGCACCGGCCTCATGGGAGGGGGTGTGTCGCTGAGAGGGACCTCACTCCCCTCGTTGTGATCGGAAGCTCCTCATTCTGGTTGTTGGGACTCGCCACTAAGAGGTGTGTAATCGTCCCCTGTGCTTGTGGGTGGGGTTGAGCTATAAGCCCCAGCCTCATCCAAGCGTTGTCGTTGTTGTTGTTGGCGGACATTACCCATGGTGCCTTCCTCGGCAGCGAACTTGATATTTCCCTCAAGCTCGGTAACCCAATGATCCAGGTCAAAATGTGCTGGGTGGTCCCTCGGTCTTTCGTCCTTCGGTACAGCCGCCCACATCCTCTTCGCATTTTTCATGTGCTCCTCGTGGTTCCAGCCGCTGTGGTACTCGGCCTTGGAGGTCTTCAGATAACCGAGGAACCTCCTTGTCTACGACTAGCATCTGGCCCAACATTTCTTGATAGCATTCCAGCTTTGGTGGCGGTGACCTTCGGTCGCGTTGAACTTCCTCTCAATAGTGCACCAGAATGTGTTTCCGACTTGAGAGTTTCCCTTAATCGCGTCTTTTGTAGTATTGAGCCAGCACTCTATGAGGTGTATGTTGTAAAGACCGGGGAAATTAATAGCTTAAATTATTGTTGGAACGTCGAGGGTTGGGAACGAGTTTAATTTTGGATCGAATTCAAAAAAAAGAGAAAAAAAAATAGGGGATTAGGCCTAGGCCAGCCAGACCCTGAACTTAGGCCGAGCCAGACCAGGCCCAACCCGCGCGCAAGCCCACGCCACGAGCTGGCCCAACCCATCGCGAACAAAACCCTAAAATCGTCGTTTCGCTTCCTCATTTGACACGCGCAACTCCCGAGGCTTCTTCTTCCTTGCCTCTTTCTCTCTCTCTTCTCAGACCTTTGTCTTCGTGCAACCTCGCCGGAGCTCTACCTCCTCCTCCATCTTCTCCTTCTTCTTCTACTTCTGCACCCAACCACGACCGTCCTCATCTCCAGAAAACCTCAAGAAGCCCCCACTCTTCTCTCCTTTCTCCTCAACTAAAACCGAACCAACGTCGCCGTACTCGAGTTTCTCCACGCCTTCAACGGACAGAACCAGCGACGGGGAGCCTTTTCCCGACCTCGACTCACCTCTCCCGTCACTCCCTACCTGAGAATTGAGCATGTGCGAGGTCGTTTTGGCCGAGATTTGGGTGGAGAGGTTCGTCGGAGCCCTCAGGTCCCAGATCTGAGATTTCCACGCCGGTGAGCTTCTAACGGCGTCAGATCTGGACGGAGGGTCCTGGAACTAGCACCAGCAACCTTCCCCCGCCTCTCTAGAGCCTCCTGGCGCCTCACTGCCGTCGAGAACCCCAGCCTCGCCGCCGCCGTCGTCGGAGTGGAACCGGCCAGAGACCGAACCCTAACTCCCGTCTCTGGCAAGCCTTGGGCCAGACGAGGGGCGTGGGCTTGGTTCAAACTTGGGCCTTGGGCCTTGGACAAGCCTCGGGCCCTGGACTTGGGCCAGAGCAGACACGGCTTGGGCCTCCAGGCAATTGGGCCTTGGGCCAGGCCCGGGCCAGACTAGAGCCCAATCCAAGTGCGGGTTGGGCTCTAGTCTGGTCGGGTCTGGACCTGGGTCTAGGTCTGGGTCTGGGTCCGGTCTGGATCTGGATCCGGGTCTGGGTCGGGCTCGGGTCAGGTCCGAGTCTAATATCTAGACCGGGTTAGATCCGGGTCGGATTCGGGTCCGGGTTTCGGACTCGGGTAGGATTCGGGTCAGGACGTTAAATTAAATTAATTAATTAAATAATTGGATTAAAATCAGATAAATTCAAGGACTTTTCGGACAATTTAAAGGACGTTTGGACAAACTACTGGACTAAATTGATAATTTGAGGACCGTTACGGACTGGACTGGGACTGACTACCGTCCCTTTTGTTAAACCTAGGCTTTTACCCCGAGCGAGGAGAAGACCGGAGTAGGCACAGACGTCAGCAGCTAGGCGACCCAGA
The DNA here is from genome assembly GCA_963921825.1 of Erodium maritimum. Taxonomy (NCBI): domain Eukaryota; kingdom Viridiplantae; phylum Streptophyta; class Magnoliopsida; order Geraniales; family Geraniaceae; genus Erodium; species Erodium maritimum. The sequence goes on from OY997593.1 coordinate 62,200,449, forward strand.
TAGAGACTGAGAGGTAGGGAATTACCTCGAAACCCTACTTTATTACGGATGTACTAGAACGCATATAGGGAAACTTAATAACCGATTAAAGAACTAGTATGCATGTAGGATGTGAATAACTAGCGTAGACGTATAAACTGTGAACATTTGCGATTACTGTATTGGGAAATTGCCGTGCTGGTAGAATCGGGCCATGTCGCGCCTGTAGGATTGTTTGCTGAGTGTATCTGCTTGTGTGCTATGTGTTGCTGGAACGGTTAATAAATAACGAACAGGAGAACGAGTAGAGTTGAACTTGGTGATGCATATTAGTGATTGAGTGGCTTTTTCCTGTTTATCTGTTATGTTGAATTGGGGATGTTGGGGGTTGAATACCGGTTTAGCCGGTGGGGTTATCACGTTGAGTGGGGTGACGGTAAGTGATGGTAAGTGCATGTTGGTTGTGTAAGTTGTTGAGAATGTGATTGTGATTATGATTGTGAGTGTGATTGTGGTTGTTTGGATTATACCTGGTTGAGTTGTGCCTGAGAGGGTGTCGTACCTTCCGGTGCGCGGCCGGTAAAGTGTGAGAGATGTACTTCCGTCAGGTGTATCGTACCTTCCGGCACGCAATCGATGAAGTGTTGTGTTGGTGGTACTGTGGTTACATGAGAAAGGTGGTTTCCCTACCTTCCGACCTTGAGTCGGTAAAACGCTGTGTCCCGCGAAGAGGTGGTTTCCCTACCTTCCGACTAGCACTCGGTAAAACGCTGTGTTGAGCACCGCGAGAGACCAGGCCGCGAAGAGGCGATTTCCCTACCTTTCGTCGATCGGTAAAACGCTGTGTTTCGCGATGAGGTCGACCGCCTATCCCGACTTTGTGTTGGGGAAGTTGCGTGCGGCTACGCCGGGCCGAGCGGGCTGCTCCCGAGACCGTGCGATGGTTACGAGTGGTGTGTTTGAGATTGCTTTGAATTTGAATGAGTATTGTTGTGTTGTGGCTGTTAGTCTTAGTGCCCGTAGTTCAATACTAAATGTCCAAATGTATATATCATCGTTAGCAATAAAATTAAAGCGGCTTTATATTACTTATGTGTTGGAGTAATATATCGACGTGTGCTCTGATCTATGCCCACCATGCGAATAGAACCATAGATCGAGATAGATCACACTAGATGGGTCCCTAGTCAACAAAGCTTCACTAGAAGCGACTAGTATGAAAGATGGCTCTTTATGGCTTACGTTCTGTTAGTCATTGGAATGGGATTCCGGAGTCTGATCATAGATATCATATGGGACATGATATTGGACGACCCGCCCTGAATATGTGCCATAGATTAAGTCATGAACATATTCAGTGTCGTAGCTTGTCATGTATCCTTAGACCAAGGAGTCTTTGTGATCGCTATGTAGTCAACAACTGAGTTTGACCTAATCCTAACGTTGTCCGTAACAGGGTTTCCATAACGGCCAGGATTGGCTTGGGGACGGGCTACATGAGTGACACGAAAGACGGCTAAGGGATTTATCCCTCATACTGAGGTATGGGAAAGATATCGGTTCTCGGCCGCTTGATCGAGAGTGACTGAAAGAATAGCATGGCCATGCACATGATACTGGGTATCATATATTCAGTCATCTCACATATCAAGGAACAATGATTGAGAATAATAAGGATGACGGCTCTATGCCTTATCTCAATCAGGATATCGGAGATAAAAGGATAATGACAGGGACGACGGAAAGGTTAGAATCGACATGGTCGATTCGTTATGCAGTGTCAGGCAATACTAAAGTCTCGTTAGTTGCCACTTAAATAGGATCAAGTAAAATAGGATTTTACGTTGATCTATTGACATGCATAAACCTAAGGGTCACACCGGAGGATGAAACTCATTGACACATTTATGGAGAATGGCCAAAAGGGAGTTGCCTCGGGACATGACCAAAACTGAGTTTTGGGTCATGTGCTCGTAAGTGAATAGGACTTTACGGATCGAGACAAGGCTTGGAGTCTTGGGATTGATCGCGTCGGATAATGTTGGACATTTCCGGTATGGAAGGCTTGGAGGCGATGAGCAAATCACGGGACCTCGTTGGAAATGGCCACGGGCCATGTTCCAAGAGGCCCATGAAAGGCCCATGCAACCAAGGCCCATGGAACTAATTAATCAAGTCTTGATTAATTAGTACTAAGTAAGCAAGACAAGGATTAAGGTGTTGGTGATTCACCACCTAACTCAATCTTGTCTTGCCATACTTTGTCCTATTTGCACCTTACTTGACACCATACTTGTCTCATGCCTTTAGTTGGACAAGTATGGGGTTTGTTATGTTTAAGTCATCTTTTTTCAACATAACAAACACAAGACAAGAATAGGAAACACATTTTCTCTCCCTCTTCCATGACCATTTCGGGTTTGGCTAGTTTTCACCTCCATTTTTGTGTTCTTGAGTCCTCAAAGAGAAGAACTACGTGGCTTTGATTCCCATGTGGATACGTAGGCGTCTTGGAGACTCAAGCCAATCATTCGTTAACCGGTGTTCTTGTTTTGGTAAGAAATAGTGCTGAATTTTTCTCTTGTGAATCCATTCTTTGTTAGTTGTTTCATGGTTTAATCGTCTCTTGGTTTTCATTGATTTTCCGCTGCGAGTTGGTTCATCTCCAACCATACCTCGAGACCCAACAGTGGCTATGGGTGTTTTCCTTGTTATGAGTTGTGTGTGACCGTGAATGACTTGATTTTGATTGATTGATGATGAGTTCATGTGTGTGGCTTCCGTGTAAGTTAAAGCGTCGTCTTTGTGGTTATCCGTGAGTCGGTCGTGAAGGGGTTCTGGACGAGGATTTTCGGGATAGTTTGGGGTCAAGTAAAGTGAAGGTCGTTTAATTTGGGTTACATGTTCTCGTTGTCGCCTTCTCCTTTTAATCGTTAAAAGTTAGTTTGGAAACGTACTCGGGTGTTTACTTGGATTGTTCCATTCGTTGTGTGCCTGGTTTAGTGGTTGGTGATTGAGTTAAAGTTGGTATGGTTGGATTGATGAGCGTCAGGTTTAAAAGGGTGTTTTGTCTTTTAATTGGCTTCGCATCGTTGTATCAAACTTTTCAATAAACTTTAAACGGTGGAACAACTGGCTTGTAAATCTGTAATGAGGTTGTTTTCGTGGTTTTTCCCTACTGAGCGTCAAGCTCACCCCTTACTGTGTTTTCTACAGGTATTAGCTATGATCTAGACTAGAGGACATCGTGGAGCATGAGGCTAGCGAGAGTCCGGGAGTCGTGGTCTTTATTTTATTTCTTAGAGACGTACAGTGTACTTGAACCTGTTATTTGACTGAGCGTAGAACTCAGAGTTCCAGTTTTTTACTATTATTGTATTTATCAGAGTTTTGGATTTTCTGTTGATTTATATCTCTCCCTTTTCACATATTAATTGCTTTTGAACTATTTTATTTAATTTCACTATGTCACGTCTCGGGTTCAGTCAATACCGGATTTGGGGCGTGACATATGTCTTCCTCCTCGGTCCATAACCTCGGATCTTGTGCTGCTCGGGGTCGTCGTTATCGTTGGGAAGGTCCGACAGAGGATGAGTTCGACCTACGGGTGACGCCTACATCGGGTAGTGGGTGTTCGGGGTAATTGTAGAATTGTGGTGGCATCTGGAACCCTTGTGGCGGCATTGAGAATTGTGGCGGCATTTGAAATTGTGACGACATTTGGAATTGTGGCGTCATTTGGAATTGTTGTGGACGGAATTGACCTTTGAAATATGAAATTACAAAAAATTTATCACACGAGTATTCTAAATAAATTGGTTTAATGAATTAAACAGCAAGACAATAAATGAATTCAAAAAAATACAATAAATGAATTAAAAAATACAATAAATAAATTAAAAAATACAATAAATAAAAAATTAGTTTGCAATTACCTGAGCTCGAACCCGGTTGCGAGTATGCCGTGAAAGTGGAGTTCTCACGAGGGTCCGTTAGAATGTCTTGCAAATCCTGTGCTAGTTCGTCGGGGGTGAATCCTAGTTCGTCACCAGCTGATTGTGCACGGGACCCTGCGTCGCCCGACATTTTTCACGAGAATATTTGAAATGAGAGAGTAGAATGTGGGAATGGGAGAGTGGAATTGGAAGATGGGTGTGAAAAAATGAGGTTGGGGTATTTATAGGGTTCAAATTTTTTTAGATTTAATTAAAAAAAATAACCGTTACCGACCGTTTTCAAACGGTCGGATTTTCTGACGCAGGGACACGTAGCGTCACGCCACTGGATGGGAGCCGAGCGAGGGACGAAGGGCAAGGGACGCGGCCCGGCCCGCGTGCGAGGGACGAGGGGCGAGGGTTGAGGCCCGGCCCGCGTAAAAGCCGTCCCACAATGGAACGGCCCGCGTCCCGCAAAAAACGCGGGTCGGACCTCAAAGGCTGGCCCGTTGTGTACGCTCTTAGTGAAATTAGGTAGCTCGGACACTGCATGTTCCACGTGCATGAGTGTGAAGCGTGTTTCAGTTTCTAAATATAGATATGACATGATGTTTCTACATGTAAAGATACAAGGATAAGGCAATTTGGTAAGCTGTCAAATATATGTGGGCACGAGTCGTAATTAGGTAGGTGTATGGGTGGGATCATTTTCGTGATAATATTTTGGACCAACCATAAACTAAACGACATGATTTGAATTCAAAGCTAACAATTACATGACACGGTAATTTATTTATTTTTTGAGTAGAAATGCAACTTGTATTCCATTTAAAAGAGTTAGTACATTTCTTAAAGTCATGTCGGGACAAACATAACAACCATGTAACTATACGAACCTTCATGACATTTTTGAGATATGCCATGCAGGCGACCCTATACTAAAAATCGAAAAGACCAGATAACAATATTGAAAAAACAACCAAAATCTAAGTCCGAGAAACTGAAATAGAACTGATGAACACCGCTCAAGGTAGGGCCGGTACACCGTTGGGTCACCCGAGGGCGACACATTGTCTCTGTTGAAAAACCGAACTTGTGTCCATCAATTGCGAAGGGTTGACAGGGTATCCTCAGGGACTCCTTCCTGTCCCTGAGCCATGCCAGTGTACTCATGGGGCCCAGCGGGGCTGGATCCTAGCCCTCGCTTGAATTGTGACTCGCTGGCCACTCTTCTCCTCTGGTGCTGCTGGCACCAGAAATCCCACCCTCCCGTCACCCCCTGCAGAGGATGATGGCATTCCAATAAGACAGGGTCCGAAAGGCCCCTGACCGCTTCCACCGAACCCACCTAGATCGGTTCCCGAGGTCACAACAATCGAACCAGTAGAGAACATCCCTAGGGGGCGTATCCCCTATCTGGGGCCGGATCCCGGGTTAGGCAACGGATCTAGGGATACACCGGTACACCACCCGCAATACCCCCTAAGCTTAGGTAATGGATCCATGGACAATTGGTCCCTGCCATGCTCACGAGCCACCCTTGGTCGCCCCCGACGGGGTCTAGGACCCTTCACCAGAGACCGCCACAACAAACCCTTTCGAGCCAGCAGACAGTCTTTAGACGGGAAGTGGTCCCCAACCGTTGTATTCGGGCATACAGGCGCGCGATGTGGCACGGACTCCACCGGGCTAGGCCGCTGACCCCGCTTCCCCAGTGACCTAGATCCCTAGGTGCGCCGGCCAGTCCTGGGAGACGAGCCTACCGTCGGAGGCCACACGAACCTTTCCTCGGGGATGATCCGTCGGTGCACCCTGACGGTTGTCGAGACCTAGTATGTCAGCCCCTTCGATCCGGTTGACCACCATCCCGACGTCCGAGGCCACTCTAGACCCAGGCCCTGAGCCTCAAGCCATGTTTAAGGACTCGGAGGAGGAGGACAAGTGGGAGGCCCCTCTCCCCCATACGACATCGGTCTCAGAGCAAGGTCATGATTCAGTCGTCATGGACGTCGAGAGAGAGGACCCAGAGCAAGGTCATGGATCCGGCGCCGAGAGAAGGAACCCAGAGCAAGGTCATGGGCCAATCGTCGTGGAGGCCGGAAGAGGATATCAGTGCGTGGAGACCAAAAACGCCCCCGTGCAAATCCCTGACGTGGAGGAAACGACGACCTAGTTGGCCGTCCCTAATGATGGCCTGATGCCCGCCCCGCCCGACGAGGGATCATGGATTGAGGGATTGAAGTTGTCACACAGGAGGAGGATGACTACAGCCTCCTACGACGGGGTTTTTGAAGCCACGTCTCCGGCACACACCTAGAGGAAGCGTGCATGGCTACATGGTCGGATGAGACAGAGCACTGCGACACCGATCGTCGCCGACAGACTCAGAGGTAGGGGTTAGGGTTGAGGCTCGACATAGCGAGTAGGGTTGCTCTCGACAGAAGCGAGTAGTTTTTTTTTTGTATCCATGACACGATAATTAAATATTCAAAACACACGTTTCAGAATAGCTTTATTATATCTAATTACTTGCTCTCTCTGAACCCTCAAGGTTGCGAATAGAACTCTTAGTGTTGTATTTCCATTTCTCAGCCCCCCCCCCCCCCCCCCATTTTTCCGACCACCCATTTCTATGAATTCCGATCTAACTCGCCTACCCTAGCCACTCCAAGAGACTCACATCGCTCCCCGCTTCCTCCCTTGCATATACTTTCTTCCTTTAGATGGATCTCTGGCGTCGACCGAGCCAGAGATCTCGCGGCCCCATGCCTTGAGACATGAGAAATCTCCGGCGCCGACCACTCCAGAGTCCTCCTCGCCCCAAGCACATCCATGTGCTGATGTCCCTAAGGAGCCCCGACCCGTGGAGAAGGCCAAGGCACCGGCCTGGATGGCGCCCCTCCGTCCCCATGCCGAGGTTGGTCGGAATGTGTCCCGCCATCGAGACGCACAAGAGCCCCCGAGATATCTCGCCCTTATTTCGGTTGGCCATCCTAGGACTCCACCTCTCCCGGCCGCGTATGCTGCAACTCCGGTGGGCTTGCCAACGACATCTCCCAGATCTGGTGCAAGGTTGGTCATAAATCCGGTGGGACGCTCTGAACCGGTACCAGACTGGGAGGATGAGGACGAGGTCTTGGATATCCCGATGGAAGCCATCCTGCCGGCGAAAAATGGCAGGTACTTGTTTTCTTTAGCGAGTCGGGTCGCCGGTGTGAGGCGTCACAACCAAAATTCTTTATGGGTTGATGCTGCAACAGTGGAAGGTGGACTGACTCCAGGTCGAATACCTATCAAAAGAAATTATCGGCTTCCATTTCCCATCCCGAGCAACTATGGAGAACATCCGTCATCGTCGACCATGGGGTTTCAGAGGATATCCAGTGTTGTTAACCCCCCTTTAGGCTTGCATGCAACCCAACGACATGAACTTCGGCTATATGGAAATAGGGATTCGAGCTCTGAATGTTCTAGGGGATGACCGGAACCCTAAAGTTCGTGACCTACTTGCGTCCTATATAGGCACTCAGGTAATTACTGCCCCTATACCTTTTGTACGACGTGATGATTATTTCCTTTTGATCAGAGTCAGCCTGGACGTGAATAGGCTGTTACGCAGACGTATTCGCCTTCGTTTCCCTAGTAACACCCAATTCTCACTGATTGAGTTACAATACGAAAGGCTACCGGAAATTTGTCTCCGATGTGGTTTACTGACACATCGGTTACCAGAGTGTACGACCCACCTCCCTGGAATTGGCCGGGAGGAGATTCGTATGATAACTCCATCAGGGTGCCAAAACATCTAGATATGGATCGCCTACTTAAAACAGTTTGGAAGCCACCAAGACCTATTGGGGACTTTTCAGTTGATGACCTTCTTACAGAGCTAACTCTGAACCCGAATCGGAGGAATAGGGAAGACTCCCATGAAGGTAGTAGCAGAAATTCTGTAATACCTATCATTAGACCCCAAACTCTACATAGGGGGGAGGATCTTAGGTCGAAGTCTGAAAACATGGCTAAAGATGTCCTGGAGCGGGCAATGTTAAATCTGCAAGATGAATCTCCGGTAGATTAGGGGGACAGTTGGGTATTACAAAGTCTGACAACCTGACTAATACTCCTTATGCTGGGAGCGATTCTTGCCCGGATGTTTATGCAGGTGACATGTGCCTGGCAACAGGGAAACGGAAGGAACCTCGGGTCCATTATGGTGGTTCAGGCACCATCAGATCTAAGGCAATGAAGGCCAAACCTACCGACATGAAGAAATTTCTAGAGCTGTCAAGCATCATCCATCATGAGCACAAGCCATGGGAGGAGGAGGAGGAGGAAGAGCAGACTACACATGTGAAGGCAATAAAGCCTCCTTCGCATGATTGAGAAGACCCGGCGGGGGTGGGAGGGTTCGTTTCTGGCCTATGCCCATAGGTCTCGGTAAATCCGCAATCACAACTCACTATTCTTGGTTTTATTATGTTTTTTATGTTGTTAGCTTGGGTTGTTTATTTCGTTCCGATTGTTGGACAATTTTCTTTATGTTTCGTTGTTTTGAGACGCCAGTAAGGGGATGTCGTGAGTTAGTGTCTACGATCAAAAGTAGACTATTTCTACGAGTCCATGAGCGCTGGGCTTGCTACGGTCGGCCCAGACACATATCTGGAACCCAGGGCTTTTACGCTCTACCTTGTATGGTTTTTTGTTCGCAGTAATGCACTTCCCCAATGGGTGAACTACATCAGGTGAGTCTCGAAACTAAGACCTCCATCAGGCTCATGAGACCACCTGACAGCTACGCTACCAGTTAGTTTATTACTTTGTTTCTCTTTATCTATTAATATATGAGTTTGTCAGTACATTTAAAATAAAAAATGAAGGTACCACGTCGCTAAAAATTCAAAATAAGGCAAATTAACTTCTCTATATAATGAAGTTTCTTATCTACAATACAACAAAAATCGTTTCATAAATCTTATTTTTGGTTTAACAGAGTTTAACATTTGAGTATAAACAAATTAAGTCCATTTTAAATGTACTTAATATTTAGGGAAAATTACACATAACCTCCCTTAGAATTGACTTATTTTCAGATACCCCCCTTAACTATATTTTTTTCATAGAACCCCCTTAACTTTATTTATTTTTCAGTTTAGTCCAACGTTGTTAACTTTTCATCCAAAACATGTAAAAAAGACAAAATTACCCCTCAATAACCATCAAATTTTCAAATCCATGCCATTGTTCTGTAAACCTAAAACCTATTAAATGTCTATAGTTACTTTTAAATTTTAAAATATGTCATTAAATTATTTTTATTATCAATTAATTAATAAAAATAATTTAATTAGTTTATAAAAATCTGATTTTCATTTTTAAAAATTAATTTTTTTTATGTGTTTATTTATTTTCTTTATTTTCACAAAATCAACCTGTTAATATTATTTTCTCTATTATTATTTTTCAGAAATTCCTTATTTATTAATTTTTCATTTTAATTATTGTCAGTAATTTTTTAAAAATTGTAACTGTTTTTAAAAATTCATTATATTGTTCCAGTAATTCTTTTTAAATTTTAATAACTACATTATTTTAAATTTTAACAAATGTTTTTTTTAATTCTGTTTTTCTTTATAAAATTCATTGTTCTTTTATATTATCAGTAACTCTTGAGCATGAAACAAAATTTCTCTTTTATTTAAATTACATTAATAGTGAAATTGAAAAATGAACGAGAGATTCCATTAATCTCTTGGTTATGATTCCATTGATCTGTTGGTAATCAAGCAATATATTCTTGTACAGATGCTCTTACACAAACCCAAATATGAAAACTAAATCACTAAAATCAATCCACCATATGTTGAATCTCGCCAACCAGGGACAACCCCAAGTGAAACCAAACAACCTAAGAAAGCAAATTATAAATCTCACAGATCTGAAACCGAAACTGAGTTTGAGAAGAAACCCAACATATCTGAAAAATCAAAACCGAAATCCAACAAATCTGAAAAAATCAAAACCAAAACCCAATAAATCTAAAACCATAAAACGAAATCAACAAACTCATAAATCTACAAGCTCAGTGGAGTGGTCAACAAAATTGCTGTTTGGTGGCTTATTGCTCTTCAATTGCTCTCCGTTTGGATTTGCAGGCGACGAGATTGGAAGCTTGATAGCTCCGCTGACGAAAACGGGTACATAGCCGGTGTCGAAGGTCCGCTGCTATGCGACGTTTATCGATCCTCCATGGAAAACAAAGGGAGATGAGTATGGAGTGGAAGCTTTGTGGAGAGAGAGGAGAGGCAGAGTGTGCGGCGGTTGAGAGAGAAAATAAGAGAAATGGTGACTGTGAGAGGAAATGGAGGCGTGAGATAGGGAGAGGTGATAATGAGGTTATAAGTTAGGGTTAGGTTGTGTTTGTAAAGGGTTTTTTAGTCATTTACAAAATTAGAGTGTCATGTGAGTGGCACATGGTAACGGTTCCGTTTGTTTTTGGATGGAAACAGAGCAAAGTGAAAAATAAATAAAGTTAAGGGGGTTCTATGAAAAAAAAAAATAGTTAAGGGGGTATCTGAAAATAAGCTAATCCTAAGGGAGGTTATGTGTAATTTTCCCTAATATTTATTATAGTTTAAAGATTTTATTTTATTTTTATTTTTGCTTTGTGGTAGAAATATACGGGGCGGGTCGGGGAATCCCCGATCCGAGCGGGTCACCGTCGGGGCGAGGTGATGTCGGGTCAAGGTCGGGTACGGGGCGGGGACGGGTTTAGGGGTTAGATGTTCGGGTCGGGTTCGGGTATTACTAAACCCGCCCCAAACCCGCCCTGTTTCTATTCTTATTCCCCATTTACTCGTCTAAAAAACAACATGATTTGATTATGACTCGTCCATCGATCCTTTCGATTTTATTTTGTTATGAACTATTATTTCACCGGATCCTTAATTAATAGGGAAAATTTCATTTTACCACCCTGTCAAACATTTAACTTCAGTTTGATACCCTGGCATAAATTTTTATCAGTTTCATACCCTAACCAAACTTTTAATTTCACTTTCATACCCAGCCGGGTAAAATGTCCAAAATACCCCTAACTATTACTCAAATTTTCATATCATGCCATTGGCTCAGAATTTGAAAAGAAGTGAAATGACAATAATACCCTTCATTGTTTAGGGTATGAAAATTTCAATAATTTTAAAATAAAATAAGTTTTTTTTTTACAAATTCATTTTTTTAATTCAAAAAATCAGATTTTAATTTTAAAAATACATAAAATCATTTTTTTATATAAAAATATTTTTTTATTATTAAAAACAGTTTTATTTTTAAAAAAATTAATTTTATTTATATTAAAAAAAAACTGGAGCTCGCGAACTCGTCTTCTCCGGCGTGGTCTCCGGCCACCCCTCCTCCGCCGGCGTCGTCCCCGGCCACCCCCACTTTGCCGGCGTCGTCCCCAGCCTCTTCCCTCCTCCCTCAAGCTTCTCCGGCGTCCTGAAACGTGGTTCATATCTGATTTGAACCAGATCTGAACCAGAGTATTTCACACCATTGCCAAGGCTCAAATATGAGAGCAGTGACAAATTCAATTGATTGTGGCTGCTGGATGAGTTACAAGTAAATGGAAATGAGTGAAAACCACTGCTTGGGCCACAACCATTTGAATTTGTGAACTTACATGGAAGCCAACCGAACATGAACAACTTGGACTACCAGATCTGGTTCAAATCAGATCTGAACCAAATCTGGTGAGGGGCGTGGGAGTAGGAGGGGGAGGACGTAGAAGAGGGAGGAGGAGGCGGCGGAGGTGGGCTGGCCGGGGACGACGATGGCGGCGGAAGGGTGGCCGGAGACCACGCCGGAGAAGACGAACTCGCGAGCTCCAGAATTTTTTTTTTAAATAAATAAAATTAATTTTTTTTAAAAATAAAACTGTTTTTAATAAAAAAAATTATTTTATGTATTTTTAAAATTAAAATCTGATTTTTTGAAAATAAAAATTGAATTTATAAAAAAAAATTATTTTGTTTTAAAATTATTGAAATTTTCAATTTAACACCCTAAACAATGAAGGGTATTATTGTCATTTCACTTCTTTTAAAATTCTGAGCCAATGGCATGATATGAAAATTTGAGTAATAGTTAGGGGTATTTTGGACATTTTACCCGGCTGGGTATGAAAGTGAAATTAAAAGTTTGGTTAGGGTATGAAACTGATAAAAATTTATGTCAGGGTATCAAACTGAAGTTAAATGTTTGACAGGGTGGTAAAATGAAATTTTTCCTAATTAATATAGATGTAAGACCATTTAAATAATATAAGAATATCTACCTCTGATTATCTTCTCATCTTATTCGATTCAGAATGCAAGGTTGAATCCATTAACTTTTGGCATTTACATTTCGAAAACATTTGAACGAAGGATCCGGAATGTGGTCATATCATCCAGAACTGGTGGGGTGACCCATATGATCAACATATTCTGAATAAGACAAAGGAAATGGGAGAGGCGCTGGAGAAGTGGGGAAGGAAGTCTAAAATGCCCTTTCTCGGAAGATCTTTCGATATTAAAGAGACATTCTCTGGCTGAATGGAAAGGGAGATCGTACCAGTATTCGAAAACGCAAGGCTCTACAAATTCAGGGATGTTCTGGGGGCAAAGGGCGAAATACGGGTCTGTGAGATCATATTCTCTCTCGTTCTACAAAGCTTGTTGTGTGAAATTTGAAGAGAAGCTTGTTGTTTATATACAGAGAAAAAAATTTCTTCTGTCGGCGCATCCACGTGGCATCACCAAACTGGTTGGCAACGGCCGACGGCGCTCCCGAGGTAGTCAACGCTGACTGGAAATGGTCACATGAGCGGACTTTCTGGGATTGTACCTCCGGAGAGTTCCTTTTATTAGTATATTACTCTTGTTACCCGCTCAAAAAAACATACACACAGTTAAGCTCTACATCATGTTAAAATATTTTTATTGTTTTGTTATTTAATCGACACTGTTTATGATTGAAATATGACATTTTTTAAATATATCTATATTACAGTGTTGCATCAGATTGGGATAAAAACGCTAAAAATGAAAATAAAAGTGACATGACGAGTATTTACGAGACTTCCGCGTGAAACGATATTGATTTTGGAGAGGGCTATTGGACTCTACACTTATCCTCTTTTTATAAATAAAGCAAAACTCTATGATATAACTATCATTTGACCGTCGCTGTCATCACCGTCCATCGCCGCCGCTGTCATCACCGTCCATCGCCGCCGCCGTCATTGCCGTCTCTCAACCACCGTGGCCCTCCTGCCGTTTTCCGGAATACGGGCTCCACGCGCCGTCTTCCATCTGCAGCGACCTCCTGCCCCTGGGTACTGAAGTGACACAAAAAACATTTAGACTACTAAAAACGAAACCCAAAAGTTTTAGGGTACTAAAATGGATTTATCCCTAAAATCAAATAATAATTATATTATAGAGTTTTCTCTTATAAATATAATAGAAATAGATGGTGTCCGCCAGTGGCTGAGATGACGACGACGGTAGAGGAGAGGTCTCTAGAACTACCAATCATTGACTTGTCGTCGCCGGATCGCCTCTCCACCGCCTCTTCAATCCGTCAGGTACCGTACTTCTTACTGCCCAAGTCACCATTTCACGAGTATGAGATGGAATTGGTCAATAATCCGAGTCTGACTCGGACAACTCCGCGTTCCAGAAAATTTTCACCTCAAAGCTTCTCCTCCAATCTGGATTTGTCTGCAAATTGTAATTAGGAACTACTCAGTCCAATTCTAAATTAAACCCGCCATTAATTAGCTTATTACTGCAAATGTGATATCAATGGTGCATGACTTTCGATGACAAGTGGAAATTTAGCAAATCGGTTATGTAAAAGATATTAATATAGTATAAACACAAACGGTTCAAGGATTAAGAACATAAATGGGGAGAAAGACTAAACAATCTCTACTTCAAATATTAAATGACGGGAAGTTGTTTGTGGGCACAATTGAAACAACAGAACCGTACTTATGATTCTATTTCTTTTCCGTTGCTTGTAGTTTGATGAGTAATTTTGAGATTCTGTGTTCTTGTATACACTTAGCAGAGTAAATGTTGTTTTTTGATAACCCATGTTGTTTCCATATTTGCATTTGGGTGATGTTGCATTGCAGGCCTGTCTTGAACATGGTTTTTTTTACCTGGTGAATCATGGAGTGGAGGAGGAACTGCTTGAGAGGGTGCTTGATGAGAGCAAGAAGTTCTTTTCACTCGATCTGGAAGAGAAGTTGAAGCTTAAGCTCGAGGACAACAGGGGCTACGCTGCCATGTATGTTGAGACTCTTGACACATCTTCAAATTCAAAAGGTTTGCCTCTGTAAAAAGTTTGTGCTCTTATTTTGTAGGTTTATATGATATTTGTAAAAAAAATCAAATTTGGATTTGCTCATTTCATGGGACTTTACAAGTTCGGTGAGGTGACCAAGCTCCACATTTAACTCCATTTTCTCATTCCTTACTGGTATTATGGTATATGAGGCACGAGATAGAAAGCTTTGTTGCTTTCTTGGATTTGGTTCGTCTATATATTATTAAGCACTTTAAGATTTGTGTTTTGGAGGTTAGAACCATATAATCTCAGATGCCTATATAAACAGGTGACTCAAAAGAGAGTTTTAATATCGTACTGGTGAATGGTGATCCATCAAGTTTCAGCAAATGGCCTCCAGCTGGTATGGTTTGTATTCTATTTATGTTAGCATTCTTATTTGGTTGAGATTTTACCCTCATGTATTTAAGAGGCTAATCATGATACTAGCAAACACTTCTACTCAAACTACAATATTATGTTCATTTTATTGAAACTTTGAGCTACTCATTCTCAAATATGTTCATGATTCTTGAGATCAGACTTACAATTGACCATTTTTTTGCGTGTATGTTGTGGCTTGGAATTTTCAGACATTATGTCATCTTATAGGTCCACAATGGAGGCTTACTATCAAAAAGCTATGTAAGTATTTGTGCTTATTGATGATTAAATGAATATGGTTATGATGAGATTAGCTGTTCAACATTTTCTATTCCATTAGTTAATACAACCAAGTCAAATCACATGCTTATATTTCACTCTAAACTTGGAATTAATGTGTTAAAGTCTCCCTGTTATGATAATCTGATGAGCATTTCAACTATTTTGCATAATGATGGCCCCATTTTAAATATTCAAAACTGGTACTTCATATCTTTTTTTAGGGATAATTGTCAAAACATGCACTAATGTTTCGTCCACAAACGAAATAGTGCACAATGTTTTGTCCATGTCGTCTGGCTACCCTTATGAATCGTCCACGCACTTCTATTAGAAAAGTGTAACAGCAAAATCTGAATTGACAATTTTTCCCTTTTGGTTTGAAATTCAAAAATAAGAATGAGTTAAAAGACTGATATACCCTCAATTTTGCCCTTTTGGTTTGAAATTCAAAATTTTCATATTTTAATTTAAAAAATAAATAAAAATCAGAGTTTTTTTTAATAAAAATACAAAAAATCAGTTTTTTTTCTTAAATTTAATTAATATTTTTTTATTAAAAAACAAATAAAATTAAATAATAATTAAATAAAAAAAAACTGATTCTTATGTATTTTTTAAAAAACTGATTTTTATGTATTTTTAAATTAATATCTGAATTTTTGAAACTAAAAATAATTTTTATAAATAAAAACTGAATTTATAAAAAAAACTTATTTCTATGTATTTTTTTAAATTAAAATCTGATTTTTTTAAAATAAAAATAATTTTTATAAATAAAACTGAATTTATAAAAAAAACTGATTTTATAAAAAAATTATTTTATTTGTCTATTTATTTATTTCATAATTTGTTTTTTATTAGAAAGGGTAGAATGGTAATGTCTCATGCAAAAGTCAAAACGAAAAGTCAAAAGATTCATGATAAGGGTAAAATGGTCATTTCGGTTATACTTTAACTGCACATGTATAACAGAAATGGAATATTCCGTTAATTTTTCTAACAGAAGTGCGTGGACGATTCATAAGGGTAGCCAGACGACGTGGACAAAACATTGTGCACTCTTTCGTTTGTGGATGAAACATTAGTGCATGTTTTGACAATTATCCCTTTTTTTTATCAGTAAAAAAAACGATTTTATTGAATAGCACTGGCTAGAGAGGGGTAATTACAGAGCCCAAAGCCCAAAGAGAATACAGTTAACACACAACTGTAGTGACCTGTAATTAAGAGAAAATTACAATCAACTAATGACAGTAATTAAGAGAGAGAAAACGTCCACGGAACTCAAACAGCCACAGAACCTCAGAACCAGAACAGGCACGGAGTCCCAACCGACACCGGAAACCAATAGCCTTCCACTCGGCCGGCGGCCAACACCACCAAGAGCAATAGAGGCACGAAGCCCACACGAGGAAGATGGAGCACACAACGTCCACGCCAAACGGAAACTCGACAACCACTTCTTGACTTTCACTCGGTCCGCAGCCAACAATACCGGACGCGAAAAAATGGGCACGGAGCCCACCCGAGGAAGCCGAAAAGCACGCGACCTCCAAGGAGAGGAGGAGGCCACCGACGAAAGCGTCGGTCAAAAAGGGGGTCGAGGTGGGGAATCTTATTCAGAGAGAAAAGGGGGTCTCAAAAAGGGTCGGGATACTTCATAACTTAGAGCATCTCCAATGGTCTGCCATGACTAGTGTCAAGGAGCCATGATAGGAGGTGCTTTTTGACATTCTCTCTCCTCCCTGCCATGGCATCCTGCCATGTCTTCTCCAATGATCTGTCATGACTAGTGTCAAGGGCCAAGATAGCACACTTTCAATAATTAAAAAAGGACCTCAAATATAATTAATATTTTTATTTGAAGCCAATTATGAAATAGATAACTACTATTTTTATTTAAATCCAAATATAAAATACATAAAAATTGACAATTTATATTAAATTGTGGTCGCCATCTCCATATCTAGCCCAAATGTGTTCGATGAGATCATCGTAGAGTTGGTGATGAACATCCCAATCCCGAATCCTTGTTCTATGGCCCATGATAGTGTCCAGGTTCACCGCTGGTGGTGGTCCTCTACGGATGTTTGGGTCCGGGACACCAATATCTGCAAACGGATCAGTGTGCCACAGCCTCCGTTCATCCTCAACGATCATGTTGTGTAGGATAACACAAGCAGTCATGATCACTGCGAGTGAACTCCTATCTCACATTCGGCCCGGGCGAGTGACGATGTGAAACCGGGCCTGTAGAACTCCAAAAGCTCGTTCGATATCCTTCCTACACGCCTCTTGGTATCTAGCATTGCATCTTTGCTTCGGCGTTTGTGGAGCAGGTACTGACTTCATAATGTTGCCCAAGCAGGATAAATTCTATCTGTCTAGTAATACGGGATTTCGTATTCTCTACCGTTGACCTTGAACGGAACGAAGCCTCGAACTGCCTGATGAAACAAGGTAGGCCTATTGAGCATGTTGATGTCGTTGTTGGAGCCCGGTGTCCCGAAAAAAGAGTTTCAAATCCACGGGTCTTGGGATGCAACGACTTCTAGCATAATTGTGAGGACGTTCCCGTGATCCCTACTTGCGAACAGTGCAGACCATGTCACAGGACAGTTCTTCCAATCCCAGTGCATACAGTCAAGACTCCCTATCATTCCCGGAAAGTCGCGCTCTTCGTTGATTTGCAACAAACGGCTTGTATCTTCCTCGGTCGGACGTTGTAGATATGTCCGCCCATAAACCTTGATGACCCTCAAGCAAAACTTCTTCAGGCAGTCCAACGAAGTGCTCTCCGCCATTCTCAAAAACTCGTCGCAGGCATCTGCGGGACCTCCATAACAGAGCTGACGAAGTGCTACCGTGCACTTCTGATGTGGAGTAAAAGAGGCCATCCCCGTAGCATCCTTTCCGTTACAGAAGTAGGCGTACCGGTCACACAAACCATTCGTGATACGTATGAACATTTCCCTCGACATCCGGAACCGTCGCCGAAACTATTGGTCGCTATACACCGGTCTAGGCGCGAAGTAGTCACGGATCAACCCTTCATGTGCATCTTCTCTATTGCCTCAATCACTCTCCGCTTTGGTCGCGACGCCGACCCTGAGCCCTCGGCCTCATCATCATCCCGAGCCCTTGGCATTATCCCTAACATCACTTGATCGCAAATTGTTTTTACCGTTGCCGCAACCAACCTACTCATCGCTTCTTCTATTTGTTTGGGAGTCATTTGCTTCATTTCCTCTAACGTTGAAAAATTCTCCATCGAAAAAAATATACAACTAGGAAAACAAACGAGAGAATTTGGAGAAGAATAGAGGAAAGGGAGCTTGAAACATGTGAGGGAGTGAATTTTTGGGGTTGTGGTGAATCTGAATTTATAGAAAAGATTTGTTTTTTTTAATCGGCGCCGACACGTGTCGGCTTCCCACTGGGTCGCCGACTAGCCGTTGAGGCTGACCCAACGCGACGCGTCGTTGCATGATTCTGCAACGACTCCTTGACACGCCTCCCCTGACACGCCACCTTGACACGACCTGCCGTGCTAGCGAGTCGTGTCAGCGCCGTCAACGACCCGACTGCCACGACCGCTGGAGATGCTCTTAGAAATACTTTAGCTGGTAAATCTTGGTGGCCATGCATCAGAACCAGGAAATCCTTGACTGTAGCTACAGCTAGCCTGATTATGGGTTTTGTAAGATATGCATGCTCTTTTTCGTTACAAATTTTCATGACGCTGTGTCTGCTTCCTCAGGTCTGCTGGGAAAAATTTAGCATCTTTGGTTGCTCTATCTTTGAATTTGGATGAAGATTTCTTTGTGAAAGTTGGAGCTTTGGATGTACCATTAGCATTTCTTCGGTTGTTACACTATCCTGGTATATTGCTCAAATGGGTTCCTCTAATTACTTGGTACTCATATGTGTATATAGAAATATAGTGTAATGGATATAAAGTTAGAAACAAGCTAACCATATTTTAAGCATTGTTTAAAGGAGATTATTTAACTTGCCTTCTTTTACTCTCCATAGGTGTCCTTAGCTGGATTCATTGGGTGCACTAAATGCAGAGTTGAAGTTATTAGACTTATAGACCAACCAAATCATCTGTTTTATACTCCTGATCATAAAAGAATCCGCCAATGGCCCATCTCAATGTGATATTACACCAAAGAATAGCTTACAAGCTATAAAGTAAAACCATATGATGTGAATCTCACAGCTGACTTTTTTGACAGAACTGACCTTTTTCCAGATTGGGGCATATTGAACTTGTTTATCTATTTTTTACCTTATTGAAGACAAAAAAAATGTTGGAATGATCACTAATTTGGATTTTAGGTAAGGTGGAGGTTTCTGATAAGGAGATATTGGGCGCGTCTGCACATTCAGATTCCGGAATGCTCACTTTTCTGGCAGCTGATGGTGTTAGAGGACTTCAGGCACATCTCAATATTCTCACCATGTTAATGTACTCCATAGTTTCAATCTATTGCTTTGGGCCATCTTAGTTAACTTGCAGTGTTAACAGGTCTGCAGGGATAAATCTAGGCATCCAAGGATCTGGGAGGATGTTCCAAGCATTAAAGGGTGTGTCCTTGATCATAAACTTCCATCTCATTAGTTTTGACCTTATTATTTTAACTAGTGGCCTCATGTTGAGTGAAACATTGCCTTTCTATTTCAGTCACATAAACTTCAAGTCTCCATGTGCAGGGCCTTCATTGTTAACATTGGTGACATGATGGAGAGATGGACCAATGGTTTGTACAGGTAATTTTCCATTCCATGTGCTCTAAGATGAAACTTATTAATGCTCTTGAAAGAGTTTTGCTCACTTGTGTCGTATATTTAACAGGTCAACTCTGCACCGAGTTATCCCAGTTGGACAAGAACGCTTTTCGGTAATCATTTAATTGCTTCTTTGTACTGTGCTGTTGTGGTTTGGTATTATTGTTCTAAAGTTTGCAACTTCCAATCACAAACAGTGTACCAGTGAAATGAACTATACCCTGCATAAACTGTAGTAAATGGGCAAGAGAAATGTCAGTTTAAACCCTCAGCTTGATGGTTTGTGTTATTGTTTATACTTCATATAGCTGCTATATCAGGTTGCATTCTTCTTCGACCCGAAAGAAGATTTTGTAGTGGAATGCTTAGAAAGCTGTTGCAGTGAGTCATCCCCTCCGAGGTATGGACAAATTTATTAGAGGACCAATCAACTAAAAGTTCAAGCTGATAGTTAAGGGTTTGATTATAGTTTTACACTAACAAAATCTTTATGTCAGCTTTAGTATCCTTGAAAATCGTCTTCTTTTGTTAAGATTTGAAGGTGACATCAACTAGTTGTGTACACAGGTTTCCTCCGATACGCTGTATAGACTACTTGAATGAGCGATTCAGGCTTACATATGGTTGAGAGGATGAGTTCCGAGACACCAGAAACTGGATATTTTCTGCAGGCTGCATATGGATGGTGTGTGAGATGGTATGTGCTTTTTGTGTGCTTAAGCAAGACTCTGTTATAGTGTATTATGTCGCAATGTAATTGACTTAATATGTGAACTTATGACCATATATTTTGTTATCCTACATGTTATATGTTGTTATCGTAAGTTATATATGTTGTAGTCTAAGAGCATGTAGAGAGGAGAGATTGTTAATTTTGTTAAGCCAGAAGGTAACAGTGTCCATTAGGTTGGCGGAAGGGATGTCAAAAAGAGCATGTAGAGAGGACGATGCAAAAAGACTGTTTTGCCCTCCATTAGTCTACAGTTAGAGGTCAAAATTCGCTATAGATGAACGTGGTGAAATATGATTTTCCCCAAACCCTCCTCACTTCATCTCTTACATTCTTCCCAGTTCCTCCTCTGCTCTTGCGAATTGCGATCTTCTCATGGCCTAGACTCAGTGGGTTTCTCTCAAGGTTCAATCTTCACCGATATGGACATTTGCAGATCTTTGTTCTCGTCTGTTCCAGAGACAAACCCTGATTGCTAAACGTCAGCTTTTGCTCACTGTTCTGTTTGATGTCGAGTTACTGGAAATTGGGGAAACTATGATATAGATTTAGGGATTTGATTGTTGTTCATGAATTCTGTCAAAAAATGGAATTTTGGGATGTGGGTTTGATTAAGAAGATGAGGAATTGGATGGCCACAAAGTTTCTCTGAGGTAGGTACAAGTTTGACAGAGTTCATATTGTTCTTGAAGGTTTATTTACATTGATGCTTTGTATGTGTCTTAATCTTAAGTTCCGTGTCGAGACACTAGGGCATGTGTTGTCATAGGATGCTCGTAGAGATGTAGAAGTTTAAGCTTCTAATTAAATATCATATTTATAATATTTTGAAGGTGAATCGTGAATAAGGATGACAATGGGTAGGGTATGGGGTCGAGTTTTGTGATACACATACCCTACCCGATTTTCAAATTCAATACACGTATCCTAAAATTGGGAACTAAGTAATCGTTCCATATAAATTGAAATAGTGAAAGATATAAAAATATAAAGCAATTTTCACATCTCAAATCTCAAATCTCAACATACAACAACTCTAAAATCAAATAACAACCAAACAAAAGTAGTTTTCTTTTCGATGATCAATAAACTCAAATGAATTGTGTGGCATTATGAGTTATGACTTATGACCGTACAACTTTTTGATTATAAGTGACTTGTTATTAGTTTTTTTAGTGAAAAATGTCACGCCCCAAATCCGGTTTTGACCGGACTCGAGACGTGAACTAAAACAATAATAATTTAAATGAAAGTAAAGCCAAAACAAGTCTCAAATGGTAGTTTAAAACTCTGAACAACGTCGCGAGTCACAACTCGGTAAAAACAACGGTAAAACAATTCAAAAGATAACGGTACGTCTATAGACTACTAGCCTAGGACCCTCGCAAGCTCCCAAGCGTCGAGCATCCAGCTACTACACAACCCGCTCAGGATCTGAAAAACAACAAGGGGTGAGCTTTCGCTTAGTAGGAAAAGTAGTTAAGGTCATAAGCAAGCGCTCACCACCACGGGTAACCGTCCAATTAGGGCATACTAGTACAACACACGACTAATTTCCAACGGAACTCGTAACCACAATCCTCCACTCAAGACCAAACCACACTCACAAGCATACTCAAACGAACAAGCACAAACTGTAACCACATCACTTAACATATCATCAAGTACAAAGTAAACAGTAAAAACACATACACGTCACGTACCGCAGTCCCCTACTCCGCCGGCTGTCCACGGCCCGACTCTATCATATCGCACCGGAACACACAACATCGGCCTTGATATCTTCCCGGAAAACACTCGGGGCACAATCACAATACGTCACACCGGAATCTCCATCGGCCTAGACATCTTCCCGGCACTCCTTCGGGGCACGACTCCTAGAGCCAAAACACGACACCAAGTGTCAACACAAACCGTCGGCCTAGACATTCCACATTGTAATACCCCCTCGATGTAGATATCGTACCGGAACCACTACCCGGGGGACCGCGTATACGTGGGACCACACCGTCGGCCTAGGTACTACCCTACACCGGCGTACCCCCTCAGTCGTAGGTACCATACCAGAATACAACTCCTCTTAGAACAAACATCAATATAATAACACGCATCGCAAAGCTATATTTCAAACACGGCTTACCAGCCCAACAATCTTACCAAAGCCAGTCACGTCGGTCTATCAACCACCCGATCATATCACAAGCAACGATTCACATCATAACACGCATGGCACACTTGCCCAAGAATAACCACAACACACTACACCGAGTAATACTACAACATGCTTCTCGATCTAACATACTTAAATCACACAACATGCATTTCAATCAAATCAAGGCAATTCAAACAACACACAACCTAAGGGCTCGACATGGCCCGCATGCATTTCTACCAGCACAACAATCCCAAACTTACGGCTCGACATGGCACGTAAGCTATCCCTCGATTCACTCATTCCTCACGTCTTAATCATGAAGTTCTAACAGTTCAAGTTAAGTAAAAACGACCTATAGGCATACTAGTAACTTTCCGCAATTGAACCGGTATCCGTTACGTTCCCTAACTCAAGACGAACACAATAGCTACGTCTCCTAGCTGTTGACGTCCTGGCTTGCTACCTCCGGTCTTCTCTATGATCGAGGTCGGACTCTAAATTACATGAAAAGTTATAATTAAAAGCGGTTCCAAAGTTAATTTAAAAGTTACGATCAGTCCAGTTTAACTTCAACAAGATGCTTTTTGAACTCGAACGAGCCAAAAGAGGGATTATACGACGAATCAGGTTCGAGCACCCGAGCCCCGAGCACAGAACCCGATGCACGTTTCTCGAGGCATGGTTCCCAATGAAACCGGGTCTGTAGTTTTCCAAAAGCTCGTTCGATATCAGTCCTACACGCTTCTTGGTATCTAGAAAAGCATCTTTGCTTCGGCGTTTGTAGAGCATGTACTGACTTCACAAATGTTTCCCAAACAGGATAAATTCCATCTGTCAAGTACTAAGCGGTTTCGTATTCTCTACTGTTGACCTTGAACTTCACATCTGGAGCGAAGCCTCGAACTGCGTAGTGCAACAAGGTAAACCTATTGAGCACGTTGATGTCGTTGTTGGAGCCCGGTGTCCCGAAAAAAGAGTGTCAAATCCAAAGGTCTTGGTATGCAACGGCTTCTAGCATGATTGTGGGGACGTTCAAGTGGTCCCGACTTGCGAACTATGCAAACCATGCCACATGACAACTCTTACAATCCCAGTGCAAGCAGTCCAGACTCCCTATCATCCCCGGAAAGTTGCGCTCTTTGTTGATTCACAACAAACATCTTGTATCTTCCTCGTTCGGGCGTCGTAGATATGTCCGCCCATAAACCTTGATGACGCCCAAGCAAAACTTCTTCACGCAGTCCAAAGTAGTGCTCTACGCCATTCGCAAATACTCGTCACAAGTATCGACGGGACCTCCATAAGAGAGCTGACGAAGTGCTACCGTGCACTTTTGGTGTGGAGAGAAGGAGGGCCTCCCCGTAGCATCCTTTTGGTTACAGAAGTATGCGTACCAGTCACTCAAACCATTCATGATACATATGAACATTTCCCTCGACATTCGGAACCGTCACCGAAATTGTTGGTCGCTATACACCGGTCTAGGCGAGAAGTAGTCACGCATCAACCCTTCGTGTGCATCTTCTCGATTGCGCTCAATCACTCTCTGCTTTGGTCGCGGCGCCGACCCTGAGGCCTCGGCCTCGGCCTCATCATCATCCCAAGACCTTGGCAGTATCCATGACATCACTTGATCGCAAATTTTTTTTACCGTTACCGCGGCCAGCCTACTCATCACTTCGTCTATTTGTTTGGGAGTCATTTGCTTCATTTCCTCTAGCGTTGGAAAATTCTCCATCGAAAAAAATATACAACGAAGAAATAAAAAACGAGAGAATTTGGAGAAGAATAAAAAGAGAATAGGAGCTTGTGAAACAAGTGAATGAGTGATTTTTTTGGGTTGGGGTGAATCTGTATATATAGGAAGTTTTAGGCTTTTTTTTTTAAATCGACGCCGACATGCGTCGGCTTCACACTGGCTCGCCGACTAGCCGTTGGGGCTTCCACGACGCGTCGGATCGTTGCAGGATACTACAACGACCCACTGACACGCCTCCCCTGACACGACGCCCTGCAACGACGAGTCATGGCAGCGCCTGCAACGACACGCCTGCCACGACCGTTGCAAGTTCTCTAAAGAACGAGCCATACGCACAATTGTTTATCCTCTGTCGGTTTAAGAGCATCCACAGTGGTGGGCAAGGAACTGGCGGTGAGCTGGCAGGGAGGACGTTAGCGGTGGTGTGCTGGCAAGGTACTGGCGGGGAGGACGTTGGCGGTGAGCAGCGCCTGGGAGTTCAACGCCAGTACCCAGCGTCGGCGCCAACGACTAGAAATCTAATTCACCTATTACTTGTTGACAAAATATTTTTTTTTTGAAAATAACAAAAATATTCAATGCTCTTGTCTCTAAATACATTATAAATAGATGTTTGAATCAAACCAAAATCATAAACCACATATCTTCTCAAAATAATCCTATCGCATTCTTTTTCTCACACATTTGTTCGTCGAAATGGCCAATTACCGAGCCAACGATTTGGATATGGATGAAATTTTGGATGAAGTACTCGAAGAATGCATGCCCACTGACTTCGGTGACGGGTTGTTAGAGTACACAATGGTCGATTCTCCACCACGTAAGCGAACCTACATCGCACGTGATCGGGAAGCCGCGAATGAACGTTTAATGAGCGACTACTTCAACACGAACCTTGTGTACACGGAGTTGCAGTTCTGTCTTCGCTTCACGAATGTCGAAAGGTGTGTTCCTCTGAATTGTTCATGCATTGGAGAATCACGATTCGTATTTCACGACATGGTTGGATGTTGTGGGTAAAGTTTCCTTATCTCATTATCAAAAATGTACTGCAGTCATTAGGCAGTTATGTTATGGAATTGAAGCTAATGGATTGGACGAGTACTTGAAGATAGGCGAAACCACGTCTTTGGAATGTTTGAGAAACTTCTGTAATGCAATCAATAAAGTCTTCGGTCCTACGTACCGGCGTAAACCTACACAGAATGATATGGACTACATTTTGGCGGTTAATGAAGCCCAAGGGTTCCCGAGCATGCTTGGCAGTCTTGACTGCATGCACTGGGAGTGGAAGAATTGCCCAACGGCACTGTGAGGCTCCCATTCTCGAAGGGACCACGGGCTTTCGACCAACCGTTGTTCTCAAGGCGGTTGCAACTTGTGACTTATGGATTTGGCACTCGTTATTTGGCTGGCGGGATCAAACAACGATTTAACAGTGCTCAACCATTTCAGACTGTTCGTGGATGTTATTAATGGTTGGCAACCATCGGTTGAATATACGATAAAGGGTAACCACTACACACTCCCGTATTATCTTGTTGATGGCATATATTCTTCATGGCTAATTTTTGTGAAAACAATTCCATTAGCTCAACGACCGAAATAGAAGAAGTTTGCTGAAGTCCAAGAAGCGTACAAGAAGGATGTGAAACGAGCATTCGGTGCACTCCAAGCTCGGTTTCACATGATCACTCGACCGAGTCGCTGGTGGATGCCTCGGGACATTGGCTTGGTGATGAGTGCATGTGTTATCATGCATAATATGATAGTCGAGGCAGAACGTCATACCTACGACGGCTACATTGAACCAACAGATGAGGGTGGACCAAGTGAACCAAATTTTGCACAAGGAGGCTTCGTCCCGTCACATGTCATACTTGGAAACACTCAGAGGATGCAAGATGAACGCATACATTACCAATTGAAGGACGACCTCGTCGAACACATTTGCAATAAGTTTGGAGACGCCTAGCTTAGTTTATCGCTTTGTAGTTTAAATTTTGGTCAGTCATCTTGTACTAGTCCTTTTATTTTGTTTTAATTTAATGCAATTTTGTTTTAAATTATTGCAATTTTGTTTAATTTGAGTAATATTTCAAGGAATATTTTATTCACACCACTAGCGGCTCCCCGCCAGCAAAACGTCTACCATTGCATTGTGCTGGCGTTTCCCGCCGGGGGTGAGCTGGCGTAGAGACAAACAAAATAGTATTTTAATGCTCACCGCCAGCAACTCCCCGCAAGCAATCAGCGGTGGCGTTGTGGATACTCTAACTTAAATATACAATAAGAATTTGATACATTATATTAGTTAATAAATTCTCTAAGAATATTTGTCTAATCCTAACTCAAAGATAAGGTGTTAAATTAATAATTCAATAAAATGATAAGATAATACACTTTTGATAAAATATGAGTTAATAATTCTTTATATTCTACATATTAAATGAATGGTGGATGAAAGTTTCTTGAAAAATGACTCAATTGTCTTTTTTTTAAATCAGTTCCACCTTTAATCTTATATCTAATTTTCTTTAGGATGGGCAGGGCAAGAGAATTTTTCTTTCAATCATTTTTTATCAAATTGATGAACATATTCTTTAAATAACACCCGTTCATCCAAGTTTGTTTGTTAGCACGGTAATCACAGTTCAAACTGTTTAAGAATTGCGTCAACATATTTCCAAATAATACATAAAGAAATTTTCTCTAAACTACAATTTGTTTTCCTTATCTTGATTTTTCCCTTCAAGTTGTATTGGTGTAAGGAAATCTTGTCGATCATTGTTTTTTTCTTCATATTTTTAAGATGAGTAGACAAATTGTGTGTATAATTTGTTTGGGTTAACATATATTGATCTTGTATTTATATATACATTGATTTTTAGTGTCCATATAATGATACATTGAACTCTTCATTTGATATATGTGTATGCATTATACCATAATCAAGTGAAAGTTTGAAAGATAGTTGTGAATGGAAGGTTTCATTTTAAATTAATATATAAATTAATAATTAATAATTTATCGATTAATTAATGTTTCATTCTTCTACCGTAAGCTGTATCAAGAAAATGAAATACATTGCCAAGCCAAAGTATTACTAAAAATAAAGATCATCCCAATTTTCTCAACAAGTCAACATGCAAGGCTCTGACAGCGTCAAAGGAGTTGATCATTTAACAAAATGCAACTTATATTGCGAAACCTTGACACTAAGTGAAACTTCATATTGAAATTTCATAAACATGCTTCAAGCTAGGCCAAATCCTACCTTTAGGACACAAGTTAATCTTCACCTTAATCCCTAATTTCTATTTTGAGATACTAGCTTATATAGATGTCAACTTGGAATCAGTAGCCTCATAGTTTCAACCCTAGCAAGCTGCATACCTTATGAGCATTATCTTACACAATTTGAGGAATCCACAGCTAGTCAGTTTTGAGATTTTGCCTTGAAATGTTATATGAGCCTCCATTCTGCTCACCAGCTTTTTTCAGATTGTCCCTCCACTGAATCAGAAATGTGAAAATAAATGAGACAGAACATTGATGCATTACAAATTAAAGAATAGTAAAGCTTGGTAAATCATCGCAAGTAAATATATGAAACTAAAAGGCAACAGAAAATCCGGAATGCCTGTAATGCACATGAACAATTCTACACTGTTACACCCCTAAATGAAACAATACTGAAGAGTTCAATCTTTTTGTTTCTAGTTCGATAATGGATATTCGGTTAGGAATTTACCTTTTCCAAAAAGCTTTTTCTGATAGCGATAGCCCTGGCAAAAGCAAATAAAGAAGAATATTAAATAATGATTAATGTGAAGGATATCAGAAAGCATGCACAATAAAAATAATTAGAAATACCTTATCAGTTCCATAAATGTAATCGCAATAGGTGAAAATAGAGGCAAAGTTGCTCTGGCTCTGTCCTCCAACATAATGGTGGTAATCATGATACTCAGCACCACCATAAAATGGTATGTACTTTGTGGGAGACCATGGGAAGTCATACCTTCATGATGGCAATTAAGTTAGAGAACAAGTTTTATATGTCAAATTACAGTTCATCAAAGATACAACAAGAGCAAAAGGCCAAGTTTAACATGACGTCAAACTCCATCCTTCCATTCCTGGCATACCACATATCATATATTTTGATGGGTACATCAGCCTATTAAAGGAAACTTATATCTGTATCATCCAACCACATTTTCATTTCTCCCCTTGATCTTGGAATCATACGAAACCCTTATAATTAGTTATGTACACAAATTCTGTAGCCTGCAACATGTTAAGGATGGAAAGAATCACATGAAAACAAATAGTGTTAAAACTAAAAGTTACTAGTGAAATAGTATAAAAAGAAGGGTAATTTTCACCTCAATACCCCTAACTATTAATTTTTTTCACCTCACTACTCTAACTATTTTTAGTGGCACCTCAATACCCTAGAATGTATTTTTCATGCCATTGGTTTTCAAAATTTCTTTAAAAAAATCAGTTTTTAATGTCACAAAAATGCATTCTAGGGTAGTGAGGTGCCACAAAAAAAAGTTAGGGTATGAAAGTGACAAAAAAATGCATTCTAGGATATTGAGGTGCCACTAAAAATAGTTAGAATATTAAGGTGAAAAAAATTAATAGTTAGGATATTGAGATGAAAATAACCCTGAAAAGAAACTGACACCATTGGATACTACCTGTCATCCACTAAAGATAAGCCAGCTACTTGGTAAACAAGTGCTCCTCATTTCATTAATAATGTATATTTTCTTATTTTACTAAAAAAAATAAGAATAAGTTCTATAAACTTCATTTGTATACATCTTGAACTTTCAACAAACTTATCTAACATGGAGGAGGAAAGTTTCCAGTTGGGTTCTTCAGGGCTTGATGGAATGGACCAAAGTGAAGCATATGAGTTGAAATGGAGGGTGTGGAGCAAGAAGGCTGGTTATATTTGGAAACTCAAGAAGTTTCAGAGGAGATGTTGGTCTGGGTTCTCAAAAAACAAGAAAGGGTAAATTGCATAAAAATAAAATGACATCTTAGGAAAACCTTTGGTAAAAAGAGACCGTGAACTAAAAATTGTGGCAATCTGTGACCGTTTATTTTTTTTCACAGAGCACCGTCATAACGGAGTTAAAATACGGTGCTCCATAAAAAAAATATACGGTCACAAATTGCCAAGGTTTTTAGTTCACGGTCACTTTTTGCCAGGCGTCTCCAAAAGGCGGTCATTTTATGCAATCTATCCTTTTACAATGAATTTAATTTTAAAAACATTTTTAAAATTCTAAAAAATAATATTTTGCATTTCCTCTTTTTTTTAGAAATTCAAAAATAAATATTACATTTATACTTAATTTCCTGTTTTAATTATTTTATACTAAAAACGTGGAGTAATTTAGCCAATTTTTAACTCCGTTATGACGGTACACCGTGAAAAAATACACAATCTCAAATTGCCATTATTTCTATTTTACGACCAATTTTTACCAAAAATATCTTTAAAAGATGGCCATTTAATGTAATTTACTGAACAACAACAAGAAACATAAACTACACTCATTTTAAAACAAACTGTTAACAAAAAAGTTAGACACTTAGTTACAAAATGAGAGAGCACTTTCCAACAACACAATAATAGTAATGTATGGAAAGCTGATTGATAGGTGTTGACATTTAGTTGACAATAGTGAAGAAGAAGAAAAGACTATGTGTGTCAACAAAAGGATAGCACGCATACCCACTATGTGTGTCAATTGCTTCCATCTGCCTTAAAGCTACCCATAACCAGAATGTGACCATATGCCCAGGAACAACGGCCGGTCCAAGAAAAGATGGAATTCCAAGGATCAATATCTCTGCCCAATGTGCATATGGTGCAGCAAATCCGATGGGAGCGGCGTATTCATGGTGAACCTGATGAATCTTCTCATATCCCCATTTACCATGCAGAAATCTATGGATCCAGTAATTTGTAAAATCCTCTATCATGAAATAAACCAACAACTGGGCAAGAACCTCCCACCCTGATGGCAATGGCAAGCTCGTCCGGATGCCAATTATCTGTAAATAATCACCACAAGCTATTGGACTCAGAATTTTCCATAATAATGCGTGAACCCTGCAACTCTAGTTAGAGAAATTCAATAATTTGTAACCATCATACAAAAGAGTAGTTGGAAATGATTCTCAGTGAATTGAAAGCCAGAAAATCCAATCAACCATAAAAACAAACAGATCCCAAATATAAAATCATTTTACTGAATCACAATCACACCCAACGCCTCTGAATCACAATCACACACAAATTCATTGCACCAAATCAAAAAAGGAATGAGTAATGGTACCTTGATAGAAGGATAAGACACGAGCTGCAGAGGACCCACTATGAGAAAAAAGGTTCGCATCACATCCTTGTAACAGGTGAGCATCTCCCGGAATGACAGTCTGACTTTGGGCTGAATCTTGTACTTGTCAATAGCAGGAGATCGCTTGAGCTCGGCGAAGACGAGAGGCCATGGAAGGAGGGAGAAAATGAGGAAGAGGAAGAGGATATTGTGACAGTAGAGGAAGTAATCGGACCTGCGGGCGGAGTAATTGAACCACAGGGTCTCGGCGTAGGTAAGGCTCCGGCCAAGAGCGGCCTCGGCGTCTGGGATGGCTTCGTAAGGCAACATTGCGGCAATGGTGGCCTGAGCCCTAGTCGTCGACGCCGATTGGATCAGATGGGAGAGTGGGGCAATTAGTTGCGTTTAAGAATAGGGGAGTGAGTGTGGTCTGTCAGCGATGGTCTCTTCATTTATGCTGGGATTTTTCAAACCACCATAAATGCCAAAACAACCCACGCCTGCTTCACCTTTCAACTCACGAAAATATGCTGGGATAACTTTGTTTCCTGACATTTACAAACGTTTCATTATCAGATCTTAACCTAGACCAACGTTTGGTCTCAATTCCTAACATAATAGGTTTAGAATTTCTCAGAGACTATAAAAAGTCGTCTAAACTCAAGATTCCGTCAACTCATCCAAGCGTTGTCGTTGTTGGCGTACATTACCCATGATGTCTTCCTCGACGTTGAACTTATCCTCATTCTCAAGCAACTGAACCCAATGCTCAACGAGTTGACGGAATCGTGAGTTTGGACGGCTTTTTATAGTTTCTGAGAAATTCCAAACCTATTGCGTTAGGAATTGAGACCAAACGTTGGCCTGGGTTAGGATCTGATAATGAAACGTTTATAAATGTTAGGAAACAGAGTTTTCTCAAATATTCTTTTTTAACCCGATGTTTTATTTTATTTGAATGAAAGTCCTTTATTGAGAGATGACTTGTAAGAGTACCTATGGATAACATAGGAGGGAATTCCCAAAAGACTGAGAAATACTGGACGAAAGTCTGGGACGAGATCTATCAATTGAGGAACCCAACCGGCTTAGAATACTCTTGGAAGAATTGTAAGGACCACTAGCATCAGCTCAACAAAAAAATCAATAAATTTCAAGAGAAGTACGTGCAATTTGCGAACGCGTACAAAAGTAGGAGGAACGATGCTCAAATCATGGTAGGAGCAGAAGCTGCTTACAAGAAAGAGGAGAAACACGAGTCCGCTTGGAAGCATGTTTGGTACATTGTGAAGGGGCACCCCAAGTGGGATGTGTCGATGTTCCCGCAATGTCAAGTAGACATCGCCGAAACCGAACGCATAACATCACAACAATTGAACGTGTTCAATGCTATGTAATGAACTTTATGAACTCGTGCCCTTTATTTCTCATCACTTGATTCAAGTTAAGAAAATTCTCTGTTAAATTCTACATTTTCTTTGTTTCATTTTAATTCATTGTTTTCGCATTTTCAAAACAAAAAATTAGATTTTTCACCAAAACAATTTAGATATGAACTTTAAATAGTGAGTGATTTCTTTTTGCTCTCTCGGGCTCGATATCCGGAATTTACTTCCGGTTACTACTTGGTGACCAGTACATTTGTCGTATATTTTATGCAAAACCTACATGACGTCAAGTTTGAAACATCTAATTTTCCCCTCTTCCAACATCTATTTTTTTGTTTTTCTCCAAACGATGAGTTTTTCGGCATGTGGTCCATTATGGTTGCTAGAGGAGGAACTGCATTTGATGCTAACGTGGCTCGACATTGTCGAGGTCAGGGGAAAGTATAGGCACAAACTTTACCTTAATTTCGTTGGCATGGCAGACAAAAGTTGGCATGCACGGACGCAAAAACAAATGAAAGATCATTTTGGCAAGACTAGCCAAAAGTGCAGGCACTTCGATGACATCTATCAGGGATATCTCAACAACCCTAGAAAAGGAGAAACCGATGAGGAAATTTATGTTGTAACCGTGTCTGATTACGAGAAGAAACACGGGAAATGGGCAAAACATGATGTGTGGTAGTTGATCAAAGATCAGTCGAAGTGGTAATGACCCTAGAGTTTGTTTCAATGTCATTTGTTTGATTATTGTATGTAGTTTTTATCAATGTTGTGTTTATGTGGTATAAATAAAATTAGTAGTTTGAAAAGGGGTTGTTTTGGAAATATTAAAAAGTGCAAAAACACCCAAATAACTAGCTCCTGCAACTAGCTAGTAGTTACCACTACAATGCTAGTGGTAGGAGCTAGTTGTCTAGAAAAGAGAGAAAGTTAAAATGTGTTCCTACCACCCTTCCCTACAACTAGCTAGTTGTTTACCATCAGAGATGATCTAAGGTTAAATCCCTTAGTTTTTTTGGAAAGAATCAAAATATCACGAGTTAATTATCAAAAGTTACTCTTCCGTATTGTTTGTATACAGAAAGTTGCCTTATCTTTTTCTCACGATCTTTAATTACAAAAAATTAACGAAATATTTTATTATGATAGTCATGCGACACCATGTACCAGTTAACAGAGAGTTGATTAACGTTTTTTCTCTTACATTTTAAACCCTATAAATGTTATAAGAGAAATTATCATTTTACCATCACTTAATAATAAATAAAATCAAGAAAATAGTTGTAAAAATATAATTATTAGTCAAATAGATGACAACCAGAAAAAAGACCATCAGACGAAGAGTTTAGTCCTTTGCTGAGACAGAAGGTGAGTCACTCACTGGCAATCGCAAATGCTTGGTCAAACGTCAAGAACCTGAAAAATAGAAAACATGATAAAATAGCGAGACAACACCTATAAAATAAACTCTCATATCAACTACCTGATACCTTCCCCTAGTGGTATGTGATACCCTGGGTCCACAATAGATCCCTCTATTGGTGATCTCACAAATATGATCGACTCTCAGTGAAGGTCTTCTAGCACCCTTGCACGTGAAAACTCCATATCTGAGTTGAATGATAGGTGGAGGTGGAGGATTTGGCCAGTTTCCCAGCCTTGTATACACAACCAGTAAGGGGCTCCCCCAACCACCTGTTGTCCCACCCATGAAATGTATGGTTTGAGGGCTTGTGTATCCCCAATAAATGTTAGTGAGGATGTATATGTGATGTTGATGTCAAAGTCCTTTTTCTTTCATCCGATTCTTGGATTTCTGGAGAAGGCTCCTTTACCCCTCGACCTTTCCTCTCATCCTTTGTGTGTGTGTGTGTGTGGGGGGGGGGGGGGGGGGGTAGTAGGCTTCTTGTTCTCCCAAGTTCCTCTCTAGATTCCGATAGAGGTGAGGGATGCCCTAATGCGTTTGTCAGGCATACTAATTCTCTATCCTAGTTTTGATGGTTCGAGATGACCAACGTAGTAGGTGTAGACGTGGTGATCTCATTTTTTTAATTGGGTGCAAGGATGGGGTGGGTATGGACTCGACTTACCCCAACCTAGGGGTAAAGACCCTTGGATAAAGTCCATCAGGATAATAGGTGTAGACTCGGCGATGATTCCATATGGGAGGACGGTACTTTTCGGAGGTGTTGTTGGAAATGGAGGCATCAAGGTTATCGCATGTAGAACGACCGATGGAGAGAGTACAGACTTGGCCACTATTAGAGGAGGAGGGCAGGTGACCTTCATCGGTCTATAGTGAACAAGAGTGGGCTGGAATAGGGAGGCATTGGCCTTGGGTTGTGGCGCTCAAGGCTGGGTTAAATCCCAATTCATTTGCAGAAAGGAGCTCTTATGTTTGATGGAATCTGTCCAGATCAAATTATTGAAACGAAAGTACTCATGCGAAGCTCCAGGAACCAAGCATGGGCCTTGTTTTTTTTTTGCATTTCAATCACTTGTCTAATTACCGTTTGTTTATGAGCGCCGACTCATCCAATTTTCAATGACGAAGTTCAAGAGTCAGTCGTGGCCTCATCCCCTGAGGTGGTGCGGAGTTCTCCAAGCTGAGGCTATAGCTACCAAATTGGGCAAATAGAGGAAGTGGAGCGTGTAGCCACTATGTGGTCGAAGGGTCGTCCTCCCAATGCCTAAGCAAGGAGTGTGTTCCTCGAGCGCCACTTTTGTGGAGATCTCTTATAATATTTAGGAGCAGGTACAGAAAAAGATCCAAGAGCTAGTGAAGGCGAAGGTGGAGTGTCGTTTAAAGGAGCGGGAGGATCGACTGACGACCCGACAAACAACGTAAGCGGAACAACAGGATGTTCTAGAGGATCAACTCAGTAAGGTTAACCTATTCCTGCAGTTGTACGAGAGAGATATGATTCCTTTACGACGGAACCCCAAGAATGTAGGAGGGCCTAGTAGTAAATGAAATTACTTTACTTACTTTTTAAAAATTGTTTGGATTGTGAAGTTGTTTCTAATAATTCGGTATTATTTTGGATATTTGGTTCAATTTATGTCCTTGTTGGTTATTGCTCTAAATTTCTACATGTTTTGCACGTTTGGGTGCACGTTTTATGAATTTTTTAAAAAAATCTCTTCTTCGGTGACTGCATAACTATGTTATCGCTGAAGATTGTTACTTATGCGGCGTTATAATATCATCGTTGAACTTTCACAGGTTAAACCTCTACGACAATATCTATACCTTCGCAGAGGTTGATATGGTAAACATGTGCGATGGTATAAATATCATCTCATAGGTTCAATGTGTAGAACCTCTCTAACGTTATTATAAAGTTGTTGTAATACAATATGTGGAACTTCTGCGACAATATAAATAACGTCACATAGGTTCCTATGAATTCTTCATAGTACGTGGTCTTTAGAGACCTTGTCCATAAAGTCGTTAGAGATACTAACTTCAACGACAGTACATTATACCATCGCTGAAGTTAAATTTTGATGGAAAGCGTGCACTCTCGTTCTACGATGACTACTTCGTCGTCATTGTTCTTCAGTGACAGTATGAGTAACTTCCGCGACGTTATAATATCACCTTAGAAGTTGCTTTTCCTAATAGTGCTCATTTGTTTATGGTTGAATAATTCTGAGGATTCAATCGATGGGAAAGGCCAGGATAGGAAGATAATCTAGAGCAAAGTCATCGAGGATCTGTATCGTATGAGAAAGTCTCCATCCGAATAACTATAAGGATCACTAGAGTGTGATCAACAGGAAAATAAAGTAGTTCAGGGGTGTTGGTCTAAGATTATGCACATATACTGAAACTCTCGATCGAACCATCAAGTCATGGATGATGCAGAAAAGGACTACAAACGAATGTACGAGCTTGACTTCATTTGAAAACAATGGTGAAATCTTGTGAACGACTAGGCTTGTTGGCGGTACAGGTTCGAGAAAGAGTTTGGCGCATCTGGTGTATACATTAGTGGGACAAGCAGTTCGAAGACCCCGACGACAAGCAATTTGGGGACCCTGATTTCCGAACCTTGTTGTACCCTAATGTTCGACGGCGACAACCTGAATGCTAGAAGGCGAGGAGGACAAGGGAGAAGGCTACAGCCTAGAACCAGGGAGGGGTACAAGTCAATGCTCGTTGGGGGAAAATATTATAAAAAAACGAGCGACATATGGCCACCCAATGGACGTCGACGGAGAACATCAGGAATTAGTTTCACGAGATGCAAGCCATGGACACATTCCATATGAATTCGCTCAGCGTGTGGCCAAGTTGTTGTTATTGTTATTATTGTTTTTTAGTGAGTGTAAATTTATTTAATGAAATTTCTTTTTTGTTACGTACATATACTTGCATAATTTTATCACACTACCTGATAAGAGCATGTACATCGTTGGTTTTTAATTAGGGGTTTAGATTCATAAAAAGTGAATTGGAATCTGTGCTGATGAATCCTTGAATTAAAATTTGCTGATTTCCACATTGTGGGTTTTTAATGTCGAATTCAGTAGGGATTCTTGTCTCTTGACTAGATAACTAATATTATTTTTCTGAATTTATTAAATATTAAATTAAAATAGTAAATAATAGTAAATATTGACTAATAAAATTCTTAATAAAAAATATTCAAATCAATAATTAAATTAAAAAATTAATTGAAATTATGAAATTAATATGGATAGTTTAATAGTTTGTGCATTTGAACTATGAAAATACATTTATGCATAAATTTAATTATTATTTCATTAAAAAAAGAAGTGCGTAAAGTTAATCGTCTGATTTGTAACTACTCTGTAACGATCCTATATGTGCTCAATAAGGTTAGCTTGGAGTTTCCGGTGGATGTTATCATTACTGAGATCTTTTCGAATGACCAAGTACAGTTGGTAGGATATATTCCCTCCGTGGTGCCATCGTTCAGGTGGCATCCAATTAGGTATGTCTGGAGGGAACTTGTTATACCATTCTCCAGCTCCTTGTTCGTACCGGTCACGTTCATCCTTTACAATCATTTTGTGTAGAATTATACAAGCGTGCATGATATCAACCAACGTCCTTCTGTCCCAAACACGAGCGGGTCTGGAAATTATGTGCCATTATGCTTGAAGGACACCAAAAGCTTGTTCAATATCTATCTGAGTACCATCTTGGACTTCTTCATAAACTGACTCCAGGTTGGGTAAATATCGTCAACCAAATAATAAGGTCGGTCGTATCGAGTCACATTGATCTCGTACTCCACGATATAGTGACGACCGTCAAGAACGCCTTTGAAAAAGTTTCTGGCGTTTAGTACGTTGATGTCATTGTTCGCTCCCACTATTCCGAAAAACGCATGCCAAATCAATAAATCAGGTGACGCTACAACTTCCAGCATTACGGTTGGACGCCCGTTGTGATCTCCTCGACCGAAGACTCCTTGCAACGCGGTTGGTCAATTCTTCCACACCCAATACATGCAGTCAAGAATCTTAATCATGCCGGGGAACCCTCACCTATATCCCGATTCCATTAATCGGGTCAATTCCTCCACGTTTGGTGCTCGCTCACACTCCTTCATAAAAACCTCAACAGTGGCCTTGCAAAACCGTCATACATATTTGAGTATGGTACCTACCCGAGGTCGTAGTGATTCGCCCAAACGAATCGGCCAAGCACTCGTACGTTAGTATTCAAATTGCGGCGGTGCATATTTGGTGCGTTGATAACCCCATGCGTTTGAAAGCATACAAATTTTGAACGAAATAATCGTCATGCCCTGCTACCTTTTCCATCACCCGAATAAAAAGGGGTTGGCCCATACGGTATCGACGCCTAAACATCTTGGTCCCATAAGTAGGTTCGTTGACAAAATAATCTTGTATTAGTCGTTTAAGTCCTTCGACACGACATTTGTTAATCTTTCTTCGGGAAGGTTCCCTGCTTTTGAGTCTTTGCCTCATCATGTCCAACTATAGCTTCATTATATCTCGTTCATACTCCGTTAGTTTCTGATTCATGCTGTCATTGCACAACCGTTGGTTTCTGAATCATCCATAGCTCGAGCACAAAAGCAATCGGAATAGAAGCTTTGTGGGAACAAGCTTTCTGAGCTTTTATAGATGAAGAGAAATCGTTGGTGTATGGATGAATTATATTAGTTGGTATTTTTAGATACAAAATATTTTTTTAATGTAAAAAGTAATAAATTTTATTTAAAAAAATTTACCGTTGAACTAGATGTTGGCAAAACCAATGGCTTTTTCTGCCACGCAAGCGCCATGTGGCGTCGTGTGATTCATTGCCCTCGGTTCATAAACCATACGCAGCCGATTCATGGTTGTGAAGCGTGAACCGCAGTTCAAGTATCTGATTCACTAAATAGTGAATCAGAATCGAGCGAGTTGCGCGTCACATCGTGCGACTCGCGGTCCGCGATTCACAATTTTGTGAGCCAAAACCGTGAACCGCATACGATGTCGGTACTCTAATATACTTGTATTACCTCCGTGAAACATGATCAATTTGTTAGAGTTCAACTAAAAGCTCAAACTGATAATTGAAAGTCCAATTATACTTATATTTTATGCTATTAGACCCCAAAATTTCAAGAAAGAAGGTGTTGTAATATATATGTATTACTCATTTATAATTATATTCCAATACTATTAGACCTCGGACTTTGAAGAGAAAAAAAATAAAAAGTAGAGCAATACGTGATCGACTAGACTTGTTGAGTCCAGTTCACTCTGACTGCTCTAAGAGCATGTACAGTAAGGGGATCACATATGTGGATCATGATGCGCGAACCATTAGGTGACTAGGATGAATTGTGATGCATGCCCCTTAAACTAAGCTGAGTTCCACAGTGAGGAGATCATATATGGGGGTCATGATTTACAGGGGTGTTGAGTAGATGCCGACTGTATAATTAATTATTCTTTTGTTGAATTTATTAAATTCATATTCAAAACAGTAAATACTAAATAAATTTGATAAAATTAATGAATAAAAAAATTAATTAACTAGAATACAAAATAAACTTGAACTTGTAATTTGAAAAATATATTACATTAACTAAATACAACATTTTATTTGAGATTTTCAATATGAGCCTAGATCTTCTCATATTGTGTGTACACCAAAGATATCATTTTTGCGTGTAAGACCGGCTGCTCCTCGTCAAAGTTTGACGTGTTCTTGCTCTACAATTCTTTGTATTCGGTGTAGTATTTCTTGAATTTGTCATCTAGTTTGAGAATGTCTTTGTCCTTTTCGGTCTTTACTTGGTCCATTCAGGTGATGGAGTCTACTTGGCTTTGCACACCCTTCCCCTTCCTCTTCGCAGCCTTCTGGCCCATTGGGTGCTCTTCTACGTTCTGAGGGGCACTTGGGGTACTACCTCCCTTGATCTGATCAGAGGATACCCCGCTAGGTTAGGACTTACCACCGAGAGCTATAACATGTTCATCATCCGTGGGAAGTGAAGTGGGTGGGGTTGAGCTGTAATTACCGGCCTTGTCCAATCGTCGTCGTACAACATCGATTGTGCCTTCCTCCGCCCAAAACTTGTCTTCGAATTCGAACGGCTCGATCCAATGGTCGAGGTTGAAATGTTTTGGCTTGTTGGGTTTTGCCGTGTTTCGGTAAATTTTTGTGGCCTGTTGTTCGTCCCTTTCGTCGTCTCATCTTTTGTGCTCTACCTCCTTCTCGCACCGCAATATGGTGATGTACCTCCACACTTTAGGCGCATGCCTGTTCCAATTACTCTTGATGACTTGCCATGTAAAATTTCTAGGGTCGAATTTCCCCTCTTTTCAGAATTGGTTGGCAATTGTGCCCCAGAACGTGCTTCCATCTTGGGAGTTTCTTTTAATATAATCTTTGGTTGTACGTATCCAAATACGATGAGGAGTATGCCCACCTCAGGGAGCCATTTGGTTGGCTTGTCTGATGCCAACTTCTTTCGATGTGTCGGACCAATAAAGGACGATGTAGATGACACTCGGGTGCCGCTACCGCCGCCAACGTGTTGTTGTTGGTATTGGCTATCCCTAGGGGGTAGCCGTAGTAGTTGATATATGGGTTGTACGACTGGGGGTTGAAAGGTGCTGGTCGGAATATACCGAGGTTGGACGGTTGTTGGAATGTGCCCGGGTTGGACTGTGGTTGGAATGTACCTGAGTTGGAATGCATTTAACATCATAAATAATAATATAAAAAAATTGATGGAATGCACTTGACAACATAATGTATTTTTTTAATAAAAAATTAATGAAATTAAAGACGATGTTGGAATGTACCTGGGTTCCAATGTTGTTGTATGAATGCATTGAAAGCAGCAGGGTCTCAAGAACCGGCAACTAGGTTGAAAGGAAGAGGGTTGCCCGATGTGTTCAACATCTCTTGAAAGCCGCCTGCTAGAAATGTGTTGACCTGATCATCTGGTTGGTCCGGTAAGGATGGTAGTTGAGTCGAATTGTCAGACATTTTTTATCGTATTTTTTGGAGAGAAAATGGATAATTTGAAAGTGAAAGTTGAGAGAAGTGTTGTTGGTTTGATGACTGAGGGAGGGGGTATTTAAAAGTATATATTTTTTTATTATTTAATTTAATTTAAAAAATATTACAGTTGAAATCGGATCGTTGCCAACGCTCCAAATTTTTTTCTCTCCCAATGCCACGTGTCGCGCTGTGGATGACAGGCCTGCGAACCACGAGTCGCAAACAAGCGACTCACATATGTGAGTCACGGTTCGCGTCACGACTCGAAAGTCATGTTTTAGTGGTTCGCGCACTACACATGCCGCATCGTATGAACCGCAAATCGCGGACCATTGAAACACAACTCACAAATAGTGACTCATGTAATGGTTAGTTTGCTGTGATTGTTCTACCGTCGTTCGTTCCCCAAGTTTGTCCACCAACCATCTACCAATTCCCCTAGCTAATTTGACAGCGGTAGAGCTGCTCCAAGTCCAATCCTAAATTTATTAAGATTTTTTTAATTTTAATATTATTTAAACTCAGTAGACATGCTAATGTGTTTTCACCGTATAAATCAACATCAATCAACAAATAATTACTTATTTTTTTGAGGTAATTACTTAATATTTTGACTCTGTTTACATTTTGACGATCTGTTTGGTAAAAGGAGGAGAGATAAAATGAATTAGACAATCTAATTATTGTGATTGATGCTGGATTCTCTACTTTTGTGAAATAAATCAAAGGCTTTTTATTCTGGTAATGATTTGTTACTTGTAGCATGTCTATATTCATCCTGTTGGACGTCAACAAGCACTAGTTGTAAAAGCCACAACGCCATGATTTTGGAGTGATAAAAGCAAGGTCGGATTGGTATTGTACAATGATGAATCCATCTTCAAGACAGTTGTAATTAAAGCTCGATGATGTAAGTGTTTAGGTACTTATTTACTTTTAGAAGAGCTATTCTTTGATTTTGTTCATAAATGTTTAATCTTAACGCGTGGTAGGTAACTAGAACCAGAGATTGAACTAGAGTTGTGCCACCTGGAACCGATAAGCATCCTTGTTGTGAGGATCTTTTGACTGACAAAAAAGAGCGTAGTAGAGTAGAGGGTCAAATGATGAAAAGTAAGACCAAGAGTGTAAAAAGCCATGAATAGGCTTTTTGTGGGTGCCATTTTCAACCTTTAAAAATTACAAGCCTGAACTCAGAACGATACGTATCAAAATCTAATCATGTCTTGTAGGGCCAGTGGCAGTGTGAATGATTCGTTGAAGACACCACTGGAACTGCAAGTAACGTCCCAATCTCTGGTTTTGTCGTTACTAAGTTAATAATAGGAGTAATTAAGATGTTTGGTGTCGAGTCTGATTTTTATGATTATTGGATACTTCAGTGGAATTTTGAGTTCGCATGCGGACTCATTACCCCGTTTTCCGACGTCACTTTAAAGGAGAGTTTTCTCAAAATAAAAAAAATGTTTTATTTGCAAATACTGAGTAGATTTTGAAGATGCTAAGCCCAAGTTTACAAGTGTCTTGTAGCCCATATTTATTTTTAACCGACCATGGGCTTTGGATCAGTGGGCTACACCAACTGAGATTTCAGAAGGAACAAGCTGGAGCTAGTCCAACAACTTAAGTGCATGTGTAGTTATGAGGTGTTCTTTGATGTGCTGAATTATATTTTTAATATTTCAGAGTTGAACTAGATTTTTTTTTGAGAGGCAATCAAATGTTTATTTAAATATCGGCAAGAAGGATATT
Source organism: Erodium maritimum (assembly GCA_963921825.1). Taxonomy (NCBI): domain Eukaryota; kingdom Viridiplantae; phylum Streptophyta; class Magnoliopsida; order Geraniales; family Geraniaceae; genus Erodium; species Erodium maritimum. The sequence continues at coordinate 62,242,870 of OY997593.1, forward strand.
TTGAAGAGGCTCAGGGATATGGCCCCCGGACCAATTCCAGACAGGGGAGGAACAACAGGGGAGGAACAAGCCGCATTGGCAAGCCAGTGAGCTGCTTTGCTTTGTTCGCTGTCCGTTTTACAAAGACGAGTTGCACGTACTCGAGTTTAGCTAAAAAGGAGATACAATCTGTGATAATTGTCCTTAAATGAGATAGAAGTCTTCCTCCTTTCTTGATCATATCCACTATGACCTTATAGTCGCTCCTCACGGTCGTCCTTTGGTGTGGGTGTTGTAGAAGCCATGTCAGCGCATCTCTGATTGCATACGCCTCCACCAGACCCGGATTCTGGGGGCCATGGAAGGATGTCGACCAGGCCCCTGTGATACATCACCGGTCGTCCCTACCTATCCATCCCGTCCCCATCAAGTTTTCCGCCGCGAAGAGCGTTCCATCTGTATTCACCGCCCACATCCCCTGAGCCGGGTGATCCCACACCTCTGTCGCCCTAATTTGGTCTTGACCTGGCTTTGTCTGGTTTTGCCTCTTTCGCTTCATAGCTTCGAGCCATCCTGCTTGTAAGTGGAAAGCGTCTGGAAGACGGTAGACGCCAACTGTGTTGTTTGGTCCCAGACCACCTTATTCCTAGCCTTGCATACTTCCCATAAGATGTAGCCTATTAAACCCCCGCTTGCCGGAGGATTACTACTCAGCGTCCTCTGCAGCCATTCGGAGATAGACTGAGCATCCTGGGGAGTGCTCAATCCCGATTTAGCCCAACACTCCGCCGCCAATGGGCATTGAACTAGTAGGTGAAGTTCCGATTCATCCGCCCCTGTGCAGACCAGACACACCGCTTCCATTGCCACATGTCTGCGTCTAAGATTAACCGCTACCTGGAGGCACCCTGAACACGTTCTCCAGAGGAACGTCCGCACTTTCGGCAATACTTCCAGTTTCCATATTCTTGTCCAGATGTCCGTCTGGGGCTGAAATGAGGCTTGTTCCTGTTGACACATCCCATAGGCCGCCTTCACCGTATACTGCCTAAGTAGTCCCCAATCCAATACCAGGAATCAGAGACCGCTGATCTGCTTATTGGGACTGCCAGAATCGTCCATTGGTCGTCCACGTCAAAAATCTGTTGTATCTTGTCGATGTCCCACCTCCGCTCATTTGGCAGCATGATATCCGAGATCGTTCGTGTAGTAATATCCGATCTTGTCGAGCGTACTCTCGGCTCGACTCCAGCCAACCACTACTGATTGCCGATCATCGTGGACGTCCCCGGCCCAATCGACCTCCTAGCCCCTCCCTTAATCAGCTCTTGAGCCGATAAGAGACTTTTCCAGACATAACTCTGGTTCGGTTTCCGGATCGCATCCAAGACCGAGGATTCCGGGTAGTACCGAGCTTTTAACATTCTCGCAACCAAACTGGAATCATCCAACAGAAGTCTCCAAAGTTGCTTCCCCAGTAGGGCTGAATTGAAGTCATACATATTTTTAAAACCCAATCCCACATCCTCCTTTGGGCGTGACATAGTCGACCATGACTGCCAGATGACTCATTTCCCATCCACCCCGCCCGATTTCCACCAAAAGCGGGCCAATGCCACATTCATCTTCTCCAGTATTCCTTTTGGAAGCCGCATAACACTCATCGTGTATGTGAGGATTGCTTGCAGAACCGACTTGACCAGGACCTCCTTACCTGCCCCATTTAATAGTTTACCGTCCTATCTTTGAATTCTCCGCAATACTCTATTCAGGATATATTGCAGTCCCTACTTCGCCACATCATATTTGGGATTCCCAAGTAGGGGGATGGTTGGATCAACTCCGGAATTCCCAATATCCGCGCTCCTTCCCCCCGACGCGAGGTAGGCGTGTTGACACTAAAGAAAAGCGAGGATTTCTGTTGATTCACAATCTGACCTGACGCCTCTTCAAACATGCGTAGATACCCCTTGACACGACCCATTTCCAGCGGAGTCGCCTTGCAATACACATAGTAGTCACCAACAAAAAACAAGTGGGTTAGTGAAGGCGCCCGAGGGGTTATTCGGACCCCGTGTATTTCCCCCGCACCTTTCGCCCCTTGCAGTAGCCTCGAGAAACCTTCCATACAGAACAGGAACAAGTACGAGGATAATGGATCTCCCTGTCTAATCCCTCTCTCCGGTTGGACAAAGCCCGCCTGCTGCCCTCCCGCTACAATGTTGTACGTGACAAAATACGTACATCGGCGGACGAGGTTGATCCAATCCTCCCCCAAGCCGAAACCCCGCATCATGTCCCACATGAATCCCCATTCCTCTCGATCATAAGCTTTACTCATATCCAGCTTCAGAGCCACCCACCCTTCCTTGCCCTGCTTCTTACTCTTCAAGTAGTGAAGGGTTTCGTATGACAATATGATATTATCCTTAATCGAACGTCCCGGTACAAACGCACCTTGGGTTGCCGAGATCAATCCATCCAACAGGCCTTTCAGCCGATTCGCCGCCACCTTCGAGACTATCTTGAAAAGCACATTACGTTTCAGAACACTCAAGGAAATCTATGAAGAAAGTGGACAGCCAAGTCCTGAATCAGACCCGCCCCTACGTTTCAGAACACTCAAGAAAATCTATGAAGATGCTCTCGAAGTCGATTTAGACGAACAATGCTTTCTAACTTCAGAGGAACCGAAGAATCCTGAATAGGCGTTGAAGGTTCAGAACATGAAGCAGGAAATGGAGGAAGAGATCAAGTCAATTCAACTCAATAACACTTGGGAATTGACTGAGCTCCCTCGTGGTGAAAAGGAAATCGATTTGAAGTGGATCTTCAAAGCCAAGATAGATGCTGAAGGAAACATAACCAGGTACAAAGCCCGTCTCGTTGCAAAAGGCTATATGCAACGAGAAGGGATTGATTTTGAAGAAGTTATTGCACCTGTAGCGCGTCTTGCAACTGTCAGGCTCATCATTGCAATTGCAGCTCAAAGTAACTGGGAAATACATCACATGGATGTGAAGTCGGCATTTTTGAATAGTGATCTCTCGGAGAAGGTATATGTGTCCCAACCCTTCGGTTTTGTTAGCAAAACTAACCCGTTCTTTGTGCTGAAGCTTAAGAAAGCCCTCTATGGTTTAAAACAAGCTCCCAGAGCTTGGAATTCGAAGCTAGATGAGAAGCTGAGGAAGCTGGGTTTTGACAAAAGCCCTTATGAGCATGCTGTCTATACAAAGAGGAAGAAGGAATCGTTACTGGTGATTGGGGTGTACATTGACGACTTGCTCATCACAGGAGCTCCAGTAAGTAAAGTCGTTATTTTTAAGTCTCAGATGAAACAAATTTTTGACATGAGCGATTTGGGCCTTCTTACTTATTATTTGGGCATTGATGAGGTCGATCAAAGTGGGGATAATATAACCCTCAGTCAAAAGGGTTATGCCCAAAAATTACTGACAATCGCAGGGCTTGATGACTGCAACCCGTGTGTAACGCCCATGGATTACAAGATGAAGTTGAGGAAGAAGATGGAAGGGGAGCCGGTTGACCCAACATAGTACAAGAACATGATTGGAGGTCTGAGGTACCTTATGAACACCCGGCCGGACCTAGCATTCTCGGTTGGAATCGTGAGTCGATACATGGAGGCCCATTGCTCTGAGCATTTAGCAGCAGTGAAGCACATTCTGCGCTACATAAAGGGCACATCAAGCTTTGGAATCAAATACAAGAAGGGAGAAGTGCAAAAGAGTCTGACAGGGTTCAGCGATAGTGATCTGGCCGGCGATATTGATGACCGGAGAAGCACCACCAGAGTCTTGTTCTATGTAGGATTGTGCCCTGTTACCTGGCTCTCGCAAAAACAAAAAATTGTGGCACTTTCCACCTGTGAGGCAGAATACATAGCTGCAGCTACATCTACATGTCAAAGTTTGTGGCTCAAGAATTTAATCTCGAACATGTTGAATTTAGAGCCAGAAAAGATGAAGTTGTATGTAGATAACAAGTCTGCTATCATGCTAAGCAAGAACCCTGTCTATCACGAAAGAAGCAAACACGTCGATACATGCTATCACTTCATCCGTGAGTGTATTGAGAAGAATGAAGTCCAGGTTGAGCACATCGCCTCTAACGCATAGGATGCAGACATTATCACCAAGGCCTTGGCGAAGAATCGTTTCTTGGAGCTGAAGACACGAATTGGAGTTACAGAGATATGAAGAAGTCAAGATTGGGGGGAAATTATTGGCTCAATCTTGACGCGCAAGGAAGTTTGTTTTCTTTTATCTGTTACTGGTTTTAGCTAGTTTGAATAAGTCTGTTGGTGAGATTTTGTTTGCTGATTCTAGCCTAGTTTATAGGCTCAATTAGTTGCTCTTTAATTTCAATTATAAATAAAGGCAATAACCCCAAACGAGATAAATCATCTCGGGGCTTCTCAAATCATTCATTGTGTTGTTCTTTACCTCTGTTGCTTGAAAACGATATGGGTATTTGCCATCATCCAAACCGTAAAGGTAAAGATATAGGGTTCATTCGTTTCCGTTCAAAGCTTGTCGTTTTTTAGGTCAATGGCTAGATGTTGTTTGTGGCCATTGTTTGGCGACAGAAGCAACAGAGCGTAGACCTACTGTCCGGTTCAGGTACAACAGGGCACAATTGTCTATGATTTTGGAGCCTCCAATTCAATTTAGGGTGTTGCTCAGGATGTATTCTCGCATCATACGTTCTCTCCTTACGAGCTACATTGCATGTACACTTGTTCATGTTCATACGAGAGACAACTTGCTGGGGAGAAGACAGTTCCCGTCCAAGCCATTCAGGCCAGTGGCGCGATTCAATTGTATCAGAGTCAAGAGGAAGTCATCCCGGTGCTGTAGTCGCGCTTGCTAGAGGAAAGCGGCGTGGAGGGTTGCTGGGTTCTGGTGCAAAAATATTAGTAGCTTTAAGGTTGTTGTTGTTTCAGTTCGGATCAAGGGTTGCGATCATATGGTTCAACTTGGAGTAGAAGTTCTGCTCCAAGTTGCGATCATACGATCTGGGCTGGGCTTTTCAAGCATCCAATCCAAGCCCTATATATACTGTCATCCCCTCCTTTCACTGGATAGATAAGATTAGGGAGCTGATTCAATATGTCGATGGCGACGGCTTCAATGACCAGACGGAAAATAGTTCCGACACTGGCTTCAACGATCGTGAGCCGGTGGGAGACAACGACAACAAGCAGACCGAAAATAATTCCGAAAGTGGCGTCTACGATCGGGCGCCGGTGGGAGACAAATAGAAGCGGTGTTGTCTCGATCCGAAGACGGTTCTTGAACCCTTGCGTCAACGGTCCAAACATGCGGCGTTCGGCGGTGGAGGAGTGTTTCATTCCTCATCCCCGCCTTTACGGGGTATATGTCATCACTCTACTGATATGCACTTTATATTCAATTCTATAATTGTAATCGTAATCTTTGCAGACGTCTACTTCTTCTGCCTTGACATGGACAAGTTCTGTAGTTCAGCGGATGATTATCACTATCATCTAGCCGTTGATAAAGCCATCCAACACCATAACAAACATTTTAAGGTAATCTAAAGTTTAGATTAGGGTCTAGTGTTCGATATTATTATTAATTTGTATTATCTATTTTTCTTTATATTTTATAAAAGTACAATGAATTTAGAAAGGTAATACTTTCTTAATTTTGCTTTTTGGTAAGATTATCCCTACATAACTATATTATATTTGCGTTAATTGGCTTGTTGTTAATACAATTTTTGAAGGTGGAGGAAGAGGATGGGCAAAGTATAATGACTTACCCACCGAAGGGAGTAAGTGAATTCCTTGGCGGTGTGACCATGTTCCATATCTTTTTAAAGACAAGAGGAGGGCAAAAGTATGTAGTCATATATGTAGCATCCGAGGGTTATGAGCCAATGAAGGTGGATCATGGAGCACTGAAGTTGGTGTTGTTTAGGAAGCTCGACAACAACGTTTCCATACCCTTCTCCAAGGTTGTTGGAAAAACCAGATGGCCCGTGTCTCCTCATAATGATCCTCTGATCATGGCTGCTGCCCGTTTTGCTCTTGCCCAACACAACAAAGTGGAGAAGCTCACACGCCTGATTAGAGCAACTAGTCAGATGGTGGGGGACTACGAGATCCTCAGAATGACCTTAAAGGGCGAGTCAACGAATTATGACGCAATTGTTCTACTCCCCCGAAACAACCCTGATAAAATGGACTTGGCCTCGTTCAAGATTTGTAATGGTTGGCAGATGTATGGTCAAGTGATATCTGAATATGGTTCGAGGCTCATCGTTCCGCACCGTCTTCCGATTTGCCGATTCAACTATGAGAGAGGGGATAAGGATGAGTATGATTACGGGTATCAATACAAGGATGATGAATGCATTGCTGATGATCCTCGCTTTACCGCAGCTGCTCGTTTTGCTCTTGCCCAGCACAACAAAGAGGATCAGGTCCGGCGAGTGGTTAGCGCAACTCGGCGAACGTATTCGGGGGATGAGATCTTGAGTTTGAGCTTCGATGGCGAGCTGGATGGATCGAGGTTTTACCAAGCGATCGTTTTAGTTGATGATGTTGGAGATATGAGGGTGGCATATTTCGGGCGTAATGGGGATGATTACGTTCGGATGATCCTGACGATTATCCTGATCAGCGGAGCACAACAGGTCCTATCACTGGATGGGCTTTAGAGCAAGAGCCGTTTGCTGTGGACAAGGAGGGATTTGATGAATGCAGTGTCGATGATCCGCGCGTGACGGAAGCTGCCCGGGTTGCTCTTGCCGCATACAACGAAAAGGATAAGCTGGTACGAGTGGTGAAAGCAACTAGTCAAAATGATTCCAAAGAGGAGACCTACAGGGTGAGGTTCGTGGGCGAGGATCATCCTTCAAGGACCTTCGTAATAATGGTATCGGTGCCCGTAAAAGGCCCTCAACACATGGAAGTGAAATATATGTCTCCCGATGGGGTGAAATATGTACCTCCCCCGTTGTAGTTGAATAACTATGGATGATGTTACTTTTGTGACTTTAAATATCGTATCCACTCAACCTACACCCATTCACTAACCTTCTAATTATATCTGTTTGTTAGACTTAGAGTCGAGCATTATGGACAAATTTATTTTGGAAAACAGGTGAACCTCATACATTGAAACCACAAAACTATATCGGTTGTATTTGATATCTTTTTTTTTTTTGAAAAAAATTTGGTATTATTACACAAGATCATGAATCACAAGACCTTGAATAGGTCCCGGTACAATAGAACAATTCATATCAGAATTAACTAAATCTTGCGCATTACAAGCCAGCTCATGTGCCACTTTGTTTCCCTCCCGCCGAACACGCCCAAATCGAAAACTACAATCATCAATAATTCCTCCAATCGGAGCTAGAATTGGCTCCAAATTAGATATTGCTAGCACCACATTAAGACAGTCACTCTATAATCCCCTACTCCCAACCTTTGTCTCTGCTCCACCTCAGAGCCTCCCTCGACGTGAGAGCCTCCACAGTTTCAGGGTCCCTAATCCCTGGGAAAATACAACACCTCCACCCTGCAACCACCCCAAACTCATCCCTGCAAACAATTCCCTCTCCTCCTCCATACGCTCCACCAGTGGCCCCGTCCACATTCACCTTCCAATACCCCATAGGTGGACGTTGCCACTTTATCCGGGACCCTACTGCTCCTCTTATCCCCATAACATCGGTTGCCTGAGCCTCCTTCCAACCTGAATAAAAGTTAGAGGCAGATCTCAGGATAGCTTCCCCCGAACTCTCCTTCCCATCCCATACCATTTTGTTACGAGCTCTCCCAATTTCCCAACAAACAACTGCTAAACATATAGCCTTTTCCGAATCCAAACCACCCCAACTTAGTTTCAGGCTCTCCATAACCGACTATGCCTCCCCTATCTGAACATCTGACACCTTGCTCCATACTTCAACTGCTTTAGAATAAGAAAAAAGCACATGCACCACTGTCTCCTCCTCTCCGCAGTATATACAACCTGCTAGAATATTCACTCTCTTCTGCCTAAGATTCAAAGCCACATGCAACACTTCCGAAGCCCCTCGCCAAATAAAATGTTGAACTTTGGGAGGGACTTTTAGCCTCCAAACATCCCACCAAAAAGGATCTGTTCCACCATCCACCCAGTTACCTCTTTCTGCCTGAAGCTCCTTATATACCTGTCTGACTGAGTATCGCCCATCCCGAGCTCCTCCCCAATACTAGACATCATGCGATGCTCTACAACTAAGGGGAATACTATAGATATTAGCAGCCTCCTCTGGTTAGAAAAAAGCCTGAATTAGCTCAATATTCCGTTCTCTTCTCCCCATCATCATTAGACGGTTGACTCGCCACTCCTCTTCCTGTCTAGGCGCCTCCATCACCATCCCCGAATTCGTGAGCAGCCACGGGTCTTGGGTTACACACGTTTCCTCCCCCGATCCATTTTGTTTCCTCAAACCACCACGAATCAGATTTTGAGCTTCCATAATACTTCTCCAAATATGGCTAGATCCATCCGGTATCCATGCATGAATAAAATATGTAAGAGGGAAATATTTCGCCTTTAGAACCCGGCCTACCAGACTCTCCGGGTGTTGCATAAGTCTCCACCCTTGTTTCCCCAAAAGAGCAAGGTTAAAATCCTGCAGATGCTTGAAGCTGAGTCCACCACATCTCTTGTGATCACATAAAGAACTCCAACTCCTCCATTTAATTCCTTGTCTTGTTTGCTGGTTTTGACTCCACCAGAACTTATTCATCACTACCTCCATTTCTCGAATAAATGTACCAGATAATAAATACACACTCATTGTATAAGTTGGAAGCGCTTGAATAACGGCCTTTAACAATACCTCTTTACCAGCTTTACTAAGAAGTAATTCGTCCCAACTACCCAGTCTGCATTAGATCCTCTTTTTTAGGAACTTGAAAACTCTGTACCTGCTTCGCCTTATTACAGCAGGTAACCCCAAGTAGGTTCTAACATCCTCCACCTGAGTTATTTCCAACACCTGAATAATACTTTCTCTATCTTCCTCCTTAACATTTGGGCTAAATAATATAGAGGATTTCTGCACATTAACATGTTGCCCTGAAGCTTGTTCATACAACCCCATCTACTCTTTCCACCTCATCGCCTCAACCACCGTCGCACTCCCAAACAAGAAGCTATCATGTGCAAAAAAATAAGTGGCAGATTGACGGGGCATAACGTGTCCCCTTGTGCCCATGTACTTGTCCTCTCTCCTCATAATTTCTTATCAATCTCGAGAGACCTTCAGTGCATGCTATAAACATATACGGAGATAAAGGGTCACCTTGCCGGATCCCCCTTCCCGGTTGTATTTGATATCTAAAATAGTGATGATGATAGTTTGAATGACATTTAGAGCATGTATAATAAAAAGACTCATATGAGGGACTCGTATGAGGGACTCATGTTAGGAACTCGTATAAGGGATTTATATGTAGACTATGCAAAATAGTGAGTCTGAGTTCCTTAAGTTAATTGTGTTCCGCAATGGTGAGACTCATGTGGATGATGAACTGATATTTTGTTCAATTTATTAAATTCTTTATTAAAACAGTAAATATTATAGAAATTTGAAATAAATTTGATAAAATTAATTAATAACAAAATAAATAACCTCGCGATAAAATAAATTAAAACTTCTAATTTTATGCATCCCTAATTAATACCACCTAATACACATTTGACAAGACAATTGTTACAAATACAAAGCTTTCTCACTCGTCGTCTGAATGGTAATGCGCTCCAAATCGACCATAAGGTCATCTTGAATTTTCCGGTGGGTCAAATAATTTATCACACTGAGAGCGTGCAAGCATTGTTGGTAAGACAAGGGTCCTCTCTGGTGTCATCGTTCCGGTGGGGTACAATATGGTATTTCCGGAGGGACGTCGTAATACAAGTCGTCATCTCCTGCTTCATACCGGTCGTGTTCGTCCTTTACAATCATGTTGTGTTGAATGATACAAGTGTGCATGATATCAGCCAAAATATGCATGCTCCAAACACGAGCGGGTCGGGAAACTATGTGCCACCGTGCTTGGAGGACTCCAAAATCCCTCTCAATATTTTTCCGACAACTTTCTTGAACTTTAGCAAACAATTTCTGTTGCCGTGTACTAGGATGGCGAGTCTACTTCACGAACCGACTCCATAAGGGGTAAATGCCGTCAACCAAATAATAAGGTCGATCGTAGCGATACACATTGATCTCGTTGTCCATGACAAAGTCACGACCATGAGAACCGTCATTAAGTAAGTGGTCGGCGTTGATGTCGTTGTTTGAGCCAGTCATCCCGAAAAAGGAATGTCAATTCCATCAATCATGGGATGCTACAGCTTCCAACATAACGGTCGGATCCCCATGGTGATCTTCACGATCATTGCAATGAGACTAGACAATTCTTCCACTCTCTATGAATGCAGTCAAGACTCCCAATCATGTCGGGGAACCCTCGGTTGTACCCCACTTCGAGTAATCGGGTCAAGTCCTCTAGTGTTGGTTTACGATCGTTCTCAGTCCCGAATAACTGAACAACGGCCTTGCAAAATTGGCGTACACATTCGAGTATGGTACTTTCCCCAATTCGTAAGGATTCATCCAACGAATCTGCCGAACACAGGTGCGTTGATAACCCCAAGCGTCCGATAGCGTCCCACTTTTGAACGAAATAATCGTCATGCTCCGCTATCTTGTCCATCACCCTTTGAAAATGTGGTCGGCACATACGGAATCGACGCCTAAACATATCGGGTCCATACGTGGGGTGCTCGATAAAATAATCATGCATTAGTCGTTCGTGGGCTTCGAGACGACCACTATTAATCTCTCGTCGGGGAGGTTCCCCACATTCGATCTTTTGCCTCAATGCGTTGATCCTTGGCATTGCTCTTTCTATCACTCTGCCGATCCTTCGCCGGATTCGTTGTTCTACTACATGAATGTTGGCTTCCAACTCCTCCATAGATGGACACTCGTCGTCGGACATTTTGTATCGGAATTTGTGAGAGAAATCGTAGATTTTGAAAGAGAAAGTTGAGAGAAATGTTGGTGGTTTGATTAATGAGAGAGGTGTATTTATAGATGGAATTTTTGGTTATTTTAAGTTAAAATATGATATTTTGTATTTATTTTTAAAAAGAATTATACTTGTTATCAATCGTTGCTCAACGATCGGATTTTTTTTTCATTGAAGTGGCCATGTGTCATAAGCTCAGTGGTTGGCACGCGACTCGCGAACCAACGACATTGATTAGTGGTTCGCGGGTCGCAAACCGTGACCCCGACCCATTATTTAGTGGGACGGGACCGAAAAAACACGCGATTCGTGATTACGACCTACTAAATAACAGATCGCAAGTTACGAATCGGGAACGTTGTACATGATCTTAGAGCACCCACAACGTTGGTGAGGAAGCTGGAGGGGAACAATCGTCGTTGGGGAGCCAACGATTCAGCGCTGACGGTGAGTGCCGACGTGGAACTAGCCGTTGGCGCTCAATACTAGCGGTGAGAGCCGTTGGCACCTCAAAGACAACGCTGACCGTTGGCCCTTTCTCTGTTGGCGCCACGTGGCAGCGCCAGTAGATTGATTTCCCCCCTTTCTCCCCATCTCCCCTATATAAACAACACCCTCTTTCATTTTCACACACCAACACAATTCCTCTTAAAATTTTACTCTATTCTTTCTTTGTAATTGTTTTTTTTCGCAATGGAATACAATTGGAATGAAAAGATTACCAATCTTGCAAACGAAGACTACATCCCGACAACCCAAGATGAATTCCTCACACGCCAAAACTCTGTACCGACAAGTCAAGAGATTCCCATGGTTATCGAAGGCGTCGTTGTGGTGTCGGCCCCCCGTGCTAAAGGAAGGGCGAGCGGACGGAAAGCTACGACGAGCGTGGAGCAACCGGAAAAGGCCACTCGAAAATTGTGGAGCGTCGAGGAGGACGAGCGTCTTGTTCGCGCTTGGATGATCAATTCCTATGATTCAATTCACGGGAATGGCAAGACGAACGTGAAGTATTGGGGAGCCATCGGGAAAGAAATCGTTGAAATGCGTGGAGGAGGCCAAGGACAAGTCGACCGTGACCCCCGTTGAGCTTGAGGCCCACTATGCCAACGTTGCGATGTTGCGTCATATGATGCAGCGGTGACATTCCGGTTTTTTTCCTTGTGGTTTTTCAATTATGTTTCTCGTTGTCCGTATCTGTTATTTATTTAATGAACTATAGTCGTTTATTTTCGTTCAATGAATCAATTTAAATTAATTGTCGTTTTTTTAACTTCACATTAATTTTATATCCCGTCTTATTTTAACGGTTTCATTAACGTTGCACATCCGTTATTTAATTACGTGGTTGAATTGCACTTTGGATTTCATTTGGCAAACATTTCATTTGAATTTGGTCTTCATTCCAAATTCTTCGGTTTGCGTGACATAATTGCATTCAATATGAAAAATGAAAAATTGTCCTTAGAGGGCCGGCGGTTTGGTGGCTATAAATACTATAACCTCCATCAATTATTTTCACCACTTCATACACCATCTCTTCTCTTCCTCCAAAAACCTCTCTACATTTTTATCTTCCACCGACCCACTTATGGACGAGGGGCGAGGGCTGAGGCCCGGCCCGCGTAAAAGCCGTCCCACAATGGGACGGCCCGCGTCCCGCAAAAAACGCGGGTCAGGCCTCAAAGGCCGGCCCGTTGTGTACGCTCTTAGTGAAATTAGGTAGCTCGGACACTGCATGTTCCACGTGCATGAGTGTGAAGCGTGTTTCAGTTTCTAAATATAGATATGTCATGATCTTTCAACATGCAAAGATAAAAGGACAAGGCAATTTGATAAGCTGTCAAATATAATCTGGCCAGGTGTAACAGGTTTTGTGTAATGAGAATATATTTGTTTGAAGAAAAAACACAGTGGGGACGAGTCGTAATGTGGTAGGTGTATGAGTGGGGGTCATTTTCGTAATAATGTTTTGGACCACCCATTTAATTAAACAAAAATGATTTTATTATGACTCGTCGATCCATCCTTTCAATTTCTTTTTGTTATCTTGCAACCTTCACGTGGGACTACTGAACATTGTTTCATGTATTTGGATATACCCTGCACAAAGAAAACAGTCATCAGAAAACACTTTTACAGGTAAAATCAAAAATCACTAACGCTGCTGAATTTAAAAGAACGGACTTTATAGAACTGAGTCTGAGAGATCTTCTCTGGTTACCTCCGGTGGTTTTAATCGGGTCGAGAATTCCATTAAAATTTTCTATTAGTATCCAATTTAGTCTTGTAGGGGTGTGTAGCCGCCGGATCATCTCCTATGTACGATACCGATGTTCCCGACGAGGTTCCTCATAGATACCAGTGAGCCTCAGGTCTCTATGTCCCGGTGCCGTGACCTCCACATCGATGTACCTTACAGACGATGACCGGAGCACTACCTCAATTCTTGAGACCCATAACAGAGCCAAGCCCCTACGATTCCAGACATCTTGTCTCCTCCAAGAGGTAGAGTAAGGGACACAAAAAAATCCTGAAAACACATCGAACGGGAAAGAAGGGCACAATGTTGTTTGATCAGAAGGATTTCCGACAGGAAGAGCAAGTGGGGGCAGTAATCCCGGAGAAAATGGAGGAGTTGTTGTTTGTGAATTCTGATCCCCATCCCTGACAATTCCAGGCCAAGACACGAAGGTCTGGCGATTCTGACGACGACGGGAGAACCCCTGACCCTGGGTCCTAATTGCGCTGCGATTGTCCAAGAATCGGTGGTGGGGGTTGTGTAGGAGGTGAGGGGGATCGTCCATGGGGTCAATGGTGTGGGAACGGAGCCTGGCCAGACGTACCCAAATTTTGCCCCCCCCCCCCCCCCCCCCCCCGATGAGACCCTGCGAGCAGATAACGTTCCTCTCTATTTCTTTTTGTTATCTTGCAACCTTCACGTGGGACTACTGAAGACGCACACCCTGACGGCAAGAGAATGAGTTAATAACATCGCCGAAAAAAAGAAGAGCAACGCTGCCGTGAAGGGCGTCGACGTACAAAAACACGGACGACATAACATTAGTAGCTTCTTTTCTTTCGTGTGCTTTCTTTTGCTTAAAGTTAAGGCTTCTGGACCTAATCATACACATAGTTAAACTCTACAACATGTTAAAATATGTTTATTGTTTTGTTATTTAATCGACACGGTTTATGATTGAAATATGATAATTTTGTAATATTATCTGTATAATATAGTGTTGCATTTGATTGGGATAATAACACTGAAAATGAAAATAGAAGTGACATGACATGACGAGTATTTACGAATTACGAGTCTTGCGTGTGAAACGATATTGATTTTGGGGAGGGCTATTGGACTCTACTCTTATCCTCTTTTTATAAATATAATAGAATAGAATAGACTGTGTCCGCCACTGGCTGAGATGACGATGACGGTGGAGGAGAGGTCTCTAGAACTACCAATCATTGACTTGTCGTCGCCGGATCGCCTCTCCACCGCCGCTTCAGTCCGTCAGGTACCTTTCTTCGTACTGCCCAAGTCACCATTTTACGAGTATGAGATGGAATTGGTCAATAATCCGAGTCTTACTCGGACAAAACCTTCTCCTCCAATCTGGATTTGTCTGTATGGTTTTGTGTATTTTAGTGTTGCTTCATAAGCAAATTGCTATTAGGAATTACTCAGTCCAATTCTAAATTAAACCCGCCATTAATTAGTTTATTACTGCAAATATGATATCAATGGTGCATGACTTTCGATTAGTGGAAAATTTAGCAAATCGGTTATGTAAAAGATATTAATATAGTATAAACACAAACGGTTCAAGGATTAAGAACATAAATGGGGAGAAAGACTAAACAAGCTCTACTTCAAATATTAAATGATGGGTCCAAGCCCCAAGGCCGATAAAATCACATTTTTCACTGTGGAAGTTGTTTGTGGGCACAATTGAAACAACAGAACAGTACTTATGATTCTATTTCTTTTCTGTTGCTTGCAGTTTGATGAGTAATTTTGAGATTCTGTGTTCTTGTATACACTTAGCAGAGTAAATGTTGTTTTTTGATAACCCATGTTGTTTCCATATTTACATTTGGGTGATGTTGCATTGCAGGCGTGTCTTGAACATGGTTTTTTTTACCTGGTGAATCATGGAGTGGAGGAGGAACTGCTTGAGAGCGTGCTTGATGAGAGCAAGAAGTTCTTTTCACTTGATCTGGAAGAGAAGTTGAAGCTTAAGCGCGAGGACAACAGGGGCTATGCTGCCATGTATGTTGAGACTCTTGACCCATCTTCAAATTCAAAAGGTTTGCCTCTGTAAAATGTTTGTGCTCATATTTTGTAGCCTTTATATGATATTTGTAAAAAAAATTAAATTTGCATTTGCTCATTTCATGGGACTTTACCAGTTTGGTGACCAAGCTCCACATTAAACTCCATTTTCTCATTCCTTACTGGTATATGAGGCACGTGATAGAAAGCTTTGTTGCTTTCTTGGATTTGGTTCGTGTATATATTATTAAGCACTTTAAGATTTGTGTTTTGGAGGTTAGAACTATATAATCTCAGATGCCTATATAAACAGGTGACTCAAAAGAGAGTTTTAATATCGTACTGGTGAATGGTGATCCATCAAGTTTCAGCAAATGGCCTCCAGCTGGTATGGTTTGTATTCTATTTATGTTGAGCATTCTTATTTGGTTGAGATTTTACCCTCATGTATTCAAGAGGCTAATCATGATACTAGTAAACACTTCTACTCAAACTACAATATTATGTTCATTTTCTTGAAACTTTGAGCTTACTCATTCTCAATTATGTTTATGATTCTTGAGATAAGACTTATAATCGAGCATTGTTTTGCGTGTATGTTGTGGCTTGGAATTTTCAGACAATATGCCATCTTATAGGTCCACAATGGAGGCTTACTATCAAAAAGCTATGTAAGTATTTGTGCTTATTGATGATTAAATGAATATGGTTATGATGAGATTAGTGTTCAAGATTTTCTGTTCCATTAGTTAATACAACCAAGTCAAATCACATGCTTATATTTCACTCTAAACTTGGAATTAACATGTTCAAGTCTCACTGTTATGCTAATCTGATGAGCATTTCAACTATTTTGCATAATGATGGGCCCCATTTTAAATATTCAAAACTGGTACTTCATACCTTAGAAATACTTTAGCTGGTAAATTTTGGTGGCCATGCATCAGAAGCAGGAAATCCTTGACTGTAGCTACAGCTAGCCTGATTCTGGGTTTTGTAAGATATGCGTGCTCTTTTTCATTACAAATTTTCATGGCGCTGTGTCTGCTTCCTCAGGTCTGCTGCGAAAAGTTTAGCATCTTTGGTTGCCCTATCTTTGAATTTGGATGAAGAATTCTTCGTGAAAGTTGGAGCTTTGGATGTACCATCAGGAGTTCTTCGGTTGTTACACTATCCTGGTATATTGCTCAAATGGGTTCCTCTAATTACTTGGTACTCATATGTGCATATAGAAAGATAGTGTAATGGATATAAAGTTAGAAACAAGCTAACCATATTTTAAGCATTGTTTAAAGGAGATTATTTAACTTGCCTGCTTTTACCCTCCATAGGTGTCATTAGCTGGATTCATTGGGTGCACTAAATGCAGAATTGAAGTTATTAGACTTATAGACCAAGTACCAACCAAATCATCTGTTTTACCCTCTTGATCATAAAAGAATCCGCCAATGGCCCATCTCAAATGTGATATTACACCAAAGAATAGCTTACAAGCTATAAAGTAAAACCATCTGATGTGAATCTCACTAACTGACCTTTTTGACATAACTGACCTTTTTCCAGATTGGGGCATATTGAACTTGTTTATCAACTATTTAACTTATTAAAGACAAAAAAAAAACTGTTGGAATGATCACTAATTTGGATTTTAGGTAAGGTGGAGGTTTCTGATAAGGAGATATTGGGCGCGTCTGCACATTCAGATTACGGAATGCTCACTTTTCTGGCAGCTGATGGTGTTAGAGGACTTCAGGCACATCTCAATATTCTCACCATGTTAATGTACTCCATAGTTTCAATCTATTGCTTTAGGCCATCTTAGTTAACTTGCAGTATTAACAGGTCTGCAGGGATAAATCTAGGCATCCAAGGATCTGGGAGGATGTTCCAAGCATTAAGGGGTGTGTCCTTGATCACAAACTTCCATCTCATTAGTTTTGACCTTATTATTTTAACTAGTGGCCTCATGTTGAGTGAAACATTGCCTTTCTATTTCAGTCACATAAACTTCAAGTTTCCATGTGCAGGGCCTTCATTGTTAACATTGGTGACATGATGGAGAGATGGACCAATGGTTTGTACAGGTAATTTGCCATTCCATGTGCTCTAAGATGAAACTTACTAATGCTATTGACAGAGTTTTGCTCACTTGTGTCATATATTTAACAGGTCAACTCTGCACCGAGTTATCCCAGTTGGACAAGAACGCTTTTCGGTAATCATTTAATTGCTTCTTTGTACTGTGCTGTTGTGGTTTGGTATTATTGTTCTAAAGTTTGCAACTTCCAATCACAAATAGTGTACTAGTGAAATGAACTATACCCTGCATAAACTATAGTAAATGGGCAAGAGAAATGTCCGTTTAAACCCTCAGCTTGATGGTTTGTGTTATTGTTTATACTTCATATAACTGCTATATCACAGGCTGCATTCTTCTTCGACCCGAAAGCAGATTTTGTAGTGGAATGCTTAGAAAGCTGTTGCAGTGAGTCATCCCCTCCGAGGTATGGACAAATTTATTAGAGGACCAAACAACTAAAAGCTCAAGCTGATAGTTAAGGGCTCGATTATAGTTTTACACTAACAAAATCTTTATGTCAGCTTTAGTGTCCTTGAAAATCATCTTCTTTTGTTAAGATTTGAAGGTGACATCCACTAGTTGTGTACACAGGTTTCCTCCGATACGCTGTAAAGACTACTTGAATGAGCGATTCAGGCTTACATATGGTTGAGAGGATGAGTTCCAAGACACCAGAAACTGGATATTTTCTGCAGGCTGCATATGGATGGTGTGTGAGATGGTATGTGCTTTTTGTGTGCTTAAGCAAGACTGTTTTAGTGTATTATGCGCAATGTAATTGACTTAATATGTGAACTTATGGCCATATATTTTGTTATCGTACGTGATATATGTTCTAGTCTAAGAGCATCTACAGAGGAGAGATTGTTAATTTTGTTAAGCGAGAAGGTAACAGTGTCCATTAGGTTGGCGGAAGGGTTGTCAAAATCTAATTTATATTAATTCATTAATCATAAATGTTCTAATTTATAACTCACCAAATATATGGCGATTATTATCAAGGGACAACCCCAAGACATAACTATTGTCTAAGCTCAATTATCGGATCACAACCCTTGACGATATTTTTCTTGACATCATAACTATTGACTATGGGAAACTATTAGAACATAACAAAATCCATTCCACTCATGAAGTGCTGGTAACGGACGATGTAAAAGGACTGTTTTGCCCTCCATTAGTCTGTAGTTAGGATGTCAAAATTCGCTATAGATGAACGTGGTGAAATTAGCTTACAGAGATGCCCGCACAAATGTTAAAAATTAAATATTACTAGGTGGGTGCACTGCGCGTTGCGCAGTGCTTGGTGTGAGAACTCGGCTTATACTAAGAGCACCTCCAACGGTCGTGTCTACGCGTCGTGTCTGACGTAGACACGACCGTGTAGACACAACTTGTCGTGTCTGTTAGGCGTGTCAGGGCGGTCGTTGCTGGGCGTCGTTGCTGGTTCTGGCAACGACGCTGCTGGTCGTGTCTGGCGCCAACGGCTAGTCGGCTGGCCAGTCACGACCAGCCACGTGGCTACGCCGACCCCCACAAAGCCCTAAATTCCTTTATAAACACAGATTCACCCCAACTTAAATTTTACCCTCTCTTCACTTGTTTTTAGCTTCCCTTCCTCTATTCTTCATCAAATTCTCTCCAAAAAAATTTCCAACCCTCGTTATGGACCCGAATGAAGCCCTCCAATCCCTTGCCGACTCCATGGATGATGAAGACGTGAGTTCTCACCACACCGAAGAGGACTACTTGGCCAACTACTCCTCCTTTTCCCAACTCCTCCAATCGGGGCACTCAACGCCGCTTCCTCCATACACCCCGCCGACCCAATGACCAGAGTCCCAAGTGCAACCTTCCCAATTCGTTCCGGTCACCCAACCTTGCCAGTCAGCTCCGACGCAAGCGAGGAGGAGGAAGGGGAAGGCGGCGACATCTTCAGCGAGGCCGAGACCACTTCCGCGACCGAAGTGGACCGCCGAGGAGGAGACCAGATTGGCCCGAGCGTGGCTGAACAACTCGCTCGACCCCATCAACGGGAAGAACCAGAAGAATGACAAGTATTGGCAAAAGGTGCATGCCGAGTACGAGGCGGTTAGACCGGCAGAGGACCCACCTCGGGCGTGGATGGCGTGCAAGGACCATTGGCATAAGGTTAAAGGCTTCATCACCAAGTTCTAGGAGAAGTACACCCAATATGAGAACACGGTGACAAGCGGGAGGAACGAGGTTGACGTCCTGGCAGGCGCTGAAGCGGCGTACTTGAGGGAGGAAGGGCATGTGTTCAAATTCAAGCATATGTGGCTCATCGTGAGGGGGCAACCGAAGTTTTTCACAAAAAACGTTCCAGAATGTGACATCCCCGACCTTGACCTCAACCTCGTGTTATGGGCCTTACGGACCTGTTATGGGCCATAGCAGACCGGTACAAGGTGGGATAAAGCCCACCAAAGCTGCTGCGCAGCTACTGCCAAATAGGGATAGTCGGTTAGGGTTTGAGTTTAATTAGTTATTTCCTTTTAATAACTGTCCTAGTTTGAGAGTATTTCCTTTTAATTAATGAGTTGTATTAGGTTTTGGTAAGTTGAGTAGGTTTTGGTAATTAGAATTGTAGTAGGACGTGAACAAGTAATCTCCTTGGCTACATATACCAAGGGATTATATTGAATAAAGTAGACTTGAGAATTAATAAAATACTTTGGTCTCTCCTACGAGGTCCTCGAGTTCCCTCTATAATCATGAGCTTGTATCAAAAGGTCTTCGGGTTCCCTTCTAACGAGCCCGTATCCTATCCCATAACGCAATCGATCACGCAGGGTCATAACACCTCGACGCCGACAGTGATGGAAGCAAGCGCATGAGGATGGACGAGTCTCGCACTTTTGGAGACGACTTCGACCACGAGTTGAACTCGTTTACCACCGAGGATCGTCCGATCGGGCAGAAGAGAGCCAAGGCCAGGCCTCGAGGCAAGGCCAGGCCTCGACACTCTTTCCCAAAGGAAAGGGACACAGTTAGAAGGCAGAATTGCGATGCAGAAGGAGATCATGGACACCCTGAACGCAATTCTTCGCCAAGACATCACCAACTTGACCGCGGATGAAAGGGCGTCTCGTGCCTCGCTCATTCAAAGCCTCGGGAAGCGGTTGGAGTTCTTGGGTTAGCCAAGACTTCAATTTAAATTTAGTTTTTAAATTTATGTTTTCTTAATGTACTTTGCGCTTTCTTAATAAAAGTTTTAATCTAGTTGATTTGTGTGTTATTAAAAAAAATCAATTTTTTATCGAATTATCGGAGCCTCGAGGAGCGTGCCAGGGTTACTATTTGAAATAGTAACCCTAGGTCGTGGCAGCCGCGCCGACCCCTCCCCCTCCCCCTCCTATAAATACCCTCACCCCCTTCTCATTTCCCACACCTCTCAAATTCTCTCTCTATCATTTCTCTCATTTTCTAGTATTTCCTCTTATTTTTCTCTCAAGTCGATATGTCTACTTGGGCAACCGGGCCTAAGTGGTCACTAGAGGAGGAAATTCATTTGGTGGTCAACTGGCTCACCCACTACGAGCCCGGGGGTCAGTATTGGCATGGTATGTACGTTGCTTACGTACAAACCAGGAACGATGCGTGGCCACCACGGACAGAGAAGCAAGTGAAGGACCACTTCCAGAAGATGAGCAAGAAGTGCAAGTGGTTTGAGAAATGCTACCAGGAGAAATTGGCCGACCCAGGAGAGGGGCAACGGATGACGAAGTATATGCCGCGGCCGTTTCTGATTATGAAGGCAAACACGGGCTGTGGAATAAACGTCCTGTGTGGGAGATGGTCAAGGACGATGCGAGGTGGCGTTTACATATTAGTACAAATAGGAATTAGTTTAATCGTATTTTAATAATTATGTTTTAAATTATCTACATATGTATTAGCGTTTAAATATTATGTAATGTTTGTGTGGTATGAAATAAAATTAGTACTAAAAATGTGGGGTGCTTTTTTAATTAACTAAAACTGTGTAGACACTGCTCCTGACACTGCGTAGACACTACCATTAGAGGAGCAGTGTCTGGAAGCAGTGTCTGGAAGCCAAAAACAGTGGTTAGACACTGCTCATAGACACTGTGCAGTGTCTAACCATTGGAGATGCTCTAAGAGAATACGTCGTAAATTGCAACATGCGCGAAATCAAGAAAAACCTACTTTACCAATCGCCATTCCGAAACATTTGGGTACTGGTACCATGAAACAATGCTTGAATTGGTCAATTCCTCGATTAGACTTTACTTTCCAAACCAAATCAAATATCTCAAGACCTAACTTATACCTCTAGACAAAGTTGTAAAAAAGTACAACCTCATGTTTGGTTGTTAAGAAAATAGTGGGAAAGAAAGGAAATTGGTAAATGATGCACAGTAACCAAAACTTAAAGTTTAATTTGGAATCAACATTCAAGGATAGTGTTTATGAAAAATAGTACACAATACTTAGTGGGATCAAACCTTGCATGGATAGCTAACCTCAACGTATCGACTAAAATGAAAACCTCCAATAGCACACACCACTCTCCATCTTCACTACAAACAACCTGCGTTGAAAAAAACATGAATAATAAGAGCGAAACAAAAACCAGATAAAAAAATTACATCAAAGCCCCAATTAGTGAAAGAACTGAATCCAAAAGTAGCAAATTTTCTCAACAATATGCTCTGAGATCATTTATCAAGCAAACAGACCTTGAGGAGTATAGGAATATGATGATTGTGTGCTTATAATGACCAAAAGAAGAAAGGCTCGGCGGATGAGGCCCCAAGCATATTACAAAAAACATTGTTATCAGAATCCCTAAATCTAGGACATTATTAAATGACAAAGCCATATCAACCGAGAAAAACATCATCAAATTGTAATATAAAAGTTCATCACAATTTAAATTTTCTAATAATACACACAACTTTATAGTGTCATTATATACGTATATGTACATAATAATAGATTATCTAGAAATGATTTCACAAATTATCCTTGATTTGTACAATGAATGTGAGGATGGATGTAGTTAGATACTCAAATAGATAAATACAAGTCAAGCAACATATCTATCAGACAGTGAAGTGAAATGGCTTAATTATCCACAATATCAAAGCAAGAAATGGACCAAAAAGCCAAATATAACAAAAGGAAGAAATATCTCAACTCAGTTTTAGAAACATCATATTGAATTTAAATATGTAGAATTGTAACCAATTTGAGTCTCATCTATGTTATAGATTGCATGGCCACATATGCATCCAATTTGGGTGAGCTTAGCAACCAAAATCAAATAATAAGACTCAAAAAATTTAATGCAACCTGTAAAAGCGGAAAAAAAAAACAACAATCTAAACAAAACCAAGTCTTGAAGGACTTAAAAGTGAAAAATGAATAGAGACCAACATAAACCTGCAATTCCATATACTTTAGGAACAAATGACAGACCCCAGTTGCACGATTTCCCTCAGCGATCCGTTGGAGAAAATTCTTGATTTCTCGTTATATGTAAACCACATTATCTTACCTGATGCTGAGATCAGATGGTTCTGAACTGTAAATCTTCAACACTCAAAACATCCACTTGTTCCTGTCACTCTCAGTCAGATAAATCTCAAATTGAACTGCCCGTAACAATTTAGATTAGTCGGACACTAAACACAAAATCTTGAAAACAAAACAGTTGATAAGGAATTCTATGTTGACAAAATCAAGGAAGAGAATGGAGTCATAACCACCAATATGAATAATACTATTCCAGCTCCAGGTACCAAACCAATTACGAATAGTTCAATGAACAAAAAGAATATTTGAAGAGCAAAACGTAAGTTCTATCACAACTCCCTAGAACATTAACATGCATAAAAAAATGCTCCCTTTAGGCTTGAAACTTGACATGGTTAACTCTTTCATCCTATAGAATTGTAGTGGACGTGATTATATGAAATTACAGAATTGAAAGGTTTATAATCAATTAATTAACATCCACGTACAATTCAATGGCTTTCAAGTTACTAAAAGTTAAAAATATTTTCAAATGGAGTTATAGACTACTTGATAAAACAAATATTCTCCTGTCATAACTCATAACCGATAATCATAGGATGTATTCATATAATCATAACAACTTGGGTTGGATAATTCATTTTACTTGAATTCCAGGTTATACATGTTAATATATCACAGAAGA
Organism: Erodium maritimum; assembly: GCA_963921825.1. NCBI lineage: Eukaryota > Viridiplantae > Streptophyta > Magnoliopsida > Geraniales > Geraniaceae > Erodium > Erodium maritimum. The sequence goes on from OY997593.1 coordinate 62,266,505, forward strand.
AGAAAATAATATCAGATTTATCAAAACCAAATCTGACACCAAAATAAAACATGGAGACATAGATAATCCATGATTGACATACTTGTGTAAGCAGCTAGGTATTTTGACAAGTATGTCAATCATGGATTATCTAGCATACTTGTCGAATTGAAGAATTGAAATGGGGGAGAAGGAGAAACGAAAATACCTCTGTAAGCAGCTTCAAATGGAGGTTGGCTCATCCCTGATAACGCTGGCTATGTAACTTCATTCTAATTACAAACTGAAATAAGAACATCATCATACAAAGCCAATCACAACACTCCTTATCCTGCCAGAGCCAAAACTCCGCCCTCTTCCTCTCCGGCATGACCCAGGCCCTAACGCCCACCCACGACTCCATCACGCACATCAAATGGTCTTTTTTCCAGAAAACCCTCATGCAATTCGCTGTCATCCACCCAGTTCCTATGGATTTGAACAACCACAATGGATTCAATCTCTCTATTTATGCGTTACCGGGCACATCAATTTGGGGAAATTAGGAGAGGAAGAAAAATGAGAATAACTACAGCAATCAATTCCATCCCATTAAAGACCAAATACTTACTCCAATTCATTGAACCGTTTGAAACCGTTATTCCAATTTCGAATCGAATTCACGCCAGAATGTAACGTACTAATGGAAAAGAGGTGGGGGCAGGAGGAAATAGAAAAATAACAATTATGAATAGAGAGGAATGCCACATATGATCCACGTAAGACTTAGCAAAACGTTCTTTTTATTGTTCGTAGGAGTGCATAAATTTTGGTTGGCGAGGTTATACATAGAAGAGTAAAGAACACATGAAACTTTAGCGTGTTTCAGTCGGATACATATATCATATAGTGGTAAGCACTTGATATGAAGCTGCAGAAAACAACCAGCAAAGGTTATTATATATAATACTGATTCTTATTTTCATTACTTGAACTGTATGACAACATCCAATATGTAGTGGAAAATTTAGGTTGAAGAACTAAAAGAGCTCAGAGGAACTTTCCTTTAAAGACTGTGCTATTTTTTGTGACAGGCAATAGGCAGTTGACTGGATGGTGATCATGGGGTTGACACCCACAGCACTTGGCAGAACGCTAGCGTCACAGACATACAGCCCTTGTGCTTCCCAGCTCTCCCCATTTTCATCCACGGCACCTTCTCTATCAGTTATTCCCATTTTACAGCTCCCCATCTGATGTGCAGTGGAATAATTCATCCACTTTTCTACTGGCGATATTGGCCCATCTTCTGCACCAACTGTCCCCAGGAACTCCTCCAGGTCTGTTTCTGAAATTCCCTCACATTTGATTCTCTGCCCATCACTTCTGAGGGTCCCAACCTCAACTGCTCCTGCAGCTACTAATATTCTCAATGACTGCTGTAAACCAGCCTTGATATTTTCCTTGTCCGATCTACTTACCTTGTACTTTATCTTTCTCTCTTCCTTAACTTCCCCAGATCCTTCATCCCGTACAATTGTGATCAGATGGGCAGTTCTTGCATACCTGAGCATCCTCTTCTTTATTTCAAGTCCAGACTCCCAGGGGCATATTGTAGAGAACGCTCCAGGCGCTAATGCAGGAGTCTCAATGATGGCTTTTATCTTGGAATCAGACGAATACATCTTATGGATTGATGTAATTATTCCTCCTTCATTAATTTTTCCCTTGAACTCAGAATTGGACTCCGGAAAGTAACCCCAGGTCAGCAGAACAGGATGAAGATGAAGGTTTCGGCCGATGTTCCAGTTCTTCAGTCCACTGGAAATCATTAGAGGGGGTGTTAGAAGAGATCCGCATGCCGAGATTGTCACTTTGGCTTCAATCTGCAATTTTTTTATTGCACCATTGGAAGATTTAGCTGTCACTCCCAAGCACTTTATCTTCCTTGTTCCTCCAGGGTTGTTCTTCTCCAGTATGAATCTCTCAGCTTTACATCCTGTCAATATCACAGCACCACGATTTACTGCATCAACCAGCCAGGTAGTGTCAGTCCCTTTCTTCTCTCCCTTTCTGCATCCATAGTTACATGATCCACAGTAATGGTCTTCTGAAGAATTTCTTGGCACGAACTCAACAGCTAAACCGAGATTTTCACAGCCTCTACGAAGTATCTGATTTTGAAAGCCCTCACGGAGGCACTTCTCTGTGACCCCAATTCTCTTGCACACTGCATCCATGGCAAGGTGATACTGAGGGCTGGCAAAGAGTGAGAGGTTGTAGTCATTGGCCCATTCGTGGAGCACATAGGCTGGTGTTCTGATGCATGCAGACCAGTTAACAGCAGAGCCTCCACCAACTGTGGATCCTGCCAGAATCCCCATGCCCCCATCAAGTGTTGCTATTTTCCCCCCTGATTCGTAGAGTTGAAGCATAGAGGGGCCTTCTAAAGATGAGTAATCTGAACTGGTAAAATAGTTCCCTTTCTCAAGAACAACGACTTTCTGACCAGAACTTGCTAGAACTGCCGCTGCAACTCCTCCTCCACATCCGCTGCCGACAATGACTACATCACATTTGATCTTGTAGGGAGCATTTTCCAAATCTGGTTCGACCTCAAGACCTTTGTCCAGGAGGGATTGTACAAGAGAAGAGTTGGTTTCCTTGATGGTTTCTATTATTCCCTTCTCCAGAGGCCTCGCCTTGGGAACTACTGTCTGCTTCTCCTCAGTGTCCGGATGATAGCCTATGGCTTCCCATGCTGGGTTGTTACCATTTTCTGTAGTCTGCAGATATACAAGTATCATGACGGTAAGCTCTCAATTCTGGTGTATGGTTAAATCATATTTACAAACTTTTTTTTAATGAATTGTCATGTTCACTTCGTTTGACAGATTCAATCACAATTTTCATTTTTTTTGTACTGCAGGGAAATAACTGGATTTTATACTGATGTTCAAGGTATTAATTGAGCTGCCAAATTAGTTAATTAGCAGATGAAGACAATACTTGAAGTTTAGTTTAGTCCAACCACTAGCAGAAAAGGAAAAAGAAAAAGAAATAATACCCGGGTGAAGAAGAAGTAGAGGCACAAGGCTCTGATGTTGGCAAGAACAAGCCTAATGGGTGTCAAGAAGCTACATTTAAACCATTTCTGCAGAACCATCTCTCTGTTGTGCAAGCTCATCTCTGAGAAGGTGTTCACAAATGGCCATTTCTCTCTAAAACTGAGAGACCCACATAGCAACAGCGAGCCCAACCTCGTGGACAGCATGACCAACACGACTCTCACCAATATGTATGCCTTCACCAACGCCTGCTTTGCTAAGTAGTCCGCAATCTGCTTCAACCCAAATCACAAACAACAAACATCAGCATGCATGGATATTTTGGAGGAGTGTTAATGAAAGATACTAGTATTTACCTCATCTGGTACCGGGGCTTGAGACCCAGAAGCCGATTCCCAGAAGGACTTGACAGCATCAGAAACCTCTTGTTGGTCCAATGGCAAAGGAGGCAATACGGTCTCGCAGACACTGGCCAGTGACTCCATCTCACCTGCAGAGAAGCCATGACTGTATTTGCACTCTCTGCTTCCTCGTAACAGAGGATGGCACTCTCTTCCCAATCCCATCTCAATCCTCACAGTACTCAACTATATGAATTGATATATACTACTACTAGTATTGTGTTTTGTGTTTCAGAATTTGCTCAAACAGTTGCTGTCAATATGTGGTTAAAGAATGACAAAACAAACTCTCTAGGTGTCATTGAAAGGTTGGTTTCATCTTTCTCTCTCATATAAGTCAAATAGACGGCGGAGCATCCAAATAAACCATTTCAGATCTATGTTCAAAACAAGAAGCAATCCGATTTTATATAAATACAAGATAAGGATCTGTTTTTTTTTTTTTTTTTAAATAGTTACAACTTATGTGTATCTTGGAGATTTTGTTTATTATTAATATTTGATTGTTGAACCTCTAAGTATGTGGTAAGCTGTCACATCAAAAAGACATAAGCATTTTTAAGTGAATCAAAGCCAAAGATCCAATATTCTCCGGCACGATTAAATTACAAATGATACCATCTTAGACAGACCCACAAACCAACCTTGTTTTTTTTTTGATGAAAGTTAGGGATTTATTAATGAGAATCAAACGCTAGTAACCCAGAAATGGGTTCTGGCAAAGATGAATAATGTAATAACCACTCCCGGTCAACGCCAGTCAAACCTACGAAAAACAGGAAAATTTAAAATTTTTAAGACGGACACTTAATGAACCTAAAATGACCCCGAGTGTCATACCGGACTTAAGTTGACCCCGTTATTGACCAAAGTGAGTTCCGGGGGACTCAGGGCAACTTTCTGATCAATTTGGAAAATGTTGACTTTTCACTGGAAAAGTCAACCGAGTGACGTTTTGGTCCATTCGAGGACCGTTTTGGATCCGAAAAGCTTAGCCGTCGTCGCAGCGGTCTTAGTTGAGCCGTTTCCTTGTATCCCGCCAAGTTTCGTAATTTCTTGGGAAAAGTGCCCGTTCGGGGCCCGAAACGTCCGTTTTTCGCAAAACTGATTGGAAAATATCAACTAGATATTTTCCAAAAGGTGTGGGACCCACCTTGACACTTGTCATTTATATGGTGGTGTTAGTTTTGGAGGGAAAAGGTGTGGAGGAGATGTGTTGGCCGAGTATAGGGTTTTAAAGAGAAAAAAAAATAGAATTTGTAGTTAGTTGATTTAATTAGAAAAGAAGAGAAGGTTTAGAGAGAGAAGGAGAAGAAGAAGAAGAAGAAGAAGAAGAAGAAGAAGAAGAAGAAGGAAGAGAGGGAAGCTAGGGTTTTGTGGGATTTTCAACCCTTGGATCGATTCAAAGCAAGGAGCAATTGTCTTCCTCTCGTTCTCCTCTTGGGTAAGCACCGAATCGATCGTCTTTTTGATAGTTTTCAAATGTTAGGGTTTGGGTGAAACTATTAGTTTGAGGTGGTTTTAGTGTTGGGGTAATTGTTGGAGACGTTTTAGAGGTGTTGGAGGTTTAATTGCACGTTTTCCGGTGACCGGAGGCTCGGGAGGAGCTCCGGCCACCGTGGGTGGTGGCCGGTCGGCCATGGGATGGCTGGCCGGAGGTGGTACCAGCCACCACCATGGTGGCCGAACCCCCCTTGAGCCCTAGGAGCTCTCGGCCAAGTGGGTTGGTGGGGCCCACGTGCTCGGGTGCTCGGGTTTTATCGTTCGAGTGGTTTAAAACGTTCCCCGGACCAATTATCCTTAATCGAATCAAAAATTGGAATTAAATTGGAGAGGTTGTAATTAACGGGTTTTAGAAACTTTAAACGTTAATTATTTGACTTAGAAGTCGGAATTCGATTCCGTCAAGTGCGTTGGGTTCCTTGAATTATTCTAAGACCGTAGAAACGAAAACGGGGGCTTTCGGAGCCCCGGAAGGCAATTAACAAAAACCGGGCAGATTCGCCATGTCGGGCGAATCGGGCCTTTACGAGTCCTTTATCGACAATGTCGAGTAATTGGGAAGTTTGGGAGTGATCGACATTGTCGGGGTTAAGTTTGGGCATCGAGTTTAATGGTTTTCGGTTTATTCTTGCGAGTTGTTTAGTGACTTTAAATTGTGTTCCTTTAGATCGTGCCACGGACCGAGGCAAGGGAAGCTGGGTGAGTGACTGAGGGAGAACACGCACGAGGTAGGGAAAAGTAGCCGGATCTCGGCCCTGACTAGGGAAAGTTAATAGTAGAATTGCTTGTGACACCGGGGTGTCGTGGGTTGAGTAGATTTATTTAAATATTAGAAAAGCATGATACGAGATTGTAGCGTTTATTAGAAAGGCATGTTACGGGAATTTAGTAATTATGAGAAAAGCATGTGACACTTAGTAGTGTCGTAGGAACAGAGAACTTAACGATAATTGAATTACTGGAGGCATATGACCATGCCCGGAGGTTGTTTGTGAAACTAGTGATTCTAGGACTGTTGAAGGCATCGAGTATGCCGGAGGTTGCTGTGTTATTTATTGTGGAGTTTGAGTGGCCTTGAGAGCCCGTGTCATTTATTGTTGAGTTTGGGTGGCCTTGAGAGCCCGTGTATTTAAATTGGTGTCTCGGGTGGCCATGAGTGCCCGTGTCTTACTGTTGATGTCTTGAGTAGCCGTGAGTGCCGTGGTGTTGTTGAACCCGAGTCTTGACTGTTGATGTCTTGAGTGGCCGTGAGTGTCGTGGGGTTGTTGAACCCGAGTCTTGACCGTTGGTGTGTCTTGAGTGGCCGTGAGTGCCGTGGGGTTGTTGAACCCGAGTCTTGACTGTTGATGTCTTGAGTGGCCGTGAGTGCCGTGGGGTTGTTGAAATCGAGTCTTGACCGTTGGTGTGTCTTGAGTGGCCGTGAGTGCCGTGGGGTTGTTGAACCCGAGTCTTGACCGTTGGTGTGTCTTGAGTGGCAGTGAGTGCCGTGGGGTTGTTGAACTTGAGTCTTGATCGTTGGTGTGTCTTGAGTGGCAGTGAGTGCTCGTGGGGTTGTTGAACCCGAGTCTTGATTGTTGAGGTGTCTTGAGTGGCCTTGAGTGCCTGTGTTGTTGAACTTGCTTGTGATTGTGTTTGTGATTGTGACTGTGATTGTGGTTGCCTGAGTGAGACAGGTCGACCGCCTGGCCTGAGTGGTTCGGCAAAGCGCGTGAGTGAGAGAGGTTACTGAGACAGGTCGACCGCCTGGCCTAAGTGGTTCGGCAAAGCGCGTGAGTGAGACAGGTTACTGAGACAGGTTGACCGCCTGGCCTGAGTGGTTCGGCAAAGCGCGTGAGTGAGGGAGGTTACTGAGCAGCTGGTTTGCGATCCTTTGTGATCTTGTTTGGCGTTGTGTAGTCTTTCTGTCGTGTCCTTGGAGGAGGTCGTCGATAGTTGTGTCGGGTCTACATTGTGTTATCGAGCGTTGAGTCTGTTGAGGAAAGTAACGGGTTGTGGGTCAATTAGGTACTTGAGTTGGGGACTGTAGTCCCGGTGTCGGGTTTGGTTCTAGTGTTACTGGCTTTTTCTGCTAATTATGCCGTAGTCAGTCTGTTATCCGTGGTGGTGAGCGAACGCTCACCCCTAGCTGCTTTTCCTACAGGTACTGTTCGTGGGATGGACTAGGTGAGCTTCTCGAAGCTTGTGGAGCTAGGAGCGGAGTCCGGGTTTTGTTTTTGAGTCTAGTGATGGATACCTTGTACTTTTGTCCACTTGTTGGGACGTGTTTTAAACTGTAATTATTATTTTGTTGAACCAACTGGTATTTTAAAGTGTTTAATGAAAACAGGTTTCAAGTGCTTTTATGTTTTTAAAACGTTCGCGTCCCTAGTTCGGTTTACTGAAATTGGGGCGTGACAGCTTGGTATCAGAGCTCGAGGTTTCACACCTCGGACTGTCCATCAATTAGGTGGGGAGAGTCGAGTCGGTAGAGTCCCGTCGTACGTTGGGTACGCAGGTCGGGAACCGTGTGTAGACCCGTGGGGTTGTGAGTCCTGCGTGCGTTTGTGTGTACGTGCAGTGTTTTCTTGCTGGCTTGCTGATTGTTGATGTTGCGTGAAACGTTTTTAAGCTGTCACGGGTCGACTCAGGAGCGCTCTTGTAGTCGAACGTGACGGTGCTGATATCAAGTCGGTACAACGTAGTTCAGGGACGCCTGGACCGGGTTGTAACTGCGTGATGTCAAGTATGAGGTTTTAAAAATGAGGTGGAGAAAGCATTACAAAATTTGATTGTGTTGATGTTGTTTGACGCCGTGGGCGTTTGTATTTGACTTTGATCGGCCCGGTGGGCGTGGTTCGGTGTTGGTAGGCCCGGTGGGCGTGTCTTTATTTTGTGTGACGCCGTGGGCGTTTGTGTTTGACTTCGTTTGGCCCTGTGGGCGTATTGTGATTGTTGTTGGTTGGCCCTGTGGGCGTACTGTGTTTGTTGTTGGTTGGCCCTGTGGGCGTACTGTGTTTGTTGTTGGTTGGCCCGGTGGGCGTGTTGTGGAGTTTTGTTTGGCCCGGTGGGCAAGGTTCGAATTCGGTTGTTGGCCCGGTGGGCGGGTGTCGTTGTCCTTGTTGTTGTAGTTATGACTGTTCGACCGGGTTGGCTTGTGGTTGAGGTTGAGTGACTCGTGTTTGGTCGTTGTTTTGGTACTTGGGTTTTATGATTAGTGTTCGAGTATCTGCGACACACAAGCGTGTGGGTCGCTAGGAGAAGGGTAGGATGCGAGTGTCCTAGGATCGACGTGACGGGCAGTTAGGGGCGAAACGGTCGCGGCTACGGGACGGACCACGGGCCGACCTGGTACGAGACCAGGAAGGGCTCGCTGGTCCGGTCCGGCAGCCAGCATGGACCGGCTGGCATGCCGGCCCGGCAACCAGCCCGGCACGGACGGCGTGCCGGCCCGGAAGCCTATATGGTCCGGCCCACCTGCCGGACCGGTTCAGCCGGTCTTCAAAAAAAAAATCTCTTCGTTGTGCGTTTAGGTCTGCGGTTGTGTGACTCGGTTCACGTTCGTGCGGTTGAGCGTTGGTTTTATGGGTTTGTGTTCGCAGTTGTGGGTTGTAGAGGCCGTAGGCCTGGGGTACGGTTGGACTGTCGTTGAGTTTTACGCTTACGTATTAGTATACTTAAGGGTTTAATAGCGCGAGCAGTGGTGTTTCACTGATTTGAGGACGTGTTTCCCGTGTCGAAGTTTATCTTACTCGAGCGAGTCCTTGAGGCGTTGTTAGCTTGAGACGGTGGGATGTTTGGCTTCAGTTTTGTGTTGGTGTTTTGCCCTGACTAGAGTGGTAAGTCTTTGGTGCGTTACTAGTATGCCATAATCGAGCGGGTGTCCGTGGAGGTGAGCATAACGCTCATCCCCTTTACTACTTTTCCCGCAAGGGACGAGTAGCGAACACTGGCTTGGTTGCGGAAAGTTATAAGTAAATGCATAAGGGACTCGATGAGGGCTTGGTGTACGTTTGTGTGGTTAAAAATTGAGGTTTCGCTTACACGTTATTATAATCGAAGTATAATTAGCGTGGACGGTGTGGATTTTGGTAACAAGTACGTTGGGGTAGACGTAGACCGTGTGAACGTTAGTGTATTCGAGCTGTTGTCTTTATTTGAGTTCGCAAACTGAACGTTTGCATGTATCCGTGCATAGGATACCTGCTGATGGCTCGTGGCAGACGAGGAAGAGCAGCAGTGGCACGGGGACGAGCGCCCGCGCGAGGCAGGCGGGGACGGTCAGCGGGGACACCAGGATGGGTGCCCACCGTTGAGCCCGCCGAGTACGCCGAGGCGCAGGGTGCTCCTGTCGGTGAGGACATGAGGAGCGATGCGGGACCTTCTACGGGCACGCCCAGTGTCCCGCTGGTCGCAGACCCACCCGTCATGACTGCCCTGGATGAGCTGACCAGGACAGTCCAGAGTTTAGTGGCGATCATTGCCAACCGAGAGTCGGCTTCACCAGCCCCAGAGGCAGCCGCGGTCCCAGTGAGGCCCGGTCAGGCAGAGGATCACACATCTCGAGCACTACTAGACTTCCTGAAGCTCGGGATACCTACATTTCTCGGGGAGCCGAACCCCGACCGAGCCGAGAGGTGGCTAGAGCAGGTCACGCGAGACCTGGATACATCAGGTATCGATGATGGTCGTCGCAGGGTGTCCTTCGCGGCCCATCAGCTGAGAGACAGCGCCTACCACTGGTGGGGGCGTGTGAAGGACATGGTCGGTTATGACTACTGTCACGCCCCAAATCCGGTTCTTGCCCTGACTCGAGGCATGAATAGTAATAAATGATTAAAAAGACAATAATTCAACATTTAGTTCCTGAAAATCTCCAATAAGAAACTCAAATCCACAAAACTCAGTTTAAAACACAAATAACCCTCCAGGGGTGTAATAATAATCCTCCACAAGGTTTGTTCAAACAGAAAAGTGATAAGAACGAAGTCTCTACAATGTACCCACACCGAGAAGCTCCCGAGCTTCCACTGCTCAATCAAGCCTGTAAACACAACAATAAACTCATAGGGGTGAGCTTGCGCTCAGTAGGGAAAACACATAATAAGGTGGATCTTAAACTCAATAAAGTCAACAACAAAGTCAACAAGATACATCTTAACAAACACGGGTAATAGATAAACCAGCCAATGCCGTGGCACATGAAGTCTCCACCCTCCGATCCACATATGATGTGTCCTCTCGGATTTTCCCTCAAATCCAGAGGAGACGCATAACATTGAGGCGACCGGAAACAACCCTTCGGGGCGCTTAACATCGGGATCCTCAGAAACGTCTCCAAAGGATTTTATGTCCTCGGGAACCAAGGTATTACTCCCATAGGAAGCATACACTTGGACAATTCAATAATAATCAGTTAATAATTGAATAACGCACTCAACTGAAACACGAAATAATCCAATCCCAACAACCACCAATTCATTGCCACACATAGCTCACACATCACCAATTCACCACAACACACAGTACACGAATCACATAATCATAGCACACCAATCACACAATCCCAACTTACCGTTCACTTACCAGTCTCGAACCAACGGGGCATCGATCACCTGATTGCACCGCTCGGTACAACCAGTCATACTCGATGCTCCAAGCAACCACTTAAGGAATACAAGCAATCATTCAAATACAATCAACAGTCAAGCGGGAGTTTGATCAACCAATCGTAAAACCTTTAAACGAGCAATCACATAATCAATTCAACTAGTTCCGTTAGACTCTTTGGCCTATCCACTAAGCAACCAACAACCAAGCATGTGATCCTAACACGCAACTAATCCGAGGGCTTTGCCAAGGCTCCTCTACCAGACAAACAATTCCCAAGTATTGAAAGCGAATTACACTAGTGATCGGCATCCTATTCATTCACCACTAGACACTTCCGGTTATTAGTAATCGAAAGGCAATTATTCTAGTTATTCGCATCCTATAGGCATTTCTAGGACCTTTCCAATTTTATTAGCCTAACATGCATACTAAGCACTTAAACGAGAAGTTAAGACTTTCCCTACCTCGAGGTCTTCCTCTCAACACTCTGATGATAAGCCCGGTGGTCACCACTCCGTTCTTCACTCGGGTCCCGACGTGATCTTTGCTCCTCTAACTCGTGTCCACGTTCTTCCTTCTTTCCTAGCTCTAGGTAGTTGAGATGGAGAAGATGAAGTGAAAATGAAGGCAAAAGGACCAAGAACAAGCTCCAAAATCCAAGCTTTCTTCTCTATCTTCTTCCTCAAGAAATGAGCTCCTCCCCTCCTCTCTCCTTGTGATTTTCGGCTGCAACAAGAGGAAATGGGCTGAATTGTTGCTCCCTTTCCTTTAAATGACCTAAAATGTCAATTTACTCAAAAGCCCTTAAGGTCTTATCCCTTTAAAGGTAACTTGGGAGGGTATGAGGGTCATTTGAATCCCCCATTTTCATCTTCCAAGCCAAGCATGACAAGTGTCATGTGAGGTCACTCCTACTTAATAAATTTCCAGCTTTCCAAGATCTATCGAAAAACAACCGATAGTAAGCCCAAGTTTGACCGACGGGTGACTTTAACAATATTACAGTCAAACTGAAGGAAACGACCCAACTAAGCTACCCGTGCTAATGGCTAAGCTTTTTGGGCCCCGGAAAGGTCCCGAATGACTTTCCGAGTCATCAGTTGACTTTTCCGGCCGAAAGTCAAACTTAGCTAGGATTCATCGGTTCTACCGGGATCGACCGGGGGCGGGTCTTACAATCCACCCCCCTTAAAAGAATTTCGTCCTCGAAATTTAAAGACAGGGGCGTACCTCAGAGGTTGAACAGGTGGGGATACTTCTCGCGGATCTCCTCCTCGCGCTCCCACGTGGATCCTGCTCCCTGATGTCCCCACTGTACTAGTACTAACGGAATCGTCTTGTTCCGCAGGACCTTCTCCTTCTTACCCAAAATCTCGACGGGCTGCTCCTCATAGTTGACATCATCTGCTACCTCGATGTCTGACCACTCAATGATGTGCGAAGGGTCTGCCATGTACTTCCGTAGTTGGGACACATGGAAAACGTTATGCACGTTCCCAAGCTGCGGTGGCAAGGCCAAACGATAAGCTACAACTACAATCTTCTCTAAGACCTCAAATGGTCCAATAAAACGTGGTGCTAGCTTGCCTCCACTGCGTCTAAACCGCACTAGACCCTTCTTTGGGCTCACCCTCAGAAACACATGCTCCCCGACCATGAACTCAAGTGGTCTGCGACGCCTGTCTGCGTAGCTCTTCTGCCGACTCTACGCGGTCTTCAGCCGCTCTCTAATCAAAGCGACCTTTTCGGTCGTCTCTCTGACCATGTCTAGCCCAAGTAAGCTCCGGTCCCTAACCTCAGCCCAACACACCGACGATCTACAAGGTCTGCCATACAAAGCCTCAAATGGTGCCATACCAATGCTGGACTGGTAACTGTTGTTGTAGGCAAACTCTGCCAAAGGCAAGTGATCCTCCCATGACCCCTGAAAGTCAAGCACACAAGCTCGAAGCATGTCCTCTAGAATCTGAATGGTGCGCTCTGACTGTCCATCTGTCTCGGGATGGTAAGCTGTGCTCAACAGTACCTCAGTACCCAAAGCCTTCTGTAGGCTCTTCCAGAATCTGGATGTGAAACGAGGGTCCCTATCAGATACCACTGACACTGGTACTCCATGTAGACGAACAATCTCCCTGACATACAAACGACCCAACATGTCCACAGAATCAGTCATCCTCATACCCAGAAAGTGCGCCGACTTGGTCAGTCGATCTACCACCACCTAAACAGCGTCGTGTCCCTTCGACGACCTGGGCAACCCACACACAAAATCCATAGTCACATGCTCCCACTTCCACTCGGAGATCGGTAAAGGCTGCAGCAAGCCTGCGGGACGCTGATGCTCGGCCTTCACCTGTTGGCAGGTGAGGCATCGAGAAACGAAATCTCCAACTGCCCCACGCATCCCACTCCACCAAAACTGTCGTCGCATGTCTCTATACATCTTGTTGCCACCGGGGTGCACAACCAGACGGGAGTGGTGGCACTCACGCAATACGGTGTCTCTGTACCCGCTGGGCACAAACAGTCGTCCTCTAAAGCGGATACCCTGGTCGGTGCCCATCTCCCAACCCTTGAGCTTGACACCATCCATCAATCTCTCCCGAATCCCTGCTGCCTCGGCGTCCTCGGTCTGTGCCTCTAGCATGCGAGCAAATAGCGTGGGCTGAGCCACCAAGGCACACAAGGCCATACCCTCGGTGACCTCCTCCAACTCCAGTCTGAATAAGCTCAACTGCTCCAGTATGTCCCACTCTCGGACTGCCATGCTGGCAACGCAGTGACTCGACTTCCTGCTCAAAGCATCGGCGACCACGTTCGCCTTGCCCGGATGATAGAGCAACTCGAAGTCGTACTCCTCAAGTAACTCCATCCACCGCCTTTGGCGCATGTTCAGATCACGCTGCGAGAATATATACTTGAGGCTCTTGTGCTCTGAAAACACCCTGAACTTCTCACCGTACAGATAGTGTCTCCAGCTCTTCAGCGCAAACACCACCGCTGCTAGCTCAAGATCATGGGTCGGGTAGTTGCGCTCATGCACCTTCAACTGCCTCGAGCCGTAAGCAACCACCTTTCCACTCTGCATCAGAACACAACCTAGCCCTTCGCCTGAGGCGTCACAATACACGTCATAGCCTACTCCCCGCTCTGGAACAATCAACACTGGAGCGGTAGTCAATCGAGCCTTTAGCTCGCGAAAAGAGCGCTCACACTCATCCGTCCAACGGTACTCCGCTCCCTTGCGGGTCAAAGCTGTCATAGGTGCTGCAAGGCGGGAGAAAACCTGAACGAAGCGCAGGTAATAACCTGCCAACCCTAGAAAGCTCCGAATCTCAAATACACTGATGGGTCTAGCCCACTTCGACACTGCCTCAACCTTGGCTGGATCGACCAAGATGCCCTCCCGAGATACCACGTGCCCGAGGAACTTCACCTCTGTGAGCCAAAATTCGCACTTCTCCAGATTGCCGTACAACTGGTGAGTGCGTAAGAGTGTCAACACGGTCCTCAGGTGCTCCTCATGCGCCTCCTCACTGGGCGAGTAGATCAAGATGTCATCGACAAAGACTACAACAAACCGGTCTAGATAAGGTCTGAAGATGCCATTCATCAAGTCCATAAAGGCGGCCGACGCGTTCGTCAAACCGAACGGCATCACCAGAAACTCGAAGTGTCCATAACGAGTTCGGAACGCTGTCTTCTCTACGTCCTCAGCTCGGACTCTCAGCTGGTAGTACCCCGATTGAAGATCGATCTTCGAGAAGTACTTTGCTCCCCTCAGCTGGTCGAATAAATCATCAATCCTCGGCATCGGGTAGCGGTTCTTCACTGTCACCCGGTTCAGCTTCCTGTAATCGATGCACATCCTCAAGGCTCCACCCTTCTTCCTCACGAAAAGGGCGGGCGCTCCCCACGGAGATACACTCGGGCGGATGAAACCCTTCTACTGCAGTTCCTCGAGTTGTCGCTTTAGCTCGACCAACTCGACTGGCACAAACCGATACGGCGTCATCGAGATCAGCGCCGTACCCGGGATCAGATCGATCCTGAACTCCACCTCTCGCGCTGGTGGCAAGCCTGATAGTTCCTCCGGGAAGACCTCCGGGAACTCACGCACTACCCTCGGTAGCTCACTGCTACTCTGCACGATCTCTGCCTCAGATCCCGTAGTCAAAGCGGATAAGAGAACTCCGCTCTTGCTACCCAAAACACACGTGATCACCCTATCACCTGACCTCACTGTCACCTGACGTCGATAGCAGTCGATCGTCGCTCGATACCTCGCGAGCCAGTCCATACCCAAAATCACGTCAAAGGCGTTCATATCAAGAACGAGTAAATCACCAAGAAAGGGGCGATCTGCCACCCTAATCGTACAGTCTCTACAAACGGTGCTCAACACCACCTCACCCGTAGCCGGGGTCTCCAAACAAAGGGGTTGACGCAAAGTATCCACCCGCAAACCCAAAGAAGAAGCAATAGACGAAGATATGAACGAATGGGAAGCTCTCGTATCAAATAAAAACGAAGTCCACGCATTATAGAGTAAACACGTACCCTGAGTGGCCTCATGGCCGGCGTACGGCCTCTCAATCCTGGAATCAGTAACTGCAAAGACTCAGCCCTGCTGTGCCGGTGGTCCTCCTCTCGTTGGTGGGGGAAGTGCCACCTGCTGGCCAGCTCTCGGCTGGTGCCTCTGACCTGCTGCTCCCGCCGCCTGACGCGGAGCTCTCTGCTGTGGTGCCTGACGTGGTCTGCCAGGTGGTGCAGGGCGAGTCTGAGTCTGCTGGGGTTTCGGTGCAGGCGCTCTACCAGCTAGCTCAGGGCACGCCCAGATGAAATGATCAGATCGACCACACTGGTAGCATCCGCTCTGTCCCCCCTGCTGAGCCAGCTCAAGACACGCACGCATGAAGTGGTCGGCGCTGCCGCACTGATAACACCCCCTCGGCTCACTCTGCTGTCTGTCTCTGGTCCCCTGGGGACGATCATCATGGCGCTCTATAGATCCAATGCCCCTCGGGCAGTCTCGTGCCAGGTGACCCTGCTGTCCACACCGGGGACACAACTGTGCCACCGGGGCGGGTCCAACTGACGCTATGGTCCCTGCTTGGCGCATGCCATCCTACTGAAACTGAGGCTGAAAGTGTCCTGCAACTCTCTGTCTGCGTCGGTCTCGACGGTCAGACGGCTGCACAAAACCACTCGGCCGAGGCCTAGTCTCTCGCACCCTGATAGTCTCTCTGAAGTGTCTCTCCATGGCTAAAGCCTGATCCAAGAGTGTGGAGTACTCTGCGGTCCTGAAGGCGATAACCCTGTCGGCTATCGACGGGATGAGCCAGTTCTCAAATCTCCTGCATCGGTCATCCACAGTCTGAACCAACTCTGGCGCGAAGCGGGCCAGAGAAGTAAACCTCACTGCATACTCAGAAATGCTCAAACCCCTCTAACGTAAATCCAGAAACTGCTGGCGCCGGTCATCCCGAATGGAGCGAGGGAAGTACTGTTCCAAGAACAGCCTGCTGAACAACTGAAAATCACTGCCGACCCTGTCCTGCACTGACTGCCACCACCAGTAGTAGGCCTCTCCCTCAAGCTGAAAAGTGGCGAACGAAACTCTCAGACGCCCCTCCGATACTCCAGAGGTATCGAGGTTGCGGGTAACCCGCTCCAACCAACCAGAAGCTGCCTTGAGGTCAGCTCCCCCGGAGTAGGTCGGCGTACCAAGTCTACGAAACTCTCTGACCGATTGGGCCGTGAGGCTATCAAACTGTCCTGGCCTCTCTCCAAAATCTGATGAAACAACAGGCACGGGCTCTGGTGCTGGTGCTGTAGTCCCTTGCTGCGCACTCAAGGCTGCTAGCACAGCGCGAACCACCTCCTCGAGAGGGGTCGCCTGAGTCGGCTCTGCGACTGGAGATGTCCTGGGTGGCGACCCTGTTGGTCCACCCTCAAAGCGCTGATGCTCTGTGGAAGCAGCATCCTGGGCATTAGCTGCCCCTTCCTGCTCAGCGGCAGGTGCCTGCCTCGGACCCCCACTTGGGCGGCTCCGGGTACCTCTAGGAACATACGTACGAGCCATGTCACCTATCCGCCTGCACGGATAACACACATGTTCAGTACTTAGTTCAACTACGGTTCTCACACGTTAAGGAAACGATCACGCGCGTCACAGAAGTCACCCACAGATACGCCCCTCACACTAGTAGATATATATATATATATACTCATATAATATAGCACACAAGTTCGCATCTCTATGCGTCACACAACAACAACCAGCGATTTAGCAATCAACCACCACCTCCCACAGGAGGGTTCCAACTCAAGCACCACCCAAAGCACAAATCAACAGGCATACCCCTCGCTCGGGTATCCTTTCACAAAGAGAGGTTTAGTACTTAACACAATTCAATTCAATAATCACCCTTAATCTTTCCTTCCCTCCCACAGATTCCCATTTCTTAACTTTTACCCAAAGCTTTTCGTGTCGATCTCATGTTGTTACAACCTGATTCAGGCGTCCCCGAACCTCATTATAACAACTGGACATCGAACCATCATGCTCAACTACAGTGACGTCCCTGAGTCAACCAGTGATGGTGTAAACATTTTAATTTTACTGAAAATTCGTTATGACCCATTCGTATTTTCCCTTAACCCTCCGCTTACGCGGGACAAGCACCAACACAAATTCACAAGGCAAAAGTACGCAGAGTTCTCATGCTCGGCCAAAGACATCACACAGTCAATAAACGGAGTTCTCATGCTCCTAAAGTACACAACGCAATCAATAAACTGAGTTCTCGTGCTCCCAAATACTACGGGGTACTCGTGCCCCAAACTCGCCACACACGGGCACACGGGGTTCTCGTGCCCCAATCTCACCACACACGGGCATACGAGATTCTCGTGTCCCAATCTCACCACACACGGGCATACGGGATTCTCGTGTCCCAATCTCACCACACAAGGGCATACGAGATTCTCGTGTCCCAAACAAAGTTCTCATACAACGGGATACGGGGTTCTCGCACCCCACCCAAAACACTCAATATCAGCACATATGGAGTACTCATGCTTCAGACAAGCAGTCAACCACAAGTCAAAACTTGAACATGACCAAACTACAACTTGAAAATTTTCGAAGTAATACACCAAAATGGCAACACCACCAACCGTTGGCTCACCCTACCATGAATGCATAGCGGGTCGGTCATTGACCGTTAATCCAATTCCGATCTCAACCATTTGGCTTCACCGATCACTAGGGAGAGGATACCAATCAAGTAATGCAAACATTGTAGTGTAAGGATTCCATTTAGGACAACCATTAAAGCGACTCACGACTCAGACTCCTTAACTCTACCCACCTAATTGACTTCGGTCCGTGGTTTGAAAACCAGTTCATAAAACACCTGTTTCAAATGAAACCAGGCTCTGATACCAAATTGTCACGCCCCAAATCCGGTTCTTGCCCAGACTCGAGGCATGAATAGTAATATATGATTAAAAAGGCAATAATTCAACATTTAGTTCCTGAAAATCTCCAATAAGAAACTCAAATCCACAAAACTCAGTTTAAAACACAAATAACCCTCCAGGGGTGTAATAATAATCCTCCACAAGGTTTGTTCAAACAGAAAAGTGATAAGAACGAAGTCTCTACAATGTACCCACACCGAGAAGCTCCCGAGCTTCCACTGCTCAATCAAGCCTGTAAACACAACAATAAACTCATAGGGGTGAGCTTGCGCTCAGTAGGGAAAACACATAATAAGGTGGATCTTAAACTCAATAAAGTCAACAACAAAGTCAACAAGATACATCTTAACAAACACGGGTAATAGATAAACCAGCCAATGCCGTGGCACATGAAGTCTCCACCCTCCGATCCACATATGATGTGTCCTCTCGGATTTTCCCTCAAATCCAGAGGAGACGCATAACATTGAGGCGACCGGAAACAACCCTTCGGGGCGCTTAACATCGGGATCCTCAGAAACGTCTCCAAAGGATTTTATGTCCTCGGGAACCAAGGTATTACTCCCATAGGAAGCATACACTTGGACAATTCAATAATAATCAGTTAATAATTGAATAACGCACTCAACTGAAACACGAAATAATCCAATCCCAACAACCACCAATTCATTGCCACACATAGCTCACACATCACCAATTCACCACAACACACAGTACACGAATCACATAATCATAGCACACCAATCACACAATCCCAACTTACCGTTCACTTACCAGTCTCGAACCAACGGGGCATCGATCACCTGATTGCACCGCTCGGTACAACCAGTCATACTCGATGCTCCAAGCAACCACTTAAGGAATACAAGCAATCATTCAAATACAATCAACAGTCAAGCGGGAGTTTGATCAACCAATCGTAAAACCTTTAAACGAGCAATCACATAATCAATTCAACTAGTTCCGTTAGACTCTTTGGCCTATCCACTAAGCAACCAACAACCAAGCATGTGATCCTAACACGCAACTAATCCGAGGGCTTTGCCAAGGCTCCTCTACCAGACAAACAATTCCCAAGTATTGAAAGCGAATTACACTAGTGATCGGCATCCTATTCATTCACCACTAGACACTTCCGGTTATTAGTAATCGAAAGGCAATTATTCTAGTTATTCGCATCCTATAGGCATTTCTAGGACCTTTCCAATTTTATTAGCCTAACATGCATACTAAGCACTTAAACGAGAAGTTAAGACTTTCCCTACCTCGAGGTCTTCCTCTCAACACTCTGATGATAAGCCCGGTGGTCACCACTCCGTTCTTCACTCGGGTCCCGACGTGATCTTTGCTCCTCTAACTCGTGTCCACGTTCTTCCTTCTTTCCTAGCTCTAGGTAGTTGAGATGGAGAAGATGAAGTGAAAATGAAGGCAAAAGGACCAAGAACAAGCTCCAAAATCCAAGCTTTCTTCTCTATCTTCTTCCTCAAGAAATGAGCTCCTCCCCTCCTCTCTCCTTGTGATTTTCGGCTGCAACAAGAGGAAATGGGCTGAATTGTTGCTCCCTTTCCTTTAAATGACCTAAAATGTCAATTTACTCAAAAGCCCTTAAGGTCTTATCCCTTTAAAGGTAACTTGGGAGGGTATGAGGGTCATTTGAATCCCCCATTTTCATCTTCCAAGCCAAGCATGACAAGTGTCATGTGAGGTCACTCCTACTTAATAAATTTCCAGCTTTCCAAGATCTATCGAAAAACAACCGATAGTAAGCCCAAGTTTGACCGACGGGTGACTTTAACAATATTACAGTCAAACTGAAGGAAACGACCCAACTAAGCTACCCGTGCTAATGGCTAAGCTTTTTGGGCCCCGGAAAGGTCCCGAATGACTTTCCGAGTCATCAGTTGACTTTTCCGGCCGAAAGTCAAACTTAGCTAGGATTCATCGGTTCTACCGGGATCGACCGGGGGCGGGTCTTACAATCCACCCCCCTTAAAAGAATTTCGTCCTCGAAATTTAAAGACAGGGGCGTACCTCAGAGGTTGAACAGGTGGGGATACTTCTCGCGGATCTCCTCCTCGCGCTCCCACGTGGATCCTGCTCCCTGATGTCCCCACTGTACTAGTACTAACGGAATCGTCTTGTTCCGCAGGACCTTCTCCTTCTTACCCAAAATCTCGACGGGCTGCTCCTCATAGTTGACATCATCTGCTACCTCGATGTCTGACCACTCAATGATGTGCGAAGGGTCTGCCATGTACTTCCGTAGTTGGGACACATGGAAAACGTTATGCACGTTCCCAAGCTGCGATGGCAAGGCCAAACGATAAGCTACAACTACAATCTTCTCTAAGACCTCAAATGGTCCAATAAAACGTGGTGCTAGCTTGCCTCCACTGCGTCTAAACCGCACTAGACCCTTCTTTGGGCTCACCCTCAGAAATACATGCTCCCCGACCATGAACTCAAGTGGTCTGCGACGCCTGTCTGCGTAGCTCTTCTGCCGACTCTGCGCGGTCTTCAGCCGCTCTCTAATCAAAGCGACCTTTTCGGTCGTCTCTCTGACCATGTCTAGCCCAAGTAAGCTCCGGTCCCTAACCTCAGCCCAACACACCGACGATCTACAAGGTCTGCCATACAAAGCCTCAAATGGTGCCATACCAATGCTGGACTGGTAACTGTTGTTGTAGGCAAACTCTGCCAAAGGCAAGTGATCCTCCCATGACCCCTGAAAGTCAAGCACACAAGCTCGAAGCATGTCCTCTAGAATCTGAATGGTGCGCTCTGACTGTCCATCTGTCTCGGGATGGTAAGCTGTGCTCAACAGTACCTCAGTACCCAAAGCCTTCTGTAGGCTCTTCCAGAATCTGGATGTGAAACGAGGGTCCCTATCAGATACCACTGACACTGGTACTCCATGTAGACGAACAATCTCCCTGACATACAAACGACCCAACATGTCCACAGAATCAGTCATCCTCATACCCAGAAAGTGCGCCGACTTGGTCAGTCGATCTACCACCACCCAAACAGCGTCGTGCCCCTTCGACGACCTGGAACCTACGGTTCCAGGGAGGACTGAGACTGGAGATTCGGAACCAGGTTCTCGCCTTGAGACTGCGGAAGTACATAGATCTCGTGGACACCGCAGCGACGGTGGAGCAGGGGATCCAGGATGCGGACAGAACCCGCGAGGTTCGACAGCGGCCGACCAGCGTTACAGGGTCGTGCGACTCACGAGACTCACGGAGGCAGAGGACCACGGGGTTCTTTCGACCACATGCTCAGCAGGGTGGACCGAGACAGATGGGGTCGGTAGCATCAGTGGGGCCAGCCGCCTAAGAGTGGGGGACGACATGTTTTACATGTGGGCAGCGAGACCACTTTTATCGAGAGTGTCCGATGGGAGGAGGGCCCGCGGTGCTACCACCGACCAGCTGGACAGGCCAGGGCACGGAGCCGAGGGCCGGCGATAGAAGGTGTTTCCGGTGCAACCGGGTTGGGCACGCTGTTGCAAGGTGCCCCGAGCCGATTTTGGCAACGTCAGCGCAACGGCCACAGCAGTCGCGCCCTCGCCAGAGTCAACAGTCGAGGTTTTCGCAGCCGTCGACGAGCGGGCCAGCTCCGAGACAGCATCGAAGCTATGGATATCCTGCGGTTAGTGCGCCGAGTCAG
The DNA here is from genome assembly GCA_963921825.1 of Erodium maritimum. Taxonomy (NCBI): domain Eukaryota; kingdom Viridiplantae; phylum Streptophyta; class Magnoliopsida; order Geraniales; family Geraniaceae; genus Erodium; species Erodium maritimum. Next base: position 62,288,184 of record OY997593.1, read on the forward strand.
AGGCAGCACGCGCCAGCGGGAAGAGTGTACGCGGTTACCGATTCCCGGGCCCCAGAATCCTCTACCTACCGCGAGACCTATCAGGGTACGTGTTTATTGTACCTTTTATGATGCGTTATTCAAATTTCACGGACGAAATTCCTTTAAGGGGGTTAGATTGTAATAACCACTCCCGGTCAACGCTAGTCAAACCTGCGAAAAACAGGAAAATTTAAAATTTTTAAGACGGACACTTAATGAACCTAAAATGACCCCGAGTGTCATACCGGACTTAAGTTGACCCCGTTATTGACCAAAGTGAGTTCCGGGGGACTCAGGGCAACTTTCTGATCAATTTGGAAAATGTTGACTTTTCACTGGAAAAGTCAACCGAGCGACGTTTTGGTCCATTCGAGGACCGTTTTGGATCCGAAAAGCTTAGCCGTCATCGCAGCGGTCTTAGTTGATCCGTTTCCTTGTAGCCCACCAAGTTTCGTAATTTCTTGGGAAAAGTGCCCGTTCGGGGCCCGAAACGTCCGTTTTTCGCAAAACTGATTGGAAAATATCAACTAGATATTTTCCAAAAAGTGTGGGACCCACCTTGACACTTTTCATTTATATGGTGGTGTTAGTTTTGGAGGGAAAAGGTGTGGAGGAGATGTGTTGGCCGAGTATAGGGTTTTAAAGAGAAAAAAAAATAGAATTTGTAGTTAGTTGATTTAATTAGAAAAGAAGAGAGGGTTTGGAGAGAGAAGGAGAAGAAGAAGAAGAAGGAAGAGAGGGAAGCTAGGGTTTTGTGGGATTTTCAACCCTTGGATCGATTCAAAGCAAGGAGCAATTGTCTTCCCCTCGTTCTCCTCTTGGGTAAGCACCGAACTGATCGTCTTTTTGATAGTTTTCAAATGTTAGGGTTTGGGTGAAACTATTAGTTTGAGGTGGTTTTAGTGTTGGGGTAATTGTTGGAGACGTTTTAGAGGTGTTGGAGGTTTAATTGCACGTTTTCCGGTGACCGGAGGCTCGGGAGGAGCTCCGGCCACCGTGGGTGGTGGCCGGTCGGCCATGGGATGGCTGGCCGGAGGTGGTACCAGCCACCACCATGGTGGCCGAACCCCCCTTGATCCCTAGGAGCTCTCGGCCAAGTGGGTTGGTGGGGCCCACGTGCTCGGGTGCTCGGGTTTTATCGTTCGAGTGGTTTAAAACGTTCCCCGGACCAATTATCCTTAATCGAATCAAAATTTGGAATTAAATTGGAGAGGTTGTAATTAACGGGTTTTAGAAACCTTAAACGTTAATTATTTGACTTAGAAGTCGGAATTCGATTCCGTCAAGTGCGTTGGGTTCCTTGAATTATTCTAAGACCGTAGAAACGAAAACGGGGGCTTTCGGAGCCCCGGAAGGCAATTAACAAAAACCGGGCAGATTCGCCATGTCGGGCGAATCGGGCCTTTACGAGTCCTTTATCGACAATGTCGAGTAATTGGGAAGTTTGGGAGTGATCGACATTGTCGGGGTTAAGTTTGGGCATCGAGTTTAATGGTTTTCGGTTTATTCTTGCGAGTTGTTTAGTGACTTTAAATTGTGTTCCTTTAGATCGTGCCACGGACCGAGGCAAGGGAAGCTGGGTGAGTGACTGAGGGAGAACACGCACGAGGTAGGGAAAAGTAGCCGGATCTCGGCCCTGACTAGGGAAAGTTAATAGTAGAATTGCTTGTGACACCGGGGTGTCGTGGGTTGAGTAGATTTATTTAAATATTAGAAAAGCATGATACGGGATTGTAGCGTTTATTAGAAAGGCATGTTACGGGAATTTAGTAATTATGAGAAAAGCATGTGACACTTAGTAGTGTCGTAGGAACAGAGAACTTAACGATAATTGAAAACGATAATTGAATTACTGGAGGCATATGACCATGCCCGGAGGTTGTTTGTGAAACTAGTGATTCTAGGACTGTTGGAGGCATCGAGTATGCCGGAGGTTGCTGTGTTAGTTATTGTGGAGTTTGAGTGGCCTTGAGAGACCGTGTCATTTATTGTTGAGTTTGGGTGGCCTTGAGAGCCCGTGTATTTAAATTGGTGTCTTGGGTGGCCATGAGTGCCCGTGTCTTACTGTTGATGTCTTGAGTAGCCATGAGTGCCGTGGGGTTGTTGAACCCGAGTCTTGACTGTTGATGTCTTGAGTGGCCGTGAGTGCCGTGGGGTTGTTGAACCCGAGTCTTGACCGTTGGTGTGTCTTGAGTGGTCGTGAGTGCCGTGGGGTTGTTGAACCCGAGTCTTGACTGTTGATGTCTTGAGTGGCCGTGAGTGCCGTGGGGTTGTTGAAATCGAGTCTTGACCGTTGGTGTGTCTTGAGTGGCCGTGAGTGCCGTGGGGTTGTTGAACCCGAGTCTTGACCGTTGGTGTGTCTTGAGTGGCAGTGAGTGCCATGGGGTTGTTGAACTTGAGTCTTGATCGTTGGTGTGTCTTGAGTGGCAGTGAGTGCCCGTGGGGTTGTTGAACCCGAGTCTTGATTTTTGAGGTGTCTTGAGTGGCCTTGAGTGCCTGTGTTGTTGAACTTGCTTGTGATTGTGTTTGTGATTGTGACTGTGATTGTGGTTGCCTGAGTGAGACAGGTCGACCGCCTGGCCTGAGTGGTTCGGCAAAGCGCGTGAGTGAGAGAGGTTACTGAGACAGGTCGACCGCCTGGCCTGAGTGGTTCGGCAAAGCGCGTGAGTGAGACAGGTTACTGAGACAGGTTGACCGCCTGGCCTGAGTGGTTCGGCAAAGCGCGTGAGTGAGGGAGGTTACTGAGCAGCTGGTTTGCGATCCTTTGTGATCTTGTTTGGCGTTGTGTAGTCTTTCTGTCGTGTCCTTGGAGGAGGTCGTCGATAGTTGTGTCGGGTCTACATTGTGTTATCGAGCGTTGAGTCTGTTGAGGAAAGTAACGGGTTGTGGGTCAATTAGGTACTTGAGTTGGGGACTGTAGTCCCGGTGTCGGGTTTGTTTCTAGTGTTACTGGCTTTTTCTGCTAATTATGCCGTAGTCAGTCTGTTATCCGTGGTGGTGAGCGAACGCTCACCCCTAGCTGCTTTTCCTACAGGTACTGTTCGTGGGATGGACTAGGTGAGCTTCTCGAAGCTTGTGGAGCTAGGAGCGGAGTCCGGGTTTTGTTTTTGAGTCTAGTGATGGATACCTTGTACTTTTGTCCACTTGTTGGGACGTGTTTTAAACTGTAATTATTATTTTGTTGAACCAACTGGTATTTTAAAGTGTTTAATGAAAACAGGTTTCAAGTGCTTTTATGTTTTTAAAACGTTCGCGTCCCTAGTTCGGTTTACTGAAATTGGGGCGTGACAAATAATACCACGCCATAGATGCCCACTCTCGGGCATTTCGAGCTAGCTCATGAGCTACCATGTTTGCAGTCCTCTTAACATGGACTACAGTTACATCAACCAGACAAGAAAGAATCTACTTACAGTCCATCACAATAGCCCCCAATGGGGTAACCAGAACCGAATTGCTGTTAATGGCCAAAACTAAGCCCAAATAGTCCGATTCTATCACCCCATTGCCAAGATCTCTGACTACAAGCTCTTGCAACGCCGCCTTCATCGCCAATGCTTCCAATACTTCCGGATCCTGAAGGCCTCCAAACACGTTACACTGCATAAAATAAGGGGAACCATCCTCCTTCCGGCAAATCCAACCTCCACCACCCCCGAAACCGTGGAACACTACTGCATCAGTATTAACTTTCCACTTACCGGGAGGCGGTTTGCTCCATTTCCCATTACCGGCCACCAACCCACTTGTCCCCCGAACATCCACCACTTGCGTTTCCTTCCACCCTGTCAACAATTGTTCAGCCCCCCTATAAATGGCCTCCACCGAGGGGCTTTTTCCTTCCCAAACTCGTTGGTTACGAGCTCTCCAAAGACCCCAACACAATACTGAAACAAAATCAGTTCTACCGCCCTCACCCGATGTCCACCCGAACTCCAACCAATCACGAAAGCCAATAACACCAACTGGTGGGCCCCCCAACAATCTACTCCACACCCCCTTCGCCACAGGACAACCGACCATTACATAATCCACTGTTTCTACCTCTCCACACACCACACAATCCAAGCAACCTTGTTAACGAAGCACCACTCTTTTGATGCAACCAAATGCATATGCAGACTTGCCCAACCACAGGCTGGAATTGGAATGCCTCAAACTTACCCTATATAAAATGAATAATTCGTGACTATCTTCTCACCTACTCCACATCATAAGTGTTCAACAAATTATTCAAAATTTATATATGTACGTTGATTTAAGGATTAATTATCTTTTTGTGCCGCTATATTTTAATCACGTATCTTATAATCTCATATGTCTTGTTATTAATTTTTTTGGGCATGTACTTATATCTATATTTATGTTAAAAGAACTAACAGGATGACGTAAAATAATTGTTTTACACGTTACATTTCAAATTAGGTTTACCTTATGAATTGAATGATCATTTACCCTTTTTTATAATTATTCTTTGATTCTTTTATATATATATAGGATAGCTTTCAGGTGCATATTTTCTTAAAATACAAACGGTGCGAACCATGTAAATCTGTGGAAATAAAATGTAATTACAAATTATTTCTGTAGATTTACATTTCTGATTTACATTTACGTTAGACTATCCTATTTTTGATTTACATAAAAAAAAATATAATATCTCTAAAATAAAATGTAATTACATTTTTTTTCCGTAGATTTACATGAAGTTCACATATTTGTATCTTAAGAGAGGTGTGTACCTGAAAGTTTCTCTCTCTCTATATATATATAGGGTAGATATCCAGTAAAAACCATCCTTGTTGTACAAACTACGAACCAATCTAAGCCACAGGATGCGGTCAAAGTGACGTCAGCAGAGTGCGCGCGATGCTGACACGTGGCCGCTTCGCGCGCGCCTCTGCCCGCGCGCGTGAGCGTGTTGACCACGCGCGCGCGCAGTGCTAATAGTTTGGACGCACAGTGCTGATAGTTTAGCACAGTGCCAAACTATCAACACTGTGCGCCCAAACTATTAGCACTATGCGCGCCACGTGTCAGCACTGTGCGCGCACACCAGCAGCGCGCGCGCCCACGTGCCAGCACCTGGTGAGTTCGTAGTTTGCACAATAAGGGGTGGTTTGTACCTGATACCAACCATATATATATATAGGATAGCTATCAGGTGCAAACCTTATAACTTCGTCAGAACGTAGAACTTTCAATCTGGGCCCTTGAATCATAGAATTAAAGGCCCAGATTTAATGCATATCTTTTTAATATCTTTTTAATTAATGCATATCTTGTAATTGATTTCGTAATCAATCACCCCCACCCTCCTAAATTTCAGTGGCCATCCGATTCGGATAATCAATGGTCCAGATTGGTTCTACGTTCTGACCCGAAAATGGGTTTGTACTTGATAGCCCCCTATATATATATATATATATATATATATTTGTTCTTAATTTTCAGTAATTGAAGTATATATTTGAATTAATTTTTCAACTTAATTTTTTATTAATTTTTAAAACTTTCTATATATTTTAAAAAAAATTCGTGAATGTGATTTTCTTAATTTAACATATACTTAACTATTTTTCAGTTTCATTTTAATAATTATTTTTATTCAAAATTAAAATTATTTTTAAAAATTAGAATTAAAACACAAACTAATTAAAATTTCCAATTATTAATTTATTTTAACCTTAAAAATAATTGAAAACCAAAAACTAAATTTGGGTGGCGGTCAACATCCTTTTGAAGGACTGGGAGGCAGCGAGAACCAGCGTGTCAAGGATTGGCCGAGCAGTAGCTCCACTCAGTCAGATTCGCAGGTGGACAAAAACTGGACCTGGGAAAGTTAGATCAATGTTGATGGTGCAGTAGTGACTCCCGAAGGAGGTAGTAGTGGATGATATGTCTGCGAGAGACATGTTGGACTTAGACGGAAAGGAGTATAATCTAGCCTGATCATCAAGATCTGGAGTTGATCGAGCTGCTCACTTTAAATGAAGCCATTTCGTGGATTTATGAAGAGGGTTGACGGGAGGGTATCGTGAAAACGGATTGCTTGAGTGTCGTCCAGACGGTGAATGGAGACTCCGCTACCATTTCACCTATGGGGTTGATAGTAATGGAGTGTAGAGCTAAGTTACAGATTCTTTCAGGGTTCAAACTTTCTTATATTCGTAGAGATGCGAATAAGGTTGCCCATGTTTTAGCTGATAATGCATGTGATTGGTGTACTATTGGCTGAAAGATAACGAAGATTCCTAATATTCTCCGAGATATCTTGTCCAATAATTAGATGATTTAATACAAATCCAACTATCTTCAAAAAAATCGTGTTAGTCTTCAACCTTCATCTCCGGTCAACGAAATCACTAGCTTCAGTTTAAAGGACTCTGACGACGCCCTAGTCTTCCTCCAAAGCTGACGACCTCGAGAGCGTCCCTTCTGCCCATGGTCTCGTTGACATGGCCTGAAATCAAAACCTAGACTTGGATCGAAAACTCGAGAAAATTAGAGGGTCGACCGGCAACCTAAATCTAGAAATTGGAGGGGAAATCAGTTGAAGGAGGCAAGGTGTCTAATCTTCATCATGTATCATGACGGCTAGACGTTTGAAGAAGCACAATGTGGGTAGTTTTGGCCGCCGTCGCTGGGTTACCCGAATTGTTATAGGCCGTCGCATGGCTTCGCCGCCGCTTGGTTCTAAGTCTTTACATGGATTTGCTGCTACTGTTGGTCGCCTTCCTCAACCTTCAACGACACCTCGTTCTGCATATTTGACCCTCTATTGCTACAAATAAAGGAACTCATGTCTTTGTTGGGTCTCGATGGAGTGTATGAACAAATAATTGTAGTGGAAAATAACTCACGAGACCATGTCATGGAAAACTTACCAAGTTAGAAACACAAGAGAATAAACAAATTCATGGTTTCCTTACCAAATCAAGAACACTGAGTAAGGAATGATCGGGCTTAAGTCTCCAAGATGCCTACGTATCCACTTGGGAATCGAAGCCACGTATTTCTTCATATGAGGACTCAAGAACACAAAAAATAGAGGAAGAACACTTAGTTGGCCGAAATTGTGTGTGTGTTTGTGGGGGGGGGGGGGGGGGGGGGGGGGGGGGGGGGGGATGTAGGAGTTGAGTTTCCTTTTATGTGTTGTGTCTTATTATGTTGAAAAGATGACTCTTACGTCATCTTATGCCATCCACAGGGCGGTGGCTCTGGTGGTAGCGCAGGAGGTAGCGATGACGGCGACTCTTGTAGCAGCGGATGAGGCGGCGGTGGTAGTGGAGGATGTTGTGGTAGCGGCATTGGCGATAGAGGGTGAAGTGGGGGTGGACTGTCGTGATCGATGGTGGACAAAGGCGGCGGTAGTGCAAGAGGAAGTGGTGAGTCTCGATCTCTTGCGTTTGTGGGATAGTAGATCAGTAGGGGCAGTAGGGAGGATGAAGGGAACTACTACACTAGTGGAGGTAGTGGACGGGACGAGGCTCAGAGATGAAGGTCGCACGCGGCGACGGAGTAGAACTCCATAGGCTGGAGAAAGAGAGGGCGACGACTTGCTGCAAACCCTAGCAGAGCCATCCCCACAGTTTTTTTATTAATTAAATTGAGTTATTTTTTATATTTTATTTTAACATAATAATTTTTAAAATATTATTAAAAAATCAAATTATCATTCTTAAAATTATATTTATATATTCATATTAATATATATTTTAAAAGAAATCAATTTTATTAATTTGAATGATATAGTATGGTTTTTTAATAAAATAAATAATATATATTTTTCATTTTTTATTCTTTTCAAATGAAAAATAAGAAGAAAAAATGTTAGTAAAAGAAAAATGCGAAATAAAAAAATATTTTTAAAAGAAATATTCAAAATAAATATATAAAATGTGATTTTAAGAATTATTAAATATGAAAAAGAAATTAATTTTATTAATATTATATGATTTTTCAACTGAAAAAATTTAAAAATATTTTTAGTTGAAATAAAAAATAAGAAATAAAAATAGTATTAAAAGAAAATGAAAAATAAAAAAAATATATTTATATGTATAATAGAATATTTGTAAATATTTGAAAGTCATGGTTGATATTAGGGTTATAAGGTGAGGTCATTTTCGTCCTTTTAGAAAGAAAAAGAACGGTAAATTCCATCTCACTATCTTAAACTTTTTGGGTACCATTTCTACTACCTTAATTTCTTTTGTAACCTCGCTACCCTAAAATTTAGTTTGTATCACTTTAGTACGCATCGTTAACTTTTGTCCATTTTGGGACGAAAAATTGTCATGTGCCTGACACATGGCCAAATAGTTGTGAAAATGTTGAAATTGCTCCTCAAATCATCATTCTCAAATCCTTCTAACTTAGTCTATTGAATCAAACATAAATTGTTATGAGGAAGAATATGGGAATGATTTGAAGGGCAATTTCGACATTTTAGAACTATTTAGGTCAGGTGTCAGGCACATGACGATTTTCAGTCCATAAATGGATGAAAAGTTAATGATGGGTACTAAAGTGATACAAACTCAATTTTAAGGTAGCGAGGTGAGAATTTTTATTAGGGTTGTGGAAATGGAATCCGAAAAGTTTAGGGTAGTGAGATGGAATTTACCCAAAAAACTGACTTATTTTTTGCAAGAAAAACGAACGGTGATAAATTTTGGAAAGTTGAGGGGGGCGGATGAAGCGATTTTATAATTGTTTATTTAACCGATAATCACGTATACTTTTATGCGGCTTTTTGAATTTTACCCTAAAAGTTATGAGTGGATATGGAATCGACATATGAGGAATGTGAGTGATTGTCGTTGCAATTGTCCTTCATGAAACAAGATTGAGTGTAGATATTGTGGAGCCCCTTGCTGAGTGAGACTGTAAAAAATGCATGGTCATGTGAATGGAGAAAGCGTTTTCACTTACAATCAAGAAACAAACGACTGAAAAGTATTAAGGGTGACGTTTCTATGCCTTGTGTTCAATCATGACATCACTGTGACAAAGGATAAGGGGTACTAATGGTAATAGGTTATTCTCCGACTTGAATTACCATCATTTATATGACTTGGGTGATCAAAGTTGCCTTTCTAGAGGCAAACTTTAATATGTGGAATGAAATATAAAAATTGGATTTACTGTCAACGTCATGTGAACCTAAAAGATCACAGTAAGAGCTTGGGTAAATTAAATAAATATAGTTTATTATATTTGATATCTATCTATAAAAATAAAGTTGGGCTTGGGCTGACGTGGATCCTACCTGGCATGTTTCACTGCTCCGTATTGTGTCTTCTCTCCATCCTCGCACATCTGCCCCTTTTGCATGCTTCGGTTACTTTTGTGCGAATTCCTGAAATCAAATCTGTCATATTTGCCTGCTTCGGTTATGTTTATAGTATCTCAGTTTTAGTGGTGATTAATTGCAGTTACAGCCAAATTTATTGCATAAATTGTAACTGATGAATGCATTACACTTCTGGGTTGCTATAAATCCGAAGGATTTAGTTGATCGTCTATGTCCACTGAGAGAGTCCTCCGCCACAGCCTCTTGGACGTCTGGATTTGGCGCCGAGGAACTATGGGTTGAGTTTAGAAAGACGAGCCAGAAGATTCTAGATCATCCGGAGGCGACGGTAGCGAATTCCGGAGCTCCGACGAACGGTGCTCCACCAGGAAGGTCGTGAAATCGCAGTGCTGAACGGAGGAGGTCGAGCCTGGGAGATTCATTAGGAAGTGCGAGAAAACCGAAGAGGTTCTCAGAGAATGCGTGGGAAGGTATCACTATATCACTTTTGATATGCTCAATCAATTTTTTTTTGATGCATCTCTGCTCTGAATCCCAGAAGATTCTAGATCAATTTGTTTTTTGATATGCTCATGTCAGCCCGGTCAAAGAGAAGGAATCAAGCCCAGCTAAGGAAGGACGACCAAGCTACCGTGTTGTCGTTGTCTTTGGTCAACAGACCATCGTCTCAGGGAAGAAGACAACCACGGATGACGCTGGCTGAGGAAGAAGTGCAGAAGAGAAAGAGGGAGGCAGGCTTACCATTCTGGGAGGCTAAGGTAGTATTTGTAATAGGACTTTGTAGCCGTTGAAGGCATCGAATATCAGAGGTCCTTGTAGCAAGGTCGGCATCAAGCTTAAAGCAAGTCTTGATGCCATCTCTGTAATTCCCTTTTGTGTTTGTAATTCTCTATTTTCATCAAAGAAATTGCCCCCTCTGGTTTTGTCTATATTGAGTTCCTCACACTGGTATCAGAGCCTTACGACCCAGCTATGACATCTTCCGCCGAATCATCCGAACACGACGACGCCACTTCCATCTCAGACGTACAGGCTCAACTGAAATCCAATCTCCAAGGCGTCAATGCCAGGATTAACGACCTACACCAGAGCCAATCGGCACTCAAGGCTTCGGTCGATGTTGTCTTGGCGGAGCTGAAGGGCCACACACCACCACGGGAGGCTTCGGCTAGCCATCCCAGAGACAACAGAGACCGGAACAAGTCGCCTCTCCATGATCCTCCACACATCATTGGGCCCTCAATCCCACCTACCCCAATCCCCACATGGCAACAAACCTTCCCAACTCACAACAACCAACACCCACCTCCCCCACAACACTTCCACCCAGAACATCCCCAAAACAGGGGCAACGCAAGCCATGGAGCAACCCAACAAACACAACAGCAACACCAACCCCACATTCCCCACCTCATGTTTCCGACCTTCGACGGCACCCACCTCCGCTCCTGGATCCAGAAGGCCGTCGGGTATTTCGCCTTTTACCACATCCCGGAGGAGTTCAAGGTGCAACTCGCCTCTCTCCACTTCTCGGGCAAGGCGGAGACCTGGTTCATGATGTACCATTTGGGACGCCAAAATCTCTTATGGGAAGATCTATGCCGTGACATGGCATGGAAATTTGAGGCTTTGGGGTTCGATGACTCCATTGGAGAGTTCAAACAACTGGTGCAAACCGGAACAGTTACAGAGTATGAAGATCGGTTCGATGAACTCCGAGCGATGGTTCTCACCGATTACCCGTATTTTACAGAGGGTTATTTCGTTTCCTGCTTCATCAGCGGACTCAAACCAAGGCTTAGGGTCGGCGTCAGAATGTTATCGCCGACGTCCATCCACCACGCGATGAGACTGGCACGTCTCGAGGAACAGAGGCAACAACCTTCCACTGGGCCAACCCTATCGCAGTCACGGGCCATAGTTCCTTTTGTGGGCCGAGCTAGAAATGCTAACCAACCGGGCCTGGCCCAAGACATACAGGGCCCAATAGAGATGGTCCGAGAGCCCAACGCAAGAATACTTGGCCCAGGGCCACACCGGCCTACTTACGAGACAGACGACGTCGTGGTCTCTGCTTCAACTGTCCAGCTCGATACACTGACGAACATCGCCTCACGTGCTCTAACCGGAACCAATTGTACGTCCTCAGCTACTCCGATGATGAAGATGAAGGCAAGGTCACTCTGGATCCGGGACCTCCAATTGAGACGGAACCGGTCGACAACCCTGAGGATGAAGAAGAAGTCGTGGAGGAAAGGATTTGTGCCATTGGGAACCCGATGGGTCCATCGCTTTGGGAAAAGACGATGAGGATTGAAGGCTTGATTGGGGCCAAAGCAATGTCGATCCTGGTAGATACAGGGGCAACTTCTTCATTCATTGATGAGCGGACAGCCAGAGTGCTTCAATTGAAGTTCGAGAACACACATCGCCGACGGGTCAGTCTGGCGAATGGTAAGAAGTACTTCTGTAGTTCAAATTGTCGGGTTCTTTGTGAAATTGCAGGCTATCTCTTTGAGGGCTTGTTCCTAGTTATGCCTCTGGGTGATTGTAACTTAATTCTTGGGGCGGATTGGCTCGAATGCGTGAACCCAGTCACCTTCGACCATGTCCAAAGAACAATCATTGTGACGATCAAAGGGCAACCCATCATCCTAAGAGGCACAGGCAATCCGCAAGGGCCCCAGCTCATCAATTTTACAGTACTCCAAAGGGAAGCCAGACAAGGGGAAGACTTATTATTGGGGCAGTTCTGTAGCATCGAGGAAGTGGCCGTAGAAGAGATAGAAGTCGGGTCGATCAGTGATACAAATGCAGAGCTGGGAGCAATCCTCGCGAAATTCGCAAAGGTGTTCCAAGAGCCCAACTCCCTGCCTCCACGGCGAAGGTTGGATCATACCATACCTCTCCTTTAAGGCGCAAATCCCCCTTCTATCCGGCCATACAAGTTAAGTCATGAGCAGAAAGGGGTGGTTGAAGGAATGGTGGAGGAAATGCTCAATTCAGGTATAATCAGAGATAGCTCCAGCCCCTTCTCCTTTCCGGTCATCTTAGTGAAGAAGAAAGACGGAAACTGGAGATTTTGCGTCGATTATCGCCGGCTCAACGACCTCACAATCAAAGATAAATATCCAATTCCAGCAATTGATGAACTGCTGGATGAACTATGTGGGAGTTCAGTCTTCTCCAAGATCGACTTAAGGTCGGGGTACCATTAAATCTGCCTCAAGGAGGATGAGGAAGAGAAGACGGCATTTAGAACGCACCATGGCCACTACGAGTGGAAGGTCATGCCTTTTGGCCTGACCAACGCGCCGGCAACATTCCAGGCGGTAATGAACGAAGTCTTCAAACCTTATTTAAGGAAATTCGTCCTCGTGTTTTTCCACGATATCTTGGTCTATAGTAGAAACTGGAAGGATCACATCCAACACCTGGAATTGGTATTGCAACTACTAAAGAAAGAATCATTGTTTGCCAAGCAATCGAAGTGTGAATTTGGAAGAAGCTCGGTTGAGTATTTAGGCCATATTATCTCAAAAGAAGGTGTCTCTACCGATCCTAAGAAGATATCAGCAATGAAAGAATGGCCTATACCCCAGAATTTGAAAGGGCTGAGGGGATTTTTGGGTCTCACGGGCTACTATCGAAAGTTTATAGAAGACTATGGAGTGATCGCAAGACCCTTGACGAATTTCCTAAAGAAAGACGCCTTCCGATGGAGCGAGGAGGCCCAAAGAAGTTTCGAAACACTCAAGGAGGCGATGACCACCGCACCTGTGCTTCACTTCCCAGATTTCCAATTACCTTTCACAATTGAAACCGATGCTTGCGACACTGGTATTGGGGCAGTCTTGATGCAGAATAAGAAGCCTATTGCCTACCTTAGCAAAGCCCTGGGCCCGAAGAACAGCAAACTCTCCACATATGAGAAAGAGCTCCTCGTCGTGGTGATCGCGACGAAACAATGGCGCCACTACTTGCAAGGAACAACCTTCACCATCAGAACCGACCATCAACCTCTTAAGTTTCTTTTGGAACAAAAGCTCACAACGTCGTTCCAACAGAGATGGCTGGCAAAACTTTTGGGTCTGAGTTATACAATTGAGTATAAGAAGGGTGTGACCAACAAAGCAGCAGATGCATTATCCCGTCGTGACAATCACCAATGTGGAGCTCTAACCACTGTGATTCCGGCATGGATGGAGGAAATTGTGAGTGGATATATAGGGGATCTTGAAGCAGAAGGGCTACTACTACAACTCTCAATCACACCAGCCTTACTTCCGAATCATAAACTAAGGAATGGGGTCATCTATGTAGACGGAAAAGTCTATGTGGGAAGAGAAGAAAGGATCAGAGATAGAATCCTACAAGCACTGCACAGCTTTCCCATAGGAGGACATTCAGGGACAAGGGCGACACTGAAAAGAATACAAGCCCAATTTTGGTGGCCAGATATGGCCAAGGAAGTGAAAGAATTCGTGAGGACTTGCGAAACCTGCCAGCGATGCAAAAGTGAAAACGTCCCCTACCCAGGGCTTCTCCAACCTTTGCCCATTCCCTCGAGCCAATGGAAGGATATAGCAATGGACTTCATAGAAGGCTTGCCCAAATGTGCAGGTTTCGAATGCATTCTCGTGGTGGTCGACAGGTACTCTAAGTTTGGTCACTTTATACCTCTGCAACACCCCTTCTCGGCCTCCTCTGTAGCCGAGGCTTTCATCAACAATGTTTATAGGCTGCACGGATTGCCGGATTCCATCGTCACAGATAGGGATCAGATCTTTACCAGTTCATTTTGGGGAGAATTGTTCAAAGCTATCGGTACACAATTGAAGATGTCATCCGCCTATCACCCTCAGACGGATGGCCAAACAGAGCGATTGAACCAATGCCTTGAAAACTACCTCAGAGCCATGGTGCATCTGAAACCAAAAATATGGAGCTAATGGCTCGACATGGCCGAGTATTGGTACAACACAAGCTGGCACACCTCCCTTGGTATGACGCCATTCGAAATCGTGTATGGGTACAAACCAAGGTCCTTAAGTATCGCCGAACTGGATGTTCCAGTATCTGCAGCTGAAGAAATTTTGAGGAACAGAGCCTCTATTGCTCGATTGTTGAAAAGAAACTTGGAAGTTGCCCAAGAAAGAATGAAGCAGTACGCTGATAAGCGTCGATCCGAACGCGAATTCAAGGTGGGAGATTGGGTGTATTTGCGTCTCCAACCATATCGCCAAGCATCCATTGCTCCGAGGAAGAATATGAAACTCGCTGCCCGTTATTATGGACCTTTTGAGGTTATCTCCAGGATCGGAAAAGTAGCATACAAACTCAAGCTTCCTGTCACAGCTAAGATACATGATGTTTTCCATGTCTCGCTCTTGAAAAAACAGTTGGGAAAGAGGCACACTTTCGTATCACAGCTGCCGGAGACGGGTAAGGATGGTCAAGTTCTGATAGGCCCATACAAGATCCTCGATCTCCATCTTATCCAGAGAAACCGGCAAGCTGTGGCTGAGTATTTAGTCCAATGGGATCCGGACTGCGCTGAGGACGCAAGGTGGGAAGAGGCTCTTGCTTTCTGGGAGAAATTTCCTGAGTTTCCGATACCGAACTTGAGGACAAGTCCGATTGAAGGGAGGGGCATTGTTAGGGCTGCAACTGTAAGTGGGCTTAAAGAAGGAGAAGGGTTTATATGTCGAGGCCCGTGTATCATCGAAGGCCCAAGCCCGGTCAAAGAGAAGGAATCAAGCCCAGCTAAGGAAGGACGACCAAGCTACCGTGATGTCGTTGTCTTTGGTCAACAGACCATCGTCTCAGGGAAGAAGACAACCACGGATGACGCTGGCTGAGGAAGAAGTGCATAAGAGAAAAAAGGAGGCATGCTTACCATTCTGGGAGGCTAAGGTAGTATTTGTAATAGGACTTTGTAGCCGTTGAAGGCATCGAATATCAGAGGTCCTTGTAGCAAGGTCGGCATCAAGCTTGAAGCAAGTCTTGATGCCATCTCTGTAATTCCCTTTTGTGTGTGTAATTCTCTATTTTCATCAAAGAAATTGCCCTCTCTGGTTTTGTCAATATTGAGTTCCTCACAGCTCAATCAATTTGTTTTGGATTTAGAGACTATGAAGGGATTTGGGGTGAAACTCTTAGAATCTGGGTTGATTGGTCTGTTTATGTTCCTCATGTGAATGATTTGAATTAAATTGTTGTAGTTCCCATCTTCCGTTCGTGATCGACAAGGTCAGGATCGACTCCGAGAGGGAGAGGGTCAATAGGTGCGAGAGGTTTTGGGGTATTTCCGAGTGCGGGGGTGGTGGAGGTGAGCTGCGTCGGACACGACCGATCAACGGCGGGGTAGTAGATTTTGACCCACACAATGAGAAGGGTGATGGAGAAATTAGGAGTAGATTCCACACCGATCAACACCATGGGTACAAGACATTTGATGGGGTTAGTGTTTATGTATTCAGAGTGATCAAAGTTTGCTAATAAATTGAGATATTATCGCAATGTTATATTTGATACTCATTTTCTCTACATAGATTACCTCATTGTTGTTTTCTTTATCCGATTTCTTTTCAAATTTCTTTATCGCAATGTGGAAACTGGTATGACTCGTGAGCTTTTATCTATGCACTTTTGTTCTGGGATCTAAATGAGATTTGAGGAAATTAATAGGCTTGTCTCTAAATTGAGATTTGAGGAAATTAATAGGCTTGTCAGACTTTTGTTATAAAATGGCATGATCTTGCCAATATTGATATGATTGTTTGGTGGCAGGGAGAATCATTAAATTTTTTAAGAGAGCCAGCCTCTGCAAATATTCAGGTTAGATAAATTCACTCACTTTTAGATTTTGTCAACGAAATTTGGTTAATCTTCATTTTGTTTTCTGGTTTCAACTAGAGAAAAGGCATCCAACTTTTTTCGAAGGGAGTCCAACTCCTTGATTGTGGAATAAAATATGAGAACTGATATGTTGTCAAATAAACTATGATTATAACTCAAATTTAATAATGCATTTGGCATGGTAGAATAGAATATGCCTGAAACGCGTATTCTAAAAACCACAAATGGTTTATAATATGTTAATCAGTTTTTCAATATTCAAATTAATCCCAACTCCACTGTCTGAAGATGCCAGTAGAAAATCAATTCTCATAAACTGATATTTTGGAACCAAATAGAAATATGATGTTTCTAATTATAATAACCTTTAGGAAACCTTCAGTATGACTATTTTTCTCCTATTAGTGTAATGACTATATATTCCATCTTATCAATGTCTCATTAGTGTTAGTTTGTGTTCGTTTTTTTTATTTGTAGAGTTCCTATGAATCCCTCAAGAGTTCAAACATAAGGTCATTACCAATGTTGAGCATGACATTGAGCAAATTAATGGAATAGCCCCACAATTCTTCTCGGAAGAGGTTAGTTGTTGCCTCTGCACTTTTGAATATCCCCACGTTTTTTTTACTTTTGAATTCTCTACAAGGGTAATTGAAGCACTAAGTAGAGTTGTACTTGGTTGAACTATATGACAGTATTTTTTGTATATAAGACCAGAGTGGAAGCATCACAGATTAGTTCTTAAAAAGGCATAAATATAGTTTTTTTTATGGTTTATCGAAGGGAGGGTGGCAATGGTATCCATTACATTTCAACCAAATGGTGATTCAGTCCATTAGTTTCCACGTGAAGTGAGTGGCAGGATACTTAGTGAACCGATGGCCATCATATTTATATCTTTATGAGCATAGGGTAGTTTGTAGTCATGCTTCGTATCCAGATACCTTTTGTAGCATCAGATCTGAGCTCGATTTTAGGTAGATGGATTAGTCCTTTGGTTTGGTTATCAAGTTTTTATATTATTTTTTGAGAGGTAAACCTTTAGGAATTGATTTCTTACTTCATCGTGTACACCTTCATCCATTTTTTTATCTATTAGTTTTTTGTGTTGGTCAGTCCTGGCTGGCCTAAGTTTCTTTTATACAATTATATCCTTGATTGCCATATTGAATGAGGCTATTGAACTGTGCTTAATTTGTGCATAATAGATCCAACTTGACATTTATGGTTTTGATGACCCGAAGAACTGGAGACTCGAGATTATCTTTGGTTTAGTTTTCTTCATTCAAAGTGGATCCTCAGATTGATTTACATCATATCTATGGTAGTGAACATGTTTTAACTTTAATACATCATTGTGTTTGTTTATATATTCATTAAAGAAATAATCTACAGTGAACATTAAAAGAAATATAATTCACATATTTGATTGATACCAGAGCATATTTGTTACTAATAAAAAGTTTGACTGTGATGTGATTGTTTTGGTAGTAGTGCATGGTTATTACTAATTATAAGTTAAGAGTTGAGTTGATAAGTTGTTTTGTTGCATGCGATTTGATAAATTGTTTTGTTTCATGCTTATTACTTGCAACGTCCATTTTTCTGAGGCCCATTTGGCGGTTATGTATGCCGGGTGTGACACTATTAATGTTGTCCTGGATAGCCGTTTCTATTGCTGTGATTGGTATAAATAAGGTACTTGCTGGTCAGTTAACTGTTTACAAAGTTTTTAAATATGGAAGCCTGAGCGTCTTCAATGGGTATATTTCTAACTTTTCATTCCATTTTTTTTTCAGTTTTATATAGCTCAGCAGTTTGAGTGAATGTTCTGTTGTGTCAATTT
Organism: Erodium maritimum; assembly: GCA_963921825.1. NCBI lineage: Eukaryota > Viridiplantae > Streptophyta > Magnoliopsida > Geraniales > Geraniaceae > Erodium > Erodium maritimum. Next base: position 62,306,231 of record OY997593.1, read on the forward strand.
GAATTGAAGGCACTTTTTTTGTGTCTTTCGTTGATTGTTTTGCCAATTTGTGTGTATGTATATGTGGATTGTGTCTGGTTTGCCTATGCTATTTTACGTCCTATTTTTGAACACATAAGCTTGGTAGGTGTATGTAATTAAGGGTCATTCAGTTCGAACATGGCTTGGAAACTTAATTAACTTCGAAATCATTGTTTTAAAAAGGAACCGGATGAGAGAATGATGGATGAATATGTTACTTTTGCATTCTTTCTGTTTTTGAGTTGATGGGTGTTGTACTTCCTGTATTGCCTGGTATTGGTAGGTAACGTGATTTGCAGTTCATGTGCTGTGTTGCTTCTGAATCCTTTTTATCTTTTACTTGAAGGGTGTTATTCAAGTATAGTGATTAGGATGTATGAGCATTTTAGAACACTGTCAGATTATTTAGATACATTTTTGAAGCTGAATAACTATATTTGATATTCAATTTGTATAGTGATTAGAATGCCTGATGTTAGTAGGTAGCATGATTTGCAACTAAAGTACCTAATAATATAGAATAGGTAAATATTAGTTTCGATTCATTGTTTGAATTTCTTGGTTCCGGGTTAGAATTTTTGTATGAGTTGACTTGAATTTTACAGAATATTTTTCATTTTCGTTTTATTTCATCCATGTTATGAGAGATTATGCATGTGCTGTAGGATACTCTGGTCATATTATTTGTCAAGGGAGTGAGCTCCACGAATTCCATGGCGACCGAAGAGAGCCGGTTCAGATGGACTCATAGTAACCAGAAACAACGATGAGCTTATCTACTCGTTGGTTTAATGGACATTGCTGATCGGGATAATGTGGTCCATATATTTACGTTGTTCGGTGAACATTACATAGTGCACCAACCGACCACAGAAATGCTGCTTCAATCTAGGTTCAAATAATCTAGATTCTTGAACATAAACATGTGTTTGTCAAGAAAAGTTTAGTTAATGAGGGCACCATAATCTAATACATGCCTTGACTTTTTTGTTACGACTTGGGATAATATTTCATTTTTTAAACGAATGTTTTAAGTTAAAGTTCTTATTTTTGTTTCAACAGATTAAATAGGCTCATGTTTGGGCTGCTCTTCTCTCTCTAGTGTTTCTTATTTTGTCCTCCAATTTTCCTATCACTGGAGCTAATTTTCATTTGACAATTTTAGTTCATTTTCCTAAGTACTTATGTTACTTTTTGCACTAATTATTGTATTTGTTTGGTTTCATAATTAAATTGTTAGTTATGTAGTGACATAATTGCATAAATGGGTGAGAACTTGGGAATAAAGCAATGCTTTAGAACGTAGATGACTTGATTTGTGATGTGCTTCACATTAACTCCGAGCTTTGAATAATGTGTTTGTTTTGAAGTTTATAACAATGTTAGAAATGATGATTTACAGTGCGAATAAAAGAGACTTAGGAGTGCCCGATTACCTGGATAAGGTTGGTCAGTTAAAGGTTTTCGTATCAACACATACAAGCTTAGTTTCATGGAAACTCCATCTAGAATGAAGGTCAATCAAAGTCTCTATATTAGTGATATAATTAATCATTTAAGTGTTTGTATGTACTGAGAGTAATATGAGTCCATGTGATAGTTGTTAGTCTTAGTGCCCATAGTTCAATCCTAAATGTCCAAATGTATATATCATCGTTAGCAATAAAATTAAAGCGGCTCTATATTACTTATGTGTTGGAGTAATATATCGATGTGTGCTCTGATCTATGCCCACCATGCGAATAGAACCATAGATCGAGATAGATCACACTCGATGGGTCCCTAGTCAACAAAGCTTCACTAGAAGCGACTAGTATGAAAGATGGCTCTTTATGGCTTACGTTCTGTTAGTCATTGGAATGGGATTCCGGAGTCTGATCATAGATATCATGTGGGACATGATATTGGACGACCCGCCCTGAATATGTGCCATAGATTAAGTCATGAACATATTCAGTGTCGTAGCTTGTCATGTATCCTTAGACCAAGGAGTCTTTGTGATCGCTATGTAGTCAACAACTGAGTTTGACCTGAGCCTAACGTTGTCCGTAACAGGGCTTCCATAACGGCCAGGATTGGCTTGGGGACGGGCTACATGAGTGACACGAAAGGCGGCTAAGGGATTTATCCCTCATACTGAGGTATGGGAAAGATATCGGTTCTCGGCCGCTTGATCGAGAGTGACTGAAAGAATAGCATGACCATGCACATGATACTGGGTATCATATCTTCAGTCATCTCACATATCAAGGAACGGTGATTGAGAATAATAAGGATGACGGCTCTATGCCTTATCTCAATCAGGATATCGGAGATAAAAGGATAATGACAGGGATGACAGAAAGGTTAGAATCGACAGGGTCGATTCGTTATGCAGTGTCAGGCAATACTAAAGTCTCGTTAGTTGCCACTTAAATAGGATCAAGTAAAATGGGATTTTACGTTGATCTATTGACATGCATAAACCTAAGGGTCACACCGGAGGATGAAACTCATTGACACATTTATGGAGAATGGCCAAAAGGGAGTTGTCTCGGGACATGACCAAAACTGGGTTTTGGGTCATGTGCTCGTACGTGAATAGGACTTTACGGATCGAGACAAGGCTTGGAGTCTTGGGATTGATCGCGTCGGATAATGTTGGACATTTCCGGTATGGAAGGCTTGGAGGCGATGAGCGAATCACGGGACCTCGTTAGAAATGGCCACGGGCCATGTTCCAAGAGGCCCATTAAAGGCCCATGCAACCAAGGCCCATGGAACTAATTAATCAAGTCTTGATTAATTAGTACTAAGTAAGCAAGACAAGGATTAAGGTGTTGGTGATTCACCACCTAACCCAATCTTGTCTTGCCATACTTGTCCTATTTACACCTTACTTGACACCATACTTGTCCCATGCCTTTAGTTGGACAAGTATGGGTTTTGTTATGTTTAAGTCATCCTTTTTCAACATAACAAACAGAAGACAAGAATAGGAAACACATTTTCTCTCCCTCTTCCATGGCCATTTCGGGTTTGGCTAGTTTCCACCTCCATTTTTGTGTTCTTGAGTCCTCAAAGAGAAGAACTACGTGGCTTTGATTCCCATGTGGATACGTAGGCGTCTTGGAGACTCAAGCCAATCATTCGTTAACCGGTGTTCTTGTTTTGGTAAGAAATAGTGCTGAATTTTTCTCTTGTGAATCCATTCTTTGTTAGTTGTTTCATGGTTTAATCGTCTCTTGGTTTTCATTGATTTTCCGCTGCGAGTTGGTTCATCTCCAACCCTACCTCGAGACCCAACAATAGTTCCCCCAAGACGGGTACCATAGAGACAGCGAACGGTTGTCCGCAAACTATTCATAAGGCGGGGTGGAAGAATCGGTATTGAACAAGCGAGTACTTCAGAAAAAAAGAAATAACCAACGAAATATTATGATTTTTTGTATGCATAAAAAATGTTTCCTCGATAATAAATTGATCATTCGTTGGTTGGTTGAAACCTCATGATGAGGTTCAACTTCAACAAATACAAAATTATAACAGTCATATTTATAATTTATAAATTATTAAAAGCAATATTCGAAAAACATAATTTTTTGTGAATTATTGCAGCCATCTTTTATGTAAGCTCCTTCGTTATAAGTTTTATTTCTTACACGTTATATGTTTTAGATGCTTATCGTTCCTTCTCAAACTATTGTTTTTTTTATAAGCAAAGTAGTATATAAATCTCTCACATTTCAAAGATTAAAAAGGGAGGACAAAAAACATCTAGCTACAGAGACTTTACAGGATGGAGTACAACAAACATGAAGGAGCGTCAAAGGGTACGCAGACCCTGAAGTGAATGGGTATGCAGACCCAGAAGTGGATGGGTACGTAGACCCTGAAGAGGAAGGGTACGCAGACCCTGAAGTGGATGGGTACGCAGACCCTGAAGAGGATGGGTACGCAGACCCTAAAGTGGATGGGTACGCAGACCCCCAGAAGGAACCAAACACCAACAATGAGAGGGTACGCAGACCCCGAAACTAAAAACCGGAAAAGGAAAGGGTCTAGCACCCGAAAAAAGCTACCAAGAAGCACAAGAAACAAAAAGTCTAAAACCCATATTGGCAACCATAAAGCACAAAAAGCTAGTTGTAATCCAAAGTCAACACCCAAGACCTTACCCGAGCTTGAGGAGAATATTGTATCTCATCGGCACCCAAACTCAGCGAGTTAAAAGGCACCGACACGCCGACGACCAACATCGCATAACGACAAAGATAATTCATTGCAAAATCAATGAAACTCAAAACCCAAAAGAAGGACATCTCAATTTCCAAGGTCTAAAGACCTAGTACAACACGTCATAGGCCAACACCTAGAGAATGACGGGCCCCAAAACTAAGGCAAGAGTACAGAGAAAATCGAAATGTCTTAATCTAAGGATGAGCAGGACTCCTACAAGCTATAAATAAAGCTAAAGGAGAGACAAGAGCCAAACCAACCGCGACGACAAGTGACGAATCCAGAAGCACAACGAATCCGAGCTCGGAAACGCCTCCCACGGTGAAACTGGACGAAGACACCTGAAAGCCACCGTATAAGGACCGGAAAAAAGCCAAGCAACACGCTGAAACAGGCCCACACACTGTTACAGGCCCAAGCGCTGGCCCAGGGACTCAATCTAAGCCCAAGCTCGTTGCCCCAACTGGGCAGAGCCCATCCGACCTAAGAAACCCAAGCCAGACCGAGCAACCGAGCCTACCGCCCCCGAACCAGCCGCCCCCAAACCTCATTCACCGCACAACAGCAACGAACTCCTGAGCCTCCTTCACCACACGGCTGCAACGACGAGCACTGCGCGAAGCGAGCTTTGAAGAACCATGACGGCGGAAAGAAGCTCCGACGAACTGAACAACACGGGACTCCGAGCCAACCAAGCAAGAGCAGGCGCGTCCCACCTTCAAATCCACAACAATCCCCAACAAAACGATGGAGAAACGTGTGCCACTAGTGGATCTGCACAAGGACGACGTCTACGAGCACAAGGATGACTCCAGCGAGCACATAGACGACTCCGACGAGCTTGATGAGGAAAGGACAGGACAGAGGAGTGGAGGGAGCGAGCGGGAAGAGGAGAGGGAAGGTGAGGGATGAAAGGGATCGAGCGGGAAGCCTCCACCGGTGACAGCCTTGGCCGGAGGCCTCCGCCGTCGCCGGTGGGGGACTGAGAAGGATGGCGGCTGAGAAGCTTTTAGGGTTGGAGAGCTTCTGTCGAGAGAGTTTTCAAAAAAAAATTGAAATTTTTCTTAAACTATTGTTTGTTTGTACTTTCATATCTATTTACAGAAGATGGTCATGGTGCCGATCTACAATAATTTCTCTATTTTATATAAAAAACGAAATTAATATTTTGTTGTTCACAAATAAAGAGGCTCTCAAGTTCATAATTTGTTCAGTCATGCATTCAACCTATTGCATTTCTTTGTCGGTGTTGTTCATGTTGCACTTTAAACTAGTGATCGTTTAGATTGTCTGTTGTTTTTAAACTACGACGAGTTCTCACACCAAGCACCGCGCAACGCGCGGTGCACCCACCTAGTATAATTAAGTTGTCGTTTTGTGCATATTGCCAACAAATTCCTGTAAGCACGTTTTTATAAGATGGAAGGATAAATAGTTATTGGATGACAACCCATTCTCATTGGTTGGATTGTAGATAAGATATGCAGCAAAAGGAAGACAAAAACAGGACCAGTGAAGGTAACCTGACGGATTTTACGTTCCCGACTTAGTCATTATTGTTTTTGAATTGTGGTCTGGTGATGTGGACATAAGTTGCATCGATTCTAGATGTTTTTAACCCACATTCTTAAGCATTTTAGTCCCGAGATTGTATAATTTGGACCACTTTTCTCTCGTTAATCGTATTGTGTCTCTTATTATGTTTTGTAGGTGATTTGATATAAAAAAAAAAGGGGGCTAAAATAGAGGAAAACCCGGTTTTAGGAGTTCTGGAAGCTGGCTGATCTTGTGAAAAGCATAACTTCTTCATACGAACTCTGATTGGCTTGAATTTTATGTTAAATCAAAGGGAATTCAGAGATATACCACTTTCGTCAAGGGACCAAAGCCGTTCCGGCCCTCTATCAGGCCCGCGCGAGGTTTGAAAACTTCTTGACGGGTTTCCTACTTAAAAAAAGAAAATTTTCCTATTCCAAATCCGAATTTGAGAAGGAAAATAGGGTCTTGAAGTCCTATAAATAGAAGAGCACGAATTTAGAGAGGAATAACTTGTTTTGGGGACAATCCTAGAGAGCTAGAAGGTGGATATTGGTGAACTTTGAAGCTTGAAGGAATAGAAGCAACTTGGGAAAGATTTGTATGGGAAAGAGAGTGCTTGAACTCAACCATTGTAATTCTACATTGGTATTGTATTTCCACTACTCTTTCAATATGATGATTACTTATGAATGTTTTTCTTCTTCACCGTTTCTTCTTCTTTCGCCATGAGTAGCTAAACCCCATAATCTAGGGTTATGGGGGAGTAGAGATTTACTTTCCAATGTATTGAATGTATGAATGAATATTGTGTTGGTTGATTTGATTTAGGGTTTGTATTAGATTTGAACTTAATGCTCTATCTCCCGGGTAGGCTTGAGAGAAGGTGGGAATTGCAATCTGACACTCATGAGAGGTGGATTGCAATTGGGTCAGAAATCTTTTACAAATTGGGTTTAAGTCTAGACTAGTGATAGCTAGGTTAACACGATTGCAATAACCATAGGATTCAAACCGAAAGTTAGAAATTATCAAAGAACGTAATGTTTTGGTCTCCCTACATCCTGATTCGTGAGAGCTGGGTGGTTAGATTCCATTAGGGTCCGAAACAACGTGAGGAGTTAGGACTAGTTTGAGAGATGATTCGTTGCCCCTAAAATCAGACAACTTCACAGTGTTCATCGTCGTTTAAATGCATTGGAATTGGTCTCTATGAACCCAAAAACCTTAGGTTATCTTTTTCTCTTATTCTAATCTCTTCTGATTTACCTGAATACTTGTTCACCTTTTAATTACTTGTTTACTTTTGTATCTTTCAAAACCAAAAACCATCTTTTTAACGAAACAGCTTAACAACGAACTTTAAATAGGAATTTCTTGTCTTGTGCTCCCTTGGGTACGATAATCCGGAACTTAAATTCCAAAAATACTACTTGACGACCGGTACGCTTGTCGTGCTATTTTCTGTGTTAAAAACGCAGGGCGTCACCTGGCGCCCAAAATGTTTTCGGATTGTCTGGTCAATTACGAGGGCTTGTCGATCTATGTTCCCCACGCGTAACATGTGATTGCCATGCCTTTCAAAAAATAAAAATGTGATCGCCGTGAAAATGTAGAAATTGACTAAAGATTTAGGGTAAACTTCACCTCACTACCCTAAAAATACTTGCGTTTCGTCTCACTACTCTAACCAAACTTTGTTGCACCTCACTACCCTAACAAAACTTTTAGTTGCACTTTCATACCCGCCGTCAACTTGACATCCATTTTTGGATGGTAAATGGTAAAAAGTCCAAAATACCCCTCACTAACACTCAAATTTTCAAAAGCATGCCATTGGTTTTCAAAAATTCTTTTTATTTATTTATTTTAAAAAATCAATCTTATATTTAAAAAAATCAGATTTTATTTTTTTTAAAATCAGTTTTTATTCTAAAAATTAACATTTTATTTTTAAAAAAATCACTTTGTTTTTTATAAAATCAATTTTATTTATTTAAAAATTAATTAATTTATTATAAAATCATTTTTATTTATTTAAAAATTACTTTATTTATTTAAAAATTACTTAATTTTTTTTATAAATTCAGTTTTACTTAAAAAAAATCAGTTTTTATTATTATTTAAAAATCATTTTATTCTTTATAAAATCATTTTTTCTGTATTTATTTAAAAATAAATTTTAAATAAATTGACTTTTGTCTTGATGCAGCTGCAAATAAGTACTTATTTTGCAATTATCTTCATTATTGAAGCTATAGAGTTCATTGAGGAAATAAAGAAGGTAGGAGATACATTGTACAATTTATTGAATAATCGAAAAACAACATATATACAACAACAATCTCCATTCATGACAACATTGAAGCTTCAGTACACATCAATAGATTAAGAAAACTCTACATAGATTAAAAGAAACAATCACAATCTTAGAGCATAATGAACAACAAGAGGAGAAATCTGGTGAGAACCATGTTTTAACGTAGGAACCGCGAGAACCAATTTAAGTCATCCATTTTAAGAATGGATGGATGAGATGCAATTGAGTAGTTGACTTGTTGACTGCAAAAAAAAACAGCACTTTTTAGTAAGTGGTAAGGGCTTTTTAGTAAAACTATCATATTACTTTTTTTTAACCAATTCACTAATTTAATTTTTCCCGCTTCGTTTGAACTCCTATTGGCTTCAAACTTGCGCCATTAGTTTTGTTTTTTTAAGGGTTTTCTATTAATATCAGTCATGAATATATTTTGACAACGAAAAAAAATATTTCGGGGTTGAGTTTTTTTATAAAAAAAAAACTAGGTAATTTTATCAACACTTTGCTCTGGTTTTATCAACACTTTTACACTGGTTTTATCAACCCTTTACACTGGCGGGTGCGAGAAGAACGGGCCGGGATGGGCCTGAGTGGATGCGGGCCGCGAGAGGAGCAGGCCGGGGCCGGGTGATGGGCCAGCCCAAGACCGGCCTGGATCTGGGTGGTACACGACGGGTTCTGGAGCCTGGATCGGGTATGGTACAGGGTCGGTTCCTGGTAGTGATCCGAAATATGTGGGTCGACCATGTTGGGTCGGATCCAATCACACAACGGCGGGGAGGCCCAAGCACCCCCGCCTCACGGAATGAGTTCAAGAGGGTCCAGAGGGGGGTCGGTCGGCTGTACCGCCCCTCTGGACGTAAGGTGGCAATGGTTCCACCAAAAGCCGACAAGGTTCTCCCCTGCCATTTCGGGGTCATCAATCCCGCGTTTAGGAGCCCTACCAGTATCAGTCAAGGGAGGACAACGCACGCTGACATCCCAGGCGGGGGTGGGGGGGGAGGGGGGGGGGGGGGGGGGTTTATCGGTCCACCTCTGCAGAAGTCCACACTAGATCTGCTCGATCAGTGCCCCTTTGGTTGGCTTAGGTAGACAGATATTGGCATTTTGCGAACATTTTTAAAGTTATAATATCCTCTATTTTCGCTCAAAAAAATAAGTTACTAAAAATTACACTAACATATTATATAATATAACACTAAAATTATGGTAACATTTTCATCTTTAAAAAAATAAAAACATAACCAGGAACCCGACCAAGCGGTCAGGCTGCAGCTTCGCACGTGGGGAGCCTCTGTTGAATCTTCAGTTGCTATGAAGTGGTCCTCATTTTTCAGGGAAGATAATAAGAGACCGCTCAAAGTTCTTAGTGTTCACTTGGCAAAGAAACAACTTGGATTTTGATTTTAAAAAAAAATCGCCCACCATGGGGCTCGAACCCATGACCACAAGGTTAAGAGCCTTGCGCTCTACCAACTGAGCTAGACGGGCTATGTCTTTACTCTTACTAAACATAGATTTAGACAAGTCGACTCCAATGAATTAGTTGTAAAGATAAGGGGAAGCCTGCTGTCGTTTGAGGTATTGAATAGGGGTCTTCATTCTTCTTCCCTTGGAAACGTAATGTCATTTTGGAAAATCCATGCTAATGAGTTAGTAATCATTATTTGTAACTGTAATTTGAGTAACCTGGAATGTATGTGGGAACAGAAGTTGACTTGTACATTGTAATTGTATCACACTACTATGATTCCTGAATTCCTTTTATGGAAACTCATCAGAGAGTTTCACCTCCTATTTCTGTGTTGCCATTGTTATGCAACAAGGATTCTAGAGAAAATCTCAGTATTGGGGAGTGGACTTCTTAGTTTTTGTTTATTTTAATCATCAGTATGTTATGAATTTATTCAATATTCAAAATGTTAGTATAAAAAATGAAGTCTTTGTTTCTCCTCTCTATTAAAATGAATTGATTAAGTTTTTTTTTTTGAGAAATTGTCATCGCCGTCAATGGAGAAGAGCCATCCTACCCTCTCCTTTCCACAGGCTCGTCCTCTCTTCTTATATCTTTTGGGCCATTCTTGTTTTGGACTGCTTCTCAGTCGAACTCGACATTCTCCCATTTCTAGTCTCCACAGCGGTGGACGTATATTTCATCCTTGACTCCCCCTGCCCGCTACAATGTCGGCAAACGTGATGGTCCTATTCAAGGACACTTCATTGAGAGAGGACGAGGTAGTAATGGTCCCAATTGGAGCGGTCTCGGCCATGGCTAATACAAGATATTGGTATGGCCTGGCAGGATGTCTCCTTTCCGACGTATCGTGCTACCCAAGACCCTCAGTGGGGTGATGGCGACACATTTGAGGGTGGGGCCTAAAAGTAGAGCCCCTATCTCGGCATGCGGTGGCGTTTTTCTTCCCATCCCGGGACACCATGGAGGTTGTCTGTCACCGGGGGCTATGGGTGTTTAATAGCTATCCCATTTTTCTGATGTCTCTCAAGGCGTACATGTAGTAGGATTCTCTCCATTTCCGATATATGGAGATCGAGGTGCGGTTGTTCTATGTATTGGGGGACGCACGAAATGATCAGATCCAAACGATGCTAGCGGAAGCAGGGGACGGATGTCACCACAGCGTCATGAACGAGCCGGTAGATATGAAACGAGTTCATGTGGCTTTGGGTAGGTCTGGACGTGGATAGTCCCCTCTATCGGTAGGTCCAATTTATTTTCTCGGGGCACCGTGAGCCTACTCGGATAGGCATTCAGTACAAGCGACTCCCCGGGTTCCCCACTCGATGTGGTCATATCATCCACCGAAATGGGGAGTGTCCAGCGTACCTCTTGAGAGTGGGGCCATCGGAGTCAAGGTTTGACGTATCTCTTCGGGCTTCGCTATAACTAAATACGAAAAAGCTGCTCATGACGAAATGGAGCCCCTTTAAGAGAGGAGGCCGGAGGAGGAGAGGCTTGAACAGTACCTCAGAATGGCGTGAGGGAGACGAGCCCTCAGCTAGGGCTAGGTTTCCCAGCCTAGGAGCCTATTTGGTGGGATGTACACCCAACCGGAGATCTGTGACATGGCTAAAGAGCTTCTCAATGAGAAGACTTCAAGTTTGCAACGAGCTCTTCCCTAATCAAATGCAGCAGGAGTCGGGGTCACCAAAATCTATGACCTGGTTAATGTGGGCTAGTTGGAAAGGGGGGGCCGAAGAGGGGAGACATCATCCACCTCTACCTCCAAACTCTATCCCGGTGGTAGCAGCGGTCTCTTAACACCCCGCTCCTTCTTTCTACCCGTCGAAAACACTACCTCCAGAAGGAATGTCAAGTTGGAAGTAGAAAGAATCTCAAGCTCAACTTGCGGGGTTGACCTGTTCATCGGATCTACATGATTGGTAGATGTGCATGAACCTCAACCAACAGCCCTGGAACATCTCCACCTTTCGGTTAGTTACGCTCCAATGATGCTTGCATTTCTTCGTCGTCCAATCGTCTCTATGTCGTTGGCTCGTCGCTTTGACGAACTCACGGTGGATGGATTCCCAAAATGACTCTGACGACTGGTCAGCCCCAATGATTGAGTTCTCGAAGTTGTTCAGTCAAGCTTTAACCAACGCACATTCCTCCGGTCGTGTCCATTTCTGGTAATAACGAGAAGGAGCCGGGTTTTGAGACTCCGTCTCCACTGGAGGTAGTGGTAGTGTGATCACCTGGTATGTTGCTCTAGTTGGTCTTGGATGATGTACAGTAGGGACTTCCATCCCGGTGTACCCTGTGCTTGCGGAATAATGCACGAGCCCGCTCCCGTTTCCCTAGTCCTTGGGCCCTCGTACGCCATTTCACTGAAGAATGGTGATGATGAACCCAAGGTGTCTGGGTTGCGGCTCGACTCTAGGGTGGCCGGTAAAGTCCGTTGGTTCTGCGATGACGGGACGTATTCCTCCGGATCTTGGGACCAGTGCCTCTCCTCCTCCTCGACATCGTAATGCTACGAATCGGGTACGAAGTCGACTCCCGGCGGCTTATACAATGGTATTTCTTATGCACTTCCTTGAGACTGTGACGTGGTGGTGAAACGTCGTCTTCCAAGTGGAAGCTGGGGGTGTCGCATGTTCTTCGAGCCGACCATTACAACAGCACTGTCACGGAGTCGATAGGGAAAAGCGGGGACGATGAAGAAACGATGGGAAGTGGGAAAAAGGGTGCCTGAATCGGAGGGTTATGGGAAGCAGAAGATCCTAGAAATGGTGGCACTGAGGTGAGGTTTTAGAGGATTCGTGAAGAAGAAGCTTCGGGGGTTGGATATTTAATAGCTGAAATTAAATTCGGCCTTTCTAACCATGGCCACGAGTCAGACGTTTATTTGTTGGACCTGATTTGCCTAGGCCCGAATCCGTCTATTCGACGGCCTCCTGAGTCTACGAATCCTTCGAGGACGATTTACAGACTTCAAAGATTCAACTACGATCAGACTTCACAGACCCGACTCGACGCCAAAAAACTACGTGTCGTACGATTCAACTACGCAATTAAACCCCATTTCGAGCCATTATGGATAGCCTTCGTAAGATTTTTTGGGGCAAAGCTTATTATGTTCTGTCCATTAAAGTAATTTTAATACCATATTTATTTATTTTTGAAACGAGGTAACGATGTATTTATCTGAAATGATTCAAAATACAGCCTAGTGCATCCGGGATAGTAAAACCGAACCACGATCGGACAAAACAGAACGGGCCTCCCGGGCTAACCAATGGGCTGCCCCGTTCGCTGTCTTAGAAATATACTCGAGTTTAAAATCCTCGAGAAGAGATAATATAGATCGATAGTCATCAACTAATCGACCCAAAGGGGAGAAAAATTGGTGTTTCCCCTGGATCAGATGCACCACATATTGTGCATCACTACACACGATCACCCTAGGATGAGACTAATCCCGTATCCACTAGAGGGCATGCCAGATTGCTTGTGCCTCTGCAAACTCAGCCCCAGTTGTCCTTGACCCGTACCACTCCGTCAATCTAGTACCCTTCCCTACTCCGACCTACAGATCTATCCCCAAACGATCTATCTTGAGTCAGTAAAGGTAGCGTCATCCACGTTGATTGTAACCCAAGTTGAAGGAGGTGGGTCCAACCAATTTTCCTGCTTTGGGCAGGGGCATGTAGTTTCTTCTGCCCATATGCGCCTCAACCCAGCTGTGTTGGTTGCTCAGTACAATGGCTATGATGTTTTGGGGTGCCGTGTGAACATGGTCCCAAACGATTCCATTCTTGTTTTTCCATAACTCACACAATGTCATTGCAATCTTGCACTTTGTATCCATATCTAGTAATGCGAGAATTTGAGTCAACCTATCCAGCAAAGAATAGTGTGGGAGGATCGAAACCTGTAGGTCGACCAGGGCCCAGACGGCCTGAGTAGAGGGACAATGTAAGAGAAGATGCGAAGTAGTTTCTTCCCCAACCTGACAAGCATTTAAAATTTCCGAAATTGAGACATGTTTGGTCCGGAGATTCGCCGCTACTTGGAGTGACCCCGAGAGAGCCCGCTATAGAAAGATTTTATGGGGGTTGAGTGTCCAGGTCCCAAATATGTGTCCAAGCCGTGACCCCCCTAATATACCACCACCTTCCGTTGTCCCTAGAGAGAGCCTTGTAACCTTGTTTAACTGTATATATATCATGCACATTATGTGTCCAAAACCACTTGTCAACATGGTGAGTTAAAATGGACTGGTACCTCTAGGATATCCTCCACTATCCCTTGAGAGAAATTTTGATGAAGCTTTAGTTCATCCCACGCATCCCATTGTGGTGTAACCAGGTCTATAATCAGTAAGTCAGGAGTGAGGGATGTATGGAGTGGTATCATATGGTCGTTCCCGATTAGCCACGGAATGCCTTCAACTAGAGTTGACCAGCCATCCATGATTGTCCGACGTAGTCACTAGAGAAGAAGGTTCTGAGTAGCCTAGACCCCCTTCCATATATGGCTCGGATCACGACCCCCACCTACACTGAGAAAATCACATATCGGGCTTTGAAAACTTGAACCACCAAGTTGTTCGGTTGAGTGAGGAATTTCGCGCCCATATTTGCCAACATGGCGATATTCATGTCCCGCATGTCCCTAAAAGCCATACCACCTTCTTCCTTGGGTTTACACAACTTTGTCCAGTCTTTCCAAATGATCGGTTTCTTCTCAAGAGGAGTACCCGTCCACCAGTATCGAGCTAAAACAACGTGTATATGTTTAATAGACTCATGGGGAAGAAGGAAAACACTCATAGCATAAATCGGCATTGCATGCAAAACTGAACGGACCATTACCTCCTTGCCCCCTGCTGATAACATCTGATTGTCCCACGTTCCAATCTTTGTCACAAGCCGATCGCAGACAAACTTAAGGCTCTGCCCCTTACGTCTCCCAACATATTTGGGACTCCCAAGTACATCAATGGTTGGGAGATGTTCTGGATGCCTAGAGTTGCACAACAAATGGCTCGATCAGTCGGGGATGTATTAGAGCTTAAAAAGATAGATGACTTGGCATTGTTGATGACTTGCCCTGACATATCCCCAAAAGACGTAAGCAACTAATGCTAGTGGTCGGACTCCTTGATGTTCGTCTTGTAGAAAATATAACAATCATTTGCGAAAAAGATATGTGAGATAACTGGGGCCTCTCTTGAAACCGAGACCCCGTGCAGGTTTCCTTCCATCTTTACCTGTGCAAGCATACGGGACAACCCCCTCATACAGAACAGGAACATGTAAGTTGACAGTGGGTCTCCCTAACGGATACCCCGACCTACTGTTAACGGAGCAATGCTCTTTCCATCCGAGCTGACTGTATACTGAATAGGACCCATACACGCAATTACCAGAGATGTCCAGCTCAGTTCAAAGCCAAATGCTCCCATCATAGCTAGAATAAAAGACCACTCCACGCGGTCATACGCTTTACTCATATCGATTTTAAAGGCCATGAACCCATTAGGGCCCTAGGTCCGTCGATGAAGTGCATAGATAATCTCATACGAGATGAAAATATCATCCTGAATTTCACGACTAACGAACGCTCCCTGGGGCATAAAAATGAACGGGTCCAGCAAAGGCTTGATGCGGTTCGCCAAGACCTTAGATAAGATCCTGAAAATGACGTTGCATAGAGCAATGAGGCGGAGATCTATAACTTTCCTGGCCGCTAATTTCTTGGGAATCAACACCAGAGTAGTCTTGTTAATGTAGCTATTTATATGCCCCGTGGAGACGACCGACCGGACGAACTCGATGACCTCTTGTCGTAGTGTGTACCAGTAATGCTGAAAGAATTTTGGATTGAGTCCGTCTGTCCCCGGGGATTTCGATGGACACATTTGAAAAATCGTTACTTGAAATTTCTCGTCCGTAACCAAACCTGCAAGGGTAACATTCTGAGCAGGAGATATCATAATAGGAATAGCCATCTCAAGTCCAAATATGTATTCGGCCCCGTGGTGCATATCTACTTGAAATAATTCAGGAGGAGGTCACTCATACCCGTATTCCACGAGACTTCCACCCGTCGTCGTTTTCTAGCACGGTGATCTTATTCCTCACATGTCTCTTCGTGGCCGAGCATTGGAAAAAATTTGTGTTCCGGTCCCCCTCATCCAACCAGTGTTGTTTAGCATGTTGGCGCCAAAAAAATCTCTTGCTGCACCAGAGCTTGGTTATACAATTCTCTGCACTGCTATCCTGTGTTTAATGCTCAGTCTGTCTGTACGTCAATTTAGATAAACAAGCTTTCGTTGGTAGGTGTGAATCTGATTAATGTTATCCCGGAAATCTGTTTGCCCCCACGTATCTAAAGACCTTCCGATATCTTTGATGTGGTGCTTAATATGGAAATCTTCTGGCCTGCCCCATTCTGCTTGGATTAACTCCCCACATTCCGGATGCTCAACCCAAGCATTCTCGAACCGGAATTGTCTTCGTCCCTGATAGGCATTATCCCTTTGAAGCCGGAGCAGAATAGGCATATGATCAGAGGTAGAGAACCCCAGGTTCTGCAACGATGCTTGAGGGAAGCACGATCCCGCTTGAGGGGACATGAAAGCCCTATCCAATTGTATTTCCAGACGAGTATCAGGGTCATGGCCCTTTGTCCACGTGAATTGGTACCCAGATAATGGTACCCCCTCAACTCCAATGTCCCACACCGCATGCTGGAAGGCTTGGATGAGTGTTAGAGGGTACGGGTTACCCCTTTCTTCTCGGTCGGACGGAGAACCCCATTGAAATCACCCATCAAGACCCATGTCGCCGGTGCCTGAATTGTAGCTAATTGATGGAGGAGATTCCAGGTTCTGTAACTGTGCTCCCTAGCCAGTTCCCCATAAATTCCAGTGAAGCAGATGGTCGGTTCCTGCTTAAACCAAATCGTCGCATCAATGTGGGTTTGTTGTTCCGAGAGGATTTCAACCCTACACTTCGCCGACCAGAATAGCATGACAACGCCTTTGTTGCTCGACTCCGACCCTCTTCCTTGCACCGACTGTGATAGGATACCTGGTACACCCGTTCCCCCACGAAACCCCAGTGTTCGATGGAGTATAGCCAAACGGGAACGGGAATTCCGATTTTCCACATGGCGCGTCTCGGCCAGGAACACCACGTCCGGCTTAAGACGCGAAACCAGGTCCTTTAGTTGGCGGCGATTGTGGTCCGTTTCAAGACCACGACAATTGAAAGCAAGTACCGTAGACATATACCGATGAGTTAACACAAGGGAGACAAACCGAGACAACCGTCGCATATGAGGAGAAACAACATAAGCAACACATGGCTATAATCAATAAACACAAACGTACCTAGTTGGGGACCGGAATAGACGAGATCGACGCTCAGTGATCCGAAATCCGGGAAAAGAATCGAAGAACAACCTTAGGGTTCGAGGAAAAAACCCTAAGGTTCGTATTAGAATTGGTATAAGTAATATAATTTTTTCTTTAATATCATATTAGGTGGGTGCACCGCGCGTTGCGCGGTGCTTAGTGGGAGAACTTGTCGTAGATTAAAAACAACAGACGATCAAAAACGATTACAAGTTTGAAGTGTAGTAAGAACAACACTGACAAAGAAATGTCGAAGATTAATAGATTGAATGCCTAACTGAAAGGATTATATAATTTGAGATTTATTTATGAACAACAAAATATTTAGTTTCCATTTTTTGTATCAAATAGATAAATTATTATCAAGTGGGCACCATGACAATCATCTCTAAATGGGTAGGAAAGTACAAAATAGTAAAGGAAAAATTCAGCTTAATACCCTACTCTTAGGTAGTCTATTTGTTCAAACTCACCTCGAAACTATTCCCGTTACAACAAACACAATTATAAAAGAAAATTGAAACAACAAGCAAAAGTCAACTTTTCAAAATCATATTTATCTTGACAAAACTGAAGAATTCAAACTTGAAGAATTTGATATTTTTTATCTTCGTCATAAAAATTATTTCAAGTGTTAGGATACCTACCTCACTCACCTATAGACCAAATCTAACTTAAGATTTATAGGATCCGTATTAAAGTGGTAAAAGTATATCCTCCATATATACCATCTCCTACTCCTGAAGAAGAATAAAACTCTTAATTGATTACTTACAGTTGGGCTTGGCAAGTAAGGTCTTTGGTTCTCCAATGATGGGAGGTTTCTTCAGCTCTCCATTTGTCTCCAGCTTTGTTCATCTCTTTTTGGTTTTTTATCTATCGAGTGTGTCGGCTGCGCAAGTCTTGGGCTCGTCTTAATCATTTGAGCTTACAGTTTCTTTGGGTAGCTCGGAATGCTAGGATTTTTTAGGGAGCTCTGGTTCCCGATCCAACTATCATTATGAGGAGTATTCAGTTTAGAGCTCTTACTTTGATGCAGGCAGAAGGGCAAGCTCCGTCTCTATAAGAACCGCCCTCGGTCGATCCCGGTCGAACCGGAGGTTTTCGGCGAAAGTTGATTTTCTACCGGAAAAGTCAATCGATGACTCCGGGAGTCATTCGGGACCTTTCCGGGGCCCAAAAAGCTTAGCCGTCGTCACGGTTAGCTTAGTTGGGTTGTTTCCATTCGAAAAAGGGTCTTCGCGGAAAAAGTCAAATTTGGTCAAATAGGGGCTCGAATCGGATTATTTTATCGAATAAAATAAGCGGGCTGAGATTACTTTAATTGGAATGACATCTTGTGGACACTTGGCATTATTTAATTAAAAGGGAGAAAAGAGGTGGGAAAAGACCCTTGTGCCCTTGCTTTTCCCAAAAAGGTGAAACAAGACAAAAGGGGCTTTTTGGTTTTTCCACTTTAGGTTAAAGAGCACATGAGACACAATTTTCAGCTCATTCTCACCTTGTTAGCCGAACCTATAGAGAGAGAAAGAGCTTGAAGACCTCCATTGTTGTTTAAGGAAGAAGAAGAAGAAGAAGAAGAAGAAGAAGAAGAAGAAGAAAGCTCATTCAAGTTCCATTTCTCCATCGAAATTCCATTTTTCTTCCATATTCTCCTCTCTTCATTTCCTACGGTAGGAACTCTTTTATTCTGTTTTTGAGCAACTAAAATCCGTGGGCCTTGTATGAATCAACTTGTTTTGGAGTGGATGTGGTTGGAAAACAAGAAGACAAAGTTGGAATTGTAAGGAGATGTAAAGAAAACGTTGGAATTGAAGATTGGAGTTGAAACCCTAACTTGGAGATTTGGGGAAAATGTAAAATTGGGACTTATATTAAGGGGATTTTGATGAAACTTGTTAGATTAAGGACCTAAAACACTTTTGGACGAATTTGGAGAAAAAGGAAAATTTTACGGCGACCAGAGGCTCGCCGGAGCGCCGCCCGGCCGCCGGAGGTACGACCACAAGTGCCAGAATTTGGGGAACACGGTTTGGCACCTCGGGACCCGTGCATGGGGACCCGTGCACCGGGAACCATGCACTCAGGGTTCGGGTGTTCTAAGCCCGGTTGTTCATGAATTTCGTGCTTAACACTGTTTAATTTGCAAAAGGCGAATTGTTGGTTCAATTTCGGTTTTCGTCACTTTAAATCAATGTTGGACTCGTTATTAATGTATCGTGTTCCTTGTTAATTTAGAGTCCGGCTTCGTCCACGGAAGAGGAGGAAGCTAACCAGGACGTCAGCCGCTAGGAGTAATTAAGCGTTGGAGAATTCAAGGTAGGGAAGAGTAGTAAACTCCACCTTTAAATTAAGTAATGTTAATAGTATGCCTATATTATGTTAATAACCGGAAAGGTCCTAGTTTGCATGTAGGATGTGATTCACTAGATTAATCGCTTTCAATACTTTGGGAAATTGCTGTGCTGGTAGAATGGTCATGTCGAACCTTAGGATTTCTTGTTGAATGTACTTAATGATGATTGTTCGTCCTTAGCATTGATGTCTGCTCTGTCTCTAGGTTAATATAAGAGTCACACTAAATTAGATGAATTATGATGATTGTATGTGAATGGTTGATCCATGCCATGATTGATTGAGTGAATGTTGATTGTGAATTGATTGTGCCTAATGGTATGATCGGGTGAGTGATAGACCGATGGGACGTGGTTGGTAAGTCATGCCGGTAAGCGTGATTGATGATATGAGTTCTATGTGGCGTGTTGTGGTAAGATTGTGGGGCTTGGTAAGCCGTGGTTGAACTATGACATTATGATGCGTGTTATTCTCTTGATGTGTGTTCCAAGAGGAGTTGTGTTCCGGTATGGTACCTACACCGAGGGGAATGCCGGTGTAGGGTAGTACCTAGACCGACGGTTTGTGTTTTGGCACGAGGTGTCGTATTTGTACCCCGATGTGAATTCCGGGAAGACCGACGGTGCATTCTGGTACATGTTTACCCCGATGTGCGTTCCGGGAAGACGTCCAGGCCGAGGGGAATTCCGGTATGACGTGAGGTTGTTTACCCTGAGGGGGTTGTTTACATGTTGCTTCACCCCGAGGGTATGTGTTCCTGTGGGAGCATTTCCAGGAGGACCTCTTGCTTCACCTCGAGGGTATGTGTTCCTGTGGGAGCCTTTCCGGGAGGACATCTTGCTTCACCCCGATGATCTATAGTCCTTTGGGGACATTTCCGGGAGCTCCGATGATATGTGTTCCCTTAGGGACATTTCTGGCAGCCCCGACGATATGTGTCTCCTCTGGACCGAGGGGATTTCCGATACGATACATTGGCTAATTGTGGATCAGAGCATTGTGGTTTAAGTTATCTATGTGGCGTTACACGTGCTTTCTTTAGTTGTATTTATTAAAGAATAAACTGCCTCTCCATTGATCTCCGTGAGTTACTGTTTCATTAAGTATTGTGATTCTTGTTGATCGCTAACTATGGCATCTTTTGGATAGTTGTACAAATCGTGTTTTTATTGCCAAAGCGGGGGTTCTTTTTACTTTACTACTTTTTCCTACTGAGCGTAAGCTCACCCCCCCCCCCCCCCCCCCCCTTCTTGTTTACTGTTTGTACAGGTTTCCTTGAGGAGTAGACCCAGAGGACGTTCTAGGGCTCGGGAGCTCGTGGAGACTCCGGTGGTGTCTGTGTTAGAGACGTACCTTATCGTTTTGTATTGAACCTGCCGTATTTTGTTACATTTCGAGCTTTTGACTCATCGTTTTGACTCGGAATTTGTTTTACTCGGATATTTTCTTTATCAAGATTTATTTATGTATTACCTTTTATCATTATTTTAACTCATGTCTCGAGTCCGATCAAAACCGGATTTGGGGCGTGACAGTCTCTTACTTCCTGGTTGGTTTCGCCGATTGTGTCTGCTTCTCAGCCTGCTTGATCTCTTCCTCCTCTTTTTTCGTGCCCCTCTTTTTTTAGCAGTGTTCTTGTTTCCTTGCTTTCTTTGGCTATTCAGACTTTTATCCTTTTGTTGTTGTTGGATTGGTGGTTTGTAGTTTCCTTCCCGGTACCCACACCATTTTTTAATGCATTAATTATTTTATAATAAAAAAATAAACAAAACCACATTAATCCTTCAAGCCAAGTTATATTATTTTCTAGTTATGATTTCATCTCCCACTCTAGAAAAACAACAAAACTCTTACTTAATCCTTCTTCAAAAAAAACTCTTAATCCTGAAAGCTAAGTTATATTATTCTCTAGTTATGCTTTCACTAACCAACCAATATTTTCTGCTTCATTTTATTTGTGAAATAAACTCACTAAACAAAGAGAACAAACTCAGACATCTACTTAGTTAATTAACAGGCGTTACATTGGTTGATAAAAATTATGACTTCAGATTTATTATTATTATAAAGCTATAAACTTCAAAACGTATAATTACACACATAAATGGTAAAATCACCCTGAAAGTGACCCTATAAACACAAAATACATTGTGTATGTTCTATTTGTTTATTATTTGGCCTGTCTCAATTTCATCTTGACAAATTTTAACTCAAAACATCACAATCATATATTAGACTTGGTTAACATTTGATGGTGAGATTCTGAGGCATTTAGTCTGATCCATGAAATATATATAAAAAATGTAATCAAAATTGACATATATAGTAAAGAGTACCGAGAATAATGAAATCATCTGCTCATCAAGATGGCTTAATGTGTTCCAAACCTGAGAGAAAAAAATTCCTACCTATTTGTTTAAGAACAACATAATATCAAGCTATATTCCCATGTTGATCCCTATTGAATTTGAGTATAGGAGAGTCTGAAACCATTTCTTGATCAAAACTTGATGTTTCTTCATTGAAACAACATTTAAATTGGTCTTTAAAATGTCAGCAAGCTCATATAAAGAAGCAAAAGTCCACGAAACCTGAGCAAGCTCTTGTTCCTTAAAAGTGTAAAATATATATGATTCTCTTTTTTCCAATTCTGAAAAGAGATCAGGAGTAGAATGCTCCATAGAAGAAAAAGCACCGACAATGTCACCAACATCTTAACAGTGGAAACAGACAACTGTTACCTCCAAGGTACATCTTAGTTTAGCATATCATGGGGACTTGGAAAACAATTAGCAATTATCAAATATAAAGTGTCATTAAAAATTTAAAACTAACATGAACCTCTTACTACCATTGTTTCTCTTTTCAAATAGGTTGATCTCTCTTTCTAATAATTCATATCCAACCTATAAATATCTAAAGCTTTTAGTTGGTTGGTCTTCTAACAACAAAGATCATAATAATTTTTAACTTCTATGTTGACATAAGTTTTATGTTGAGATGAGGTCAACATGCTCTATTTTCTCTAGCAAATTTACTATAATAACATGAATCTAAGGTTTGTAACAGAGAGTAGACCTTAATGAAAGCAATCAATTCTGTGATTTTCCAATGAGCTGGTTTGGAAGTGAACCTGTGAGATTATTTCCTTTCAAGTTTATGCAAAGTTAGACCAATATATACATGTATGAGCATGAATTGACATGTACGGTAACGTTCTAGCTCAAGTATAAGCCCATCAAACACTATCAATTTACAAGACTGTTAATGACATCAATTAGTAATTACCAAATATAAAGTACCATTTAAAACGCTTACTTATACGGATAACACGGAAGCATTCACAACAAGTAGAAATCCATATGTATCTATAAAGTCCTTCAAGAATTGAGAAGATTGCACGATACACAATAATCTGTAATAGTGATTAACTTACATCTCTATGCAAATTACTAATCTCTGTGAAATGTTTGGCCTCCCAAGCAAAAGGATTCGCATAAACTTCAGTTGATGCTGAGACTACAAGTCTTTGAGCAAATATTAGAGACATGTGAGACTCAGTAGAACTCTTGTGATTTGGTTCATCAACGATAGGTCCAGTTTCAACAACTACATCCATTGTGAGACTTTCTCCAACTGATGGGGACTAATTTGGATAGAAAATGGCACACAAAACAACAAAAAGCATACATAAAGAACATATACAGTACAATGGGTATAAATTGCAAATAAAGTCGAATATTAAAACCCAACCAAATGGCCGAGAAAACACCTAAATTAAGAATCCAACCTCAAAACAATGGATTAACAATTCTCAATTGAACAACCTGGCACAATCTTATGCTTAATTGGAAATGTATAATCGACCACCGAACCCAAAATTAAATGCAGATCAACTGAGAACTAACCTTGCAAGTAAGAAAACGTGCAATCGAGAGTCTAAAATTGTGAGATAACCAAATCATAAATGAGCTTCAACAATCAGAACACGAGATCCTTTCATTATCCCTTGATTCCATGAGTCTCAAAATAGAATTAGATAGTGGAAGTGATAGTTTCGTAGATGTTTCCCCAAAATATCACAATCACGTATAAACCCACTAAAATTGAATTTCACCTTTATCTGTGTGGCTTTCTTTATCCTCAAATCGTAACTTTTCCTTAACTGAAATGCCTAATTTATTGGGTTTCTTACGGCCACAGAACATAGAATCTCCATGAGAACAACACCTTTAAAGTTTACTCTCAAACCCATGATCAATCAGACCTGAAGAATGTTGGAAATAATAGTCGTATAACAAGATTGGGAATAGAAAAGACTTATCGAAATGAGGATTCAAACTATGGCGTGGCACAAGACCACTGACTTAAAAGCAATTTGTCCAGTTGACCTCGGTGGCGATCAATAACCGGTTGCTCCCCAAGTTACACAGTTGCTAACTCGATCTGTGCCCACTCACGAACAGAGCCCTGGAACTTATAGAAACAATACCCAAAATGGTTTTGAGAGAGGAAGAGATTTCATCATGTTTATGTTGAAATGATATGACAAATGAGTTATATATAGGCTACGAGGAAGGGTATTATGGGAAATTCCATAATAGCCAATAATCCTCATTAACTATATTGAATTGTATTAAACCTCATTTAATTGAATTCACTTCAATTAAAAACCTTTTAATTGCATTTTTTCCAACAATCCCCCATAAAAATGCAATGAAAGATCTAGAGATATACAATAGGAAAAAGGATAAGGAAATTCCTGAGTATTGAAAGGATTTATGATTGGATACTTAAGCGTCAATATCTTTCGATTTGGATTGACACGTTAGTGATATAAGGTAACTACTTACTTAGAACAAATGAACTAAGTCTTGAATTTGTTCAGATTCGGTTGATACGCCCTATAACACATATCATACCTTACAATTCCATAAGTTATGTGATACTATCAACAACGCTATTAAAGGTCATGTGTATACCTTGGGTTTAATGAGTGCTCTAGAAAGATTTAGCCCAAGTCTTTCATAGATGGCGGCCCACCATCACACACACGTAGGTAGCTTCATCAAGTACTTCTCACTAGCACTGACTCATCGAGTCTTGAGCTATTAAGGACATAAAGTCCATCTTGTCAACAAAATCCATCAAGTGCATTTCTATAGCACCACCAAAACTGGTTATGGATTTCAATCTATCAAGTGCATCTCACAAGCACCACCAAAACAGATTATAGATCATCAAGCACTACTAGTGTCATAGGAATAGGAGATGTAGTGCATCAAGACTAGTATGGCTTCATATGACCACTAATATTTGTCATCCATACTTTCTTGACTTGTGGGCTTGAGCCTCATCCCTCTCGACACATCAAGGAGTACTCTCCTTGGTTGATCCTTAGTGAAAGAATTGGCTAGCTTTTTTTCGTATGTAGTCTAAGGAAATTACTCATTATTTTAGGAGTTTCCACACCACAATGTGTCTAATTTGAATAAGTCTTTTCAACCCATTCAGACATTATTCTTTTATGACAAAGATTTTGGTTTTGTTCACAACAACGTCACTACCAAATTAACATGTCACCAACATAGACCAATAATCATATAACCTATGTATATCAATTCATAATACATATATGAATCAGATTTCCCGTTATGTAAACATTTCTCACAAAGTTTATAAGAAATTCATCTCCCCATAATTTCTTAATCTATGTCTTTTACTACCTTCTATGTTCATCAACATGAATAATAAAATGAAGGTAATAGCATACAAATTGTCACACAATATACTATACATGCATAGGAGAAATAACGGGTACATCGTTATTAAGGGTAACCAATAAAAACGATCAATAGTTTTCTTGGTGGTTTAGTTTAACCGAACAACCCCCACATTTCATCAGAAAGATCTGAACTTTTAAAAACACAATATTTGAAACACAATGTTTTAATCATAAAGGAAAATAGTTCCTTTATCTGATGCTCTCTATCCTTAATTTTGGTGTCTCGATATCCAAAGATAAGGAGCGAATAATATGAACGAAATAATTCAAGTTTAAGAATTATACTCCAACAAACATACTAATGAAATACAATCACTTACTTGATTGAAGAGGAAGCACCGGTTTCATTGTATTTTCCATTCTGAAACCATAAGAACTACACATATATACATATATACAACAGACCACCACAATCTTATATGTATAAACCAGTTTCAGTGGGTTACCAAACTATCAAACGATAAACATTACTATCAAGAGTAACAAAATAGTGCATGCCATAGCAATCTATCTCAATCCAATTCACCACAAAAATAATACTAAGAATCGTACCTTGTATCTATTCACCGATTCATTATTACCTCAAGCTCTGGGATCGTATCCGTCTCTCTCGCGTGATCAGAGAATCGAAGATCGATTTCAAATCAGGCGGGTCCTCCAATCTTCTGCAATGGAGTGAGCTCAATTCTAAAATTAGATTACCATTAAGCAAGTCCAACAAGCGACCCGGATCCTGACCTGCGTCCAAACCTGTGGTCCGGTCTTTGCCGACCCGCATCCACGACCCGGACCGCACTCAACCCGCTCCAGCGACCCGCACCCGCGTCCGTTCCTGACCCGCGCGCTGACCTGGTCTGTACCCGCGCGTCTCTCAGCTTTTGCGTGACGCGTTTCTCTTTCGTGGGCAGGTTGCTTTGATTTGTATTGGGCTGGAAGTGAAATGGGCATGCTTTTCCTGTTTGGGCTTTGTACAGCAGCATAATTTGGCCCGAAAAGAACAAACAAAACCCTTCTTCTTCTTTTTTCCAGCTGCGTCTGTAGTCCCTTCTCCAACCTCCAGACTTCAATCTCCAGACGCGAAAACCAAGCTCCTCGTGAAATTGAAGCACCATGCGTGAGCAGAACTCCGAGATCTGACCGATCCGATCAGGCAACAAGGGTCGGTGGATGCTCCCGCAATCTCCGGCCAGCTCTCTGTAATCGAAAAGCCCAGTGCACCGTGGGCGCCTTCTCCGGCGAGACGCCCGCCGGGATTGTCTGTTGCGCGAGGCTCTGCCGCTGGTCTGTTTTTTTTTTTGCACGATTCTGGACTTCGCGATTCGATTGTGGAGCTCGACTTTCAGATTTGCTTCACACCTCTCCACTGGTCTCCGGCATTGGTCTCCTGCAATCGGCGTGAGTAGATCTAAACGTTTCCGCGTGCTTCTCCCCTCACCACCACGACCTTATCATCCTGCCGTGGCTCAATTGGTCTTCAACTTAATTGGTTTGTTAACAATTTAACTCAGCACATGTTAGGATCAGTACTGTTTAATTCAATTTAATTTGTTTGTTCCTAATTTAGTTTGTGGGTTTGTGTTCTTATAGTGCCACAAAGCTAACTTCAACTTCACTTGTAAACAAAACATACTTGCATTAACATGAAATACATTTAGCAATACACAGATTAGTTCTGCACATGTATGTACCAGAGTTGGTCTCGAATTGGGCTGTTTAAGCTTGATGAGTTGTTGCTTATAGTAACCCTAGTCTTAAGAAGGCTTAATGGAAGCTTAAGTTGTAAGAAAAATATGAAAAGTGCTATTCACTGTTCTAAATAAGGCCAACGAACCACAATTGGACAACAATGTCAACTTGTGTGGCCTGGTCATGGTTAAAAGATCCATACAGGATGATCTGAAAAATCATAGCTTTCAATAGAAATCCATACAACCCAACACATCTAGGTTAAGGCTGTGTGATTGCTAATTTGTAATTACATTTCCACAGCACTTGCTCAAGATGTTTGGTTGTTCTAAGAGGAGAAAATATGTATAGCTAGAGTGTCTCCCTACTCAGTATTGTTTTTGGTTTCCAATGAGTGCGTGGATTTGGAACGACCTTTAGGTATAATTAACACAAGTTACACTTTTTAATTTGGATTCTGTTTTTGTTGCAGCTTCAAACTCAAAGGTCCAGAGTAAAGATGGTCAATGCCATTAAAGGACTCTTCGTGACATGGTAATGTGCTAATCAAAACTATAACCTATCAGTTTGCACATTTCTTCAATTAGTGATTTAAATATATGTTTTCTGGAGACTCTAGTCAAAACTATTCCCTTGCTTGGATATTCTGATTCTTATATATTGAGATTGTAACTCTTGAAATAAGATTTGGGATAACATTGTTTAACACCGGTCATTGAAATGCTGGTTAGTCATGAAACTCTGTTTGCAACTTAGAAATAATCTGTCATTCTGAACGATGTTTGGCATGTATTGAGAATTGCATATACAAGCCTTATTCAGTTGTTTGATCCGAGTTTGCTTTCCACATGATCACATCCAATATCTGTAATTCACTATTCTATTCACACCCTTGGTTACTGTTAATGTTATGTTGAAGAGTAGTCCATCGTTCTTTTGCAGTGATATACCAATGGCACAATTCATCATTCATACAAATAATGCACTGCCTGCTTCACAGAGGTTCATCATACATGTCCTGGACAGTACTCACTTGTTTGTTCAGCCACATGCTGCTGAGATGATACGCAGTGCTATATCAGAGTTTCGGGATAAGAATTCCTATGACAAGCCTGCTTGATTTAAAGAAAGAAGATACCATGTTTCTATTATCATTGTGGTTTTGAGATACATAAGAATAACTTGTACTTTTTATTTCAGCAAGTGATTACATATTGAGCTTTTCTGATTTTCATGAAGGATGACTGCAAAACGGTTGCTGAACAAAGTATACTATTTGCATGTTGCACCTCTCTACTGAGTCTTACTAGCCCGAAGTGAGATCCTATTCATATTATATAGTGTAGGAGAAAAGGGTATTGAGCTCTTGTTCTGAACTGAAGATGAAACTAGAGGTGTAAGCACTAGATCAAAATATTGTACAGGACACAAGAGCAACAGACATGAATATAATCAGCTGAGTGATTAACATAAGAAAGAAAAAAAGGCAAGTCCCAGGCAGAAATCAACAATATCCGTCCGAAGTAGTTAAATCAATAAGTTTACAGGCAAAACAAACAAGGGCATGAAATCTGAAGATACAAGGTTGTGGTCAGACTCCCTGCGGAGATACATTGATGTCAGTTGGCTTATTATTTCTTGAATCCATTGGGACGGCGGACCAGCTATCTCCCCTGAAGGACGAGGAAGAAGAAAGATTTGTTCTCGGATCAGCACTCGAAATAGGAATAGCTGCAGTTGCTATGGTGGATATGGAGTCATGTCTGGGTTTCTTGGTCTTTTGCTCATGCTGGTTCCCTGTCAGAAAACTGCCTACCACCACCTGGGGTCAATGCCAGAATTAGTAATTAATTACAATTTGATTCTTAAGCTTAAAACAGAAAGAGAAAGTGAAGGAGTGAGTGAAACCTGCACTGGGCTTGCAGCTACTAATAAACCAGCAACTCCACCACCTACAACTCTCCCATCTGGACTTGATAATGACACACTCATCCCACCTGATCTGCTCCTCGTTCCTCCACTATCACTTGGCATAAATGATCCTGATAATGACAGTATCTCAAATCGACCCTGCAAAAATAACAAAACTTCATTAGACAAACATACTTATTATATAATGGGTTGCATAACCCAATCCCAAACTGTTTTTACTTTCATTATGTGGACCTTTTCTTAGTTAAATATGTGGATTATGTACTTAACCACAGCTTGAAACTTGCTTTGTCGTAAGACTTTTCCCTCAATAGCAGCAGCCTCTTTACTGTGAATTTTAGGACTGGCTGATGCGGCCTCTATAATAATTGCTTTAAATTCCATTATAACCAAACGAGAAAGAAAAAAAAAACAATCTTGTCGATTGAAGTTTCACCTCATATGTCAATGTGCCTCCAGAAGAATCAGGCTGACGTAGTGTAACACTTGATATCACTCCATTTGCAGAGAGAATACAGATAGCTCTAGGCCCTTGTTGAGAGAACGATATGATCTTCATTGTGACATCCTAAATTAACCAAAAATACAATAATTAGGAACAAAGAAATAAGAGTGCAGTCTAAACTACAATATACGTAATGAATACAGATGTGTGGATATTTGTGCATACACGTAGAACTAAAACATGAGATATTGAGTCCTTTTCCTTCAAACCATATGTCTAAAAGATAATGTCTGAAATGTTGGATTCTCAACACAACATTTGATGGGTTACTTCTATAAGAGAATATTGACATCAAGAAATATTTCCATGTTCAAAATTTACCTCTCCGGAATTCACAGTTATGATATGCGGCGTAAAATTAGCGCCAACAGAGCAGGCAACCCACTCACCTGAAAACAACAAATCTTATCACTAAACCATAATAGGTAAATTTCGGAGTCAACAATAGTTTTCTTAAATATACAACTAATGACAATAAAGGGGACCACATAGTAAACTAATAAACAGAATCGCTGAGAAGTCTAGTAAGTTCCTTCACAAAGAAATTATATCTTCCTATTAATGAATAAAGAGAAAGATTTGGGAACAAGAAGAGGGCAGATATTACCGGAGCTGGAGGCCCCAGTTCATCTTTTTGCAGAAATGTATTGGGATGATGAAACGAGTCACTGAAACTACATATTACTCTTCTATTCATCCCTTACATAGCAGAAAACTAGGTAAACCAAGATGGTAAAAGTAAGGACACCAAGAACTAAGCTCTATTGTTCATTTAGAGAATAGTCTAATAACAATTAGTAATACACAAAAAAGGGTTAATGACTTTGGTTTAAACAGCAAAGCATTGGAGAGTGTATGTAGTTGGTTGATGGGCATGAGTTGAGGGTATAGCTAATACCTCCTAAAAAGGTGCCAAATGACAGAGATATGAAGAAGATTCCATCATTCTCATACATACCAACCCTCAAAGCTCTCACAATAGGAGCATCCAATTCCAAGGTGAGGTCCACATCTACCCCAACCCTCAAAGTCCTCACTCCACTTCTAAATCATATGCACAAATTCATTTCACAACAAAACTGGATCAAGATAAATCTGCTTTGGGGTCACAACAGAACACACACATACAAGATAAAAAACAAAACCCAAAACATTGAACTCAATATTTAAGAGCCAACACTTTCTGCTTACCTAAATTCTCCACCTCATATTTGTTCTTGTGCACTGAGTTGGCCGGCTTCACTTTCCCACGCTTGGCAGCAGAGAAGTCGATAACGGGTGGTGGAGCCGACGAAGATATTGGCTTCGGCGACAGGGCAATCGACACGCTCCCGTCCGGCCCGTACTTCCTCGGCCTCCCTCTTTTCTTCTTCGCCGGTATCGTTGAATCTGCCACCACCGCCAATACACCCACGGGTTGCGCCGCCGCCGCCGGAGGCGGAGCTGATCCAGCTGTCTGGTTTGAGTTCTCGGTGCGTGGAGCTACATGGTACTCCGAAGGAGCATCTGATCCCACCACTGTAACGCCTCCTCCACTCATACTGTCCCTCCCCTTACCCTCCATGCTTAAACCCTCTAAGATTTTTCCAACGCATCAAACACAGAAACCCATTTCTTTTCTGAGCTGAAATCACCTTGAAACCACCCCCAAATTAATTGTTTTTGGAGTAAGAAAATAATATTTGAAACCCAGAAATGGTTAGAGAAATAGAAGCTTCGGGTTAGAGAGATTAAGAAGAAGCTTGTTTCTTCTTCCAGTGCTAATAACACAGAAACATCAGCAGAAGAATACTAATGAGTGGAATTGAAAACTGCAGAGTTGAGTTGAATTGCAGTTTCAACTGAAAACAAAACAGAGCTTCAAAATCAAAACCGGGTAATCAGAATTTTGTGAAAATTGATTTTGGTTATGTTGTTGAGAAGTATGAGGTGATTTTTGAAGAAAAGATGTTAAGGCTTTTTTCTAATATTTTCTGAGCTCTGTAATAGAAAAGGATAATTATGTAATAATATTAGTTTGCTCAGCTAATTCTAATTGGCTTCCTAACTTTCCTAACACTGTCTGAACTTGAAATTAAAAAATAATAATTAAATATTCATTGAATAATTCGTTAGCTGAAAATAAAATAATGTGAATATTTTTTTCTTCCTTCCTTTTTCTGTATCCTTGAAGGTTGAGCAAACTCAAATTATTATTATCAATTTATCATAGTCGTAGCTGTTGGTATTTGATTAATTAATTATTTTTATTATTATTATTATTATTATGAGAAAAGTAAAATTAGCTGCCAAGGCAAGCAATTCTCTAGAAAAAGATGGCCTAAGACCACTTTTATTTAATTTATTTTTTAAAATAATGGTTTTCAAAATATAATAAACGACAAACATATTTGAAAAAACAATCAAAGCGAGTAAAAAACAGGACAAATAAAACCAATCCCTTGCTCCTGTAAAACGCCAATGTCTTTTCATTTCAGGTTTTACAATTTTGCCTTGCCCAAAATAGGAAGTTAATTTGACAGTGCCTTTGCAATTGAATCCGTTAGCTAGAGCACCCACCCTCGGATCTAATATGCTCCGAAAAGTTGTGTTGAATTCTTCTGAAATATCGAAAAAACGGGATTAGTTTGTAATATATGGTTTAGTCACTCGTCGAATCGTTAAATCTAGTTATACGGTCGAGGATTCCCTCGACGTTGACAGTGCAACAATTGGATCCGATTTTACGCAGACGATTTTGACTATCGAATGAGAATCATCCACGTGTCTCAGACTCGGTGAGAAGACTTTGATCAATAAAGAAGATTCGGCTACATGGCCCACGAATTTGTTATATTTTTAAAAATAAAATAAAATGTAAATTTAAATTTGAATCAGATTTTCACTAGTATAATCCACCCAACCTACTAGTCTTTTGTACTCCACAATTTCCTTGGTTGCTCTCCTGGAAAAAAATCCTTCTCAACACTATATTTATCCGAATATTGATGGATTCGTTCAACGTTGACGAGTTTGACCCGACCACCATCGACTATGAAATATTGCGGAAGATGATTCGATAGACGGAACAAGAGGTGCTCTAATCATTAAGAGATGTGCGGGAAGCCGAGAAGTGGAGGTTGAACCCGATGCCAATCAAGTAGAGTAGGAGGTACATTCCCCAAGATCGTGCACCGCTCATTCACAGCTTATGTCTGATTACTTCAACAACTCGTCATTGCATGCCTTATATGTTTTGTAGGAGGTTCGTATGTCAAGTTTTTTTTATTAAAATTTTGGAAGGCTTAGTTAAGTTTTTTTTTTTTGATAAGCGAAAATTTTTATTGGACCTTTGCTTTCCTAAGATAGGAAAAACAAAGCAGGGGATCGACCTCAGAAAAGGATCAACCCGAAAACTGAAACAAGCTCAAAAGAGCCACGAGGCATACAAAGCCTCAAGAACAGAAACAACAAAACAAAAAAAACAGGCGCGACAATAACAAGTCTCCTAACCTACTTCCTACTCGGGTCCAAGCAGGCAAACAAGTTAGAGACCGGGACAGGACTTTTTGTCGATACCGGGGAAACCGCGTCCTTGATACCCTCGACATCCTCCAGCATAAGATGTGGGTTGATCCGTTCGAGTACCACGGGACCACGGTGAACATTCCTTTTTACAACTCTTGAGCGATCAGTCCATTCACCCGATCTAGTTTTTGTTGTAATATCGACCGTAAAGCTTCCAACTTTGCCTCCAACATCGGTAGAGGTCTTGGCTCTTGTTTGATAGAAAACGACTGAAGGGGCAATTATCTTTTTTGAAAGAGACTTTTTAGGGCGACCTCGTTTCTTTGGTTCACCCTTTGTGGGTTTGGACAAAGCATCTTTCCACGGACTGCCTTGAAAACCGACAACCAAGTCCCGAGGTTCAACCACCTGAGACCCAACTTCCAAGTTCCGAGGAGAGTCCAGATCAGTCCCAATACGTTTAAAAACGTCGACCAAACTGGGATCATCATGGGCCGTCAACTGTAACTTTTCTGAAAAGCTTGATACTGGATCCTTTGAAAAAGGCCCTGCATTCACAAGCCCACCAGACGCCAGCCCAAAGTCAGATCCCTCGCGTTTCGTTTTTTGCGTATCGACCTTCGCTGCTGGGACAGGATGCGTAGGGGATGTATTGGGCCCTGATGACTGAGGCCCAACCACAATACACCCAACGAGATCACGCTCCTTCTCCATGTTCTACGCGCCGATATTTTCTGCAAAAGGAAACACAGTTCCGAGAGTTTGGGCGATGATGGGTGAATCATAACCAAAAATTTCGGGCTCCAGATCCCCGAGATTTGATTCACCATCCCGGGAGTCACTAAATCTCAGATTTGAATTTGAAATCGTGCCCCGTTCCTTGCACATCACCGTTGAAAGTCGGCATGTAACATCGCCGGCAACCGAAGCCATGACTTCCGACGCCTCCGACTTCTTCTTCAAAACAACCTCCGACGCCTCCATCTTCTTCTTCAAACCATCCTCCGACGTCTGTGAATCAGCCAGCGTCTTCATCAAAGTAAGAGGTGTGCTCTGTTTCTGCGAAGAGGTGCTCTGTTTTGAGCCTGAACCAGGCCGAACTGAACCGGGACGTGCGAGAGCGACAAGCAGATCAAAACCATTGTACCGGTAACCATTGAGAGATTTAACAGCATGAGTGGCAGCTTCTGGACTCGTGAATTCAGCAAAACCAAAGTACCTCCCTTTTCGGTTTGGTTTTTTCAAAACAGAGGCGAATTCGACCTCTCCAAACGTGCCTAGAGAGTTACGAATCCAGTCCGATGAGGTGCCGTAGGGAAGGTTGTATAGAAAGACCAAAGACTGACCGGAGTTCGCTGCTTGAAGTCCATTCTTACCGGAAAGATCAGAAGCCAAAGAGTTCACCCCAACCTCGTCCGTCCTGCCCTTCGTTCCTTCGGTTCGCACCTCTCTTGTCTCTTGTCTCACGCCTGCGACTGGACGGGATCGCTTCTGTGTCCTAGCCTTAGAAGCAGCATCCTTCTTTCCCAAACCTCTCACGCCTGCGATTGGACGACCTCGCTTCTGTGTCCTCTTAGAACCAGCCTCAACCTTATTGTCCACATCTGTAACAATATGAACATAAAAGGAATAGAACTCAAGGACTTTGGTACAGAAGGAGGGGAACGAGAGGAACTCCTCCCCCAAAGCTCTCCGGCTCCGGCATCCAAACTGGCGAGAAAACATCCTAATTCTTGGAATTCTTTTGAAGGCTTAGTTAAGTACGACGATCCATGCAAGCTTTTTGTCAGCAACTTCCCATCTCTCGCGAAGGAACCTTGGCTCTATCGCCTCTTTGCTGAACATGGCGCCGTCACGGGCATTTATCTCAGCCAGAGATCAATTGCTTCAGGCCGTCCTTTTTGCTTTGTTCACTCCGATTCAGTTGAGGATTGCACTAGGATGGCTGCTGCGTTGAACGACAAACGATTGGCATGTCGGAAACTCCGTGTGGTTCCAGCCTGGCTTGACCCAAATCGTCGATCCCGGTCCACTTGGAAGCCTCCTTCCACTGCTCCTCCTAAAGCCGATGATCCAATTACAGGAATTACAGGTGTTGAGGTCCCTGATTTGAAGCTGAAAGCTCTGTCCAGTGCCATCGGGATCTCCCATTCCTTGTCCTCGACAGAAGCTCTTTTAGAAGCTTTGAACTCTGCAGGCTTTCCTAATTTCGAACTCAAGAATTTTGGCAACAGAGTTTTCATGATTTCATCCTGATTCAGGTATCATTTGGACCTCTCTAAACCCCTGGTTCAACATTGTTCGGACCTCCGGTGAGCTCTTCACCAAACCAGGTTTCTTCCAATGGATCTCTGTTTCGGGAATGCCGGTCCAAGGCTGTAGTTTTGAGAATTTTCAGTTGATTGGGAAGGTCTTTGGGGATGTTCTGCAGGTTCTAAGAAAGGATTTTGAGGGCTTCTTCGTTCTGGTACATGCTGTCTCTCGCCTCTCTGCACAATCGATTCCTTTCCGCTTGAATGGAGATTCGTTCAACTTATGGGTCGAACTAGTTCCAGCCTCCCTTGTTCCTCTGCCCGTTCGTCCCCGGTGCGTCGTCTCTTCAGAATCGTCGCCGGCGAGTCCTGTTACAGACGTGCGTGAGGATAAGGTTCAAAATTCAAACTCTGATAAGGATTTGGATCGATCTCCTCAATCCTCTTAAGGTTTCCAAGGTTTTGAGGACTCTTTTTTGGGCCTTGGGGATAATGTTGTTGTTCCTGAATCAGCGTTGGGCCTTTCTGTAGTTCTCATCACTTCACGACCCCTGAATTCTAGTTTACGTGGGATGCACGACACATCTTCTTCTCGTAGGAAGTGTGCATCGTCTGCTCAGAAATTTTTCCAGGTTTCAGGTCCTTCGAAACCTTTTGTCCTTGGTTCTGGTAGATGGAACTATGTGAAGAAATTGGGGTTCACGGCACATGCAATTGGGGGAGAAGTTAAGGAGCAATTCAAAAATCTGGACGCAGAGGTATCGGGACAACTCCAATTTAAGGACACCGACTTTTCCGATCCTACTTTGGACTCAGGTAGTGGCACTTCTTTTCGGATTGCCTCCACTCCTCATAACTCGGATTGAGCATGAAGATCCTCTCATGGAATGTGAGAGGAGCGGACTCTCCTTATAAGAGGAGAGATATCAGAAGAGTGCTTCTTCTTCTTCGACCTGATTATGTGATGCTACAGGAGACAAAGGCGACTGAAATCTCTACTGGTTTTCTACGTGATTGTGGATTGTTCTTAGGGTGGGAATTCATCTTTATCCCTTCTGATGGTGCTTCGGGAGGGGTTCTGTCTGCTTGGAAATCATCTGTGTTTCATATCACTTCCTCCAACCCGATTGATTCTGCTCTGGTATGGTCTGGCACTTACCTTCCCTCAGGCTCTGTTTTAACTTTACTCAACGTCTATGGCCCTTCGACCTCAATTGGTCGTCATGCTCTGTGGGAATTGCTGATTGCTGATAGAGCATCCTTTGGTGACGATTTAATAGTCGGGGGTGACTTCAACTCGGTCTTATGTCCTGAGGAACGTCGCAGCTCCAACTCTTCAGCCTCAGATTGTGCTTTGTTCGCTGACTTTCTACAACGTATGGAGCTGGTCGACATTAATCTATCTGGCTCGAAATTCACTTGGTACGGTGGCAGTTCAAAGGCTTCACGCCTTGATCGCTTCGTTATTTCCCCCTCGGCACTTCTTCTCTTTGGCAATCTTTCGCAACAGAGCCACCCTCGCTCGTTGTCCGACCACCGTCCGGTCACTCTGTCTTCTACGGACATTAAATGGGGTCCCAAGCCTAGGAGGTTCCTTAATGTATGGACTGAACACAAATTCATTTTGCCTGATGTTCGGATCTTCTGGAACTCCTACAATTACCAAGGTTCTGCGAGCTATACTCTTTGGTTCAAGTTGAAGTGTTTGCGAAATGACTTCCAGAGATGGGGGCGGGAAGTGTTTGGTCGGGTGGACCTCGAGGTTGAAACTCTTGCAGCTGAAATTGATTCATTTGATGAGGTTTTGGATGACCGGGAATTATCTGGTGAGGAATGTTTGTCACGGTCCTTGGTTCGGGTTGCATTGATCCGTAAGCAAAAGGTGTTGGCTCGAATCTGGAGTCAAAAGGCTCGATTACGTTGGCATAAGCTTGGGGATGTTTGCTCCCGTTTTTATCATAAGATTGCTAATCTGCGAGCCTCAAGGAACAAAATTCATCAACTCCGTTCGGGTTCGATAACGCTTACTGAGCCTATTGACATTCAGAACCACGCTGCAGATCACTTTATCCATCGATTTTCAAAGCCTGCAGGAGTTCGAGTCCCACTTCCACGGCTCCCTTTTGCCAGGCTATCTGGGTTTCATTCGTCTTTCCTAGAGGAACCTTTCTCTTTTGATGAGATCTATGCCGCTATCTGTGACTGTGGGCCTGAAAAGGCACCTGGCCCTGACGGTTTCTCTATGCTTTTTTACAAAGTCTGCTAGGATATTATCAAAGATGACATGCTTCGGTTTTTCTCTGAATTCTTTGTTTCAGGTACCATAGGAAAGGGGCTGAATTCTACATTCCTCTCCTTGATTCCCAAGATTCGAAATGCTGACAGACTACAGGACTTCAGACCTATTAGTCTCATTTCAGGCCCGTATAAGATCCTAGCAAAAGTCCTCTCTAATCGTCTCCGCCAAGTTCTGAATGATGTTATCAGTGATCCTCAATCAGGATTTGTAGCGGGTAGACAGCTAGTTGATGGGGTCCTGATTGCCTCGGAGGTTATTGATTATGTTTGTCATTCTGGAGAAGAAACAGTTGTTCTCAAGCTTGAATTTGAGAAGGCTTTTGACAAATTCAATTGAGACTACATTGAGGAGGTGATGGTGGCTATGAATTTTGGGCCGACCTGGTGCTCTTGGATGACGTCTTGCTTTCGGGCTTCTCTAGCTGTCTTGGTGAATGGATCGCCTAGTTGAGATTTCCCTATACTAAATGGGATTCGGCAAGGCTGCCCCTTATCCCCGTTCATTTTCTTGATAGCTGCAGAGGGTTTACATCAGGTTCTTGAGGAGGGTATCAGGCTGGGTAAGTTCTCTGGGGTCCGGATTGGCTCATCGGACCCCATTATTTCTTACCTCCAATTTGTAGATGACACTCTGCTTTTTGTGCAAGGGTCCGTTAATGATCTCCTGAGGCTTAAGTCTACACTTCTCACCTTCCAGTTCAGCTCGGGTTTAAAGATCAATTTTGAGAAGTCCACTGCCATTCTGTTGAACGCCAGGACCCTGTGTTCGGATTCTTTGGCTTCCTCTTTGAGATGTCTGGTTGGTTCGCTCCCAATTAAATACCTTGTCTTCAATTTGGGAGCAAATCCAAGACGGTTGTCTTTCTGGGAACCTATTATCAGAAAGTTTAAGGAATCTCTTGCCTTGTGGAAGACAAAGGATCTCTCCATGCTGGGGAGGTTAGTCTTGATAAAGTCCACTCTCTCTGCATTGCCCATATTCTTCATGTCGCTATTCAAGGCCCCCAAGGGAGTCATTCGGGAACTAGAAGCCTGGAGAAGACGATTCCTCTGGCATAATAGGGCTCGGACCCGTGTGTTTTGTAAGGTTCGTTGGTCCTCTGTTTGTAAGCCAAAAGATGAAGGTGGCTTGGGTATTCGAGGACTGGAGAGGGTGAATAATAGCCTGCTAGCAAAATGGTTTTGGCGTTTCGCTTCTGGAAAGGACTCTCTTTGGAAGCAGGTCTTGTGTGCTAAGTTCGGCTGGACCCCAACTGAGTGGGACCTCACTGCGCTGGACAAGCCAGGTTCCTCTTTTCTTTTTAGTCACATAATGGCTTTGTCTAAGGAACATCCTTTCAGGAACCTTTTTGGGAATCAGAGTTTACATTGGAGGCTTGGGAGAGGTGATCATATTCGTTTTTGGCAGGACGTTTGGGTTGGTTCTATGGCCCTGCGTTACCGCTTCCCTCGGCTCTATCTTATTTGCACAGGGAAGTGGTTACGAGTTGGTGAGTTGTGGTCTGCTGATGCTTGGCTTCTAGTTTATCGTCGCTCTTTCCTTTTCTCTTATGAATGGGATGAGTCGGCATTACTCATGGACCTCCTGAGTACAGTTTCGGTTAGGCTGGATTCCCCTTATTTGGTAGTATGGTCGCAAAGGGAAGCATGTTTCTCTTCAGCTTCAGCATACCTTCTGCTTTCGGATTCTGACCCTTCTCCAGTTTCTTGGGCTGGTATTCTTTGGGTCAAGAACCTGCCGTCGAAGTACAACTCCCTAGTTTGGTTATTAGCTCACAACGCTGTCCCTACTAAGGTTTTTCTGGAAGAGAGGGGCATCCGAGTCTCGATTCAGGACATGTTATGCAGCCTCTGTTCTCTGATTTTTTAGGATTCCTCCCATTTGTTCCTTCACTGTAAGTTTTCTTGGAAGCTATGGTCGAAGGTTTATGCTTGGTGTTCAATTGTTTGGACGATGCCGGAGGATTGTGTATCTTGTCTGTTCGCTTGGAGGGGACTTAGCAGCAAAAGTTGGTGGCAGGTTTGGGTCAAAGTGGCTTACTTGTGTTTTTGGCACATTTGGCTGCAGAGAAATACAGCTGTATTCAGGCAACAGTTTGAGTCTATTGATGCAACCTTTCTAAAGTTGCAGATACACAGCTTTAGTGTCTGCAAGATGGGAGGGGACTTGCAGGAGGGGTCGGGTCTTTCTCTCTGGATTTCGACACTATCTCTTTGTTTTTCTTCCTTTCGCAAGAGATGATTATCTGTTTTGGTTGTTTTTTGTCTTGGAGGTTATTTTGGGGTTCTTTTTCCCATAGCTTTGTAAACTTTTCATTTTCAAAGCTTCGAATAAACATCATTTATGAAAAAAAACAAGGAAACCCACACAGCTTTCACGCAGGAAGGAAACCAGAACTTACAACCAAAGAGAATTCATGCTTGGAACCTCAAGGACCAGAGCCCTACAACAGGGTTGGACAAGGAAACAACAGCTAAACCAGATACAACCCAACCAAAGACAACAACAAAGATTCTACACCAGAGTACAACCACAAGGATAAAACAGCCAGAAGAAGGAAACAATAACCAGAAAAACAACAAGGATAGGTCTAAAACCGGAAATAACCACCATTAAGCTCTAGAAAAAACAGGTCATGCAAACCCAGATTTAACTACCTTTAAGCACAATTTTTTTTTTTTTTGGAAAAAAGGTTCAAGCAGCAGACCTAGAAAACCCTACCCCAATCTCTGCCCAGCCAATAACAACTCCCAACTCAAATATCGGAGGCCAGCACCTCAAGCGATAGAGACTAAGGCCGAAAACATCGGATCCCTAGAAGCCAAACCTAAATACCTAAGGTCTTTCAGAGGCTGAAAAAGAACCCAACAACCTCGCTGGTGGCCAACACCACAAGGCCTACGAGCCCAAACCAGAGTCGGGAAGAAAGGAAGAGCATAAGGTAGAAGGAGGCAAGGGAAGAGATAAGAAGTGACCAGGCAAAGAAAGGGAGAAGGGGGAAACAAACCTCCGGCTTTGCAAGCAAAGCCCTTTTTCTGAGAAAGTCCTAGATATGGAGAAATCGATATGGGGGCGGAGCAACCCAGAAAACCCAAACCTCACCAGCAGCAACAAGCCCGAACCGCAAGGATCGTCCATAAAGGAGGAAACTTGACCCACGACCGGAGCATAGCCAATCACCGAGATCTGGAGAGGAAAAGACAAACCTAGGAGCGCCAGAGCAACAACCTTGAACACGGAACGGGGGCTTGAACTGCATCAATCAACGCCGGGGAGGGAGTTGAAAGACGTCTCACTCCCGACGCCGTGAAGAGATAAAGAGCGACGGGGGAGCCCTTTAGCACGAGCAAGGAGAAGACTACCGGATCCGCGTCGATCCACACGGGAAGGACGTCCCACGGACGGATCTGGAGAAAAGGCCTATCGGAGAGGGAAGCTGAGCGTCGATCTTCACTAGAGCAGGGCGGAGGGGTAGAGATGAGGTAGGAAGCGAACGAGGGGAACGAGAAGGACCACCGCCGACGACCTCTCTGGTCTTGTTGACCCAGAGGGTCGCCGACAGAGGATTCAGGAGGGGGCGGCGGAACTTTAGGGAAGAAGAAGAGATAGGGTTTCTAGAGACAACCATCCGGTGTTGTGGCCGCCTCCACGTGGGCCGGTGTTGTGGCCGCCTCTAAGTGGGTCTTTTTTGTGTTCGCCTCCAAGTGGACCGGAAGTATCGTCGTTCCCGCAGGGACCGAGATATCTCAATTTCTATTTCAAGATCTACGAGCATGTTCTTCATTGAAAGTCTCCCTCTGGCTCCTGTCCCTTATAGTCAGACCTTTCAATATTGGACGATCCAATGCCCCATGTCCCGACTGTTTTCAAACTGCTCTCGGAATGCCAGTTTGTCTTCATTACGATGTTTTGCTCCTCAAGGGTGTTACCCCATGTTTGTTTGTATCGTTTATCCCAAGAGACCTCTACTCGTCGTTATCTTCTCAACAATGTCGACAAGGACCCTAATCTGGACCCTCAGGGGTCGAGGCTCAACAGGGGATGGAAACCCATTGGGCCTAGAAACGGACGAATCTTCTCGGCCTCCCAGTCTGGGCACGGTCCTTTCTAGGGGGTCATGTTCGTTTGGTTGATTATGATCACCGCCTCGAAAGTCAATATAACCATCCGGACGGATATTTAACCGTTTGGCCTAACGTATTATGCTTATCTCTTGATACCAATTCTCTTATATTATGTTGTTATAACAGATTTTATTATGTTCAGCCTAATATATCGGATTATCTATTTTTACAAAAGGGGATACCAACCAAAATCCAATTTGTTTCGGATTATATCTCTTAATCTTATGGTTTTAATGGCTTGGACTGAATGAATTGAAATCTAATCTCTTACTAAAGATAAAGAAGTTGTGATAGGATCAATTTCCCAGCAACAGAATTAAAAAAAAAAGGACAGGTGGTAGGAGAGACAGATTTGGTGTAATTGCAAAATCACCTAACCTTATGCGTAATCATCAATATTATTATATTTTATTTTATTTTCAGAATTATCTGTCTAAATTCAAAGAAAAGCACAAAAACAGCGCACGATAACGTGCAAAGTTGCAATTTTGTTTCCAATTAGATTTTTTAATTGATTTTTCTAAACAAAATGACATTGAGATTGGAGAAATACAAAGGAAATTTGGTTGGGACCACGAGATTTGACTGAGTCAATGCGAGAGGGAAAAAAATAAAAAGTTATAATAATATTCGCATGACAAAAAGTATCTTTTAAAAAATTAATATTTGATAATAAAGACTCAAATTAGATAAGGACGGACCAAAAATACAATTCCAATTAATAAAATAAAATATGGTGACAAATTCAATGTGCATTAGGTTGCGTATTTATTTATTCTATTTTTATTTGTTTGTTGTTCTGCCTTGCAATAATAATACAAGTGAAATGACAAGATTGGGCATTTCGATTCACATGATGGCAACCCAAATTTCATAGAAATCAGGAATAATTATTGGAAAATCCCCCAACTTTTTCTATATAAAAAAATATTATTTTTGTCCCTCTGAAATTACAACTTTGGATGGTTAAGTGATGCTCTATTTACTTATTGTTGCTTTGTTTATTTTGACATAAATATTCAATACTTCTTTAAAAAGATGCTCAACTTGGTTTGTTTCCTTTCATTTTCTTTTCCCACTCACTTATCCATTCACACACAAATTCTTTCTATTATTTATTAATTAATTTAACTAATCAATTAATTATATATATTTTTAAAGCATGAAAAAATAGTCCTGAGAAATATTGGATATTTGAAAATTAATTAAACTACTTTTATTTCTCCATAAAATAGGTGTTGTATAATTGTATTGAGATTCTTTACCAAGGCGAGGCAGCATGAGGCAAAAATATTAAATGGACTTTGTGCTTGGAATACTTTTTCATGGGCCTAATTGTGTACCTGGTAGGTGATATTGGGCTTTGAGGCAAGATCCATAGGACAAATAAAGTACCAAGCTATACCCAGATATGGACCAGAGCCCAAACATCAAGCGTCTGTTCTTGTTGGGCTTTATGTTGAACCCAATACGAATTTGCAAGCCCGTAGATTTTTCATGGAGGACACGACAAGAAGAATAAAGTGCCAAAATCAATCATAAACTGGATTGATTCCTCTTAATGAAGTGCAAATCGAGAAACAGACAAGCTTCTTGTGAAGCTGCAGCTTTCCTTGTTGTATTTGCTGGCCATAGCTCAGCTCAGCTCACCACCAACTGATTTTAATTTAATTTTATAATCCCAATTAAAACCCTAATTATAATATTATATCCAGTTGCCCAAACTTATGTACCTCTCCTTGAAGACTTCCCGTAAATTTGGAGGCATGACAAAATTTTAATTTCAGAATCAATTAGTTGATTACCCCTACGTCTATGAAACCAACATATACATAGTTATTTGTGAATTGTAAAAGGGAACAAGAAAAAAACATTGTTTTTTCAGAAGGTAACATTGATTTGTTTTTTTATTATATATTTCCGTGATCAGTACGGAGATAATGGTTGAGAACACCTACTCTTTGTACTTAATGTTTTCTTCTAACAATTTCACAACCACCTATCATTAAAAACAAATCAATTGGATAGGCATTGCCCATTGGTGTTATAAAGTAGCTTTCATGTATGTCGAAATATGGTTGCGTGCAAGTTGTAGTTTTCATAAGCGCCCAACAAGGAACTTTTTGAATTAAGATACTTTATTACAGGACATATTGTTGCAATCATCACAAACTAAACTAAGCCAAATACTTGTCAGTTTATAACTAACCAGTGACATCAGCAGTGTTGTATTATATTTATATATACTATTCTCTCTTGACTCTTGAGTTGATAGCCTAGAGAGGTGAAAAGGGAAACAAAGAAGAAAAGAAAATCCCTCGATGACAGAAAAATGAACAGCTTGACTATGTTTTTAAACCATATCAGATTTTTTTTTAAACATAGCTTGAGGACAGAGGAGTAGTGTATACAGTGTATGTTAATAAGTTATTATTAGAGACACACGTGCACTTTGTGGTTACAGACGTGTCGATGCAACAAAAGATGTGTATGGTCTTGGTAAATGGACAAGGTCAAGCTCATCTCATGTGCTTCTTTGTTGTCGATATCATGAGTTGTAACCCACCCGCTCTTTAACCAACTGTAAACCAGAAGAGCAAAATAAAAGTGACAGCCAGGCATGTATCATGCATGTGCACCTCAAGCTTGACCTACCCAATTCTCCATTGGACCACCTACCTTGCTACCTCTCCATCTCTTATTCCATCCATGGTAGCTCTTTCTCATCCTAAGCTACTTTTTACATTGTATACCATCACTTCACCGTCAACTTAATTCAAATGGACATTACTTACGAGTCTTTAAAAGCATTTTTAGTCGATGATTGATAGTTAGTAGAAATGCGTTGGCGGATAACAACGTCGAAAAGTTTATGGACGGTTTTATCCGTCGACATCAACGACTATATCTACATTGACCACTAGTTGACTCTTGTTTTGATAGATTTTGATTTTGAAAAAAATAAAAAAAAATCTAAAATTGACCCAAAATTTACATAAAATTATATGTGTAGCATAAACAAAAATCACACATTCCATTTCCAACTCTTTAAACCTCAAAATCTTGTATTGTCTATATTTTTGTACGAAATGGCGAGTAATTTCGATGCAAGAAGAGAGGTCCTTGCCAACAAGCAGATGCTCGAGCGAATATTGGAACATGCAATCGAAGAAAGCATCACCAATCCATCCGAAGAAGCTCAAAGTTTGTTAGACGAACTCATGATCGCACAACAACCACAATAGAAGGAAATCACATCAAGCGAAACCAGGTTGCTGTCCACGAATGTTTAATGCATGATTATTTTAATAATCACACGTGTCACTGAAACGCAATTTCTTGTTTCTCTTTATTTATGTTAATGATGCTTACATGCTATTGATTTACTCATAATCCTCAACTACCTATTCCCCATTGTACTCCAATATCATTACTAGTATAATGATTATGCCACCATTTCTCTTATTAGACACTACTTTGACCTTGATATCTCCTTATGGGCAGTTATATAGGCTTGGGTTTCAAACTAGAAAGCTACAACATCATTTTCCGT
The DNA here is from genome assembly GCA_963921825.1 of Erodium maritimum. Lineage (NCBI taxonomy): Eukaryota > Viridiplantae > Streptophyta > Magnoliopsida > Geraniales > Geraniaceae > Erodium > Erodium maritimum. Next base: position 62,351,212 of record OY997593.1, read on the forward strand.
AAACTAATCACATAGATTTATCCGCTTAATGACTTTACTCTTGCCTTGAAGCTATCTGATAAACCAATATCAACAAGTTTTCAGGCATTAATTCTCTATATTCATGTGCCAACCAATGTGTTGACTTCATCTCCAAGCTACAATAAAGAGCATCTTGTTTTAGGTATAGCCACCACACGCAGTTCATATACCATTCCACTATTGGCACTCCCGCCATTACACATCCCAACCAACCTTACCAATAGGGTTGGCACAAATTCGAGTTTCATTTACGTGCCTTGTGAATAATTATAACATGCAAAGGACAGGGATGATTAAGCCATTTTTAATAAGCCAGTCACGTCATCCCGTTCCTTTCTTCTCATTAGTAGGAGTAATTAGGCCAAATCAACACTAGATTGTTCTCCGAGACAAGCAACTTTGTGGGCCAGAGAGCAGAATTTGAATGAGAATAACCATAAAACTAATGCTTTAAATTCGTTATGTACAATCGTATGTTCCTCTGTATACATCACAAACACAAACCTTTCCCCATCACCCATGCCTTATCGCTTTCCATCTCCCTCTTCTACATTCAAATCTTCCTAGTTTCAATTCTGGAGAGACCCATCTCACCAACCCAACTCAGTACCATAATTATCACCAAATTTGACCTTTTTAATATTTACTGTACATTGCCTAAACCCCAAGCAAAGAATGTGCTGCCGCCACTTCAAGAGTATGATCTGATCAACCCCAAGTTGTATAGATTCCTCATCACTATGCTCCCAAGTGAGAAAAGCACTGCCCCACCAACACCTAGTGCTGGTTCTTCCCTCTCTGCCCTGTCGTGATAAATTATGGGCAGTTCCTTCACTTTCAAATTACTCAACCCAATTTTCTGTCTCACTGATTCTATGATCTTGGGATCAGCTGGGTTCCCGATTGCATCCGTTACATAGAAAGCGTTCTGTGCTGTGTCCATACTGGTGGATATCTCCGTTCTAGTCACATTGAGCCCGTTTTCTCTGAATGTTCTCGTCACATCCGCTAAAAGACCTTGCCTATCCCCAGCACATAACTCAAGTCTCACACCCTATTGTCAACAAAACTCGCCCATTAAGTTACGAATATTAACAACCTAACGAATCATTTGAAATGCAACTGAAAATGTAATATTACCTCAGATGCTCTTCTTTCCACAGCAGCTTTCAAGCATTGGATTACTCGCTGCCTCTCTGGCTCCGAGCTAATTGGAGTTCCATCAGTGTGCCTAATGTAGAACTCCTGGAATAAGATAATACAAGTCAATAACTCATATCATAAACTGGCTTAAGAAGTACGAGGACAGACTTGCTATGGAGAAGTCGGTCAAGTACCAGATATGCAGTTTCCTCTGCCGTGTTGATAGTTGCATGAAAAACAATATAACCCATGTCTGTCAATGTGCAAACAACATCAAACAGAAGCTTGGTTCTATCCTTGCACTGTACATTCACGACAGAGTAACCCCTCTCAATCCAATTCTGAACAGTCACCATGGGAGCATCAGCAGAGAGCTTGAGAACCGGTTTCCTCTCGTAGTCACGGTCAGCAAACATCATCTGGTGCAGTCTCCTCTCAGTGTGAGTGACAGCCATGGATACAGAGGTCTTGGCACTCCTGATGTCATTGTCCCCTTTGAGAACATTCCTCAACCGGGCCATTATTCTATTGATCTTCTGTGAGTCCTCAATTGGGGACCCTGAATCACAGTCCTTGACATACATGAGGGAAGCAATCCGACCGTTGTGAGTCCACACCTTGGCTTCCACCACATCGCACTGCAGGTCGGACAGCACAGCAAAAACCTCTGAGAGAAGACCGACTCGATCAGTTCCGGTCAATTCCAGGGCCGTCAAGCCATTGAAGTCAGCTGTCTTGCCATAGTCAATAGTACCAAGGGACTGTAAAATGCAATTAATCAGACTTATTAGCTTCATCAGTTACAGGATATGAATCCGAAATTTAAATAACATTAAATACCTGTTCAATGTAGCTGATGACGCTCGCGTCCGTCAATTTGTTTCCAAGTTGATCAGTCACATGGAACACTGAAGAAGGGAAAATCAACAATAATTAGGAGGATAATCAGTTTCCAAAACAAAGGGACGATGCTAACATGCGCTGTCTCGCGGATGCACGTTAGCATAAAAAATCAAGGAATTGAAAGTAGGCGGATTCGGTAGATTTCACTCACCATCCATGAACCATCTTCCATCCGAAGATATGTATGCTTTTTTTATGGACAGATTCAGATCTGTGAGAACCTGAACGGCCTCCAGCAAGATGCCGTGCTTTCTCGCACTGTCGACCTGAAAAAGGACATCACCGGACAAGTTGCCTCAGTTTTATTTACCAAACAGAGAACAATTGAAATTCGTTTTGCGCCGGTGGGCCTGAAGCTTACCTTGACGACCGTGGCGGTGGCACAGACGGCATTGTCGATCACGACCCTGTCAATTTGAGAAAGGTCAAGTCAGAAGAAGCCTGAGAAAATTTCGAACCAAAGTTTTTCGAAAAGGGCTAGATCGCGAAATAATTTCGAATCAACACAAAAAACACTGTTGAATTTGAACAAAAATGGAGCGATTAAGAGAGAAAACCGAGCACAATACCTTGGTGTGTTCATCCTGATAACGAGCTTTTCGTATTCGTCCAAACAAGCAGGCCACTCCATCTGCATTTTTCAACTTCTTCTAGCAGAGACGAAGAGCAGAAACACTTGAAACGCCTTCTTCACCTCTGAAAAATCGAGTTTGAACTCTGAATCAATGGCGATGGGACCGAAGACTCGGAGAAGCAGGAAGTAAAATAACGCTCTTTTCTTTACCGCAAAACGATGCTTTGATTTTCTCGGGGCGAAAACTCCTCTCTTAACTGGAGTTGTATGTTCTTAATCTCTTCTCTCTCTCTCTCTTGTCTCTCACAGCGTCAAGCACGCTTCTTCTCAACTTTCTCCGTTCGACTCCATTACCGTCCTATTTATATTTACCAATAAAAATATAATATTGTTACGGAGTGTTTTATAATTTTCAAATCAAAAGGTGTGCTATGTCACATGGCGTGGCTAAGCCGCTGGGTCTGCCCGCACTAACCCTGACCCAACCTAACTCCAAGGTCAACCTCCACTCGGACAACTGTCACTCCACCCGCCGTTTTGGCGGTCCCCCTCGGATGCCTCGTGTCAACCTACTAAGCGTGGGTTCGAATCTATGAGTCGTTGATGGCGTGGCTCGTTTTTGATCATACGGATATGAGAGCCCCACACGTGGCGTAGGTGGCTTGTGGGTTAAGCTGTGATCTGCCGACCCGAATAATGACGCCCGCACCGCTCCTCTTCATCGGCTTTTCCTCTGTCATTGTTTCGGCCGGTTTTATCTTTGGCTAACATAAACCCAAAATATCTACGAAGCTTCCCGATATCAACGAATCTCCATGGGTATTAAATATCGGATGGGCCAAGAAACCATATTCCCTACCATGTTGTTCACGGGCCTGCAGGGGTAGATTAGTCATTACCTAAATACAGTGGTAGAGTGGGAACATTTGATTGGCGGGAACGTGAATAAGGCGGTACACGTGGCGGTACGGTTTCGGACTTACCATGTCTTGCTTTGGAAAGGAGGCCACGTGTAAGAAAATTCTACCAAATGCTGTCACGTAACCAGCCGTGCCACCAGCTAAGTGGGTCCCGAACTGGTCAGAAGATCACGTGCCTCACATCAGAGAAACACGTTCGCGCGCGCCCAGCAGAAGCCGTATCCACCTACTCGTAACCATTACATTAATAGCCACTGTTACGCCGCACGATCCTTGCCGTCGCGAAACATTTATGTCACAACCTAACGTGCGTGATTAAAGAAATGTTGAAACTAACGGACGTTATATATTAATTAGTAATCTGTTGGGGATGACGGAGTAAGAAAAGAAGGGTGGATTGACAGCTCACGCGAGTTTGTTACTGGGTCCATGTTTCGTGCTTTGGGTCCTGCTTTTTTGACCGTTAAAAACTTATGGCGCCAAATTCAAAACCATGTCTGTCCGCCTTGACCACTAGCTGTACAGCGGCGCCGCATATCTCTCCGCAAGACACTGGGAGCATGTTTTGCTGCATCGTGAAAAAACATGACCTTTAATTATAATAAAACTGTATCAAATTTTGATTTCCCTGCAAATTAAGGTTTGTTTATTTGTGATTCTGTGCAGCATTAAAGTGTCCACAACTCAGAATTGGTTGCGTGAAATAGAAAGATCGGTACATTCATTTGTTAACGTCCTCAGAATCACTAACATTTTGGGGGAAGAGATCCTGACCGTCAAATTAAATGTTGACTTTTGTCTGAATTTGGGTTCCCAAAATGGTTTGGTCAAAGCTCTTGCATCTGAACCACTGAACAACAGCAACTTGCCCATTTCTCCTCCATATCCTCCTTTTGTCGATACAATGCACTTGAAAGTGTGGTTTGTGAAGTTTAGACAAGTTTTCATTAATAGAAATTAAAAGTCTAATATCACATATGATAATTAACCTTGAACTGCATTTATATGAGTTTCTTTTTTAAAAAAATTATTGGGGTCAATGGCATTATTCCTCACACTTCCATCGAATCAATAATGACCATCTATGTTTAGAATTTGAATTACTATATTGTCGTAAGAGTTGACTTATCCAATAGCTATCTCCACTACTTCCTCATGAGTCATGACAGTTGATATGTATATACTGATTAATACTTAATGTATTAGTTTGTAGCTCTAGTTTTTAGTGCATGCTCTATAGATTAAGTAGGATATTAATAAGGGACAATACTGTCTTGAAACTGACGTACATAACAACAATAAAACATCAAAAGTCCAAGCAGATTAAGAACACAAATCAATAACAGAAATTCAAGGACCCAAATGACAATAATTTAGTTGAGTGAGAGTCCATTTAATTAGTTTCAGGTCGTGATGGAAGTTTCCAAATTATGGGTACAATTCTGGATTATTGTGATGACCAGTAGCTCTTTCAAATCCTATTGAGCATGAACATCTAAAGGTGTTAAGAAGTTGCTATGAAACTTCTTGGTTATGATTAGACTCTATTGATTCTCATAATCAAAGTGTTATTTTTAGGTTTGATCATCATAACTCTTTATACACAGTTTTGGTTGCATTATAATTTGACATGTTTATATTATGAAACATTTCTAGATGATTTGGGACATGAGTGTTGGAGAGGTAGGTACCGGCAGTTGGTCGGTTGGTTGGAATATCTAAGTCAGCCAGCTAGCTGAAAACAACCAAGTGAGTTTAGAGTATTTGAAGACATAATTCCGTACACACCACCACGGTCTATTGCCGTCACTGACCAGTTTTCACTTTAATTTACCGTTCATTATTTTGTAATAAATATTACCTACCCTTTTTAATTTTTCAGTAATGCCTCTCTAATTCTACAGTTTCAGTGCATTTACTCCATTTTTGTGTATAATATCTAACATACGATCATCACACGAGAGAGAGAGAGCCCACTTATATGGTCAGGTTCGGTGAATCCAGTAATGGCAAGGGTCCCATTTTTCTTAAGCGTTACCCAATTGAATAGTTAGATTTCTCGTGCTGTTTCATTTATTTATCTATTTATTACAAACGACCCTAAATTTAGTTCGATAGTTCATTTGTTGTCGGTCGGTAGTGACTTTTGAAATGTGCACTATGATGTTGCAGTTTAAAACTGTTCTGCAACGTAAATTAAACACGAACCGTTATAATCCTTGTGCCTTTACTGTTTCAATGCACAGAGGTTGGTACTCATTAAAGATGCATGATGTGGTTGCAGGTTGCTTGCGCAATTGGCGGCGATGGCGTGGGTTACCCGAGGCACAGAGGCCCAATGTGTTCGGGCCTGCTCATGGACAACCGGATCTCTTAGGCCCATCATGATCTGGGTAACTGATTCGGTAATTACGAGAATTATTTATGGGCTCTTAGTTGGGCCCAATCGAAGCTCAGATGGTCTGGTCCGCTAGTGCGGGCCGCGCGGCAATTATAAATGTTGTAAAACGGCGCCGTCGGAGGTTTCTCCCCTATTATCCACAGGCTTCTCATTCTCAGTTTGATATCCAGAGTGCGTTAAATCTTCCACTAGCAAAAATGGCTGCTCACGGTCTATGCAAGCTCCCAACCTCAGTCCGAATGTCGCATCCCTGTCCCAGTAGAAGACCTGAACCGTCTCATCTGGTTCCTGTTCGTCTGCATGCCCCAAGGGTGTTGCAGAACCCATGGATGGGCATCTCCGGTCTCTCCGTCCAGGCATGGAACACGAGAACCAGTGCCTCTAAGCTTCGACCCATCTCCGCCATAGTATCGTCAAGCCCATCGACTGAGTAAGTTTCTCGATTTGTCGCTGCGTAGGACTCTTCCGTTGCGCCTAATTTTGGTTTGGGTGTCGAATTGCAGAGAACCGGTAAAGGCTTCCCCTACCGATGAGTCTCCCGGGTGAGTTCAATTTGAGGCTTCAGTGAATTGAAATGTTTTGGATGTTTGGGTCTTATGGGGATTTATAGTTGTGATATGGATTATCGATTTTGCAGATGGTCTTGGGCGTCGGTGAAAGCAATTTCGGTGAGTGAAGTGGAAGTAAGAAAGTGTAGGTATGAAGAAAACCGTCCCGAAACCCTTCTAATGGGGATGCTTGTAGAGGGTAAGCCATTTCCTGCACCTCAAGCTCTTCTATTTTGATTTGGGACTATGTTGGCTCTGAGGAATCAGTTCTTTAATGTTACTGCTAAGTCTAATTGGTCATTTGTAGCTATGTTTTGCAAGTGGTAGTCTGAGATATGCATAATGTTTTGAGGAATAGTCGTGGAACAATTTCAATTTAGATATATCACTGGTATATGATACACCGAGATGGCTTGTGCAAATAAATTACTCAGCAATGTGATATGGTTTCAAGTTTCAGCATTGGGTGAAAGCAATCATGTGAAGTGTCTAGTAACCATGGGGGAAATGGAATCGTATTGCAAAGTCTTAAATGTGGAATTGAGCTATACATGATCATCTTTGGAGCCAATGCTTGGTCCCTTAGTTAAGCTTAAGGAGTGTATGAAGATGTTTATTTTAAAGGTTTTGGTGTGCATTTGTAACACTAGGTATTCCCTAACCCTAGTGGATAGGTATCAGTAACTTAGAAAGAAGAAGGAAAGAAAACAAGGTTTGTTTGTATCGAAACCTATCAGTGACCTTTACCTTACAGCATCCATCCATTTTAGATGTTAGCCTATTGCTGGCTGCCAATAACTGATACAATACCACCATTGCCATCTCCTCAGATTGTTGCAAGCTTAGATAGTGTGTATATCCAGATGATTGCATTTATTCATGTCTCTTTTATGTATCATCATGTTTCCTTGAAAAGAACTTGCAATTGCCATATCTCATTATGCTAGAAGTATTTTTTATAACTATGTTATTTATGCCTAATTTTCTCTGTTTGTATGTAGCAACTAGTGTTGCTTCAAAGTTTTTGCGGGCACATGGGATAACAATACTCAAGGTCCGTGATGAAAATATAAAAGTAAATGGGGAGATTGATTTCTTCGGTAAAACTCCATATTATCCTCCTTTCTCGAAAGAGGGTCAAAGGGTTTTTGATTGGGCTGTTGCTAAAAAAATAAAAGATGGTAAGTTTCTTTTCGACATATACACTTCAATTCCTTTCGTCTATATCGTTATTTACTTATTAAACATCTATTTATTATAGGTTTTGTGAAATGCATATGTTAAGAACTTATCTACAATTGCATAGTTAGAAGGTTTCTTGAGCATGCAAGCTAATACCATATATTGTTGAATTGAAAGTTCGTGGATGTGTCTGACTCTATATCTTCATAAACACACACAAGAACAACAAAGACATTTTTGAAACAATGTTGTGGTATGTTACATGAACCTTCTAGTAAAACTCTTTATGAATCTTGTACTAATTCTCCTCTGCTTTGTCCTATCTAATGCTACTGCATCTGTTTGATTCAAGCCTTATCGTCTTTTCTTACAACAATCCAGTCTTTGTACACTTATGGACAATAACCTCTGTATGTTGGTGTAGACCACCTTAGGTGATTTTTCTTCATCTTATCTTCACTTGAAGTTACCCCAACTCTTGTCCAAATGGTATCATTTCTAATCCAACCCTTTGAATGTTATTGCAAATCTGTGTATACATTCTCACATTTCCTCTATACCCATCCTATGGATTTGCAACCTTGGAGCCAAACCTTAGTGTTATTCAAGGCAAGGACCGCTGCGAGCCATGTAACTAATGCATATATTGTCCTTTTAACTTTATATAGATTCTTTTGTGACAAAAAATATAGCATGGAGCCCTCATCCACTTGAAACAGTCGACAGTGGTTCTATTCTAACATCATTTTCAATCTTTTTTTTTTGAAATCATGAATCTAAGGTACCTTAAATGATTACTTTTAGTACTTTCCTTAACCACTACTTGCCTTATTTCTCGCTAAAATAAATCCCTGTATTCAAGTTTGGGTATTAGTTTCTTATCTAATCCATTATATTTTTTGAACCTAGCTTCACCAACTACTTTGTAATTTATCTCCTTTCCAATTTACAATCTTCATCAAATGAAAAATAACATTTGGCTTGGATATGTGATTTTCAGAAGTGATAACCTTAAGGTGGAATAGAATGGTGGTAAGAGGAATCTCTTTTAAGCCCTCAATTGCAAGATAGGAATAGACTTGAACTCTTGAAGTTTGGTATAGTCCTATTATGATTGAAATGTCTTTGGACTAACCTTTGCAAGCATCTGCCTATTGAATAATCGTGCTTGTGGATCGTAATGTAGCACTTCAGTTATCTTCTACTAGTCATAGCTCTTGGAACAAATAATTACAATGGATATTACTTTTATACGATGTCATTTGTGGTAGCTGCTTGATGGATCTGCATGGTCATGCAAATTGCAGGTGATGGTGGGGAAGTTACAACACCTTATCTAGTTCTTGGGATTTGGTCTCAAGTGGAATCATCAGGTCACAAGATATTGGCTAACCTTGGCTTCAACGACGAGAAAGCAAAAGAGCTGGAAAGTTTATGTTCTATACCAGAGTAGGTGGGAAGTTTTGTTTTTAAGGTCATTGACATTGTGATCATTGATGTGAATTTTAATGAGATATAGCCAATGGTATTCTGATTTTTTTTTTATTGACATTGCTTGGGGGTTATGGAAACTAATTTATGCATGTCTTCATATACATATATGAAATATTAGAACACATGGCATGCAATATGATAATTATATACAAGTTCAGGTGATTTGTGTTTTAATCATTAAAATATGTACGGCACAAACATTGGTTATATAATCTGAAGTTCTGAACTATATAAACAAATTTATTCATGTTCTTCAACAGCAAAGAAACAAAAGCATAATTTTCAGATAATATTATGTACACATATTATATTATTCTGTCGATCTTTATCTAATGATTTAACTGTCTCTAACCACATAAAATACAATTACGCACTCGACGCCATCATCTTTTAAAGGTATTGTAAAATGGCTGATATATCAATACTTTATTTCCACCTGGAAAAAGAATAACAACATTACTTCTAATGGCTATTTTTTAAAGTTTAATCAGTTAAGTTAAAGCATGATTTGTCTCAACTCCACGTTAATTAGATGCAATGTTTAGATCGTTCGGTAGGGTACGGGTGAGACAATTAATTGGTACATGTGTACGTATTTTTATGGGATAACACCAAGAACTAACTATTAAAAGAATGTACTACTTAAAAACTAATTATAGACTTGTTAGTCGATCAATTTGACACTGTAGATTTGAGGTAGTTACACAAACTAACATTTTCCGTTAGAAATGACAGGATACGTTAGGAAAAACTCAAAAAATTAACAAGTATGCAGTTAGTTTTTGAGTTCAATATTCATATGAATGATATGATAGTTAGTTCTTAGAGTTTTTCCTAAAGTCTACAGTGTCAAATTGATCGACTAACAATTCTATAGTTAGTTTTTGAGTTCAATAGTCAAATGACCGTTTGTTCTTGGAGTTTTCCCAAAATCTTTTTATCTTAAGGTGAAGAAAAAAGACATGATTCCCAAAAAAGTTTATCCTCAAATACATACAAAGAAGCCCTTCCACAGGAGGGAAAAACTGACCTCAAAACAAACGACCAAAAGAAATAAAACACCTCAACCGAAAAACCCGAAAAAAACTCATACAAAAAAATCAGCCAAAAACATCACGAAGAAGGCAAAGAAAAAAAATGTGCCCCCATCCCCTACAATGCCTTTAACTCCGGTACATTCTTTTACATTACACCTTGTTTAAATTCTACCTCGATTATTGTTGGGAATGATGTTGTTTACCCATTTCTTTTACTGAACAATATTTTACTCCATCATCATCTCAAGTTTTTGAATTACATAATATTCTAATTAGCCTACATATCATTAAGAATATTTTATATATGTTCATCAATTGTCCGTGATAATAATTAATCTATTGAATGAGATTTTTTTTTTTTGTAAATGATATATTCTCGTCGCTTCTTGGAGGGCTTCTTCCCATATCAACGTTTTTCTTACTATCTTCTCTACATAATATTCGCCAGAAGTCAAGAAGACACATCTCCTTTCATTTATCATCGTGATTCTCACACAATTTATCTCATTCTCTACGCGGATGACATTCTTCTCATTTCTCTCGCTCACGATATCTTGTCTTCCATCACCTCCCATCTTAGCTCTAGATTTTCTACGACCAATCTTGTTCCTCTTCACTAATTCCTCGACAATTCTATCACTTGCACTTCTTCTAGCCTTCTCTTTTCTCAAGAGAAATTTATTTGGGATACACTTGCTTGAGCTCATATGTCTTCTTCTAACTCATGCCTTATTACAGTTGATACCAAATGCAAGATCTCCCTTCTTCCACCCTCGATCTATGATTTTATACTTTGTCATAGTCTAGTCGGTGGTATTCAATATCCTACCTTTACTTGTCCTAATATTCCTTATGTTTTCCAACATATATGTCTTATTATGCATGATTCTCGCGAGTCTCATTTTCATGCTCTCGAACATATTTTTCGCTACATTCTGGGTACTATTACTTATGGTTTACATCTTCTTCTATCCCCTACTTTATTTCTCACAGCTTACTCTGATGTTGATTGGGTCAATTGTCCTAAAATATGTCGCTCTATATTCGGGTATTGCGCCTTTCTTGGTTCCTATCTCATCTTTTGGTCCTCCAAACACTAACACGTTGTTTATTTTTCTAATGTCGAGGTTGAGCATCACGGTGTCGTTGAATCTTGTTGGCTCCGAAATCTCTTACTCGAACTAAATTCTTCTCTTTCCACTGCCACCGTTATTTTTTGTTATAACATTAGTTCTTTTTATGCTTGGTAATATCTTTCAACATTATCGTTTCAAACACGGCAAACTTGATTTATATTTTGTACATGAGAAAGTTGTTGCAGGACATGTTTGTGTGCTCTACGTATAGTTTTCTTACCCGTTAGCAGATATCTCTACCAAAAGACTTTTGTTCGCTCAGTTCAACGACTTTCATTCCAATCTCAGATCTAACCACCTTGAGCTTGGACTGCAAGAACCTGTTATAATACACTTCTCCAATGTATAGGATTCAACGTGTTATACTTACACCATGTGTAAAACTACACTTGTGTGCTATCTTTTAAATAATCAGACTTGTATTATTTACCTCAACTCTTTACCATAATCTACTATAAATACAATACAAACCTAGAAAGAAATTCACCACTTTCATCTATAACCAAAACATAAAATCCTAATTTTTATGAGTAATTGTTTTCTATTCTTTTTATTATATATCGAACTAGCATTAATATGTCGATTGAGTTAGAAATAGCAATTTAATGCAAAAGACGAAAGAAAGATGTTATACACATCTAGCTAGGTGTATGGGAGGTGAAATTAAGGTGATAAGTGTTGACAAATGAAGTTGGGTTGGAAAGCAAATAAAGATGCTGAAGAGTTGAATTAGATTCGAAATGGGTTGGCATGATGCATCACGTGGTGGCCTCCATTTGTCGCTCTGCTAAGATGTTAATGCGATTCCATTGCCAACAACAAAGACATGATTAAGAATTAATTAAATGATAAGTATAAGGTCCATATACTGTACATGTGAAATGGCAGCAGGGTACAGCTACTAGTGTTTGTTGTGGTCTTCTCTTGACCAGATGGAGCGAATAAACCCAGATTCATTAACTAATAATTAGAGATAAGATCGATATGATTAAATATAATGTCCCAAACCACTGATTGGTACCGGAAAGATAGGGAAGCTCCTTTCAGAAAAGCAGAAACATGCAACATTTTTGCCAGATTCAAGGACACTTGATAGGTTCTGCCTTCCACATGCTCATGGAACCATTCAAATTATATATCATTCAACGGTCTTGATTCAAGTTAATTAATAATAACCATCTATCTTCTCTATCCTTTAATCTCTATGGCCAAGTTATAAGTTTCCTTGAAGACCCCAAACTTCAACTTGACTGACCTCATCTCTTGGCTTTTCTGGTTGGTGCACCCAATCCATCAAAATTACCAACAATAATATAATTATAATTATTATTATATCTCTTAATTATGTATTAGCGATCTACTCGTGCTATTGCATTTTTTCTGGAGACCGTGAGCTGAACGTCTTCTAACGCTGGCTAGAGTTTTAATTTTTAATTTTTGATTTTTTTTGTTTGCTTTTTTTTTAAAACGAGTAAACTGGGAAAGTGCATTAATGCAAAATGTAAACCATATAAGATAGGGCGTTAAAACCCTGAGTTCCAGATATATGTCATGGTTGCCCGTAACCAATCCGACGCTCATGGACCTGTAGAAAAATACTGTTTTCGATCGCAGATACTAACTTAGGACATCCTCTTACCAGCATTTCAAAGGTACGAAACGAGAAATTTAAACGACCTAAAAACCAAATCCTAAAACAGTACATGAAGCGGAACCAAACTAACCAACCTGACAAACCATACAGGTCCTTATTGAAGCAGAAAGCGTCAAACCAAAGGATCCTACGGTGGTGCCCTCCTTTCTTCCTCTCTGTGCTAGAATGTCGTGATGAACTGCACCTCCTTACCGTCCCTCCCCCCGGATCCCAAACCCACATGTCGGTTATCGTATATTCACCGAAAACGGGGAGCATCTGAGGGACAAAGTGGAAGCCTCTTTGCTTGAGAGGATGATGGCCTGAAGGAGGTGGATCAGCGGACACGACGACAAAAACATCCATGACGATGAGTGGTGGTCGGGACGGTACGAGAAGAAGAGAAGTAGAATATGGTTTTTCCTTTGATGACTAAGGTTTTCCCTTTTGTCTTTTTTTTGTTTTGTTTGTTGAATGAGAGGCAAACAAATTGAACCTTAATTAATTTTGTGGTTATCGTACGAAAAGGGGACAAAACATATCCAATGTTGTCAACTTTTGGAGCCTTGATCTGAGGAACCTAATTAATTAAAAGATTTTGTGCAAGTACAAATAATATTGATTATAAGACAACATTGATCAAGATGTATATATATTAATTACAAACATATATAGGTGTTATATATCTGTTATGTAGGATAAGGGAACACAAACTTTTCTGGGAGTTGAGATCCCCACGGCTCCAAAGTGAGCTACATTAACTCCAGTTAAAGATTTGGTACAAGATTCTGCGTACACATAAATGTTTCTTTACTCACTTATAAATATAGGGCTAGTGTGAGTTCATTATATATATTCGTTCGTTACAGGTATCTAATATTCCACCTATTAAATTTCGTTACCTTATTGGGAATAATATATGTATGTGAACAGTGTAGTGATACAAGACAATTCTTGTTGGAAAAAGTGGTCGTTTTGTTCATTTGCTTAAATATATATAACAAAAAAGGTCGTTTTGGAGTGGCGATTGGCGAAGGGTTGGTAGGTGGTAGAGGTAGAAATCATGTCTTATATATAGTCTCGGCCGTTCTTGATTGATCGTTCAATGCTTTTAGAAAATTTTATTATTAAAGATATTTTATCAATTTTAGAGTCTTTAAAAAATGTGGTGATTCATTTTGTCTCTCTGGATAATGAGATCACTCATAATCTAATTTAAATAACTTTTGTTAGTTTGGCAGTAAAACAATAGAGTTTTATTGTTCTCATTTCATTGTTTTTGTTGTAAGACTAGATCTTTCTTTTTAGTCGTTTTGCTTTGAGAAAAAAGTTCAGATGTGACCACCGAAGGCTAGCAAGATCCAAGTAGTAGGACGAACATAAAACATTGGATGACCTTGACGTTGGACCGATCCAACAACAGATACAGAGTCGTTTTGTTTCTCACTACACATGGGGATGGGGTTAATTTTATTTTAATTTTCCTATTTCCTAGATCCAAACATATCCTTTTCCCTCATTAACAATCTCGGGGAGGAAATAATAATGAAGGTGTGTTCAAAGGTTGATTATATAAATACACTAACTGGTTGGTACGAGTCGAAATCATGATGGCATAATTAAAACCCAACGTTGACAGTAATTTAACTTTTATGTTGCATAGGTTTGAAAACTATTTTGTTCAATACAGGTCAAAAGAAAGGAAGTTGGTCAAATTAAATAGCATGGAAAAGAGTGATAATATAATACTTTAAAATTTCACAAAGAAATTATTTAATATCCATTTAAAATACCTGCCATTTGTATATACGTTGAGATTATATTTTAATATTTGATATAAAAAAGGTGTTCTTATGAAATCTATTTAGTACTGTTAACTTTTTAATGGTTAAATATTTATCCGATATAAATCGTTCTTTTTAATTAAATTTTACAAGATAAGTTATTATATATATTTGGCTTTTCATTACAGAAAGAATTTGTACAGGCTTCTTACTTTGATAGTGTCGTGCAACCATTGTTGCAACACCTTTGTATACGAGGAAAAATAAATATAAGACATTAAAAATCTAAACAAGAATTCTAAAATCGAGTTACTTGAAATAATAACTAAAGGAGAACAAAACTTTACCAACTTACCTATTCCAATGAGAGAGAGTCCCACTTCTGTCTAAAGTCCGAAACCCTAACCCGTCTTCTTCGTTTCTGAGCTTCGCCGGTGATGGTCGTTGCTCCGGCCATGGCTATAATCGGCGAAGCTCTTCTTCCTTTTCTTCCTCCCTCTTCCCCCAACCTTTCTCTCCTTCCTAATCTGGTTCCTTCGCAGCTTTCTCCTCCTCCTCGCCTCTCCGTTCAGATCTGTTGCGGGAGACCTTTCCTCCCCCGTTCCGGTTAGGATTGGTTCAGATCTCTCGGCTCCTTCTCTTCTCCCTTCTTCTGAACCCCTTCGTTCAAAGTCCTACCCTTCCTCTCCCCGGTTTTTTGGTGCTCTGTCACGGAACCTTCCAATTCTGGTCGTGGGACGAGTTTCCCCACCGCCGCCGGTGAGGATTCTCGAAGATCTGGCTAGTCCAAGTGGCTCTGGGGGCTTGCCTTTGGGTTGATGTGGCTCGTTGCGCAGTGGGTCGCGGCCGTCGCCGACAGATGAAGCTTCTCCGAACCGGTGTGGGACGATCTCCTCATCTGGCGTGGATCTTCGCAAATCTGGACAAGACCTTCCACTGCTCGCTCGCTCGTACGCGTTCTCGCCGCTGCTTCTTGGACTTGTGGCTATCTAGCTTGCTTTGTCTCCTGGACGCACTCGTGGTTTCGATCTCTATCTGGTATGGTTCCTCTCGCCCTCTTCCTGGCTCAGTTAATCTCTCCCTCTCTGCCTCTCTATTTTTATGTTCATTGCATGTGCCCCCGATCAACTTGGTGGTCGGAACCATCGGTCGGTGTTGGCCTCCGGTGATGGCATGAGGCCTTGTAGCCCTAGGCAATTACTAGAGTAAATGGAAGATTGGTTAATGTCTCTGCCGTTGTGGTGATGACCCTGGCAATTGCAATACCCATGTTCCATTGTTGGATTTGGGGGTTTGTGGACAGGGGAGCTGATTTACCTTGTCTTTGAAGTTGGAAGAGAATCATGGTTTGTAGGTCCCTACTGTCGTTCTGGTTTTTTAACTTTCCTAAACTGTGCTTAATGGTAGGAAAATTTGGTTATTAGACCCCCTTTTTTGTATTTAATGGTGGATAAATATGGGTACTGAGACCCCAAAATCGTGCGGGTAGGTTGAGTCCTTTGCATTCCCTATTGGTTTTCTGTGTAATCCTTAGTTGTAATCCTTCTGGTTGGTTGTACTCCTTGTATTCCTTGGTTTTCTTGTTTGAGGTTCTCACGGGGAAAGCTCCCTACTTGTACTTCTTCACTTGTTCTCTATTTCAGAGACCACTTAATTTAAATTTGCTTTGCTGATAAAAAAAATCGAGTTACTTGTAGTATATGGAAATGTTCGAGATGCTTTGCACTTATAAATTGATTGGGGAAACTAAAAAATTTCCATCTAGAGGGGTTTGAAGATGTGTTGTTACTCGATAGGGATCCAGAGGCAGCGTTATCATCTACCTACACAACGTACGATGATTGGGATTATGTTTTCTGGCTCCGTCTTTTTTTTTTTACGAAAGATGTAGTTTTACTAAAATACGAAATCAATTACAAACGAGTGCGTCAGGACTATCATTCCTTGAACACTGAAGAAGAACAGACATAGAACATAATTGTTCGCAGTTCTTTTAACAATATAACCTTTATAAACGGTATTGAAAAGCCACATAGGCATGAAAGAAAGGTGGAGAGGTTGGAAAACGAAATTGGAAGTCTTGCTCAAGGTAGTGCCTAAATGTTGCATCTGGGGGGCGAAGCGACCGAACTTGAACTGCATCAGTTGTAGGAGGCATGGCTTTCACCAGGGACCCCTCGTGGAGCCAGTCCCTAAAGTTCGAGGATCCTTACCATCCCTCGCCTGATCATCTCGGGGTTTACCAGCAAACCCCATATTCAGTCCTCTAGCATCAAATCCATCTTTATCTTTGTGCCCATGGAGAATGAAACCTAAAACTTCGGTTTCCTTGCTACCAGAGAGCTGGTCGGCCATCAAGTTTTTCAAATCGGGATCGACTTTCTAATCTTGGATGTTGACCCAAGACCTGTACCCTTAGGTACAACACTCGAGGATACAATTGGGACCTTTCCTCGAGGCAATGAGCCCTTAGGTACAGTTCTCGGGGATACTGGTCCGACCCTTAGTGGTAAGCTCTGAGACCCATAATTCCCTAAATCGGTCGTGTATGGCTTAACGCTCCGATCCTTCTGGTACTCCAATATAGATAAATTGAACCAGTGATAAGCTTTAAGACCCTTAATTCCTTAAATCGGTTGTTGCCCCAGACCCATGCACGAGCCTCCTCTAACTCGAAATAGAACCCAAAGACGTCGGGGCCTATGTCTTTGGTCACCAAGACCTCCGTGGATCTTCCTCATGCATTGGTGATGATCCAGAGTAGAACATCCTTCCAGGGAGGGTTTGAAGTCCAAAGCTTTCCCATCATTGTGAATTGTTAGCGTGCAATTACTGACAGGCTCACTGTAGAGTATGGTACCAGGAACTCCAACTCATCCTCCTCCTTCAGCGACACGAAGAGAAACCTGTTGGGTCTCGAGGTAGGGTTGGAGATGAACCAACTCGCAGCGGAAAATCAATGAAAACCAAGAGACAATTAAAACCATGAAACAACTAACAAAGAATGGATTAACAAGAGAAAAATTCAGCACTAGTTCTTACCAAAACAAGAACACCGGTTAACGAATGATTGGCTTGAGTCTCCAAGACGCCTACGTATCCACTTGGGAATCAAAGCCACGTAGTTCTTCTCTTTGAGGACTCAAGAACACAAACATGGAGGTGGAAACTAGCCAAACCCGAAATGGCCATGGAAGAGGGAGAGAAAATGTGTTTCCTATTCTTGTCTAGTGTTTGTTATGTTGAAAAAAGATGACTTAAACATAACAAAACCCATACTTGTCCAACTAAAGGCATGGGACAAGCATGGTGACAAGTAAGGTGTAAATAGGACAAAGTATGGCAAGACAAGATTGGGTTAGGTGGTGAATCACCAACACCTTAATCCTTGTCTTGCTTAGTTAGTACTAATTAATCAAGACTTGATTAATTAGTTCCATGGGCCTTGGTTGCATGGGCCTTTCATGGGCTTCTTGGAACATGGCCCGTGGCCATTTCCAACGAGGTCCCGTGATTCGCTCATCGCCTCCATGCCTTCCATACCGGAAATGTCCAACATTATCCGACGCGATCAATCCCAAGACTCCAAGCCTTGTCTCGATCCGTAAAGTCCTATTCACTTACGGGCACATGACCCAAAACCCAGTTTTGGTCATGTCCCGAGACAACTCCCTTTTGGCCATTCTCCATAAATGTGTCAATGAGTTTCATCCTCCGGTGTGACCCTTAGGTTTATGCATGTCAATAGATCAACGTAAAATCCCATTTTACTTGATCCTATTTAAGTGGCAACTAACGAGACTTTAGTATTGCCTGACACTACATAACGAATCGACCCTGTCGATTCTAACCTTTCCGTCGTCCCTGTCATTATCCTTTTATCTCCGATATCCTGATTGAGATAAGGCATAGAGCCGTCATCCTTATTATTCTCAATCACCGTTCCTTGATATGTGAGATGACTGAAGATATGATACCCAGTATCATGTGCATGGCCATGCTATTCTTCCAGTCACTCTCGATCAAGTGGCCGAGAACCGATA
The DNA here is from genome assembly GCA_963921825.1 of Erodium maritimum. Classification (NCBI taxonomy): domain Eukaryota; kingdom Viridiplantae; phylum Streptophyta; class Magnoliopsida; order Geraniales; family Geraniaceae; genus Erodium; species Erodium maritimum. Next base: position 62,370,031 of record OY997593.1, read on the forward strand.
TCTTTCCCATACCTTAGTATGAGGGATAAATCCCTTAGCCGTCTTTCGTGTCACTCATGTAGCCCGTCCCCAAGCCAATCCTGGCCGTTATGGAAGCCCTGTTACGGACAACGTTAGGCTCAGGTCAAACTCAGTTGTTGACTACATAGCGATCACAAAGACTCCTTGGTCTAAGGATACATGACAAGCTACAACACTGAATATGTTCATGACTTAATCTATGGCACATATTCAGGGTGGGTCGTCCAATATCATGTCCCACATGATATCTATGATCAGACTCCGGAATCCCATTCCAATGACTAACAGAACGTAAGCCATAAAGAGCCATCTTTCATACTAGTCGCTTCTAGTGAAGCTTTGTTGACTAGGGACCCATCGAGTGTGATCTATCTCGATCTATGGTTCTATTCGCATGGTGGGCATAGATCAGAGCACACATCGATATATTACTCCAACACATAAGTAATATAAAGCCGCTTTAATTTTATTGCTAACGATGATATATACATTTGGACATTTAGGATTGAACTACGGGCACTAAGACTAACAATCTCCCACTTGCCCTAGTTCCAATCTAAACTCCAATATGTCCCCATCGACTTTACATGTCTAACATGTTCAGGCAGTGACACTGTCTTAGTCAAAGGGTTGGCTATGTTATCATCTGTTGCAATATCGGTTATCTTCACTTCACCTCAGTTCAGTATTTATCTGATGAGGTGGATACGCCGCAGTACATGTTTGGATTTGTTATGCGATCTAGGCTTTTAGCTTGCGCAATGGCCCTTGTGCTGTCGCAAAATGGATTCACCGGACTGGATGGGTTTTTAATTACACCCAGCCCTGCCATGAATTTCCAAATCCACATAGCCTCCTTAGCTGCCTGTCTCGATCCGTGTACTTGGCCTCTGTCGTAGATTCGGCAATGGTATCTTGCTTTACGCTTTCCCAGCTAAAGCTCTACCATTCAGCGTAAACACATATCCTGATTGACTTCTAAAGTCATCTGGATTTGTCTTGGAAAACTAGCGTCTACTCATCCTTCGACGACTAGTTCAACATCATCTTTCCCCCGGGTTAGAATGATGTCTACTGGTACAACATAAGGCTTACGAGACGTCTGGTCTCATACATGTCATGGCATATATGATCGATCCTGCCCCCAGGCGCATAGGATTCTCATCATCCTTTTCAGCTCATCAGGTGTCTTAGGACACTGAGTCTTGCTGAGATGAATGCCATGACTAGTGGGTAAGAGTCCTTTCTTTGAATCGAGCATTAAGAACCTACTCAATGCCTTGTTCACATAGGTTCCCTGACTTAAATCCAAGACCCTCTTGGTGCGATCTCTACATATCTTAATCCTTAAGATATAAGAAGCATCGCCTAAGTCCTTTATTGAAAAACACTTCCTCAACCAAGCTTTAGTCTCGTGCAAGGTTGGGATGTCGTTTTCAATGAGAACCAGAAAGGTAATCTTGCTCCCACTAGCCTTCTTATAAACGCAAGATTCATCCTCGTTCTTGATTAAGCCAAATCCAATTACAGCTTCATCAAAACGAAGGATCCAACTCCGAGAAGTTCGTTTCAATCCATAAATGGATTTCAACAACTTATAAATCTTTCCTTTATTCTTCGGATCGTCAAAACCTTTGGGCCGAGACATACAAACGTACTCAGTCAAATTTCCATTTAGGAAAGCGGTTTTGACATCCACTTGCCATATCTCGTAATTATGATACGCAGTTATGTCAAGAAGAATTTGGATTGATTTTGACCATAGCCACTAAGGAGAAGGTTTCCTCATAGTCAATCCATTGGATCTGCCTATAACCTTTCGCCACCAGTTGAGCTTTGTAGGTCAGAGGGTTGCCGTCCATGTCCATCTTCACCTTGAAGATCCATTTGCATCCTATGGTCCTCACACCATTGATGGGATCAACCGGTTCCCAGACTCGGTTGTCCGACATGGATTGCATTTCCTCCCTCATGGCTCCCAGCCATAACTCGGAGTTGGGCCCATCCACGACTTCCTGAAAGGTGGCTGGATCATCGTGATCCACCATGACTTCATTGTCACCTCCGGATACCATATCTTGGAGGTGGAAGATTGATCCTTTCAAATCGCCTTGGACCTTCCGGAATTGTAACAGGAATTGGTTCTTACTCTACGACAATCTCTGGCTCCTTTCTACAGGGTTGCTAATTGGTTTAGACAGATCTGTACCATCCTGAATTTCTTCGAGATGCACAGTCCTCCCAATGACGTCTTTGGAAACAAAACTTTTTTTCCATAAAGACCCCACCCCAAGCGACGAACACCATGTTCTCACTGGGATTGTAGAAATAGTATCCCCTTGTTGCTTTGGGATACCACACGAAGGTGCATATCTCAGATCTTGGTTCGAGCTTAGTCGAAACCAAATGTTTCACATAAGCCTCGCAACCACAAATCTTTAGGAAGGACAAAGCGGGCATCATCCCGTACCATTTTAAAATGGTGTCCCTTCCACACCATTCGTCGAAGCCCGATTCACTATGAATGCGGTCGTCTCTAGAGCAAAACCCCTAAAAGAGATTGGGAGATCAGTCCAACTAATCATGGAACAGACCATTGTCTAACAATGTCCGATTTCTCCGTTTGGCTACACCTTTCAACTACAGTGACCTAGGAGGAGTCCATTCCAAAAGGATCCCATTCTCTTTTAGATGATCTAATAACTCTGTGGTCAAGTATTTTCCACCTCGATCCAATCGAAGTGCCTTAATACCTTTGTCGAGCTGGTTTTCTACTATAGTCTTAAACTCTTTGAATTTATCAAAAGCTTCAGACTTATGTCTCACCGAATAGACATAACCATATTTACTGTAATCATCAGTAAATGTGATAAAGTAGCTAAAACCCCTCCTGGCAAGTGAACTTATTGGTCTACACACATTCGAGTGTATCAGCCCCAATAATTCACCCGCCCTTTCATCGCGATCGATAAAGGGCACTTTAGTCATTTTGCCCATCAAACAAACCTTGCACCTATCGATCGAATGGAATTCGAATGAACCTGAAAGCCCGCACTTCTGAAGTGCTGATAGGCGCTTCTTGTTTATGCGACCCAAATGACAGTACCATAACAGAGTTAGGTTTAAATTGTTGGATTTAGACCTCTTGGTATTAACGGAATATATAGAACTTGAGGCATTGTTACCCATATCTAATATGTACAATCCTCCAACCATGTCAGTACTGGTATAAAACATATCATTGCATAGAACATTGAAAACTCCATTTCCAATATTAACATTATATCCTTCCTTGTCAAACACGGATACAGATATAATATTCCTACTAAAAGTAGGTATGCAATATACATTATACAATACTAAGACAAGACCTCTTGGCAAAGCAAGACTCATGGATCCTACAGCAGTTGCCACAACTCTGAGGTCCATTTCGTGCTTTCCAAATCTCTCCTACTTTCAGCCACCATATATTAGTGCATGTGTGAGATTCAGTCATGGTATCTAATACCCATGAATCTTTGGAAGTAGAGAGATGTAGCTCTACAGAGTTAATACCGAATGAAGGCACGATCCCACCGCCCTTCCTTAGATCATCCAGGTTTCCTGATGAAGGCGCAGTCCTACTGCCCTTCTTCAGATCATCCAGGCTATTTGATGAAGGCGCAGTCCCACTGCCCTTCTTCAGATCAGCCGTGAACTTCCTGTAATCCCGGTTCCAATGATCAGGCTGTTGGCAGTAGAAGCAGACATTCTCAGGTGTCTCATCTTTCCTGCCAAGTGCGCATGGGCCCAGCCCTTGCCACTTCCAATTCCCTTGTTGACCATCAGAATATCCTTGGATCCCAGATCCCTGAGATATTCTTCTCAGCAGTTAATGACACTTCATGTAACTCTGATATGGTCTTAGAGACAGCCTTGTCAAGGACATATTCTTTGCGTTCAGACTTGAGGACTATCCTCAAAATTCTGTACCAGTCCAAATAGTTTGTCCCATTTAGCTTGACCCTGTCAAGAATGGTTTTTAATGACAAACTATTAATGTTCGCTGAATTTGCCATTTGATCTACAACAGATAAAATTCAATCAGTAAACTGAATAAATTTTATGAAGATCAAGCTTAAACACCAACAATCAATTCTAAACCTTTAGAATCTGAAACCAAGATCCTTGATTCACTCGATTAAGCTGAACTAATGCTCACCACTTAATCGAGCTATGTAGGTAGGACTCCATCCAATCACATCCAATGTGACTCTTGGCTAGGGTATGCACTTATGTACACGGCTTACCCTATCTGTTACCCTAGCTCAACCTCAGGCTGAGAATCGTAGTCGGGTCCACCAATTTTCAACTATGGCCCGTCACTATGTAGGTGCTCCGCTAATGCGCACGACACCCACATATGTCGTCCAAACCTACTACCCCGCTTTCCCATGGATGCTCCGCTAATGCGCACGACACCCATAGGACGGGGAGGTAGTAAGGTGTTGATAATTGGGAGGTATCGGACATGACCCGTTTTTACTTGTCCGGTTGTGTTTAAAACTTTGACACATCCTAGATGCGATGAGCACATCAACTACATTCCAAATGCAATGATGCCTCAAATTACCTCCAATGTAATTCTTCCTTCGAACCCGTCAACTACATCCAATGTAATGACGATTCTAAGGGCTCACACACAAGGATTAAAATTCCAATTTTATCTTTGCATGTGAGGTGATATGCTCGGTAAATAAAGTTAAGCATGCAATTCTAAAACACAGAATTAATCATGCATAAACTAAACCAAGCATAAAGCGATAAATATGCACATAATAGCCCCCTAAACTAACTCCCACTAGCTTCTTGAGCTCCACCGACTCCAAGCCGATGCCAACACCCGAAAAGCCACCAAATGACCTTTTCGCCCTTTCTTCATCTTGAGTAAAATATTACAATTTAATACACGACTCGCAGGTCGGGAATAAATAAATATTACAAACAAGTGGTTCGACGACCACACCTTGAAAGAATAATTACACGTTAACTCTAACGGCTCGCAGGCCGTGAAAAGCGATAAATAATTAAATTGAGCTCGGGGCTATTATGTACACCATGCCAACATCACATCACACATCGTGTTATCAAACAAGCATGTTATCAAACATCATGTGATTTTCCGGTTTTAATTAATAGCCAAGTTTCGAAATTTTTTGATGCTCGGTTTATCGAAACCGTTCAAAAATGAAACTTTTGAACATTTGATCTTCGAGTTCGTCATGACGGTTCCAAACTCGTCATAACTAACAAAACGGTTTAGCCTTAGCATATCAACCATCCAATGGTCATGCTTGGCCTAGCTCCGTCCAACGGAGCCCCGTTCGGTCTCGGTTTCGGCTCCCCGAGAGTCCCGCTCCCGAGACCCGAAAAATCAAACTTTTTTCAAAATTTCCAGATTTGAAATAATTTTCAAAAATTCATTTTACATGCATTAAATCCATAAACAAGAATTTAAACATGTTATCAAACAATTTAGCAAAACAACATGCCAAAAACGAAACTTTCAAGCAAAACCGAAACTATGAACACCGTCTTGTGAATCCCGAAGGTAGCACGGCTCTGATACCACTGTTGGGTCTCGAGGTAGGGTTGGAGATGAACCAACTCGCAGCGGAAAATCAATGAAAACCAAGAGACAATTAAAACCATGAAACAACTAACAAAGAATGGATTAACAAGAGAAAAATTCAGCACTAGTTCTTACCAAAACAAGAACACCGGTTAACGAATGATTGGCTTGAGTCTCCAAGACGCCTACGTATCCACTTGGGAATCAAAGCCACGTAGTTCTTCTCTTTGAGGACTCAAGAACACAAACATGGAGGTGGAAACTAGCCAAACCCGAAATGGCCATGGAAGAGGGAGAGAAAATGTGTTTCCTATTCTTGTCTAGTGTTTGTTATGTTGAAAAAAGATGACTTAAACATAACAAAACCCATACTTGTCCAACTAAAGGCATGGGACAAGCATGGTGACAAGTAAGGTGTAAATAGGACAAAGTATGGCAAGACAAGATTGGGTTAGGTGGTGAATCACCAACACCTTAATCCTTGTCTTGCTTAGTTAGTACTAATTAATCAAGACTTGATTAATTAGTTCCATGGGCCTTGGTTGCATGGGCCTTTCATGGGCTTCTTGGAACATGGCCCGTGGCCATTTCCAACGAGGTCCCGTGATTCGCTCATCGCCTCCATGCCTTCCATACCGGAAATGTCCAACATTATCCGACGCGATCAATCCCAAGACTCCAAGCCTTGTCTCGATCCGTAAAGTCCTATTCACTTACGGGCACATGACCCAAAACCCAGTTTTGGTCATGTCCCGAGACAACTCCCTTTTGGCCATTCTCCATAAATGTGTCAATGAGTTTCATCCTCCGGTGTGACCCTTAGGTTTATGCATGTCAATAGATCAACGTAAAATCCCATTTTACTTGATCCTATTTAAGTGGCAACTAACGAGACTTTAGTATTGCCTGACACTACATAACGAATCGACCCTGTCGATTCTAACCTTTCCGTCGTCCCTGTCATTATCCTTTTATCTCCGATATCCTGATTGAGATAAGGCATAGAGCCGTCATCCTTATTATTCTCAATCACCGTTCCTTGATATGTGAGATGACTGAAGATATGATACCCAGTATCATGTGCATGGCCATGCTATTCTTCCAGTCACTCTCGATCAAGTGGCCGAGAACCGATATCTTTCCCATACCTTAGTATGAGGGATAAATCCCTTAGCCGTCTTTCGTGTCACTCATGTAGCCCGTCCCCAAGCCAATCCTGGCCGTTATGGAAGCCCTGTTACGGACAACGTTAGGCTCAGGTCAAACTCAGTTGTTGACTACATAGCGATCACAAAGACTCCTTGGTCTAAGGATACATGACAAGCTACAACACTGAATATGTTCATGACTTAATCTATGGCACATATTCAGGGTGGGTCGTCCAATATCATGTCCCACATGATATCTATGATCAGACTCCGGAATCCCATTCCAATGACTAACAGAACGTAAGCCATAAAGAGCCATCTTTCATACTAGTCGCTTCTAGTGAAGCTTTGTTGACTAGGGACCCATCGAGTGTGATCTATCTCGATCTATGGTTCTATTCGCATGGTGGGCATAGATCAGAGCACACATCGATATATTACTCCAACACATAAGTAATATAAAGCCGCTTTAATTTTATTGCTAACGATGATATATACATTTGGACATTTAGGATTGAACTACGGGCACTAAGACTAACAAAACCATCTTGGAGACTGGCCAGGTTAGACTCGAGAGAGTCCGGCGATACCACTACCCCCTAAGCAGAGCCGGCTTCCCTTGTCTTAGGCACCCGACGACGGCGAACCATGCCCAGAGGCGTATTAAGCAAGGACGGTATCACGGGAATTCGTACCGCATTAGGGATCAAAACCCTGTCAATAAGCGCCTCCAACCCCTCTCTCCCGATGTCGACCATGGGTGCCTTCCTACGAAGAGGGTCCCGACACAGTGGATGCGACGAGACGTCGCTGAGAATAACAGGCAACGAAGAAACATAGCTTAAATCAACGATTGGTGGGTTGCTTGTAGAGGAAGCAACAGATGGGAGTTTAACTGGACGACCTCTTCGCGGCTTTACTAATGGGGTAGTGAACCCCGGAGAAAATGTCACGATAGCCGTGTATGGTGTATCTTCCTATATTGCCAAAAATGGATTTTTTCCAAACTATTTTCGACTCCCTTTCTATCTTTGATTATGGTTGTGTCTATGACTCCCTATAACATGGGTGGTCCCGCACGAGAATCCATCAATGCTTCCAGACAAACTCGTGTCCGTATCTCTCGACATACACCTCCTCTACAATGTCCATGACCTGAGCGTCGGACCAACTGAGTTGGTAATTAAATGCGCTTCATCTTCGACCAGAACTCATTGATACACTTCACCTTCCGGTTGACGATGGCCCAATGGTATTTGCAGTTCTCGGTGGACCGCTCAATTGCGGGGGTTCGACGGGTCACGTGGGCTATCTCCCCCCGTATGCCATCCCAAAAGGCATCGCCATCTTGGTCAACCCCTTGCTCCTCCATTTTGAGCCACGCACACACCAACGTGACTTCCTCGGGCCGAATCCATTTTCGGTACATGCGTAGCATCCTTTACAGGTTGACGTTAAGTCGTGCGTACAAGACCATCGATGAGATTTACGTTCCTAGCTCCCACTGGTCGTGATACGGTGGGGTTGAGCTCGAGCCCGACACCGTGGATGACCCTTCGCCAAGGGTTTTGTCGGTCATTGGAGGAGAATCGTACGTAGGAGACATGACATGTGGAAAAGCGACAGTTACGAGGTAATGTTGGTGGAGAAACGTGGTGGAGAAACGGTTGTGACGCTCCAGTGGTAGAGAAACGACGATGTTGGAGAAAACACTTTGGTGGAAACAGTGGTGGTAAAAATGCCGGATGTCGAGAAATGTGAGGGACAAATGTCTGTGGACAATCGCCAATGGTATAAACGGTGGTGGAGATATGCCAAAGGCGGGAACAGTGGTAACTTGACACCATGCAGTTTTAGCACAGAAAATGGCACGACAAGCGTACCGGTCGTCAAATAGTATTTTTGGAATTCAAGTTCCGGATTATCGTACCCAAGGGAGCGTGAGTCAAACCAATTTCTATCTCAACGTTGTTATTAAGCTATTTCGGTAATAAAATGGTTTTTGTTGGTTTTTAAAACATGTAAAAGTGAAAATAAGCAGTGTAACAGTAAACAAGTACTCACGAAGCTCGAAAGAGTTTTGAATCAGAGAAAAAGCAATCTAAGGTTTTGGGTTCATAGAGACCAATTCCAATGCATTAAATGACGATGAACAATGTGAAGTTGTGTGATTTTAGGGGCAACGAATTATCTCTCAAACTAGTCCTAACTTCTCTCGTTTTTTCGGACTCTAACCACCTAGTTCTCCCGAATCAAGATGTAGGAAGACCCAAAGCACTATGTTCTTTGATAATTTCTAACTTTCGGTACGAATCGTATGGTTATTGCAAGTGTGTTAACTTAGCTATCCCTAGTCTATATTTAAACCCAATTCGTATAATATTTTTAACCAAGTTGCAATCCACCTCTCCTGAGTGTCAGATTGCAATTCCCACCTTCTATCAAGCGTACCCGGGAGCTAGAGCTTTAAGTTCAAATCAAATACAAACCCTAAATCGAATCAACCAACACACTTATTCATACCTTCAATACATTGGAAATTAAATCTCTAATCCCCCATAACCCTAGATTATAAGGGTTTAGCTACTCATGAACAAGGAAGGAGAAGAAGCCATGGAAGAACACAAACAAGCAAGCTTCATAATAAAAAAGTGTAGAGAAATACAGTACCCAATTGTGATTACAAATGATGTTCTTCAAAGTTTGAATCTCCTTTCCTTCTAGCTCTCAACTCTCCTCTCTTATAAGCTCTCCAAAATACAAGTTATCTCTATTCCAAGCCTAAAATTTGAGTTAAATAGGGTAAAATCTGAGTCTGAAACGAAACAGGGAAGACAACTTTTCCGCGTGTCACAGGCAGTGGTCGGCTCTGCATGCGGGTCCGGGACGGGCTCTGTCACTGCTCCGGCTGCTCGCATGCAAACAAAGGCTTTTTAGCTCAGATCGCTACAATGTGCACGATTTAGATGCCGGCTTCGGGTGCAGGTCCGTTTTGGGCTCCTTGCGGCTTTTGGTCTTGGTCTGTGATGGAATAATGCTACAGAAAGAGTCCTTTTTGTGGATTTTTGCTCCAAGACCTGATAACCATAAGATATACTAGAAACACGTGAAATACAGGAGAGTGAGATCTAAACGGGGCTAATATTACTCATAAAACCTCCCCTAAATGAGGCATTTTCAGTGCGAACATGCGACCACATCAACAGGTGAAATGTTGAAGGCAAAGGAAGTCGAAGAAACAGAGGAAGAATGAGCGTTGAAGAAGAATCGTGAGGAAGATGAAGCGTTGAAGTCGGCCTTTAAGTCCGAATTGTGCCACGTGTTACACCCTCTTTCGTTGGGCCAGATTCGGCTGGACCCCGAATCTTTCAGTTCGACGGCTCGCTGAGTCTACTAAACCCTTGACGTCGAATCTGTGCTTTTGCAGATTCGACATAGACACGAGTATGCATGCAAATTCGACAACCGTTTCTACCGCTACGTCTGATTTAACGACTAGAAATCTTACCGTTTGACGCTACTGTAGATAGCCAAACTGGGAAGTAAATGGCATAGTACGTAAAACAAAATGATAACATGAAGAGAGGGAGGGGGCAAGGAGCAATACAAGGAAGGAAGAGAAAAAAAGGAGGGGAGTCCGACAAAGAGCATCTTTTGATACACACATTGCATATATGGGTTTGCGGACCCTCTGCCTCTGCGGGTTATGCGAATGCGCAACGCAGTTTGAGTGTTTGGCTCCTTGTCCATTTTCCTTCTTATCTTCTTTTCTTTTCTTTTCCTTTTTTTTTCACACACTAATCTACACATCTACATTGCTGCTCCTGCTCTTAGTTTTATTTTGATTTTGATTTGGATTTGGAGAGTGAGTGTGAGTGTGAAGTTCCCGGCGCTCGTGCCATGGCTCCCTTTCTGTGTGTCAGTGACAGCCACGCCTCTGTCTCTGTTTCTGCGTCAATCTGTCCTCTCTTCACCCACCCCAACACTTGCTTCCTTCTCCGGTCAACCCGACTCATCCTTGCTTCCTACTATTAATCTATCTACCACCTTTCTCTTTTCAACTTACCTGCCTAATGCCTATAAATATATATATGTATGTCAAACCCATGACTATTACACTCCTACTCCTACTCCTACCTACTTAAATATCATCTAAACAATCAACAAACTAATTACTAATACTAAACACTTCATGTCTAAACCCATTCATACATATATGTGATTATTATAGAACTAATATTTTAAGTGAATAACGTATTTATTTAAGGTAGATTTGATTTGACAAATAGCTCATCCTCACACATAACAAGTTGTCATGATTGAAGACAGAGTATTAAGTATTTACTGATGAGATAAAATCCTTTACAATGATTACAACCAATTAATCTTGAAGTGACTGTTGTATTTAGACAACGGGGAGAAAGATCCGGGGGATTGGTACGAACAAGGTCCAGCTCGGGAGTGCTGGAATAGACCCGCAAGTAACGAGGGACTAGCCACGTGTCTCGTTCTGTGTGGAAGTGGGGACCTGCTTTAAACAAAATGGAACCTACGCCCAACTGATGCAGACACCCTCATAATTAATTACCTCTACCTTAAAAAACAACATTAGATTTCTGCACTAAAAGATCCCATGTGGATTGCATTTCCACAATCACCACTCTATTCCTCTATCCAAACCTGTAACAAACATTTTCAACATCCAAATGATGGATCATTTTAATTAGACTTACAAAACTGAGAGAGAAGAAGAAGGTGGAGACTGGATATAAAATATGTAAAATTAAAATGTATGGTAAATAAGAGGAAATGAAGAAGAAGAAAGAGAGAGAGCGAGAGAGTGGACATAGACATAGACGACAAAAGGGAGGGAGGAGAGAGAAAGAAAGAGGGACCCATGCACCGCCCATACGCACGCAGCTTACCGAAACCAATCCCATCCATCTCCATATCTAACCCTAACCTCACTCTTACTCTTATACCACCATCTCTTCTCCTAAATCTCCTCCTCCTCCTCCATCTTCTTTTTCTTCTTCTCTAAATCAACTCAATACTCAATACTATCTAGCCGCCGATCATGAATCCGATCGGAGACGCCGGAGAGAAGCATCCATAAAGATAATCTATATATAGCAACCATCTTGATTGATTTGATTGGAGGTGTGAGATCGAAGATATGGATCCAGTAACAGCTCACGGTCACTCCCTACCGCCTCCTTTTCACACCACTAGGGACTTCCATCTCCAGCAATTCCAGCAGCACCACCAGCAACAGCAGAATTCTGAAGACGAGCAGAGCGGCAGCAGCGGGCTCAAGAACAACAAGAGGGATCGGGACAACGACAACAGCGGCGGCGAGGGCGAGATCTCGAGACGGCCCCGCGGCCGCCCCGCCGGATCGAAGAACAAGCCGAAACCCCCCATCATCATCACCCGCGACTCCGCCAACGCCCTCCGCACCCACGTCATGGAGGTGGCCGACGGCTGCGACATCGTCGACAGCGTCTCCACCTTCGCCCGCCGCCGCCAGCGCGGCATCTGCATCATGAACGGCACCGGCACCGTCACCAACGTCACCCTCCGCCAGCCCGCCTCCCCGGGCGCCATCGTCACCCTCCACGGCCGCTTCGAGATCCTCTCCCTCGCCGGCTCCTTCCTGCCCCCTCCCGCGCCTCCCGCCGCCACCGGCCTCACCATTTACCTCGCCGGCGGCCAGGGCCAGGTCGTGGGAGGCAGCGTGGTGGGCACCTTGATCGCGTCGGGGCCGGTGGTGATCATGGCAGCGTCGTTCAGCAATGCGGCGTACGAGAGGCTTCCCCTGGAGGAGGACGAGGCTCCGCTGCAAATGCAAGGCGGAAACATGGGGTCGCCGGGATCGGGCGGAGGGCAGCAACAACAACAGCTTTTGGGAGGTCAGGACCCAAACGCGCCCTTATTTCATGGACTGCCTCCCAATCTGTTGAACTCTATTCAAATGCCGTCTGATGCTTACTGGGCCACCGGTGGACGCCCGCCGTACTAACTCACCGTGATTGTGATTGTGATTCTCAATATTCCCATGTTCCATTCCATCCCATCATCAATTAAAAGACTACTTGCCTCATGATCACTTCATTTCTCTTCTTTATTGATTACATTCCATCAAGCTATAGCTAGGGCTAAGACAAGGAATTGGTGTTTGTTTTTTCATTTATAATTCCTTCATTTGTAGTTTTTGGTTCACTTCTTACATCCGATGATGAGACTAGCTAGGTACGTAAATTTCAGTTCCCAAGTGTAGTCAAAAATAAGAATTTGTTTCTACTATAAATTATGACATGGATTCTTGTTAAATCTCCATCCCTAACTTATTCGTCATATTTTTTAATTGTAGACTTGTAGTAAAGGATGAGTATGGATACATCAAGTGTGAGTGTTGGTGGTAGCAAAGGGAAATAGATGTATCGTAAGTAGTAAGAATGTTGAAGGCACATATAAGGTGCGTGGAGGTAATTAAGTGATGAGAAGATAGAAAATGGAGAATGCAATAAAAGGTAGATCGAGCGAGGTGTGGGTGTAGTTGTACTTGTAGTTATGGTGTTGGTGTAGGTGGAGCCTGGAGATGGTTTTTAAGGAGGAACTGGGAGACATGGAAATATTTGGGTAATAGTTTACACGTGCGCTGCTCTCAAGACTGAACTAGTTCCTTTTCGAGGCATTTCACTAAACTACATCTCTTCTCTGTTAAGTGTTAGCTGTACTGTACCCTTCCTTTCCTCAACCAACCAACCCACTTATTCCATAAAAGTGAACAGTAGTCATCATATGACTCCGACCTCAACTTCACTGCATGTCTCTAATCCAATGTTTCTGTTTCCACCTATTGCTTGCGTTCTGTTGCTGTTGGCTTACGGATACCATTTACTAATCACTCTAACTGCTCCATCAAATTTATATATATACTTCATTATCACTTGGACTTGGATCATGAAACCTTTGGTCATGCCGAGATGGTTGTTTGTCCTAGGTATATTGGTGCCAATTGTATATATTTTGTATTTCAAATGGACAAATGTGACCGTTTGAACATATCGTATTCACCCAATACTTGTCTATAGTATAATCACATCTGCAATACAATCAACAAGACCATGTAGCTTATTTTACCACAGACACCCACCCTACAGTGATACCGTTCGTCTATTTGGAACCATTTTTCTATTTCAATCCTCAACATTTGAAGTCTTTAACGGAACAACTCGTTTACTTCAACCTAAGCTCCAACTGCTTGTGAATTAGCTCCACTATTTCATATTTCATATTTATTCGGAAAACTATTGCAACGAACTTAGTCGAATATTTATTGAAATAATGATGCAAAATAAATATTCTCGCTTTCGGATTTGGTCCACAATATTGATAGGTTTGCGATTATGTTGAACAAGCTCCTTTTCCGTCATCTGTGTTGTACTCTTGTGCTCCGAATGAACTAGCTTATTCAATGGCTCTCCGTCACTTTGATCCACAATTTCCGAATTTCAATTTCTTAGTTTTAAGTCACTGTGTCGTATCTGTAAGTGTACCGGTCATCAAGTAATGTTTTCGGTTTTAAAGTCTAGTTATTGTAAGCAAAAGAGTAGTTAAACAATTACTTACTGTTGATATGTTTTAAAAGATGAATGACAAAATAATATAAATACAAATGGAGACGAGAAACACAATGTCTGATTACTCGAGAGACAATTTATCGTCTGAAGTAGTCCTAAGCACATCTTGATTGAATTAAGACCCTACCAGTATCTAAAAAAAATCTCTAAATGATATTTAATCTTAGTATAGAGAGACCTAATGCATTAAGTTTTGTAAATTTCTCTACTTTTTAGATGGTAATCTTATAGTTATTGCTAATGTGTTATCTGATTATTTGTTAATTTCTTTTAGTGTTCTCATTTCTCAATTTTTGAATACTAGCACCTAATTATATATCAAGTGATCAACAAGATAAAGCATTACGGTCAATGTTATAAAATCACTGTACTAGTTTGTAAAATTAACACCGAATCCCGATAATTTACTCGTTCTCGACTTCTATAGAAGCAAGTTGTGAGATCGTGGATGCGGTCTCGAAGGAGTTGGGTAGTCCGTGGAAGGATCCCTTCTCAAAGCTCCGAAGCGTCAGAGCCGGCCTCCTAAATTTTTAAAGGATTATTATCGCTAAATCCAAACCCCGAGGGGGTCTTTGAAGAGGGTTGATCGGTTCGTTCATTTTGTTTTTTGAGTTATTTGTTTCGGGTTTGTTCCCACTTTTTTCGGGCTTTGGGCCCTTAGCTCTATTCAAGAGCTCCCTTGTTATCGTTGTTTTCCTTGCTTCTTCCTCCTTGGAAGGAGTTATTTTTAATAAAACTTTCGAGCTTATCAAATAAAAAAATGTAAGACCCGCCCCCGGTCGAACCGATGACTCTAGAAGTCATTCGGCACTTTTCCGGAACCCAAACGAATTGGCCATCATCACGGTTGGCTTAAGGGGAGAAATTCCTTTCGTTTGAGTATAAGGTTGGAGAAAGTCAATTTTGGTCAAAACGAGACTTTTTATCGACTAAAAGCATTATTTTATTGTGCAGGAAATTATTTTGGAAAAAATAAATAACCTTTGGACACTTGCCCCTTTTGGTTGAAAGAGAGAAAAAGGAGTAGACATATACCCTTTTACCCTCCCAAAAGCTTTTACAAGGAATTCTAGCTCAAGGGCTTTTGGTCATTGCTACATCTAGGTATTATATGAGATTGGAAAGGCAATTCAACTCATTATTTTGTGGTGTAGCCGAATTTGGGAGTAGGAGCAAGAGAGAAGAGCTCCCATGGAGCTTTGAAGGAAAATCAAGGAAGAAGAGGCCACTTGAAGTCTTCCTTTAGCCATCCCTCCTCAAAATCTCTTCCATCTTCTTCATCTCAACATTCCAGAGGTAATGGAACTCTCTAATCCTCATTTCTCTTCATCTCTTTTCATGGGTTTTGGGTGAAATTGCTAGATGTTGTTGGGTTTGAGTAGAAATGGTGGGAGATGTTGTTGATGAGAAGCTTTGTTGGGTTTTTGTTGAGAAATCATTGGTTTGTTGGAGCTTTTGAGTTGGGTTTGATTTGATGAATCATTGGAAACTTGTTTGTGTGTTGATTCCTACCATGGGTAGAGGAGTATTGAAGGATTTGGACTGTTTTGGGAGTTGGAAGGGGTAAAATTCTGGGTTTGAAGGTGGTTTTTCGGAGAAAAGGAGCTGGAGGTTGAAGAAGGGCGAAACTGCCCTGGTGCGCCACGGATCCCGTGACGGGAGACGTCACGGCTCCGTGAGGGAGTCCGTGACGGCACTCGTCACGGCTCCATGATGGTAACCGTGATGGTTGGCCTCACGGATCCGTGACCAGGTCCGTGGCAGACCAGGGTGAGGGTTTCTTGAGGGTCTCTTGAGGGTTTTGCACCTTGGTTTTGAGCTGAACTTTGGAAGGGCTTTGGGGGTCTTACTTGCTGTTTAAGTGGAGTCTAATTAACGTTTCTTTGTGTCCAAGACTTTGGGGATCGAGCTAGAGAAGCAAGGATCACGCCGGGACCCGAGTGAAGAACGGAGTGGTGATCACCGGGCTTCATCAAAGTGTTGAGAGGAAGACCTTGAGGTAGGGAAAGCCTTAACCTCTCGTTTACGATGCTTAGTATGCATGTTAGGCTAATAAAATTGGAAAGGTCCTAGATATTCCTATAGGATGCGAATAACTAGAATAGTTGTCTTTCAATTACTAATAACCGGAAGAGTCTAGTGGTGATCGATTAGGATGCCAATCACTAGTGTAACTCGCTTTCAATACTTGGGAATTTTTTGTCTGGTAGAGGAGCCTTGGCAAAGCCCTCGGATTAGTTGCGTGTTAGGATCACATGCTTGGTTGTTGGTTGTTAGTGGATAGGCTAAAGAGTCTAACGGAACTAGTTGAATTGCATATGTGAATGCTCGTTTGAAGGTTTATGTTTGGTTGATTGAATTTCCCACTTGACTATTGAATGTATTTGGATGATTACTTGATTTACTTAAATGGTTGTTTGGAGCATCGAGTATGACTGGTTGTACCAAGCGGTGCAATCAGGTGATCGATGCCCCGGTGGTTCGAAACTGGTAAGTGAATGGTAAGTTGGGATTGTGTGATTGGTGTGCTATGTTTACGTGATTCGTGTACTGTGTGTTGTGGTGAATTGGTGATGTGTGAGCTATGTGTGGAAATGAATTGGTGGTTGTTGAGATTGGATTATTTCGTGTTTCGGTTGAGTGCATTATTCAATTATTAACTGTTTAGTATTGAATTGTCCAAGTGTATGCTTCCTATGGGAGTAATACCTTGGTTCCCGAGGACATAAAATCCCTTGGAGACGTTTCTGAGAATCCCGATGATAAGCGCCCCGAAGGGTTGTTTCCGGTCGCCTCAATGTTATGCGTCTCCTCTGGATTTGAGGGAAAATCCGAGAGGACACATCATGTGGATCGGAGGGTGGAGACTTTATGTGCCACGGCATTGGCTGGTTTATCTATTACCCGTGTTTGTTAAGATGTATTTTGTTGACTTTGTTGTTGACCTTATAGAGTTTAAGGTCCACCTTGTTATGTGTTTTCCCTACTGAGCGCAAGCTCACCCTATGAGTTTATTGTTGTGTTTACAGGCCTGATAGAGGAGTAGAGGCTCGGGAGCTTCTCGGTGTGGGTGTCCATAGAGACTTCGATTTTATCTTTATTTCTGTTGGACCGGATTTTGTGGAGATTTATTATTACACCCCTGGAGGGTTATTCATGTTTTAAACTAGATTTCGTGGATTTGAGTTTCTTAGTGGAGTTTTCAGGAGTTTATTATAGAGTATTTGTCTTTAAAGCGTTTATTACTAGTCATGCCTCGAGTCTGGGCAAGAACCGGATTTGGGGCGTGACAAAAAATATTATTTCTCATTGGAGTTTAATTTATAATGATTAGGTAGAAACACAATATGCATAAAAACAAAGATATAAACATATAACGAGGTAAGAATGATACAAATACTGATTTATAAATAAAAACCTCAAAGAACTTCAATTGTTGTCAATTTAATATGTTTTTCTCTCTTAATCTCCAAGCCTTATCTATCAAAAGTTGTATTCTCTTTCTCAAAATCGTGATCCCCTTTACGATGCCCCAAAAACGTATATTGTTTTGATCGAAAGAGACAAATATTATTAAAATTATAAAAGAGACATTACAACGGTCAAAGCCCATGGAAGGCCTTTGAGCAAAAAACTCTGAGACATGATTGCTGGTAACTAGACAATAGGCAATGGTGTTGAAAAATATAAACTTAAACTAAAAGACACAAACTGTCAAGGACCGCTTAAAGTAATGCCTAAACGCCGCTTGATCTCTGCTTTCTAAGGATTCTTTTTCTCATGGTTATCATCATCTGCTCCAGTTTGGAGGAAGACTCTTGTGGTTCAACTTGGTAACCTTAATCAAAAGTGGAAGGCTCCTCCCAATATTGACAATATGCATTTGAATTCAAGTACTCACAATTACAGTTAGAATGATCATAAGCTTCGCAACAATCACAATACACAGTATCACAATACCAATTCACCATAAAAGTTATAATATAATGAACCAACTATATATATATATATATAGTCTTAACACGAATTATAAACGTATCAGAGTTGTCTTAGTTGCTCCCCGACAACGACGCCATTAACTTGACACTCTGAGAATTAACTCTCAGAATGGCACGGCAAGTGTACCGGTCGTCAAGTAGTATTCGGGGTTTAGTCCGAGATATCGTACCCAAGGGAGCAATTAGACAAACACTTTAGTTAACTAATTCGATGGTCAAGCTATTCCTATAACGATGATTGGTTTTGGTTTGTAAAATGTGATTTTATACAAGTAATGAGAAGCAATGTGAATGATCCGAAAATAAGCACAAAACCACAGATGGATTGTAAATCATAGATAAAAGACGATCTAGGACATTAACGGGGGTCGAATGAGATGAACAACTTAACGATATTTGGCATACATTTATAACTAATACTATTTCAAGGGCAACGAGAATTCTCTTTAAATAGTCCTAACCATCTCTCGATCGTATTAGGACCCTAATACACTCGGTCCACCTAATTATCTCTAATCTAGGTGTAGAGCGGTATAAAGCATTACAATCTATGAAATCTGTAAAGACCGCCCCGTTTTAAAAGATATATTTATTTTAAAATCGTCGATTTAAACGTCGTGGTTGGAAAGCGGGGTGGAAAATTGGAACGAGTGCAAACTAAAAAGAAAAAATAAGAAGAGAGAAAAGAACTTCGGCTGGACAGGCTTAGGCCCAGTCAGCAGACCGAGCCCAAGCCCGCACGCGCGACCCAGGCCCATGAGCAACGAAGCCCAACCCTAAAATCTACTGTTGCTCCTCCTTCTTCACGCGTCTTCGCATGCAAACCGAGACAGAACCAGCGTCGCGCTTCCTCTTCTCCTTTGATCTCTCTCTCCCTTCTCTCTCTCTCTCTCGCACCAGTCTCACCTTCACCGTACCCTTCGCCTCCGTTCACGAATCAAGCCACGCCGTCGACTGGAAGGGGAAGGGACGCCGAGTACCCCTCTCCCGTTTGTCTTCCCGATCTCGAACCACGCCGACGACGGAGGAAACGACGCGATTCGTGACCTCCCTCTCGCCCTTTCTTCTTCTCCGACCACGCACAACAAGAATCACCACCGTGCGAAGCTCGATTGGACGAGCTTCGATGGAACGAGGACTGCATAGAACTCTCGTGCGCGTCAGATCTGAGACGGGAGAAGAGACGGGGTCGCGTTCCAGGCATCCCTGTCACGGCCACGGAGTCGCCGGAGGCCTGCCGCTCTTCTCCGCCTCCATTTCTCCCTCCTACACGCCACCTGACGCCGTCCACCGTCCTTCGAATCCGGAACCCTCGCCGGAATTTCCTACCGCTCATACTCGAGCCTGAGCAGGGCTTTGGGCCAGGATAGTTGGGCCAGGATGGCCATTGGGCCATGACAGGCCATTGGGCCGGGAGACGGGCTATCGGGCCAGGCACAGATCTAAGGTCCGGGTTCTGGACTCGGGCCTGGACCGGGTCTGGACTCGGGTCTGGAACCGGGTCCGGGTCGGTTCTGGGTCCGGTCGGGTCTGGGTTCTGGACCGGGTCGGATCCGGGTCGGCAGTTTACATTAATTAATTAATTTAATTTAAATGATTTAAAAATGGATAATTAAAGGACTAAATGGACAAATCAGAGGACTTTTGGACTATACCTGGACTGATTGGACATTTTACCTGTTAAACCCAGACTTGGACTTTGCCCGAGAAGACCGGAGGTAGGCCCGGACGTCAGCAGCTAGGCGACGTAGCTGTTGGTTCTTCTTGAGGTAGGGAAAAGTACTAAACTCATCTGGTAATTTAAATAACATTAATAGTATGCCTATAGGATAATAAAAACCGGAAAGGTCCTAGTATGTATGTAGGATGTGATTCACTAGTTAACCGCTGTCAATATCTTGGGAAAATGTCGTGCTGGTAGAATGACCATGTCGAGCCTTAGGACTTGCTTGTTGATTGTATTCACTGATGTTTGTTAGCCCTTAAAGTTGATGCATGCTCCGTTCTTAAGTTAAGACAAGAGTCAAACTAGATTAATTGAACCTTGATGATTGTAATGTGAATGGTTGATCCGCGATATGATTGATTGTGTGAATGTTTGAATGTGATGTGATTGATTGCGTGAATGTTTGAATGTGATGTGATGGATTGAGTGAATGTTTGAATGTGATGTGATTGTGCCTAATGTTATGATCGGGTGATTGATAGACCGATGGGACATGGTGGTAAGTATTGTCGATAAGCTTGGTTGATAGTATGAGTTTGTTGTGTTGTGCCTTGTCGGGAATTGCGTGCCTTTGTTGTTTTACTTGCCGAGGGTGTTTTTGGGCTGATATTCGATCGAGGGGGAAAACCGGTCCGATACGTTACATTGTTGTTTCACCCTGATGCTACGTGTTCCGGGAAGACCTAGACCGAGAGACATTCCGGTATGGTGTATTATTGTCTTATCCGATGCTACGCAATCCGTAAAGACTGGTTCCACCCCGATGCTACGTGTTCCGGGAAGACCTAGACCGGGAGATATTCCGGTTTGGTATATTATTGTCTTATCCGATGCTACGTGTTCCGGAAAGACTGGTTCCACCCCGATGCTACGTGTCCCGGGAAGACCGAGGCCGACGGATGTTCTGGCACGGTACTTTATTGTCTCATTACGATGCTACGTGTTCAGGAGAGACTCACTTTATCCCGATGATCTATGGTCCTTTGGGTACATTTTCAGGGACTTCCGAGAACGTGCGTTCCTAGGGAACTTTTCCAGAAATCCCGATGGGATAGTGTTTCCTCCGGACCGAGGGGCATTCTGACATGATGTGCCATTCAGTGTACGGATCAGAGTCGTGGAATTCGATGTTAAACATTTCAGTATTTGTGTGCTTCTTTAATTGATCCCCTTGATAAATTTGTTCTCTTTCCTTTGATATCCTTGAGTGTTATCTTCTCTAAAGTATTACATTCTTTATTTTCCGGTGATTTCCTTAAGTGTTACTTTCTTTAAGGCATTGGAACTTTTATTGATCTATTTTTACAGCATCTTTTGATTAATCGTTCTAATCATAAACTTTGAATACTTGTACTGATTGGTTTTATGCTTTAACGGGGATTTTCTTTTACTTTACTGCTTTTTCCTACTGAGCGTAAGCTCACCCCCTTCGTGTTTATTGTTGTTTTACAGGTTTCTTTGTTGAGTAGGTTGTAGGATGTCCCAGGGCTTGGGAGCTCACTGAGGGTCCGGGTGTTATCATGTTAGAGACGTACCTTCGTTTTGTTCAAAACTATGTCGTATTTAGTTTAGTTGAATTTTGACTCTCGGTTGGACTTATTTATGAGATTTAACTTGGAGTTTTATTTTATCAAATCAATCTACTTATTGTTATTCAACTTCTTTTTAGTTCACGTCTCGAGTCCGGTCAAAACCGGATTTGGGGCGTGACAAATTCCTCTAACTTTCGGGTTTTACACCTATAACTATTGCACTCGTGTCACTCTAGTCATATTCTAGCCTAGATTGAAACCTGAGCTATCCAATTCCTTTTTCCTCTTTTTAACCTCATTTCTCAATTGTTGGTTAACAAGATTTGATCATACATGTACGTGATCAAGGCAATGTAGCATTACGAACGGAAATGAATAAACACTTTTCTAGTATTAGTTTATAAGTATATGACCTAAATATGCTCAATCAATTCATCACATCGTTCTCCTAGCCCTAGATCGATATAAACTTAGTTCATAGCAAAGAGACAAAAACACAAGAGAAGGATTGAAATAATCATACTCATATTAAGTGAAAATAGCAATACAAATATTCAGAAACAATCCAAACTACAACCTCAATTTGATTCTAGTGGTTCTCCTTTGATCTTCTCCAAGTTTTCTCCAAAAGTGACTTTTCTCTCCAATTTCGTGATCCCCTTAAATTTGACCTAAATTCCCTTTTATATGACGGGTTAACTCTGATTAAAAATAGGAAACGCAACTGGAAATCGCGTTTCTGACGCTTGCGCGGTCGCTTGCACGCCGTGCAAGTTTCTGGTGCATTTACTTGACGCCTCTGTCCAGAATGCACCAGTTCTTTGCATGACGTGCATCAAACTGGTGCACTTTACTGGCACTTCTGTCCAACTTCCAATTTCTCTCCGTTTCACTCCCGAATTGCCCCTTTTTGCTCCAAAAACTTGGTGAACCCTGAAACAAGACCAATTACACAATATGAGAGTTAAATGCATCAATTTATACTGAATCGAGACTAAAAAGAACATAAATGTGGGCCAATGACATCTAAAATAGATGTATTTTATGTCCACATCAATTAGTATCTAGATCATCAACAAATTTTTCCACACCTCCATCATATAAGTCGCATTCCTCCTTCACTACCATATCGTGCAAAAGTACGCCAAGTATGCATTATTTTGTAAGTGTGTTTATTTCCCATCCACGGGCGAGGCGTGCGATGATGTGTCACCGTGACTGAACAACTCCAAACGCTCTTTCCACATCCTTCCACGTACTCTCTTGTTACATGGGATGGACGTATTATTATGTTTGCAAGTAGGGTAAAATCCATCAACCAAATAATACGAATAGTCATAAAGTGTACCGTTATTTGATATAATTCACACCAATGTTATGTTCAAGGCCTTCCAACATATTTTGAAAGATGTACGAGTTGTTGAGAATGGTGATATCGTTGTTCACATCGGACGAACTGAAATAAGCAAGTCAGATCCACAGGTCACATAAAGCAACAACTTTCAGCGTTATTTTTGGGCGGTTTCCATGATCTCCTCTGAAAAAGTTTCATTAACATGCCGTTGGGAAATTCTTCCACTTATACATGCAATCAAGGCTTCCAATGTAACCTGGGAAGCCCCGTCTCACACCCATATGCAACAATCGGGTTATATTGTCCGTTGTGGGTCGCCTCTCATACCCCACCCCTTAAAACTCGAATCACGACCTTACAAAACCTTTGTATGCATTTCAGGATGGTCGAAGCACCCATTTGCATTGTTTTGTCTAACGAATATGCATCGTCTCCGTATGCCAACATCTGAACTGCAGATGTGCATGTCTGGTATGGAGTAAACCCATATAGACCAGTCACATCCGTCTTCTGAACAAAGTAGTTGTCATTAGCGACATCAACCTCCTTATACGAAGGAAAAAATTTCGACTCATTCTGAATCCATGCCAGAATATAACTTCCCCGTAAATCGCCTCATTTTCAAAGTAATCCCACATCAAACGCTCGTGCACATCATCATGTCCTTAAAGCAACCGCCTTTTCTTTCGGGGGCCTTTCACGGCTTCGTTAATTACCCCATCCAAGCTGACTGCTTTTTCGGCTATAAACTTATCAGTTGTACAATCCATAGCTTCTTTAATTATTACAAGTTCTTCCTTTACAATCGCTTTAAAATCTTCCGATGATATAGATCTTGTAATGTCGAATATGGATGAACTCAAGAGATAATTGATAAAACAATAGTTAGTTCACATATGAAATTGCTTGGCTTTTATAGGCAAAAAATTATTATTTTTTCATCAATTTTACCGTTATTTTATTAATTAAATATTCATTTCGTTTTTTTTGCAGGACACATGTCATACCCTGGTTCGGAACCCGCACGCACGTGCAGCTTCGTAGCCCGCGGCTCCTCCCTCTTTTCGCCCTATAACGACTCGCAGCTCGAGGCTCACTGTACATCCCTACAAAGTACTACTACATGTAAAACGGTTATAATATGAAACCATTAACTGCAGTTACATTACATCTAAATAATACTTGCCGCATTGGGCAGGTAGCTAGGTGTTAATGGATTGAAATTGAAATTGAAGTGAAACCACCACCTAATACTAACTAATACTAATAGTGAGTCCAGATTCTCCGCGTTTGGTATCTGTCCCGACTGTCCGGTATGGGATTGATTGCCTCTGCTTCTCTTTATGGAACTCTCTCCTACTTGCTCACATGCTCTCTCTCTCTTCATTCTCTTGCATAAATGTAATAATTACTAAGCCTGTTCCTTAATATCAAGTCTCTGCCCCAAGCTTCCATTGCCATCAATTATTAGTACACTTTCCGGGATCATCACCTCGGTTTTAATTCTTACCAATACGCTCCTGTATTATGACGTCATAAATAACAAGTGAGACCTGAATCTGTGTAATGTTGCAAGAGAAATAAATCAATGATGGTTTTCATCTTTCCTGTACAAAGCTAGCTCTTTTAATTCCCTGCACTACCTAACAATTACAAATATGCCCCAACTCCAAGATTAAACCACAATTCATCCATATTGTATCCTTAGTCGCCTAAGCTCAGCAACAAAGGTTGGGCTGGCAGTGAGTGTTCGGTTAGCCAGACTTCTTATGTCTTCTCTCGAACAGTCCCGCGAGATGCGAACCAGCTCCCACAGAGCCCCTCCGCTTATCATGTCTCTTGCATTCGCTTCTGATACGTTGTCATCAATCCAAGCTTTGTTAAAAGATACACTAAGCTTCTTCAAAATAAGAGGTGAATGAAAGAGCTTAGCTTACCGTGTTGTGCCAAGTGGCATAGTGCAAGCTCAATGTGACGCCTGATTGCTGAGGCCTCGTTGTTTGCGTTCTGCACAATCCATGCAAGCGCACCATCCTCAATCAGGAGAGATCTTCCACTCTTTGTCCCTGTTTCATTCACAACCAACTTCAATTCCCACCATCATTTATAATTTAGGGATAGATGCCAGAAAAGTGCATTGTACTATTGACATTTTGCAGGTTAGTATCCGTATCTTCAAATCGCTGTGTGGGTTGTAGCCCTGAAGTTTTATTTTGTTGCATTTGTGTGGAATTGTTCTAAAACAATATTTTTTCCCTTGACAATTTTTTTTAGAAAATAAAGAATTTGAAAACCATATTTTATTTTATTTTATTTTTGAATTTTCAAGGGAAAAATCGTCATTTTGAAATAAATTGACACAAAGTACAACAAAATATAAGTTCGGAGCCACAACCCATAACGTTTTGAAGATAGGGGTACCAACCTGCAAAAAGTCGATGGTACATGGTATGTTTCCCCCCCTACAACAATCATTTAAATGTATCAGGACTTCCCTTATATAGAAGGGAGCTCTACATAAGTTGGGGGAAGCCCAAACAGATCCAACAAAAGTTGGGGATAAAAGGCTTCAGAAATACTGTTGAGTTGGGACTTGAACGGATCTCATGGACCCAAGTTCAAATGTTTGACTAGTTGGACAAGCAAGTGTTGATGAACATGATACTTTTTTTCCATTATCCCTACAATATCTACTTGCAAACATGCATAATGTGATAAGAAAGACCTCTTTGAAAACTACCATGTTTACCTTGAGTAGAAGCTCTGGACTCACACTTAGCAAAGTTTGCTATTCCACGAGCCACTTGTGCTAGAACATCAGCATGCCCACATCCGACCATTCCTAGCAATGCCTTGATACCACCTTCGCCTCTTAGCTTCATCTGTAGCTTATCTGGACAAGGCAACACCATGAGCCTAGGCAATATACAACGTAGTTACTACCTGCCTTGGACATTAACCAGTGAAATATTACCATTGCCACAAAGGTTAGCTACGGCGCCAGCAACCATGCGAAGGGTTTGAGGATCCTCAGCATTGGCTGCTGTTGTTGATAACAAGCTAATACCTCCTTGAGCCATTATAAGCTCCTGGTTTGCCTCTGAGGAAAAACAAACTCAAGCCATGTCAGATCTAACAGCAATGCCAACCCATTTCAAAATCAATCTGAACATATGAATGAAAAATATTACCGTTCATGGCAAGGTTGGCGATTGCACCGGCTGCAACTCTATGTACAGTCTCATCCTCTGTGCTTCTCAGCAGCATCAGCAATGAGGTAAGACCACCCGCCTCTACAATTTTCTCCTGATTTGCTTCTGCAAAAAGAAAAGAAAAAGGAGAGAGAGAGAGAGAGAAGAGGATTGTTATGTTGTTAATTAACTTGCTATTGACATTAACACTGTCAACTAGGAAGTATAAGAACAAGTAATGCCCCACCTTCTGCAGCTAGATTTGCCACCACTTTAACAGCATGAATCCGAATATCTGCATCTTCAGCTTCAAGCAATGACAAGATTTTATGCAACCCAACTGAAAAATAATATATGTATTACAAAATTAGTACATAAAAAGAAACAAAATTCGGGGCATGCATTATTAATTATCCACTAATATCTCAAATTAATAGCCTAAAATGATTACCTTGCTCAAAGAGTTTGGCTACTGAGGCCTTGTCCCCGTTACCTGAATCTTTGGGTGGTGGCAGCCTAACTTGAGACATAAGATTATCTAGTCCGTTGAGTCTTGGCCCAGACCCACCTGTATCAAGTTTTCTTCTAGTCTGCAAAAATATGGATGTTTAGTAAAACTTAGACATGATATAGAGAGAGATTATCCTTGCAGCATACCTCATCAGCTTCAAAACTAATTTGCAATAGTTGACCCCGTAGCAGTGCTATTTCCCCTTCAAGTTTCTGTTTCTGACATGCTTCATCTTCAAGCATTTTTTGAAGCTTTAGGATCTCCGAGTTTCCTGTAGCCTAGAACATAAAAAGAACCATTAAAGATGACCCCAAAACTAGACATCAAAAGCATGGGAAGAAAACATAGATGATGCGTGTGAAGCACAAAACATACCTCAGACCTTTTCCATTGAGCTACTTGACTCTTCAGATTGTTGACTTCATCCTCAGCAACCTTTCTTAACATACTTTCTTGCTGGAGCAGTTTTCTAACCTCAGAAACTTCCTCAATAGAAGATGAGACAGGCTTGTGCACAAGGAAAAATGATTAGGGACAACATCAAAATTTAGTTCAAGTATTTCGTGAGCAAGAAGATGATTAATTTTGAATGTGAGTTGGAAGTTGATAGACGGAAGATGATTAGTTTTAAATGGCGCATTGGCATTAGACTTCCTAAAGGGGGTTCTGTATAAAATCCAAAGATTATAAATCTTACACGAAATAATTGATACTATTTGATACTCATAATTAAACGTCGCCTCATACATCTAAATATACGGTTATCGAAGATGTTTACCTCTCCATTAACATCTATATTGTCATGCATTTGCTGACTTCTTGCCCACCGCTCCTCTAGCTTCTTTATAGAGTCCTTGTAATCTTTATGGTATCTCAATCTTTCCCTCTGCAGAAGCAAAGCAAACATTTCAATGACACAAGTTATTAATGAAGTTCCAGACCCAACAAGCAAATTGAACAAGTCCCTTTTTTTTTACCAATAATTAACACATATTATACATCCAACATAGATATAGACCATTGATATACTCATATACACTAACCGTTTTGCCTCAATGTTATATATCTTTTGAAATAAACCAGTATTCATGATATCTGGGGTTGATTCATAGACTAACCTCCAAAGCATCTTCATAGTTCTTTTCAAGCGCAGAAATCCTATTCTGTGACTCTATCTTTATTCTTTCAATCTCATCCTGGAATGCTTTTTGTTGTCTCTCGTTCTCTGCAAAGAG
This sequence comes from Erodium maritimum, assembly GCA_963921825.1. Taxonomy (NCBI): domain Eukaryota; kingdom Viridiplantae; phylum Streptophyta; class Magnoliopsida; order Geraniales; family Geraniaceae; genus Erodium; species Erodium maritimum. The sequence goes on from OY997593.1 coordinate 62,398,004, forward strand.
TTTATCTAATTGTATGTCCAGCCTTCTAGCCAGGCTCTTATAGTCAAACTCTTCCTTTAATTTCAACATGTTCTCCACCTTCATAGCCTAGTATGAGATGAAATTAAATCAACATGAAATATTCACCGCTAGCATAAATTAACTCCAGCAAGAACACAAACATATTTTAAATACACCAAGTGGCCAATGAAGAGCTAAGTAATGAATTTGAAACCCACTCTCTGTCCAAACATTATAGTACTTGTAGTCTCTCCTCTGTGACGTGGAGATGGACCAATAGTTATAACCAGAGAAGTTCTTGCAGTGCCTGGTGAAATTATAAAATGTCAGATAATTATTTCTATATGCTTGTCCGTAACATTTATTGGATAAAACCTGAAGATTACTATATCAAATAGTTCCACAGGTCATGGTTTTTCACATCTAACACATTGCAAGATAATTGAGATTAATAAAATGTTTCCAAATGAATCTATAAGGGAAGCAATTGACACAGAACCATGGAAGATTTGTATAATCATGTACCTCCAAATGAATCCCGGAGCAATCTTGTAAGCTTTGAATCACGAAATGGGACGTGAACACTGTTTTCAGCCAGTGCATTGATGCACTTTCCTAATGCACTCAAAGAAAGATTTATAGACTTAGCTTCCTCTAAAGTATGCCCCTCACTTCCTGAATTTACAACATGACTGTAAAGTTAACAACTAACAGAACTATAATGTTAAAAATGTCTCTGCTGATGTTGTACCAGCACAAACCTGACTTGTCTATACGCTCTGAACCAGCAAGATCTACCACAACTAGCTTGCCCTTCCTCACAATGGAAGGCTTTAAAGCTTTACCCAAGTGGGAGTTGTTACTGTTTAAATCTCTTCCTTGGACAGACCTTTTGACATTTACCTGCAGCATAGTATGGTTTCTGCTGAAATTAGAATAAGTAAACTTTAACACAAGAACTATAAGAAAAGATAACCAACCATCAAAATGGCATGACTTCGAGATGATTCAGTATTCAATTTTGTATTTGCAGCAAAGCGGTGAGCTTCTCCCAAACGTAGTAAATCCACAAGACTGTGTTGGTCTCTAAGATCAACTACAGTAGCTCCAGGAAGTGAAACATCTCCTGTTTTGGGGTCTTCCACAATTGCTATGTTATCATTGCTGGGATCAAGAAGGTCCTGTATAGTCTCCATATAAAGCTGCAAAATTTTGTGGAGAACCAAAATTTTACAACTTAACACCTCCAAGGGGCATTGGATATTATGAAGTAAAGAACTTGTAATGGGTAGAAAAATAATTATAGAACCTGCAAATAGGACACTGAAACTGAATCGGTGTCCAAGGAAACGTCTGCCAAAATATCCTCCATAGCTCGCACCATTATTCCTCGTGCAGCTGTATCTTCCTCCCCAAGTCTCCCAAGTGTATATGTTTTACCAGTACCAGTCTGACCATATGCCATCACGGTACCATTGTAGCCATCCAGAACACTCTGGAGAAGCAAATTGCAAAAAAAGAGAGGAACCCACTAAAGATAATAAGAGAGGGATTTGTTCTTATATGTCATACTTGATTTCGTGATTTGTCAGCTTGATTTTTCAAAGAATGTGAAAATTGTATAATATATATCCTGTGGATCACCCATTCCTTCATAAAGATAAAACCACTATGTGATTGACTAAGATTTATGATGAAAGCCGGTAACATACTGTACACTTACCTCCACAACAGGCTTTGCCACGACTTCATAAACACGTTTTTGAGATGCAAACTCAGTGAGCACTTCATCGAACTCGTAAGTATCAGAATCCCAATTGTTTTTCCTGAGTTTTAGCCTTTTAAGCTTAAAATGAACAAATCAAGTGTAAATAATGAGTCATTTAGAAACTTTGTGAAGGCTCTTGATAACAAAATGTATCAGATACCTCCGGTTGTAATTCCACACAATCAGCAAAATCTGCATCCACCTCCAATTCCTCCGCATTGCAAGGTCGCAATCTAACTGCTACTCGAACTCTTCCAGGAACTAATCACAGACATAGCCATAAAATGAATTAACATTTTTTTTATAAGCTCAAGATTTTTATTAATAAGACCTATTCCAAAAAAGGAACCGGAATACCCTGATTCGGGAAGAATCAGGTCAAAACCAACGATTCCAAAGGAGCTCTCGTACAGAGCTAAGGGGCCAAAGCCCGAAAAGACAGGAGGACTAATAAAATGAATTAACAATTTAGTTCTAGTAAAGAAAGGTATCAATCATTTCATTGCAATGTGACAAAATTGAAGAAATTATCTTAATCACATCTACGCCACTGGTAGCTAGGCATTCCGGAGCAAAACAAATACAGATAATGTGGGATGAAATTTGTATTGAATCAGTCCACTGTGGAATTTAACACATTGGGGATGAGCTATTAGTTGTGGTTGTATGCAATCATGAGGATATCATACAGATACTACATCAGCTAAAAGCTCATAATCAAAATAATGAAGAAATCTCTAAATTTACTTGCCATGCATTATTGAAGTAAACACTATCTATTGTAAATGTTGTTGTAGATATTTAAGATACTTGCAATAATATTTTCTACCTGACAGATAATTTCAGGGAAAGTATAATAATTTTAAAAAGCTAATAACTTAAGTTGAGAATAACCATTGCTCCTAAAATCAGAAATGGAATTACAAATTTAGGAATCCTGAACAGATATAGCTTCATGAAGAACTTGAAGTAAAACCTTCTGAACTCCCAACCTCACAATCTGAAGTTGAATTGAGGAACTAAAAACAAAAAGACAAGATAGATATGCCCAGTTTGTGTCTTTTAGGATAAAATTAAATTAAATGAATGAGCATACTAAGCTACTGGTTGACTCCTCCTGAAAGGGAAGAGCCAAATACCCAGTGATCATAGCAATCAAACTACAAGAATAGCTTCACACATTTATCCACAAATCTACTACACTTAGAAACAACCGAAACATGCAACAATTCAAATTTCAATGACTCCATTTGATCAGCTGCTGGGAACTACCTTCGTTTCATTAATAAACCCATTTCAAAACAACTTTTTTTCTTTCCGGAGAGAACAAAATAGTTTGAAAGCTACAAATCAAACAACTCCTTTTTATTTCAATTTGTCTAAGACAGTCCTGAATTCTTTGCAATAGTCACACACATGAACCAAACACAAACTACAAATTGATACCAAACAACAGGATCCAGAAGACTGACCTCCTGCGTCGATCTTGGCAGGTGAGTTGGGGCCACCGCCGAGCGAGGCGGGGCTGCTCCGGCGAAGGCCAGAGGATGCCTTGGGTTTGAGAGAAGAAAGTTTGGTGTTTGAATTAACAGAGGGAGGCCTGTCCACCTTGAGAGAGCCCCTATGAGTCCCATTCCTAGAAGCACCCGAAGAGGCCATCGTAAACTTGACACGTTACGCTTCACAAAAGGGTACTAATCCATCGAAATACAAAGAGCTTTCCCTGCTTGGTTTCCGAGAAAACGCAGTGAATGTGAGGAGAATATGTGAAAATAAGAGGAACCCAGAAAAGGAAATGAACTTAGATCGAAGTTACGGGAGAGAGAAAGTGAGGTAAGTGGACGAAATCGTGGTAGATGTGACTCAGATTAATGCGGCTACTTGTTTTGTGCTTGCAAGCAACAATTAATCCTAAAATGTACAGACCCCAGATAGAAGAAGACAGTGAAATAAATAAATATTGTATTTTTATACAGAAACATGTAACCAGTAACCCAATGTTTTTCACCTTTACATTTGAAAAATAGCACCTTTTCTGGGCTTCGGCAGTTCTGGGAAAATTAAGAGCTCAGCTCAGATACACTGGAATAAATAGCTTATTGGTACCCACTTGAAACCAGATCATCGTTGACATAAAAATTAAACCTTTAATTTTTTTTTTGACAATGGAGATTACCCAAAAAGAAAAAGGCAAACTTGTCAGTCACTTCAAGAGGATCCACCATTAGTGGACATTGGCCATTGTTTAATTAGTAGTAGTATCAAATTATAACTACAAGACCGGTAGATGCTCTGACATCGTTTAAATAGACAGTAAAAAATATCTGATCCACATAAATCTTAAATTTAATGTTACTACAAATAGTGAAGAATTGAAATCCACTCTAAAAGGCACATGGTGGGTCGCGAAGAACACTTAACCAACGTTCAAAATCCACGAAAACACAACAAAAATGAGAGTAGAAAGATGAGGACGATGGAGGAGAGGAGGGGACCTAAAATTCATGTTGATGTTTACTTTGATTGTTCATTTCCAGACCTTGCCTTCTATTACAGGCCCAACCACAGCCTGGGTTTCCATCAATTTTTACCTACCTTGTTTGTTTCACTTTAATTAATTAATGTGTTATGTGTGTGTATATATAATATATTCCTTCTCCTTGTGGGATTTAACGCACCAACCAGAACTACCTATCTCATTGTTGCCTGGTAACATGTCTATTTCCTCAGGACCATATTATGATCATTCAATATAAGCACCCACCTATTTATCTGTTCTACCAAATTAATGTAACTAGTTGCTCATATTCGTTGTTACACGTATTGCCCCATAGACAACATGGAAGTTGGTCTGGTCTGGTCTGGTTCACTTTTGCTTTTGTTGGCCTTGTCCACTCCTTGCAATAAGATATGATGACTCAAGTGAGAATTTTTTGTACTAATATCTCTATTCCATCAACTTAGACAAGGACTGAAATCATGATTAATTTCCTCCATTCAATAGATGACAAAGAAAGATTCTTCATTCGGAAAAGAGTTCGAAGAAGAAGCGGTCCTACGTTATAATGCAGCAGCAAATTTGGACAATGGAACTGTGTGTGAACAAGAATAATGTTTCTGAAGAATAATGGACCATAATGTTGTTGACTTGGTTCATGTGGTTGGATGCTTTGCTTCATCAACGGGCCCTATTCATCTGGGCCTGGCAAAAGGCCCAGCTTCCGGATATCGTGTCACTGACTCAAAATTGATCACCATAAACGTAATTACTTGGTCCCCTCCTTGTGTTGTTCAGAACACATCTCCGATTTCCTTCCTCTGTAATTTACGAATCAAAGAGTCAGCCTTCTATGATTTTATCCAATTTCCTGACTACTCTGGAGTCTGGACTTTTAGGCTCGCGTGACTGCTTTTTTATTTACTATTTCAAGTCAAAAGGTTCGGTCGTTATTTATTGATGGATATACCCTGAATACATATCTTTCTCGACGACATCACAAAATGATGGCAGATTTGATATTAAAGCTATTTAAAGTGTCGTTATCGTTAACTAATCGACAGAACAGAGAACAATTACGTCTATTTACATGTGTTACATAATCGAAATCCTGATACGATAAAATGTAAATCAAAATACACATACAATACTAACTTGCTAATGGTGGGTTAACTGATCCCGGAGCTCATTTCGACCACCGAAAGTAGAATCTCCGGTTATTCATAGAGACCCATCGGGGTCAACACCAAACACCGTTGAATAGTAGGAAACTGGCCGGGTTAAAGCGTTGTCGATGTTGAAAAGTTATTTATTTACTATTTCAAGTATGATCTATCACATTATGTAAATGTAACATGCTATAATATTGAACCAATTATCGTCTTCCATGTAAACAACAATGACATACACCGTTCATCGCAACCACAAGAAAATTAAATGATAAATGACAAAGAATCAGAATTTAGTCCATGAGGCACGCCAATCCAAATATTGACGGAGATATTCGGTATTTACAGATTCCTTACCTTTTCCAAACGTCTTTGTGTGTACAGTCTTTCCTTGTTCAACGATCCACCGACTTCCCATTCTTGTAGCTATAGATCAAGTATTGAGATATGAATGATTGAACTATGAGAAAAGGAAAGTAAAGGATTTGTTCTTAACGGAGGAGAAGGAGAAACAAAATCTTAATTTAAGAATTAGGAGTAGAAGGGCCAATTACCCTTAGTTGATGGTGTTGTTTTCCATGATGCTCCTTAGTGTTATGTGCGCGTAGGACGGAAAAATCGTATCCGATAATACTAACAGACGATTTCATCCTAATGTCATTTACGATAAAGTCATGTTATGATCTAATGGTTCGGTGTGGCTTGACATGATATAACAGTTTCAGCCCTTAGTTATGCTTGTAAGTTATAATTGTGTTTCTTCACATTCATGGTCATAATAGTGGAAAGTTGGATTCTAGAGTTATTAAGTGTGTTTTTTACTAGGTTTTTCTCCTACATGTAAAGGTTGTAAAGGTTTTAAATGTTTTGATACCAACTCGGAAATTTATTTTATCAGTTTGAATTGTACATTCCTTAAAAACATACATTTTTTAGAGAACTTCTCTTTAAGGAGTGATAAAAGATCATTTTTGGGGAATTGCCAGTTTTACCTATACCATAAATGAGTTCACCTAGTAGTGAGACTAATAATTCTAGTGTTAACAACCGTATTTCATCTTATAAAGTTATTGATATGTTAAATTATATCTATTATCTATTAGATTTGAGTTTCAAATTTAAGATTCAAATATATTCTATTTGTATAAGATTAATATACAAGGATGATCTATATCCAATAACTTAAGGCAATTGTTAATTTGTAACCTTATATATAAGGTTAAGTTTTTACATTTAACCCAAATTTATTAACTCACACTAGGCACTCAAATAATTTAATCCTAACCATACAATATCTTTTCATCTCACTTTACAGGCACTCAATGTTCTCTTATCTATGCTTCTCTTCTCACACGTCGACGCATCCTTCCTCTATATTCTTTGTTGTTCTTGGTTGTCATTTTGTGCTCATTGTCATTTCTGGTCGACACTTTGTGCTCCAAGTGATCTCCATCCATATTCACCATTTGTGTCCGTCTTCTCGTTGTCCAGATCTGGATCTAGTGTTTCTCATGCATTAGATATGTGGATTCCTGTGGTAATCGAAAATCAATCGAAGATAAACCACAAGTTATACTATGATCCATTTTAGGTGTGACTACAAATTTGTGAAAAATCAAATATTGTAATTCAATGGTGAAAATCTCGTCAATACTAATTGAGGAGAAATATATTGAGAACCACTCTTAACATAGGAACTGTGAGAACCAATCCTAACCACACACATTTAAGATCCAACATTCACCATGATGCCACATCATCATCTCAATTCTACCATAGTTCACGCCACTTTCATCTATTCTCACACAAGCAAGGACATAATTGTAATAACATGGTGTCATGTGGACAATTGTCCATTTTTTTTCTCACCAATTCACTAATTTAATATTTTCCGATTCGTTTGAACTCCGATTAACTTCAAACTTGCGCCAAAAATTTTCTTTTTTCAAGGGCTTTAAATCAAGATCAGTCATGAATATATTTTGAAGCACGAAAATAAAAATTTATATCAAGGTGATAAAAATAATGTTGAGCGTTGATAAATCTTCACTAATAAATGTTTTATATCGGAGTACCAAACTAGTGCTAAATGTTGATAAAAAAACATGTAATGAGGTGATAAAAACCATTTTCAATTTTGATAATAAGTGTGATACACTAGAGTTTAACGTTGATAAAAAAACTTGTGATGAGGTGATAAAAAACACGTAATTCAATGACAAATCTAGTGTTTAGTGTTGATAAAACTGGTGTTCATAAAAAACACGTGATGAGATGATAAAAATCATGATCAGTTTTGGAGAATGGGGTGATAAAACCAGTGTAAAGTATTGATAAAAACAGGGTAAAGTGTTGATAAACCCACACCAAAGTGTTGATAAAAATTACCCATATATAATTCCTTTATAAACTAGCCCCGAAATAATAAAAAATCTGTGCTTCAAAAAAACATGTGATGGGGGTGATAAAACACACGTAATTTGAATGATAAACCTAGTGTTTAGTGTTGATAAAACTAGTGTTCATAAAAAGCACGCGATGAGGTGATAAAATCATGATCAGTTTTGGAAAATGAGGTGATAAAACCAGTGTAAAGTGTTGATAAAATCAGTGTAAAAATGTTGATAAATCCAGAGCAAAGTGTTAAAAATTACCCAGATTTTTTTTTTAAAAAAAAAATTCGTGCTTCAAAATATATTCATGACTGATCTTGATTGAAAGCCCTTAAAAAACAAAACTAATGACGCAAGTTTTGAAGCCAATCAGAGTTCAAACGAAGCAGGAAAAATTAAATTAGTGAATTGGTTAAAAAAAATATGATAGTTTTACTAAAAAGCCTTTACCACTTACTAAAAAGTGTTGTTTTTTTGCAGTCAACAAGTCAATTACTCAATTGCATCTCATCCATCCATTCCTAAAATGGATGACTTAGATTAGTTCACGCGGTTCCTACGTTAAAACATGGTTCTCACCAGATTTCTCCTCCTAATTAATGTACTAATAGTCACTCCTACATAAGTATATTAATCTACCACTAACCACTCCTACATAAGTATATGTAGGCATGTCATGACACATCATTCGATTCATACCATCTTAATAATCAGGGTTAAATACATTTTGATACCCTTATGTGCGGTCCACATATATTAAGGTCCCACATGTTTGGGAAAGACCATTTTGGTATCCTATTGTTTGGTCCACGAACCGTTTTTTGATTTGGGGTTAAAAAATTAACAGAATTACATGAAATGACTATGTTCCCTTTTCCATTTCAAATTAATAAACCTTATGAGTTGAAAGAATGTTTTACCCCTCTTCATCATTAATTATTAAAAAAATATTTAATATTTTAGTTAATTCATAATAACATCATTAATTTTTAGTATAATTAATAAATATTCTTTAATCTTCATTAATTATTTCATAAAACTTCTAAATTATTTTTATAAAACTATAAATATAATGTTGATAGTTCTTTTTTTATTCTATTCTTTTCTTATAATTTTAGTTATACCCTTTCTTTTTTTCTAATTTTTATATTAATTATACTTTTTGAAAATAAACCAATTCCTTCTGATCATTTGTATTTTCGGTCATCAAAATATGAGTTGGACGATGAAAATAATTAAAAAAAACTATCAAATCAGGTTCTACAAGAACAAATCAACATAAAAACACTAACAACAAATCCATATGATGATTCAAGAACAAATCAAAATAAAACATTATGAGCAAATCCAAAATCATTTGAAACGCATCTCATTGGCAACAAATTCATATGATGATTCAAGACTCAATTTGGAACGTGTTGGATCTATGACTTAAAACAAAAGGAGTGTCTAAAACCAAAATTGAAATGTTCATGTTCCTTGCAACAAAAATTGAAATGTTTGGAATGGCATCCATTGAACTTGAAACCAAAATTAAAATATTAATGCTCCTTGTAAAATAAGTGTCTGATTCCTAAACCCACTTTATCGCACAATAGACTACACCACACTTGGAACCCCATACTCCAAACAATGAAAAAACTAAACACACAAATAACGATAGGGACAAAGTAAGCAGTTCTTGGTCGTCCACAGTAGATACCCACTGCGACGGTGGCGAAGGCCCTCTCAAAAGCAGATCGGGCCGGAGACAGTCCCAACCGTCGTGATGAGGTCGGAATTAGCCGTCCTTCTCGCCATGAAATGACCGTGAATAGGTCTCCTCGCCACTATTCGGATGAAGCTTTGGGGGTTTGGAGCTCGTTACCGCCGCGCAGAGAGATTGAGAGTACGGACGACAGTGTGGGCGTGAAGAGGAAGATGAACAGACAATGGTGTGGTGTGGGCGTGAAGAAGAAGATATGATTTCGATTAATTTTTAGATCTGGAATTGGTTATAAGGTAGATTAGATTAGAAATATTTATTTCTTTAATTTTTAATATTATTTATAGTTATTTTTAAATTATATTTATCATTAAATAAGGATATATTTTTAATTTCATCACTAACATTCAAAAAGTTCAATAAATAAGGGTAAAATCGTCATTTTACTTTCTATTTAATTGGCACATGGTGTCACATGACTAATGGAACGAAATATTCCGTTAGTTTTTAATCGTAAATTAAAAAAAATTTGTGGACCGAATATTTCAAAATAATCATTCCTAAACAAATGAGACCTTAATATATACCCTTATAACTATACATTTTAACATCACCCATATGAGATTCTGATTCTTTTTATATTTCCTCTCCCAACATATCTTCGTTAGAAAAGACGGCCTAAAGTTTAATATTTCATTAGCATGCACCATATCACTAGTTGGTTGATTTTCCTCCGCTCCCCTTCTTTCCAGTACAATAACTTTAACAATTCTCATTTTATTTCTTAAATAATCATTCTCATTATGCACTAAGCTTCATTGACGAGAGAATTATGGGGCTCGCATCAAATGCTTGCTCCAACTAACTCAATATATTATGAACGAAAATAATAATTTAATCACGTGAAACAACTGGTTTCAATTGGTATAAAACGGCCATATTTATCATTAATATTCCAATCCAGATGATTGCTCAACCAACCATCTCTATTTTATTTAAATCCATAATAGAGTATAAAATGCTTTTTGTTAAGAATGACGAGTCAACCCGGCAGAGATATGCTCAATCATTGCAAACTAAGTCTGAACTCGGTCACCTGCCCATAAATACTAGGCGTGACCGTGATGTTAAAGTCAGGACAAAACTTTTGTACACTCCAAGTCACCGTACAGCTGTAACGGGTCTCAATCCTCAAGCAGAAATGGAGAAACGACGCCGTTTCGACAGCGGTGAATCATAGAAATATCTGAAAACAAAACTATTAAAAAAGGAGAATCACTGTTCTTCACCGATCGCTCCTTCTCATCCACCCCTCCTCGCTTCGAATTATTCCAAAGTTATTCTGCATTGCACGGGAATTGCTGCTTCTGCGTCTCTATTTTTTAGGGTTTCTTTTCATGACGTATTACGAAGATGATGGTTCTAAGAATGAGTTGGTGCCGGAGCTGAGGGTTACAGTGCAAGCTGATGACGATTTTAGCAAAGGGGTTTATGTGAAATTGGATCACGGTTTGGACGTCTGCGAAACAATTGGGGACGGACCGATCGAGCCTCCCAGGCGGAGAAGCTCTGTCTGGTACTGGGTCAAGCTGGTTATTCTGGTCGCCTGTCTAGGGTTGTTGGCTGCTGTTTTCCTCAAATGGGTCGGGCCTTTTTTCATGGATAAGGTCGGTATTGTGAAGAATTTGATTGTTCATTTTCATATGTGTGAGTATGTATCGTCAAAATTGAGTTTTGGGGTTTTTATTCATTTTCAATACCCTTGGCTGTTTTTTTTCTTCTTCCATATGCTGTATTTTTGGTCAATTGGGTAGGATGCTTCTTCTGGGGAATGCTAATTTTCTGATAGTTTTGGTAACTTTGAAGTCTTTGCTGTTTTGAAATGTTTACCGGTTGAAATAGCTAATTTTTGTGTTTTTTGGCTTTATGTGATTGCCTTATAATTAGGAAGCTTTCCTAGAATAACTTGGTTTCAAATCATGAACTCAAATTGTAAGTTCATTATTTTACAGACGCAACATTTCAGGAAATCTTCTAGAGAATGTAGGGATGGAACCAGGATACTTTTCTCTATAGGAATAGCTTTACTTTGCATATTATGGGATAACCACAAGGACTATGAATAGTAAGATCTTTTAGGTGCAAAACAAGCTTCCAGTCAATTGTGATGCAATCACAATAATCCTTCAAATGTTTAGCCAGTTAGGATGTGCCGAAATTTGTCTGAGCTACTACTACTCAACCATAGCTGATAATGTATCTATATTCATGCTACTGTTTGAAAAAGTTCCTGGCTTTGTTACTCACTCTTATCAGGTAACTCTTGCACTATCAGTAAGTTAAAAAGCACCTCCAAAAATCATTTTAATCCATTTTAGATCAAGTTATTTAGTCATTATTGTTACACCTGTCTCCATGGATAACACACATCTTGGTACAACACTTGAGGATGCGCTATTTAGTGATGGGTGTCTTAGGGATACTAGTGGCACTTCATGCATAACATGCTTCCCTAAAGGGAAAGTGAACACTCATTCTGGAACAATTTTTAGATAAAGTGGACCTCATGTTGGAACAGAGCGAATAGTTATATACCAATGAAGTTACTTGCTGTACTGCATCATTCATTGACATTTCAATGGCCTCTCATTCTTTTTCTCCTGAACACAGATTCTAGTTATGAATGTATGTTCATATCAAGGACAATACAGTGACTTATGCCTATCATACTCTTAGTCATGTCTTTTTTTGAATGAAACTATGGTCAGTACCATTCTTTGCAACCATCTCTCATACAATATTCACACTGATTGGATGATGTTACTTGCTTATATTGACTTAGTTATAACTTATAAAATTAACTTTAGGCTTTTTTGTGGAAGTTCCTGAATCATTTTAAATTCTCCCGGGCTCCAACTAATGACTTAACATTTTGCAGGAAATTATACCAATCATAAATTGGGAGACAAGAACATTTACTACTCCGGAGCTGGCAGTTCTCATCTTTGCTTCTGTGGCATTATTTCCTGTTCTACTTTTACCATCTTCACCTTCTATGTGGGTAGCTGGAATGACATTTGGTTATGGCTACGGATTTCTACTGATAATATCAGCTGTTGCTGTTGGAATATCACTTCCATATATCATCGGATCTCTCTTTTATCGTAAAATTCATGTCTGTACCTTATAATTTTAACCCTTGACTTTGAAAATATTTCTCTCTGGTGTAAAGTAACTAACACTTGTCAATTACTTTTGCAGGATTGGTTAGAAAAATATCCAAAGAAGGCTTCAATTCTAAGATCAGCTGGTGAAGGAAACTGGTTTCATCAGTTCCGAGCAGTAACATTAATCAGAGTTTCTCCATTTCCATACATTCTTTACAACTACTGTGCCGTGGCAACGAATGTTAGATATGGTCCCTACTTTTTTGGATCACTTCTGGGAATAGTGCCGGAAATTTTTGTTGCTATATATACGTATGAGCTCTCTTAATCTCTCTCTCATTTGTTGGGTGTGACACTGACTATTATGTGCCCATATATTTTTTCTTTGATTTTTTTAATCTTATACAAACATATGGAATATAGAGGATATGCTCTTTGTTTTCACTCATCACTTCAGAAATGGAACTAACAGCTGGTTGTTTGTTACCATTTATGTGAACAAACAAGTAATGAGAGTGTTGCTTTATTGCAGTGGGATCTTGATACGGGCTTTGGCAGATGCCTCTTCTGAGGGGCATACCCTTTCAGCTCCACAAATCGCCTTCAATGTTATTGGCTTCTGTGCTTCTGTTATTACAACAGTTATCTTCACTATGTATGCCAAAGGGAAGCTGAACAAATTGCAGTTGGAGGAGGAGCAATTGCTGGAATAAGGAAGCCCGTGGGATGGCAAATGAATCCTTGCAGGCTGAGCCTAGATCAAGGCTGTGTAGTAAAGACAATGCATTGCTGGATGAGGTTTTATTTATTGAACAGCTTATCTGCTGCACACCGGTGTTACACGCAATTAAAGATGGAAGAAGGTATCTAACACGATCAACATCTGTTTCCTTTCCCGTATAAAGTTTATCTTCATTGTTTCATCAATCATTGAATTACCATTTGTATATGATATATGAAACACTGATTATTAGGTGTTCAATTTGAATTTGGGTCAACTATTTGCTAAATGTAAATATTATATTCAATACCGATAGATTATGTGTAACTATTATGTCAAACGAATGTTCAAATGATGAACATCAGTGTTGGGACTGAATTATGCCAATGCTTCTACATTTGTCTATTTGCTTGGTGAAAACATAGTTCCTATGGGTCCTTTTTTTATGATTATGATGATCAATATGCTGCTTCATGTGAAGAAATTATGGTATTAGGTGCCCAAAGAACAGGCTTTTGGGCTTCATGTCATGTAATACCAATTTTAGATGCATACTGCCAAAGATAATCTATATAGGGAGCAACTGTACTCAAGTTAAATTGCCCGTTAGGGCATTGCATTCACAGTAGAGTCTAATCGATGCGGAATACATTGTCAATTTCATCTGAAAATCGAAATGGTGGATATAATATGTAGAATCAAGTCTATTGAGTCGTCGAATCAAATGATCTAGTAATGCGGGTCAAGAAATCCCTCGACGCTGACCGTTTATGTTATCGACCCGATTCAGTAGACCAGTCAAGCATAATCGGTCACGTAGAATCTGTCTCTGAATCTGCTTCAGATATTTTGAAATATAAAATTTAATTGTGGATTTTAGTCCCCTGTACTACAAATACCTATCGAAGCTACTGTTTTTGTTTTTTGCGTTCCTCGGTTTCTCTTTCATTCCTCTCCGAACAATAATTGTTTCACGCATTATTTCTCAGAGTTTTGTTGGATTGTTTAATTTTGACGAGTTTGACCCGACGTCCATGAACTAAGATATGTTATGGGAGATGACTCGCCATAAGGAACAAGATGTGTGTGAGTCGTTAAGGGATACTATGAGAGAAGCCGGGGGGTGGAGGTTGAACCCGATGTCGGTGAAGAAAACACGGAGGTATATTGCCCGAGATCGTGCCCAAACTCATGCATGACTTATGTCCGACTATTTCAATGACCCGTCGATGTATAAGGATCATTGGGCCGGTTCAACCCACCAAAGGCCCACCCACAACCTAAACCTATCACTTTTAGGGTATTATATATCCCACGAATATGCGTACTTTCTTCCTCACTGAAATTTGTTTAAATTAAGAGGACATTTGTCTTAAAAGTTTTGAAGGCATATGTTTCCAGTTCTACATTATACTAACATAGAAAACAAATTCATGTTATTACGAGACATATTTTGTCAAATTCCATTATCAATCTTTAGATTCAAAATTTTAATACAGTTAGATACATTAGTTTAAACAAAAGGTCATAACATCAGTATCCAAATTCAAACTTTGTTAATGAGTTAAACTTTAAGTCTTTTTTTGTAGAAGAATAACTGTGTCATATATTATATATCCACATGAAGATATACATAAAAATAATTGAACGTTGAAAACAACAAATTCTAAACTCTTTAGACAGACTCCATGAGTGCAACAAATACATACAAATCTACAATAAATGTAGTTATTTGCCCATACTGGGTTGAACTCAAGACCTCTCATATGAAGTCTTACAGTAAAAAA
Source organism: Erodium maritimum (assembly GCA_963921825.1). Lineage (NCBI taxonomy): Eukaryota > Viridiplantae > Streptophyta > Magnoliopsida > Geraniales > Geraniaceae > Erodium > Erodium maritimum. Next base: position 62,413,211 of record OY997593.1, read on the forward strand.
AGGTTAAATATTGAAACTTACTCTTAACTATTGGTCACGAACACTACATTATTCAACATTTCAAAATGACAAATGCACTACCATAAGTATTGGTCACACGATTCTAATAGTAAAAATGAGCAAAATATTTCATTCTGTTAGTTATATGACCTTATGTACCACTTAATGGATGATAAAATGATGATTTTGCCTTTACTTATTGGACCTATATACATCTTATAAGGAACAATAACAAAGGTACAATGATATTGTTCCTTATAAAATCTTCTTTCCGGTTATTATTATCCTATAGGCATACTATTAGCGTTATTTAAATCACCAGATGAGTTTAGTACTTTTCCCTACCTCAAGAAGAACCAACAACTACGTCTCATAGCTGCTGACGTCCGGGCCTACCTCCGGTCTTCTCGGGCGAAGTCCAAGTCTGGGTTTAACAGGTAAAATGTCCAATCAGTCCCGGTATATTCCAAAAGTCCTCTGATTTGTCCAATTAGTCCTTTAAATATCCAATTTTAATTTATTTAAATTAATTTATTTATTTATTAAACTGTCCGACCCGGATCTGAAACCTAGACCCGAATCCGACCTGGTCCAGAACCTAGACCCGAACGAACCCAGAATCGACCCGGACCCGGCTCCAAACCCGACTCGGCCCGGTCCAGACCCGCGTCCTAAGCCTGGTCCAATGCCCCGTCCTGATCCAGGCCACCCTGGCCCACTGGTCTTCCCGGCCCAAGGCCCACCTCTTGGCCCACTCAGGCTGGCTCGAGCCTTGGCCTAAGGCCTACCATGGCCCAATGGCCATCCTGGCCCAGCCCGTGGCTCAGGCGTGTTCCAGCTCCAGTCTGGCCTCGAACCATTTCCGGCGATGCTAGGGTTTGCTCCGCCGCCGGCGATGGCGTCAGGCGAGCTCGGAGGAGGACAAACGAGGGCGGAGAAGGGCGTCAGGGCTCCGGCGAAGCCGTGGCCGTGACGGCCGTCTCAGATCTGACGCGCAGGAGGGATTTTCCGGCGAGGGTTCTCTCGGCCATCGTTGCTCCAGCGAAACTCGCCCAATCGAGCTTCGCACGACGCGTTTTCAAGCGGTGAGAGGTCGGAGAAGGAGGAGAACGGGCGAGGGAGCACGAACCGTGCGATTCCCGTCGCTGGCGCGTTCGATTCGAGTTCGGAGAGGACGAACGAGAGCGAGGGGAGGGGTTTCTCGACGGCGGCATTTCGTTTTCGTGCACGGTGGGGCTCGGTTTGTGCTCAGAAGGGAAGAAGATGGCGAGGCGTGGCGGCGTTGCGAGAGGGAGAGAGAGAAGGGAGGAGAAGCGGCACGGGTGTGTCTCGGGATGCGTGCAAAGTCGAGAGGAAGAAGAAGGTGAATAGGGTTAGGGTGTGGGCCAGGCTCGCGCAGTTTGGGCTCGGCACGCATGGGCGGGCTTGGCCCGAGTCAGTGAGCTGGGCCCGGTTCTCTGACCGGCCCAGTCCAGCCCATAGCTCCCTTTCCCTCTTTTTTTTATTTTCTTTTTATTTTGCACTCGTTCCAATTTCTCAACCTGATTTTCAACCACGACGTTCCAATTCGATAAATTTTTATAATTAAGTTCTTTTAACCGGGGCGGTCTTTACACTCACAATCAAATCGATTGGATGTAATCAACTGTGAATACTCTTAACATACGCTTGAGCTTCATTGCTGATATTTCATTTTTATAATCATATTCCAGAACCGTTTATCTTCTGCTGAGTGAGAGTGACATACACTCTTGCATGATATACAATCATGTGATATGGTTATGTCATGTGTTGAGAAGAAAAGAAAAAAACACATTAATCTTATCCTTGGCCGGCAGGTCGAAGGAAGCAGACAAGGAGAACATTATGACTTGAAAAGAAAACAGAGTATGTACTGAACTGATGATAACTAGAAATGTTCAGTTCAGTGAAATACAAGTTGAAGAAAGTTATTATTGTCCCACAAAGGTAAAGCACCGTAATCATACTTTGTAGCACAATAACTATGACAGATATGAGACAGTGAAGTCAATGGACAATCTAGTTCAACCTCTTAATTTCATTTTCTTTTCCACCTTAACATGATCGGTGAACTATTCTATTGATTCAAGTGATTGAGCACTTGTAGTGGGACGCTAAAGATTGGTTAAAAGAGCTCGATTATCTAAACAAATAACAAAGTGTTTCAGCTTGGACCGGCGACGCGATTATCTGTGAAAATGTGAATTTGAATAAGGTTCGAATTGATGAAAAGCTCATGGAGAAGACAGTGTTAAAGATGAAGAAGTGGTTGTTGGGGTATGAGCTGGGTTGCCTAGAGAGGATGGAACCTTATTAATTACTCAACTTTATTTTATTTTATGTTTGGATGGAGAAAATAGATTCTGGTTGCAGTTACACTTACACATGTAGTTGAAGAGCAGACAGACAACAACAAATGTATGTGGTCACTGGTCACACACACACTCACCACTACATACTAAAATCACCATTTGTTAAAACAATACAACACAACACAACCTATATTATTATTATGAATAAATAAGTGTCAACTACTATTTACGGCTGCAGCGTATGTGATGCCGACACTTGTTCTTTCTCATGCAACTATGTTGTCTCCAAATTAGGATTATGGTGGATGTTTGTGAGTTAATTGAAAGAATATGACGATTGGGAAAGGCTTGCTCATTAAATTCGTGCTCTTTCCTCCTATCTTCCTCTGTGTTTGGACCACCTTCTACCTTATAGCTGGCTTCTTCCATTCTCGTCATGGCCGATGGTCTTCCACTTGCACCACGCCATTGTCTCTTTAATTTCGTCAATCCAAAAACGCCAACCTGTATATACTTCTTCAACATTTTTTGACTATGAGATTTTAGACCAAATAATAAAAACCAAATTCAAAACTAATGCTTACCCAATAATAAACCAATAACATGATCAATGGGTTATTAAATTTTAGATCCAACGGTCAAATATGGTGGTGACCAGTTCTCCAATCTCCAACTCTACTTTCTTGACACTCTCCCCTGTTTTTCCCTTCTCTTTCTTTAATTTTCTTAGTCAAAAACAAGCAGACAAAATAAGGAACAGAGCAACTACAGCCCAGGCAACGGATAAAAATTAAAATATGGGAACCAGAAACGGGATGGAGCCCACGTGGGCTTCTTTGTTGCGCTCCACGTGTCATCTTGAGTAATTAATCAGTTTGTTTGATTAATTAATATGTCGTTAAAATAATAAACAAAAGAAAGGAATATGAATCTCTCAAAAGAAACGCATACATAGAAAAGACCAAGGAGTAAGAAATTGGAGATGGAGATGTCAACGGTAGAGACAAAACAGCCTCTCCCTCCTCCGTTTCCGGTAATTATGTATTGTCTGAGTATTGGGTCTCGAGTGATGTAAAGGAGGTAACTTGGTGACGGTTTCACGGTTGGTGGAGAGAATAAATGCTACGGGTTGGACAGAGGGAAAGGCCCTACAATCACACATCAATCTGCTCGGAGAGATAGGTGAAGCTTTCAGCAATGGTAATGGTAATGGACTTGCACGTGCTTCTTCTTCTTCTTCTTCAGTAACCTCAACTATTAAATTGACTCAACTGCATCCTTTCCAACTAAGCCACGCCCCTCTTTCTCCATTTTCTCTACATTACCCACATCACAGCTCACTCCCCTCTATCTCTCTCCCCATTACGACCCCAAAGTTGCAATCTTTTCTACATTTACACTGAAACCCAGATCTTGCTGCTGATTGATTCGATGAGGCTTGTTCTGGAACAAAATTGAACCGCTGCAGTCAATAGGGTTTTAGTTTTATCGGTGTTGAATTCAATAGTCTCTGCTTAGGTTTGACCGAGACTTGAGGGTAGCGATTTTCCCTGCTTTCTGATTGATATTTTCATCTCCTCCTTCCTGCATTCTCATGGCCCCAGATCTTCACTCCCTCGGATCCGCCGCCGCCCATAATGCCGAACGGGTGAATCCGTCTCCCACCTAACACCCTTCCCTGTGTTGCGAGCATGAGACGACCCGGTCAATCTCGCCTTCCTCGTCCTCTTTTGCTTCTGATTTCATGCCTTCTGGGGCTTGTCGCGGTTTCACCGGCCACCGAGAAGGACATCCTGCTCCAGTTCAAGGGAAACATCACCGACGACCCCCACAACAGCTTGGCGACGTGGGTTCCCTCCGGAGATCCTTGCCGGAACTTCATTGGCGTGCTTTGCAATTCAGATGGCCTAGTCGACAAGATCGTCTTATGGAACACCAGTCTTGCCGGAGTCTTGCCGTCGGCGCTCTCGGGGCTCCGGTCTGTGAGGGTTTTCACATTCTTCGGGAATCGGTTTACCGGCAACATTCCACCGGAATTCGCTGAATTGCAGACGCTGTGGAAGATAAATGTGAGCACCAATGCGCTGTCTGGGCCGATCCCGGATTTTCTCGGCGACTTGCCCAACCTTCGGCTACTAGATTTGTCAAGAAATGGTTACTCCGGAGAGATCCCAGAGAGGTTGTTCAGCCATTGTTACAAGACCAAGTTCGTCTCCCTATCTCACAACAACCTCACAGGCTCGATTCCTGCTTCCATGACGAATTGTACCGACCTTGAAGGTTTCGATTTCTCTTCCAACAGTCTTAGTGGTGACATTCCCTCCTCAATTTGCAATATCCCCAGATTGAATTACCTGTCTCTGAGGAGCAATGCGCTGACAGGGACTGTGGAAGAAGTGATTTCAAAATGCCAAAGCTTGGAGCTTTTGGATCTTGGTAGCAATTTGTTCACTGGGTTCGTTCCATTTGGGGTTCTTGGATTGAAGAATATCAGCTACTTCAATGTATCGAATAATGGGTTTGTTGGGGAGATTACTGAGATAGCAACCTGCAGCGAGAGACTCGAACAAATTGATCTTTCTGGGAACAGTTTGGGTGGAGAGATTCCTCTGAGCATCACAAAATGCACAAGCCTTGAGGTTTTGGATTTGGGGTTTAATAGCCTGAATGGGAGCATTCCAGCTCAACTTGTGGATTTGAAGAGCCTTTTGGTGATCAGACTAAGCAATAATTCAATTGGGGGCACAATACCAGCTACATTTGGGAACATTGAGCTCCTTCAAGTTCTCGATTTGAGCAATCTCGGTCTGGTCGGTCCAATACCCAATGATATCAGCAATTGCAGGTTTCTCCTTGAGATGTGAGTACCTAACCTATACCATCTTGAAAGTTTCTAAATTTACAGTTATGTTGAAATTGAGAATTTATCTTTAATATGTTGCTTGTAGAGATGTTTCTGGTAATGCATTAGAGGGAGATATTCCCCAGACCTTATACAACATGACATACCTGGAAGTTCTTGATGTGCATCAGAACCGGCTCAATGGAACCATACCATCTAGTCTGGGAAACTTATCCAAGCTCCAGATACTTGATCTGTCCCAAAACTCTCTTGCAGGGCCAATCCCGCCTTCCCTCGGAAACCTTACATTGTTAACACATTTCAATGTGTCCTTCAACAACCTATCAGGCTCCATTCCTTCAAGGCCAAACCTCCAAGGCTTTGGCCCGTCTGCATTTTCCAACAATCCCGGACTCTGTGGTGCTCCCCTAGCATCATGCTCAGGAAATGGAGGTGGCAGTGGTTCAGTATTGGTCAGAACCAAGCTGCTTAGTGTTTCAGCCATTGTTGCAATTGTTGCTGCAGCTGTGATCCTTACCGGGGTTTGCCTTGTAACCATCATGAACATCAGGGCTCGAAAGAATAGGAAAGATGAAGTGGAAATGGTGTATGAGAGCACGCCACCTGGATCCACAGAATCAAATGTCATAATAGGGAAGCTCGTGCTCTTCAGCAAAAGTCTGCCCTCAAAGTATGAAGACTGGGAGTCTGGCACTAAAGCCTTGCTTGATAAGGATTGTATGATAGGTGGTGGGTCAATTGGTACAGTCTATAAGACTAACTTTGAAGGTGGGATCTCAATTGCAGTGAAGAAGCTTGAGACTTTAGGAAGGTTTAGAAGCCAAGATGAGTTTGAGCAGGAAATTGGTAGGCTTGGAAACATAAGACACCAGAACCTAGTTGCTTTCCAAGGTTACTACTGGTCCACTTCAATGCAGTTGATTCTATCCGAATTTGTTGCTAATGGTAATCTGTTTGATAATCTACATGGGCTTAATTACCCGGGAACAAGCACCAGTGCAGGCAATAGCGAGCTTCACTGGTCTAGGAGGTTTCAGATTGCTCTTGGAACAGCTAGAGCACTTGCATACCTTCACCATGATTGTAAACCCCCAATCATTCATCTCAATGTCAAATCCACTAACATACTCCTAGATGAGAACTATGAGGCCAAATTATCTGATTATGGGTTGGGGAAGTTGCTTCCCATTTTGGATAACTATGGCTTGACCAAGTTTCACACTTCTGTGGGGTATGTTGCGCCTGAACTGGCTCAGAGTTTGAGACTCAGTGAGAAATGTGATGTTTATAGCTTTGGGGTCATTCTCTTAGAGCTGGTTACAGGAAGGAAGCCAGTGGAGAGTCCTTGTGCAAATGAGGTTGTGATTTTGTGCGAATATGTGAGGGTTCTGTTGGAGAGTGGCAGTGCTTCTGGTTGCTTTGATACGAGGTTGAGGGGTTTTGCAGAGAATGAGCTGATTCAGGTGATGAAGTTGGGGTTGATTTGTACATCTGAAGTGCCTTCAAGGAGACCAAGCATGGCTGAGGTTGTTCAGGTTCTCGAGTCCATAAGGTCAGGACATGAATCATAGCTGTGAAGGTTCCTTAGTTTTGGACCACCTCAGAGGTTTTATGTTACAGTTAGTCTGTAGTCTGGCTGTGTAGAGAGAAAAGGCCATTCTTTTTTTCTTCATTCATTTTGAGGTCACAATTGGCATTTGTTCTTGATACCTGTAATTTTCAGAATAAAACCACCCATCTCATTGTTCTTATTTCCACATTGAATCTCTCTTTCTTTCTCTATTATGTGCAAATTCTTGGTGATAAAGAAACCCTTAGAAAGAGTTGTGTTTTGAACCATGCCCCTAGTTGCAATGAAGAGGCGCACAACTGCAAACTTGTGGTGAAAATGAAGAGGGCCACAACTGCAAACTTGTGCTGAAACTGCTCAAGTGGTAAGATGAGGTCACCTCCATGCATCTATGATGCAGAATCAGAATCAGATATCAACCATGCATCTTTACATCATCCAGGTCCATGTTGTGAAACTTGCAATGATCATAGTCCCCAGCACATGTATCAACTGTACTTCATAACTCAGAGCATCCATGATGTAAGAGCATATACAGTGGCGACGGGTCAATTGGAACTGATAGTTGTCTAATTAATTGTCTGTTCTGGTTAAATTATATTGTTTTTGTCTGTCGATGCGATAGACTTTCATAATAGTAAGAAGCCAATTAATTATCAGTTCTGTTAATTCTGTTTTTTTTGTCCGGAATCTTTATTTTTTTTATCAATTAACTACCCAATATATCCGATATGTTTTTACATTTGTTTTTGATTAAACCAACCAAAATAAATATCTCTGAACCATTAGGGTCTGCTCTTTGACCTGGCGCCGCATCGGCGCACGGAGAAGCAGAGTTTGATCATGGCCATGATCACGACCATGATCCTAGCCAGGGTGATGATGTTTACTTTCAAATCAAGTTTTCTTGAGAGGATGCGAACTCTAGCCACGGTGGCTACGAATTATAGAGGAGTTTTTGTGCTTCTCTATCCACTGGAGCGGTCAATATGGAGTTTTGCTCCATCAAAGTGGCTCATGTGGTTGTTGCAGGACCTTTTCTTATTGGGTTTTTTGCGTTTTCATGGCATCGGCGGCGGAACTAGTCCTATTTTGATCCATGCGACTGCGATGGAAGGGACAGAGGCACGTACGGCGATGGTCCATCTGTGGAGTTTGCTGCGGAACACACCGGCTCGGGGACCCCGTCCTCGGGTGGGACGACAACAGGGGACGACGGAGGAATGAGCGGTGGGATCGTCGCCGCCACCTCCGGCTTTCGTGTGGGACAAGGCCCCAGATTTGTGGGAAGCACGGCCGGAGGTTGGGAGAAAGCCAGGCGAGGAGGAGGTACATGAAGTGTTGGTGATCTCGTCGGCGTCAGAATCGCAGCCAGTGACGAGGGAGACGCCACCAACCTGGACGCGACGGCCGGGAATAGAACATATGTCTAGGGTTTCCTCGCCAACCCTAAGAGACTCGGGCCTGGGCCGTGCTGGGCATGGGTTGATGGCTGACGCGCAGAGAACGGGCTGGGGCGAGCTGGGCCGGAAGTGGGCTGGGAGGCCCATGGGCTGGGATGCGGGTCAAACGAAGACGGGACTGGGTCGGGACCGGGTCAGGGCCGGTTCGGATCGGGTCGGGTATACCCGCGAGAGACGGGCCGGGCGGGAGTCGGGTCTTCTGAGCGAGCGCCTAGGGGTCCACAGCGGGGGGGAGGGGGTTATATAGAGGTGAGAGGAAGAATGTATTCCTTCGGGAGAATTACAATTTCTTTCTTGGAGTGGTGTATCAAACTTTAACGACAACAATAATATGAGATTTTATTACAACAACAACACCACATTGGAATGAGTCCAAGGTGGTCTAGAGGGGGGTCGGTCGGCTATACCGCCCCTCTGGACGTAAGGTGGCAGCGATTCCACCAAAGGCCGACAAGGAACTTCCCTATCAGCTCGGAGGTCAGCAATCCCGCGTTTAGGAGCCCTACAACTATCATTCAAGGGAGGACGACGCACGCTGATAACCCGGGGGAGTTTATAGTCCACCAGAAGCACCTCCGCTATCACTGCATCTGCTCGATCAGTGCCTTCTGATTGGCTAATATTGTATCAGTGTTGCCAGACGCTAGAGCAGTCCCGTACCCCAGGCAGCCCAAAAATCATGAGCAACTTTATTTTTCTGTTCAGTACTTTCCTGTTTTTTCAGTTTATGCTTCGTCTTTCAATTGTAAGTTGTTTCAGTACTCAGGTGGCAAGTATTTACCCATCCGCTAAACATTTATAATATATCCATTTTGATAAAATAAAAAATTAAACCAACCAAAATTATAAGTTGGAAACAAACAGATGGTGACATCTTAGGAAATAGGAACGGTAATTACGGAAGAAAATATTACATTAAAGTCGAGATACATTAGAAATATGAACTTATGTAAGAAAGTATTAAACTCAACTGCTCATCATCCGCCCCTAGAGCTTTTGAAATATATGCTTTATAGGACGAAACTTGTTCGCCATTTTCACGGCCAGAAGGCCAGAACTGTGTAAGGTCATACACATCTTCCTCCGATGGCACGTAGTATTCTTCTAGAGGTAACCACTTGTACCAGATGTCAAACAACCCTCAGAGGAGTAGCCTTATGGTTCAGGGAACGAAGGTGAGGTTCAACGAACCAGAGGTGCTTTTTCTTCTAGCGGAGGAAAGGGCAAGTTGTTCTCTAGAGGCTCTGCAACGTCGTAATGGCTCCTCATCATTGTCTTCCGTCGTAACGAACGGTACTCTTTTTCAAGATCGTATTGAAGAGGAGAGGAAACACGCGGTGGTGATTGATTCTCTCAAGAGTTGCTGGTGTAAAATGATTTGAACACCTTCCAATGTCCTCCACCCATGGATTCTTAATCAATGACGCCGATTCAAGAAAATTGTAAACGGATGGTAGAAGGAGAAGAGTAAATAATCGAAAGAGAATAGAGAGGCTTATATAGAGGTGAGAGGAAGAATGTATTCCTTCGGGAGAATTACAATTTCTTTATTGGAGTGGTGTATCAAACTTTAACGACAACAATAGTATGAGATTTTATTACAATAACAACACCACATTGGCACATTTCATTACACGACATCAAAGGTAGAAGAACACAATAACAAACACAACACAAAACACATCATATAAAAAAGCACATCATTGCGTTAAACAACTATTTCTACGTTGAAGTAGGTCCAAATGCGTTGAAAAAGATTTTGCTTCAACGTCATATGGAAGTGGTCATGAAGTAGGTTGTCAAAGTCATATTGTACTATAATGAATTATCAAGTTGGTCATCGTATCGGTCTGATAATGGTGTCTATGACGGCATTACAGAGTCAAGTCAGCCTTATCAAATGAAACCGTTTGCGCCGTTGTACTCATCTCGTTCATGCTCAACCATCATAGTGTGGATAATGATGCAACACTGTATGATTGCGCTTAAGGTTCGTCCGTGCCTGTAAGAACCGCCCCCGGTCGATCCCAGTCGAACCGGAGGTTTTTCGGCGAAAGTTGACTTTTTGCCGGAAAAGTCAATCGATGACTTTGGGAGTCATTCGGGACCTTTCCGGGGCCCAAAAAGCTTAGCCGTCATTACGGTTAGCTTAGTTGGGCCGTTTCCTTTCAAATGACTGTAATGTTGGGAAAAGTCAACCCGGGGTCTTTTTCGGTCAAACGCGGTCCATTTAGAAACTAAACCTAAATAATTAATTGAGCTGGAAATATTTAAGCTTGGAGTGGTCCCCACATGGACATGTTTCCATGTTTTCTTGGAAGGGAAGAAATGGATGTGTTTTGACCCTTACACCCTTAATAGTTGAACTTGGGAAGAGATAAGGCAAATGGGTATTTTGGACATCTTCCTATCTAGGTTTAATACACCATTTTGAACCAATTTCTGCATATTTTCTCAAGGTGACCGAAATCTAGAGAGAGGGGAGAGAGAGAGAGAGGAACCAAGGAAGCTTGAGGAAGAAGAAAGAAGGAAAAGGAAGGAACTTTAGCTTGTTTCTACAGCAAAACTTCTCTAAAATCCCATTTTCTTCATCTATTCTTCACTATCAAGGTAATCCTCAAATCCAATTTAGTTTTGGTTGAGTTTGCTTCATGCGTGTTGAGGAAAAATGATGAACCTGGTTGGGGTTTGAAGCTTTAATGGTGAATGATGATTTTTGGAGAAGAAAAGGAGTTAGATGTTTGATTTAACTTGGGTTTGAGTAGTTTTGATGAAACCCCTTTGTGGGTATTGATTTGCTGAAGCTTTGAGGTCTGTTTTTGAGTTTTGAGGTTTCATCAATGCAGGTTTTGAAGAGAAATTCGTAGAAAACGAAGTGGAAGAAGGGGCTGTCTGGACCGGCACGGAACGCCGCACGGACCGGGCCAGGTCCCGGCACGGAGTGTCGCACGGACCGGGCCAGGGTCCGGCACGGCGTGCAGCACGGACCGTGCCTGGTCCCGGGCCGGTATGTTGCACGGGTCGTGCCTGGTCCCGGGCCGGTCTGTGGCATGGGCCGGGTCGTTTTGCGGACCTGTGGGCCATCCGGATTGGGCCTCATTCCGGCCCATTTTCCTTTTTGCCCATGTTGGACTTTCGGGCCTAGTCTAATTGTTTCTCGTTAAGAACGCAACTGTTTTGGTATTGATTCGAGTTTTGTTTTGCGATCCAAGACTTTGGACCCGAGCTCGACGGAGGAGGAGACCCTTGGATCTCGTGAAGTGGAGGAGGAAGCTAGCCAGGTCGTCCGTAGCTAGGATTGAAGTGCTTTTGAGGTAGGGAAAGTAGCAGATACCGGTTTAATTGTTGAAAGTTACTAGTATGCATATAGGTTGTAATTACTTGCTTAATGATTAGAATTTCATGATTAGGATGTGAGGAACGAGTGAAATGAGGGATAGCTTACGTGCCATGTCGAGCCGTAAGTTTGGGATTTTCGTGCTGTAGAAATGCATGCGGGCCATGTCGAGCCCTTAGGTTGCGTGTTGATTGAAATGCCATGATCTTTGATTGAGATGCATGATGTGTGACTTAGCCATTGACTAATTGAGAAACATGATAGGGTATACTCAGTGTAGCATGTGTTGCTATTTTTGGGCAAGTGTGTCATGCGTGATGTGATGTGAACATTTGGTTGTGATATGATCGGGTGAGTGATAGACCAATGTGATGTGTTATGGTGAGTTGGCTCGGTTGGTATACCGTGGTCGAACTATGACATTGTATTGCGTGTTATGCTCTTGATGTGTGTTCCAAGAGGAGGTGTAACCGGTATGAAACATACACCTAGGGATAGATCCGGTGTAGGGTATCGAGGCCAAGGATGGCGTGATCAGTACCCTGAGTCTGGGTGATGGGAAGACGTCCGACTGAATGTATTTCCGTTCGAGGATGTTACCCCGAGTCTCCGTGACGGGAAGATATCGGGACCGATTCTGTGTGGTCCGGTATGATATAAGTGGATGTGTGCATTCAGTGACGATGAAAACTGTTGTACGGGATTTGTGTTTGTTCCGCTGTGTGTTTTATGCTTGCTGTTTGGCTGTGTGCGTTGTTTTAAGTGTACTTACGGTCTTGTGAGAGTGATTAGTGGTTGGTAACTTCCCGTGGACGTTATTAGTAGTTATGCTTTGCTAGTATGCCCTAATTGGACGGTTACTCGTGGTGGTGAACAGATGTTCATAACCTTAACTACTTTTTCTACTGGGCGAAAGCTCACCCCTTTACTTTGTTGTTTTTCAGATCTTGAGCGGGACTTGTGCTAGCGGGATTCTCGGTGCTTGGGAGCTAGCGAGGGTCTTGCTTAGCTGTCTAGAGACGTACTGTTATTTTGAACTAAACACTTATTTACTAGTTTTTTTAGCTGCTGACTCATTTTATCAGATTTATGGATTTCGGAGTTTTATTTTAAAACTTATCTCATTTGAGTTGCTTTAATTAATAAATGTTTAAGTTCACGTCTCGAGTCCGGTCAAAACCGGATTTGAGGCGTGACAGTGCCACACACAAACAAGTCGGGTGATAATGTGCCAACGGGGTTGAAGAATCCCAAAGCCTATCTCCACATCCTTCCTCTCACATTCCTAATTGTGTGCAAACATCTTATCCTTCGTCGTAAGTAGCCGAGGTATGATTTTAATAAACTTACTTCACATAGGATAAATATTGTCAACCAAATAGTAAGGTTGATTGAAAACGTATCGTTGACTACGTATTCAGTTTAGGGGTTTTCATATCTTAATACTTAGTTAAGCAATGAAGAATCATTCAACACGTCTATGTCATTTTTCGACCCTACAATATCGAAGAAAGCGTGTCAAATCCACTTATTACTGATGCAACTGATTCGAGCATGATTGTTGCTCGCTCGTGATCACCCCTTGTGAATAGTACTTTCTATATCGTTTTATAATTTTTCCACTTAAAATGCATGCAAGCAAGACTCCAAATCATACCTGAGAAGCCGAGCCTCTTACCATTCGGGTAACAACAAGTAACTGCACGATGTCAACAACAACATTTGGTCACCTCATATACTCTTATGAGAAAATATGTTCTTGGCACGAAAAAATCACTTTACATATTTCAAGATGGTGGATGCACTTATCCGTATTGATTCTTCAACAAGTCAACTGAACAATTTTAATACAGACTGAAACCCAACAATCCTCAACAATGGGACCTTTTCTAAAAGTCGTCTTCCTGGTACACAACTACTGTAAGGACCGCTCCGGGTCAACGCCGGTCAAGCCGACGGAAAACGGGAAATATTTTAAATCTTGGGCATCCACCTAAATAGACCTAAACTTGACCCTGAGAGTCATATCCGACCTAAGTTGACCCCGATATCGACCAAAATGAGTTCTGGGTGACTCAGGGTAACCTTGTGACCAATTCGGGAGAAGTTGACTTTTTGCCGAAAAAGTCAGCCAAACGACGTCTGGTCCGTTCGAGGGCCAAGCGGAGCACAAAAAGCTTAGCCATCATCGCAGCGGTCTTAATTGGTTCATTTCCTTGTAAGACGCGAGATTTCGTAAGAATCTCGAAAAACGGACCGAACGGGGCCCAAGACATCCGATTTTGGCACATGTTGGTGGAAGTGAGTTGGAGATGACCTCCTTACCCCTGACTTTAAAGCTAAAAGACAAAAAAGGAAGGACATATGAGTCTTTTAATTCAAATTTGGATCTACAAAGGGGATAGAAAGAAGGGGGTGGTCGGCCACACACATAGAGAGAGAGAAAGAGAGAGAGAGAGAGAGAAAGCCAAGGGAAGAAGAAGAAGAAGAAGAAGAAGAAGAAGAAGAAGAAGAAGAAGAAGAAGAAGAAGAAGAAGAAGAAGAAGAAGAAGAAGAAGAGGAGAAAGAGAAGAAGGGAGGTGGTTTCCCGACGATCCAACCGAAGGATCATCTTGATTTTTGCATATTCGTGATCCTCTCAACATTTTCTACGGTAGGCACTCTTTCTTTTTTCCATTTGACAAGTTTAATTTCGTGGGTTTTGGTAGAAATGGTTGAAATATGGGTGGATGAGAGTCTAGGGCTTATTAGGAACGTTTTGGGGGGAAAATGGGAGATTTTTCCGGCGACCGGAGGTTCGCCGGGGCTCCGGAAACCGTGTGGTATGACCGGCCATGGTTGGAGGGAGGGCCACAGAGCCGTGACCGGCCACAACGGTGGCGGTCCGGTCCGACCACTCACGGCCCAAGTGTGTCTGTGGGGCCCACTTGGCCGGGGTTCGGGTTTGTCGTGTTCGGGTGGTCTTGGGTGACCCCCGAGTCGATAATTCACACCCGGAACGAATTATGGAAGTGATTCGTGAGGATTCGGAAAATGTGGTTAGAAACTTTAGATACAGAATTAGAACGCTCGGGCATCGGAAATTGATTCCGCCAATTGCGTTGTAACACGTGGATTTAATTAAGAATTATAAAAACGAAAATGGAAATTTTCGGACCCCCGAGGGACGTTTTCCCGTTCCCGGGCAGATTCGCCAAGTCGGGCGAAATGAGCCATTCCGAGCCCATTTTGACAATGTCGAGTAATTGGGAAGTTTGAGAGTGATCGGTACTTGTCACGGTTTATTTTGGGCGTTAATTTCATAAAAATCGAAGTTGGCTTACGTATTAAAAAGTGTGTTGTCTCGTCACTTTAGATTTTTCCACCGATCGCGGAAGGGGGAGCTTTAGGCGGGTTGTCGCGAGCGCTTCTGGAGCTTACGTTTGGAGTTTTGGATGGCATCACAAGGTAGGGAAAATTAGCCGGATATCGGTTTTGACTAGGGAAAGTTAAATGTAAAAATGCATGTGGGTACCTGGTTGTGCCCGTAGGTTGATTATACTCGGCATATATGTAGAATTGTATGTGGGTACCTGTTTGTGCCCGTAGGTGGTGTATACTCCGCAAATTGCCGTGTTATACCTGTTAGTGTATGTTGTGTTTGTATGTTTGACTAGTTGTGTGCTTGGAGTGTTGAATTCGCGTGTGTATTGAATGACTCGTGTGACTTGATGGGTGGTAGTGCCTTGACTTGTTAAATGCGGTAATTGATAATGTGTTGTGATAATTGGTTGAGTGTTGGTGATCAATGTGGTGATGGGTGGTTAAGGTATGGCCCGCTTGTCGATTCGCCATCGACGAAGGGTATCGTGGTTCCGCGATGATGTGGGCCCACCTTCCGACTAGCAATCGGTAAAGTGTTGTGATTTTTTCCGCAAAGAGGTCAGCTCGCCTTTCCGATTGGCGGTCGGAAAAAGTATTCCGGGGCGACGCCAGGCCCAACCGGTTTGCTACCGAAAACTGTGCTTTGTGTGTGTTGATATTGCATGATGTTGTGTATGTTGCAATTTGATTTGTTGAGGATGTAATTTCCGTTGTTTGTTTTCCTTGCGTGAAAGGATGGTAGAGGTGTTGATGTGTTTGACAGTTAGCCGTGCGGCGGTTTGGTATCATGTGTGAGCTATAACCTTTTTCCCTGAACTTATGTTGGTATTCCTGGTATTTTTACTCGTATGCCGTGGTCAGTCGGGTATCCGTGGCGGTGAGCGAAATGCTCACCCCCTGCTGCTTTTCATACAAGTGTGGATCATGAGTCTGATTAGGAGGACGTCTCGAAACTTGAAGAGCTGGGGAGCGAGAGTCCGGGTTTCTGGGTTGTCTAGTGACGTACACACTTTGTTATAGTTTTGTTTTATTCGAACTTGAGTGTAAGACTCAGAGGGCACTTTTATTAGTTTTATTTAATACTTGCATCGTGGATTTTTAATGTTGTCTCAATTGTTTAGCCATTTTATTTTCCTTTATCCTTGCTCTTCCGTTCACGTCCGGGTTCGGTTATACCGGATCTAGGGCGTGACAACTACCATCATAACGCGCTCGAAAAGTAGGAGTCTCATCCAACACGACGTTCCACAAAATAGTTGTGCATAAGTCGTCATGCCCTTCATCACTACCCTGCTCAATGTATTGACGTCACCCTTCTCCTCGTAACCTTATACAAGCGCGTTATTTCACTGTCTGCACCACTGCTTCATATTATTCGTGCTTGTCAGCCCAAATTTGTGACACCCGTCGTTCGTACTCGTTAGGATCCACTTCAAACTATTTTCTCAACAACGCAATTTGTTTGGCATAATACTATATGGGAGTAATAAAATGATGTGTTGAACGAAGAACATGAACGTGGTATTTATAGGCAAAAAAATTTGGGAGAAAATATTTTTAAATAGAAAAAGAAAAATCATTTCACATACGTTGCAGTAACATTGCTCACTGGTCAGTTGGTCAACAAAGTGGTGTCGAATTTCCACACGTCGCTATATGGAACTCGGGCAAGATATGATGTGATGAGTTGTCTGCGGTATGTCATTGTTAACAAGAGTCGTTGTCCTCGACTACTCAGCTCACCGTTGATATCAAGATCGACGTTAAACAGAAGAATAAACTCGACGATGACTCGTGTAGTGAAAATTGTTATAATATAAATATAATTTGGCCTTCAACCATCAATTTGAGATTTTAGTCGAGTTGGTCCTCTAATATGGTATTAGAGCCCGATTCTTCACAAACACGGGTTCAAATATCACTATCTATAAAATTTCTTATTTATTCTCTATTTATCTAATTTGTCCATAATGGAATAAACCTTATCTCTCATCTCAATGGGCTCATCTCTGCTAAATATTTTACATCCAAACCCATAAACAGTTTAGTCTGTGAGAGAGCGTGTTAGAATATAAAACTATAATTGGTCTTCAACTATTAGCTTGAGCTTTTAGTTGAGTTGGTCATCTAATAGTAGCGCCAATCGACTTTGACGACTCGATGTACGAGTTTGTCTTCAATGTTGATAAACACTAAGCTCTTTATACATTCTTTAAGGAGGTGTTTTCTTATAGGAGTCGTGCTTCCTATGAACACGTAAAAGGAAGGATAGTGTGATTGATTTATGTAAGGTGTTTGCGTCATATTTCTCACGATGCTAAATTCCAAGACATTGGTGTCGATGTTTTTATTTTATTTTATTTATAATTCCATTTTAAATATTTACTTTTTTAATCATAAATGCATAACTTCGTTGATTAAAAGATAGTGGGAAAAGATTAATAGAGAAATTGATAAAATGGAAGGGCAAGACATGGTCCTAGACAAAATGTCAGGACTTTAACCATGTGACCACGATGCCCGACTAATTTAAATGACTTCTGAGGGGATGGATCTTCTTGGAAATGGTTGTGCGTTGATATTACAATTTGCATTTTCCAGGCTTGACTCAAATAGACTTGTTTTTTTTCTTCTAACGAACACACTGGTCCTTGTGGAGACCCTTAGGGTAGGTGAGGATGATGTCAGACATCCAAGTAGGTCCCTAGGAAAAGGAGGAAGCTTTGGGTCGAGTTATGCTTTATCTCGATTTGACAGGGTGTGCCTCCTTAACTCACCCCACAACTCGTCCAACTGCTCAATAGACCTAGAAAGGTTGCTTTGCAGACCTTGCCTTTATGCCCTCCGAGGCCATTGTAATGAGGGGGGAGGCATCCATACCCCTCTTTTTTGGGGTATGATGGAGCATAGACGGGTTCATGCTAAGAAGTCGGGTATTGGTCTTTCCCCTTCGTCTCGTCCCTGTTCCCTAGGTCGGGGCCTCCTCCGTAGAGGCTTGCAAGCTTTTGGAGGCAATCAAGATGCCCTTCTGGTTAGGTAGGAGATATTGTGTTACCTCGTACTCTAGTGTTCAAGTCCTCAGTTCCTCTAGAGTTTGTGGATAGGACATGGGGCACGAACTTCTAGCTCTAAGGGTATGTTGGTGCATTAGGTAGAAAAGTATTGTGTCAAAGTGTGTGGTCTAGGCCGTAGCGTCCCAAAATCCGATAGGATGTCAAGACATTTTGAGGGGAAACACGAGGTCAGATGGGGTCTGACCAGTCTTGGTGCAGACTGGAGGTCTCCTCAGTCAGTAAGGATGAGTTGAAATAGGGGACCAAGGGGGCGTCCGTCCGATGTCTCCTGGGGCATGCTACGCCAACATGCCTGATGCAGTCGTACATGAAACGTAAGTAGGAAAGACGTTCAATTTACAATGGAGCTGTAACCGGCGTCGTATGGCCCGAGAGGTATCGACATATGGTCTGGCGGAGCAGGATGTCCAAGGCCTTTCGGAACCACTCTCGGATGGTACCTCCCCATGTCATACATACATCGTCCATCTGGATGTCCACGAAACATCAAAGGGCCTCGCCTACCTAGAAGCCTATAATGGTCGTGAGTCCGTCCAGGGTGGAGATCAAACATACTCAATAACATCTGGAGACGAGAGAACAAGGGGGTAGCCAGGTTTACCTATGGGCAGATGTCCTCCAAGATGAGGGGAGACCGTTTGAAGGACTATGGTTCCCCCAACAGATTTGATCCTTCCCATCTATGAGGTAAATAAGAAGTATGATATCCCTCATCTGAGGTCCTTGATGACAAGGTATTCATAATGTCAGACCTTCATACTGAGACCCTTCATGCTCGATCGATCAAATTTTTGGGAGGTGAACAACTAACCCGCTAGGCTGAAGGCCGTCTGGGCTTTGTGGTGGTCTTCCAGAGTGTCCTGAGGAACCATGATGACCTGGTCCTCCTTTGTGTCCGTATACAAGGCATCAAACCCCTCTTGTAGGGCGAGGAGGTCATCCATCAAAAGAAGGTGTGTCGGCGCGGGCACTCTTTCAGGCACAACAGTCCTAGCTAGAGAGGGTGGAGGCGGATTAGGTGTTGAGTCTCGATGTCGTGGACACGTTAAACACAAAACGCAGCGGAAGATTAACCACGAATCAATCGAGATGAATCTACCAAATATGAAAAACAAGTCTGAAAATTCAGCAAATGTTTGTGTACATCACCTTTGCAAGTGCCTCATCTTGCAGCCCGTGTATCTCGCAAACGAACCATTGAAATTCAAATTCCTTTTGTCAGATTGAAGACCCATATGTGGAGAACGCTCACTAAAAAAATCAGCTTCATCGGACATCGGATGAACCTCCGATCGAGCTCTTGAAAGTGACTGGTCGGACAAAACTGTGCTGAAAATCAGCACCCTCTACTTGTCCGAAATTGGTTCAATAGCACCAAACTTTGAATGGATTGAGCCCCTTGGTTGCCTACGTATCCTTAAAGGAATCAAAGCAAACGTAGTTCTTGAGTTTGTAAACTCAAGAACATGCAACAATGGAGCTTGGAGCTTCTTGGAGGAGTTTGCAAAGATGAGAGAGAAGTACACCTTGTGCTGAAAATTTTCTTCTCTTATTTGCATGTTGTGTCTTGCCAACACCCCTTGCATGTAGACTTAAGTGGAAGTTGTCATCTCACTTAATCTACATCAAGTTGCCAAGTGTCCATGCTACTTTGCATGGTAGACTTAATAAACTAAGCTAGTTTATTAACCAGTGGAAAGTGGGTCCAACCCACTTAGTTTAACAAGACCACTTAGTCAACCTTTGACCTTTGGTTCTTGTTGGGTCTAGCCCATGTGGGCCGGTCATGGGCCTCTCCAAGAGATCCCACACCGAGCCCACCATGCTAGCCCGTCCACTTTGGCAATTCCCGACACGACTCCCTCCAAGCCAATCCACTTGCGTTCTTATCGAGTTACAAACTTATGGTGTGACCCTTAGGTCTATGCATGTCGGTAAGATCAACGTAAAATCCCATTTTACCTGATCTTACTAAAGTGGCGATTGACGAGACTTAGTATCGCCTGACCCTGCATAACGAATCGCCCCTTGCCGATTCTGACCTTTCAGCCGTCCTTGTCATTATCTCTTATCTCTGATATCCTGATTGAGATAAGGCATAGAGCCGTCATCCTTCTTATCCTCAATCACTTTTCCTTGATATGTGAGTTGACTGACCCTTATGATATCCCATATCATGCGCATGGCCATGCTTTTCCTGTCAGTCACTCTCGATCAAGCGGCCGTGAACTAGATATCTTTCCCATGCCGTAGTGTGAGGGATAAATCCCTTAGCCGCCTATCATGTCACTCATGCAGTCATTCCCCAAGCCAATCCTGGCCGTTATGGAAGCCCAGTCACGGTGCAACGTTGGGCTTTCAGGTCAAACTAGGTTGTTTACTGCATAGCAATCATATAGACTCCTCGGTCTAAGGATACCTGACAAGCAATGACTCTAAATATGTTCATGACTCAATCTATGGAACATATTCAGGTCGGGTCGTCCAACATCATGTCCCACACATGATGTCTATGATCAGACTCCAGAAACCTTTCCAATGACCAATAGAACGTAAGCCATCAAGAGTCATCTTTCATACTAGTCGCTTCTAGCAAAGACTATTGACTAGGGACCCCGTCGAGTGTGATCCATCCTGATCTATGGTTCTATTCGCATAGTGGGCATAAATCGGAAACACATACGACATATTACTCCAACACTTAAGTAATATCAAAAGCCGCTTTGTTATATTGCCAACGATGATATTTACATTTGGACATTTACGATTGGGCTACAGGCATAAATGCTAACATTAGGGCCGAGGCATAAATAATCGTTGTCGAGGCGGAAGTGATCGTGGTCGTGGGGCAAAACTTTTCGTGGGATAAAGAGAGGTAATCGCGGTCGGGGAAACGATGAGGAGCGGTGAGAGAGGAAGCAAGATGAATTTCTCATTGGCCTGACCGACTTTATGAAGAAAGACGGTGGTTTCAGTGGCATCTCTTGAGCTTCCTCGAGCGTGTAGCCAATAGAAGGTACATGGATGGGCAGAGGAAGCGCAACCACGTGGGTTGTGGGTGTGGACGACGACAGAAGAGTAGTTGGAGATGGAGACATCATGAACATATGAGAGAGGTGTGAGAGATAAATCACATGAAGAAGGTGAGCTTTCTTAAATATTTAGTTTTTAACATTGTCCTGTTAAGGATTAGTGTGGAATTTTTGGAAGGGAGATTTGTTGTTATTTTGGGATAATGTTTATTTAAGGGAGAGCCCCTTTTGCTTCTATTTTCCTAACACTTAACCGATGGCCGTGAATCAGGAAGGTCGGATTGAAGAGTACTAGAATGGTTTGGGTTAGTCAATTGAGTTCAGGAGGAGTAGGTAGGATTGGGAGAAGGATGAGGTGTTTGATCTTCTTCTTTCTTTGGAATCACATGTTGTTGTTCCAGATTTAGAGGACAAGTTGGCCTGGAGGAAGAACTATCAGGGTTTATATGTTTCATGTGCTTATTCCTTGTTGATAGGGGAGGAGAATGTGTCTGTTTATCCCTGGACTTTGGTTTCGTGGATCTTGGGTATTCCCCCAAAATATTGTGTGATGGTGAGGTTGGTTGTTCAGAAGGCGTTGCCAACGTCTATATTTTTGGAGGAACGTTGTATGTCTCTTTATTTGAATCAATTATTTTTTCAACTTTGTAAGTTTCTTATAGAGACGTCTGAATATCTTCTTCTTCTTCATTGTTCGATTTCTTGGTAGATCTAGGGTTGTGTATCGGATTTGTGGTTTTTTTTGGGTCATGCCTAGTTCTGTTGGGGAGGTTTTATGTTTGTGGAAGGGCTTGGGATCTCATCATTGGTAGAATGTTTGGGTTATGATTGGATATCTGACCTTTTGGCACATTTGGATGTTGAGGAACGCATGAATGTTCAATAGTGTTTTGGAGTGTGGAGAGGTGGTTTTTGGTAAAATTCAAAACCATTCTTTAGATATTTTGTGGTAGGCAGGGTCTTTGCGTGTCGGTGTTTCTTTTGTGGGTTGGAAACATCGTCCGGCGTGGTGTCTTCGCCCTAAGAAGAGACGGGGTCGGTCTAGTCGTGGTGTTTGACCGTGTTTGGTCTTTTGGATCCGGGGAGTTTCTATTCAGGTGTCATTGGATGTTTTGTTTGTTCTTACTTAAATCCGATGAGTAATCATTTAGGGGGACTTTACCAAACTGATCTGTCATAGGCGGGCGGGGGGACAAATTACTTAGTTCCTTTGGAACCAGAGGATTCACCTAGTTCACTCTGAGGTACTGTTCATTGGTTCGGGTGAGACGCCTGTTTTTGGTCTCCTAAGAAATTGTTCTCCAATCTGTGTTTTTTTTCGCGCTTTGGCCGTTTAGCTCTTTTAGCGAGTTATTTTTTTATAATCGTGGTTTCTTGGCTTGATCCTTCTCGGACTAAGTCTTTTTTTTAATAAAATTCTTCATTTGATAAAAAAAATTGTCCTATTAAGAAATTTTACTATTTCATAAGTTAATAATTAAATAGAAAAATTAAATTGCATAAATAAGTTAAATGGAACTATTATATAAAAAAATACTTCGAATTAAAAATACACTAATATATGAATCCGACCACCGATGAATAGTATGCTTTTATATAGGAAGTTGCATGTATATATTTAGTTAACTCACGTTTGCTCAAACTCATCTCGTCTACCATAAACAATTTTCTATACCCTCGAGTATGCTCAGTCTTGAACACGAATCTTTCATTCGCATCTCAATTTCTTACATTTCAACAACACTTTTTGAACTTACATTTTTTGCATCATATTTCGAGTGTCACCTTTCATTTGCTTTTGTACTTCCCTTTCTTTTCCGCCTTCTCTTATGTACGATGTTGTGTGTTTTTCGTGATCTTCTCGGAAATTATTACATTTGAGTTGTTGATGCCTTGCGAGAAAGTATATGACCCTGATTCGTCCATCCTTGATGGAAGGGCCTATTCTTCCTATTTTGGTTGACCTCTCACTTCCTTCCACCAATTCTCGAGGCCAAATGTTTGTCTAAACTTTGCTCTGTATTCTTGCTCAACCTATTTTTTAATTTGGATTTTCCAACCTGTTACTACTATACAGACTTCAATTATTGTTAAATCCAATGGACAATCGTCACCTTCTTGTTTGATTTTTTCCAAGAGCATTGGATTATTTGGCAGTTAATTTTGGCCCTTCATGACAATTCATGTTGTACTTTTTGGTCACACCCTGCTAGTACGTATCTCTTTTCTTCGTATTGTCACACACTGAATCAGCAAAATTGTGTAGCCATGCATCCACTAATAGTAAATCAGCTTCAGGCTTCCAACTCATGTGCCCTCCTTTCTCGAATTTATGGATGGATGGAGATAGTTTGATTGATGGTGTGTCGTGGGATAGATGATTTAGGAGATGTGATGATTCTTTGCGTGTATCGGTATTGTAATAAGATTACCCATAGCCTAGTTCAATTTGGTTTTCATAGTTCGATAGTACTAGAGTGAGGTATTTTTCTCTCTCTCTCAATTGTTTATAATATAAGGTGTGATTTTTCTCCTTCAATAAATTCGTATTTTTCTTTCAAAAAAAAGGTGAGAAAATATGACTGTAGTTTTAGTTAAAAAAATCTAAGTGCAGACGCTGATTTGGGTCGGCATCGACGCATTCTCGACGCCCTTTCCCCCGAAAGATCATCAACATGCTCTTACTCAGTGTTCTAAAAATCTCGACTAAACGCCGCCTAGGACCCATTTTATGCCTAACCGTTTACGACCAATTGGATTTTGACGTACCAGTAGGTACCAGAGGAGATTGCCTGACTAGGCGTCTAGAACAATTTTTCATATTATAATGACTAAATTAAAATAATTATATGGTTGTGTAGACTTGTTTAGTGTTTATATTATGGGTTGTGATTCTGAGTTGTTTGGTGTTATTTTTAAGTATATTTATATATATATATATATATATATATATATATATATTACCATTTTTAATATAAGGAAATTCATATTTTGTTTCTTTATATAATAATATATTTATTAAAAAGTAAAAAATATAGAAGAATACAAATCCGATTAATCCCCGTCTAGTCTCCGATTAATCCTCGAATGTCGTAACCGCCCGACTAGCGTGTAGCGATTTTTAGAACCTTGCTCTTACAATAGATAGGGCTGGAAAAACATCTGATCGTTACCGTACACCGATCGTCTCCGGCCGTCCCCGTCACAAGGAAACACCATAACCGGTATCATTGACGATGATTACGGTTACAAAACTACCAAACCGACGACATTTCGAACTGGGTCTGGTTTTTTTATCTTTCAAACCGAGAAAAAACCAACCGACCAGCCTTTTATTTCGTGGGACATATCTATTTTTAAATTCCTATTACCAAAACTTAAAGGTGGTCGAAGGAGTGTAAATAACTTTTTTTCAAACTAATGATGACTATTTAACTATCTATAAATTGTATTTAAAAAATATAACACCTTAAAAACTGATACAACAATCTTCTTATTACTTTTAAATATGGAAAATGATTCCCCTATTTTGTGATGGAAATAGAACTCCTCTCTTAATCTTTTTTACCTTGGTCTAGAAATATTCAATACTACAAATTTATTATTATTATTTTTTTTTTTGAGTAAATACGAGGAATATTATAACTGTAAAATGTTTACATCTGACAAACATATCAGTACGGAAATTGAAATTACTAACAGAACATAAAACTGAACATAAAATAAAAGTGCTCTTGTAGAATCAGTCGGTGTTTAGAGGGTAATACTGCGATAGCGTCCAAAGATCACCGATGCAGGGGCTCCAAACGGGGTTTCAACGACCGAGCATACCCATTGTAGCTTCTCATAGTGGTGGATTGAGTATCCCCTAGGTAGTCAGCGCGGGCCGTCCTCCCTTGATTGATAGAGGTAGAGCTCCAAAGCGCGGGATTGCTGACCCCTGAGCTGGTAGGGGAACCTTGAGTCGGTTCTTGATGGTACCACTGCCATCCTACATCCAGGGGGCGGTATAACCGACTGCCTACCCCCTGGACCATCTCGCACTCATTCCTTGAGGCGAGGGTGCTTATTTCCCTCTGGCGCTGTATAAGAAACGCCATCTGATCTAGACCATTCCTCGTCCTCGTCCTCCTCCTCATCTCTGACCAGCCTTTTCATTCATGTCGACACTGACAAAGGCTCCCCTTGTTGCTCCGATCGGCCATCCCGAGGCCCCTGTCGATGTATGATAGGTCGAGTCATCCTAGGTCGAGATTCCACCTCCTCTACCCGTCTTCCCCAACTGATCTCCTTCTGAGGGGGCACCAGGTAAAATTGTCGAGTTGGTGCCCCCGACGCGCCCCCCAAATAGGCCCAGTTTGTCCCTGGGATAGGTTTCCCATGCTTAGCTTTCAACAATGCAGATCGCGGATCAGCCAGGGACCTCAGAGATGGGCCCTTCTTTCCCCCACTTTCTGGGCATGTCGGAAAGAGGTGGACGACACAGGTGCATCCATATCACTGGTCGGGAAAAAACTCATAAGACACATGCAACAGTGTACGTATGTGATCTTCCGAGAGGCGGAACCATACTTCCCGTTGCAGGGGAACCCGCACGTCGACCTGGATAGAATCCGCATGAAGTCCCCCCACACATGACATACTTGTCGGTGTCCACCGCTTGAAAAACACCCAAAGTATTCCCAATCCAGAATGCCACCTTTCTGGTACATGCCCCCACTGGCAAATTGGATACCCTTGCCCAGACTGAGAAGTAGTTAAAGTGCATGTCCCCTGGCCGCATGTACGTTCTAAGATCCGCAAAAATGACTAAGGAATCCTAAAAGGCCCAAGGTTCCCCAACTAGCACTTTCATTCGTTCATTGGTTGTCTTAAAAAAGAAAGCCACCAACCCATCTTCCAAAGACCTTGCCTCCACGTTCTGCATCCCCCACAGATCTTCCATGCGATCCGTCATTGTTCTCCAATAGAAGGTACGTGTAGTGAGTACCCTTCCCGCTAAAGCAAAGGCAAAATTTGATCCTCATTCTTCTATTTCTTCCGGTGACACTATCACCTCCTTGATCTAAAAGTGACCTCATCTGATTGTCAATATCTGTCATACCCGAAGTAGTGCCCTTACCTTGAGTAACTAGATGTAGGATAAACCGAGTCGGGTTTGAAAACTGACCCGATTGGATCCCGGTCTGAGCCGGGTCTGGATGAGCTCCTGGCCGGACCCGGGTGCATGTTCAATCCGATACCCCGACCTGTCCCCCCACCAGGCCCGAAGAACCCGCGCCATCAATAGGCCTTCTCTTCCCGTGACGTCCGGCCCTATGACCTGAGCCCGTACCTTTCTTTCCTTGATCCATCGGCCCAGTCCGGTGTCCAAACTCCTCCCATCCTCCCAGGCCGGCCCTTGACCCATTCAAAGACCGTCTTGCATCCGCTAGTACGCCCGGCGCCACCGACACAGATTGTCATGCCCCAAATCCGGTATTGACCGGACCCGAGACGTGAACCGGGAAATATAGAGAGAACAATTTAAAATGCATAATTAAATACAAGACTGTAGATAAATATAATAATAGTCAAAATCTGAAAATCCGAGTTCTACGCTCGGCCACATACATAATTTGAAAATGAACAATACGTCTCTAAGACCATAATCAAAACAACTCCCGGACTCTCGCTAGCCCCACGCTCCACGATGTCCTCTAATCCAGATCATAGCTAATACCTGTAGAAAACACGGTAAGGGGTGAGCTTGACGCTCAGTAGGGAAAAGCCACGAATTCCACCTAATTATAGACTTACAAAGAAAGCCTTTCCAAAATTTAAAGTTTAATCAAAAGGGTTGATAAATCGATGCGACACTTAAACTATTTCCAAGGCAATACCCATTTTACTCAAACACTCACCAGACTAACAATCCCCAACTTTAACTTAACACTAACTACTACACCGAGGCAACACCGAAGGAACAACCAAGGAAAAACACACATAGCCACAAGCACAGCAACACTCACAAACACATCAACACTCATTCAAAATCCAAGGCATTCTCAATACAAACAATTCACACACTTGCACGGTTTCAGGAGCAACCCGCTTGGCCCGGCGAAGCCACGCGCAACTTCCCCAACACATAGTCGGGATAGGCGGTCGACCTCATCGCGGAACACAGCGTTTTACCGATACACGGAAGGCAGGGAAATCGCCTCTTCACGGAACAACCTCATCGTGGACACAACGTTTTACCGATACACGGAAGGCAGGGAAATCGCCTCTTCGCGGAACAACCTCATCGCGGACACAACGTTTTACCGATACACGGAAGGCAGGGAAATCGCCTCTTCGCGGAATAAACTCATCGCGGACACAACGTTTTACCGAGTGCTAGTCGGAAGGTAGGGAAACCACCTCTTCGCGGGACACAGCGTTTTACCGACTCAAGGTCGGAAGGTAGGGAAACCACCTTTCTCATGTAACCAAAGTACCACAATCACAATCACATTCTCAATTTACTCCCGTAACAATCACGCACTTACTATCACTTACCGACACCACACTCAACGTGGTAACCCCACCGGCTCAACCGGTATCCATTCCCCAATGTCCACATTTCAACATATCATATAAACAAAATCAACCAATCAAGTCACTATTATGCATCACTAAGTTCTCCTCTACTCGTTTTCATGCTCGTTATTTATTAACAGTTTAAGCAACACAGAGCACACCATCAACACAATCAGCAAACAATCCTACAGGCACGACATGGCCCGATTCTACCAGCACGACAATTCTCAAATCTACAGCACTACAAGGTTCGCAAATGTTCACAGTTTATATGTCTACGCTAGTTATTCACATCCTACAAGCGTACTAATTATTTATCCGATTATTAACGTTTCCCTATATGCATTCTAGTACGTCCGTAATAAAGTAAGGTTCCGAGGTATTTCCCTACCTCTCAATCTCTATCTGGGTCTCCTAGCTGCTGACGTCCGGGCCTACCTCCGTTCTTCTCCACGATCGAGGTCAAAGCCTGATTTTAACAATTAAGGACAGTAATCAGTCCCGGTCCAGTCCGTAACAATCCTCTAAATTATCGATTTAGTCCTTTAATTTTATCAATTTAGTCCTTTAATTTATCCGAGTTAAATCATTTAAATTAAATAAATAAACAAATAAAGCTATCCGACCCGGATTCAGGCCCAACCCGGATCCAGACCCGGCCCGAACCCGGAACCGGACCTGACCTAGACCCGACCTAGACCGAGTCCCGACCCGAGTCCAGATCCAACCGAGCCTGGGCCGAGGCCTGGTCCGAGGCCCAAATGGCCTAGTGGCCCCAAGGCCCGTGTCTGGGAAGAGGGCTAGGGTTTTGGCCCTGAGTCGCGGCGGCGGCGCTGGACTAGCAGATTCCCCTCGTCTCCGATCTGGCGAGGCGGCTCGTCGGCGACCTGCACAACGGCGGCCTCCTCTTGTCTCCCGAGACCCTTGCTTCGGCTTGCTCTGCTCAGGACGACGATGTCCCGTCCACCGGAACCGAACCCGAGTTCAGAGACAGATCTGAATCTCAAGGATTCGACGGCGGAGCTGCAGAGGGACCGATCCGGAGTGGGAGTGGAAGCCCAGGTCGATGCAAATCCGGCCGGTCTTGTCCTCCTCGAGCTTGGACCAGCAGACGGCGTCCTCGAGCGAATCCGGGTGGGTCTCGCCTGAGAAGACGAACGGGAGCAAGGATTTCGTCACGGCGGGACAACGAGCGACGCTGGATATGCGGTGTGTCCCGAACCTTAACCGGGTCCCTCCGACGCCGGCGTGGTTGATCTGGTCACGGAAGAAGCGGAGGCAGAGCGTGGTGAGGACGGCGTCGCGCGAGAAAAGAGGAAGAGAGAGTCGTGTCTCGGGAATCGGACGAGAAGTGAAGAAGAAACGCGCTGAAGTTAGGGTTAGGGTGTGGGCTTGGGCTGGCGAGCGGGGCCTGGCAGGCTGGGCCTGGTCCAGCTGATTGGGCCAGGTCCTGGCTTTGCCCAAGTCCTCCTTTCCTTTTTTTTCTTTTCGTTTACCCTTTTTTTTTGAACTTGATCCAAAATTCAACCTGTTCTACAACCAACGACGTACCACAATTAATAAATTAAATATTAATTCCTTTAACCGGGGCGGTCTTTACACAGATGCCCTGTTTTCCTCAAGAACCCTAGTAGGCTCTTTACCAGGCCACCGTCTCCAAGTGTTCGGCCCCGTCTCCAGCGACTCCTGCTTGATTGGTTGATGAGAAGGTACCTGTATCACGGGAACCAGGGTCGGAGCCGCCGCCTCCATATGTCGTGTCATGATAGTCCCCCACCAGAAACCTTTCGGCGGCGAGTCTAGCCTCTCTGGTACCCGCCCAGCTACACTACCCCGGCCGGACGGGGTCGCGGCCTCATGTGGACATAAATTGCATCGATTCTAGATGTTTTAGCCCACATTCTTAAGCATGTTAGTCCCGAGATTGTATAATTTGGACCACTTTTCTCTCTTTAATCGTATTGTGTCTCTTATTATGTTTTGTAGGTGATTTGATATAAAAAAATGGCTAAAATAGAGGAAAACCAGGTTTTAGGAGTTCTGGAAGTTGACTGATCTTGTGAAAAGCATAACTTCTTCATAAGAACTCCGATTGTCTTGAGTTTTATGTTAAATCAAAGGGAATTCAGAGATCTACAACTTTCGTCAAGGGCCTAAAGCCGTTCCGGCCCTCTATCAGGCCCGCGCGAGGCTTGCAAACTTCCAGACGGGTTTCCTACTTAAAAAAAGGAAATTTTCCTATTCCAAATCCGAATTTGAGAAGGAAAAGAGGGTCTTGAAGTCCTATAAATAGAAGAGCACGAATTTGGAGAGAAATAACTTGTGTTGAGACAAATCTTAGAGAATTAGAAGGTAGAGAGTGGCGATTTTTGAAGCTTGAAGAAGGAGGATCAACTTTGGCAAGAAATTGGTGAGAAGAGAGTGTGAGAATAGATTTTGAGAGCTTCAATTCATCCATTATAAACTACATTGGTATTTATTTCTACAACTCTTCAACATGATGATTGTTTATGGTTGTTTATCTTCATCTTCTTCTTCTTCTTCTTCTTCTTCTTCTTTCTCCATGAGCAACTAAACCCCATAATCTAGGGTTATGAGGGAGTAGAGATTTACTTTCCAATGTATTGAATGTATGAATGAGTATTGTATTGGTTGATTTGACTTAGGGTTTGTATTAGATTTGAACTTAATGCTCTATCTCCCGGGTAGACCTGATAGAAGGTGGGAATTGCAATCTGACACTCGTGAGAGGTGGGTTGTAATTAGGTCAGAAATCTTATACAAATTGGGTTTAAATCTAGACTAGTGATAGCTAGCTTAACACGATTGTAATAACCATAGGATTCATACCGAAAGTTAGAAATTATCAAAGAACGTAATGCTTTGGGTCTCCCTACATCCTGATTCGTGAGCGCTGGGTGGTTAGATTCCATTAGGGTCCGAAACAACGTGAGGAGTTAGGACTAGTTCGAGAGATAATTCGTTGCCCCTAAAATCAGATAACTACATATTGTTCATCGTCATTTAAATGCATTGGAAACGGTCTCTATGAAACCAAAAACTTTAGATTATCTTTTTCTCTGATTCTAATATATTCTGATTTAACTAAATACTTGTTCACCTTTTAATTACTTGTTTACTTTTGCATCTTTCAAAACCAAAAACCATCTTTTTAACGAAATAGCTTAACTACGAACTTCAAATAGGAATTGCTTGTCTTGTGCTCCCTTGGGTACGATAATCCGGAACTAAAAATCCCGAAATACTACTTGACGACCGGTACGCTTGCCGTGTCCTTTTCTGTGTTAAAACCGCAGAGCGTCAAGTTAATGGCGCCGTTGCCGGGGAAGGCAGGAAAATACAATGGGGTTGAAAAAGAAGGTTGTGCATATTTGAAAAATAAAATAAATTTTATCTTATGGTGCTATTATTGGTTACTCAATACAAGGAGAAAAGGTGATAGAGAATACCAAAGGTTGGTCAGGCACAAATGGGAGTTTGGGTTGAGTGATATACATTTGTGGGTGTGAGTTGAAGCACTTTGTCACGAGGTATTTATTTGAGCTTCTTTTCATATTCTTTCTTCCCTACCCTTTGCCTAGCCTTACATTACAAGCCAAATCAAAGACCTTTCTGATTCTTAATTGGTCATGATTCCTTACAATTAATGGAGATGGGTCTAACATGATAGCATATGAACTTTTAAGCTCTATGTATAAGGAAGAGAGGAAACACATTTGTTAGAGTGAATTAGGAAACACATTTGTGGGTACCCGCCCAGCTACACTACCCCGGCCTGACGGGGTCGCGGCCCTATCGCCACCGTCCGCCTTGTAAGAACCGCCCCCGGTCGAACCGGGAAAATTTGGGGAAAGTTGACTTTCCGCCGAAAAAGTCAACTGATGACTCCGAGAGTCATTCGCGACCTTTCTGGGACCCATAAAGCTTATCCGTCGTTACAGTTAGCTTAGTTGGGTCGTTTCCTTTCAAATGGCTACTTTTGCGAAAAAGTCAAACTCGGGTCAAACTAGGTCGAATTAGGGGTCTTAACGAATTAATTTAATTTGAGCTGAGATATTTTGGGTAGAGGTGGACCCCACATGGACACATGTCTATGATGGCTTGGAGGGGAAGAAAAGGGTGAGAAAAGACCATTTGGTCCCCACTTGTGGACAAGAGAGAGAGAGATAGGCTAAAGGACAAAAGGGACATTTCTACCTTTAGGATAAGACCACATGTGAGCAACAATTTCAGCATTTTCTCCTTGTTGGCCGAAATTTTAGAGAGAGAGAGTTTGTGTGTGAAGCCTCCGTAGCTTGAAGAAGAGGAAAGGAGAAGAAGAGAATAAAAGTGTCTCCTTTCACTTGATTCCTACCCCAAAACCTTCATTTTCTTCCATTTTCTTCATCATCTACCCATTCTCCAAGGTATTCAAGCACTTAACTTCCCTTTTGTTAAATTTTTAGTTGCGGGTTTGGTAGAAATTGCATGAACAAGACTTGGGTTTTATGGGTTTGGGGTTTTGTTGGTTAAATAGAGGATTTGTGGAGAGAAAGTGGAAGAGTTGTTGGAAATCAATTGGGTTTGTGGTTAATTTCTTGAAACCCACTTTGGGTTTGAAATTTTTGGAGTTGTTGAGGTTAATTTTGAGGTTTTAGAACTTAACAATGGAGTTTGGAGAATCTAGAGCTTGTTAGGAACTTTTTGGAGAAATGGGGTATTTTTCCGGCGACCGGAGGTTCGCCGGAGCTCCGGCCGGTCACCGGGGGAGGGAATGACCGGCCATGGACGGAGGAAGGGCACGGAGCCGTGACCGGCCACTCGGTGGCGGTCCGGTCCGGCCACCCACAGCCCATGTGTGGCCGTGGGGCCCACTCGGCCGGGGTACGAGTGTGTCATGTTCAGGTGGTCTTGGATGAACCCCGGGTCGATAATTTCACGCCCGGAACGAATTATGGAAGTGATTCGTGAAATTTCGGAAAATGCGATTAGAAACTTTAAGTGCGAAATTAGAACACTCGGACATCGGAATTTGATTCCGTCAAGTGCGTTGGAACAAGTAATTTTAATTAGGAATGAAAGAAACAAAAAGGGGAATATATTCGGAATCCGAGGGACGTTTTCCCTATTCCGGGCAAAATGGGCCTTCCGGGCCTATTTTGACAAGTTGAGCAATTGGGGGTTAGTTTGAGTATTTCTCTCTTTGAACCACCCTTGAGTTATTATTAATTCTCGTATTACTTGTGATCTTAGACGCTGTTCCCGAGCACGACGGAGGAGGCTACTAGGCGACTCGTTGATTTCTTGCGTTTGGATAGCGGTTGAGGTAGGGAAAAGTAGCGAATACCGGTTTAAATGCGGAAAGTTACTAGAATTGCATATAGGATTTAAGTAACCAGAATATTGTAGAATCACATCTAGGATGTGAATAACTAGGATAGTCGTTGATAACATGGAACCACTTGCGGGCCAGGTCGTGCCCGTAGGTGTGGGAATTTATGTGCTGTAGAATTGCATGTGGGTCCCTGGTTGGGCCCGTAGGATTGTGTGATGATTACTCTTGTTTGTGATTAGTAGATGTGGTATGATTAATTGGTGGTATGTTCCATTGTTAATTAATTATCATGGTAGGATATGCTCGGTATGATATGTTGGTATGATATGTCTGGTATGATATGTTCGGTATGAAGTGAACTTTTGCCTTGTGATATGATCGGGTGAATGATAGACCGATGTGGTGTGTTTGGTAAGATATGTTGTGGGAAATATTGGTGTGCATTATTGCTTGTGATGTGTTTGAGACCTTGTATGTGTGTACCCCGTTGGGATGTCTAGGCCGAGGATGGTGTGCCGGTCCGATATCGTGGCTGATGTTGTGTGTTCCGGTACGATACCTATATCGAAGGAGGATTCCGATATAGGATATCTAGACCGAGGCTTCCGGTATAATATCTATACCGAATGAGGATTCCGGTATAGGATATCTAGACCGAGGCTAGGTGCTCCGGTATGATATCTATACCGAAGGAGGATTCCGGTATAGGATATCTAGACCGAGGGTGGTGTGGCAGGACGATATCTAGGCCGATGTTGTGTGCCGGTTAGATATGTTCCGAGGCTAGGTGCTCCAATATGATATCCCGACCAATACTGTGTGTTCTGATATACGTATATCCTGACCGATACTGTGTGTTCCAGTATGATACCTATATCGAAGGAGGATTCCGATATAGGATATCTAGACCGAGGCTGGGTGTTCCGGTAGGTTACCTATACCGAAGGAGGATTCCGGTATAGAATATCCTGACCGAGGCTATGTGTTCTGATATACGTATACCAATATTGTGTGTTCCGGTATGATACCTATACCGAAGGAGGATTCCGGTATAGGATATCTAGACCGATGTTGTGTGTTCCGGTGTGTATTGGTAATGATTTACTGTGTGTTGTACTCGGTGACTCTTTGAGATATGGTTTGGGTGTGAACATTGTGTAATTGTTAATTGTTGAGCAGGGTTGATCTCATACGCCAAGTGTGACGATTGGGTAAGTGATTTGATCACACGAGGTATGGTTAAGTGAGGTTGATTACGATTGTGGTTGTGATTACCGTTCGGCTCGTTAGTTATTGTGCTTTACTAGTATGCCATATTTGGACGGTTACCTGTGGCGGTGAGCGGATAGTTCATCCCCTTTACTACTTTTTCCTACTAAGCGAAAGCTCACCCCCTCTATTACTGTTTTACAGGTTTCGATCGTCAGTTGGGTTAGAGGATGCCTCAAAGCCTGGGAGCTTAGCGAGAGTCCTAGTTTGTGGGTTGTCTAGAGACGGATTTACTTTGTCGTACCAAACTTTTATATTTGGATTTGAGCATTCAACTCTTGGTACCAAAATTACCCGTTTTGGATTATTTATTGAAGGTTTATTTCGTTAAATTTTACTTTATTTATTATCCGTTTTAATTCACGTCTCGAGTCCGGTCAAAACTGGATTTGGGGCGTGACACGCCTCAACGGTCCGCTTCTAGACGCCACGAGATGCTCGATAGGACGTCGCGTCGAGCCTCGCAGCATCTCCGGTCGCTCTCACACACACCTCTCGAACAGCAGTGAAGCGCATCTGGTTGCTCTTCACCGATGGTTCCTCCTTCTCCTCCTCCTTTGCCCTCGGCGATCCAGATCGGGACAGGTTACGTACCGGGGAGATGGGCACCACCGGCAAACTGAGGCTCTCCTCCTCCATCGGCTCCTCTTCCTCCTCCTCCGTCGCCCTCAACAATCCAGATCGGGAGAGAATACAAGGCGAACAGATGGGCACCACCGGTGATCTGCTTTACTCCTGCTCCGCCTCCACCAAGGGCTCCGTCGGCTCCCATAGTAGCTCGACATCGAAACCCCGTTCACTGCTTGATAGTCGGTTGGGCGAGGTCGTCATGTACACTGATCAAACTTTCGCAAAACCGTCTGGTTCTCTAGGGTTTAAGAGAGAAACAACAGGTTGCGTTTACCACCTTGAAAAAGAAGAGAAGATTACATTAAAGTTGAGGGGTGCTGATTTTATTGGATATGTTATGATAGTTTTTCATACTTGTTTATTTCCTTGCTTAATTGTAATCAGTGGCGGATCCATCTTTTTGAATGGGAGGGGGCACCAATTTTTTTTAATACTAATATATAACGTTAAAATTTTAGTATTGTATCAAAAGACAAAAATGACTATTATTAAAATGTATGATGTCGACGTTTCATATTTCGAGAATGTTGTAAAACACTTTCTTTTTGAAACGGGAAAGAAGTAGTTGTATTACGATTTCATGACATGCTTACAAGGAGGGACATAACAGTCCTGTATACCAGCTTTCTGTCCCAACCGGCAGTAGCCCGTCAGGCGCACATAGTTCCATACATATAGTCTGCTTTGTTTCGCAGATCCGAACTCAAGGATTCCTCGATCCAACGTTTCAAACGAAAAATAAACCACAAAAAGAAACCTAACTAGCCAAAATTTTATTCGACCTAATGCAATGAAAAAAGGTTGTAGTTTAGCCTGTACTGCGGACTCCCCGAGACCTCCCGACTGTAGTTTTCCCGGGTCTGTGGGTATAGGCCCCCGACGGTCCTCCCCACTCTCGCCCTGGGGAATCATTCATCCCCCGGGGGATTGTAGCCCCCGGGCTTAAAACCCTTTCATGTTCCTGCCCAGCAGTATCTGGCGGCGTCGAGACCTCATCTGGTCCCTCCGGGGCCGCTGGCTTATGCCCTGTCTTGATCTTCCTGGGTCTGGGTCCAATGGCTGGGGTGACTCTCTGGATCCCCCGACGGACCAAAGGTGTGTCGCTCAATGCATAGCGATTCACCAGTGGCTTAGGGCTTCCAGGCAGTATAGGGTTCGGTGAAGCCTCCCTCATGCCAATCGGAGAATGTGGCCTGAGCCGTGTTGACACCCCACCATATCGTTTTGAGACAACCGAGGTTGGCCCCAAAACCCTAAACGGCGTGCCACGGTTCCCCGAGGTTGCAGACACCCTAGGGTTTGCATGCATCCTAGGGTTTGCATGCACCCTAAGATTTGCATATCCCCAGGTTGTGCCGGCGGCCATGGTATCCGAAACGGCGGGAAGGTCCACAGATACGGCGGAAGAGCGGGCCGCGCCGGTGGGGGGACGGGGACCAGCCCCTGATAATAGTTTCCCTGTCGAGAATCCGTCTGATCCCAATCCAGACGCGGACGGTGGTTCTAGTGGCCAGCTTCGCGAAACTGGCTCGGATCCATCGGAGGTGCTCTGATCCAGAGCGGCGGGTGCGACCACATCGATCCCTAGGCTTCTTCCTGCATGGGCCAACCATCCCGGAGATACCCGGCCATAGACGCCATGGTCGGACCGAGTAGGATGGGGCGAGGCCGGGGAGGATACTCCAGCGTCCATGGCAGCCTAGGACGCGCTCCAGCTTGGTGATGGCGTGAACTTGGGAGGACCATCTCTGGGGGAGAGGATTGAGTGCAGATGGAGAAGGGGAGAACCGGTGAGGAATATATCGATGATGAGACGAACGAAGGCTTAGGTGGTGACGTGAAGGATGGCGGTGGCGGCGGTAACCCTAATGGGTGGAGAGGACCTCACCTGGAGGTAGAAGAGAGTTTTTAAAAATAAAAATGTAAAACACTTTCTTAATACGGTAAAAATTATTATTTTTAAATATATACAAACATGCTATCACTTATTCATTGCTCTCGTGTTCGATTCTTTTTTTCTCATCTAGATTGATGGAGTTAGATTTTTTTTATTGAAATATCTCTTTATGACTAGTAATTTATAGATAATCAAACTTATAATCATTTCAAACCTTAAAAATATCTTAAATATGGCTATATTTTGGCATATTAACTAGAATTAACGAATGTAAATAATATATTACATAAAACAATCACGAAAATTTGAAAATAATATAATAAAAATAGAAATTTAAGTGTATATAATTAAGAAAATAGAAAAAAATATATAATTGAAAAAATGGAAATTTAATAAAAGATATCTAAAGAAATAAAGTTGTAAGAACCGCTCCCGGTCGATCCCGGTCGAATCGGTGGCTTTTAAGACAAGTTTGACTTTTTGCCGGAAAAGTTAACCGATGACTCATAAGGTCATTCGGGACTTTTTTGGGGCCCAAAATGCTTAGCCGTCATCACGGTTGGCTTAATTGGGCCGTTTCCTTTCGTTTGAGTATAATATTGGGGAAAGTCAACTGTTGTCAAATTTGGACTTTTTATCGACTAAGACCTAGTTAATTATTGTGCTGGATTTTAATTTGGAGATTTGTGGTCCCTACTTGGACACTTGTCCATAAAGCATAAGAGGAGAGGAAATGAGTGGTCATGGACCATTATACCCTCCTAAGGACCTTTAAAGGGAAAAATATCAAGAGGGGTTTTTAGTCTTTAACCAAATCTAGGTTTTATATGGAAGGGGAAACTCCCTGTCCGAACTATGCTTGACCTTTGTTTCCATCATCCAAACTGCGACTTACCTTTCACGCCAACTCCACACTGCGAACTATTCGCGATTCCTATATAATATCAGATTCTGTCTATTTTGACTGAACCGTCCGTTTTTTGCGCACATGACCGTCACGTGCGTGTCAAACATTTAAGAAATGGCCAAACTGCCCTCATGTCTCTTGTATAAACGATGAACGACTTGTTCCATGTTCTAAAGTGTATGGTTGTCGCTTTTACAGATAAGGAGAGAGAAGTAGGAGGTGAAGGAGAGAGAAGTTGGTCTTGGGTCGAAGAGTTTGAGAAGAGGCGAAGGTGAAGGATGTTGGGTACAGAGAAGAAGGTAAGAACTGAAATTTTTAGAACCAAAAACTAGGGTTAGTTCATGTTCAAAAATCAAATTCGTATTTTTATTACACCTGACAAATGAAAATATGGTTAGTTCATGTTTGTGTTTAAGAAATTCTGAAAATAGGGTTAGTTCATGTTCAAAAATCAAATTCGTATTTGTATTACACCTGCAAAATAAAAATATGGTTAGTTCATGTTTGTATTTTAGAAATTCTGAAAATAGGGTTTGTTCATGTTGAAGAATCAAAAAATGAATTTGGGGATGTTGATGATGTGTACAGATTGTCCTGAATGTTAAGTTTTAGTTAAAGCAACAATGTGTATTGGTAAATGAATTTGGGGATGTTGATGATGTGTTTAAGAAATTCTGAAAAATGAATTAGTTAAAAACACAAATGTTTATGATGTCTATTGGTAAAGCAACAATGTCAAATTTTTATGTCAAAATAAACCATCACAATACCTTATGTAGTTAGTGTATGCATTTTGTTTGTGTAAGGGTAATAGGATGGGGAAGACAAGAGTTGTTAATTGTTATTGTGGTGTGAGAGCTCCGATGCGTACGTCGTTCTCAAAAGAAAATCCAGGTAGAAGGTTTCTGGGATGTGGAAAGTTCAGTGTAAGTATTTGATATTTGAGTTGAAAAGTTCAGTTCATATGAATTTTTACGTAATTAATGTATAAGTTTTGACAGGCATGCCACAAGTGCAAATTTTTTGAGTGGGTCGATGATGATATTGGGGAGGCCTCTCACACAACCACAGATAAGCTTTATCATTCTTCTGTTTCACTTCCTCCATCACATCTTCGAGCATCTCACCAGAAGTAGCACGAGAACACCTCCACAAAAGTTTCTTTAATTCATGGCCCTTGAACTGCTTGTACCAATTTTCGTACAAATGGCGCATGTAGTGCCTGTGTTCAATGTTGGGATGGTCGGTCAAAACGTCAATCAGACCCTACAACCAGTCATACAGGTAATAATTCAGTTAATTATGCATTACAATTCAAACTACATTAAATTAATGGTATATCAAAACAAACTCGTACCTTCTGCTTGTCCGACATGAAGACCAACCCATTTGGTTCACCACCCCATAGGTCATCTAGTAGTAGGTCCACAAACCACTTCCAAGTTTCTTTGGTCTCTTGTTCAACCACTGCTATTGCTAGCGGGAACATTCCATCATTCGCATCTCTAGCAACAGCAGCTAGACAGATGCCACCATGGTATGATTTTAGGTGACACCCATCTAACCCTATAAAAGGGCGACACTCATTGTGAAAACCACTCTTCTGAGCAGCAAATCTGACATACACCCGGAGAAACCTAGGGTGTTCGCTCTCATCTGTCATGAGAGTAAACCTGGTCCCGGGGTTGCTCTTCATCAACAATTTCCCATACTTCTTCAACATGCCGTACTGAAGTCCATCTTGTTCGTGTTCTATCTCTCTGCCCTTCTTCACTACACGATACACTCGCTTCATACTAATGTCAATCAACAGTTTGGCAAGTATCTTTTCCTTAAAGGCTGACATAGCCACTTTCTTATGCTTTTGGATGTAGTTGTAGAACCTGTCATGGAAAAAAATATCAGAATTAATAAATCCTACCAACACTATAAAGTAAATGACATTGAAATTTTCAAAGAACAAATAGTTGGTACCTGTATGTTATGGCAGTTGAAGTCAAGTTCAGCCCGAGTGTTGTCGGTTGACAATTGTGCTTCAACCGAAGGTTCTTAATCTGCAAGCACTCCAACACTTTGTTCATCCCACACCATATATAGAAGGTACATCCTTTATCTTTGCATACTGCACCTATGCCATCTTGTTTCTGATTACGGGTATAGATGAAATTGAACCCCTTCTGACCAGAATAAAGCCTAAGAACTATTCTAAACTAAAAGGCACTTTCAAAAGTGTCTCCACGTGACAGCTCTATCTTACGCAGCTCACTTGATGTCTCCCACATCTTAGGTTCCCTACCTAAACTTGCAGCGAACCCCGTCCTCCATTCCTCAACCATCTCTGCCTCACATCCTAAGTCATCACCAATTTCGTCATCTCCACAGCTATATTCATCATGTACGTCTTCTTCCTCCACATACTCCTCATTCTCATCATCACTGCTTTCCTCTTCCATCTCATCATCTTCATCCATCTCATTTTCCTCTTCCACTCCATTTTCCTCTTCTACTTCATTTTCCTCATCAGATGATGATGCATTACCTCTACTGTCATCATTAAGTTCATCATCATGATCTTGTTGAATAAGATCATTATCAATTACTTCCTCCCTAAACATCTCTTCGCTCCTCCATGTTTTCATCATCCGAAGGTTCATCAACCAACCTTCTCGATACTGTCTGTTTCTTACCCTTCTTCCCCATCTACAGTTTTGTTTTATACAAATGTAACACCCCAGATTGTATACATTAAGCAAAATAAACTACACATGCAACTACCATTACATGCTACAGATGCATCTAATATGACACTTACGATCAAGGAATAATTGAAAACTAGTACAATGAAATAAAATAATAGAACAAAGGAGTCAATTTATTGGGTACAAAGAGCTTCTAAACAATCTTTATATATGAATCTCTAACACACCTGAGAGCTATTTTTGTTATTATACACTGGGAAGGTGTGATGATATAGTACTTTTGAGAAGAAAAAAAAATCAATAAAGCAAAAATAAGTTAGCTTCTTTTTGTGAACTGATAAAACAGAGGAGAGGGTTATAAGATTAGATTGGTTGACCTCAACAAGGGTAACATTCTGAACTGTTTTGATACATCCTTGTTACAAATGAAGCAATAAAGTATCTGGCCCTAAATAAAGCTAATGCCTTTTGTTTTTCCAGTCACCTCTACATGATTTTTGTGGCAAATCAGTTCAAACATGGAGAAGCCTAATCTCAGAGAACTCAATCCAAACCATATATCAATCTAATCTAAACCCTAACCTCACTAAATCAGAAACCCTAGACCACAAAATCCCAAGTCAAACTTCATAGAACTGAACCCAAACCATAACCTTTCAATATATCTATCTAATCTAAACCCTAACCTAACTACATCAGAAACCCTAACCTAACTACATCAGAAACATTTGATTCACTAAATCAGAAATTAGTTGTTCAGTACGTACCCTAAGCTCGAGAAGCTTCTCCTTGCTCCTGGGTTTGTCGAAAACATGCTTCTTCTTCGTATTCCCTGGCTTCGTCATCGTCGCAGCTTCTTCGGTTCGTCTTCTTCAGAGAGTTAGAGAGAAGTGAATGAGTTAGAGAGTGACTGAGACTGTTAGAGAGAAGTGAGTGAGTTAGAGAGTGTTTTTGTTGGGTCAGTGTTAAACTAAAAATTTGGGGGCAATTCAGTCTTTTTCCAAGCAAAAATAACGGTTCAGTCAAAATAGACAGAATTTGATATTATATAGGAATCGCGAATAGTTCGCAGTGTGGAGTTGGCATGAAAGGTAAGTCGCAGTTTGGATGATGGAAACAAAGGTCAAGCATAGTTCGGACAGGGAGTTTCCCCTATATGGAATTGGAAGACCTAATTCAGCTCATTCTTGTGGTTGTAGCCGAAATTTAGAGAGAGAAAGGGAGAGGAGGAAGAACAAGGTGTCTTGAAGAAGAAAGGAAAAAGGGAGCTCCTTGCTCCAAGTTGTTCATCATTTCTTCTCCAAAACCCTCCCACCTTCATCTTCTCATCTTTTTAGAGGTATGTGTATCCTCGACTTTCCATTCCAATCACTTTCATCTCTTGGGTTTTGGCTTGGGTTTGCTAGAAGTTGTTGGGTTTGATTGGTTTGGTGTTAGATGATGTTGTTATGAAGCTTTGATGGGTTTTTGGTGGAAAACCTTGGGTTTCTTGGAGTTTTTGATTTGATTTTGAGTTGGAGAATCATTGGAAACTTGTTTATTTGCTGATTCCTACCATGGGTAAAGGAGTTTTGGAGGTATTTAACTGTTTTGGGAGCTGGAGATGTTGAAAATGGAGTTTGGTTGTGGATTTTCGGGAAAAAAGAGCTGGAGGTTGAAGAAGGGCGAAACTGCCCTGTGTCGCCACGGATCCGTGACGGGAACCGTGACGGGAGGTGTCACGGATCCGTGAGGGAGTTTGTGACGACACGTGTCATGGTTCCGTGACGTCATCCATGACAGGTGGTGTCACGGCTCCGTGACCTATTCCGTGGCAGACCAGTTTTGGGTTCTTTTGGGTGTTTTTCGTCATTTTCGATCTTTGTTGTGAGCTGGTTCCTTGGGGTAGTGTTGAGCCTTTATTTTCTTCTTAGTTAGATCTTGACTGGAGTTTTCTTGTGTTCCAAAGACCTTAGTTTCGAGCTCGAGGATCGAAGACCTTTCCGGTACCCGTGTGAAGAACGGAGGAGAGGTGAAGCAAACGTTTCAGCAGAGAATTGTTAGAGGAAGACCACAAGGTATGGAAAGTCTTAATTTCTTATTTAACGGTTAGTATGCATGTTAGGATAATAAAACTGGAAAGGTCCTAGAATTGCATATAGGATGCGAATAACTAGAATAATCGTATTTCAATTACTAATAAATGGATGTGTCTAGTATGCATGCTTAGGATGAGAATAACTAGTGTAACGCGCTTTCAATACTTGGGAATTGTTTTACTGGTAGAGAGGCTCTGATGAGCCCTCAGATTAGTTGTTGTGTTAGGTTCACATGCTTGATTGTTAATTATTAGGGTAATCAAGAGTCTAATGAAACTAGTTAACTTTATGTATGATTGATTTATTGCATGTTTACTTGATTGGTTGAGTGATTGTGTTGATATAATTGTTGATTGAACGGATGATCGAGTATGACTAATTGTGCCAAAGGGGTACAATCAGGTGATCGATGTACCGATGGTTCGTGACAGGTAAGTATACGGTAAGTGTGAAGTGCTAATGGATGTCTGTGTTGTGATTCGATGAGTGTTGATTGATGAATGAATTATAGTGTATTTTCCTTATTCTTAATCTTGAAATGCTTGGTTGTTCGGTTCGGTACTACACCGGTGGGGGGGGGGGGGGGGGGTAATCCGGTGCCGTTGTGGTGGTTGGAGTTTGGCAGATACTATGAGTTATTGGTTGAGTATTGGAGCTTGAGGGCATTGGTTACTGGATATTATGAGTATTGGTTATTGGAGCTTGAGGGCATTGGTTACTGGATATTACGAGTATTGGTTATTGGAGACTGAGGGCATTGGTTATTGGACCCTACGGGGCAGTTGGACGGATTATTTCGTGAGAGATGATTACTGCGTTTTCACCCAAGTGTGTGCGTCCTACGGGAGCACTACTTGGTTCCCTATGACTTATGGTCCTTTGGAGGCATTTCCGAGAATCCCGACGATGAGCGTCCCTATGGGATGGTTTCCGGTGCCCCGATGCATGTGCCTCCCCTGGACCGAGGGAAAATTTGATATGATATGGGTACTCTGGTGGATCGGAATTATGGGAACCGATGTGATCTCAGAATCTATCCATGGATCGGAGGCTTGAGAAAGCAAGTGGTTGGCGTGATATCAATTACTCCCGTTTTGATCATATTGATTCGTTATAGTACTTTTTATGAAATCCTTTAAGTTACTGTTATCTTTAAGAGTACGATACTATTGTGATCTATTCTATTTATTAGTATTTCATGGTTAATCGCATTGAATCGTTATTTACGTTATCTGTTTAAGCAGTTTAGTA
Source organism: Erodium maritimum (assembly GCA_963921825.1). Classification (NCBI taxonomy): domain Eukaryota; kingdom Viridiplantae; phylum Streptophyta; class Magnoliopsida; order Geraniales; family Geraniaceae; genus Erodium; species Erodium maritimum. Next base: position 62,456,876 of record OY997593.1, read on the forward strand.
TTGATCTAAAGGTGGAGTTGTTAAGATTTTTCCTACTGAGCGTAAGCTCACCCCTTTGTTTCTCTTACTGTTTTTACAGGAGCACCCGATGTCTAGAGAGTTCGAGGCTTGGGAGCTTCAATTCGTTTTGGGGTTTATCATAGATTTGTGTTGGTCCTTTGTACTAAACACTTTATACATTACTTTATGTGTTGAGCTGTGACTCGTTGGAGATTTTGAACTACTTATCGATGATTTGAGGAAGTAACTTGATATTTTAAAGATTTACGTCATTTATATATCGCTTTTCTACTATTCATTCTAGTCACGTCTCGAGTCCGGTCAAAACTGGATTTGGGGCGTGACAAAAGTGATAATTTTAAAAATAAATTTGAGGGGGCACATAATGGTAAATTTGTTAATTTAAAAAAGAAAATTTGAAAAACTAAGGGGCTATTGAAAATAATATAAAAAATGAGGGGGCACATGCCCCCTGGACCCTACATAAGTCCGCCACTGATTGTAATGTATTTTCTTAATTAGTTATAGAGTCGCACACGTCACACGGAATCACATATTGAGAGTAAAAGATGAAAGTTGTAGGCTAATTTTTGTATTAGTTAATTAAGGTATTTATTTTTAATAATAAATATTTCTTTTAGAAATGAAAAATAATAAAAATCGTAACCGATCGTAACCGTAATGATCGGTTTTTAGGTTGTCCGCCGAAACCCGACGTCGATACCGGTTATGGATTTCAAATGACCGGTTCTCCCAATTTAATTACCAGAAAATAAAATTATTGTCGGACCCGGATCGATATCCACCCCTAACTATAGAGTCTAATCTCAAGTCAATGACAACTGGTCTCGGTCAAGAGGCCCAATAGCCAAACATTCCAACACCACCACTTCATGTACTAGAGATTAGAGAATATCTGTACAAAATGGTCCAACAAAAATTAACAGCTGGGCTCAGCCTCACTCACCATCACAGGAGCTCATAAAAATTATTTTGTCTGAGCCCGGGTTCGAACCGGGGACCTTTAGTGTGTGAGACTAACGTGATAACCGACTACACCACCCAGACAATTTGTTAACTTAGTCGAAATTTAAATAATTAAACAAAGTAGTGACTGGAACGGATATAGAATTGAAGAGCGTGGACCCATTTTGTGCTTCCGCAGAAGTGTGGGCCAAAGTGGTGGGTTGCATTGGATTCTCAAGCATTATTGACAAATGGACACTGCCCTCCTCACCAACTCAACTTGATGCCTACAATCCAACACACAAATGGAAATTTCCCAACCTTACTCTCTCTTTCACCAATTTATCACTTGACATTTCTATTCCATCAATGAGCCTCGTCACTGTTTGTTGCCTCACCACCATCCACTAATTACTAATTACTAATTACTCCTCTAATAATGTTTCCACTTAACCCCACCCACACTGTTATTGTCACATTCACTAAACTGTCCATTTCCTTGATCACACACTTCACCAGGACCTCATATTTCAAATTTCTTCAAGAGAATCCAACAACTGTGGTCCACACCTTGTGTTCAATACATAGTAAGACAATTTCTGCACTTTTTCTCTTTCCAGTTCGACCATACTTGGATTTCTCTTACGTAACAAAAATAGCCATTTCCCATTTATGCACCTTAAAGTTCACAATCATTACTACCTCTAATTCTTATGAACATAGTAACTCTTCCTTCCCCCTACTTATGAATTTCGATCACATCAGTGGCAATTACGTAATATCTGGATGCGTTTTGAATTAACGGCTCTAATCTCAATTTCATACATGTAATTAAATTTAAATATGCCTTGGAACACGTGTCCCACCCCTTGGATAAGTCAATGCCATAATCAGAAGTGTAGGTGAATGTCAATGTCCCCTTCCCCTCCTATGGTTTCCTTTGTTTTATACGCGAAATTCTTTTTCTACCCTTCCGAATTTTGAATTCTCCAGATCGGACCCCACATGCTGCAAAAGAATAAAACCGTTAGGGGTATTCTCGCAAATATGTGGAGTTCTGAGGGCAAGCTCGACGGGCGCCGAAATTTCAGAATTACGGTAACCCAGACAGTATTTCGCCACCCGAAACCGAAGCCCGTTCTCCCATAACCTTGCTCCTACCAGTACAGACCAGACAGTTTCTCTCCTTTCCCAAAATTGCCCCTCAACGTCTCGCTGCCGTTTCAAATCATACCCGTCGTTTTGCTTTACTCGAGGGGCACGTTCGTCATCAGGTTTAATTAATTTGGATTATTTTATTTGTCTTAAAATTCAAATTTTAGATGAGTAACTGACCTCCGGTTACAAGAGGAAACCCAGCTGCTGCTTCACGTGGTTGTACCTCGTGTTGGTGCGTGGTTGCACGTTGAGCTCTATATCAACATCCTCTCTCTGTCTGTGCCAAAAAGCTTTGAACGCTACAGTGCGCACAACGAAATCTGCGTCGTCGTTTCTCTGATACAAAAACCCGACCCGCATTCCTAGATTAGGGCTTCAACCGATCAGGCGCAGAGCTTCTGAGACGAGCACCAGAGATTCGATTCCGAGGGAATTGAGAGGGATAGTTCAGTGGCAATGGTGGAGTGCTCTGGCGTTTTCACGTGAAGCTAGGGACACGCTATTGTAGAGAGAGACTAGGTCGGAGAGAGAGGAGGAGGTGGAGATGGAGGAGGATATGGAGATTGAAGTGTTTGAAGCTCACGAAGTCGACCTTGATTACGAGTTCGACGCAGCTCGGTTCTTCGATTTCACTCGTGCGGAGTCGCTCGCGGAGGCGCGTGGAGCTGAGCTTTGGTTCGAATCTGCCGATAGCTATCCGCCGTCTCGTAAGCATTTCCGACTATGAGACCTAATGTCCCTTCTATCTTCTAACCAAATCACATATTTTAGGTCTCTATACCGTCTCGTTGCTAACAGCTTAGTACTCATAGCGAGATTCGTCTAGCTGATTTTTTAAGCCTTTTTAGCCCTAATGTTTCTCAGATGTACCAATTTCTGAAATTTTCTTGTCATTTTGTCCATTTTCTGTTTATTAGAGCTTGAGCAGCTACCTTTTATTTGAAAAAAATAATAATTTGTCACCATCCGAGAAATAGCATTCTGATTTTGTTTCTCTTTCCTTGTGATGATGATTGCATTGAGTTTCTCAGAAAAATCATTCCGATCAGAGAGATTTTTTCTTGGTTCTTGTAGTGGTCATTATTGATGTTTTGAAGTGAAACTTTCAGGTTTAAAATGCATATTCCTCTCTTTTATGTCCTGTGTTTCAGCTTTTGTGGCCAAAATGGTCCTGAGAGAGGACATCCTCAAGGAAAATGTTAATACCTCTCCAAAATCTAGCATCCTGGACAACACTGCTTCTGTGCGCAACAATGACTCAGATGTTGGTGCTGGGCCTGGATCTTTGGCCTCTGATACTAACAGAGGTATGGCAGAGCATGTTTATACTAATGTAATACTTGTTATCTTTATTCAGCTTGATCTCTATAATTTAACTTCATTTCTTTTTGATCCATCCTTAGCACCAACTTTTCAGTGGTCTCTATCTCACAATGAATCTTAACATTACAATAAAATCACACCCCTTGAGGTGTGAGCCCCAAATTGATAAGCTTTTAGCTTACAGTTTTACAGTTTTTTTCTTTGTTTGTCTGTAATAAATTATTTTGAATCTCTGTAGGAATTTCCTGAGTTTGCAACATGCTTGTAGCTGTAATTCACAAGATATCATTATAGTCCTGCTAATTTGTTTGATGTAGAAAATATCTATATGCACTCTGCTACATCTACGAGAATCTCTTAGTTCAATGTGCAAAAGTTGGATTCCCATGAAGGTTTCTGTTAGAGTCATTTGCTTCTTCTGAATTCTGTGTTTTGTTATCTCTAGATTGTGTAGGGAAGGGTGGAGGACTATTTACCAGTTTATGGAGTGGCAAACTGCAAGAAAGTCATAATCAAGCCCAAAACTTGATGACAGGTGATTAGTTTGTTGCCATTTGATTGTCAAAAGTTGAAACTTGTGCTCATATTTGAAAACATGATTACTAATATTGATTTCCAGTTCACGAACTAAAACTATAAAATTTCTTTATTTTCCATTTTTTTGGATGATTTGCTCTCTATTATTCATGTTGTATCTGTCCGCTGAACCAATAATTTCTCTTTATTGATGTATTTTCTGCCAACATTAAATGTGGTTGACCACTTCTTTGCAGGAATAACCTATCAAATGACTGGCAATTGCCTTAATACTAGTAGTAAGCCCCATAGCAAAAAGTTTTTACCAAGGAGCTCAACTTTGATGAAACCTACAGCAAGTCAGTTGGCCAAGCAAAATGGACCCCATCAAGGGGGTGCTTCAAGGTTTTTTTTCTTGAAAAACATTTATAATTCCATTCTTACTATCGAAATTATGTGTAGTTTATTATTGGCTCTTCTATAACTTGGGACATGCTCCGTTCTTGATGAAAGTTGAACTTTGACTATGCATAATGAATTATGTATATTTTGATTTACCAAACCCTCTTTTTTCCTATGCCCTCAATGTCGAGTTCTAATATATTGATGGCTCTTCTTTCAGATTCCAAATGCCATTTGGTCAAAATAATCAAAAAAGCTCATGTAACTCTTCTGTGGTTGAAAGTCAAGCAGCCAAAAGGCAGAAAGTTGATGGAGGTCACCTACGTAAGGTCGGTAAATTTGTTATAATATTTGGTTTTCTGTTATTTTCAAGATGGCATTGGGAAGTGTCTGTGTGTTTTATAGTATTGCCAAGGAGAATCCTATCTTTGAGTAACAATAAATGATCAAATTCATCTCATATCTCCAATATTTGCTCAACTTCTTCTGTTCTTTGTAGCAGCTTGCTGATGTGAAGGAGCAAACTACTTTGGTGCATAAGGTGCCTAGAAAGGTATATCAATATCACTGCATTTTCCCATTGAGTAGGATACATATTTTCTATGACATTATTTCGTCATGAATTCTTGTTCTGTTTAATGGGGCATTTCCCTGTTCATATTTGTGGATGACATCCTAATACTTTATTGACGGCTTATAGGACGGACCTCCGGATAGAAACTTTACTCACGGGAGGCTGAAACTTACTATCCCAAGGGAGCCAGACTTTGAAACCGCACAGAGGGCTCAAAGGGCAAGGTATGTAGTATTTTGTTTTGTTTTACTGATAACTAGAGGTAGTGAGAAGTGAATTTGCCTAAATGTTACACGACACTATTTGTCTGAGTTTCAGGCCCAATAACAATGCAGAAGTAGAAGAAGTGAGAGGAGTTGCACGTAGATTCAAAGCTCGGCCATTGAACAGAAAAGTTGGTATTTACAGTTAGTAGGAATAAAGTATTGTTCACAAGTGGCTCCTGTGTTTTCATCTTCTCATGTTTCTAATTTTGTATTAACAGATTCTCGAGGCTCCTTCGTTGCCTCTCCCGAAGAAGAGCACTCCAAGACTGCCAGAATTTCAAGTAAGTTCTTACACTTGAACTTTCATGGGAAACACCTCTTACAAGAAATTTCCTCTTATACTGACCAGATCTTATATTCTCTTTGTGCTATAAATTCTCAGGTTTTCCACTTAAAGACCGCAGAACGAGCCATGCAACATGCACCTGCGTCTGTTCCATCATCCTCACTTCACTGGAATGATAATGAAAAGGTTACTGCTTAGCATTGTTATTTGTGTATTCTTTCATCAGTTCTATAAACAAATTACTCAAATTTCATGGACGGCAAACAATGCAAATTTTTGTCAACTACATACAATTCATTAACACTTCTGGAAAATTGAAATATTGCCAATGCAGGGTTTGGGTCTGAACAAGCCTAGTACAGTTGCTGAGAATGCCAACAGAAGGTAACATCTTGAGAACTTTCTCCATCTACCCAAGTACTTTTCGCATAATTTGGTCTTTTGTCTAGCATTTTGTTCATTTCATATACTATTTTGTGCTCTTTGCATTCTATGTTGCATATCCCCTTGACATCTTTCAAAGGAGAATGTTATTTCATTGTTGATAAAAAATTGCTGACGGTACCTTAGTTGGATTGGGTGGTGAAATTCATTAATTTTAAATTCGGTGATTGATATGGTAAACATGTGTTTCTATTTGCTATGTAATTCAAAAGTGATGAATGAGCTATAATCAATTTTCTTCATTTCCATTGGTCCTGAACTTTTCAATTGCTGCTGCATTGCTCAGGCCAAGTACAACAAATGCATCAAAGCAAGATATATGTGAAAATATGCACAACTTCAAAGCGCGTCCTCTTAATAAGAAGGTAATGAAGGTTGAGTCATTAGATTGCTTGCTTGAGTATCATATTCATCGCCACCATCTTAAGTGTATTGTGGATTCTTTTCTTGTGACAACCCAGATACTGTCAAGTAAAGGAGATATAGGCGTTTTCCGGAATATCAAGCGCGAAACTACAGTTCCGATGGTATTTTTACCTTCTCAAATGTTCTTGTAACTGTTTCTAGACCTTTTTGTTACGATAACTGTCCTGAATAATATCATATCTTGACACAGGAATTTAATTTCCATTCACAAAAGAGGACTCAGCATAATCCACCAGTAGACCTTTTCAGTAAGGTAACCCTTAATAGTACATTTTTTTTCCTTCTCTTCTTGCTTTACAAGTCATTGAAGATTCTGATAGCTTATTATTTTTATATGGTTTAATTAGCTTTCACTGGCAACTGGGCTCCAGCCAAACAAAGAATCCCAGTTGAAATTGCCTCAAACTTCCTGTACTAAGGTTTCCTTCTTTGTAACTTGTGAAATGGATATTATGAGCATTGATTTTTTGAATTGCTTTTGCTTTAGTCTATCCTAAGTGATTTGTTTTCTGGTATAAGGGCCCAAAAGAAAATAGATTCCAATCATTTCAACAAGAACACAAGGTAAGCACAGAGCCAAAGCTTTAGGAAGCGATTAGTCTTAACTGATTAAGTGATGCATATAATCTGACTAGCTCTTTGTATAGATGGTGCATTTGGTCAAAGAAAAGTGCTCTGTGATTGGAGGAAAGCAAATTCAGTGTGGTGGTGATGAGAGTATCACTGAAGGTGGTTCTGGTTCTCATTTGAGTATGAGGTATGTCAACTATGTCTGTCCGGTAGAATAATTTTTCTCGTGCCTTTATTATCAGTCCTTTCAATCTTAACAATTCAAGTGCTGCAGGAGATTGGGGATCCGCTGAGACTAGAACAGATTACAAACTACAAACCAATATAATTCTCTACTCCCCAGTGCAGCCTTGTAATTGATGACACCATTTAATTCCTGCAAGTAGATGAAGCTTTCTCCATTTGCTGCATACAAAGTCCAAGAATAGGGTCACATAATACCGAAGACAGTTTTTCCCTGTGAAGAATCTGATGCTATAGATTTATGTTCTCTTAATCTTGGCCCATAGCACAACCAAACCAATAGAGATGCTTTGAGGCCATTGTTGTACAGTTTATCCTAACATCTTCAATCTGAAGTTGCCTCTACTTGTAGCTTCACCTCATATACTATTATTATTCAAGAATATATACAATTCAGAAGACGAATATTATCTTTCATCTATCAGCAAATAAATTTTAAATTACTCCAAATCTGTTCCTATCGAGAACCCAGCTTGGACCAACCATTACCTGGTGGATTCAAGCATTACAATTTGAGCTCAGTTAATTTGAAAAGTAGAAATAAAGAAAGTGGCTTGGACCAACCAAATTACCTGGTGGATTCGAGCATATGTAATTTAAGTTTGAGCTCTCCAAACTCTAACCGAGAGCCTCTGGTTGCATTGCTTCCGTCGTCGCCGGTGGCCATGAGAGCTTCTGACGGTTCCGTCTCTTTCCTTTTCCTCTCCTTCGTTTCTTTCATGCACTTCCATGTTGTGACTGTGCTGATGTCAGAAGTTGGTTGTACCATTGGAGGTCTCGGTCGGCTTGGTTTGTTTGAACCTCGTAATCCGACGGTGGTAGTCGGACTTTTGCTCCTCCTCCCTCCGGTTCCGACGGCAAGCCCCTCTTTGAGCAGTCGTTTTTGTTCTCCGCCCGAACACAGCAACTACAACCTTTTACTGAGTCTAAGAGAGTATATCGAGCCTCCTGGGCTATTCCGAAATTGATCTCCACAATTGGAGATGGTTTTGGAACAATACAGTCGGTATTTTTGGGATCCGGGAAAAGGACAATATGATGGGGGATCCGGGAAAGGGACAATATGATGGGGTCTGTTTCCACGACACCAAAATCGGGTTACCCCGGCTATTCAAAACGGGTCGACAGTATAAGGAGGCTGCACTACGAAAAATATGAAGTTCAGAATTGGCATAATAGGAGCCCTAGTTTTGATGTTCCGTCGTATTGGTTGTTTCATTATTTTGTGTTTTTTATTTCCCTGGTTTCTGTTTTTATTCTGGAGTCTAAAGCCTTTGATTCTACTTGTATAACCTTTGATTGACGATAATGCATTTTCGTACTGCCCGTTTAAAAAAATTAAAATAAAAAATGGTTGTGCAGTTGAGAAGAACTCTTTGGGGACGGACTAGACCAACCGAAGCAGTCCAGATTATAACCCCCACTTGGTTACAAGCTCACGCTGATGGAGCATGTGTACAGTGGGTTTATAAACAATGGTATTGTTTTACACCAAAGTGATGTGGGATCGATAGTGGGACTTGTTTAGGTTCTTCTATCAGTTGAAATAAGCTTATAATGATCATAGATGAGGTTACATATCAAAAATGCCAAAGTATTGAATGCAACTTTGTGAACATTTTTGATGTATCAACCTAAACTGCAATTACTTACAGAGTTATGATTATAGCTTTGTTTAAAACACAATCTTGTGGTGGCTTAGTGTCGATGAAGATGGTGAAGTCAGGTTTGATACTTAGCCTTGTCTTTGATCTCCCGGTGAGCTCTAGAGTTGTAATCCTAACCACTTTCTTAATTCTCTGGCTTAATATCCTTTTTGGGGTAAAAGGAAAAGAGATACTAACTTTCTTGTCATGGTTTGATGATACAAAACATTAACATGCCATGCTTTCTTCATTCCCGATTACGCAATTTAATAATTGTTCAGTGCCAACTTTGCTGGAATGCACTATATAAAGGGGAGAAGAAGAAAAAAGGAACATTCTAACCACCTCTCTGCAAATAATTGATTATCATCACCATTCTTGTTTTTGCTTCACCTAATCCATAATGCTTCTACTTTACAACTCCAAAGAGTCAAGCTAAGCCCACAAAAGATTGAACCATAAGAGCACATACACGCACCATGTGGCGAATCGAACCAGCTACTTCATATTTAGCGGTTTGCGGGTCGCGTGTTGTGGAGTATGATTTTTGCTGCCACGAACCGCTAAATAGCGGGTCACGGCCCACAAACCATTATTCCGGTTCGCGGGTCGTGATCACGCACCAGCCACTCACGCCGCGACACGTGGTCTCCTTTTTTTTCCTTCTAAATACATAAAATCAGATTTTAATTAAATATTATTGGTCCATTTACAATCTGATATCCAATTCTATTTGATTTTCACCACTATAGAACACACATAATTTAAGGGGTAATGAACCACTATATTACTGATTTGTCACCCGAGCCCCTAACCCGAGATTGTACTAATAGCTATATTCCCTTGAAGTAGCATAATAAATGTAAGCTAGTTACTTATTGAGATAGGTAGGTCTCAAGTCTCAACCACCATAACAAGTTGAAGCAAGTGCATATTGGCCCCACGAGTTAACGTAAACGTTCCTTTCTGGTAGACAGCAATCACCAAAACCACAACAAAACTGGGATGTTCCAAATCTGCAACTGCTAAAGCTTCTACAACACATAACAAAACCATGCAACTTGACAATGCACCTTCCTTTTATTGTATAAGAAAGGGGTTCCATATCCTAACCATATTTGGTGGGTTTGAGATTAATGAAACAAGCTATAGCAAAATTGATGTATACACACCACCAACTACATCAAATTGTAACAAAGCTTGAGATAGAAACAGTTGTTACCACACCAAGCCAACACTAATGTTTTTTTTGATCAGCTAATGTATTATTGAAGGAACAAGTTTTCAAACCGAAAACAAGTTCAAGGGACGAACCCTCTTACAACCCAGAGCATGCCCAGTGGACACCTCGAACTAGACACACTACCCAAACATTGGTGACAAACCGATCTCAGAATCAGAATAACCTAACTAGTAGAACACTGAAATACAGAGCCATAAGTGGCAACACCTACCAGAAAAGGCCTGTAAAGGGACTCTTACCCAAGGAAATAACCAGTAAGAAAACTAACCAGTACCAAATGCCAAAGGGGCAACACAAACCACCCAGGGCAAACACCATGCCAACAAGGGCAAAAATACCAAACTAAAACACCAGAAGCAGGAACAATGACTTCAAAACAAACTCGAAAACAGATCTAAAATCAGATAAAACAATGAAGATCACCACAGGAGACCACAGAAGAAGACCCCTTCGGCACAGCAACAGAGAAGCCCACTCCTAGAATCGCAACCAGAGGAACACCAAACTCCCATTCCCATTCCACCAAGAAACTCCAAACCCTAGTTCTAATCTGTCAACCACTTCAAACAAGGCACAAAGCCGAACAACTCATGGCGGCCAACACCGCTAACCATGAGTCCCCAACCACCACATGTGGTTGAGGAGGGGAAGTGTAGACCAGATCAGAAAAGGGAGGAGGGTACCTGAATGATGCGGGTGCTGAGAACGCGAGATCCGGCCACCGAAACTCAGGAGCCACATCCGAAACAGAATCATGAACATCAGCGAAAGCAACTGAAAGATCTTCTCACACCCGATCTGAGACGAGGCGCTCCATGGGTGAGCAGCAGAAAACTCCGTGGACGACTGGAGTAAAACACCGGCGAGAGTCTGACCCGCAACAATCCCCAAAGGGGAAAGTCGTCCCACTCGACCACATGACCCAGGCCCGAAGAAGGAGCGAGATAAAAAGTCACCGGTGCAATCCCTTGAAGCAAACCCACCTCTCAAGAAAATCAACCTTCACCTGCAAAAACCAGAAACTCCATCGACTCCGGAGATCTCCGTGGAGGACCAAAAGGGGCCAACACCACCAGAGGCTCGACGAAGGTAAATCATGGTCCGAAAGACCAGATCTGTCCTTACCGGCAAGGAAGACGAAACCCTCCCTTCGCCGGCGACATCAAGCATCCCCCACGGTGACCGACCGGAGCTTCAGAGGAAGTCAGATCTGAGGATAAGCAGATCCACAAAGATCGAGACCTTATCAAGGCAAGAGCACCCAAGAGGAACAAAAAGGGTGAGCCAGAAGAGAGGAGGCGGAGGAGAAGGGTTTGGGGGAAAGAGAAAGAAAGGCGAAATCGGGAGGAGGAAGAAGTAGAGGAAGGAAAAGGGTAGGGAGGGGGTGTGGCCACCAGTGAGATTCAGGCCAGAGAGACCGTGAATCCACTCCGGCGGCCACAGGCGAGACTAGGGTTTGAGAACGAAGAAGAAAGAGGTCGGGAGCGTTTTTAGAGAGAACCTGGCTAGTTATAAGACTTCAACTTGAAACTCTCAACACTAATGTTGTTACTATTAGTATTTGATGAAACCATCATTCATAAGTTATAACTAACATATTATAAACCTAATCAACAAAATCTGGCACTATGTTTATTTCAGTATTCTCTCATTGATTACATATTTTCTTCTTTTTAGGTTACAAATCACCTTCTAATTGGCACAAGGAAAATACTAGCAATGAAACCAAATCAATGAACTTCAAAACCCATCACATCTTTGGTAGCAGTTACCATGTCTAGAACACATAATTAAATCAAACGCCAGAGAAAAGAATGATTCACAGTACATCCATCCATGGCTGTAAATAATATCTGAACAAGTATACTGTGTGATTATAAGGTTACACAAGAGAGGGGCAAGTAAAAGAGAGGTTTTTATTCTCTTCAACTGCACCCAACAATGAACAATTTGAAGCAAAAGGCACAAACAAGTAACAGAGCATCCTGTACAAGTCAATCTCATTTCTGATTGCTTGGATCCATGTTTCCTCTTCTTTCTTTTACATAAAAATGCTAACTTTATATTTCAATGAGATCACCAACAACAATTGTGCAAGAAAAAATTGATAAGACCCTCACCAGTGTTTTGGTCGTGTGATATAGTCAATGAAGTGTGACTTTGGATCGCTTCCTTGCTTCGCTGTAGAGCACCACTCCCATGATCGTCACACCGAATCCAGAGATCCCCATGGCATTCACCGGATTCCTGAAGATCAGAACCGACACCACCGCCGCCACCGCCGCCTTGGCGTTCCCAAGCACCTGAAGGGTCAGCGCGCTCGTGTGCTTGGTCACCAAGAAATTCGTCAAATTTACCAAATAAGCCACTGTAGCGTTACCCAGAAGCAGAAACACAATGAACTTGTCGCTCCTCGCCTTGTCGATCGTAATCGCCGCCACATTACCTTCCACGTAGAGGCTCACCGGCAGCAGAATCATCGCCGCCATTGGCGCCATGTAGAGGAGCAGGTTCATCGAGTGGAGCTTCTCCGCCTCCGACGTCAGGAGCAGCCCCTGAACCACCGACTTCAGGGCCCTCCCGGCGGTCGAGCCGATGCAAACCAAAAACCCAAATAAATGAAAGAGAGGCTCGCTGTTGCTGGCCACGACGATTCCCAGAACCACCGGCAAGAGCGCCAGGTAGACCTCGCCGGACTCTTTCTTGCAGGTGATGAGGAAGGCGAAAATGGCCGTGAAGAAGGGCGTGGTAGCCCCAATCGCCTGATTAAACGAGACCGGGATGTATCTCAGGGAAGTGTTCCCGCAGACGACGGAGAAGCAGAAGATTGCGCTGAGGGCGAAAATCTTCAGAAATTGCTTCTTCGAATGAATGTACTGCAGAGGGACCACCTCCAGCCAGTTGATGGCCACGTAGCTGTAGGCGGCGCAGGATAGCATGTGGAGCAGCGTCAGGAAGATCGGGTATCGGAAGCCATAGAAGCTGAGGAGGTACTTATTCAGGATGAGGACTCCGATGTTGGACAGGTACCAGGAAGCGATGATCAGGGCCGTCAGTACTGTCGGCGACAGGTGAGACCCGGGACCGTACGAGCTGTTCCGTACGTCTCCGGTGGGGGTCTCCGGGATGTCGAGGACCTGGGACTTGTCGGTGGCGGCAGCTTCCGGGAACCGCGGGTTGCTCATTCTTCGGGTAGTCCATGTCTGGGCCTCCACCATCGCGGTGGTGGTTGGTTGGTGTCACGGTGGATTTGCAGATCTGACACAGAGGAGGGCGGTGACGAATGGAAGAGAAGCAAAGCAAGGAGATAGTGAGTGTTTATTTACTTTTTAAAAAATAAAAAGAAGAGGTGTGGATCTGATAGGAAGGCGGAGAATCAGATTTGGGAAGGAGATGGGGTTAGGAGCGTCGGATGGTGGGGAGAATTAGATTCCTCGTGAAGGGTAGCTGATACAGGTCAAAGTGTCGGTATTGTATTTGTGGTGACTCTGGTCTGAGTCTGACTAGGCTCTTACTGCCGTTAAATGTCACAGTAACTGTTGTTCATTTTTCGGAAATAATTAAGTGCACGTGTATAATATATCAGCGTGTAAGTGTTGACTAAATTGACCAGTCAGCGAATTTCTTATTTTGTTTCTGGTTATCAATACGCAATAGCATGGTTGGTCACAAAGCATCATTGAGTAATATATGCACATTATTTAGGAGTGTGAACTTGATTTAACACTTCTGCCTCTCATGTCATGTGGAAATTAATAGTGGATTTTTAAAATAATTTCAAAATTAGCAAATTAAATCGTTATCACTGATCAGATTTGGATCTGGTCTTAGTATTTGGTAATGCATGATTTGCGTAGATTTATTGTTTGGATCTTGTAATTCCGTCCTTTCCAAATATTATATTTATTCGTTTCTATTAATATACTTAGTAATCAAATTTACTTAATCATAAATCTCTCTCGCTATGTTTGAGTGCTCCTACCGAGGAAACTCTAGCTCTAGAAACCCTATGAAGTTATTTGTCACAGTCGTCGACGAATCTGCATGTCTCGTCGGTATTGTCCCAGCGTCGTATGTGATGTAGTTCTCGGCACTTGTTTCGCTCCCTCGTCCATCCTCAGACGTTGTACCTTCCTTAAAGCCTCGGCGTCGAAGCAGTCCAAAGCAAACCCTATCCAAACAAGCTTCTTCGATTCCTCTTCCCCCAATGTCCGCCGTTATATCGCCACCACCATCCACTATTATCATGGCTTTTTTCTCCGGGGTTCCTTGCTCCGTTAGTAAGGCCACGAAGAGGTCGTCTGCTCAAAACCACATCTGATGCTTCCTCTGCAAGAAACCTTCCAACCAAGGCTCCATGTGCCGTTCCACCGCCATCAATTACCCCCAAAGACGTCCCGACGACCGTGGCTCTCAGCGCCGCTCCACAGCCCACAGTTGTGCCCATCATCAGTCCGCCGCCACCGATTTCTCTTAGCGACGTCCCGCCGCCTCCATTGTGTCGGGACCCTCTTCGTGGGAATTCACACATGGTCGAGTCCGGGAGGGAGGAATTGGAGGCGCTCTATGATGGGGTTGTGATCCCTAATGTGGCGCGGGTTCCCGTGATCTTGACTTTGCTTACTACGCCTCTAGGCATGGTTCATCGTCGTTGGGTGTTCAAGCCACGGGAATCCGATTCTGCTTTAGGGAAACCGGCCTCGCTAGACTCTCTTGAGTCTAACATTTCTAGTCTCCAAGACGGCTTCTCTTCGAGTTCGTTGGAGGAGGAGGATGAGGTAGAGGTGGAGGTCTTGGTTCCGTACTCTCAGGTGAGCCCCTCGATTATGACCCGCTAACAATTTTCCATGATGAGTAAGCTTTAGGCTTCGAAGCCTCCCCGGAAGGAGAATCTACTGCCCGGAGGGCTTGGTGATCAAGAACATAGGCCTCAGAGTTTTCGGGTTTTATTTCTAGTCGGAGGAGGCTCATGCTTGGGTTTGGGGCAACGAGTCCTGGTGCTTCAATGGGCTTCTGCTCCTACTAGGAGACTTGGACCTGATGGCTAGCGAACCTCCTTCTCTGGATTGGCTACAACTATGGGTTCAGGCCCATGGCCTCCCTCTATCGGTACGGACCCAAGCAATTGGGGAAACGATTGGCTCGGCTCTTGAGTTATGTGTCGTTGTCCCGTGTGACCAATGGGGTATCTGTTGGGGGGCGGTGAAAGTGAGGTTTTGGCACCTCGTGGAGCGTCCCTTGTGCCATCACCTGCTGCTACGTTTCAGGGAATTTTTGGATCCGATAAAGGTCTCGCCCACCTACACAAAGTTGTCTTCCATTTCTTTTAATTATGGGCTGATCGGACATGTAGTCCAAGAGTGCGACAGGGAGATGGTGGGTACCCCAAGGTTCAATTCGTCTATGTTGGAGTTCCAGAAGGATCGGAGCGCCAAGCCGTATCCGATTAATTGGGGGCCTCAGGGGTCTACGAGCCTACCATCCAAAGCCGAACATGTATCCCTGAGTATTGTACCTGAAGGCACTTACCTCGAGGAAGGGGTCTAATCGTATCCTCGAGTACTGTACCTAACGGTACAAGTCCTTGGGGCGACATCTAGGATGAAAAAGTCGACCCCAGTTGGAAAAACTTGGTGGTCGACCAACTATCTTGTAGCTAGAAACCCGCAGTTGCAGAAGTTTCATATCCGCATGGGCACAAAGATAGAGCTAGAGTTGGAACTGGAGCTGGAGCTGGACCCGGTGCTGGGGGAGTCAAGAGGGGGTCTGTTGGCGAACCTTGGGATGATCAGGCGAAGGCTGGTAAACAACCCCGCCAGGAGGAATGTTAGGATCAGCTGGCTTTAGGGACTGGCTCGGGGGGGTCCTTGGTGAAAGCCATGCCTCCTACAACTGATGCAGTTCAAGTTTGGTCGCTTTGCCCCCCAGATGCAGCGCTTAGGCACTGCCTTGAACATGACTTCCAGTTTCGTTACCATTGTTAGTAGTTATATTGTCAAAAGAACTACAAACAGTTATATTTTATCTCTGTTTTGTTAGTGGTCAATAGTATTATTCCTGACGTAACGTGTGTAGTTGATGTTGAAATTTAATAAAATTGTAGCTTATAGTTAAAAAATAATCAAATTCACGTTTGTTTAGGTTCAATTGTTGAGTCAACAAAAATAGGCAAATCTTAATCAATGGTGGATTAGGTTAGTTTGATTTCTTCTTATATGGAATACAATAGAAAATTAAGAATTGATAGGGGTTGAATCAATTTATTATGTTAGTAAGCATGTCATATATTCAAGGGAAATTTTCAGTTTAATATTCTGTCAAATTTTTAATTTTATTTTGATACCCTAACATAAATTTTTAACACTTTTATACCTAAACCAAACATTGAATAACACTTTCATACCCAGCCGTCAGATTCTGTTAACTTTCCATCCAAAATAGGTAAAATGTCCATGATACTACTAACTATTACTCAAATTTTCAAACTCATGCCATTGAATTCAGAACTTAAAAATAAGTGAAATGACACTAATACCTTCTATTGTTAGGGTGTTAAAATGAAAATTTCACTATTTTTAAAATAAAATCAGTTATTTTTTATAAATTTAGTTTTTATTTATGAAAATTATTTTAATTTTTCAAAAATTCAATTTGTTTTTTTATAAATTCAGTTTTTATTCATGAAAATTATGGTTATTTTCAAAACAATTCTGTTTTTATTTTTATAAATTCAGTTTTATTTATGAAAATTAATTTTATTTTCAAAAATTCAGGTTTTAATTTTAAAAATACATAAAAATAAGATTTTATTTTTAAAAATACATAAACATCAGTTATTTATTTATTTAATTAATATTTTATTATATATATATATATATCATTTTTCTCCTCCTCATCTTTGTCTCTCTCTCCTCCTTATCTTCTTAATCTTCACTCTATGCTTCTTCTTCTTGCTTTCACTGTGCCCTTTTCCCTGTTGAACACGTTGACTTGAACTGCCCAAGTTCTTCCCACTCAGATTCTTCATCTTGTTCCTTTCTCGTGCATATTTTGGTACACTAGCTGCGGTTGAAGACTTGCTACTCCGATCCTCACTGTTATCTGAATCTGTACCAGTAGCAAAAGCATGCCCAACTGCAAATCTGGAATCTGAACTAGAGCCACGTACTACAAATCCATCTACAAAACTCATATGCTTTGCCATATTTACGGATCCAATAGAACCCTCGCTGTTTTGCAAATCTGGGCGTTTTTGTTTGTATAAAATAAATTACTGTCACGCCCCAAATCCGGTTTTGACCGGACTCGAGACGTGAACTAGGAATAATAATTAAATAATTAATAAAAATTAATTTAATAATGCAATCTCCGCGAAAAACTTAATTCAAATCCAAAGTTAAGAATCAACCGCTTGTTCCAACAGAATAACAGAAAATATAGTTTGATACAAAGGGCAGTACGTCTCTAAAACATAAAAATCTCCCGAAACCTCAAGGAACTCCCGAGCCCTAAGACCACCTCTAGGTCTACTCATCAAGGAAACCTGTACAAACAGTAAACATGAAGGGGTGAGCTTACGCTTAGTAGGAAAAAGTAGTAAAGTAAAAAAGAACCCCCGCTTCTACAACAAAACTTCCGATTAGTACGATTATCTAAAAGACACCATAATCAGAGATCAACAAGAATTGTGATGCTTAATAAACAGTAACTCATAGGAGATTAACGGGGAAACAATTTTTTCACCAATAGAACCAACTAAGGAAACACACGAGTACTAAAATATAGATAATTTAAACCATAAGCCTGCGATTCATACACAAACCAACACATCGTACCGGAATGCCCCTCGGTCACGATGGGACACATATCCTCGGGGCTCCCGGAAATGTTCCCATAAGGAACACATATCATCGGGGCTCCCAGAAACGTTTCCAAAGGAACACAGATCATCGGGGTGAAACAAGTCTCTCCGGAACACGTAGCATCGGAGTGAAACAACAATATACCACGCCTGAATATCCCTCGGCCTAGGTCTTCCCGGAACACACACATCGGGGCAAACAAATAATAAAAATACAGGAATGCTCATCCGTCTTCACGGAACACACATCGGGGTAAACACTATACCGGAATGTTCATCGGTCTTCCCGGAATTCCCTTGGGGTACAAATACGACACCTCGTGCCAAAACACAACCCATCGGCCTAGGTACTACCCTACACCGGCATTCCCTTCGGTGTAGGTACCATACCGGAACACAACTCCTTTTGGAACACACATCAAGAGAATAACACGCATCATAATGTCATAGTTCAACCACGGCTTACCAAGCCCAACAATCTTACCACAACACGCCACATAGAACTCATATTATCAACCAAGCTTACCGACATGACTTACCCAACATGTCCCATCGGTCTATCACTCACCCGATCATACCACAAGGCACAATCACATTCAAACATTCACTCAATCAATCATAACACGGATCAACTATTCACATTACAATCATCACAATTCATCTAGTTTAGTACGACTCTTGTATTATCCAAATAATGAAACATGCATCGGCATTTGAGACAATTGAACACAATCACAATCAATCCTAAGGCTCGTCATGGCCATTCTACCAGCACGACAATTTCCCAAGAATTGAAAGCGATTAAACTAGTGAATCACATTCTATATGCATACTAAGACTCTTCCGGTTATTAACATAATTGAAAGCGATTATTCTAGTGAATCACATCCTATATGCAAACTAGGACCTTTCCGGTTATTATTATCCTATAGGCATACTATTAACATTCTTTAAATTAAAGGTGGAGTTTACTACTCTTCCCTACCTTGAATTCTCCAACGCTTAATTACTCCTAGCAGCTGACGTCCTAGCTAGCTTCCTCCTCTTCCGTGGACAAAGTCGGACTATAAATTAACAAAGAACACGATAAATTAATAACGAGTCCAACATTGATTTAAAGTGACGAAAATCAAAATTAGACCAACAGTTCGCCCTTTTTCAATTTAAACGGTTTTAAGCACGAAATTCACGAACAACCAGGCCTCGAACACCCGAGCCCGAGTGCACGGCCCCCAAGGCACGGGTCCCCATGCACGGATCCCGAGGCATGGTTCCCGAGGTTCCAACCACACCCACTCCAAAACAAGTTGATTCTTCCAAGACCCACGGATTTTAGTTCCCTCACTTGTCAACAAGTGAAGACCGAGCATCACCGTTCCGCTGGATTATTGCAGTCATTTCCGCTTGCACATTGGAAGTGGGAGCACGTCACGATGGACTTCGTGAAAGGTTTGTCGAGAACGACGAGGGGCCACGATGCAGTTTGGGTGGTGGTCGATCGGTTGACAAAGTCGGCTCACTTCTTAGCCATGAGGATGACCGATACCGTTGACGCTTTGAGTCGCCTGTACATCCGTGAGATTATCCGTCTCACGGGGTCCCAGTGTCGGTGGTGTCCGACAGGGATCCTCGTTTCACTTCAAGGTTTTGGGAGAGTCTGCAGACAACACTTGGGACCGAGGTTCTACTGAGCACAACGTACCACCCACAGACAGACGTTCAGTCAGAGCGCACGATTCGGATTTTGGAGGACATGCTACGGGCCTGTGTGTTAGACTTCAGAGGGTCATGGGAGGACCAATTACCGTTAGCCGTGTTCGCCTACAACAATAGCTTCCAGGTCAATATCGAAATGGCAGCGTTCAAAGCGCTGTATGGGAGGCCGTGTCGATCGCCCGTATGTTGGGCAGAAGTGGGGGATAAGAGTTCACTTGGTCCGGAGCTGGTCCGAGAGACGACCGAGAAGGTCGCGCTGATACGTGAGCGGTTGAGAACCGCGCAGAGTGGAAAGAAGAGCTATGCGGATAGATGGTGCCGACCTCTCGAGTACGCAGTCGGTGATCATGTATTCCTGAAGGTGAGTCCGAAGAAGGTACTGGTACGATTTAACCGCGGCGGAGGCAAGTTAGCCCCGCGGTATATCGGGCTTTTCGAGATCTTGGGCAGAGTGGGAGCCGTTGCGTACCGCCTCGCATTACCACCGCAGCTTAGGAATGTCCATAACGTCTTCCGCGTTTCCCAATTGCGGAAGTATAATGCAGACCCCTCCCACGTTATTGAGTGGGCAAACATTGAGGTAGCTGAGGATGTCTCTTATGAGGAGTAGTCGGCCAGGATATTGGATACACGGGAGCAGGTCTTGAGTGGAAAGACTATCCGACTGGTACGGGTGCAGTGGCGGCACCACGAAGCAGAGTCGACCTGGGAGCGCGAGAACGAGGTTCGCGCGAAGTACCCCAACCTGTTCGATACTTGAGGTACGTTCGTTTTTAATTTCGCGGACGAAATTCCTTTAAGGAGGGTAGATTTTAAGAACCGCCTTCGGTCAATGCCGGTCAAACCGGCAGAAATCGGGAAGAGTTGACTTTTCGCCGAAAAAGTCAACCGATGATGCCAGGGGTCGTCCGGGACTTATCTGGGACACAATAATCTTAGCCATAGTTACGCGAAGCTTAATTGGATTGTTTCCTTGCAAATGAGGGTTTTCGTAAAAATGTCAAAATCGGGCCGAACGGGTTCGATATTTGAAATATCGGATTATTAAAATATCTTTTGATATATTTTGGAGAGAGAGTGGTCCCCACTTGGACACATGTCATTAGCCTTGTGGAAGAGAGAAAAGGGGAGGAGAGAAGACCTCTTTACCCTTGCTTTAAAGGCTAGAAGACAAATTGGGAGGACACATTTGTCTTTTAACAAAAATAGGTCTTTATTGAACATTTAGACATGTGTGGCCAGAATTTACAAGAGAGAAGAAGAAGAAGAAGAAGAAGAAGAAGAAGAAGAAGAAGAAGAAGAAGAAGAAGAAGAAGAAGAAGAAGAAGAAGAAGAAGAAGAAGGAAGAAGATTTTTTCCCCATCATCCAACCCTTGTTTCTTTGATATTTTTACATATTCTTCATTTCCTCGTCGTTTCCTACGGTGAGAACCTATTCTTTTCCCATTTTGTTGAGTTTGAAGTTATGGTTTTTGTTGGGGATGGATGAACTAGGATGAATGTTAGTGGATTTGAGTAGCAATGATGGAAAGTTGGAGATTTGTGGTGGAAAATTAGTGGGTCTTGGTAATTTGGTGAAACCCTAATTTGTTCTTGGAGAAATTGATGAGATTGAGATTGGATTTTGCTGAAATTGGTTGAAACTTGGGGAAATTGGAACCTAGAACTTGCTAGGAGTGTGTTGAAGAAAGGAAAGAAAAAAAAGGGAAAAACCCGGTGGTCCATAGGGGATCCGTGGTGTCTCCCATAGTACATTGGGGGTGTTAATTTCTCTAAGATTGACTTTGGGTTGTTTTTGAGACTTGCGTGATTTCGCTATCTTAGATCTTTTCCTCGATTGCGGTAAAGGAAAGCACTACACGGTTCGTCGCATATTGGAATGGATTGCGTTTGAGGTACGGAAAAGTAGCGAATACTGGTATGATTTAGGAAAGTTACTAGTAAATGCATGTGGGCACCTAATGGTGTCCGTAGGTTATGAATTCTTGACACAATATAGATTTGTATGTGTGTCCCTGGTTGGGCCTATAGATTTGTGGACTTGCGGTGCTGTAGAATTGCATGTGGGTACTTGGTTGTACCCGTAGGTTGTGTGTGCTCTATGATCGTCGTGACTTGTCTATTAACTCATGTTGTGTTTGTGTGATTGACCTATTGCACGTTTGAAGTGTTGAAACCGCGTTTGTAGCGAATAAGTTGTGAATTGAATAATGCGTGCAACGTAATAATTTCCATGTGATATTTGGCTGTGATTGTGATTGTTCTGGTGATACCTGGATCAACTGTGCTTGAGAGGTGTGTCATACCTTCCGATGCGCGGCCGGTAAAGTGCAGAGGGCTGTGTTTCCCACGAGGTGTGTCGTACCTTCCGGCGCGCGATCGGTAAAGTGTTAAGGCTTTAGATTCCGAGAAGAGGTGTTTTCCCCGCCTACCGATTAGCACTCGGGAAGTGTGCACTTATTCCGTGAGGAGGTCGATCGCCTGGCCCGACTGTGTGTCGGGGAAAGTGTGTGGGGCAGTGTCAGGCTCAGCCGGATTGCTACCGGAAACTGAGTAGAAGGTGTGTTGATCCTTTGTGACATTTGGTGTTTGTGTGTGTTTCTCAATGCAGTATTGGGTGTGTTTGCATTTGGTTGTTGTAGATATGACCGGTGTCATGTGACTTCCTGTGTGAAATGGAGAGTAAAGGTATGGATGTTGAGAATTGACCTTGTGACGGTTGGGTCTCAGGTGTGAGATACGCATTCCCCTGAGTTTTGAATGGGCATTGATATTTGTTTTACCTGTTTTAAACTGTTGGTTTGTTGATGCTTTACTAGTATGCCTTGGTCAGACGAGTATTCGTGGCGGTGAGCGAAAATGCTCATCCCATTTACTACTCTTCATACAGGTTGGTCGTGAGTTGGTTAGAAGGACATCTCGAAGCTAGGTAGCTCATAGCGAGAGTCCGGGTTTTGGGCAGTATTTAAAGATGTTCTCCTTTTGTACCAAACTTATTTATTTTTGGACCTGAGCGTAGGACTCATTTTATGTCAATTTATGTTGTTGAAGAGCATTTGGGATGATATTTTTGGTTTTAAAACTATTTCCATTATTAATTTCCGGTTCACATCTCGAGTCCGGTCAAAACTGGATTTGGGGCGTGACAATTTGGTATCAGAGCCTGGTTTTCAAAACTTCGGACCGTACGTCAGCTAGGTGGGTAGAGTTGAGTCATTAGGTTTTCCGTAGTGTGTCGGTCGTAGACTCTCGATGACGTGAGTCTCGGTTCAGTGGAGTGTCTTAGTTTGATCGTTGTCTTGATTGGTTGACACTTTTGGATTGATCGTTGTCTTGGTTCGTATGGTCGCGGGTTGAGTGCTTTGTGCAGGATGTAATTTGAATGTCCCGCGTACGTGGATGGTTAGTAAAGTTTTCAAACGGGTCATGCCCAAATTTATGCGAAAACTGAAGTGTTTGTGCTGTCACGATTCGACTCAGGGGCCACTACAGTCGAACATGACGGTGGGATGTTCGGGTTGTAAGGACGTGATGTCGACATGGAATGTTATGAAGGAAAGAGAAAGAATTTAAGAAACCTTTGAATTTGAGTGGTGTTGAGACTAAGTGGAACTGTTGTGTGATTTGACTGTGGGCCTCGTGGTCATGTTTGCAATTACTGAACTGTGTGGTTGACATTGTGTGGCACGCAAGTGTGCGGGTTTCCTTTATTATGTTAAAACTAGTTGTGGTTGGGCTAAGTATAGACTTAATGTTTTGTTCGAGTGTGATCCTTGCGAACCGTGTGTGAACGTTAGTACCTTGAGCGCGTCGCCTTTATGCGAATTTACGAACTGAACGTGTGTGTGTGTGTCCGTGCAGCGGATATCGATGACATGGAGAGTGTGCCTGTACCACGAGGTAGGAGAGGCAGACCGGCTGGGGCACGGGTACAACCATTTGCCATCGAGCCGGCAGGGGCAGTGGGTGTCCAGAGTGCTCCCGCCGAGCAGTTTGAGAGGAGCGACGCAGGACCATCGGGGCTTCCGCCCAGCGTCCCGTCGGTCGCAGATCCGGCTACGGCGACCGCTCTAGGCGAGCTGACTCGCACTGTACAGAGCTTAGTGACGATCTTGGGCCAGAGGGAAGCCGCGGCTCCGGATCCGGAGACCGCGACCGCCTGGCCCGACTGTGTGTCGGGAAAAGTTCGTGGGGCAGTGCCAGGCCCAGCCGGATTGCTAACGGAAACTGAGTAGAAGGTGTGTTGATCCTTTGTGACCTTGGGTGTTTATGTGTGTTTCTCAATGCAGTATTGTGTGTGTTTGCATTTGGTTGTTGTAGATATGACCGGTGTCATGTGACTTCCTGTGTGAAATGGAGAGTAATGGTATGGATGTTGAGAATTGACCTTGTGACGGTTGGGTGTCAGGTGTGAGATATGCATTTCCCTGAGTTATGACTGGGCGTTGATATTTGTTTTACCTGTTTTAAACTGTTGGTTTGTTGATGCTTTACTAGTATGCCTTGGTCAGACGGGTATTCGTGGCGGTGAGCGAAAATGCTCATCCCCTTTACTACTCTTCCTACAGGTTGGTCGTGAGTTGGTTAGAAGGACATCTCGAAGCTAGGGAGCTCATAGCAAGAGTTCGGGTTTTGGGCAGTATTTAGAGATGTTCTCCTTTTGTACCAAACTTATTTATTTTTGGACCTGAGCGTAAGACTCATTTTATGTCAATTTATGTTGTTAAAGAGCATTTGGGAATATATTTTTGGTTTTAAGACTGTTTCCTCTATAAATTTCCGGTTCACGTCTCGAGTCCGGTCAAAACCGGATTTGGGGCGTGACAAAAACCCAGAAACTAAGATTCCCTGGGATAAAAATTCAATAGGGTGTTCTTCGGTTTTGCAGAATCAAGAGTGTGAGAGTGATATGAACAGATTCAAAGAGAGATGGTGAATCTGGGTAGAAAAATGAAAAAATGAAAATAAAAAAAAACAAATATAATAAAATATAAATTAAATTAACAAAAAACTTATTTTTATGTATTTTTACAAATAAAATCTGATTTTTTTATGTATTTTATAAATAAAATCTGAATTTTTGAAAATAAAAATAATTTGCATAAATAAAAACTGAATTTAAAAAAATTAAAACATAATTTTTGAAAATAGAAATAATTTTCATAAATTAAAATTGAGATTATAAAAAAATAAACTGAATTTTTGAAAAATCAAAATAATTTTCATAAATAAAAACTAAATTTATAAAAAAAATTATTTTATTTTAAAAATAGTGAAATTTTCATGTTAACACTTTAACAATGGAGGGTATTATTTTCATTTCACTTATTTTTAAGTTCTGAGTTCAATGGCATGAGTTTGAAAATTTGAGTAATAGTTAGGGGTATTATGGACATTTTACCTATTTTGGATGGAAAGTTAACATAATCTGACGGCTGGGTATGAAAGTGTTATTAAATGTTTGGTTTAGGTATAAAAATGTTTAAAATTTATGCCAGGGTATCAAAATGAAATTAAATATTTAGCATGGTGTTAAATTGAAATTTTACATATATTCAATGATTTCATAGGTAACTGAACAAAATTCTAAGTACTGATTTCTTTTAAGTGACAAAGAAATAGATTGAAAGGTCATAAACCAAACCCGAAAAGAGCCCAAAACCAAATCAGGCCGTTAACCTGATCTAAAGTGTGAGCTTGGAATCCCCCAATCTGAAGGTCCCGAGAAGCAGAAAAGGCCAGAGGAGAAACTCACGGCAACACGAAGAACTGAACATCTTCGGTGAAGATGGAGGAGAAGCAAGCATTTTTCCAAACGATCATTGTGCCGAGAAGCCCCTTACTCCGATTAAAGTCCTTGCTTCAGCACCAGCAAAATCGAACCTTTAAAAACACCGAAAAAGGTTCTCGAAACCACAACGAACATCGGCTCCCCACAGGTCCCGAAGCCATAGAAAAAAAAGTCGTGGAGATGATAATCGATTTTCCAGATCTATGACCCCACCAACTCCGACCAAGCACCGGATCTGCAAGAAGGGTCTCCGCCTCGACGCCGAAAAAGGACCGAGCTCCGACGAAGTTGCTCAGGAAACAACCACGGAGGAACTCGGAGAGTCAGCATCGCCTAGAACCATGCTTCCCTGAGGTCCCTGAGCTTCAGAACTCACCCGCCTAAAGAGAAGCGTCCACGTCCGAGTTTTTGCGAATGGAGGATGAACGAATAAGAAGGCCGAAAACGAGTAGAGAAAAGAGGGGAGAAGAAGGAGGACTTCATATTTGAAAACCAGAAAGGGATGAAGGCTGGAGAGGGGGTAGGAGGGAACAACAAAAGGGGAGAGGACGACCATCGTCGACAACAATCGAGGTCAGAGCCCACGATCGTCACCAAAAAGGACGAGAACACAATGACGACGGTTTCTTAAAGTTAGGGTTTAGGTGTTTGTCTAATGACTTCTTTGTAGTCTTCAAATTATGTTTAGTCTTAGCTTAGTCCAATAACTAATAACTATGTTTGTTTATAATTTGTTGACATCAGTGGCGGAGCCAGCTTTTTCAGTGAGGGGGGCACCAATTTTTTTTACGCTAATACATAACGTTAAGATAATATGAAAAATAGGGTTAGTTGCTAAAAATGCATTATGTATTGTCCACATGCGAAAAGCTCTCCTTATGTAATGTTCACGTCCAAGATTTTAACGAAATATTCTAAATTTTGTAAGCAAACAAACGTAGTCACAATATAATGTAGATTAAAACGTGGACAATATATAATGTATTTTTTATCAATTAAC
This sequence comes from Erodium maritimum, assembly GCA_963921825.1. Taxonomy (NCBI): domain Eukaryota; kingdom Viridiplantae; phylum Streptophyta; class Magnoliopsida; order Geraniales; family Geraniaceae; genus Erodium; species Erodium maritimum. Next base: position 62,483,307 of record OY997593.1, read on the forward strand.
CACATATAATAACTTTAAAAATATGAATATTACATAAAAACAATATGTACTTAATTATTATAAGATGTGATCTCGGGCTTCCATAAAACAATTAGAAAATTAAAATTCATAATCTCGAATCCTAAACACTGATTCAAAAAGCCGCATAAAACTATACCCGATTATCACTTACATACATGTTTCTATTTTTATTTCATACGCCCCCCCCCCCCCCCCCCCCCCCCCAACTTGACATTTTTTTATCTCCGTTTGTTTTTCTGTCTAAAATTCTGTTAACTCTTTTTGAAATGATGATAATACCCTCGCCATATAGCCCCAATAATAGCCTTACTTTCAAAGAATTACGAAAATGCCATTATACATGTATTTTTGAATTACGAAAATTTTCTTAGATAACTATAATTTTAATTATTTTTTTAATGGATTTTCCATTAACTAATATTTTTAAATGATTATAAAAACAATTAAAACATTACATAAAAAATAAAAGGATAGATCTCCTTATCCTTGACCGGTTAACCCTATCCTTACATATCTATCACTTTGAAATGATAAATAAAAAAACAAAAAACCAAAGTGAACTTCAAATCTCCAAAGCCACGGTGATGAAGATGGCCGAACTCCGGCGAGACTCTGAGCTGCGAACAACGACGACTTCACGGGGAGGGGACGATGGTTTCACGGCGGTGGCTTCACGAGCTTCGAACCACATGCCTCACCGACACCACCCCCACCAGATTTGGGTATTCATCCCCAAATCTGAGTTCACATCCTGCCTCACCTCCACCGAATACGGCGGCGACCTCAACCTCCACTATTGCTCCGTTCACCCCTAAATATAAGGTGCAGCCCTCGTCGATTGCTCCGTTCCGACCACAATCTCGCGCTTTCCCTCCTCTACTTCTTCTCCTTCTTAGTAGCCCTCGAATTGGAATTCAAGCCCAGAGTTTAGCCATTGTTGGTTTGATTATGAGAGATGAAACTGTGATGGGTTTTGCCGTGAAGTCATAGATCTTCCAAGATGAACGACGAGGGAGAAGAGGAAGATGAACGATCGAAGATAGGGATGAGGGTTGATGACTAAAATTATAAAAATAAATAAATATTAAAATTTATTTTAATTTGAAGAAATAATAAGAACATTTTAATGTATAATGGCATTTTTGTAAATATTTGAAAGTCATAGTTGATATTAGGGTTATAAGGCGAGGGTATTTTTGTCATTTCAGAAAAACTTAACAGATTTTTTGACAAAAAAACAGACGGTGATAAAAAATGTCAAGTTTAGGGAGCGTATGAAATAAAAATTGAATCATGCATGTAAGTGATGATCGAGTATAGTTTTATGCGGCTTTTTGAAGTTATCCCTTAAAATTACAAGAAAAACAAAATAATTAGGAAATTAAAATTAGAGGGATATAATTAAAGAAATGGGAATAAATAGCTAAGAAAATAAAATTTTAAGAATTTGTGGAGGGGGTACAATTGAAGAATTTTAAAAATTGAAAGAAAACAACTAAAATACTAGAATATGTAAGTAATAAAAAGTAGTTCAAAAAAATTTGAGGGGGGTAGGGGCACGTGCCCCCCCCCCCCTGGACACCAAGTAAGAGCATGAACAACAGAAAGGACCTTGGTGAGGTCCTGGGAGTGCATAACTTGTGTTGACTGGACAAAAGTGAGGTCCTGCGAGTGCAGAAAAGTGGGTGTTTTGCAATAGAAAGGTCCTCTGAGGTCCTGGGGAATGCAGAACAGTGCTGACTCGATGTTGATTGGATTATTAATTGATATTTTGCTATTTTATCTCATTCCTTATCAGAAACCGTTTAAATTATTTATAATTTAAACAATTTTGGAATAAAATAAGTAATGAAAATAAATAATTAATAAATAAATTCAACACGAATATAAATGAACTTCTAATTTTATTCAACCCCTTTTAATACAACCCACAAAAAAAGCAGCTCGAAGAGCATAAACGACTACTCGTCGTCATGGAAACCAGCTCCATATAGACCCCATAAGTGCTCCATAAGATCATATTGTAGTTGATGGTGGGTCTCAGGATTTAGGAGACTTTGTTGACAATCAACTCGGGCCTGGTATTCCAATGGTCCTTCGTGGTGCCATCGTTCTGGTGGTGTCCAATTCGGCATTTCTGGAGGTTGCGCGTACAACAACTCCTCATCCCCATACTCGTACCGGTCGCGCTCATCCTCTACAATCATGTTGTGTAGAATTACGCAAGTGTGCATGATATCGAGACTTTAGTATTGCCTGACACTACATAACGAATCGACCCTGTCGATTCTAACCTTTCCGTCGTCCCAGTCATTATCCTTTTATCTCTGATATCTTGATTGAGATAAGGCATAGAGACGTCATCCTTATTATTCTCAATCACCGTTCCTTGATATGTGAGATGACTAAAGATATGATACCCAGTATCATGTGCATGGCCATGCAATTCTTTCAGTCACTCTCGATCAAGCGGCCGAGAACCGATATCTTTCTCATACCTCAGTATGAGGGATAAATCCCTTAGCTGCCTTTCGTGTCACTCATGTAGCCCGTCCCCAAGCCAATCCTGGCCGTTATGGAAGCCCTGTTACGGACAACGTTAGGCTCAGGTCAAACTTAGTTGTTGACTACATAGCGATCACAAAGACTCCTTGGTCTAAGGATACATGACAAGCTACGACACTTAATATGTTCATGACTTAATCTATGGCACATATTCAGGGCGGGTCGTCCAATATCATGTCCCACATGATATCTATGATCAGACTCCGGAATCCTATTCCAATGACTAACAGAACGTAAGCCATAAAGAGCCATCTTTCATACTAGTCGCTTCTAGTGAAGCTTTGTTGACTAGGGACCCATCGAGTGTGATCTATCTCGATCTATGGTTCTATTCGCATGGTGGGCAGAGATCAGAGCACACATCGATATATTACTCCAACACATAAGTAATATAAAGCCGCTTTAATTTTATTGCTAACGATGATATATACATTTGGACATTTAGGATTGAGCTACGGGCACTAAGACTAACAATCTCCCACTTGCCCTAGTTCCAATCTAAACTCCAATATGTCCCCATCGACTTTACATGTCTAACATGTTCAGGCAGTGACACTGCCTTAGTCAAAGGGTTGGCTATGTTATCATCTGTTGCAATATCGGTTATCTTCACTTCACCTCAGTTCAGTATTTATCTGATGAGGTGGATACGCCGCAGTACATGTTTGGATTTGTTATACGATCTAGGCTTTTAGCTTGCGCAATGGCCCTTGTGTTGTCGCAAGATGGATTCACCGGGCTGGATGGGTTTTTAATTACACCCAGCCCTGCCATGAATTTCCAAATCCACATAGCCTCCTTAGCTGCCTCTGCAGCATCCATGTACGTGGACTCTGTCGTAGATTCGGCAATGATATCTTGCTTTACGCTCTCCCAGCTAAAGCTCTAACATTCAGCGTAAACACATATCCTGATTGACTTCTAAAGTCATCTGGATTTGTCTTGGAAAACTAGCGTCTACTTATCCTTCCGCGACTAGTTCAGCATCATCTTTCTCCCGGGTTAGAATGATGTCTACTGGTACAACATAAGGCTTACGAGACGTCTGGTCTCATACATGTCATGGCATATATGATCGATCCTGCCCCCAGGCGCATAGGATTTTCATCATCCTTTTCAGCTCATCAGGTGTCTTAGGACACCGAGTCTTGCTGAGATAAATACCATGACTAGTGGGTAAGAGTACTTTCTTTGAATCGAGCATTAAGAACCTACTCAATGCCTTGTTCACATAGGTTCCCTGACTTAAATCCAAGACCCTCTTGGTGCGATCTCTACATATCTTAATCCCTAAGATATAAGAAGCATCGACTAAGTCATTTATTGAAAAACACTTCCTCAACCAAGCTTAAGTCTCGTGCAAGGTTGGGATGTCGTTTTCAATGAGAACCAGAAAGGTAATCTTGCTCCCACTAGCCTTCTTATAAACGCAAGATTCATCCTCGTTCTTGATTAAGCCAAATCCAATTACAGCTTCATCAAAACGAAGGATCCAACTCCGAGAAGTTCGTTTCAATCCATAAATGGATTTCAACAACTTATAAATCTTTCCCTTATTCTTCGGATCATCAAAACCTTTGGGCCGAGACATACAAACGTACTCAGTCAAATTTCCATTTAGGAAAGCGGTTTTGACATCCACTTGCCATATCTCGTAATTATGATACGCAGCTATGTCAAGAAGAATTTGGATCGATTTTGACCATAGCCACTAGGGAGAAGGTTTCCTCATAGTCAATCCATTGGATCTGCCTATAACCTTTCGCCACCAGTTGAGCTTTGTAGGTCAGAGGGTTGCCGTCCATGTCCATCTTCACCTTGAAGATCCATTTGCATCCGATGGTCCTTACACCATTGATGGGATCAACCGGTTCCCAGACTCGGTTGTCCGACATGGATTGGATTTCCTCCCTCATGGCTCCCAGCCATAACTCGGAGTCGGGCCCATCCACGACTTCTTGAAAGGTGGCTGGATCATCGTGATCCACCATGACTTCATTGTCACCTCCGAATACCATATCTTGGAGGTGGAAGATTGACCCTTTCAAATCGCCTTGGACCTTCCGGAATTGTAACAGGAATTGGTTCTCACTCTACGACAATCTCTGGCTCCTTTCTACTGGGTTGTCAATTGGTTTAGACAGATCTGTACCATCCTGAATTTCTTCGAGATGCACAGTCCTTCCAATGACGTCTTTGGAAACAAAACTTCTTTTCCATAAAGACCCCACCCCAAGCGATGAACACCATGTTCTCACTGGGATTGTAGAAATAGTATCCCCTTGTTGCTTTGGGACACCACACGAAGGTGCATATCTCAGATCTTGGTTCGAGCTTAGTCGAAACCAAATGTTTCACATAAGCCTCGCAACCACAAATCTTTAGGAAGGACAAAGCGGGCATCATCCCGTACCATTTTAAAATGGTGTCCCTTCCACACCCTTCGTCGAAGCCCGATTCACTATGAATGCGGTCGTCTCTAGAGCATAACCCTAGAAAGAGATTGGGAGATCAGTCCAACTAATAATGGAACGGACCATTGTCTAACAATGTCCGATTTCTCCGTTTGGCTACACCTTTCATCTACAGTGTCCCAAGAGGAGTCCATTCCAAAAGGATCCCATTCTCTTTTAGATGATCTAATAACTCTGTGGTCAAGTATTTTCCACCTCGATCCAATCGAAGTGCCTTAATACCTTTGTCGAGCTGGTTTTCTACTTTAGTCTTAAACTCTTTGAATTTATTAAAAGCTTCAGACTTATGTCTCAGCGAATAGACATAACCATATTTACTGTAATCATCAGTAAATGTGATAAAGTAGCTAAAACCCCTCCTGGCAAGTGAACTTATTGATCTACACACATTCGAGTGTATTAGCCCCAATAATTCACCCGCCCTTTCATCGCGATCGATAAAAGGGCACTTTAGTCATTTTGCCCATCAAACAATACTTGCACCTATCGATCGAATGGAATTCGAATGAACCTGAAAGTCCGCACTTCTGAAGTGCTGATAGGTGCTTCTTGTTTATGCGACCTAGATGACACTGCCTTAACAGAGTTAGGTTTAAATCGTTGGATTTAGACCTCTTGGTATTAACGGAATATATAGAACTTGAGGCATTGTTACCCATATCTAATATGTACAATCCTCCAACCAAGTCAGTACTTGTATAAAACATATCATTGCATAAAAAATTGAAAACTCCATTTCCAATATTAACATTATATCCTTCCTTGTCAAACACGGATACAGATATAATATTCCTACTAAAAGTAGGTATGAAATATACATTATACAATACTAAGACAAGGCCACTTGGCAAAGCAAGACTCATGGATCCTACAGCAGTTGCCACAACTCTGAGGTCCACTTCGTGCTTTCCAAACCTCTCCTACTTTCAGCCACCATATATAAGTGCATGTGTGAGATTCAGTCCTGGTATCTAATACCCATGAATCTTTGGAAGTAGAGAGATGTAGCTCTATAGAGTTAATACCGGATGAAGGCACGGTCCCACCGCCCTTCCTTAGATCATCCAGGTTTCCTGATGAAGGCGCAGTCCTACTGCCCTTCTTCAGATTATCCACGCTATTTGATGAAGGCGTAGTCCCACTGTCCTTCTTCAGATCAGCCGTGAACTTCCTGTAATCCTGGTTCCCATGACCAGGCTATTGGCAGTAGAAGCAGACATTCTCAGGTGTCTCATCTTTCCTGCCAAGTGCGCATGGGCCCCGCCCTTGCCACTTCCAATTCCCTTGTTGACCATCAGAATATCCTTGGATCCCAGATCCCTGATATATTCTTCTCAGCAATTAATGACACTTCATGTAACTCTGATATGGTCTTAGAGACAGCCTTGTCAAGGACATATTCTTTGCGTTCAGACTTGAGGACTATCCTCAAAATTCTGTACCAGTCCAAATAGTTTGTCCCATTTAGATTGACCCTGTCAAGAATGGTTTTTAATGACAAACTATTAATGTTCGCTGAATTTGCCATTTGATCTCCAACAGATAAAATTCAATCAGTAAACTGAATAAATTTTATGAAGATCAAGCTTAAACACCAACAATCGATTCTAAACCTTTAGAATCTGAAACCAAGATCCTTGATTCACTCGATTAAGCTGAACTAATGCTCACCACTTAATCGAGCTATGTAGGTAGGACTCCATCCAATCACATCCAATGTGACTCTTGGCTAGGGTATGTACTTATGTACACGGCTTACCCTATCTGTTACCCTAGCTCAACCTCAGGCTGAGAATCGTAGTCGGGTCCACCAATTTTCAACTATGGCTCGTCACTATGTAGGTGCTCCGCTAATGCGCACGACACCCACATATGTCGTCCAAACCTACTACCCCGCTTTCCCATGGATGCTCCGCTAATGCACACGACACCCATAGGACGGGGAGGTAGTAAGGTGTTGATAATTGGGAGGTATCGGACATGACCCGCTTTTACTTGTCCGGTTGTGTTTAAAACTTTGGCACATCCTAGATGCGATGAGCACATCAACTACATTCCAAATGCAATGATGCCTCAAATTACATCCAATGTAATTCTTCCTTCGAACCCGTCAACTACATCCAATGTAATGACGATTCTAAGGGCTCACACACAAGGATTAAAATTCCAATTTTATCTTTGCATGTGAGGTGATATGCTCGGTAAATAAAGTTAAGCATGCAATTCTAAAACACATAGAATTAATCATGCATAAACTAAACCAAGCATAAAGCGATAAATGTGCACATAATAGCCCCCTAAACTAACTCCCACTAGCTTCTTGAGCTCCACCGACTCCAAGCCGATGCCAACACCCGAAAAGCCACCAAATGACCTTTTCTCCCTTTCTTCGTCTTGAGTAAAAAATTACAAATTAATACACGACTCGCAGGTCGGGAATAAATAAATATTACAAACAAGTGGTTCGACGACCACACATTGAAAGAATAATTACATGCTAACTCTAACGACTCGCAGACTGTGAAAAGTGATAAATAATTAAATCGAGCTCGGGGCTATTATGTACACCATGCCAACATCACATCACACATCGTGTTATCAAACAAGCATGTTATCAAACATCATGTGATTTTCCGGTTTTAATTAATAGCCAAGTTTCGAAAATTTTTGATGTTCGGTTTATCGAAACCGTTCAAAAATGAAACTTTTGAACATTTGATCTTCGAGTTCGTCATGACGGTTCCAAACTCGTCATAACTAACAAAACGGTTTAGCCTTGGCATATCAACCATCCAATGGTCATGCTTGGCCTAGCTCCGTCCAACGGAGCCCCGTTCGGTCCCGGTTTCGGCTCCCCGAGAGTCCCGCTCCCGAGACCCGAAAAATCAAATTTTTTTCAAAATTTCCAGATTTGAAATAATTTTCAAAAATTCATTTTACATGCATTAAATCCTTGAACAATAATTTAAAACATGTTATCAAACAATTTAGCAAAACAACATGCCAAAAACGAAACTTTCAAGCAAAACCTAAACTTTGAACACCGTCTTGTGAATCCCGAAGGTAGCACGGCTCTGATACCACTGTTGGGTCTCGAGGTATGGTTGGAGATGAACCAACTCGCAGCGGAAAATCAATGAAAACCAAGAGACGATTAAACCATGAAACAACTAACAAAGAATGGATTCACAAGAGAAAAATTCAGCACTATTTCTTACCAAAACAAGAACACCGGTTAACGGATGATTGGCTTGAGTCTCCAAGACGCCTACGTATCCACATGGGAATCAAAGCCACGTAGTTCTTCTCTTTGAGTACTCAAGAACACAAAAATGGAGGTGGGAACTTGCCAAACCCGAAATTGCAAGGGAAGGGGGAGAGAAGTTGTGTTTCCTATTCTTGTCTAGTGTTTGTTATGTTGAAAAAAGATGACTTAAACATAACAAAACCCATACTTGTCCAACTAAAGGCATGGGACAAGTATGGTGTCAAGTAAGGTGTAAATAGGACAAAGTATGGCAAGACAAGATTGGGTTAGGTGGTGAATCACCAACACCTTAATCCTTGTCTTGCTTACTTAGTACTAATTAATCAAGACTTGATTAATTAGTTCCATGGGCCTTGGTTGCATGGGCCTTTCATGGGCCTCTTGGAACATGGCCCGTGGCCATTTCCAACGAGGTCCCGTGATTCGCTCGTCGCCTCCAAGCCTTCCATACCGGAAATGTCCAACATTATCCGACGCGATCAATCCCAAGACTCCAAGCCTTGTCTCGATCCGTAAAGTCCTATTCACTTATGGGCACATGACCCAAAACCCAGTTTTGGTCATGTCCCGAGACAACTCCCTTTTGGCCATTCTCCATAAATGTGTCAATGAGTTTCATCCTCCGGTGTGACCCTTAGGTTTATGCATGTCAATAGATCAACGTAAAATCCCATTTTACTTGATCCTATTTAAGTGGCAACTAACGAGACTTTAGTATTGCCTGACACTACATAACGAATCGACCCTGTCGATTCTAACCTTTCCGTCGTCCCAGTCATTATCCTTTTATCTCTGATATCTTGATTGAGATAAGGCATAGAGACGTCATCCTTATTATTCTCAATCACCGTTCCTTGATATGTGAGATGACTGAAGATATGATACCCAGTATCATGTGCATGGCCATGCAATTCTTTCAGTCACTCTCGATCAAGCGGCCGAGAACCGATATCTTTCCCATACCTCAGTATGAGGGATAAATCCCTTAGCCGCCTTTCGTGTCACTCATGTAGCCCGTCCCCAAGCCAATCCTGGCCGTTATAGAAGCCTTGTTACGGACAACGTTAGGCTCAGGTCAAACTCAGTTGTTGACTACATAGCGATCACAAAGACTCCTTGGTCTAAGGATACATGACAAGATACGACACTTAATATGTTCATGACTTAATCTATGGCACATATTCAGGGCGGGTCGTCCAATATCATGTCCCACATGATATCTATGATCAGACTCCGGAATCCTATTCCAATGACTAACAGAACGTAAGCCATAAAGAGCCATCTTTCATACTAGTCGCTTCTAGTGAAGCTTTGTTGACTAGGGACCCATCGAGTGTGATCTATCTCGATCTATGGTTCTATTCGCATGGTGGGCAGAGATCAAAGCACACATCGATATATTACTCCAACACATAAGTAATATAAAGCCGCTTTAATTTTATTGCTAACGATGATATATACATTTGGACATTTAGGATTAAGCTACGGGCATTAAGACTAACATTACTCCCCCGGTAAGTCAGCGTGCGTCGTCCTCCCTTGACTGATAATGGTAGGGCTCCTGAACGCGAGATTGTTGACTCCGAAGTGGTAAAGAAGTAATTCATCAACTGTTGGTGGTACAATTGCCACCTATACACTAGGGAGAAGGTACAGTCGACTAAACCCTCCTTGGCCTTCCCAGCACTCATTCCTGGAGGCGAGGGTGCTTGAAGCCCCCCGCCGCTGCTGAAGACGCCACATTCGACGCCGCTGATTCTTCATCCTCCGCTAAGTCCTCCTCTCTCTCAGCCCTCTTGTTTCTCGACAGTGATGGCATCGGATCACATGGTAACCAACCTACGTGTATCTCAGCGTCCTCTGCTTGCCGCTGGCCCCACCGCCCCATATCTTCCTGCCTCGGAGGTGTCCATGGTGTCCCCTTGCCTGGCCGCCCTTCCCTGATCCACCCAAGTATGTCCAGTTTGTCCCTGGGACGACCTTCCCATGTTTCTCCTTTTCAAGCGCCGATCTCGGATCCCCTGGTGCCTTCAGCGAGGATCCCCGTACACCCCCCTCGACCGGACAGACCGGGAAGAGATGCCCCGCGCAACAGCACCCGAAACAGTACTCAGGTAAATATTCATACGAGATATTCAAGCGAGTTCTTACCTGAGAAACAGACAAGCGGAACCAAAGTTGACTTTGTAAGGGGACCCAAATATCGGCCCTGATTCTGATCTTCATGAAGTCTCCCCAACAGAGACCCTCCTTGGCCACATCTACACCCTGGCGAACTCCCAACGTGTTTCCTATTCTGAAACCCACATCTCTCATCCAAGCCCCCATTGGCAGATTCGAAACCCGCGCCCAGACCGAGAAATGATGGAATTGCAGGTTCGAGATATGCATGTGGGCCCTTAGGTCCGTAAACAAGTCTAGAGAGTCCCAAAAGGACCAAGGTTCGCCCAACAAGACCCTTTCCCTCTCCTTAGACGATCGGAAGAAGAAAGCGACTAGACCGCCCTCCAGAGGTTTGGCCTCGACTTTCATTCCCCATACATCCTCTATTCGCGCCACTACTGACTTCAAATAGATTTTCCTAGTAGTCAGGACTTTTGCTGCCAGCGCGAATCGATACAGATTCTCATGTCCAGTGACCTCTTGCACTGGCACTACGACCTCCTGGATCCTCGTAGCGCCCATCTGGGAGTCCAAAACCCCAATCTGCTCCCTCGAGGATCGACTCTGTCCGAGATAGGGGTCCACCGGATGGACCCTAGAAACCGGGTAGTTCTTACCCGCTTGGGTCGGGTTCGAGCCCAACCCACGGTGCTGACCCGGCACGGGGTCCTTGCCGCCCCACTCGCCCAGTCGATCTGGCCCCTCAGCAGTGTTCCGGCCTGCTCCAAACCTCGCAGCCAACCGGGCTACATCGCCTCCACCACCCTGGGCCCAGACCAACTTCTGGCCTAGCGTAGCAGCCCACCGGGCATCGCCCATGAAACCACGATCCAGGCCCGCCTCCCGCTCAACCCTACCCGGTTCCGCAGCCGCCACACCCTTCCCCTTTCTTCGGCGCCAAGCAACTGCCTCCGGTGTCTCCTCTGGCGTCTCCTCCGGCGTGAATGTCGAGTCCGAGGAGATCGGGATAGACGTGTGCTCCTCCCCCATTGACGCCGCCATTAGAGGGTCAACTCCCCTGCCACCGTCGACACGAGCAGTTCTCGTCCCCCTCACGCTCCTCCCAATCCCGCTGCCCAGCCTCCTTGGCCGGGGGCCCTTCGCCGGCGTACGGCGGAGACAGGCCAGTCTCGACCGAACTCGGCCACCAGGAACCCAGCCCGCCTCCTCCATGGCCGAGAACTGCAACGTCGACGTCGATCCTTCCCTATCCGTCCATGTTCCCTCCGACAGCACGGGGTCATCATCCCCCGTGATCATCACAACCGGAGACGCCGACCCCGAGTCCACCCCTGACCGCGCCCCTATCGAGACCTGCCGATCACGTTCCTTAGCCGCCTCCTCCCTTCCCTCCAAACCTGATCCGAACACCGAGTCCCTGGGTTCAAACTCCGATAGCCGAGGCCCCATATGCACCCCGCCTTCCATCTCCCCCGAGAAAGCCATGAGAGTACAAGAAGCTCCACAAAACTCTAACCCTAACCCTAGTAGAGCAAATAGGAGAGCTGCGCTTTTAAAATTTATGCATAGTTAAACGATAAAAATAGTCTCTCCTAATAGTTGGATTTGTCTAATCGTCGGTTTATTTGAGCCTTTGGTTGGCAATATGGTCCAATTTGAATGTTTGGCCTTTTATGTTCATTAAGTTCAGTATAGTGTGCCGTAATCGGGCTTTTGGTTGGGCCCTTTTTACGCTCCTGATTTCAATTCTTATAGAATTGAATTGTAAAGTAACAAGCTATCCTTATAAACTCGAGCTTTAGTGAAACAATCAACCCAGTGTATCAAACGATAATTTGCAGGCTCTGTGAGTTATGTTAGGGTTTTTGTTATTGTTAGGATTTTCTTTTTTTTAGGGTTTTCTTCGAGCCGTCTTTAGTCACCGTGATGTTGCCTTCTTCCCGTCACCAACGACGTGCCTCTCGATCTTGTTCAAGACCACCTCTACAATTTCGATGGTTGTCACCTAGCTCACCTCGACATCACTCGATCTCCCTACCTTAGAGCCCCTCGACCTTCCTATATTTGATCATCTCTTCTAATAAACCTCCTCCGCCTCTAGAGCCGCTACTAGCACGTCCATCTCCCTGGCCTTCACCGATGCACCCTCCTCGATCCCTCTCTCGATTCTGGATCAAGCTAATCGATTGAGTCTTTTTTATTTTATCTGATTTCTTCTTTGTAGGGTCAATGACTAGTGAGGAGATATTCAAGTATTTTTCTTGGGAGGGAACCCTGATTCACGTATATCCTCCCAATAAAACAGTCGAGTTCAGGGACCTACACAGGGAGGGTCCCTTGTTAAAGTCGATCCTCTATATGTTACTGATGAGGTCAAGTTTGGTTTCCAACCAGACAAAACGAGTCATCTCCATAAGATCAAGCAGCGTTCATGCACCACCTTTAGCAGCCCTCATCAGTTTCGTCAACTTCGTAGTTTAATTTTTGTTTGCTTTTGTGGCTTTTACAAACCGTGTTATACGGTCACCTTTTGTTAGAGTTTTTGTTTGGGGGACCTTTTGGCACCCTAAACGTGTAATGACTCTTTTTAAGTACTAATGAAATTCGTACTTTTCGCTAAAAAAAACTTGAGCTTTAATTCAATCCCCCAAAAAGTATTTCCTTAGAGCTCGCTCTCTCGTCTCCCATTTAAGGGTTATAGTGATAGTATGAGTTCTTCGACGAAAATGACGGTGGAAATCGATGTTGGTGCCAATGGTTCCTCCTCTAGGGCACCTAGTGCTTCTCGTCTCCTCTTCCCAAGGCGTGGTACCGCTTGGTATAAAGAGGGTGAAGGAGGTCGGGTTCATTTTTGCGGCCTAGGAAAAGAAGGTTATCCCTCGTCGGCGGTGGGAGGTAGAGGACTTTGGTAGGGAGTCCTTCTAGAGGGGATCCTGGAGTTTGGTGTGACAGATGTCGACTAGAGGTTCAAGGTAGAGAACTGTCCTCCTTCGTTGTTTCGATACGCCATGCAACGCCAACAAAGATGGAAAGATCAGGAATGACATTTCATGGACCAGACATGCAAGGCGTTGGGGATGACTGGACGACGTTGAAAAGGAGGTTGAGGAAGGGACTAGTGTCTCAGAGGTGTCTTTCGAACCTACAGAGTTTTTCCATACGGGGAAACCAAGATCACAGGTCCCCTAGGCTTCAATAAGTCACGAGGGGCCTCGGGTTCGGGGTAGAGCGGGTCATGGGAGTGACCTATAGGGCATCTAGTTACGAGAAAGGCCCGAGAGGCACAGGTGCTCACATTTAGACGGGAGTGGGAAAGCTCTAGACCTGTATGGGGGTCTCGCCATCTATGTTACAAAGGCCTAAACTTTGCCTACGTAGTTGATGCTAAGGTATATACCACCAAGTCTTTTTTCTGGCAATTTTTTTGGTGATTTGCTTGCGGATATGTGGCATATGCGGATGTGGTGGCATGGCCTCTAGAGGATGGTGCGATTGGCTTCTTCTTTTGGTAAGCGAAAGAGAGGGCTCGTATGAGGCCATGGGACCTTGGTGTTTCGGCGCTCCCTGGTCTTATTTGCGGAGTCATAGGATTTTACATGTCTTGTTGGGGCGCACTATGCAGCGGTGGGGGGCAGCAAGCATCTCACCTCGCCCAATGAGCAATTCATGGTCTAATGGGAGGTATGCTCGTATTATTGTCTCACTGGACGTATAGTAGCAGTGGTTCGACTAACTACCGACAATGTACTATTTTACTATCTTGGGAGTCATCACTCTTGTGATTTTGGAGCCCTACACTGTAAGAACCGCCCCCGGTCGATCTCGGTCGAACCGGTGATTTCGGGTGAAAGTTGACTTTCGGTCGGAAAAGTCAACCGATGACTCCGGGGGTCATTCGGGACCTTTCCGGGACCCAAAAAGATTATCCGTCGTTACGGTTAACTTAGTTGGGTCGTTTCCTTTCAAATGACCGTCCTTGTGAAAAAGTCAACTTTCGGTCAAACATAGACTATTTATCGACTAAACTTAATTAAATTAGAGATGCTGGAAATAATTAAGGACAAGATGGTCCCCACATGGACACTTGTCCATGTTAGCTTGGAAGGGAAGAAAATGGGTTAAAAGGACCCTTTTGACCTTCCTTAGTTAGTTTTGAGAGGATAAAAGCTAAGGGGCACTTTAGACTTTACAAATATTAGGTTTTAAAGCAAGTTGGGAACAAAATTCAGCTCATATTGCTTGGTGTAGGCGAAATCTACAAGGAGAGGAGAGAAGAATAGCTTCCATTGAAGCTTGAAGAAGAAGCAAGAGAAAAGGAGCTCCTCTAAGGCCGTTTCTTCACCAAAGCTTCTCAAAAACTTCACCATCTTCATCATCTCATCATTCCAAAGGTAAGTAAGCTCTCATAATCTCATTTCAATCCATTTCAAGGTATGGGTCTCCTTAGAAATTGCATGAACTAGTTAGGTTTTTTAGTATTTGTTGTTAGATGATTGTTTAAGAGAAGAAGGAGATTGATTTATGTAGAAATCAATTGTTTTTTGTTGTTTTTGGGTTGGAAATTTGTTGGGTGATTGTTGTTTTGATGAGTCCCACTTTGGGTAGTGAAGTAGTGAAGTTATGAGACTGATTTGGAGGTTTTGGGTGGTTAAAAATGGAGTTTTTGGTGTTGATTTCGTGGGAAGGAGGCTGGAGGAAGAAGAAGGACGAAACAAGTCTGGGCCGTCACGGATCCGTGATGGCACACGTCACGGGTCCGTGACGTCATCCTTGACGGGGAGCCTCACGGCTCCGTGACCCGAACCGTGGCAGACCAGTTTTGGCCCTTTTGAGTCCTTTTTGGGTGTTTTCGTTCAATTCGAAAGGCTATTTTGAGCCGAATGTTTGGGGGTTTTAACTTGGGTGTTTGCCTCTTAAACCACCCTTGATTAGTCTTTAATTCTAGTGTTAATTTGTGATCCTAGACTTTATTCTCGAGCTCGGAGGTGGAGACTACTCGCCGGTTGTGTGATTAAGCTTTGGAAAGCACTTGAGGTAGGCAAGAGTGGTAAATTTCCGCTTATAATTTAAAGACTACTAATAGTATGCATAAAGGATGTTAATAACCGGAAGAGTCTTAGTTTGCATATAGGATGTGATTCACTAGATTAACCGCTTTCAATTATGGGAATTGTCGTGCTGTAGATTCATATGTGGCCATGTCGAGCCTTAGGATTGATTGTTGTTTGTGTTGATTGTGGTTAATAGTCCTTAATTGTCGGTGTATAGTATGTCCTTTGGTTAGTCTAAGATTCATATTAAACTATACGAATTATGATAATTGTGATATGAATGGTTGCTTCGTGACATGATTGGTTGAGTGAATGTGTTGAATGTGATATGATTGTACCTTGTGATATGATCGGGTGAATGATAGACCGATGGGACGTGTTTGGTAAGTCGTGTCGGTAAGCTTGATTGGTAAGATGAGTTCGGTGTAATGTGTTGTGTTTGGTATTGTGTGTTATTGTTGTTTACTTGCCCCGAGGTGTGTTTCCGGGAAGACTTGTTTCACCCCGATGCTACGTGTTCCGGGAAGACACCTAGGCCGATGGGTATTCGGGTATGGTGTATTGTTGTCTCACCCCGATGCTACGTGTTCCGGGAAGACTTGTTTCACCCCGATGTTACGTGTTCCAGGAAGACACCTAGGCCGATGGGTATTCCGGTATGGTGTATTGTTGTCTCACCCCGATGCTACGTGTTCCGGGAAGACTTGTTTCACCCCGATGCTGTGTGTTCCGGGAAGACATCTAGACCGAGGAGTATTCCGGTATGATGTATTTGTTTCACCCCGATGTTGTGTGTTCCGGGAAGATATCTAGGCCGATGTGTGTTCCGGTACGATATGTTGAGTTCGTGTGTGTATCATTGTCTTGTGGTTTAATTATCTATATTTTGGTACTCGTGTGTTTCTTTCGTTTGTTTCTATTGGCGAATAAGTTGTATTCATGTTGATCTCTAAATGTGTTGTCTTTTAGCAACTGTACTAATTGAGAATTTTGGTGACGAAGCGGGAGTCCTTTTTCCCTTTACTACTTTTTCCTACTGAGCGTAAGCTCACCCCCTCTGTTTTTACTGTTTTACAGGTTTCGTTGGGAAGTAGGCTTAGAGGTCGTCTCAGGGCTCGGGAGCTCGTTGAGGGTCCGGGTGGTTGCATGTATTAGAGACGTACTTTCTATCTTCGTACTAAACTATGTTTTTCTTTACTTGTTTGGAACTGAGCGTTTGACTCATATTTATCAGAATTGTTTATTTTGGAACTAAATTCGGAGTTTGAATTCGTTTTAATTTACTTTTAAATTTATTATTATTATTATTCCTAGTTCATGGCTCGAGTCCGGTCGAAACCGGATTTGGGGCGTGACACTATGAATCAAGGGAGGACGACTCACGTTGGATCCTTGAAGGAGTACATAGTCCACCTTGATGCCAACTTTTCGGAAAAGAGTTTGTTTTGTCCTAACTCATTGTTTGGAGTAGTTGTACCCTAGTCTTCGTTTTTTTATCGTATCATCCATCTCCAGGCATCCATATGGAACATTTAGGCATCTAAGCATTTTCTCTGTTGTTATTACTTTGTGTCCCAATTTGTTTTGGACTTTTCATCTTGATTATTAGTATTTGACTTATTATTGTCCCATTTCAGGTCGGGATTTTACTTTCCTTAATATTATGGTTATGATTATAGTTCAAAAAAAAACTAGCTATCCTTGTATGTATCTGCCCAATGCCCAGTAAATTGTTTATACCGTAAAAAAAATGATTGTAAGATCAAGCACGAACTACAATATACAAAATAACTGAAGAGGCCATACATTTTTTCTCTTCAAAATAAAAAGGGGAAATATAAAAATCTACCCCAAAATATTAGTTGTGACGCATTCATAAGAGCAAATAGTGCATGACTACAACCGATTCATCGCCAACAGTTGATGAACTGCACGTTTCTGATTCACAATAGTAAATCGAACCAAGTGATTCAAGTTTCGGGTTCACTAATTAGTGAACTTAAACCTTGAAAACCAAACATTGTATCGTGAGTTTTTCGATTCGCGATTAACTAATTAATGAATAGAATCATGGTTTGTATATGATGGAGGTGCTCTTCTACAATAAGATGACAATATCAAATATATTTATGAAATTATGTCTAAATTATTTCTTGAATCTTAGCTTGGAAAAAAAACATTCTGGAGACACACAAGTTAATGCAGAGATCCTGCGACAAAGTACAAACTCAGAATGGAGATCGGAAAAACAAAGAAATCATTGTAGAACACACAAGTCCATTGTAGGGATCCTCCAAAGTAGAGACTTAGAAATGGAGGATTAGAAAGTTCGGGAAACAGGGACAGCTTTGAGCGGATGGGCCATAGCCAAGGTGATCCCATACTTATCGTCCATATTCATCTCCTCTGCTTTCACTCCATCCTCCAGCTTCCACTCAAACCCGTGAATCAGCGAAGCAACCATCAAATGTACCATCCGAATAGCCAGTGGCATGCCCGGGCACATCCGCCGACCCGCCCCGAACGGGATCACCTCAAAATCCCGACCTTTAATGTCAATCTCCGACCCCAAGAACCTCTCTGGCACAAAACTTTCCGGGTCGTCCCAGGTTGCCGGGTCCCGCCCAATAGCCCAGACGTTAACCAACACCTGCGCTCCCTTGGGAATGGTGTACCCGCAGATCTCAACATCCTGTTCCGCTTTTCGAGGAAGCAGCAGAGGCGCTACAGGGTGCAGCCGCATGGTCTCTTTGACCACCGCCTGAAGGTAAGCAAGCCCTGAGATGTGCGATTCTTCCACAGCGCCGCCTCTGCCGACGCACTGTTCCAGCTCCTCTTGCGCCTTCCGTAGCTTCTCGGGGTTGCGCAGCAGCTCCGCCATTGCCCACTCCACCGTGTTTGAGGTCGTGTCGGTGCCGGCCACGAACAGATCCATCATAAGCGGCTCGATCTTAATCTCCTCCTCCTCCCTGTTCCCGTTGATTTGGAGCAGAGCAGCTACGGCGTCATTGAAATATGACTTGTGGTCCAATCTTTGGTGAATCAGGTGACTAAATATGTCATAGATCTTCCTGACGTGCACTCCCATCCGCCGCCTCGCGCCTTGCGGGTCCATCGCCCTCAGAGCCCCGAAACAGTCTGCTATATTCGGTTTCGCCGCCTCTTCCAAGATACCCTCCACCGTCCTCCTGAACTCTCTCGTAGAGTCGGTGTTCTGGTCGGCCAAGTCAACGGAAAACACGGTGTTGGACAACAAATTGAGAGTTGTCCTGAAAGCCGCCTGGCCTATCTCCACCGCCACGCCCTGGCGGCTACGCTCTCGGACCTCCGCCACCAGCTCCTCCACTTTCCTGCTCCGGAGATGCTGGTTGGCGTCCAGTTTCTGAGTGGCGAATATGGTGGAGTTGCATATCTTTCGGAGGTTCCGCCACTTGGCCGTCGGGGGTAACCAGATGAGGCTGTTCTGGTGGTGGTTTTGGGCTGTCAGCGTGTCCGGGACGGTCCGGGACGGTCCGGGAGGAGAAGGCTCGGTCGTGCGTCTTGTTCACCTCTTTGGCCAAGCTTGCTGATGAGATTATAACGGTGGTGGTTTGACCCAGTTTCAAGGTCATGATAGGGCCATGAGTCACGGCAAGCTTGGCTAGAGACTTGTGGGGTTTGTCGCCGACCTCAAGGAGGTTTCCGATCACCGGGAGCGGAACAGGACCCGGCGGAAGCTTGCTGGGTCTGCTCCCTAGGACTGAACGGAGGGCTTGAACCAAAATGCTGGCAAAGAGAAGCCATATAAAAACATCAAACAAGTCCATTTCGCTTCTTCCCAATTCACCTCTTCTCTCGTTGCATGCATTATATATACACATACATGACCATGTGACCCACAACAAAAGATAATGTTATTAAATAAGTTCCGGATTTGTGGGACTCCATCCTCAACTTGATTGAATGAACCATATAGTCATACCCTTATTGATATTTTTTTTTTGACGGATAACGTTGATATTATAAATTGAAAAAGATGAAAGGCCGATAGTCCACCGAACTCCCATTAAATATACTGAAAATCAATTGCTAAGAGAAGTAAATTTCAATAATAAAAATCTGACTTATTGAACTGAATCGTTTCGCTGATACGTTCAGAAGTGAGTACTGCGATAGCGCCGTGTGACATTGATACAACTAATCTGACCTGAAAGCTAGGGTTGTGTCACGCCCCAATTCCGGTTTTGACCGAACTCGAGACGCGAATTAAAATAAAGAAAAATAACAAGGGGTAATTCCACGTCAATACCCTAAATGTTTCATATTTCATTTAGAGTACTCTAACTGTTTTTTGTGTCACCTCAGTACCCTAATGATTCATTTATTCTAGTCTAGTACCCAAAGTTAACTTTCCGTCCATTTTTGGACGGAAAATTGTCATGTGCATGTCACATGACTCCAATATTTTTAAAAATACCAATAATGCCCTTGATCCCATTCCAACCCTAAGCCCTTATCCTTCTTCCTTCACCACACGTTCCAGCACACTTGAGCTTCCTTGGGCACCATAACCCACAAATCTCAACAACCTCACCGGATTCCTACACCGGTACTTTTCACCCCCAAACCCACAACGTCCATGTGAGGGTCATTCTACCGTGTTCAAGTCTGCATGAGGGTCTCACAATGTTGTGCCATGAACTCGGGTCTGCGTGAGGGTCTCGTTGTGAGTTCACGATCCGTGTCGAACCTAGTCCAGCGTGTCGGCGGTGGGAACCGGAGGCTGAAGACGATAGGGAACGAGGCACAGTTTGAGCGAAGAAGGTAGATCCGACGACGTGAACCAGATCTGTAAATTCAATGAAAATTTTGAAGCTCTCGCCGTGAGTTTTGAAGCTCCATCTTTGTATCGATGGAAATTTTTGTCTGGTTGTTGTGTTTGATTTCTGTAAATTCAGTGTGTGTTTGATTTAGTGTGTGTTAGACTTTTCTATAAATTTCTGTAAATTCAATGTACATTCAGTGAGTGTTTGATTGTTTTTTAACTTTTGTAACCATCCATTGAAGCTTTTGGTTTATGGGTATTGATATTAATTTTTGTTTTCTGAGGTTGAAGAAGCGGGTAGTAAATTGAAAAACACAAAAAGAAACGAATTTAAAAATATATGAATTAAATAAAAATGTTGAAAAAATAAGTGAATTAAAAAATAGCAAAAATATTTTTACATATATATTTTTAAATAAAATATTATTTATATATATTTTTAAAAAATATATTATTTATATCTATTTTTTAATAAAATATGATTTGTATATTTTTAAATAAAATATGATTTATATATATATATTTTAAATAAAATATGATTTTTAATTATATTTTAAAAATAAAATATGCTTTTTATGTTAAATTTTAAATAAAACTGAATTTTAAAAATAAATTGATTTTTTAAAACTAAAATATTTTTTTATTAAAAAATTGATTTTTATAAAATAAAAATAATTTTTGAAAAGCAATGGCATGAGTTTGTAAATTTGATTGTTAGTGAAGGGCATTATGAACATTTTATATGTTTTGGATGAAAAATCAGATGGAAAGTTAACGGTGGGTACTAAACTGGAATAAATGAAGAGTTAGGGTATTGAGGTGGCACAAAAAACAG
The DNA here is from genome assembly GCA_963921825.1 of Erodium maritimum. Classification (NCBI taxonomy): domain Eukaryota; kingdom Viridiplantae; phylum Streptophyta; class Magnoliopsida; order Geraniales; family Geraniaceae; genus Erodium; species Erodium maritimum. The sequence goes on from OY997593.1 coordinate 62,504,449, forward strand.
TTAGGGTACTCTATATGAAAAATGAAAGTTTTAGGGTACTGATGTGGAATTATCCCAAATAACAATAAACAGATAAATTTTGATAAAGTAAAACTCCCAGTAAATCACATAAATAAGTCCAACCGAAGGGTCAAAGTTCAACATAGTTAAATACGACATAGTTTTGAACAAAACGAAAGTACGTCTCTAATAAGGTAACACCCGGACCCTCACTGAGCTCACGAGCCCTGAGACGTCCCACAGCCTACTCAGCAAAGAAACCTGTAAAACGACAGTAAACACGAAGGGGGGGGGGGGGGTGAGCTTACGCTCAGTAGGAAAAAGCAGTAAAGTAAAATAAATCCCCGTTAAAGCATAAAACCAGATAGTGCAATTATTCAAAGTTTATAATTAGAACGCTTAAACAAAGGTGCTGTAAATATAGGTCAATGAAAGTTCTTATGCTTTAGAGAAAGTAACACTTAAGGAAAACAACGGAAAATAACGAATGTAATACTTTTAGAGGAGATAACATTCAATGATATCAATGGAAAGAGAGCAACTTAACAAGGGAAATAATTAAAGAAGCACACGAATACTGAAATATTTAATATCAACTTTCACGACTCCGATCCGTACACTGACTGGTACATCATGTCAGACTGCCCCTCGGTCTGGAGGAACACTATCATCGGGATTTCCGGAAAGGTTCCCTACGAACACACGTTCTCGGAAGCCCCTAAAATGTCCCCAAAGGACCATAGGTCATCGGGATAAAGTGAGTCTCTCCGGAACACGTAGCATCGGAATGAGTCAATAAAGTACCTACATAGTTGTGATTGGTTACATAGTTGCTACTATGGTATGGATCACCGAAGTCTTTTTTTATGTCAATCACTTGTGATTGGCTCAAGGATATGTGGCATATGCGGACATGGTGGCACATCCTCTAGAGGACGGTGCGATTGACTTCTTATTCTTATGACCGAAAGAGAGGCCTCGGGTGCTGCCAGGTAGCCTTGGGAGTTCCGACGCTCCCTGGTCTTATTTGAGGATTCATAGGGTTCTACACGTCCTGAGGGGGCGCACCGTGCAACGACGGAGGGGGGAGGGGGGTGAACATGCACCTCGCCTCGCTCTATGAGGAGTTCATGGTCCTCTGAGGGGTCTATTGGTATTACCGCCTCACTAGACGTATGGTGGCAGTGGTTCCACTAAGTGTCGTCAATGTACTCTTTTACTATCTCAGGAGTCATCACTCTTGCATTCTTGGTGCCTTACACAATCAATCTAAGGAGGACGACGCACGTTGGATCCGTGATGGAGTATATAGTCCGCCTTTGTGCCAACTTTCCAAAAAAGACCTGCTTTGTCCTAACTTATCGTTTAGAGTAGCTATACCGGTGCCTTCGTTCGTTATCGCATCATCCCTCTCCAAGCATCCATATGGAGCATTTCAGCCTCTAAGCATTTTCTCTTTTGTTATTACTTTGTGTCCCAATTTGTTTTGGACTTTTCGGCTTGATTATTAGTGTTTGACTTATTGATTATAATGTTTTGGGTCGGGATTTTACTTTTTTTTTAATATTATGGTTACGATTATAGTTTCGAAAAAACAAGCTATCCTTATATGTAAGTTGCCTAAAGCTCGATAAATCGTTTATGCCGTAAAAAAGTGATTGTAAAATCAAGCACAAACTGCCATATACAAAATAACTGAAGAGGCCATGTATTTTTTTCTTCAATAACAGTATAGTTACCGGTAAAAAAAGGTAAATGTAAAAATCTACCCCAAAGTATTAGTCGTGACCAACTCATAAGAGGAAAAAGTGCATGACTAGAACCTGATTAGTCGCCAGCGGTTGATGAGACGCACGATTCCGAATCACAATAATGAATTGAACCGAGTGGTTCAGGTTCCCGGTTCACTAATTAGTGAACTTGAACCCCAAAAACCAAACGTTGCATCGTAAATTTTTCGGCTCACGATTAACTAATTAATGAATCGAACTCCGGTTTCTATACGATACAAGTGCTCTTACACGATAAGATGGTAATATCAAATCTATTTATGGAACTGTGTCTAAGTTATTTCTTGAATCTTGATCGCTTAAAAAAACCATTCTTGAGACAAACAAGTCAATTCAAAGATCTTCCGACAAAGTACAAACTCAGAATAAAGATTGGAAAAATAAATACAAAAAACAAACCATTGTGGAACACACGAGTCCATTAGAAAGTTTGGTTAGCAGATTGGGAAACAGGGACAGCTTTGAGCGGATGGGCCATAGCCAAGGTGAGTCCAAACTTATCGTCCATATTCATCTCCTCTGCTTTCACTCCATCCTCCAGCTTCCACTCATACCCGTGAATCAGCGAAGCAACCATCAAAGGTACCATCCGAATAGCTAGTGGCATGCCCGGACATATCCGCCGACCCGCCCCGAACGGGATTACCTCAAAGTCCTGACCTTTTACATCAATCCCCGACCCGAGGAACCTCTCTGGCACAAAACTGTCCGGGTCGTCCCAGGTCGTCGGGTCCCGCCCGATAGCCCACGCATTGAGCATGACCTGCGCTCCCTTGGGAATGGTGAAGCCGCAGATCTGAACGTCCTCTTCCGCTTTTCGAGGAAGCAGCAGAGGCACCACAGGGTGCAGCCGCATGGTCTCCTTCACCACCGCCTGCAGGTAAGCAAGCCCCGAGATGTGTGACTCTTCCACGGTGCTGCCTCTCCCGACGCACTGTTCCAGCTCTTGCTTCGCCTTTTGTAGCTTCTCTGGGTTGCGCAACAGCTCCGCCATTGCCCACTCCACCGTGTTCGAAGTCGTGTCGGTGCCGGCCACAAACAGATCCACCAGAAGGTTCTCGATCTTAATCCCCTCCTCGTTCTCGTTCCCGTTGATTTCGAGCATAGCAGATACCGCGTCATTGAAATCTGACTTGTGGTTTAATCTTTGGTCAATGAGGTGTGTAAATATGTCATACATCTTCTGGAAATACCCTCCCATTCGCCGCCTGGCGCCTTGCAGGTCCAGCGCCCTAAGAACCCGGAAACAATCTGTTATGTTCGGTTTCGCCGCCTCTTCCAAGATACCCTCCACCGTCTTCCTGAACTCTCTAGTCGAGTCGGTGTTCTGGTCGGCCACGTCAACGGAAAACACAGTGTTGGACAGCAAATTGAGCGTGGTCCTGAAAGCCGCCTGGCCTATCTCCACCGCCGCGCCCTGGCGGCTACGCTCCCGGACCTCCGCCACCAGCTCCTCCACTTTCCTGCTTCGGATATGCTGATTGGCGTCCAGTTTCTGAGTGGCGAATATGGTGGAGTTGCATATCTTTCGGAGGTTCCGCCACTTGGCCGTCGGGGGTAGCCAGACGAGGCTGTTCTGGTTGTGGTTGTGGGCTGTCAGCGCGTCCGGGACGGTCCGGGAAGAGAAGAGTCGGTCGTGCGTCTTGTTGACCTCTTTGGCCAACCTTGCTGATGAGATGATGACGGTTGTGACTTGACCCAGTTTCAAGGTCATGATAGGGCCATGAGTCGTGGCAAGCTTGGCTAGAGACTTGTGGGGTTTGTCTCCGAGTTCAAGGAGGTTTCCGATGATCGGCAACGGAACGGGACCCGGTGGAAGCTTGCTGTATCTGCTCCCTAGGATTGAACGGAGGCCTTGAACCAAAATGACGGCAAAGAGAAGCCATAGAAAAACATCAAACAAGTCCATTTTGCTTCTTCTCGATTGGTCTCCTCTCCCTTTGCATATATACACACATGAGCATGGGACCCACAACAAAAGATAATGATTTATTAATGTGTGGAAGTTGAGCATTGCGTAAATAAGTTCCAGATTTGTAGGGATCCATCTTCAACTTGATTGAAAATGAACCATGTGCACTAGTTGTATCCTGACTGATTATGCTTCTGAGAAAATTGCGATTACTTATGAATAGGCTGATTTGAGTATTTAACGAGGAAGTACACCTATAATTGGAAGCATAGTTCTCAATAAAGAAAAAGAAATATAGTAGTTAAAGTGATGCAGACAGCGAATTTGATTATGTAACATGCAAATCTCGATACTCTTCCGTGGAAGATGGGATGCCACGCTACTCAAAGGATTTTGTGATCTTCCTTTTATTTTTATCATTTTTCTTAGTTGATTTTTTATTCCCACACTTTTAGCGTGTGTAGCCATTGAGTTTCATTAGTAGCAAATAGGGCGGCTATTGTGTTTCGTTAGCAGTTGTCATTTACAATGTGTTACTATCTCATTTAACTTATCTCATCTATAATAGGCTCTCATTTTTCAACCCCTCATTCATGGGAGTTTGCTCTAAGCATTGGAGTTCTGTAATCTGGTTGTTCTTACAACATCCTCAACTACCAACCTTTGGTGTTGATGGATGGGTAAATTACAAATGCATACCCTTAAGTATGCACGTTTAACCGATACATACCCTGAATTTTAAAGTTAACGGATGCATACCCTAAAGTTTCATTTATTAACAGATAGCCCATTCCGTCAGTCACTGTTAGTCCTTTTTTTATAAAATGACAAAAATACCCTCAGTACCTATCAGTATTACACAACCCTACCACCGGTTTTTAAAAATATTTTTTTTAAAATCAGTTATATTACTAATAAATCAGTTTTTATTGTTTAAAAATAGTTTTATTATTTTAAAAATCAAATTTCAATTTTAAAAATCAATTTTATTACTAATAAATCAGTTTTATTATTAATAAATTAGTTTTATTATTAACAAATTAGTTTTTATTGTTTAATAAATCAGTTTTATTATTAATACATCAGTTTTTTTAAAACTAATATTATATCAATTTTATTATTATATAATCAGTTTTATTTTATTTTTAAATTTCAATTTTAATTTCAATTTTTTTTTTAAATTTCAATTTTAATTTCAAAAATTATTTTTATATTTAGAAAATCAGTTTTATTATTAAAATATTATTTTTTATTATTAAAAATCAATCTTCTTTGTTTCATTTTTAACTCTGCACAATTTTCAATTAAAAGGATCAAGTATGTTCACAGTAGCATTTTGCAAACATTAACCCACAAGATGAACGGTTCATCCACACAAAAAAAACCAATGAGATCCAGATTTACATATTGAATCCCCTTTCGCCATTAATGTAGACCAAATAAGCGGACCTCTACAATCTCCACACTCAATCGTAAATTCATATGAATTAAAATGATTTTTAGATGAAAATGAAGTCTGGTTAAGCATAGACCAGCAAAACAGTTCCTAAAATAGCAATCCAAAGACACAAAAACTCCATGAGGCAGAGACGAGGTCATGGATGGAGAAGCTCCGTGAGAGAGAAAGGAAAAATTGGTAGATCTGAAATATATGAGGTCGTGGATCTGGAGTGATTGAACTCGAGCCGCAAATCCGTAACCATGTCATCGGGGGAAGAGAAGCCATGGCTTGCCGAGCTGGGCGGCGACGGGACCGAGAACCCATGGCTTTCCGAGGTGGGCGACGGCTTCCACGGAAGGAAGCAATGAAAGGCAAGTGGGAGATGAGTTGTGGCTGGCCTTACTCCGGCATGTGGAGATCTAAAGGTTCATATATAAGGATTATGGTTTGTAGAAGTGCTGAGTTAATGTTGACTGGATAATTAATTATTCTTTTCCTGAATTTATTGAATTCATATTTAAAACGATACGTATTAAATAAAATTAAAAAAATTAATTAGTTAATTAATAAACTAACTAAAATGAAAATTAAACTTGACTTGTTAAAAAAGATTCAATAAAAACCAAACAATATATTCATTCATGATAAAAAAAAATATTTACAATTTCAATTTTGGAGGTCGTCAATTTGCTTCTAGAGCATGTCAATTTGTGCGTTGTATACAAACAACTTTTTTGCATGCATGACATGTTGCTCGTCGGTCAACTCCTCCACGTCAATGCTCTCCATTTCATCAATTTAATTTAAGTATGTCCCAACACTCGAGTCGAAAGAGTTCTGCTCCACCTCCGCACTCTAGGAGCAGTTCGGTTTCATGACTCTTGACGGATTGCCATGTAACCATGTCCACTATTCGGGATTCAATTTCCAATCTTTAACGAACCTTTTCGTCACAATTCCCCAGAACGTGGTGGCGGCTTGGGAGTTTTCCTTGATGGGGTCTTTGGTTATGCGGAGCCTCGCTTTGATCAGGAGCTTTTCTACCTCGGGGTTCCATTAAGTGCGTTTGTCTACGACTGTCTTCTTCTGTTGTCCACCTCGGGGGCCAACAAAAGATGACTTAGAGGAAATCTGGGTCCCGCTGCTGCCACCAACGTGTTGTTGGTGGTACTCTCTATTACCGGGGTATCCATAATAGTTGATGACGGGGTTGTATAGCGGGGGGTTGAAAGTCGCTGGCCAGAATTGAACGGTTGTTGGATCAGACGGTTATTGGATTGGACCTATGTTCAAATGAATTAATTAACATACATAATAAAAAATTAATTAATGAAACTTAATGCACTTGACGACATTTATAATTAAAAAAATTATTAATGAAACTAAATGCATTTAACGACATTTGTAATAAAAAAAATTAAAAAAAATGAGAAGTTCAAAGTACCGATGTTGCAATGTTGTAACACAAATTGGTTCAAAGTATGCTCGTTCAACATTTGTTGGTAGCCCCCTCCTAGAGGTATGTTGGCCTCAGGAGCTGGATTGTGTTCACCCGACGAGTACTCTTGTTACTCTGGTGAGGTCGGTGGTTGAGTCGAATCGTCGAACGTTTTTTTATCGGATTTTGTAGAGAGGAAGTTGATAATTTGATAGTGAAAGTTGAGAGAATATGGAGAGAAATGGTGTGGATTGGATGCATGGGGGAAGGGGTATTCATAGGCTTCCCTTAGAAATTTGGGCTTCTCTACTTCGGATCATATGACCTTAATACTACGCCTTCACAGGGAAAACTTTGTTCGGGGACCAAGACAATTCAGGTTTGAGAATGCATGGGTGGAGCACCCGAAATATGAGACACTGATCCAAAAGGAATGGGGTAGGCCGGGAGACAGGAATATCAAATATCATCTCGGAGATATTGGAAATTCGTTAGACAACTGAGGCCAAACAGTATTTCGGCATATCATTAACCAAATCCGAAAGTACCAGAGGAAGCTGGCCTATCTAAACGGGCGTACGGACAAGCAGGGTATTAAACATAGGCTATCCGTCCAAAAAATCTATAATTGGGCCTTGGCGCAATAGGAGCAATTCTGGCGTCAACGAGCGAAGCAAATTTGGTTAGGAAAGGGGGATCGTAATACTAAATATTTTCAGAAATCGACCACAAAGAGACAGAAGAAAAACAAAAGTATTGTGCTAGAAAATGGTGACGGGGTGGAAGTTACATGGAATATAGGTATGTCTGAGATGCTATTGAACTATTTCCAGCAGATTTTTACAGCGGGGCCGTGTGTAGATTATGACCTCCCTATGACGGTCCTCGCGTTGATATCTTCCCCACAGAACAATATTTTTACAGCTCTGGTTAAAGATGAGGAAGTTCGAGTAGTAGTCTTCTAGATAGGGCCATCAAAATCACCAAGTTTGGATGGTCTTAACCCGAAATTCTTCCAACACTATTGGGATATTCTAAGAACGGAGGTTATAGAGTTCTTCCGAGCAGCGGTATCCACGGGAAATATTGATAGTGACATTAATAAGACTATTTTAGTCTTGATACCAAAGAAGGTGACGACCCGGAAGATTGCAGACATTCGCCCAATTTCCCTTTCCAACGTCATTTTCAGAATTCTGTCCCAGGTCTTTGCCAATCGAATCAAGCCGCTATTGGATCCGATTATATCCATCATTCAGGGAGCCTTTGTCCCGGGTCGAGCCATCCAAGATGATATATTCATTTCGTCTCAGATAATTCATGCCTTAGACATTGAATGGCTTTATGGGTTTAAAAGTCGACATGAGTTAGGCATATGATTAAGTGGAATGGTCCTTTATTCTAGAAATGATGGGAGCATTCGGATTTGGGCCGAGACGGAGATATGTGGTACTTGCATGTATGAGATCAATTTAGTATACGGTTAACTCGGACGGCAAAAGTACTTCCCCGTTTACGACAGGCCATGGTATTCTCCAGGGAGACTCTCTATCACCTATCTATTCTTATTCTGTATGAAGGGTTTATCTCGCATGTTATCACATGCAGAAAGGGATGGGACGCTACATAGGGTCTCAGTGGCCAGGGGAGCTCCAGTAATCTCACATATATTTTTTTTGCAGGCGATTGCTATATTTTCAGTAGGGAAAATAGTAAGGAGGCCGAACAATTTCATCTTATACTCACTTATTTTGGGAGCATATTGGGATAGGTCATCAACAAGGCCAAATCTTCGATTTTTTTCCAGTACTAACACCCCCTGGCTGATCGAAACACTTGTTGTACAATGCTGCGTATATAGGAAATCTCTCGGTCCTCGATGTACCTGGGGGTCCCAAACATGTTGGGGAGGCGCAAAGGGCGGAGCCTATAATTCTTATGTGATCGACTCATAACAAAATTGGGACATGGGATGGTCAGATGCTACCGGCAGGGGGTAAGGAGGTAATGATCCGATCTATTTTACAGGAAATGCCAGTTTATGTGATGAGTGTGTTTCTGCTTCCACAGGGGTCCATAAAACAGATACATGTTGCACTGGCCCGTTATTAGTGGGCAGATACCCCTCGCGGTAATAAACCCATAATCTGGAAGGATTGGCAGAGGTTGTGTCAACCGAAGGAGGAAGGATGAATGGGATTTCGGGACATGAAGGATATGGATGTAGCGTATTGGAAAAGATGGGTTGGAAATTTCTCACCCAACCGGATAGTTTGGTGGCCCGCGTTTTTAAAGCCAGGTACTACCTAATAAGAGATTTTCTCAATATATGTGGGGTAACAATCCAAGTCACATATGGACATGGGTTCGAGCTACCCAAACACTCCTTCGTCAAGGGCTACGTCGAACAATCGGGGATGACCGTTCAACACTAGTTGAAGGTATCCCATGGTTAATGGGATATGACTCGATCAGACCACTGTCCATTTCCCTTACTCCGAATTTGATGGTCTCTGATTTGACTAGGCTACACGGGACGGATTGGGATGTACCCAAACTCCGTCAGGATTTTCCTCAATAAATAGTAGAGGACATTCTACAGACCCCAACTCCCAACCCTTTGTACAGGGACAAATGGTTTTGGCAATATAATGTTCGGGGAGTATATACGGTTATAAAAGGGTACATAGTTTATTCTAGAGAAAATGGGAGGTGTCATTACACGGGAGGGGGGGGGGGGGGAGTCACGGCATGGACAAGGCTTTAGGATCTGGATACTCAACCCCGAATCAAGATCTTCCTATAGCGGGCTCTATCGTGTATGCTCCAAGTAATAGCGAATCTCCATACTAAACATGTCCCGGTCTCATTATATTTCCCTGTCTGCCAAATCGGGGAGGAAACTAATTCACATCTCATGTTATATTGCCAGTTTTCCCAAGTTGTCTGGGATTTGGTCGGCCTACAGGTTCCAATTATTCTTCATCATTCTTTGTTTGACTGGTTAACCTTGGTCGTCGCGCTCCCCGATATGGAAACAAAATACAAGGTGGCAATGATCTTATGGGAAATATGGAAAGCCATAAATGAAGTGGTGTGAGACAATACCCGCACGACACCACATGCCATACTAGCTACAATGCTCAGTAATCAGCACAGTTGGGCCGAGGCGACTAGTGTACGGGCGAAGGTGGTTGCCCCTGTCAGAAGCAAGCAATTGGGTTGGACCCCTCCTCCGACGTGGATTACAGTCAATGTGGATGGTGCCACTTTCCATGAATCGGGTCAATTCGGATAGGGATGGATTTGTAGGTCGGCGCAGGGAGGAGTGATAGAGGGCCAGAGTGGTATTTGTGAAGGAAATTTGGGGGCTGAAATGGCGAAGGCAATGACAATTTGGCAGACGCTCCGGTGGACCTGGGACCTGGCTCTTTCTAGAGTGATCGTGCGCAATGATGCACAATACCTGGTGCATTTGATCCAGGGGAACCATCAGGTTTTTCCCCAATTAGTCGATGATTTTCGATCTCTTTTATCTCTTCTCGAAGATTTTAAACTTGAATATATCTCTAAGATAACGAACAGAGCAGCTCACTGATTAGTTCGAAATATCTGTTCTGTGTCTATCCAATTGTGATCCGGATTCACCATCCTAGATACACTAGACTGTATTTTGAATCCCTTCAATAAAATAGGATTGGCCTTCGTTTCACACAAAAAAGAACATCCTAGCAAGTAGCAACAGGCATTTTGAAACCCAAAACACACCCCAAATCGAGCAAGATGTTCCAAATTCGAACAGTTAGATGGATTCATCAGAGGTGCGCAAAATCGGGACGGCTTTCAAAGGATGGGCCATAGACAGAGTGATTCCGAACTTATCCTCCATATTCAGCTCCTCTGCTTTGAGTCCACCTTCAAGCTTCCAGTGAAAGCCATGTATCAACGAAGCCACCATCAAGGGTACCATCCTGACGGCCAAGGGCACTCCCGGACACATCCTCCGACCAGCCCCGAAAGGAATAACCTCAAAGTCCCGACCTTTTACATCAATATCCGACCCTAAGAACCTCTCCGGGACGAAACTGTTCGGGTTCTCCCAGGTTGTGGGGTCCCGCCCAATAGCCCACGCGTTGACAAGAACCTGCGCTCCTTTAGGAATCGTGAACCCGCAGATCTCTACCTCTTCTTCCGCTTTCCGCGGAAGCAGCAACGGCGTCGTATGCAACCGCAACGTCTCTTTGACTAGCGCTTGCAAGTAAGGAAGGTTGGAGATGTCCGATTCCTTGACCAGATTTCCTCTGCCGATGATCTCCTCCAGCTCCGCTTGTGCGTTCCGCAACTTTTCCGGATTGCGGAGCAGCTCCGCCATGGCCCACTCCACCGTATTGGAAGTCGTGTCGGTGCCGGCCCCGAACAGAAGGAGCAGAAGGTGCTCGATTAAAGTCCTGTCAAGCTTCTCCTCGCGATGGATCTGGAGCAGAGCATCCAACATGTCGTTCGAGGGTGCAGAGTCACCGTTTGACCTTTGGTCAATCATACGACTGATGATAGCTAGAACCTTCCCGAAATGGACGGCCATTCTTCGCCTCGCTCCTTGCGGGTCGATCTTTTTTAACACGTGGAAGAAATCGGCGATATTGGGGTTTCCTCCCTGTTCCATGATACCCTCCACCTCCCTCTTGAACCCTCTCCCGGTGTCCGAGTTTTGGTCAGCCAAATCGACGGAGAAGACTGTTGGACAGCAGATTGAGGGAAGTCCTGAAAGCGGTTTGGCCTATCTCCAGCGCCGCTCCGGAACGGCAACTTTCTTCAACCTCCGACACGAGTTGTTGCATCTTCTTGGCCCGGAGGTGTTGGCTGGCGTCCAGTTTCTGGGTGGTGAATAGGTTTGAATTGCATATCTTCCTGAGGCTGCGCCAACTGGGATTCGCGGGGAGCCATGCCATGCTGTACTGGTCGTGGTTGTGAGCCCTGACGCTGTCCGGGACGGTCCGGGAAGAGAGGGCCAGGTCGTGCCTCTGGAGGGCTTCTTTGGCCATGGTAGCGGATGATATCACAATCGTGGTTACTTGACCAAATCTCAGGCTCATTATAGGGCCATGAGTTTTGGCAAGCTTGGCCAAGGACTTGTGGGGTTTGTCACCGAGCTGGTGGAGGTTCCCGATGATCGGGAACGGTTTAGGACCCGGAGGAAGCTTTCTTTCCGGTCGGTTCTTTAGAAAACAACGCAGGGTTTGAACCAAAATACAGGGGAAGAGAAGCCAGAGAACAATGTCAAGCAAATCCATTTCTGCTCTCTGCTATGGTTATCATGAGGTGAGTTTGTATATTTTATACGAATGGATAGGTTACTTCTATATAAAAAAACAGAGGACAGGTAACATGTCCAATCCATGCCCTCTCCATCTGGCGACAAGAATGAGCAAACATGAACAATTTATTCAGCACTTTGCAAATGGACCGACTCGGTGGGGTAGGGTTTTCACCCATTTATTTTAAGGGTAAATTACAAATACATATCCTAAGTATGTATGCTTAATCGATGAATAGCTTGAACTTTAAATTTAACTGATACATGTCCTCAAGTTTCATGTATTAACCCAGAACCTTTCCGTCAGTTAGAATGTAACAATGAAGTGTAAAAAGACTAAAATACCCTCAACTATCCTTTTATATTACACAATATGTTATAATTCATTTTTTAATTATTTTTTTATTTCTATAACCTTTTCATTTGTTTACATTTTGTTTAATTTTCTGTTTTTAATTCCAAATCTCTATTTACAAATTTCAGATTAATTTTTATTATTTCATATTTAATATAAATCTATTTTAAATCATTTTCTTATTTTTAAATTTTCAGTACTTTATTTTCACTATTTATTTTTTATTTTCTAATTTTTTTTCATACTTAATTTTCATTATTAATTTATAAAAAATCGTTTTTAAAATAATTTTTTTATTATTTAAAAAATCAGTTTTCGTTTTTTATAAATTAAAATTTAATTCTAAAAAAAGCAGTATTCATTCATTTTTTAATTCACTTTCTCTCCCTTTTTTTATTCATTATCTTTTAATATTTTGCTTGTTGACAAATCTGAACATATTTAGATTTACGATTCTCTCTCTCACTCATTTTATCCCTGACATCGTCGGACCTAACCGGAGTTGGTGCCCACGGGGCGTTGAGAAGAGAGGAAGCATCGACAATCTGGAGTTCACTGCGAGCTCTGGACTTCCAGCCGAGCTCATAGCTCCATCTCCCTCATCTCTAACCTGACGCCTGGAGCTCGGACTTAGGAGAGGAGCACCGGCGTTCACAGATCTACGATGAACCCCCCACCTCCGACCTCGCTTCGAATCTGGTCTTTGACCTCGTCGGCCTTCGACCTCGCATCGCCAAAACCTTATCTATAGATTTACATATCACCTCTCTCTCTCTTTTATTTTCTGAAGATCAAACCTCCCGAATTTGTTTAATTTTCTGGAAAAGAGCCTCAGATTTCACAGTAGAGGTCGAGATAAATTTTCACGCCCCAAATCCGGTTTTGGCCAGACTCGAGACGTGACCTGAAACAAACGATATAAAAGTGGTAAAACTGTAATAAATTCTTTTAAAGCTGTAAACGAGTCCAAAGTATTCCTCAATAATTCAATCCAAAATTCAAATATAGTGTCAAAACTTGATAAGTAACATAAAGTAAATAACGTTCAACAATGTGGACCGACACATCTATAATACAACTCTCAAGACATCCGGGAGCTCCCGAGCCTCGAATTCCCCAGATCTCAAGCACACCTGTACACACAATAAATAAACAAATAGGGATGAGCTTACGCTCGGTAGGAAAAATCGTAAATAACTTTAGTCTCCAAGTTTAATATTAAAACTGCTTTAGTTCGATGTCACAAAAGTATTTAAAACCCTTAGACCAAAAGGTATAATAAACAAATAAGAAGCAATGATAACAATAGCGCATTCTCAAGGATAACGATAACCTCCCAGAGAATAAATGGAGAACAATATAATAAAATAGAAAACCGAGTAATGAAATAGTATCGCTTTTTCAAAGATACAGTAACTTAAAAGATTCCATGAAAGTACTATAACGAATCATAACTTAATAAAATGGGAGCAATTAATATCACGCCAACCACTCGCTTTCTCAAGCCTCCGATCCATGGATAGATTCTGGGATCACATCGGTTCCCATATTCCGATCCACCAGAGTATCCATATCATATCATATTTTCCCTCGGTCCAGAGGAGGCACATGCATTGGGGCACCGGAAACAATCCCAAATGGGCGCTTATCGTCGGGATTCCCAGAAATGCCTCCAAAGGACCATAAGTCATGGAGAACCAAGGTGGTGCTCCACTGGGACGCACGCCCTTGGGTGAAACCTTAGTAACCATCTCTCATGAAATAATCCACTCAATATCCCGCAGGATCTGCCGAGCCCTCAGGCTCCTCTCATCACTCAATATCCCGCAGGATCTGCCAATAATCAATAAATATCCCGCAGGATCTGCCAATAATCAATTCTCGTAATATCCAGTAACCAATGCCCTTAGGCTCCAATACTCAGTCAATATCTCACTGTATCTGTCCAACTCCAACCACCACAACGACACCAGATTACCCCCCCCCCCCCCCCCCGGGTGTAGTACCGAACCAAACAAACAAACAAGCAACCAAATACACAAGCAAACAAGTATTCAAGAGTAAGAATAAAGGAAACACACCATAACTTGGTCACCAATCGATACTCATCAAATCACACTTTCATCACAACAAAGACATCCAATACACTCCACACTTACCGTATGCTTACCTGTCACGAATCAGCGGTACATCGATCACCTGATTGTACCCCGTGGTACAACCAGTCATACTCGATCATCCGTTCAAACAACAGTTATATCAACACGAACACTCAATCAACCAAGTACGCATTCAACCAATCAAGCATCATGTGAACGATCAATTAAGTATTCAATCATACAAGCTAATATAGTTTCATTAGACTCTTATGTTAACCTACTAAATAGCAACCAAGCATGTGAACCTAGCACACAACTAATCCGAGAGCTCTTCACAGCCTCTCTACCAGTAAATCAATTCCCAAGTATTGAAAGCAAGCTTCACTAATCATCATCATCCTAAGCATGCATACTAGACTCATCCGATTATTAGTAATTGAAATACGACTATTCTAGTTATTCGCATCTTATAGGCAATTTTAGGACCTTTCCGATTTTATTAACCTAACATGCATAGCTAAGCGTTAAATAAGAAATTAAGACTTTCCCTACCTTGAGGTCTTCCTCTAATAATACCCTGATGAAAAGCTCGAGTGATCACAACTCCGTTCTTCACACGGGTTCCGGTGTGATCTTCGTTCTTCTAGCTCGGGTCCAAGCCCTTGTGCTCGGGCGAAGTCCCGTCTAGGTTTGACAAATGAAACGTCTAAATCAATACCAATAAATGTCCAAAGGTCCTCTGATCTTTAAATCCAATTAATTAAACAATTGATTTTTCTTTAAATCTGATTTGACCCGGATCCGACTCGGATCCACGCCCAACCCGAATCCAGACCTGATCCGGTCCAGACTGTCCGGTTCTGGGCCTGGCCCAAACCTTCTGTGTTGGCCCAAACCATCTGGCCCAAGACCCGCCTGGCCTAAGGCCCGGCTCTGCCAGGTCCCGTCTGAGCTGATGACGGGGACAACGAGCCAGCGAGCTCCGATGAGTTCCCCGGCGAGTCTCCGGCGTGAAAGGGATGGCGTGGAGGTAAGGAAGCTCGGGGAAGGGGTTGTCGAGGCTGAGAGAGGATCAGGGAGGAGCAACAGTAGTCGACGCGCGGCCCAACCATTCTCCGTCTCAGATCTGGCGTGAGAAGTAGTCGTCGGCGTCGATTCTGGTTGTTCCCGTCCAAATTGAGCCCGACCGAAGGGGTTTCTGGTAAAGCGGGGTCGTGGAAGCAGAGGCTTTAGGCGAGGGAGGCACGAATCTCGGTGGTTTATTCTGTCGCCGGTGCGAGGAGCTCGTGGTGCTGAGCTTCGAGTTCCGGCCTCGGCGCTGCTCGTTTTGCACGGAGACGAACTCGGAGAGGTGTGGGTCGCGAAGGTAAAGGAGGGGAAGGCGGGACGAGGTAGCTGGGGAAGACGAAGGAGGAGAAGGAGATCGGAAAAGGGATGGACGGCGACCAGATCTCGCTCTGGTTTCGCAGAGAGAACGAGAGCTCGAGGAAGGTCTCCTCGATCCACGTGCGTGAAGAATGGCGCTGAAGCGACACGTTCAGTCGTTTTTCTTGCTAGGGTTCAGCGAATCCGGGCCTGTCTTCGTGGGCTGGCAGTTCGCAAGTTGGGCCTTCAGTCTGGCTCGGCCCAAACCAAGTGGAGCTGACCGAAACCCAAATCCTCTCTTTCCTTTTTTTGAATTGTTTTCTTTTCAAATAACACTTGCTGCAAAAGTCCCCCCCCCCACGTTTTCGATTTTACGAAAATACCCCTTCGTAAAGGAATGGGGTTTTACATAAAGGATGAGGTCTGTGAGGTTGAGAGGAGAATATTTTGGGTATAGGTCTTGTCGTGGCTTTGGTTTGGGGTGAGAGAGAGGGGGAAAATTGGCTTTGAATTTTTCGGATTTGGGGTGAAGCGGATGTATGATGTTGAGGAGTCTTAGATGTATCATGTTGAAGAAGATGAATGGTGTATGTATGAGGAAGAAGATGAATGGTGTGTGTATGAATGGGTCTTAGATCTGTATGAAGAAGTATATCTGAGGCATATATTGTTTTTGTATTTTTGTTTCTTTTTTAATTAATAAAAATTAACAACAAAGAATTAATATTAAGAATAATTTATTTTTTATTTTGATTGTAATTTTGATTTTGATTTTTAATTCTAAGGGCATTTTGGGTATTTAAAAAAAAATTAACGGAATATGGATGGAAAAGTGGACGGAAGGGGTTTTTAGTTAATACTTTATACTTCAGGGTATGCATCAGTTAACTTTAAACTTCAGGGTATTTATCGGTTAAACGTGCATACTTAAGGGTATGCATTTGTAATTTACCCTTATTTTAATACTAATACGTAACTTTAAAATAATATAAAGTAATATTAAAAATATGAATATTGTATGAAAAAACAATAAATGACTATTTGTTTTATTTTTTATGAACGAAATGATAATATAATTAATTAAAGCATTCTGGTGACCGCGAAGACGGCTAACACCATACAAACCAAGAAACTAACATAAATCTGAAAGACAAGTGCTGAATAATAAATGTTGTTCATGGACAAATCCGGTTTTGACCGGGCTCGAGACGTGAACTAAAACGATAATGAAGTAAGCGATATTTAAATGAAATAAACTCCAATGATGGCCCAAACTTATAAATCCAGATAATAAGAGTCAAATGCTAAAAAAATCAAGTAAAACAGTTTATTACAAAAAGAAAGTACGTCACTAGACAAACAAAAAGCAAGGACTCTCGCCAGGCTCCCCAGCTCTGAGACGTCCACTAAACCAACTCACAATCAAAACCTGTACAACAGTAGAAAAGAGGGGTGAGCTTTCGCTCAGTAGGAAAAAGTAGTAAAGGTGATGAGTTGTCCGCTCACCACTACGGGTAACCGTCCAATTAGGGCATACTAGTAGCAGTGATAAAAGCCAGTTAAGCAAGTGACTCACGGCCACACTTGACCCCACTCGTGAACAACCTGGAAATCAAACTCGATACTGAACGGCCACTCAGACACAAATGTATTCAAATCACATAGAATCACATAGCAGACATAAGTCACCTCAGAAAATCAATTCAAATCAACACACATAGTAATGTCATTGGCAATCACTTCCACCTGTGGTATTCCATAACAATGCGCCGGCCTCTAAAGCCCAAATTATCACGTCGTCCGAACTCAACATCGGCCTGGACATCTTCCCAGAACACAACATCGGGGTACAAATCACATAATATAGCTGACCGGAATCCTCCGTCGGTCGGGTATAACTTCCCGTAGCACGGGGTACAAATCACATCACACATACCATCCCAGGGTACGGTATAAACATTGATCTGGAATACCCTCCTCGGCTCTAGATCCCCTGTACCGGAATCACACATGCAGCACATGTATCGCACCGGAACCAAATCCTCATCCTAGATATCCTATACCGGAATCCTCCACGGTATAGATATCATACATGAAGCCTCAGTCTAGATATGTATATCGGAACCATCCATCGATATAGATATCGGACCGGAACACACCGCCTTAGAACATATCGTGCCGGAACAGCATCGGCCACGATATCGGACCAGAACAACATCCTCAAACATATCATACTGAAACATATCACACCGGCATACCATACCGAACAATCTTACCGAACACACCACATCGGTCTATCATTCACCCGATCATATCACAAGGTCTCACACATACCACAAACAATAGTTCACACCAACATTCACCACGTTCTCATATGATATCATGATCCTTGATTTAACAACGGACATACCACATATCAAACATTACAAGCCACTAGTCACACCAATCACCACCAACACGCAATCCTACAAGCCCAACCAGGCACCCAGATGTGATACTACAGCACATCAATTCCCACACCTACAGCACGACATGGCCGCAAGTGGTTCCATCTTTATATGACTACATTAGTTATTCACATCCTACATACGATGCTATATTATATCGATTGTTCATAAACTATATGCATACTAGTAACTTTTCGCAATTAAACCGGTATTGGCTACTTTTCCCTACCTCAACCGCTATCCAAACGCAAGAAATCAACGAGTCGCCTAGTAGCCTCCTCCGTCGTGCTCGGGACCAACGTCTAAGATCACAAAGTAATACGAGAATTAATACTAATTCAAGGACAGTTTAAAGAGAAAACATCCAAAACTAACCCCCAATAGGCTCGGTTATAGATTACCTTCCTAATTAGTCGAAAACGCCCAAAATGGACACAAAAGGTTTAATTCTGATCCATCATGGTTCGGGTCACGGAACCTTGACGGACTCCGTGACGGTCTGGGTCACGGAACCGTGATGTTCACCGTCACAGGTGACGTCACAGAACCGTGACGTGTGCCGTCACGGCCTCCGTCACGGAGCCGTGACGCACTCCTTCACGGTCCCCGTCACGGATCTGTGACGGGTCTGACAGTTCCGCCCTTCTTTTTCCTCCAGCTTCTTTTCCACGAAATCAACCCCTCAAAACTCCATTTTTATCCTCCAAAAACCTCCAAAACAGTCCCAAAAACCTCAATACTTCCATACTTAAGTTGGGTTTCATCAAAACAACAAAACCCATATGATTTCTATCCAAAACTTCCACTTTTCTTCACAAATCAATCATCTAAACAACAAGAATCTCAAACCCATGGAAACCCAACTTAGTTCATGCTTTTTCTATCAAACCCATAACCCCAAACTTCATTAAAAATGGGTTTTCAAAGGGTACTCACCTTAGGAGTGAAGAGGGGAAGAGGAAATAGTAGGCTTGGAGAAGATTTGAGGAGAAAATCACCCAAAAGTGCTCATTTTTCTTCACTTTCTTCTCCTTCAAGCAATGAAGCTCCAATTATCTCTCTCTCCAGTGTTGTTCGGCCAAACAAGGGGAATGGCTGAATTGTTGCCCAATTGTTGCCTTTAACCTAAACTAGAAATGACCAATTTGTCATCTTGCTCCCTTTCTTCTCATTTGGTCCAAAATAAGGGCATTTGGGTCTTTCTCCATCCTTTTCTTCTCCTCCAAGACATCATGGACATGTGTCCATGTGGGTTCCACCTCTACCCAAAATATCTCAGCTCAAATTAAATTAATTCATTAATACCCCTAATTTAACCTAGTTTGACCCGGGTTTCACTTTTTCGCAAAGACAGTCATTTGAAAGGAGATGACCCAACTAACCTAATCGTAACGATGGATAAGCTTTTTGGGTCCCGGAAAGGTCCAGAATGACTCTCGGAGTCATCGGTTGACTTTTCCAGCGGAAAGTCAACTTTCCCCCAAAATACACTGGCGTCGACCGGTGTCGACCGGAGGCGGTTCTTACATGGCCCGCACAACAACATCCAAAACAGTGCTCAAGGAGGTGTTCATAGGAAACCAATAGCCGAGTTCGTACTGATTTCCAAAATATCTTCTTGGTTGTCAAGACCTTAGCTGCCAGCGCAAACCTATACTGATTCCCTCAGCATGTGACCTCCTGAACCGGCACCACGACCTCCTTGATCCTCATCGAGCCCATCTGGGATCCCAATTCCCCGACATATTACCCCGGGCTACGCCAATCACTCCCCTATATCCCAAACGGGTTGAAACCATTTATTGGATCCGACTGACCCGCTTGGATCGGGTTACTAACCGGGTCCAAACACTTCCCACATGCTACCCGCGGATCATGCCCCGACCCGGATCCATACCTAGATGGCCCACCCGGCCCGTACGCACACCTGGACCGCTCCTCACCCGGCCCGTTCGAACTGACCCGACCAGCCACGTATCTGGCCTCCCAACGGGCCACGTCATCCGCACCCCCTAGGTCCATCCCGCCGAGCGTCTGCCAGTAACCCCCGACCCAGCCCACTTCCCCACCAGCCCTTCCTCAGGAACCCTAGTGTCCTCCCGCGCCAGCCCTTTCCCCTTACGTCTCCTCCACGCAAGGGCCGCCGGCGATTACTCTGACGTGGTTGCGGTATCCGATGACACCATGATTGGAAGCCTCCTCCTCGTCGGGATCCTGAGATCTCCCCATCCCTCCGGCGAGACCCTGTATATTCCCTGTCGAGCCACCACCCAGCCTCCGCGGGCGTGGCCCTTTCGCCGGGGGGTACGACGTACCCACCTCTCCGCTGATTGGATCCTCCCCCTACGACCCAACCATCCTCCTCCGTCCTCTGGGCCGAGAAACGCATAGGTGATGCATTATCGTTCCGTGACGTCAGAGCCGCATCCGAGACCACCAGGTCGCCCTCCGTTGTAAAGATCGCCCCGGTTAAAAGAAATATTATGACTGATTGGAACGTCGTGGGTTGGAGGACGGGTTGAATTCTAGATCGAATTCAAAAAAAAAGGAAAGGAAAAGAAAAGAAAAGAAAAGAAAGAGAGGGATCTTGGGCCAAGCAGACCAGGCCTAGTCAGCTGGACCAGGCCCAGCCTGCTAGGCCCAATTCACCTTCGTCAGCCCAAGCCCAAGCTGAGCCAGCCCTCTTCCCTCACGCGTGCGGTTCGCACGAGGCGAGTGCTACAGGAGCTAGAGTCGCTCTCCTCACCCTCATTCTTCGCACGCGCCCCGAGACATCGTCTCCTTCCTCGCGCTCTCTTCTCTCTAGCCTCCCTCTCTTTCAGATCCTCCTCTCGCTCGTCCGAACCACGCCGGAGACCTAACCCCTCGCCGGACCTTTCTCTTCCACCTAAGACTCCCCCTCGCCACCAGAAAACCCCTCACTCTCTTCTTCCTCGCTAAATCGAAGCGAACTGTGGTCGCCTCTTTACCGTTCGAGCCTCGCCACACCTGCAACAAAAGCAATCAGAGACGGTGAGGCATCTTCCCGGCTAGTTTCAACATCTCCGCTGTCCCTTCCCTGAGGTTCGTGATCGTACATGCCCGATTTGGGCCGAGCTTGACCGGAGAGGCACGCCGGAGCTCTCGAGCTCCAGGTCTGACGCTCCCACGCCGGCAAGCTTCTTACACCGCCAGATCTGGACGGAGGGGCTCCAGGCTCACACTAGAGACCACCACGGTCACCCCGAGCCTCCCTGACGTCGTCGTCGCCGTTGAAAACCCACCCTAGCTCATCTTCCGCCGTCCTCAGTCACTGGAACCCTAGCCCTGTCTCACCTTCGTTCCCAACTCAGGCCAGGACTGAGTCTTGGACTCGGTCCAGGACAGACCGGGCCTAGACTCAAGTTTGAGTCGGGCCTGGACTGGATCTGGGTCGGGCCTGGACTTGGGTCTGGACTCGGGTCTGGGTCGGGCTCGAATCAGGTTCAGGTCCGGACTCGGATCCGATTTCCGGATTCAGGTCGGACTCGGGTCTGGGCCGGGTCAGGACAATTTTAATTAATTTTAAATTGGTGTTTTTAAACGAATTTAAATCGGAGGACTTAAAGGACTTAATTGTTAAATTAAAGGACTTAATTGATAAATTAGAGGACTGATTCGGACTGTACCGGAGCTGATTGTAAATTTTACCTGTTAAAATCAGACTTTGACTTCGCCCGAGAAGACCGGAGGTAGGCCCGGACGTCAGCAGCTAGGAGACGTAGCTGTTTGTTCTTCTTGAGGTAGGGAAAGTAGCGAATACCGGTTTAATTACGGAAAGTTACTAGTATGCATGTTATGTAATTATTAGTAACCGGAAGGGTCCTAGTTGGCATATAGGATGTGATTCACTAGAATAACCACTTTCAATTATTAAATAACCGGACGAGTCTTAGTAACATGTAGGATGTGATTCACTAGAATAATCGCTTTCAATACTTGGGAAATTGTCATGCTGGTAGAATGGCCATGTCGAGCCCTAGGTTGTGTGCTGATTGAAATGCCTGATCTTGATTGAGATGCTTGTTGTGTGACTTAGTGTCGATAAGATTAAGAGTCAAAACATATTATTTTCGGTGTAACATGTTGTTGCTATGTGTGGGCAAGTGTGCCGTGACTGAATTGATGTGAATTAAGAGTCAAAGCATATTATTTTCGGTGTAACATGTTGTTGCTATGTGTGGGCAAGTGTGTCGTGACTGAATTGATGCGAATTATTGGTTGTGATATGGTCGGGTGAGTGATAAACCGACGTTTCGTGTAATTGTGGTAAGATTGTGGGCTTGGTGAGCCGTGTTTGATCTGTGGCATTACGATGCGTGATATTATCTTGATGTGTGTTCCAAGAGGAGTTGTATTCTGGTATGGTACCTGCACCAAGGGGGCGTACCAGTGTAGGGCAGTACCTAGGCCGATGATGTGGTCCCACGTACGCGTGGTCCCCCCGGTGTGTTATTCCGGTACGATGCCTACATCGAGGGGGTATGCCGGTGTAGGACATCTAGGCCGACGGTTGTGTTGGGCCTACGGGTCGTGTTGGGCCTATGGGTCGTATTGGGCCTACGGGTCGTATTGGGCCCTCGGGTCGTGTTTGGCACTAGGTGTCGTGTTTCTACCCCGATGATCTATGGTCCTTTGGGGACATTTCCAGGACTTCCGATGAGATGCGTTCCTAGGGAACGCTTCCGGTAGCCTCGATGCATGTGTCTCCTCTGGACCGAGGGGAAATCCGATATGATGCATTGACTTTCCGGTATGATATGATGGAGTCGGGCTGTGTACAGCCGGCGGAGTTCGGGGACTACGGTACGGGACGTGTGCTGGTTGCTTTTGCGTGGTGTGATACGTTTTCTGTTTGGTTAATGTTTTATTGTGTGAAAGCAGTCGTTTGAGTGTGTTGTAAGTTTAGCTATGAACCCCGGTTTGGCAGTTAGTTGTGTTATACTAGTATGCCCTAATTGGACGGTTACTCGTGGTGGTGAGCCGATGTTCATTACCTTAACTACTTTTTCTACTGGGCGAAAGCTCACCCCTTACCTTGTTGTGTTTCAGGTCTTGAGCGGGATGTGTACTAGCTAGATGCTCGACGCTTGGGAGCTTGCGTGGGTCCTAGACTAGTTTGTCTAGTGATGTACCGTGTTTTTGAACTATTTACTGCTTTTACAGTTTATTTAAGAGCTGTTGACTCTTTTTAGCGGATTTATGAATTCCAGATTATTATTTTCAGCTTTACTACTTTAAAATTTGTTTTGTTTATCTTCTATTTAAGTTCACGCCTCGAGTCCGGTCAAAACCGGATTTGGGGCGTGACATCCATGGCGGCAAACAGCGCCTCCGTCCCCGTCCCCGGACTGTCCTCCCTCTCCTGCTCAACCCGATCCGACAGGCACGACTCTCGGAATAGTTCGGCGTCGAAACACCCCTCACCTCCTTCTAAATCACCAGCAGAAGCCATGGAACACAGATGAGTTTTCACAAAAAACCCCATAGCACACAAGGGAGAGCTGCGACTACTTATTTTATAAAATGTGACTCCAATATTTCATATTTCAACAATATTGTAAAACATTTTTTGTTGTATATGGTTATACTATCACTTGTCAATTGACCTCCCAATTAATTTCTCAACTGAGTCTTAATCATATTCATAACATAAAATACTCTTTCCGTGATCGTAATAACGGCGAGTAAGATCATTACAATCATAAACAAATGAGTAAAAAATTAAATACATCATTGTCACTGTAATCGATAAATAAATTGATCGAAGTAATGTGATTACCACATTTTATTCCTAAACACTAATTTAAATAAAAACAAGCTTTTGTAGATGACTAATTAGAATTATCTAATTAAAATAATAAATAATATAAAATAATTTAAAATTTAGGAATGTGACGACGTTAAGAACTTGAAAAAAAAGGTTTCAAAAAAATTGAGGGGCATATTAGAAGTTCATAAAATGTAATATTAAGAAATTGAGGGAAAAAAAACAGTAAATTAGGTTTTAGAAAAATTGAGGGGGGCACTTGAACCGTTTATATAAAATTTGAACTTAAACGATAGATATTATTAAATGTCGGCAATAAGAATACGTTGGAGTGACTCCGGTATAAACTCTCCTTGCCATTCCCGGACAAGGGAGGAACATGCCGCCCTGGCAAGCCAGTGAGGGGGTGCTTTATTCGCTGTCCGCTTAACAAAATCGAGTTGCACATACTCGAGTCCAGATAAAAGGGAAATACAATCGCTAACGATTATCCCTAACGAAGATGAAGACTTTCTCCTTGTGTTGATCATATCCATTATGACCCTGCAATCATTTATGATGATAGTTCTCTGACGCGGTTCTTGCTCGAGCCACCGTAGTGCATCTCTGATGGCATAAGCCTCTACCAATCCTGGATTCCGGAGACCCTGAAAAGAGAAAGATCGGGCTCGAGTGATTTGACCCGTTTCATCCTTGCACATCCATCATGTTCCTAGTTTGTCCGTTGAGGCAAACAACGCTCCATCCGTATTAATGACCCATGACCCTTGGGCCGGGTAGGTCCAAATGGTTTCCGCCCCCTATATGTCTTAATGTGGCGTGTTGTCCTTGTCACCTTTCGACTTTTATCTTTCATCCACCCTACGTTTAGAAGAGTTGTCGTATGTTGAATGGTCGATGCACTAGAAATGACATTCTCCCATACTTTCTTGTTTCTAGCTTTCCAAATTTCCCATAGAAGGCACCCCACTTCTCCTCCTCTGGTCGCTGACATAGGATGGATCGCGACCATTCTGTAATGTCCCCGCCTTCAGTTGGGAGTATTAAGCCACTTAGCCGCAAGGATTCCGCCGCAACCGGACACTTGACTAGAAGATGAAACTCAGATTCCTCTTATACTTGACACATGGGGCATCCAGGTTTCATGTCCACTCTACGCATCCGCTCGGACATGGCCTTTAAGGGACCCCAAGATCTAAGCGAGGAGAGTGTGACCGGTAGTGGTAGACCTGGCTTGACATGTGGTGGTTGCAGTTGCACCGACGGACGGAGCGGAGGCCACGACTCCGGCTATTTCTCCCAGATCGGGTTCTGGCCGCCCCGATGGAATGGTCTAGTTGCATCTGTCGGTCGCGGCGAGGACGTCCATCTGGAGGCGATTAACATGTGTGCTCCCATGGTTTTCGGCCGACTTGGATGATATGGAATCTTGGGGTAGAACAACGGCGCACCACACAGCAGGGGATTGAGGGGAGTTGGCCCTTCCTTTCGCGGGGAAGAAACGGCCCCGTGTCTGGGTACCAAGGGCTGCAAGAGCTCCTTCTTTGGGTTTCCAGGCCTAAGGCTGGATGAGGAAGAGGAGGAAGAAGACAAGTCGGAGGACACCATCGTGATCGTCTGAAATGACGGCTGGAAAAAGAAAGATGAGAGGGGGGGAACCCTAAGTCTCTGAGACTCGAATTTTTAACTCAATATTATTTAATGTTATTAAACTTTTCATGGATAATGCGGTGGGTTGTAATGTTATCATGTTTATTAACCATCAACCAATATTTTATTTAGGGGTTACTCCATATCCTAATACCCATCTTTTGTTTATTCCTAAATCATATCCAAACAAACATTTATTCTCATGTAGTAACGTTGACTCAATCTATTGAATTTTCCGTCCACAAACTTAACGACCGTTTAGTGGATAACAGGAAAAGTTGATAGGTCAGAGTTATGATGTGTGAATAAAACGAAAGGTCTACGTTATAACATCAATTTCGCATGCCATTTTAGGAAAGTTTTAGAGCACGTGCCTAGCATGTGGCTGTTGTTTCACGGAGTTAATCACACTTAACAGATTTTGATACATTTTGATATTTAATTGGTGGAACCTATTACTATGTAATAATTTTCATACATATGGGTTATGATTTGATGTTTGACCTTAGTACAATGAGGTGACATACAATTACCTCTTTTATTTATTCTAAAATGAAAATAATTAATGTTGATGTGAGACGGGCCATCATGTATAATTAATCAGCGTTGAAAACTTTAATTTTAAATGAAATTATTTCACACCATTTTGAGGTCCCTCCGAGTTTTGCTTGTATAAATCTCGGAGCTAGATCCATATGGCCAGGCCTCCTGTCTGCGATCAGATCCCTAGCGTTGTCGTCCTCGGGTTGGTTGGAATGCCTTGTTTATCCCTTGCACCGCTGCGCCCGGAGCGAACGAGACACTCTTCAGTCTTCTCTAGAGATGCCTTTTGTTGTGGATGCGGGCTAATGCCTGTCACACATTTCCAAGCGAGTTGACCTCCGCTATCAACCCTCGAGCTTATTTGTGCCACCGCTCCCACTTTCTACAAACCCTAATTTGTTTTGCTAATGTCGAGAGCATTTTAGGGTGAGGATTTTTTGATCCAATGAAGACTATTAAAATACTTTTTTTTATATAAATATAGTTTAAGGAAATGTTTTCCGTCATTAAGGGATCAAATGAAAGTTTCAAAATCATCTTTGTTCCCTTGAATGTATGATGTCAAGACTGTAATTTATTCGAGTTTATTCGGGTGAGAACAGGACGTGAAATCCCCGTCCCTACGGAACAAAAAGGGGGATTTCACATTCCGAATAAAATGCACGATCTCAAAATCACACATTTCTCTATGCATAGTTTTAAACAAAATGCATATAGGGTTTGAGGATGAGTTCGCTTGAACATACCAAACTGGAAAAGTATCAAACATGAAAGTTAAAGTGTCGATGGCCCATGAAAAAGCCCATCAATCAACTCGGCCCATTGACGAGTCTTCGTTGCATACACGAGGACGCACGTGGGCGACAGAGTCCATCCACATGTTCAACCCAGAAGACACCTGACGGCCCTAGTTCTTCTTTACTTTATTAAATTTAAGAGCGAAAATGCTGACATGGCATAGAAGGATGAGGGTGTTGATTGGATTGTGATTTTTTTGAAATCAAGACAAAATGGCGTTGCAATTCCCTCCACACATTGGTGCTTGGCCTTATCTCTTTTCCCTCCATCCAAACACCATGCTTCTTCACCCCCACGCTCTGCCATTTCCATTTCCAAGCCACTACTACTCCTCCCACCCGAAACCGCCGTCTCCGGTGCCGGTTCTTTCAATCGATCCGCATTTGTTCAGTCCTGGATGCGATGGCTACCAGGTTAGGGTTTACCCTGCGCCTCTTCTCCGCTCCGCATCGGAGGCCCACCAATTCGTTATCGCCTTCACCGTCATCGACTAGGTATCAATCGGTTCAGTTCCCTGGACGCCAGTTCTGCCTCCGACGTAGGCTGTATTTGCTCACCCCGAAGGCCACTACGGATCAGCCAGGTAGCTTTTGGGGGCTTATGCTACTTTCTTTAATAGCTTATTGGGATAACTCCACAAAATAACTATTGTTCTACCATGGTGAATATTTTTCCAAAAACCATAATCTGCTGTGACAATTTTGACTTTGACATTATGGTTTTTGAAAAAAAATTCACCAAACGATGTGATATGGTCGATAATATAATTTACAGTTATATTATGAAAACGAACGTTGAACAATAATTGTTTTGTGGAGTTATCCCTAGCTTATTTCTGATACTCTATTCGTTAGATACGTGAACTTTGTAATTTACTCTAATTAGTCTGTTCAATTGGTCAAGTTCATGGCTGACCTTGTGTTGATCAGTTGTTTTGGATAGTCCGTTAGAATAATAGGAACACAGTTTATACCTTTTTATTTATATGACAAACGTTCAGCTCTTGCCGATGATCCTCACATACAAGTCAACTCAGTAGAGTTTTTTCTGAAATTTTTATTATGACTAAACTAAGTTACTCCTGATGCCATACTATGCTTTGAGCACCACAATGTAAATTTGCAATTACTAAGACAAGACAGTTTATTAGACCATGACCGATGGCAAAGGCGACTACTGCTGTTAACGAGAAGAGACCAGGCTGTCAACAGTTTGAGGGCGGCCTAAATTCTGGTCGGTTTTTGTATCACAGCGTTTCTTTTCCTTTCTTTTTTTGTCACTGTCTACCTTTGTAGACGGGCTTTGGAAAATGGAGATGAGTCTGTTACCAAGGGGTCTACGGACCATTCAGATTGAGGTCAGTCTTGATCGGTTGATCGGATTCGTTGGGACGGGTGGTGTATGAACCGGATCCGTCCACCCTTGTCCTCTTCCTTTGGTTCCGTACTCCCCCGTCTATTTCGGCTCCTTCTTGACCTCTTCCAACCAATGCTTCCATATGAATTAAGGGGTACAGGTTCTCTGTCTTGGCGAAGAGTTGGTCATCAGACAGGCCGTCCTCGTAAACAATCCTGCAACTATTCTAGTACCCGTGAAAGAAAGCAACTATTCTAGTACCCGTGAAATTTCTTGACCCTGTTGTTGATTTTGGACTGACAATCCTTGAATTGTTTGTCGGTCCTCTGGAATGGCTTTCTATATTCAAATCTTTATAGTATTCAGGATGGTTGAGCAACATGGTGCACGGGACGTGGGTACGCATGATTGAAGAAGATTTTGAGAGAGAATTGAAGGTGTATGTGTTGAGTGTTAGTATTTATAGGGATTTAAAAAAATATATATTTTTCAGTCTGATATAGGATTTTTTAAAATATTTTTGAAATTATGACCGTTGTTCCTGACGAAAAAAATTCAAAATCATGTGCCACGTGTCGCCTTGTAATTTCCCAATACCTGGAACTGACGGGCCTCCTAGCGCCGGCCTAAGTTGCCTCTTGCGCCGGCTCGTTTGATTCCAGACATGGAATCCACCGGCAGCAACTCACAATGCCAACCTCCTGGTATTCCAGGCCGGTCAATTCCGGCGGATAATGCCGTGTCAATAATGGATGCTGTTAAGATGCTTATACCATGCAGAACTAGTTAATTTGCACATCTGTGAATGTATTATGGTTGAGAATGATTTTTTTATATATTTCAGTGATGAACTTCTAGGTTCCTGGTGGGCTGATTTAGGGGCTGTATCCGATAATGTATTTCTGTTTTTCAATATATTCACATGCTGATGCAAGTTATCTTTTCAGGTCAAGTTGAACAAGATGATGTTGTTGACAGTAATGTCCTTCCATATTGTAGTATAGAGAAAAAGAAGAAGTCAATAGGTGAGCTCGAACAAGAGTTTCTTCAAGCACTACAGGTATTGAAATACATTCTTTTCCTTGCTCCTAAATTTTTTATGGTTGAGAACTATATTTTTCCTCCTAAGGAAAGTATTATTTCTCTTATGTCTAGTAACTTTGTGTGTCACTGTTAAGTTGTATTTTGTTTTTTCTACAGTCATTCTATTATGAAGGAAAGGCCATAATGTCAAATGAGGAATTTGACAACCTCAAGGAAGAATTAATGTGGGAAGGAAGCAGCGTGGTCATGCTAAGTATGGACTGATATTTATATGACTATTTCAGCTTGTGTCTATCATATTAATTGTCATGGTTAATGTCTAACTTGTATAAATAACTTTATAGGTTCTTCTTCATGTAGGTTCTGATGAACAGAAGTTTTTAGAAGCTGCAATGGCTTATGTATCTGGGAATCCAATAATGTCTGATGAAGAGTACGACCAACTGAAGATAAAATTAAAGGTTTGTTTATTCGCTTCAGTCATATTTGTGCACAACTTAAATGACGGTAAATAATTTGCGTGCATGCATACTTAACCACTTATCAGCATATCATATTCAACAACCGATGTGTTCTTTTTAGTGTGTAGAAGTCTCTCTCCTACATAACCAAAACTTGCCAAGAAACACGAGACTCATTATCAGCATGCTTTTATACTTTGGTGCTAAATGGGAGGTGTAGACGATGACATTTTTTTGTTGAACCTAAGTGAATGCCAATTGACTGTTGCCCCCAATGGTTCAAGCCTCACATCTTCATCTTGTAGATTGTGCGTTCGAATCTTATTGGGTGCGGTGGGGAGGGGTTAGGAATAGTTACGATTACTGATAAAAAAATGTCAAATGAATGTTCATCCTAGATCTTGTTATTAATTGGTTGTTAAAAGCAATAATCAATTTATTTCTCGTTTGTCATTGTTTCCATCCCTTTATCCAGATAATGTTAGTTGATAACAAAACATTTCTATTTTTTCTCTTCTAGACTGAAGGGAGTGATATTGTAGTTGAGGGTCCACGGTGCAGTCTCAGGAGTAGAAAGGTATGTGTTTTGCTCTATTACCACCTTTTCGTCTTAATGCACATTAATCCATCTTGAACTTTTCTTATAAATACAGCTAATTTTTTAATCCAATAGGTATACAGTGATCTGACTGTTGATTATCTGAAAATGTTCCTGTTGTATGTACCTGCTTCCGTTGTTGCACTATCACTGTAAGTGCCATTTGTTTGTCTATTTCCTTAAGTGAATAAGCCTTTTAATGAGTACTTATTTACACTTCGCATTCTGTATTCTTGTAGGTTTTTCTTCCTGGATGATATCACTGGATTTGAAATCACATATCTTCTTGAGGTAAATACTTTCTCGCGCAAATTATAACCAATATCGATTGCATTGTGGTCCCAAGTTGTGGTGGAATAAGAATATTATTTTTCGCTCTTTAAATTCTAAACTCTTGATCATATATGTTTGAGATGCAGCTTCCGGAGCCATTCAGTTTCCTCTTTACATGGTTTGCTGCTTTGCCCCTGATAGTTTATTTGGCCACAGCCTTTACAAATGTAATAGTGAAGGACTTTTTGATCTTAAAGGTTGTAACTCGCTTGATAATTCCTCTTTCTCAGTTTCATATGTGGTGATGGAAATGACAAAATTAATTTGACATTTCGTTTTTCAGGGCCCATGCCCCAACTGTGGTACAGAGAACGTTTCCTTCTTTGGAACCATACTATCAATTGCTAGTGGTGGAACTAGCAACAATCTAAAATGCTCCAAGTGAGTCTCTCTTGACCACATCTCACCAACTGATAGACTTCATTATCTTGCCTAAGTTATATTTCTTTAACTACTCCTGAAATGAACTAGTTTATTTATATGATATATATTTAATTATTAAATTTGGTGTATTACAATTACCTCAGTTGTGGAACGGAGTTGGTGTATGACTCAAAGACGCGCTTGATTACGTTGCCAGAAGGAAGTGAAGCTTAATTGGAGGTACAAATTCTTACTCTTAAGTCCTAAAACCATGGTTCCAGTGCAGACTTCTTTAAAGTAAGGAGTTTCGGTTTGAATAAAGAGTCTACTTGCTTGTTTGTTTGTTTTTAAAGCTATTATATTTTTTACCTGATGATTTCTTTCTTCTGCTTATGTGAACTGAATTACAAAGTCTCGAGTCAGCAGAGCGTGTTCTATTACTTTATTCCTCTATGTTGAGTTTTAAAGCATGAAATATTGTTGACTGATTGATTCTTGACTCTGAAATTTATTACGAATTACAACTAATGATCTCTTTATATAGGGAATTGTCCTATACTAAACAGGAAATGATCTAGGAAAGAGAAATGGACAAGTAACAGACTATTAACAGGAAATAACTATCAATCTCTGTAAATGTAGAAAAATCTAATATCATTATAAAGCAAGAAGCTGAGAATTTTCTTTATGTGCTGGATGGTCATCACATGCTGCTTAAGAAAGAGAATTGTAAAAAGCATTATTACGAGGTCTATACTGGAAGTATATTTCTGTTGGGGAACAATCCTAATGGTTTCTTAATGCAGGATCAATTCATTCTAAGAGATCTATAATTATTGGAGCTAACCTAATAAAGTTGCAGCTATAATGGTGCCGTGCGAGACTGAGAGGCCATGTATCATGATTTGTGATTAAAGGAAGACCTCTGTATCTAAATGTCAAATGTCAAATTGCTAGTTGCATTGTAATATTGTGCTTGTAATTAGACCGAACGATTGTAGGTACCTATGTTTTTATAGGTAATACAGTCTTGCATGAGCAGAGAGCAAAATCAATGTCCAATAGTCCCGTATGTGATATTTTTGCTCTTCTGCATTCTGTCTTCATCTATGACTTGATGACTGGAGCATTTTTGTGACATCTTCACATGACCGCACTGAGATTCATATGATTTTGGATGTGATTCAACCAACATTTCACCTTGAGACTTGAATAAATGGACCAAGAACGAAAACATCGAGATATGGATAGTTGAAAGCATGTCAAAACCATACTGTAGCATCACACAAATTGTTTGGACCCTCAAGAGTTTAGGTACCAAGTCAAAGGAAGCATCTAATTGACAACCTTGAACGATCAATCGTCAATCTAACTTTTTTAGAGTGATTTTTCTGTTAAAATACAATCTCTTGTCTTTCTACTAAGCGCAATCTTACGGCACAAGAGAATCCAGATTCACGAGCACCAGCAACTTTCTCTTCTACAGAATAGCCACATCCAAGTAATCTCCAATCTATAACATAAAAAGTGAACCACAAATATTTGGTATTAAAAACAGATGATGAAAATAATCTGCAGTCACCAAAAGATAGATACTTCATTTTACCTCGAAGCTCAGTTCAGCTAATGATTTGTTGTCATCTGGGCGCTTCCCATTTCCATAGGAGTTGGTCATTCCCACCTTCAGAAAAGACATGAAAAAACAATTAAAAAACAGACCCACTTGCTCCACTCCAGTGCATATATACAGAAATATTGTGGTCATTAGGGGTCAATTTACACAGCAGCACATGTGTTTGCACATGATATAAATGCTAGCACCATGTAATTCAATTGAACCAGTAAAGAGATCTAGCTATCTGTAGACCAAGGATGTATATAAAAGACAGATGAAATGAGAACTATAATTAGCCATACACAATCAACTATAAGAGGGCAGAGCATACCTCTCGCAGCACAAACCGACCCCGCTTATCAGGATAAACAAAGGCAAATGACAGTTTTGCATTTCTTCTCCTGGCCTCTGGAACAACCTCTTTGACCTTAGAAATACAACAAAAGTCAATGACAACATATTTAAAGTAACTTGTTTGATAGAAGGACGGAGTTTGGAAGTGACATACAAGATCAGTTAACTCACGAAGTGTTGCATCTTTCCATGTGTAAATTTGGACCTCATCTTTAGGTTCCTTGCCCCTTGTTGCAAAATCTTCTCCACTATGGTGACCTCCAATCTAACAAACCCAATGCAAATCCACAAAATAAACACAAACGGCCGATACATTTTTCCTTGCAATCAAATAAAAATACAGACCACTAGCGATCCATCTATTTAGTGCTATGCCAATTCAATCTTCAGCAGTAACCACGACAATAACAAATCTTGGTTTAAATAGCTTAACCTCACACGAAATAAATATATAAAAAAACTCGTGACTGCTTTCTTCGGCGAGCTCAACACAATGTGGAACTAGCTCATGTGCCACTCAACTTGCAGTTCTTTTCAGCAGTCTAAAGAGAAACATAGTTCTTCTTCTTCAACCTCTTTATAATATATTCACCAAGTGCAATTGGACTGATTATGACCCAGACAGGCGCCTTCTTCAGTGAGATACCCCCACATGTCAAGTCAAATCCTTCCCTTTTCTACTTTCCTCCAACAATCACATTACCTTATAGGCTAACTGATTCATAATTGAACCTACTTTAGCTTGTCTTTCCCTTCTCATAAATGGCTATAGTTTTCAAAATTCTCCTTTACATAATTATGCAATAAAGTATTGTTTTCACCAAATATCAGCAAGTGGCAATAAAGTTTCAACCGGTAGCTCTCATAGTAACTCACACAGATAGCAAATTGCAATGTGTAAAACTAAGAAATAGGAACAACCCAAACAACTATGAATATATCATAAGATAGCTCAGAGGTCATCATGTTGTACATACCTTGGTGAATACTCGAAGCAACAACGGGCAAGTCTGCAGATCATAGCAACAATACATCATAATTATTGTTCATTGCAACCTTGAAGAAAAGAGCAGTACAGTGAAACTTTTGAAACCCTAATAGAGCAATTGGTAGAGAGAGAGAGGCAGAAACTGAGGGTACCTTTTCGCGATCGACGGGCTCGAAGCGGGGACGAGGCGGAGGTGGTGGCAATCGACCCTGAGGATGGAAAGGTCTGCCTGAAGGTCTCGAGCTCTGGGGTTCGCCGACTGTTCCCATTTTTCTCTCCTCCTGTAAACTTTCTCTTCTCTCTCCTCTGTTTATACTCTCTTAGTTCAGAACTCTGGATATATGCCTGAAGGGCTGACTATTGGGTCAGGCCCATAATCCTCAAATCCTCTTTAGAGATGTGCTGTGGGCCCAATGGCTATAATCAGCCCAGCCCATACTCAGTCCTAGAGAGTAGAGACCCCACAAGGTTGGTGAAGTGGGAGACATTATCAGCCTCAAACCACGCTCCAAATCATTCATCTCCAGCCATAACCACCTTAAAATTACTTGAACAGCTACACAATCAAGTACTCTGTTTCTTCATGCTTGCTTTCTCTCTCTTCTTTTCTGGTGCGTAGCAAGTCAAAGTTACATTGTATCATAACCTTTGTGTCATAAAAAAAAAAAAATGGTATTAATTAATCTAATGAAAAGAATTGTGGAAAGAGAAATGTAGCTGTTGCTTCTTTACTGCTAATTTGCTAAAAGCAATGGCACAGTCCAGAAGTGAAAACAGAACATGCTCTGCAAATCCAACCCACCTAATTACATATTCTCTTCAACCCATCGATCCTCTCTTTCTGCTAATCGATCTCTGATCTTTCATGGGATCTCTCTCCTTCCTCACTCCCAAGCTCCTTTTATGGGCATCATTGATGACACTTGCATCCGTATCAGCAGCTGATCCGAGTATCAGATCTGGTCGTCGTCTTGATCTTCTCATCCGGAACTACACGTTCCAGTCCTCCAACAGTGTCTACTTCAAAACAGGCACCGCCCACGCCATCCACTTGCCGGCGAACCTCTCCGGCATCCGGGTCGACGCGATCAAGTTCCGGTGCGGCAGTCTCCGGCGGTACGGAGGACGGGTCAAGGAGTTCAGTTTGGGGGTGGGAGTGATCGTGGAGCCCTGCGTGGAGAGGGTCATGCTGGTCAGGCAAAATCTGGGAGAGAACTGGTCTTCTCGGTTCTTCGCCGATTTCGAGCTCTCTGGGTACCAACTAGTGTCCCCTGTTCTGGGCCTTCTAGCTTACAATGCCGAAACCGACGCCAACTTCACCGACGCTTTCGATCTCGGAATCGTCGTCGGAGGAGAACCCATTAAGATCGACTTCAGAAACATCACAAAGATCGAAGCTTTATCGGGAAAAGCACCGCTTTGTGCTAGATTTGAAGGCGATGGCAAGGTGACTCTGACGAATCAAGTTTCGCCCTCTGTGTGCACAGCCCCGAAGCAGGGCCATTTCGGGTTGGTGGTGGAATCGCCGCATCCGGATGTTGAGCCGCCGATCGAGAACCAGAACAAGAAGATCAGCCGGTGGAAGGTGGCGGTGGGGAGCTCCATCGGAGCTGTAGTGGGTGTTGTTTTGCTGGCTCTGCTCCTGGCGGCGATGGTGATTAAAGAGAAAAAGAAATCGAAAATGGAGGAATTGGAGAGGAAGGCTTATGAAGAGGAGGCTTTGCAGGTGTCGATGGTTGGGCATGTGAGAGCTCCGATCGCCGCCTCAACTCGCACAACTCCGACGATCGAGTACGAGTACAGACCACCTCCACTCTGAATAATTCGTGTCGTACCATGTTAATTACTGTTATTCATTTGTAAGATTAGTAGACGAACAAGGATCCTGGTGAGTACAATTACAACTCTGTTGTTTTCATTTTACTTTTCTTTGTTCCTTCTTCCGATTCTTTGTGCAGAGTAGGGGATGGGATTTTTAAATTTTGTAGGGAATGTTTGTGATTATGTTTCTGTTCCTGATTCATGAATTGAATCATAAGTGTATTACTAACCAAAACATGTTTGTTTGATGCATCTAATTCGACCGTGGGTCTGATTTAGTGTTCCACCTATTTTATTACTATGCACATGCAGAGTGCTTATGACCTTCATTATTTTCTATGGTAGTTTAGTTTCTTTTCCTTGAAGTCCAAGCAAAGCAGTCAAATTAATAAATATAAAAAAGCTCACTGGTAATGTTGTTTATGATGACTTTGGTAGGGGTAGCAGTGGGGGAGGGTCTATGTTATGATGGCTTTAGAAGGTGCATGTTCCTGAAAGTAAGTTCAACCAAAAACAAAAAACTGTTTGGGGCCAAGACTGCGTATGACTGGGCGGACACCTTGCTATATGGGTATCAAATTTTGTATTTTAGATTGATTACAATTTAAATTGACAATTAATTCTTGTCTAACAGTTTAGGCCCCTGTCACTTTCACTTTTTAGGTTGGATAAACGGGATAACCGAGCTATCCTTGTATCTAAAGTTTTTTTTCCTGATAATCATGTCCGTATAAAATAAAGAATGTTTACTGATAGAAATATAGATATCAACCTTGATACTAGTGTTATTGGAGGAGTGACAATCATCCCAAAGACACTAGCGGTTGGTCCAAATAAAAGCTTGACTTGTCCTCCGTGATGAAAGTACGTGAGGTGTAGTTGGGCTACCGAAGATCGTCCAGCATGCAAATTTTATCGGATGAATGACGACCACTCTAGGGATGTACGTTAGATGATCGGGCAGAAAGCCTTGTTGACCATTCCTTATTGAGCTGGTATGGTGCTATTAGACTTTTCTCATGTCCGGCTTGACAATGTCTGGCACCCCCTTCTGATAAGTGTGAGAGCCTCGTAGATTAGGTATGTGATGTAAATTGACCGACCTATAAAAGGCCACTAAATACTTGATGGTGCCGATGCTACTCATGATAGGGTGGTTGGGAGGTATCAACCTAACCGCCCGTCTCTAGGCTTATCTTTCAGTTAGGCGAGGGTATTTTCCGCCCTTTGCATGTTGCTACACTACAAGAAAAATCATGGTTCTTTCGATATCCATCCCCTGACCAACCCTCAATGTGTGTCCAATACAAGAGTTCATTTGATAGTTCAAAATGTCACAAAATAGGTTGGTGACATGAACCCAAACTAAATTGCAAAAAATCTCTAAGATACTATTTGTTACGAGAAAAAAAGGATGTGGGCACCA
The DNA here is from genome assembly GCA_963921825.1 of Erodium maritimum. Lineage (NCBI taxonomy): Eukaryota > Viridiplantae > Streptophyta > Magnoliopsida > Geraniales > Geraniaceae > Erodium > Erodium maritimum. Next base: position 62,541,748 of record OY997593.1, read on the forward strand.
ATCCTTCCTCTTTTTTGATACGGGGATACTTGTTCAGGTCCTTTCGGCATACTAGCGATGTCGCCAGTGGCGGAGCCAACTCTTACTGTAGGGGGGGGGGACCAAAAAATTCAATGGTAATTCGTTACGTTAAAAATATTTGAGGGGACACAACTAAGAAATTGCAAAAAAAACTAGAGGGGTAATTTTTAGAAATTTTCAAAAATTAAGCAACAAATTTTTTGAAAAAAAACTTAAATTTTGTAGAGAATGAATCTCAAAACTTAAATTAATATAGTCTTCAACTTTAGACAATATTTTAAATAAAAATAATTTTTTAAAAACTAATCAGAATTAGAAAATTTTAAAAATCAAAAGTACCAAACAATTAGAAAATATAATAAAAAAATACAAAACTGTTATACTAACACATCTTTGAAACCTATTAAATAAATACTTATAAGTTCTACTTCCAATTAAGAAAAAATAGATCAGGATGGTAAATGAAAATACATTTATGGTTAAATCTTATTGAACAGTTATTTATATTTTAGGTAGATATTGAACAGTTATTTGTAATTCTACTTCTAATTAAAAGAAAAAAAGAAGGAAAGATAGGATGATAAATAGGAACATTAAATATTGATTCTGAGACTTGATTCCGAGACAATTCAGGAGGGGCACATGTAGTCTAATAACTATTTTTTTTTACAAACGGTAACCATCAAATTAAGTTGGAGAGAATTGAGGGGGAGCACATGCCCTCCCTGAGCGCCAAGTAAGTCTGCCTCTGGATGTCGCGATAAGGAGGCCCGTCTCGGAGGAGATTCTTATGGTGGAGATCAATATTATTTTGGCGGCGACCACCACGGTGTTGAATTAGTTGGGAGCAACACAATGGTTAAGGCCCAACAAGGAGTAGTGATCCTGACTTGCAACTCGCATTTTGTTGGGGTGGGACAAACACGACTCGTTTCCCGATCACAAAATGAAACTTCTTTGGGTTTTCAGTTTCAGTGTGGTTTCACGTCGTAGAGCTTATTAATGGCGATAGGTTCTAGCAAGTAAGTTTCCGTATCAGACATGTCTTGGGATTTCATCAGGAGACAGAGGTCGACACGATTGGATTTTTTCCGTAGCAAGGGCTTTTTTTTGTCATTATAATCGTTCACGCTCGCAGCATAGATTTTCTCATCGGTTACTCCTTTTATAGGAGTGTTGAGATGGTACCGGTATATATTATCGAAGGTCTTTCACTTTTAGCTCGTCTTGAGGAAATGATCCTTCACTTGCTTTCCTGTCCGATCAGGCCACTCTTTGTCGACAGTTTGAAGGAAAGAGAGGTAGAGTTCATCCCAGTACTTTCCCCCGACCTCGGAAACGGTTAGTCATGTCATCACCAAATGAATTTCCTCCTCTACCGACCATACTAGACCAGTTGCCCAAAAAGACGAAGCCATTGTACAAAAAGAAAAGAGGAAGGATGATGAGAGAATTTGAGAGAAAGGTGTGAGGTATTTATAAGGAGGGAAGGAGAGGGTTTTGGCATGGCAGTACTGACGCACGCCACACTATTCCCCGAATAATGCATGTGCACGAAAATCGAGACATCGAGAAACAGATAAAAAAATCCGAAAGTTCGTTCGTTTATTACTGAAAATGTTACAAACTGGGAAAACCAAATAATGAAAAGAAAATTTAATTTTATTAAATCTGAGACTAAATCAAAGAAAACTCAAACGTTTCCCGAAGTTCTCTATAAGTGAGGCACGAGCATCCCGTTCATGCACGATCATATTGGTGGTGTCTTGGCTCTACACTACTACTAACATATCAAACAATTTTTGATGCATCTGTACTTTGGTCGCAGTCATTTCGGTCTAACGCTCGTCATAGTTTTAAAGAAACTGAACTGCTTCGGGTGCAACTTCTGGGTCCACCTCCACTTGGTTCCCTTTCCCTTAAACTCTAGCTCTAGCCTTTTATTTTTTCTGGTCGACCGGACATTCCTCCCATACAAGTGAGGTCAACTAGTGTTCGGTTTCGTCGCCTGGTGTGTAGTTGTAAGACTCGTCCGACCTTGTACGCTTGTTTGCTTCACTTTCTGCATCGAGTTCCGGGACCTCAATGCCAACTGCACATTGCGGGGCCATGAGGTTCTTCCACTTCGGTTGCTCCCTCACAATATGCCAAACATGCTTCCAAGCAAACTCGTGCCTCTCATCTTCCTTGTACGCCCTTTCAGCTCCTGTCATGATATCAGTATAGTTCCTCTCACTTTGGTACGTGCCCTCCATACCTATATATTTCTCTTGAAATTTAAATACTTTTCAGTTGATCTAATGTCAGTAGTCCTTGCAATTCTTCCACCGCCGTTGTGGGTCGCCTGAATTCTTCATCGCTTCAACCTCATCTCCGACTTTTTTCCAATACATGTCGTTCCTCTGGTTCTTCCTTTTGATGTTATCCAGAGAATGGTTGAGCCATGTCGACGCCAACCGTTCCTCCTCATGAACGTTCCATCTCACCCGCGGACCTGTAGTCGATACAGATGCAGGGTTCTTCGCCTTTCTTCTCGATTGCTTAGTCGGAGCAGATTGAGAAAGTTGGTCGTTGGGAAATTGCAACTACGACCATTGGGAATGTTGGAGTGGGTTGAATTGCGATTGGACGAATCGGTTGGAGGAGGGAGATGTTAGATTCAATATGACAATTGCAATCTTCTTCAGTGTGATGCGAAGACTCGTCCTCATTCAACGATTCGATGATGAAATTGAAGTTCGTCGGGTCGGCCTTATTGTCAAGCAATGTAGGAAAAATAAAAGGAGAAGAAGAGAAGGGATGTGTTTTCTTGTAGAGGTCAAAGTGTATATATAGGAAAAAAATTATTTAAAAAAAAATGAGCGTGTCACGGTCGGCTCGGTTTTGGCTCACCGAGTAGCCGTTGAGGCTGCACCAGTTAGTCTCGTCGACATGTCATTACAGGAGTCGTTACAGCGCCTAGGACGGCACCATACAACGACCTTTAGAGCTACTCTTAGTCACAACTCACAACCATAAGAAGGCCAAGGGTAGACTTCTTTAACGTTTGGGAATGTCCACTCTCAGGCCCAAGGTCTGTTTTGGAGGGTCCACTCTCAGGCCCAACAGGATTGAGGCCCATCTTGAAACCATCGAGAAGATGAGGTCTTTATAATACTATTTTATTTTGACATCTTGATCTGATATTTTTTTGAGATAATCTGATAAATAAGTGATAATATATACATTAACATTATTATATTGGACTACCTCCGCCTCTCCTCTAAGTATCTAACTATATGAATTTAATATTTAAGACTCAAATCAGTGAGCTTCCCTCGGATTTTCCGTCCCCTACAGATTAAAGCTTTCTTTTCTTTTGAGTCACTCAATCTGAACAAAAATAAAAAATAGAAAAGACAAATTTTATCGTAACAGAGCACTAAAGCCTGGGCCGGTCAGTCTCTGACCACTTGCGGTCTCAGTAAGCCCAAGATCTAACCGACGCCGCCTCACTCCGTAACGCGCCGTTGAGTGATTTTGCCATTTTTGGCGCAAAGAACCCTACCGGCGTGACACTTTCTGTTATCTTTCCCGGGAAAATTAGCAGTAGAAAATCCCCTAATCCTAACGAGATGTGTAATTGCTGAGTAATTGATGTTAGCTAGCTCCACACGTAACAACAAAATTCCAATCGGCCATAGCCATAACCTTTCTCTCACCTCTTTCTGTCCTTAGGTTATTCTATTTCTTCCCAACTGGATCTCCCATCACTATCACACGTTTTTCCTGTTCCTCCATGGGAGATCCCGCAGTGGCACCGGCGCCGGTGGGAACCCAATCAGCTCCCAGAACCCCTACTCCTTCTTCTTCTTCTTCGTCCTCGCAGCTCAATTTGCCTCCCACGATGTCGCGCTCCTCTCTATCCCTCGATCCCCCGACCCCGTCGCGCCACATTGACCGGATGATTAACTACAATCACAACCAATCGCCGTCCAGAACAATCTATTCCGATCGTTTCATTCCGAGCAGATCCGGCTCCAATTTCGCCCTCTTTGACATTTCCACCGCTTCTAATTCGCCAGTCGAGGGACGCGAGGACAGCTCCAGTGCCTACGCTTCGCTTCTGCGGACGGCTTTATTTGGCCCCGAAACGCCGGAGAAGAGGGACCTCGTGGGTTCTCCGAATCGGAATATTTTCCGGTACAGGACGGAGACTCGGCGATCAATGCACTCTCTTTCGCCTTTTGGGTTCGATGATGCGGTGCCTGGGGTCAGCCATAGCCCGGTCAAGACTCCCAGGAAGGTTCCGCGGTCACCTTACAAGGTCAATTTTTGTTTTTAATTGATGATTTAGTCGATTCGAATTTGATTTGGTGATGACATTGGTTGTGCCTGATTTTGTTAGGTTTTGGATGCGCCAGCTCTGCAAGATGATTTTTATCTGAATCTAGTGGATTGGTCATCGCATAATGTATTGGCAGTGGGTTTGGGCAATTGTGTGTATCTATGGAATGCTTGTAGTAGCAAGGTGAGCTGTGGCATTTTCTTTCCCTTGATTTGATCCCGAATCATTATGTATATTTGCTCAAAAAATTTACAATTTGACCTTCTGCATGCAGGTGACTAAGTTATGTGATCTGGGGATCGATGACAGTGTCTGCTCAGTAGGATGGGCTCAGCGTGGTACACATCTTGCTGTAGGAACCAGCAATGGAAAAGTCCAGGTTAGTACCAAGATGCATTTATTTGTTACTTTTGTTACCTAAGAGGGATTGGAGGAATTCAGGCTAGAGTTAATTGATCAACTCAGTTCTTTAAGTATAAAGACATTGTTTTGATTCAGGATTGGACGTATGAATCTGAATACATTGGATTTTGATTAATGTCAAGGATCCCTATTTTGTTAATGCATCCATGTCATGGTGATGAGTATTTTTGGGGTGGAAGTTTGGAGTGCAAAGAAAGGGCATGTGGATGATCACCATTTGGAAGTACTTGATAGAACTTTCCTACTTTTTTCCCAGCATTTTTTGACGCATCAAAGTATAATTTTCTGTACAATTTAGGAGGAATGCTCTACATGACATGCTAAGCTCTATGCTACATCATATATAGATCTGTATAGCAGGTTGATACAATCTATACCATTAATACGTCTATATATCTTATAAATGAGTCATCGGAGGACTACGGTTACCGGAAGCCTTTGTAATGCATGGATTGTTCTGGCTTAGTTGCAACTGGATTTGCATTAGATTTAGACAACATTTGGTTACAAATTTTTTGAGCCATTGTTAATGATTAGAGACAATAAGTATAGTAATTAATATTAGTTGGAAAATGGAATTACCTCTATAAAGTTGCTTCCTGCTTGGGAGTTAGAGGGGCATTGATGGTTTTGATTTCAGAACCTGTTTGTCATACTATATATTTCTCTATCATAGCATTCTTTGGCTGATGCTTCTAACTGATTCTTTGTAGATTTGGGATGCATCTCGCTGCAGGAGAGTGAGAACTATGGAGGGCCATCGTTTACGGGTTGGAGCTTTGGCCTGGAGTTCATCGGTGTTGTCTTCTGGTAGCCGGGACAAAACCATACTTCAAAGAGACATGCGAACTCAAGATGATTTTGTTAGTAAACTCTCTGGACACAAGTCAGAGGTAAGACCTGTTTTAATTTTGTCATATTGGTTTCTTCCCAACCAACTTGAATTTGCGAGTTGATCAAACTATCTGCATTATTCTGTTAACATGATAATTACAATTTCTTATTCTGTTCATTTTATCATGTCATAATGTACTTCTTCATCCTTATTTATTCTTGCTGGATCTAGGTATGTGGACTTAAGTGGTCTTATGATAATCGAGAATTAGCATCAGGCGGAAATGATAATAAAGTATGTATTCATATTTTTTTTTACTTCACGTATCATCATCCAATGCTTCAAATTCATAATTAGCTAACCCTGAATTATATGTGATTATATCCACTCCTAAATACTGCTTGCGCTTGTACAGCTTTTTGTCTGGAATCAACATTCAACTCAACCTATATTGAAATACTGTGAGCATACAGCAGCTGTAAAAGCAATTGCATGGTCTCCTCATCTTCATGGATTGCTTGCATCTGGGGGTGGTACTGCAGACCGATGTATCCGTTTCTGGAATACCACCACTAATTCACACTTGAGCTGCATGGACACTGGCAGTCAGGTAAGCTTATAATTTTACTTCATCTCTTAGGCATCTTCGGAGATCAGCTTAGTTACATATGCAACCTCTTTCTTGTAATTAAGTTGTAGAAATGTTGTTCAGTAACGTTATTGAATAAGTTACAGAATTCAGAACATTAAGGCCAGTAACAATAAAGCCGTATTTTTTTTTTTCAAATAACTTCACTGCAACCCTCAAGTGTAAAGATTTTGTGAAATACAATTCTGTAGTTGGATCTTTTATGAGATTTTCATTCCCAGTTTCCAATGTTATGGTTTATGAGCAATACGAGAATGAAAGAGTCTAAATAGCTGCCTGCATTCTGTTAAAATGTTTTGTTCTTGTATATATGCCATTCAAATATTTTATTTGCAATTCTGACACTGCTGATTTCCATGGTACCGATGACAGGTATGCAATCTTGTGTGGTCTAAGAATGTGAATGAACTTGTCAGTACCCATGGATACTCCCAAAACCAGATAATAGTTTGGAGATATCCTACAATGTCAAAGGTACACAGTTGAAATAATGCATGTGGAGTTTAACATTTCTTTGAGACTCTTACTAAAACTTCTATCAAATCATCTTCCCCCAATGCAGTTGGCAACTCTTACTGGACATACTTACAGAGTTCTTTATCTTGCCATCTCGCCTGATGGACAGGTATTCTATTAAAACACCGAATAGCGCTATAATTTCCATTTGTTTTATTAAATTTTATTTCCTTTGCTTTGGTGCTGCTCTTTTTTCTTCTAAAAAATCATTCTTGTTGTAGACTATTGTCACTGGAGCTGGAGATGAAACACTTAGGTTTTGGAATGTGTTCCCTTCTCCCAAATCTCAGGTATATTATTTATTAAATGTCATTCCTATCTCTTACAAAGTTATAAACTCTTCCATTAAGAAATTGCCAATCAAGTAGTATGCTGATGTGGTTTGTTCAATTGGAACTAGTGGTCAGATTTCATTTTTAGGTTTTACATAGGTGAAGTCAAGCTGAACTCATATGTGACAATATCTTTGGTAATGCAGAACACAGACAGTGAAATTGGAGCATCTTCTCTTGGAAGAACTGTAATCAGGTGACCTTCAATACTGAGCAATTCCACGGACCACCAGAAAGGTTGGAAGCACCAAAAAATAAACCCAGGAAGGTGGAATAAGCCTCTGGCTTTTCCTGCAAAACTAATTATATTGATTAAAATTGATTAAATTAAAAGAGTCATAGAGATGTATAGAGGAAGATGGTATGAATCAATCCACGTTATATTTAAGTGCTCCCTTCCATTGTATATCCAAGAGGAAAGACACCGTGAAAGGACCAAATTTGACACATCTTTCCTCATATTTTTTTGGTTGGTTGGGGAGTGAATATTGATATATTTTGTTGTAGCACAAGAACTTCCACAGCTTATGTATATAATAAGATCGACCAATTCTTTTACGCATAGAATTCAGAGTATTTTGACATGTGCAGAAAGGTTATCATGTTTAAGGCCAAGCTTGCATGTCCCTTTCACTTATCATCAGTTGCTTCCTTGTAGATGGTTCTGGTTTGGAAATTGTAAGTATCTGATTGGTGATTTGAGGTATGACACGTTATCGTCATGTGAATAGTTCATGGTCATTCGGCGAATTTCTGGTTTTTAGGTGAGCATCAGTTTCGTTCTCACTCGGTGAGGTGGCATCATTAACAGACACGTATACTCGTTTACATCTTAACATGAAGCGGTGGAAACTGATCTTCCGTAACTGCTCTATTGTGAGTTGTGACGGATTGACTTTGATGAATGCTCCAACCGCCAATCTTGCCCACATGAGTGGCAAATCAATGGATTTTTAAATATGCTAAAGAATTAACTTACAGTCAAAGATAATCCTAAAGATAGGTTTATATGTTTCGTAGATTATTTGTTTTTAATGGAAGGAAACCTTTTTATTTGATCATATAAAAAGGTTGGAATAGGTCGTGTCGTAGCGGATGCAACTGTCTTGGTCGAATAAGGGCATCTTGACACCACACGATTTTAGTTCGGATGCTCATTGATCCGATGCGGGATACCTTAAAAGCTTATAACCCCGAGTACAAATAGATCATGTCAAAAAGAATAATGACCGCATCTATTACAGACTGTTAATAAACCACAACATAAAGTTGTATTACATTGAGGTTGACTGTACAGACTTCCGTTGAATCTAGGATACAACACTGGTATGAATATCTGATGAGATGCAGTTGGGTCCCTACTAATGGTCACTTGAGAGTGAATAGGTTGTGCCATAGCGGATGCGACAAGGGCGAACTTGTCTTGTCTAGGTCGAGTAGGGGTCCTGACACCCACCCGATCTTAGTCCGAGTACTCATTGATCCAGTGGTGTAGTAGAATCCTCATGTACCTCAGTCAGGGTCGGGTCTCCCTCGGAGAAATCCCGTTTCCTCATCTCTCTTAGTGCCATCTCCAATGACGCCTTCTTCCGAGTCCGAGTCTTCTAACTTTTGTATATCTCTAACTTGGGATAACGGCTATTACTATCACAGTCTTTAGTGTTGCTGCTCCCGATCGCTCCCTCTCTCAAACTTCCTGATGCTCCACAAGGAGAGATAGAGGCCACACAGGAGCGGACCCAGTCAGTAACCCCCGTAATAGGGTAGATGTGCCATTTGGATGTGTTTGGTTCAAAGGTGCCACATATTAGGGTTTCGGGTTGTTTTTCTCTCTACCACCACCCAAGCTGTCCGTCAGATCGTGATTAGGCTAATAAGTGTTGATATGTCACTACTTAATGGTATCAGTGGGTCTTCTTTTGGGGTAGACTTATGTCACGGACCGAGAGTTGACCCGGTCCTTGACATGTGCGGAGCATGTATGGGCGAGGAGGACTTGACCCAAGTTGGTTGCAAAGAGGAAGAGTTTGGTGAAGGGATGGATGCGGCATGGGCTTGGCATGGTCAAGGCCCGCGAGGAAGGCTTGATGGTCAAAGTGTGTGCATGCCATGTTGGCTCGGACATGGAGCACGAAAGGAGGAAGCGAGAGCCATGTTGGCGTCGGGACAAAGAGGAGATAAAGGAGGGCCGGTTCTCCCCCTTGACCAAGAAGAAGTCTTAGGCTTTTGAATTTGAATCTTCCTTCTTTCTTGTAACCAAGTGTTATTTTTTTCATCCTTGGATTAGTATATATAGGGGGTTCATTTTCAAATTGTAATCACTTACTTCACACTTATTTTCTCATCAATACAAATTTGAAAACGCTATCCTCTTGAGCACCAATTCTCGTTCTTCTTCATTTCTTGTTTGGGTTTGTTCGTGGATTGCTATCAATTTGCTTCCGCAACGCTCTAGGCTGATCACAATGCTTGCAAAGCTCGAGGAGGAGTCTTGTGCAAGGTCGTGAGCCGCACGGATCAAAGGGTTGAAATTTGGTCTCGTGACAAGTGGTATCAGAGCTCCAGTTCAAACAACAAGCAATGGCCGATCAAAAGATTGCAATTGAGGTGGAGGCTACCGGACGTGATATGTCCAAGGTGAACACGAAAAAGAGAAGTAAGTCCAAAGAACCCGTACTTCGTGATATTGTTTCGTCCGCATCTATTTCTGTGGAGGATCGCATTTCTCTTTTGTAGGATTATATGAGAATGGGGGAGACTCGGCACACGTGGGTGAAAGTGAGTACAAAATCAACATTAAAGATAAGGACTGAATTGAAGTAAAAAAAGGGAAACCCCTAATCTCGAACCCTAGGGTTTCCTCTTTCCCTCCGATCACCGGACGTCCTCCACGAGCTCTCCCAGTCGTACGACGACCTCCTTTTTCCTATTAGTTCTCCGGCAAGTACTACTAGTGTATTTGTTTTTTCTGGTGTACTGTGTCGGCTCTAGTCGATTTGCTTCTCAATCGTATAATGTCAACGATACTTTCCTGGAATTGTCGGGGTCTCGGCTTGGATCACAACCGCTGACAACTAAAAGATCCCGTGACAACCTTCAAGACGGATATGGTGTTTTTAACGGAAACACACCATGTGGAGAATAGTAACTCCCGATCCCGACTTGCTATTCTTCGCCGAACGTTAGGTTTCCATGGAGGGACGGGCATACCAGGAATTACATCACAACAGACACACGGACAAGGTTCGGTGACGAATAATAAAGAGGGGGTGATGTTACTATGGTCGGAACAGTGTCATGTTGAGGTTTTATCCGAACAACAAAACCACATTGATGTGAATTTGTGGTTTGGACAAGAACCGGCTATCCACTTCACGGGGATTTATGGCAAACCGGATAGGGTGCATCAGTATCGGACTTGGAACCTACTCCGACATTTGGTTACAGTTCAGGCACCGTCTGCATGGATTCTAATGGGTGATTTCAACGGTATTCTCCGACCCAGTGAGAAAAGGGGGGTATACCGTACCCTATGGAGCTTCTCCAAGCTTTTCAACACGTCGTTCAGGACATTGGGGTTGAGGAGGTACCGCTCTCGGGGTACCAATTTACATGGACAAGGGGTCAGGATGCCGATACCCGTATGGAGATCCAACTGGATAGGGCGTTTATGCCTCCACAAGCAGGCACTCGGTTCCCTCGTGCTTCCTTAAGGAATTTGGTATTTTCTACTTCAGATCATATGCCCTTATTACTTTTCCTTCACATGGAAGACTCTGTTCGCGGACCAAGACAATTCAGACTTGAGAATGCATGGGTGGAGCACCCGGAATTTGGGACACTGGTCCAAAATGAATGGGGTAGACCGGGAGACAGGCATATCAAATACCATCTCAGAGATAACGGAAGTTCTTTAGACAATTGGGGGCAAACAGTATTTCGGGACAACATTAACCAGATCCGAAAGTACCAGAGGAAGCTGGCCTATCTAAACGGGCGTACGGACATACAAGGTATTAAACATAGGCTAGGCATCCAGAAACTCTATAATCGGGCCCTAGCGCAATAGGAAAAAACATTGGTTGGGAGAGGGGGATCGTAATACTAAATTTTTTCAGCGATTGGCCACGAAGAGACAAAAGAAAAACAAAATTATTGTGCTAGTAAATGATGACGGGGTGGAAGTTACATGGAATACAGGCATGTCTGAGATGCTACTGAACTATTTCCAGCAGATATTTACAACAGGGCCGTGTGTAGATTATGACCTCCCTATTACGGTCCCCGCGTTGATATCTTCCCCACAGAACAATATATTGACAGCTCGGGTTACAAATGAGGAAGTTCGGGTAGCAGTTTTCTAGATGGGCCATCAAAATCACTAGTTTCGGACGGTCTTAACACAATTTTTTTCCAACACTATTGGAATATTCTAAGACCGGAGGTTATAAAGTTCGTCCAAGCAGCGGTATCCACATGACATATTGATAGTGACATTAACAAGACTATTTTAGTCTTGATACCAAAGAAGGTGACAGCCCGGAAGATTGCAGAACTTCGCCCAATTTCCCTTTGCAACGTCATTTTCAGAATTCTGTCCAAGGTCCTTGCTAATCGAATCAAGCCGCTATTGGATCCGATTATATCCATCAATCAGGGAGCCTTTGTCCCGGGTCGAGCCATCCAGGATGATATATTCATTTTGTTTGAGATAATTCATGCCCTCAAACGTCGGGCACAAGGGCCGAATGGCTTTAAGGAGTTAAAACTCGACATGAGAAAGACATATGATCGAGTGGAATGGTCCTTTATTCTAGAAATGATGGGCACATTCGGATTTGGGCCGAGGTGGAGATCTCTGGTACTTGCATGTATGAGATCAGTTCAGTATATGGTCAACTCGGAGGGGAAAAGTACTTCCCCGTTTACGGCAGGCCGAGGTATTCTCCAGGGAGACCTTCTATCACCATACCTATTCTTATTATGTATGGAGGGTTTATCTCGCATGTTATCACAAGCAGAAAGGAATGGAACGCTGCATGGGGTCTCAGTGGCCAGGGGAGCTCTAGTAATCTCACCTATATTTTTTTGCAGACGATTGCTATATTTTCTACAGGGAAAATAGTAAGGAGGCCGAATAGTTGCATCAGATACTCACTTGTTTTGGGAACATGTCGGGACATGTCATCAACAAGGCCAAATCTTCGATTTTCTTTAGTACCAACACCCCCTAGCTGATCGAAACACTTGTTGTACAATGCTGGGTATACAGGAAATCTCTCAGTCCTCGATGTATCTAGGGGTCCCAAACATGCTGGGGAGGCGCAAAGGGCAGAGCCTACAATTCTTATGTGATCGAATCGTCACGAAAATTGGGACATTGGATGATCAGATGCTATCGACAGGGGGTAAGGAGGTAATGATTCGATCTGTTTTACAGGCAATGCCATTTTATGCGATGAGTGTGTTTATGCTTCCATAAGGGTCTATAAAACAGTTACATGTTGCGCTGGCCCGTTATTGGTGGGCGGGTACCCCTCGCGGTAATAAACCCATAATCTGGAAGGATTGGCAGAGATTGTGTCAACCGAAGGAGGAAGGTGGAATGGGATTTCGGGACATGAAAGACATGAATGTGGCGCTATTGGAAAAAATGGGTTGGAAATTTCACACCTAACCAGATAGCTTGGTGGCTCGTGTTTTTAAAGCCGGGTACTACCCGATAGGGGATTTTCTCAATGCACGCGGGGGTAACAACCCAAATCACATATGGATAGGGCTGCGAGCTACACAAACACTCCTTCGTCAAGGGTTATGTCGAACAATCGGGGATGGTCGTTCAACACTAATTGAAGGTATCCCATGGTTAATGGGGAATGACCCGATCATCCCACTGTCCACTTCCCTTATTCCGGACCTGATGATCTCAGATTTGACTACGCTACACGGGACGGATTGGGATGAACCCAAACTCCATCAGAACTTTCCTCGGTAAATAGTATAGGACATTCTACAGGTCCCAGCTCCCAACCCTCTGCACAGGGACATGTGGTTTTGGAAATATAATGTTCGGGCAGTATATACGGTTAAAGAAGGGTACATAGTCTTATCGAGAGAAAATGGGAGGTGACATTACACGAGGGGAGTCACGGCATGGACAAGGTTTTGTAATCTGGACACTCAACCCCAAATCAAGATCTTCCTGTGGCGGGCTATATCGGGTACGCTCCAAGTAGCGGTGAATCTCCATACTAAACATGTCCCGGTATCATTATATTTCCCTGTCTGTCAAACCGGGGAGGAAACTACTTCACATCTCCTGTAACATTTCCAGTTCGCCCAGGCTGTTTGGGATTTGGTCGGCCTACATGTTCCAATTCTCCCCCATCATTCTCTATTTGACTGGTTAACTTTGGTCGTCGCGCTCCCCGATATGGAAATAAAATGCTGGGTGGCAATGATCTTATGGTAAATATGGAAAGCAAAAAAATGGAGTGGTGTGGGACAATACCTGCAAGGTACCACATGTCATACTAGCTACAATCCTCAGTAATCAACACAGTTGGGCCGAGGCGACTAGTGTACGGGCGAAGGTGGCTGCCCCCGTCAAGAGCAAGCAAATGGGTTGGACCCTCCTCCTCCGACGTGGGTTACAGTCAATGTGGATGGTGCCACCTTTCCTGACTCGGGTCAATTCAGATGGGGATGGATTTGTAGGTCGGCGCAGGGAAGGGTGCTAGAGGGCCGAAGTGGTATTTGTCAAGGAAACTATGAGGCTGAAATGGCGGAGACAGTGACAATTTGACAGACGCTCCAGTGGACCCTGGACCTGGCTCTCTCTAGAGTGATCGTGCGCAGTGATGCACAATACCTGGTGCACTTGATTTAGGGGAACCATCAGGTTTTTTCCCCATTAGGTCGATTAGTCGATGATTGTCAATATCTTTTACCTCTTCTCGAGGATGTTAAACTTGAGTATATTCCTAAGACAACGAACGGGGCAACCCACTAGTTAGCTTGGGAGGCCCGTTCTGTGTCTGTCCAGTCGTGATCCGAATTTACCATTCCGGATACACTAGGCTGTATTTTGAATCATTTCAAATAAAATATGACGACCTTCGTTTTAAAAAAGAGCAGTTATTATGTCACGTGCATCATAACTGACTAAGTTTATCTATTATTTTATTAATTATATAATATCATATACGAGATGAAATTAAATCTATTTTATCACAAATTAATATTCATTAATTTCCATTTTAAGTTGATACGTAATTACAAACTTGAGAAGATAAAATATATTGAGAACGATTCTCGTTATTCAAATCCATCAATGACATGAATGTCAATACGCCAATCATCTAAAACTCAAACTTATTTCCTTTTTATAAGGCAACGTCGTATTTTCGTGCTTACTGTTTTTTTTCCTATGCAAATTCAAAACACAACAAATTGTGTTCTATTTTAGAGCTTCAAAATAGAGCATTGTTTTTTTCTCTCTTTGAAATCAACAACTTATCCATTAGCCAAGCTGAAAATGAGTTATATTGTTATTTTCTTCTTCATTCGATCATCACAAATACAAATACGAGATAAAAAAAGCTTTGTGACTCTTCGAATTTTGAATCTTTTATTTTCTGTGTTATGATTTTATACATTTTATTTCTTAAATCAGTGCTAATAAACTCGCTTTTGGTATTGATTATTTCATATATAACTACAAATCACATCAAACTAAGGTGATAATTTTTTTGGATCAAGTTCAGAGTATTTGGATACATTAGGGAACGTCAAACATGTAGATAATCGGAATGTTATCACTCTGTTGCAATAAAATTATCAACCCAAATCACTATATTTATCAATTGTATGCAAAACATTTATCACTGCAGCACATTAAGGTTATCACCTAGATGCAAAATATTTATCAACTTAGAACAATATATTTATCATTTGTATGTAACACATTTATCAACTCAAAAAATTTATCACCTTACATTTATCACCACAATACACTAAGTTTATCATCTGGATACAAAGTATTTATCAACGTAGATTATTGCATTTATCACTTATATGTAAAACATTTATCATCACTATATATTATTTTTTTTGGATAAGCGCGAAAATTTTTATTCAAAAAAAATTAGATCCAAGTAGGATCTAATCAAAGGCAACCATTACAGAGAAGCTCACATAGGGAGCTGCGGGTACTATACCCGAAACAAAAACCAAAATGTGACACTAATTCAACCATCAGTGAGCCATTCTTCACCTTCCGAAGTCAAAGTCGGATCATCAAAGGCTTTAGCTGAATGAGCTAGCTTAGCTGCTTTAACTTGTGAAATTTGCTTCCCAATGTTCATAGGATATCGACCCAAGGAACGCACTGGCTTGATTTCACAAGTGTAGTAAGCATCAAAAAAATTTGGAGGCCGACTCTGACGATTCGAAACTCTAGAGGGAGCCTGCTTCGAAAAGCGATCTTTAAACTTCGGAGGTTGCAAGAGAGCCTCCTTCCAAAGACTACTCATTTGAAGCCCAGAAGGATCGCTATTTTCCACCTGATGAGTCGAGAGACCTGTGGAATTAACGCCCAAAACCCCGGCAGAATTTGATGGAGCTTGTGGCTCCAGACCCGAAATCATAAGACCTGAAACTGACCCTGTTGGGTTTGAATCCAACTTAGGTCCAGAGTCAAGCCCAATGTGAGCCGGTCCATCCCCATACACACCACCGACCATAACTACAGGAGCCGCAATTCCCTCGCCAATTATATCCTGCTTCGAATGGGCCGGAGAAACAGGCCCAAATGACCTGACAGACGGCCCACCCATGTCAACAGTGGCGTCTTCTTCCTGCGAAACTTCTTCCCCACGCAAGTCAACGCTATTCACGGGAGATTGATTCGAAACCAAAATCAAATCCCCTGATTTCCCAATAGTCTGTGATTCAAAATTGGAAGTCAAGAGAAGCCCCTGATTCCCGGGATCGCGATTCGTAACCGAATCCGAAGGAGAAGAAACGTTGATATGAGGAGTAAACACCGGTGTAACGCCGGTAAGGGCGTCGGTCGTCCCTCCAGAACCTTGTAGCTGCAATACTTCAACCACGACGAGACCCTGATCAGACGACCCACTTACTTCGATGCTCTGTTTCTGAACACAACTCTCCGACCGCTCCTTCCGGCGCCGAGAAACAGCGACAAACAACGAGAATTCCTTGATATTGAATCTGTTGAGGCAAGCAACGGTCTGAGATGCCTCTTCCTTCGTTCCATACCTCACAAAACCAAAGAAATTGTTGTTTCGATTTGGTCGGGATGGAACCGAAGAGGATGAGATGTCACCAAACTCACCACAGACGTTACGAACCCACTCGTCCGAGGCTCCGTAAGCTAAGTTACAGATAAACACTTCGTTTTCTTGCAACTGATACACCTCAGGCTTCGACCGTCCTTTTGACACCGGTTTGGGTGCCGGGACATTAGCAACAAGACGAGACTCGTCAGTTAAATTACTGACTGGGGTCGCCGGAGAACACTTCGGAACAGAGCTATTACGTCCCGTAGGTACTGGCTCCGAGGCATTCTTCCTTGCACCTCGATCCTTCCTTTTCTTAACTCCCTTTCTACACTTAGTTGTACCATCTAATACTGAAGACGTTTCAACCTTGTTCGTCTCCTTCACCAAACCCGAATAGATCTTGCAATAAGTACCATAAGAAGAGATCAAAACCGAACAAAATGAGGAAAAGGAAAAGCCTTCCTCATGGACAACGTGCTATTGTACCAGCTCTGCATCAAAAGGTAATTTCATCACTATATATTAACGTTATTACTTGTATGCGAAACATTTATTAACTCAAAACATCTATCATTATAATATATTAAGGTTACCATATGTATGCAGAACATTTGTTAACTCAGAGAATTGCATTTATCAACTATATACAAAACACTTATCAACTCAAAACATTTAGCTCTAACATGTATCATCACAATACACTAAGGTTATCATATAAATGCAAAACATTTATCAACGCACAACAATAAATTTATCATATATCCGCAAAAACATTCATAAACTCATATATACCACAATACACTAAGATTCACCTAAAGAGACAAAATTTCCTAGTGTATAAAAAGTTATCACCAAGTTGTGAAACAATTATCACCTACAATGAACGTTTTCTAATATATCAAAAGTATAATCACACGTCGTGGTTAGCTGTTTTTGCAAATTAAACAATTTTTAACACAACCCCAAAATAAACTACAAATTTTATTATGAGCAAGGGAAGACGGAATTTATACAAACAATATTTAAACAAACAATAGTGCAAGTACTCGAATCGTGCCAATGTAGAGATGCCACTTCGACTCATCTTCGAGGAAATTTCACCAAGCGTGTTTAGTGAATTTCCCATATTTGAGTTCGCAATCGTAATCTGTCGCACTTTTGACTTCCTTGTTAGTTGCTCCTTGTCGGTATGAATTCTTTCAAGTGCGAACTGGGTCAGATGAGTTCATTGTCTGTTCGATTTGCCTCCCCGACTTGAGTCCGTTAGGCTTCAGTCCTTTTTCCCTTCCCTCCGATGTTATCAAGAGAATGGTTGAGCCATGTTCATGCCAGCCGTTCCTCCTCCTCAATGCTTCATTTGATCCTCGTAGGTGTAGCCGTTGTTGATTTCGTCGTCCGGCCCCTCGAGGGCTTGTACAAGGCCGATTTGGGAGGTTGCGCCAGGTTGAATTGAGACGGTGCGATTGGGTGGGTTAGATGAGCGATCCTAAGGATCGGATGTGAGAGCAAAGCTATTTTTCTGTCACGAGCTCGTTCAACTCCATATTTTCGAGAATTAATTCGTAGATGTTGTTGTCATCATAAAAAGAAGCTTGCAGAGATACAGGAGTTTGATGAAAAGATAAGGTGTTATTTTAATTTAGGGTAGATAGTGAATTTATAGGAAATTAGAGAATGATTTTTGAAATATGGTGGGATACGTGTCATTGCGCCATTGGACTGACGACTGGCCGTTGGGGTCACGTTGCTATTGCGTATCGTCGCAGGATCTTGCGACGAACGACTCTACAACGACTTTTTGCAACGCCTCTACAACGACTTTTTGCAACGCCTCTTGCGGCGAACCCTCGTGATAGGGTGCGTAATTGCGACAATACTCGTACAAATATGCGGTGTTTGATATCTAGAATCAACAAGTTAAACTTTCATCGTCTTTTTGTCTTATATGTCCGTTTCTCAAAATAAAGGGTGATTTTAGATTCCCACAGTTCTAAGGCTAAGGAGTGATTTTGGATAGGTTTTAATCCCCACAATCTGATATTCATTGACATCCATTTTAACACAATTATTGTTGAGTTTCTAGGTAGGCTTAAAAAAAGTTATGTCATCATAATGTTACGATTTTTTTGCGACCCCCTTTCGCCTACGACCGAATGAGTGCGTTAACTACATGTTCTATGGTTTGCAAGTATGCCCTGTTCTCTTGATATGCGATAGTCCCTTGCTTTGAGTGTTCTTGATATGCGAGTCCCTTGCTTTGAGTGTCTCGGATCGTTTTTCAGCAGAAGGATACGTCAAGTTCCGCTGCGCGCCATCCTCAGACGATTGAACTTGGGCCCTTCGAAACGGCCACCGAGGTCTGGGTGCCGGGCGCGCCTGGGGGACCGAGGGGAGTCCTGCCGGGGCGTTTCAATAAGCTGACATATCATAAGCTGCTCTCCAAGTCGTTTTGCTCACCAAAACAAATTTCACATTTCACCCATGTATAATGTATTGCTCTTCAAGTTGTTTTTCTTACCAAAACAAACTTCACCCTTCATCCTTCACCGATGTCTAATGTACAAATCAGCTTCTCTTTTATCATGTATTGATCCCATCCCATGTGTGACTCATCCTAGATTCAAACTCAAGATGCATCTTATTCTGATCCAATAGACTCAAAAAGAATTCAAATTTGTTCCAATTCCCACAATACTGCACTTCTGACAATGATAACAGGTTCTACCATATATATAGTATTTACAGTGTGTACATTTACAATTATAATCATCTTTCTGCTACGGTTTTCACCCTACCCGAACATATGAACTAAAACACATCAGCACAGAGTTGAAAAAGAACAAAAAAGAAACCAATCAAACTAAACACTAGACCATCCTATAGCTTCCGGACTACGTTTCTTGTGTATTTTGGGGAAAGCTCTGTTCGGTGCTCTGCGTCCCCATCTCATTCAACTCCCTCAACCAAGGAATCGTGCTATTCGGCGGAAAGCAACAGCTGCAATCCTCCACGCACGGCTCCGGCACCTCCAAGTTCCTGGGCTCCGCCCCCAACTTCATCTCCTCGGCCGCCCCACAGGAAGGCGCGGCCGCGTCCTTGAGCGCACCCCAGCACTCCACCTTGTTGAACTCGGGGATGTTGGAGTGGAAATACACCCAAACCATAGCCTCCTGCAGCTCCGGGTGATTGTTCAGCAAGTTCCCATCTCCATGGACAAAGGCCCTCAGCACCTGTTTCAACAATTCCTTCATCTGCTTAGCATAACAAAAACAAGACCCGTTTTCGATACGGAGAAGGTCTAGGAGCTCACCACTGGTAGCTCCTTGCAGAATATGAAGTAGCGAAATCTGGCGAACAAGTCTAGGAGGAAATGACCTCCGCTTATGTGACAGTGAACGTGCAGAGACATCTTCCCCTTCACTTTCTTCCACTCCGCCACAACTTCATCTCTTTGCAATTTGTTGTACCACCCTTGCAACTGTAATCAAAACCCAATATTATCCATCTCAACCCACAACCCTCAATTATCTCTAACTAATACTAGAAGCCAATAATTAAGAGTATTTAATCCCTAAAAGGAACACCAAAAACAAGATTAAGCAAGTGGGTTACCTGAGAGTTGTTTATAGTGTTGGAAATAGCAAGAGTGAGCTTGGAGGTGATATCACTGTGAGTGAGCGTGTAAGTCCTCGGAAGCTTCCCGGGATGCTTCTCTTCATCCACCCCCAAAAACAGCACCTTGAGCTTCGACGCCTCGAAAATCGACGGCCCAAACAGCCTCGCCACCTGATCCAACCCAAACCCACAAATCAATTTCAGTCCTTCACCAGAAAAAATCAAATCAAACCCACCAAAAACAGATCAGAGAGAAGAAATTACCGGAACAAAACATGGGTATCTCTTGTTTGATTTTCTTCTGCCGGGGAAGATTGCGCTGCTCTGATTCTGGAACAGAGAAGTCGACGGGATCAGAGCAGAGGTCAAGGACACCATCTCTCTAGGGCTAGTGATTGAGGTCGAGCTCCGATTTTTGTGGAAACCCAGAAAGGATTAAAGGGGAATATATGAGTTATGAATAGAGTAAGGTTTACTTCACCAGGAATTAAGATATTTTTTTTTTTGCTATTTTGAGTTGGCTTTGCTTGGGTGCTATGCTTTGAAACTTTGAAGAATTTGAATCTTCTTTTCTCGCTAGAATCGTTGAATATGGAGTGAGCAATGGCGTGTGGGTTTGGGTTTTTGGGCTTGGATCGCGGTTGCTTCAAGTTGCAGGACACCAACGAGACGGACACGAAGCTTCACGTACAAGTCGACATGTGGAGACATGCGTCAGGCCCAGGCCACGACACGTCAACCAAGTTAAACGACAGTGGCGCCGAGGCTTGATTGCGCAACAGTGTTGTCGTTTCGCCTCTACTCAAAAAGTCAAAAAATTATCGAGTCCACTTTAATTTCTTGCACTCAACTACTCGGAGCTACCGTCACCCTACTGTTCTCTCTTCCAGCTCACAGCTTTGGACTCATTTACCGCCTCCACCCATTTATTCTCCTAAACAATTCTCTCACGCTTTCCTTTATTTTTTTTATCTTTGGAAATTAAAGCCGTGCCTGAAAGTAGCGTAACAATAATGAACTTACTTGTAAAATTAGGTTGATATATCATTCTATCCAAAACGCTTTAAAACTAAAAAATAATTACCATAAACATGATAGAAATAACATTTTAATTTAAAATTGAACTGATGATAATATGTCTTGATTTATAACTCTTTAAACAAAATCAATTTGGTAACTTTTCTACATTCTAGCACAAGTTTCTATCATTTTAATTTAGAATTGAACTGATAACATGTCTTGATTTATAACTCTTCAAACAAAAACAATTTGGTAACTTCTATATTCTAGCACAAGTCTAAACCCCTAAAAGTATCCACAACCGTTGACGGGATGGCACTGATGAAGAGAAAACGGCGGCGAGGAGCTGGCCGTGAGCTCGCTGGAGAGGATGGCTGGCGAGGATCTTCTCGCGGCAGCTCACGCCGGCGCCAACGGCTAGGTTATCCACCAAAATCTTAATTGTCCAATAGAATAGTCTTGATCATTGTTAATTTTATTTTAAAATAACACACATCAATATTATCCAAAAAAATCTAAATGTCCAATAGAAGAACCTTGATCGTCGTTTTTTATGTTAAAAAACACACACCATAACTACAACATTTATGTCTAAACCAACCCTAACCGTTATAAAAATCAACCCTCACAAACTAAAAATCACAAACTCTCTACTCTCACTATTCATCCTTCTCACAAATCATCGTCCCGACCCGCATTCTTGTTCGTCCGTCATCATGGCCAACCTACCCGCCGATGTTGATTTCAATTCCATTTTGGACGAGATGCTCGAAGACTGTCTGTCCACCGACGGGGGGTTGTTAGACGACGCTTTGGTCGATTCTCCACCACGGAAGCGAAAATACATTTCAGGTGACTGAGTAGCCGCAAACGAACGGTTAATGAAGGACTACTTCAACACCAACCCTGTGTACACCGAGGTGCATTTTCGGCGTCGGTTCAGAATGCCAAAGGCTGTGTTCCTCCGTATCGTACATGCATTGGAGCAGCACGATGATTACTTCAAGGAAAGGTTAGATGCATGTAACCAAGTTTCATTTTCTCCTTATCAAAAATGTACTGCCGCCACTAGGTAGTTATGTTACAGAATCGCAGCTGATGGGTTGGACGAGTACTTGAAGATAGGGGAAACAACGTCTTTGGAATGTTTGCGTACATTTTGCAGTGGAATCAATAGAGTCTTTGGTCCCACATACCAGCGTAAGCATACACAGGCTGATATGGACCACATTTTGGCGGTTAATGAAGCGCGAGGGTTCCCGGGCATTCTTGAAAGTCTTGACTGCATGCACTGGGAGTGGAAGAATTTCCCAAAGGCCCTTCGAGGAGCACATTCCGGAGAGACCACGGTAATCGACCAACCGTTTTCCTCGAGGCAGTTGCTAATCGCGACTTATGGATTTGGCACTCGTTCTTCGGCATGGCGGGCTCGAACAACGATTTGACGGTGCTCAATCGTTCCAGACTATTCGCGGACGTTATCAACGGTTGGAAACCACCGGTTTTGTAAGAACCGCCCCTGGTCGATCCCGATAGAACCGGCGAATTCCAACTAAGTTTGACTTTTGGCCGGAAAAAGTCAACCGAAGACTCAGGAAGTCATTCGGGACATTTCTGGGACCCAAAAAGCTTAGCCGTCATCACGGTTAGCTTATTGGGTCATTTCCTTCAGTTTGACTGTAATATTGTAACGGTCAATTTCTGGTCAAACTTAGACTTTATATCGACTTTCTCGACTAAAATTGGACTGCTGGATTTCCATTAAATTAAAGTGGCTCCCACAATGCCAAATAGCATTGTAGGCTTGGATGAGAAGAAAAGGAGTGGAAATGACCCCCTTGATCCTCCCTAAAAGGCTCTAATTGGATAAAACTAGCAAGGGGCTTTTGGTCATTTAAGGCAATTGTTGGACACAAATTCAGCATTCACCTTCATTTTTCTGCAGAGAATTTCTAAAGGGAGAGAGAGGAGAGGAGCTCTTGGCTTGAGCAAGAAGAAAGAGAGCAAAGAGAATGTTTTTTGCTCATCTTTCCACCATTCCTCATTCCCAAGCTTGCTAGCTTCATCTCCTACACATCCTCAAGGTATGGATGCTCTAAACTTCTCATTTCATCCACTTTCAATCTATGGGTTTTGTGGGTTTTTGGCTTAAAGTTGAAGAACTAGCTTTATGGGTGTTACTTGGAGAAGAAGTAGTGAAGTAGGATGTTTGGATTGTGTTTTGGTTGAAGTTTTGATGAACCCATTGAGGGTGTTGTTGTTGGGTAAACTTGGATGAACATTTTGGAGTTTGAAGGACTTGGAAATGTGGTTTTTGATTTGATTTCCATGAAACTCGAGTTGGGGAAGAAGGGGGAAGAATCTGGACTGGATCGATACGGAGCGTGACCTGGACCAGGCCCTGTGTCGGCACGGCAGGCTGCACGGAACGGGCCAGGCACCGGCACGGCGTGCTGCGTGGAACGGGCTGAGTTCGGCACGGAACCTCGCACGGTCCGTGTCAGACTCTGGGCCGGTACGCCGCACGGTCCGTGCTGGTTCCCGGGCCGGCCTGTGATACGGTCCGTGCCAGATTCCGGCACGGCCTGTGATACGATCAGGGCCACCTTCCGGATCAGACCTCCAGATCCAAAACCCTTCCTTTTAGCCCATTTCGATTCTTAAATCATTTCTTCAAACCTTATTTCCATTACTTGAAGATTGTTCGGTTTTCTTGAGAGGAGAGCATCGTTGAGTTATTAACTTTGGTCTTATTGTGGTCTAAGACCGTGGTACCGAGCAAGGAAGGAAGGGAGAACTTGGACTTGAGCTAGAAGAACGAAGATCACGCCGGAACCCGTGTGAAGAACGGAGTTGTGACTACCGAGTTTAACAACAGAGTTTTAGAGTATTACCAAGAGGTAGGGAAAGTCTTAATTTCTTATTTAAACGCTTAGTATGCATGTCAGGTTAATAAAATCGGAAAGGTCCTAGAATTGCCTATAGGATGCGAATAACTAGAATAATCGTCTTTCAATTATTAATAACCGGAAGTGTCTAGAATGCATGTTTAGGATGAAGGTGACTAGTGTAACTCGCTTTCAATACTTGGGAATTGATTTACTGGTAGAGAGGCTGTGATGAGCTCTCGGATTAGTTGCGTGCTAGGTTCACATGCTTGGTTTCTAGTTAGCAGGATAATCAAGAGTCTAATGGAACTAGTTTACTTTATGTTTGATTAGTTGAATGTTTACTTGTTTGGCTGAGTGATTGTGTTGATATAATTGTTGATGGAACGGATGATCGAGTATGACTGGTTGTGCCAAAGGGGTACAATCAGGTGATCGATGTACCGATGGTTCGTGACAGGTAAGTATACGGTAAGTGTGGAGTGTTTTTGGATGTCTTTGTTGTGATGAAAGTGTGATTTGAGGAGTGTTCATGATTGGTTGAATTATAGTGCATTTTCCTTATTCGTAGTCTTGAATGCTTGTTTGTTTGGTTCGGTACTACACCGGGGGGGGGGGGGGGGGTTAATCCAATGTCGTTGTGGTGGTTGGAGTTTGACAAATACAGTGAGATATTGGTTGAGTATTGGAGTCTGAGGGCATTGGTTATTGGAAATTACTAGAATTGATTATTGGAGTCTGAGATCTCGGCAGATCCTACGGTATATTGATTGATTATTGGAGCCTAAGGGCTCGGCAGATCCTACGGGATATTCATTGATTATTGGAGCCTGAGAGCTCGGTAGATCCTACGGGATATTGATTGATTATTGGAGCCTGAGAGCTCGGCAGATCCTACGAGATATTTATTGATTATTGGAGCCTAAGGGATCGGTAGATCCTACGGGATAGTGATTGGATTACTTTATGAGAGATGGTTACAACGGTTTCACCAAAGTGGGTGCGTCCTACGGGAGCACTACTTGGTTCCCTATGACTTATGGTCCTTTGGAGGCATTTCCGAGAATCCTGACGATGAGCGTCCCTATGGGATGGTTTCCGGTGCCCCGATGCATCTGCCTCCTCTGGACCGAGGGAAAATCTGATATGATA
This sequence comes from Erodium maritimum, assembly GCA_963921825.1. NCBI lineage: Eukaryota > Viridiplantae > Streptophyta > Magnoliopsida > Geraniales > Geraniaceae > Erodium > Erodium maritimum. Next base: position 62,566,831 of record OY997593.1, read on the forward strand.
TGGGTACTCTGGTGGATCAGAATTATGGGAACCGATGTGATCCCAGAATCTATCCATGGATCGGAGGCTTGAGAAAGCAAGAGGTTGGCGTGATATCAATTACTCCCATTTTAATCGTTATGATACGTTATAATATTTTTATGAAACCTTCTAAATTACTGTTATCTTTAATAGTGCGGTGCTTATCTTGTTCTATCTTGTTTATCAATTATTTCATTGTTTATCGGATTTTATCGTTATTTGCGTTACTGTTTGAGCAGTACGATATTGATCTAAGGGTTGAATTGTTAAGGTTTTTCCTACTGAGCGTAAGCTCACCCCCCTTTGGTTTCTTATTGTTTTACAGGCGTGGCTGATGTCTAGTGGGTTCGAGGCTCGGGAGCTTTTGGACATCTTTGGTTTTATCTTAGAGTTATGTTGGCCGTGTGTACTAAACGTTATTTATTTGACTCTTTATGTTGAGTTGTGACTCATTGGAAGTTTTGGAACTATTTACTAAGTTTGATTTGAGAGAGTTTATCTTGTCTTTTTATAAAGGTTTTGTTGGTTATTTATTGCTTTTCTACTTTTAATTCTGGTCACGTCTCGAGTCCGGGAAAAACCGGATTTGGGGCGTGACAGGTTGAATACATGATAAATGGTAACCAGTACACACTCCCGTATTATCTTGTTGATGGCATATACTCTTCGTGACCAGTGTTTGTAAAAACAATTCCATTACCTCAAACTCCGAAACAGAAGAAGTATGCTGAAGTCCAAGAAGCGTGAAGGAAGGATGTGGAACGAGCTTTCGGCGTACTCCAAGCTCGGTTTCACATTATCAAACAACCTAGCCGCTTGTGGGTTCCCAAGTCCATCGGTTTGGTCATGAATGCGTGCATTATACTGCATAATATGATAGTTGAGGCTGAACGTCTACGTACGACGGTTACCTTGAACAAACAGAAGAAGGTGGTCCAAGTCAACCACATATTGCACGAGGAGGCTTCGTCTCGACCAATGTCATGATTGGAAACACTACGAGGATGCAAAATGAACGGATGCATTACCGGTTGAAGGACGATCTTGTCGAACACATCTGAAATAAATTTGGAGACGCCTAGCTGTTATTATCGTTTATTAGGTTTTAAGTTCAGTTCTAGGTCATTCAGGTGTTGTTCGCCTTGTCTCAGTAGCTTCTTCTTCAACTCATATGTTGTGCCCTTATCTGTGATGTTTATGTTTATTGGTATCCTTTGATTTTGTCGGACGTTTCCTTTTTTTTCTATACCGTTTGGTGTGATGACCACTTTTTTTCAAGTTGTAAATGGTAACTCCGGAACTTGTGTTTCTCGCCATCTTATTCGTCTTCTCAGGCAAGGCAAAGCTGTTTGATCGAGCTTTGATCGAACTTGAACTTGACTCGATTAATACTTATTGTTTTTATATTTAATATTTAATGCTACATCAAACAATCCATTAAAAAAAATAGTTTTCCCCATCTCGCCGGCGGCTCCCCGCCAGCAACAGAAACACCATTGTAGAGCTCGATGGCGGTGAGTTGGTTGGGAAATGAAAAAACAGTATTTTAATCCATCTCGACAACGCCATCTCGCCAGCTGTCGGCGAGATGGTTATGGATTCTCTAAGAGAAGTTTTCTGCCGCATCACTCAAAAGCTATGGCTATGACCATGGTTTTTACCATGGTTTATATCATGGTTATGTTCCTCTCCTCTACACATTCTCTTCCTTGCACCCTCCTTAGAGCATCCACACCAGGAGGAGGGGGGTTGGGCGTGGCGGGGGCAAGAGCAGGAGGCAGAGGGAGTTCGGGTTCGGGTTCGGGGTTCGACTGGTGTGGGGAGGGGGGCGTGCGGGGCGGGGGGGGGAGGAGACGAACGAGCAGGGTTCGGGGGCAGAGGCGCGAGGCCAAAATCAGCCCCGCTGCCTCGCGCTCCTCTGCCTCTCTCTCGTCCAATGGTAGGCTGCCACGTGGCCAATAAAAAAAAAAGACCGTTGCCAACGGTCGGCAATGGCTACCCCATTTTTTTTTAATTAAATCCAAAATAAAATTAAAAAACACTTCTTCAACCACTATAAATACCCCCCACCCCATTTCACCAAATCCACACCACATACTTCTAAATTCTCTCAAACCTCACTCTCTCATATTCATATCGTCTTAGCAAAATACGATCGATAATGTCTGACGACGATTCCACTCAATTGCCGAAACACAAATTTTTCAACTCGGAAGAGGTGGAAAACACAGATGAACAAGGTGTGAACCCCAATCCATAAGGTGCGAACACCAATCAAGCCGGGTCGACCTACGTACAGATGTTGCAAACCGGCTTCACTTCAACCGGTGATTAGAACTCTGAGGCATTCAACCAATACATGGCCTCTCGTTGGGGCCAAGGTAATGTTATGAATTATAGTTTTATTCTTTTCATTAATCAAAATATTAATCATTTCATTAATTTTAATGTCATGTATGTTCAATTATAGTTACATTATACGTTTAATTTTAATTATGTTTGATCAAAAATGAATTATCCATTTTTAGTTGTAATTAAAATTTAAATGTCAACGTACGTGGAATAGGACAACCGGCCTACCCACCGGGACAACCGTCCAATCCAATAGGACAACCGTCCAATCCAAGGGGACAACCGGCCTACCCACCGGCGACTGGGGTATTCACCCGCCCACTGTTCGACCATTACAACATGGCGTCCAACTATTTTGGCCAACCACAATTCTCGATGCCGGCCGCAACCGGAACCCGCATGTCGTCTACTTCATCATCTGTGGGACCGAGTACCCGGGCGACACTAGATAGGCGAAACAAATGCCCCCTGAAGTGGATATGCTCCTGATCAGAGTCTGACAACGCACAACGCATGACCCCATCACCGGAACCTCTCAAGATGGGAGCACGTTTTGGAGCACGGTTCATAGGCGCTTGTGCAAAGCTGGGAATTTCCCATCCACTCAGTGGACAGTGCAAGCCGTCAAGACCCATTTCAACAAAAGTGCTACAAGAGTCAAGCGGTATGTCACACTGCTGAAGGAGAGGGCCCAGGAACGTCATAGCGGCTTGAGCGGAGAAAATTTTAGGGAGCGGACGATGGAATTCTATCGAATCCACACCGAACATATAAAAAACGAGCCGAAGATTTTCAAGCTCCACCATTGGATAAAGTCGTTTCAAAATGATGACAAGTTCTGGACAAAGGAAGGTGAAGCCGGGGTACTCCGACGATGATTGGATGCGTCCGGCAGTTATAGCAGCACAACCCCGCCCACTTCAGTCCCCATCCAGAGGCTCAAGGTCCCCAATCGCTCCAAGCTCCCCACCCGGACGTTCAAGTTCCCCAATTGGCATGCCGCCTCCACGAGAACGCCCAATTCGCAATAACACCGCGAAGAGTAAGGGGAAGAGTATGGTGGACAGAGCATCGTATCTCGTCCAAATGGATCAGGGGAGGTGTGAGAAGGCGAAGCTTACCGTGGCTCTTGACGAGAAAATTGATAAGTATATGCAGGAAGTTAAAGATATGAAGGCTACGGACACGTCCGATTTTACCCCGGAACAGATGGAGCATCATATGGAAATGTTGCAGGTATGGAGGCTCAAATTCGAAAACTTCATAAACAAATCGACCACATTAATGGGGATGCCTAATTTATGTACTTTTTTTAGATAAATATTTTTTTAAAGTTATGTACTTTTTTTATTTTGTATTTTATTAATGAAATTTTATTTCTATTTATGAATTTTATTTCTATTTTATTTAGTAGTTGTTGATTTAAAAATAACGTTAACATATTCAGTTAAAAGTTTAATTAATTACACAATCAGCATTTTTGAAAATCATGCCCCCCATACTTGCCCCTCTGATGTGCAACACACAAAATTTAGGGGGCTGAACCCTGCCTAGTCAGCAAATGATTTTGCCTCAGGGTTCGTGATCCCCCTACTGATGTGGATGCTCTTAGAGATTCTGCAAATACTTTCTCTGTTAAGGTTTTGTTCGCGCCATCTCTGACCACTGCGTCGTTGACCTTCTTCCGCCACGTACGCAGCGTCTCCCGACCTGTTTCGGTCCCTCCTCTGCAACTCCGAGGGTTTCCGCCTCTGAGTCCGCCGTATTTGAAACTACCGCCTCCGTCTCTGAGGATGTCCCTGCCTATAATGCCGCCACCATCTATGAGGTTGTCGATGTCTCTAGAGTCAACCCTAAACCGGCAGCCACAATCGACACGCTCTTCTCTATGGCCTCCACCGCCGCAACCACCTCGACCCCTTTCACGGTTATGGATCTGGCTAATTAAGCGGGTTATTTTTACTTTATTTGAGCTTGTCCTTGCAAGTTCAATGCCTAGTGAACAGAGAATCGGGGATTTTTTCAGGAAGGGAACCATGATTCATGTATTTCCTCCCTCTATTACTGTTAAAGTCTTTGACCAATTTTCAGAGCAGGAATTCCAGCATCACATTCTCAACGCCCGTCTTCCTTCCTTGTATATACGACATCACAACTCAGTGTTAGCTGATCCACCCAATACCGTCAGGGACGATTACAGTATGAAAAGAACTGCGACACTATTGTGTCTTTTGTCTGTTCATCGTAGTCAGGGATTTGTTTTTGATGCACTCAGATGTATTTGATTTTAAATTAATAAACTATTCCTTTCCCTATAAAACAATTTGGTACATTTTATCTTCAAAGTAAACAGGCTTTGTTGCTTAGAAAGCATTGGATCACTTGAACTAGGGTAAACTACAAATGCATACCCTTAAGTATGCACGTTTAACCGATGAATACCCTGAAGTTTAAAGTTAACTGATGCATATCATGAAGTTTCAATTCGTAATTGAAAACCGCTTCCGTTAGTCAGATCCGTCAATTTACTGTTCATTTTTTCAAAAATACCCAAAATGCCCCTAATATATAACTTATTTTATATAAATATTAAATCTGATTTTATTTATCTAATATTAAAAAGAAATATAAATTAAAAAGAAAAAAAACTAAACACTTTGTTCAGTTCGTTCTCGGCCGCCCCCCTCATTTCTTGTTCCCTGGCTCTCATTTCATCTTCTTCCTCACAGAACACCTTCGGAGAAAAGTTGAGGAGCAAAGTTGAAGGCGAAGCACCGGCGAGGTCGTCACGGTGAGGGAAGCTATAGCCGCCGTGAGTAGCAGCGAAGGCCACCGTTCACTCCACGAACCCAATCGAGTGAAGAAGAAGACCCAGCCACAAATCTGGAGTTTGGTCCTAAATCCGGAATCGATTGCTCGTAGGTGCATCGTTCCTCTCGCCTCCCGCCACAATTGCTTGGGTGTAGATTTGAGAAAGGTTACAACCACGCCGTGATTCGCAGCCACGCCGGAAAGCCAGAGCCACGAACAACACACGTCCTCGCCAGAATCACTACTCCAGTCCCCATCACTGTTCCAACAGCTCTGTTGTTCCCGTAAATCCCTCTAGTGTTCTTCGTCTTTCAAGGATAGGATAAAGCAATTTTGCTATCCACCACCATCATCTTCATATGTGTAGAGAAGCTCCAGATCTGCGATTTTGTTTTTTAGAAAAATATTAGAAATGAAATTAGGGTATGGATTAAAAAAAATATTAAAATTAAAAAATGAACATAATTAATAGGAAAAAAAGATAAAAGAATTTTTTTAATGTAATATAAAATAATTTAAAAATAAAAAGAAATAGATAAAGACTGAAATTTATAAATAAAGATTTAGAATTAAAAATAAAAAATTGAAAAAAAATATTAGATAAATAAAAACTAATTATAATTTAGTATTAGATAAATAAAAACTGTATTTTTATAAATAAAATTGATTTATATAATTTTTTAATGAAAAAAGAGTTAAAAATATATATTTAGAATTAAAAAATAATTTAAATAAGTTATATTAAAATCTGAAATTAAAAATAAATTATTGATATAAAAAGAAAAAATAAATAAAGAAAATGAATTAAAAACTGAATTATAAGAGGTTGTATAATAAAGAAGGGTAGTTGAGGGTATTTTGGTATTTTTATACTTCATTGTTACATTCTGACGGACGGAAGGGATTCTAAGTTAATATATGAAACTTCATGTGAAGACCGCTTCGGTAAAAAGAATTATTTGATTTAGTTTTATTCGTTTGAAACGTCGAGGGTGATTTTGGGATTTAATCTCTTTTCGTTCAAAAAAAAATGAATTTGAATCAGATTTAAAAAAAAAAAGAGTTGGACTGGGCAGACCCGACCCAACCGGACAGACCCGGCAGAGTCAGGCCAACCCAGTCAGCCCTCCTCGCTCTGGGCCCGCTCTTCCGTTTGGGTCGTGCTCGTCTGAGGCCCATGGCCTGTCTGAGGCCCGTGCTCTCCGGCCCGCCTGTATAAGCTCACGTTTAGGGTTCAGAAACCCTAAACGTTATTCCTGCCTCCTCAAACGCGTTCTCTCTCCCTCTCCAACTCTCCACCTTCACGCCCCTCTCCGTCCAGACCGCTACACCCGCCGTCCTCCTCTCGCATCACCACCGCACTGAGCCGCCCTCACGCCACCGATTCTCTCCTTCGCCGAGTCCCTCTCCTCTCGTCCCCGACCTCTTCCCCTCCCTTCAGACGCAGTCCGCCACCGCCCCGTTCTCGATCCAGAGCCCCAGCCGCTCCTCGGTCCAGCTCCGGCACAACAACCCTTCCTCCCTTCTCCTTCGTCGTCCGAGCTCCTCGCCGGCGAGCTCGACGGATCCGGGACGGAATCGCCACATCCGTCCGGATCTGAAGCGAGCCTCCCGCCGCGCTCCACCACACCCACCCCCCGTCGCCTCTCTTTTCCCCCCACGGTGAGTGCACGACCCGTGGAGCCTCGGCCGATAACGGCGCCGCCGGTGACCGGCCGGAGTTTGTCCGAGCCTTCCTCTTCCCTCTTGACTTCTTCTCTTTTTCTTTGTTTTCTTCGAGTTGCTGGTCAGATCTGGGTAGTGTTGGTTGGAAACTGGTCTTGGATCTGGACTCTGAAGACGTTTTGGAACTGAAAATTAAGGAAAATAATTTTGTTAAAAGGAAAAGTGATTAAAACAAATTTCAGTTTTGATTAAAAGAAAAACAGAAAAGACTTGAACTGGAACGTTAATTGGACTTAGAACGGGATTAAAAACGGGACGCTGAGTCGGACACCTCGGGATTCGTGCCCGAACATGTACCTCGGGAATCGTGCCCAGGTTCTGAGTTTGGTGCACGGGTGCTCGAACCCGATTCGTCGTAATCCCGCTTTTAGCCCGCTCGAGTCTAAAAGACAACTTTTCAACTTAAAACGAAACCGTCGTCTCCTTTTTGATTAATTTGTGAAACCGGTTTTAATTGTGGCTTTCGTTTGAAATTAGAGTCCGGCTTCGCTTGAAGAGAAGACCGGAGTTAAACCCATATGCGGACTCCGCCCTAGAAGACGGTGTTGGCCCGGTCGTCAGCAGCTAGGAGAAGCTGCTGTGGTATCGTCTTGAGGTAGGGAAGTAGCAGATACCGGTTTAATTGCGGAAAGTTACTAGTATGCATGCTAGGATTAATAAAACTGGAAAGACGTTTATATCAGATAATAACCGGACGAGTCGTAGTAACATGTAGGATGCGAACAACTAGAGTAGTTGATTGAACTGTGAATCCTTACGTTTCTGTCTTGAGAATTGTTGTGCTGGTAGATCGGTCGTGTCGAGCCGTAGGTTGCGTGTTGTTTGGTTGCTTGATTGTTGTTTGATATGCCTGCCTTGTGACTCGTTGTCGTTAGGGTTAATAGACAAGATTAGTATAACCGTTGAGCTTGTTGTTGATATGTATGGGCGAGTGTGCCGTGGTTGTGTTGATCTGAACCCTTGGTTGTGTGATGGTCGGGTGAGTGATAGACCGAGGTGACTGGTTGTGGTAAGATTGTTGGGCTCGGTAAGCCGTGTTTAATTATGACAATTGTAATATTTATCTTGTTGTGTGTTCCGAGAAAAGACGTAACTAGAGTGATACTTGCACCGTGGGATAGTTCTGGGGTAGTGTGTCGCGAGGCCAAGGATGGCGTGTTTGATACCCGAGTCTTTGTGACGGGAAGATTATGGCCCCGAGTCTACGTGACGGGAAGATTATACCCGAGTCTCTGTGACGGGAAGTTTATGGCCCTGAGTCTGCGTGACAAGAAGACGTTCGACTGAGGGATTGCCGGTCTAGGATGTTACCCCGAGTCTACGTAATGGGTAGGTGTTGGGACCGAGGCTTCGTGTTACGGTACGACATAAATGGCTGGGTGCATTCGGTGGTGTTGGGAACTGTCGTTCGGGTTATGGGTTGTTCTGCTGAGTGTTCCGGTACGATATGAGGGTGTCGGGCTGTGGACTGCCGACCGAGTAGGGGACTGCGGTACGGGACGTGTCATGCTTTTACAATTTACTTTATGTTTGATGACGTGTTATTCGGTGTGCTGGTTGTTGTCTGTGCTGTTTGTCGTTTTTGGTTGTGAGCGCGGGTTGGTCTTGTGTTAAGGATGGTGGTTACGAGTTCCATTAGAAATTAGTTGTGTGTTGTACTAGTATGCCCTAATTGGACGGTTACCCGTGGTTGTGAGCGCTTGCTTATAACCTTAACTACTTTTCCTACTGAGCGAAAGCTCACCCCTTACCTTGTTGTTTTTCAGGTTGTAAGCGGGAAGTGTACTAGCCGGATGCTCGATGCTTGGGAGCTGACGAGAGTCCTAGGCTAGAGAGTCTAGAGACGTACCGTTTTATTTTGAACTGTGTTACCGTTGGTTTTTACCGAGCTGTGACTCGAGTGGTGTTTTAAGGATTTTAAAATTATGAGTTTGAGACTTATTGGCTTTATTTTCGACTAAAATTATTATTGTTTTAGTTCACGTCTCGAGTCTGGTCAAAATTGGATTTGGGGCGTGACACTTCAGGATATGCATCAGTTAACTTTAAAATTCAATGTATTCATCGATTAAACATGTATACTTAAAGATATGCATTTGTAGTTTATCCCTTAAACCACTTAATAGCCACTTATTTATACACTCTGAGTCGGTCAGTTATTTCACAAGCACAAGTTATAATCTGCGGCTTCGTTTCACTCGGGTAACTTCAAGCTTAGCTTTAGGACCAGACACAAAACGACCATGAAACTGCAAAAACGCTTGAGCGTTTACGCACACGTATATGTAGAGTTGCATGGGCTATGCGGAGCGGTTTACGATCCTCCCTTCAGGTGGGCCGATGAACAGTTCGGTCTCCACGTCCAAAATGGTTCGGAGCTGCAGAGGTTGCATCTCGCACTGAAAACAAACATCAATCGCATCATTTAAGAATATATCTTCCAACATGATTGATCATGTGATACTTTGATTTTAATATTAATTAACAAAATCGGGACCGCATAAGTAATCACCTCTTTGCGTAGCTTGGCGTTTTCAGAAGCCAATATTTTCTCCTACAAATAAAATGTTAGTTCAGCATATATAGTTAAGGTTATGCACGTAAATGTAAATATGCATGAATGATGGATCAGTAACTACCTTTCCCTTTAGCTGCTCAATCTGCTCCTTCAATAGCTGAGTCTGTTTGTACACAAAGTCGTGATTTGAACAATATATCCAATAACTGTATGTGTATATATATATGGTAGGGTTTACAATTAAGAATGTACCTTTCTTGCTCTGATTTTACTCAAGCCTTTCTCCAACTGGTTCTCTATCTGTTGTAGCTCCTCAACAGTACACGACTCCAGCCCATCTCCCAAGAGTTTCCTGAACAACTCGGGAAGACAAGGTTTAGTCAGAACAACCTATTTAGTTGAGAATGCGATTATGATTCAAGTCCAATTGCCAAACCGTTTAGATGCTTCGACCAGCTCAATCTTCTTCGCCAACTCAAGGGTATCTTGCTTCACATACTGCATCCCAAGAAAAGGTCACTTCTACACTGAATGTTTTGGCACCATATAAACTCCGTTTCTTAAACAATACCGTGACAGTGTATTCAATATGCACATATTCCACATTACTAAGTTGACAAAAACACACATAATAGTTCAAATATAACATTTTGTTTGGTCAAAGAGATTTTAAGACAAACTTCAACCCTAAAACAATTTCATAGGTTCCAACAATTGGTGGATGTGCTACTGTCCGGGGTTAGATGCTACATTTCTGGTACGCGATTAACATAAAGGGGAAACCATGGTTCCTAACCCCTTTTTATCTTTGATTTCCCGATCCCAACCTGTGTTTATTTTTTTTGCATTTCCCAACTATCACCTTTCAATTTTTTGTAGAAAGTATCGTTTGCCGTTTATTTTGACGAGTCTGTATGATTCCGTTAGTTTTTTGCAGACATGTTGGTCACGTGTACAATAACATTTTCGTAACGGAATCATCAAAATAAACGGTATACGATATTTTCTACAAAAAATTGAAAGATGATAGTTGGGAAATGTAAAAAAAGATAAACTCAGGTTAGAAACGGAAAAACAAAAATGATAGTGGGTTAAGAACCATAGTTACCCCTAACATAAATAACACAGGCATATACGTTTGTTTGTTTGTTTTTGCTTGGACTAAGTTGTTTCTATATATATATATATATATATATATATATATATATATATATATGAGGCCAGAAGTTAACATGCCACACTACATATATGTGTATGAGTATAGTGGTAGAAGTAACCTGTTAGGTCCATCTTCATTACATATTAGTATATACATAGGAAAAGAAGTTACTGGTATTTTGTTTCCATTTTAGTATAATTAATGGAAAACCTTGAATTACTAATTATTCAGAGAGGAGAGATGTTGGATCACCTGCACATCTTCTTGTTCCGTCCCTTTGCCGCAAACTCCTAGGCCTTGTTTTCTTTTCTGGTAACGTTCCATGGTTTTGGCCATACTAGAAGCATACCACACGAAAATGTTATCCATGAAAACATAATAAGTTCATTCATCACAGCCAAAACTATTGTTTACATGTGTTTATTATTGTACTGTTTAGGCTATATAACAGTTATGGTTACCATCAAAATGTCTAATTTCCATAACTTTCACGTACCAACCTTTTCTAAACTTGGTGTTATACTGTGACATATACATATCAAGTTGCCAACCTTGAAAACATATACATATATAGGAAAATATTTTGATACAAAATAATCTTATTCTACAAATTACAAACTACTTCAAATAAATATGATAATTGGTTCAAATATAAATAGATGGTCCAGATTAAAAAAAAATCACTAATACATAAGTTGTAAATATGTAGAGTTTTAAATTTATTTTTATTATTAAGACCCCTCTAAAAAAACATGGATTGTTGGAAAATGGGGGTCTATTATGCAAAAGATGAATCGATAAATAGGGTTTAGGGTTTAGGGACGGGGACTAATCGGATTTGTATTTTTCTATTTTCAATTTTTTTTAATAGATATATTACTATATATAGAAACAAAATATGAACTTCTTTATATTAAAAATGGTACCTAAAAAATAACGCCAAACAACTTAGAAGCACAACCCATAATATCACCAACACCAGACAATTCTGGACAACCATCTAATAATTTTAATTTAGTCATTATAATGTACAAAATTGTTCTAGGCGCTTAGGCGCCTCATCGGGTTGGTTAGGCACAAAATGAGACCTAGACGACATCTAGGTGACTTGACCAGTCAGATTTTTAAAACACTGATATCAATACAAACTAGACACTACTTACAATATATATATATATATAATAAAATCGGAGGCTAGGCTTGATCTCTCCAACGTCGTTGTTTTTGCTATGATGATGATCATCATATCTTGCTTAATCTAGAGGATTGGTTGATGGTTTGGTTGTTTTGTCATTTTTGTCGGCTTTGTTCGACGGTAAGATAAGAGGAATACGGTGGACAAAAACAAGGAGGGGTTATGAGCTTGGGCAGCGGTTTTTCTCTTAAAAGAGACGAATCAAGCATGGAGTAGTAGCGAAGCGTTCACCGGTGTTTTTTCCATGTCTTTCGGGGATGCGGATCGAGAAAACAATCAAAGGGACGACGGCAGAGATCGGGGTTGCGTGATCTAGACGTCGCCCTTGATTTCTCGGTGGTGACAAGCTTGTCACGTACGATGTGTTCCCGACACAGCGTTCTAGTGCTTCGGCGATCGAAGGGGTTGTTGGTGCTCGGTGATCGGATCGAAGACAACGCGGGGGGTTCGCTCTTCAAGACGCTGTTGAAGATCAAGAACAGTGGCATCTTCTACGACGGTCAGTGGGTTTTGTCTCAATGATTCGCGGTAAACTGAGGATATATCGCACGCGGTTAGGGTCGTGCCTCCCCGTGTTCCCGCCGATTGAGACGATGCGTGCGTTTGGTGCAATCGCAAGTGGCATACAACCGATCATTGTCCAGGAAGGGGCGGCTAGAGGAGTATGCAGGGATGGTGGACCCATGATAGGAGATTGGTCAATTGTGGTACAGGAAGTGGCAGTTGGAGATGTGGGTGGTGTTGTTCAAACCACGGATGCAGAAAGCGATACGGAGTACGAGGGGCATCAAAATTATCGGCGAGGGGCGGCATGCACCCTCGCCTCGATCAATGAGGAGGTCGTTGTCCAATAGGGGGTCGATCAACAATACCGCCCCATTATACGTATGTTGCCAGTGGTCTCACCAAGGTCTGCCACGATACTCTTCTACCATCTCGGGAGCCAGCACTCTCGCGTTCTTAGAGCCCTACATAATTATCATTTCAGGGAAGACAACGCATGCTTGATCCTTGGGAGAGTATACAGTCCGCCTCGGCACCACCCCGAAAAGGGTCGTGTTATGTCCTAACTCCCCGTTGGATTCGTTGCATCGGTTTCTTCAGACGCTATCGAAACATCGAATTCTAGACATCTAAGTGAAGCATTTCGGCCTTTAATCTTCTACATTATGTTTTCGTTGTCCCATATAGTTAGGACTTATTTTTCAGTACTTTTCTTTTAGTATTTGATTTTCCCGTTTTAGTCAAGTTTTATTTCTCTATTAATATATGGTTACGTTCAACATTAAAAAAAAAACATTTACAATCATTAGATTAGATAGTTCATATTTAATTTTTTTATTAATAATATAAATTATAAATATGTAAAATTTTGAATTTATTTTTATTATTAAAACTAATAAAATATATGTCATTGGATCCACTTGATCAAATGACCCAGATAAATTTTTAAAATTTATGAAAGGTAGTTTTTTCTTGTAAAGGTATATCATCCACTAAAAACTATTATACTAATACAAATTATTTACTGTCATAACAAAATGATTCATATTTAAAAACTATTATACTAATACAAATTATTTACTGTCATAACAAAATGATTCATATTGGAAAAATCATAGGTAACATATACTATAGTAATGATTTTGTGATCCTCCATAGGCAATCAGATTTATAGTCTATTCACCTATTAAACCAAATTTAAAGACTTATGGAGTTAGAAGGAGAGGAGGATAGTTTGGCAACGGGCAAGTACTGCTCAGCCTTGGTGAACTGAAGGCTAATATCTATAGACACATTTATTTTCATGTTGTGGTATAGAAATGGAAGTTTTGTTCATAAGATACGATATATACTATGGACAACACTAACTAATAATTGATGAGACAAAAAAAATGTATACTTCATCAATTCCAAAATAAATACCCCATTTTCTTTTTGAGAGAAAAATTGATTACAATGTCCCCATTTTCTAAAATGGATATTTAAGGATAAGTATCCATTTTTATTGGGGAAAGTAATTTATGCATGGATTATATATGATGTTTTCATATAAGTTCAATATCATCACGTAAGTGTGAAAAGAGGTGAACACACTCGGATAACTAGACATGTTAAAGTGTGTGTTCCAGATCGAAAGTATGTAGATAAATTGATTCTTAACATAAATCTTGGTGCTTCCACCTTTCAGCACTTGTTTTGGGGTTGGAATAGGTTTTAACATGATATTAGAGCTGATTTAGGCATGTGTTAATGAACCTCCACTCGATAGCCGAATGTGCCACGTACAAGGCCCGCACGTCAGAGGTAGTGTTAAAGTGTGTGACCCACTTCAAAAGCATGTGGATGAATTGGCCCCTTGATATACATCTTGATGCCCCTACCTATCAGTTTGATCTTTTGAGTTGGAATAGGCTTTAACAGACTAATTTCTTTTCTAGTGCAGGACTGATTATGTGGGTTGGTCCATTCTTGAAACCGACCTCAACATCAAGTATTAGCTAATGTTTTGGCTTCTCGTCCCTCCGTTCCCAATAGGATCTCGGTTTTAATTGAAGAAATTGAGGTAGTAGACATGGAAGAAACTTGTTTTAGGTTTCAGGAGAAAAAACAGAGAGGGGGGAGAAATTACAATGACTAGAGAGAGCATATCAGTAGAGAGGGAGAAAATCGATACAAGACTGATTGTAAAGGCGAGGTTGAAATCATTTGAAAATGGAAACACTCGATTTACAACTCCATTTTCAGATATGTAAATCCTTTTTTGCACACAAAGACTGCGATTATTGGTGGAAAGAGAAAGAGAAGTCACGAGAAAGCACCTGTTTGGCTCATATATAAGTCCAAATGTTTTTAGTTTGAGTTTTTTTGACGCACCACCTGTTTTTTCTATATGAAATTGAATCATAAACCAAAGAGCTCCATCCGATTCTATACCAACTTTTAACGATTTGTATCAATTTAATAAGAAAACCTTTTGATTCGGTCTATTTCTCTCTATTTTTGTCACTTTCATTTAATTTTGCTAAGACTGAATGTAAGAACCACCCCCGGTCAATCCCGGTCGAACCGGTAAATTCTAAACAAGTTTGACTTTCGGTCGGAAATGTCAACCGAAGACTCAGGAAGTCATTCGGGACCTTTCCGGGACCCAATAAGCTTAACCACTATCACGGTTGGCTTAGTTGGGCCGTTTCCTTCAGTTTGACTGTAATTTTGTAACGGTCAACTTTTGGTCAAACTCGGACTTTTTATCGACTTTTACCGAGCTAAAACGGACGGCTGGAATTTAATTTAAAAGAAAGTGACTCCTACAATGCCACATGGCATTACAGTCTTTGATGAGAAGAAAATGAGTTAAAAAGACCCTTTGACCCTCCCTAAAGTCTTAAAGTGGATAGAACTTGAAAGGACTTGTTGGTCATTTGACATTTAGGTCATTTAAGGCAATTGTGGGACACAATTCAGCCATTTTACTCTTGGTTGCAGCTGAGTTTTGATAGAAGGAGAGAGAGAGAAGCTCTTGGCTTGAGCAAGAAGAAAGAGAGAAAAGAGAGGATTTTTGGCTCATCTCTCCACCATTTCATCTCCTCAAGCTTGCTAGCTTCATCTCCTACACATCCTAAAGGTATGGATGCTCTAAACTTCTCATTTCATCCACTTTCTATTTTGGGTTTTGTGGGTTTTTGGCATGAACTTGAAGAACTAGCTCTAATGGTGGTTACTTGGAGAAGAAGTAGTGAAGATAGGTTGTTTTGCTTGTGTTTGATTGAAGTTTGATGAGACCCATGGAGGGTGTTGAAGTTTGAAGGTTTGGATGAACATTTTCGGAGTTAGAAGGAGTTGGAAATGGAGTTTTTGGTTTGATTTGAGTGAAATACGAGTTGGGGAAGAAAGGGGAAGGTGCTGGACTGGTTCGATACGGAACGTGACCCGGACCGGGCCATGTGCCGACACGGCAGGCCGCACGGAACGGGCCAGGTACCGGCACGGTGCGCGGCACGGAACGGACGAGAGTCCGGCACGATACCTCACACGGTCCGTGTCAGACTCCGGGTCGGTGTGTCGCACGGTCCGTGCTAGTTACCGGGCCGGTCTGTGATACGGTCCGTGCCAGGTTCCGGCACGGCCAGTGACACAGTCCGGATGGCATTCCGGATCAGATCTCCAGAACCAAAACCCTTCCTTTTGAGTCTATTTCGATTTCTAGATCATTCCTTCGACTTTGTTTCTATTCTTGGGGACTGTTCTGTATTTTTGGGTGAGGAACACTCCGTTGGGTTACTAATTTTGGTATTGTTGTGGTCCAAGACCGTGAGCACGAGCTCGGAAGGAGGAAAGGCCTTGGACCCGAGCTAGAGAGATGAAGACCACTCCGAAACCCATGTGAAGAACGGAGGAGAGGCTAACCGACTTTACATCAGAGGTTATTAGAGGAAGACCACAAGGTAGGGAAAGTCCTAACTACTCGAGTATTTAAATACTTAGTATGCCTATTAGGTTAATAAAATCGGAAAGGTCCTAGAATTGCAAATAGGATGCAAATAACTAGAATAATCGTCTTTCAATTACTAATAACCGGACGTGTCTAGTATGCATGTGTAGGATGCGAATAACTAGTGTAACTCGCTTTCAATACTTGAGAATTGTTTTACTGGTAGAGAGGTCGTGATGAGCCCTCAGATTTGTTGTATGTGTTTGCCTCACATGCTTGCTTGCTTAGTTCTAGTTAATTTAAGAGTCTAACGAAACTAGTTAAATCGTATACTTGAATGATTGATTGAATGTTTACATGATTGGTGGATTGATTGAAAGTTTGAATAACTGAATGCTTGAACGGATGATCGAGTATGACTGATTGTGCCAAACGGTACGGTCAGGTGATCGATGGACCGGTGGTTCATGACTGGTAAGTATAACGGTAAGTGTAAAAGGGCTAATTGGATGTCTTGGGTGTGTTGTGGTGAAAGTATGATTCGATAAACGTCGGTTGGTTGATGTGTTATTGTGTGTTTCTCTTATTCTTGTTCTTGAGATGTTTGGTTGTTCGGTATGGTACTTACACCGGGGGGGGGGGGGGGTAATCTGGTGGTGTTATAGTCGTTGGTGTTTGGAGGAGCCTGCGGGCATTGGTTATTGGACCCTGCGGGCATTGGTTATTGGAGCATGCGAGCATTGGTTATTGGAACCTACGGGGCATTGATTATTAGACCATGCGGGGCATTGATTATTGGAGCCTGCGGGCATTGTTTATTGGAGCCTGCGGGCATTGATTATTGGACCATGCGGGGCATTGGTTATCGGAGCCTGCAGGCATTGGAGGTGGACCCTACGGGGCAATTGGATGGTTTACCCTGCGGGGAATGGTTACTTGTGGTTTCACCCAAGTGTATGCGTCCTGCGGGAGCACTACCTTGGTTCCCTATGACATATGGTCCCTTGGAGGCATTTCCGAGAATCCCGACGATAAGCGTCCCGTGGGGATTGTTTCCGGTGCCCCGATGCGTGTGCCTCCTCTAGACCGAGGGAAAATATGATATGATATGGATACTCTGGTGGATCGGAGTATGGGAACCGATGTGACACCAGAATCTATCCGTGGATCGGAGGCTTGAGAAAGCAAGTGGTTGGTGTGATATTACTTGCTCCCATTTTGGTAGATATGAAATATTTATAGCTCTTTTCACGTAATCTTTTAAAGTTGTTGTTATCTTTGAGAATGCGATACTATTCTTATTCATACTGATTCCTAGTATTCATTGGTTGATAACGTTTAATTGTAAATTGCGGTGCCATGCTAAGGCATTTTATTGCTAAACTAAAGGTTAATTTGCTTACGATTTTTCCTACTGAGTGCAAGCTCACCCCTATGGTTTTCTTACTGTTTTTACAGGCGTACCTGATGTTTAGGGAGTTCGAGGCTCGGGAGCTTCTGGATGTTTTGAGGGTTATTCTAGAGATGTGTTGGTCTTTTGTACTAAACGATATTTATCTTGCACTTCATATTGAGCTTTGACTCATATTTGAGATTTTTGGATTATTTTATTATGAGAATTTGATGGAATATCATGTGAACTTTTAAAAGGTCTCTTATTTGTTTATTATTTTCTATTATCAACTTAGATCACATCTCGAGTCCGGTCAAAACCGGATTTGGGGCGTGACACTGAAGAAGATAAAGAGTAGGGCACATTAGGGTATGATAAAAAAAAGGGTTAAATATCGAAACTTACTCTTAAGTATTGGTCACGAACACTACACTACCCACGTTCACAAAATGAACACTACACTACCTTAAGTATTGGTCACGCGATTTTGTTAGTAAAGTGTCATATATTGGATGGTAAAATGATGTCTCCCCTTAATTATATGTCCTCTACACATTTTATAAGGAACATTACCATTGTACCCTCGTTATTGTTCCTTACAAAATGTATAGAGGTCAAATACTTAAGGGCAAAAAAACGTCATTTTACCATCCATTATATGACACTTGAGGTTATATGACTAACGGAATGGAAAATTCCGTCCATTTTTACTAACAAATTTGTGTGACCAATACTTAAGGTAGTGTAGTGTTCATTTTGAGAACGTGGGTAGTGTAGTGTTCGTGACCAATATTTAAGAGTAAGTTTTGATATTTAACCCTAAAGAAGTTTAGGTATCCTTACTCATTGGAAAGGGGAATGTTGACATTATCCACAAATTGAGGAAAATTAATCCGTGTTAATTATTTAATAGTTCTCAAGGTAAATAACAATAGAAGATTGAATGAAATAAAAGAGGGGAAAATGGAACATACGAAAATAAATTAGAATGTGCTAGGTTTGAACTAGATTGACATACTTTTAATTAGTGGGAAGCTTTTTTTTTTGAGATAAATTAGTTGGAAGTTATATTCTCTGTATATTTCAACATACAAGATGATTTATATGAAAACTTGACTTCAACTATATATGGAGAGGATGTTCCAACCTAGTCTTTCAGTAGATTTTTCTTAAATATAATATTACTTTGAGGAAAATAACATACAAATGGACAAATTTGTTCATTGTTTATTTATGGAACATGCCTCTAATATACATATATACAGAGAGAGATGTTGAATCTTATTAAATAATATTTTCAAAATAAAGGACATCAGTTTCATGAATTACATTCTTATTATTGTTTGTGAAGACATTGAAAATGAGTAATAGAGATGGTTAATTAAGGACTGCATACTGAAATTAATTAAGCTAAATTTGTCATTAATATGTCTTGGTCATATCCCACCTTCTTACATTAAGCCCATGTTGATGGTGAAACTAGATGCAATGCAATCATTTGGGAAGTTGGTAGGTACTAGGTAGCATGTATATAAAATAAGATAATTATAAGTGTATTCCACTGAACTAGGAGATCTATATGTCTATTTATGACAAAGTTCAAAGTTTATCATGGATGAAACCCATAGTTATTGTTGATGAAAAGAAATCATATATTAAGGAGTGTTATGAATTTATAAATTATTTATTTATTGATTTACAAACCTCAGAAGCAATTGTTAGAAATATGACACATTATAGCTAATATGAGACTCTTCCTTATAACTAATCATTGAATTTCACACCAAATCTTTATCAATTCTTATTCAACCATTGTTTGATACATAATTGTTTCATATGTATCAAAATAGTACTCCCTGAGACAGATTTGTACTAATTTAGGTGTTCTACAAGATATTTTTTTAAATGTTTTCCATCATATACATAAAATACCAATAATACTCTTCCTAGTAGTAAGTTATCTCTTGCTACCATTTCTTTGTTGGTACATTATAATAGGGTATGAGGACACACAGAGATATTAGACAAAACTTTACTAAAACTAAATCTCTGTCAAATAAATGAGACACTCATTGTAGAATATTGTAGGATGGAGGAAGTATATATATTGTATACTACTAAGACTTTAACTAACTTCATGATAAATGTTGGAGTCATAATTTGAGTATAAATATAGAAACTGGAATCGGAGCTAATATTATTGGTTTATTAGAAGATTATCTAATTTGAGGATGATAAATCTTGAATAAGCAACTTACTGTATATGGTAGGAAAGTTTAAAAGGCATTAATATTTGTAAGCTTATATCTACCCAATGATCTAACATGTATTA
The DNA here is from genome assembly GCA_963921825.1 of Erodium maritimum. Lineage (NCBI taxonomy): Eukaryota > Viridiplantae > Streptophyta > Magnoliopsida > Geraniales > Geraniaceae > Erodium > Erodium maritimum. The sequence continues at coordinate 62,586,772 of OY997593.1, forward strand.
AGGTATTCAAACATGGAGGTGAATCATATATATTATTTGGTGTATTGTGCATCTTGATGTTTTACTAACTCCACTGCGGAACACCTTATTAACAGGTTAATTACTAGCAGTTGCTTATACCAACAATATATATATAGAAGGGACATACAATTATGTATAGGAGGGATTGATATATATATATATATATATATATATATATACTGGAAACACATCCTAGGTGACTTTGATTTGTGCATCCGATTCAGTTCATAGCAGATTTGTTGTTCCAATATATATTTATATGAGTATGATCTATACATAAGTATAAAACTAGTCATAAACCCTAATGAGTGTGAATGAAGTGTAAAGCTTTTCATGCAAGAGTAAAGTAGTGTCAAGAATATGCACAAAGATATGAGTAGCTGAAAGTAAAGTCTGCTAAATCAACCAACTTCATGAATGTTGAACAAGTTCTCATGCTACTGGGCTAATAGGCAGTAGAGATTGTCCTAAAGCTAAACTGAGCTTGGTGCCCTCAACAGTACCCATGCAAGGGAGTATGAATCAAACAATCTATGCTATGCATAACTAATTGATAAATACTAATTAAGAAATAAACCTTTCCCACAAACCACCTCCCTTATCTCTTAAACAAATACATATGCTGCTTAAAAGCAGCGCTAATCAGAAAAATTTACTGGGTTCGATAAAGAAATCATGTGGCTAGCATAAGCACATATAAATAGTTTAATGAGCTATGACTTGCAAACAGATTGAAAGGTCGTGTTTTGAGATTTGATGAGATCAGACGGGCAGGTATAAAAAAACTAAAACTAGGAGCAACAATGCATCAACTCAGTAAGCAACCACTGAGGAGGCAAACTCTTGAACCATAAATTGCAGACATCTTCAACAAAGTGATGCCCCCATCATCTTTATTTTCAGATTTCTGAATCACCCATGAAATACACATAGAAATTATAAACAAGTACAACTTTTTCACTCCTTTCTCTCTTGTGTAAGATTCTAGATTTGTCAGTTATGTATTGTGCTCTACATCTGGGTTACACCCAACATTTTTAACACATACATGACATATTGATTACTGTGTCTGACTCCCCCAATAGAACCAACATTATCTCTCATGAAATATTATCGTTTAATTGTTCCATGTATTTTAGTTTCATGAAATATTATCATTTGATTGTCCCACTAATCAGTCAATTCACTAAAAACAGTGAGTAAAAATACACAATCTGAAACCCATAATTAATTGATCCTGAACAACAAGTGAACAGATGATAATATATATATGGTCAGAATCCCAAATCAGACGAGATCCTTTGGACAGATACGTATCTTCGGCTCAGCCTAGCTATTGTACTCGAATAGTACGTCTGGTAATGACTTATGAGACTTTAATATAAAAATGTAATAAAATTATTACTTACAGCTACTAAGCTGAGCTCCCAGGAATTTATTTTTTGGGAAAATAAAGAGATTAAAAATGGTGATTAATATGGACAGAAATAAATTGAGGTGGAGAAAAAGATGGAAATAAAGTTGGTGAGAAGAGAAACGTACTTAGAGCTGGAGAATTCGTAGAGCTTGCCTCTGGGGGAGAAGACGACGAGTGCAACTTCGGCATCACAGAGAACTGAGAGCTCGAAAGCTTTCTTCAGTAATCCGTTGCGGCGCTTCGAGAACGTCACTTGCCTGCTCGTCGCGTTCTCTATTCTCTTCATCTCCGTTTTGCCCCTCACCATCCTCAGATCAAAATTAATCGCCAGAAACCCTAGAACAGAAAATGGATGGAAATGTTTAGATTTAATTTTGATCGGTATCGCTCCTTTTTAAAAGGAGTAAAAAATTGCTGATTCTTAGCTAGGCTAGAACCCTATACCAGTACCAGTGAACAATAATATTTATTATAATTGCATAAAAAAGAAAGAAGAAAATAATATCAATAATGTGAATGGAGAAGAACCTCACCCTCTTTCTTATTATGGTAAAAAAACAGGAACCCAAAAGAGAAAAATCAGAGAATAAATGAGAAAGACGAGAGGCAGGTATTATTACTGTGATGAGAGGTTTTGGAGGAGGCACTTTTTATGGGGCACTGAAGTTGGATGCTTTCGCGTGCGAGGTCTCGACGCGTGGAGGACCGAGTTGACTGACAACTCCTAGGCCCGGTGCCCGTCCCGGAGTGGAGACTCACGTGGAGGGGAGAGACACCGAACATTCTTGTCGGTTGCCAGTTACTCTCGGACACCCTCGCTCCCGTTTTGGAGTAGCATGTGAGACTCGGTGCACCCTCGCCTTGCTTTAACAAATATCTACCTTTTCTTGCGACTTAAACAATGCTGCGTCCGTACAGATCGGACTGTCCGTACTTGGTGGGGTAGGCCTCAGCCAATGGGATTGCGACAGGTGTTATGATCTTCCGGGGACCATGTCACGTGGCCTTGGCGTTTCGTGAATTTCTTTTGGTTTGGGTTGGTTCGTATCGGATGACGTGGGGCGCACCACCACCGGTTTAAGCTCAAGACACCACTTGTTTCATGTGGAGTGGAGCTGGTAATTAATACTTCACTGAATCAATATATTAAGGAGTAAATATTGAGGTTTCGAATGATAGATATCTAGTCAGCATAACTAATTGGTTAAAATGACGCAGATTCTCATTCTTGAAAAGTTTACATATTGTTTTGTTTGTTTCTTTTTTGTTTGTTCAAGTTAGAACTTTGCAGTGATTGGTCGAAATTTGGTTTAAGAGCTAGGTGTTTAGGTTAAACCAGACAAAACACCAATGTTTAAACTATAAACCGACTAATTATTGAGGAGAGAGAGTGCTAAAATACTAGCCTAACACGGTGATTAGCTCAATAAAGATTTGAATGGAGAGAAACAACAAAAAAAGACTTGAAATTTACAGTTAAGCCAAATGAAGACTTATTTTCTTGTTTACATCTTATTACTTGTCAGTTTTAATACGTAAATATTTAAGCATTAATGGAAACAAAGTTTGTATTTGGAGAGCAAAACATATTGAGGACATTTTTATTTGAATTTTGTAATCGTAACCATTGTGTTCAGTAAGTTAAAATCTTAACCCAGGTGGAATATTTAGAAAGTAATAAACCAGATATAGCAACACAAAGCAGAACTGAAATGTCCAAACATCGTGCAACTAAAAAAAGGATTAAAAAACGCTCATTAATTGAAATGCTCCAGGTAGATGTCGAGAGAGAGATGTGGCGATAGTGGCCGAGGACACCAGTACAGCTACTCAAAAGGTGAGTTAGGAGAAAGCCGAACCATTTCCGAAAAGTAGGCGGCGGAGGGGACTAATTACTCATTCGAGGATCCAGCATGCGTCATCCGCCCTTGAATAATAGTGTAGGTCTCCAAGAACGCGACAGTGCTAGCTCCCGAGATAGTAAATAAATATTGTGTCGATACTTGGTGGAACCACTGCCACCATACGTCCAATAAGGCGGTAGTACCCGCACCGCCTGGACCACGAACGCTTCATTGGGTGAGGCGATTGTAAGAACCGCCTCCGGTCGAACCGGCGAATCCTGGCGAAAGTTGACTTTTTACCGGAAAAGTCAACCGATGACTCCGAGAGTCATTCAGGACCTTTCCGGGGCCCAAAAAGCTTAGTCGTCACTACGGTTAGCTTAATTGGGCCGTTTCCTTTCAAATGACTGTAATTGTGGAAAAGTCAACATTCGGTCAAACATATACTTTTTATCGACTAAAATCAATAAAATTGAAGTTGCTGGATTTTTCTAAGGGCTAAGTGGTCCCCACTTGGACGTGTTCATTGTGGCTTGGAGGAGAAGAAATGGGTCTTCAATGACCCATTTACCCTCATATAAGCCAAATTGGAAGAATTGGACCTAAGGGCATTGCTGGACTTTCATCAAACTAGGTTTTTAAAGTAATTGGGAGCACATTTCTCCTCATTATTTGTGCTGGCCGAATTTGTAGAGAGAGAGGAAGATGAGAGGAAGCTTTAAGAAGAAGAAAGGAGCAAAAGTTGAGCCTTTACCTTGTTTTCTTCCCAAAACCTCTCCAAATCATCATCTTCTTCATCCACATTCCACTCTTAAGGTAAATCTTTCATCTAATTTCGTTTTCCTTGAGTTCTGATTTATGGGTTTAGAAGGAAGAACATGAAAATGGTTGGGTTTTTGGAAGTTGATGTGGATGATGCTTTTTGGAGATAAAAAGGAAGTAGATGATGGTTTTAATCTGGATTTGTGGAGTTTTGATGAAGACCCACGATGGGTGTTGAGTTAGTGAGTGTTTTTGGGCTGTTTTGGAGGTTTGGGATTGAGAAAAATGGAGTTTTTGGACTGTAAATTCGTGAAAAGGAAGCTGGAGGAAGAAGAAGGTCGGAACCCGTCAGACCCGTCACGGATCCGTGACGGGCACCGTGACGGAAGACGTCACGGCTCCGTGAGGGAGACCGTGACGACATCAGTCACGGCTCCGTGAAGAGAACCGTGACGGCGCAGGTAACGGATCCGTGACCAGATCCGTTACGGAGCCCGTCAAGGCTCCGTGACCAGAACCGTGGCAGACCTTAGTTGTGCCTTTTGGGCCCATTTTGTCGGATTTTGAGTAATTGGGACGGTTATCTGTAACCGAGTCCTTTGAGGGTAAATTGGGAGTATCTTTCCTCTTTAAACCTTTTTAAGAATTACTCTTAATTCATGTGTTTATTTGTGATCCAAGACCTTGGACCCGAGCTCGACGGAGGAGGAGACCCTTGGACATCGTGACGTGAAGAGGAGGAAGCTAGCCAGGTCGTCAGCAGCTAGGATTGGATTACTTTCGAGGTAGGGAAGAGTAGTAAGTTCCACTCTTAATTTAAAGAATGCTAATAGTATGCCTATAGGATAATAATAATCGGAAAGGTCCTAGTTTGCATATAGGATGTGATTCACTAGAATAACCGCTTTCAATTACAATAATAACCGAAAGAGTCTTAGTATGCATATAGGATGTGATTCACTAGTTAACCGCTTTCGATATTTTGGGAAATTGTCGTGCTGGTAGAATGACCATGTCGAGCCTTAGGATTGCGTGTTGGTTGTGTTTGATCATGATTGTTCGTCTCTAAATGTCGTTACTTAATACACTCTTAGTTAAAGAATCATAGTGAACCATGTGAGTCTTGAGGAATGCAATGCGAATGTTTGTGTCGTGTTATAATTGGTTGAATGAATGAAATGAATGTGATATGATTGTGCCTTGTGATATGATCGGGTGAGTGAAAGACCGATGTGACGTGGTTGGTAAGTCATGTCGGTAAGCTTGGTTTGACAATGTGAGTTGTTGTATTGTGTTGATATGCTATTGTGTGGTCCTGTTTGTGTACCCCGAGGTGTGTTTCCGGGAAGATACCTAGGCCGATATGCGTTTCCGGTATGGTATATGATTGTGTACCCCGAGGGGTTAATTTCGGGAAGACATCTAGGCTGATGTGCGTTTTCGGTATGATGTACGTTGTGTACCCCGAGGTGTGTTTCCGGGAAGATACCTAGGCCGATGTGCGTTTCCGGTATGGTATATGATTGTGTACCCCAAGGGGGTAATTCCGGGAAGACATCTAGGCCGATGTGCGTTTCCGGTATGATGTACGTTGTTCACCCCGATGTGCGTTTCCGGGAAGACGTTTAGGCCGATGTGCGTTTCCGGTATGGCATGTGGTTGTTTACCCCGATGGGGTAGCTCCGAGAAGATATCTAGGCCACTGTGCGTTTCCGGTATGATATACTACTTGCTTCACCCCGATGATCTGTGGTCCTTTGGGGACATTTCTGGGAGCCCCGATGATATGTGTTCCTTAGGGACATTTCCGGGAGTCCCGATGATATGTGTCTCCTCTGGACCGAGGGGCATTTCGGTATGATGTGTTGGTTTGTGTGTGGATCGGAGTCTTCTGGTTCTGATTATCTATATCTCGTACTCGTGTGTTTCTTTAGTTGATTCGGTTGGTGATTAAACTGTCTCCCCGTTGATCTCCTTTGAGTACTATTTTATTAAGTGTTGCAATTCTTGTTGATCCCTAATTTGGCGTCTTTTGGTTAATCGTACTAATCGGGTTTTTGTTGTTAAAGCGGGGGTTCTTTTTACTTTACTACTTTTTCCTACTGAGCGTAAGCTTACCCCCCTTCGTGTTTACGGTTTTTACAGGTTTCATTGTTGAGTAGACCTAGAGGTCGTCTCAGGGCTCGGGAGCTTTGAGGATCCGGGTGGCTTGTGTAGTAGAGAGACGTACCTTCCTTCTTTTACAACAAACTATGTTTCCGTTACTTGGTCGGATTTGATCGTTGAACTCATGTTATTTTGGAACCAAATTTGAAGTTTACTTTGTACTTTTATTATTGTTTTATTATCATTTCTAGTTCGCATCTCGAGTCCGTTCAATACCGGATTTGGGGCGTGACACGATGGTGCTTACCACCCCTCGCCATCGTCCTGTGACCAACTCCAGCCGCCATATCAATGGCATCGTTCGATCGTACTCCACGCGTGATCCACCTCCTTGAGATTGAGATCGCATTGTACTCACATTTTTACCATCGTCATATACAACCCCAGCTGTCCGAAAGATGGTGAGGCACAACCCTAACCGTGTGCGACAAGGACTCTGGAACTCTTGGCGAGACCACCACAACGTCATCGCTCTTGTGTCCAGCCTAGAAACCTCTCCACCGAAAAGTCCGGCCACACGAGAGATGCTGGATGGGCCCTCCGGTCTAAACCAAAGTACCCCACGCCCACCATCTTGAGCAGACGCCCACTGGGCATGGATGAGAGTCGTCCCAAAACCGTGCACAAACCTGATGCCAGACCTCGTCCTTTCCACCCACAAATCGCCACACCAACCGAGAGGGGCGGAGCCAAAATTAATACCGGATCCACGATCCACAACCCTCCGATCACTTGAGCGCCAACCTTTAGAGAAAGTGGTTGCCATATGTGTACAATACTACCACCCGATTAGGGTTTGGTGATGATAATAAAAAACAATAAAAACATACCTTATCGTGGCAAAGAAGTATTTGGTGGCGGTGTTGGAGATTGAAATATCACCCATAAAAATGAAAGTTAGTGCCACCATTTTTTCCTCTAATGATATTTTAAGGCTCTTAATGAGGACGTTTAAGAATAGAGTGAAAAACGCGATATTGTCATGCGGAAACCAAACAATATTATTACTTACAATTTATCTCCAAATTTTACAGTAACATGAGTAAAGCAAATAAAACACATGAGCTCTTCCCTAGCCGCAACCTCTCTTAATGGAGACTGGGGCAAAACTCACCTAACTCTACGACGAGAATAGTTTGTTTTTGATGACTTCTGATTAAAGAGGAGATACAGGTACATGCGAGAACAATTTGGTTTTGCTGGCTTCCGACTATAGAGGAGATGCAGGTACACAAGAGGATGGAGATGTACTTAGAGACCCTCTTCTTTGGTCGGGGGCACGTACAAAGAAAAACCTAGAGCCACTGATCTCTAGGATGAAGAAAAGGGTGGTCCTCATGGTTTCTATCATGGGTGTTCTCCTTGGTCTCCTAGCTGAGATGACAACCGACGTAGATGCATATTCAAGAGGACTAGAAGCAGCGGTGAAGAAGGGAGGGTTTCATGACGGCCTCACCGTCCATGGTGGTATGGTCTCATACGACCGACATGCGAAGGGACAAGCGAGTTTACTGTGCGATGCAGGGTTGTCGTTGGCGGCGTTGGATTCGTAGGACACATGGTCCCATCGATGATCTCAACAGTTATGGGTTGTTGGCCCTCAATGGCGTGGAGAATCAGTTGCTGGCTCTCGGTGGCGAGGGGGTTCAGTGGAGGCGGGATGCGGAGGGGTGGCATGGACTCGGTCTCGGGCTTGGGGGTGGCAGAGGATGTGTTCATGTCATTACCCCACGTGCAAGGCGTCGACGATAGTAGTTGCAGAGTCCAGAGTGAAGGCAAAGATAGTAATTGGTCGGTGATTCGCTCTAAAACTGTTGTTCGTTTGGATGCAGAGTGGAAAGGTACCATAAGGACCTGCTTCTTAATCAACGACAAGTGGTACATGCCTTCTATTAGTGCTCGGACGATCTCAGAACTGATGCGAATTCTGAGCACTAACTCAGAGGGGCCTATGGGGTCTAATGGATTGACAGTCTAACCGACGAGGGGCGGAACACTCCCTCGCCTCGATCAATGAGGACTTCGTGGTCCAGTGGGGTATTTGTCGGTAGTACCATCTCACTGGATGTAGGGTGGCATCGGTTCCACCAAATACTGGCGCGACATTCTTCAATCATATCGGGAACCAGCAATTTTACGTTTCTAAAGTCCCTCATGATCATCAAAGGGGAGACGACATCAGTTGGCTCCTCGGGAGGATGCATAGTCCAATTGAACCATTTCAGTCCCTAGTTACAAGGCTGCCAAGACCGTCACTCTTGGGTTTCAGTATTCTACTGGAGCACAGTCCAAAGTCGATTTGTGCCTTTTCGGATCATAGGGTTCACTCGGCCCTACTCCACAGTCTTCAGCCGCTGTACCGGTTGCCTCAGCCGCTATCGCAACATTCTCCTGTCGACACCCTTGAAACACTCGGTGAAATGGTATCTTTTAATTTAGCAGTTGTCCTACGATGTGTAGATATTTTATTTTGTTTCCTTGCAGTTATTTCAATTGTTAATTGTCTCTCTTGAGTGACCCGTTTTGAGACTGTACTTTCGGAGATTTCCTTTTATTAATATATTACTCTGGTTACCCGCTAAAAACATGAATTTCGGTACAATGAATATAAAGTGAAATAAATACTTTAAAAATAATACAAATACAATTTTGAGTGGTTATTGTTAAAGTGTATTGCAAAGTTTTATCATGCAAAATATTTTCTTTTATCATCAGTACCAATTTCAATTTAAGACTACGGAGTTACGACATCAAATCTACCCTTCTAGGACTGTTTGGTAACACTCGTCGTTAAAAAAACGTGATTGATAAGGAAAATAAGAAGTGTTTTCGTCGGCAGTATCAAACTAGTGGATCGAGGACAAAAGGGGTGCCAAAAGAGGCTAAAAATGGCCACTTGAGCCATCAACATCAATTTCGGCCAAAAACAAAATTGTAGCACAACGAGGATCCATAAACGATGTCGTTTCATTTATACAGTATAAAGCCCAGTCTCATCGATTCAAAGCCCAACAAGACTTGGCCCATCTTAATTTCTCCGCTTTTGCTTTCTCTGTATAGCCCAATCTAACTGATACACACAAAGCCCTAGCCAACCAGGCCATTGTTTTGGTTCCTTCGCGTTTGGTTTGTCATTGCTGTATACCCAAACCCAGTTTATTGGATTAACATCAGATCAAAAACCATTTATATCATTTCCTCCTACCATTGAATATCTTATTACTTTCAAAATTTCTTAATACACAAGAAAAAGGAAAAATGAAAAAAAGGGAAAAAAAATGGGGCGAGGCATGAGCACAAAAGCATAAGCATTGCCGTCAAAAACACATCTCTCGCACACTCTCACATCTCCGATTCCCTTTCCGCTGCATATAAATCTCGCGCTTTATTTCATAGTCTATCTCGCATCGCTCGCTACACATACAATTACGTGATTCGAATTCAAGGCCGTGGTCTACACTAGAAATTTCCAATACCAGAATCTGCCAGAGAAATGATGGCTTCATCGTCTTCCTCGCCCGAAGAGCAACAACCGGAGCTACAGTCGGAGCAACAGCAGCAAGCATCGCCAGTGAAAGAGAAGGAATGCGTGCACAAGACCAAGGCCGTACAGTTTCTCGGACGCACCACGCCTATCGTCCTCCAGAACGACAATGGACCTTGCCCTCTCCTAGCCATCTGTAACTATCTCTCTCTCCCTCTCCTTCCTTATCCTCTATTTTGCTAGGGTTTCCGTTTCCGATTAGCATGTTTGAGAAATGGATTTGAAGAAATTATTTGCGATTGGTACTGTAGTTTATTTGCTGGAAGATTCAATTGATCGCCTCAGGCCTTTTTATGTCGTTGCTTATAATCTGCATGTGCGATCTAGAGGTTTTATCTATTGGTCACTGTTTTTAGTTAGGGTTTATTTGGTTTTCTGCAGCAGTAGATTCCAAATATTTGATTGTATCCTGTTTGCTTATTCCTTGATTGTGCATTCTATTGCCAGTAAGTTTTTGGTGAAAATGTAGGAAAATGACTTTGCAATCTTATGTTTGGTGTTGCACCTGTTACATTGAAGTTAAGTTATAGCGCGGCTTGGCCAATAGTTAAATTAGGTGAAATTAGACCTTAGGTTATGGTAGTTAGTTGAACTATCAAATAATATATATTTTTCATTTATTTAACAAGCATTAATAGAGGACAACCTGATGAATCAATTCTCCACAGAATTGTCTGTTTGTTGATGTGGCTTTGTATATCATTTTCTTGATACTTACTGTAACATTTCTTATGATTCCTTAGTTTGCAAGGATTAGATGTTAGATGTTAGATGTTAAATATCAAGTTGATTAATCTTTTTTTTTTCAGTTAGGTAAGAGTTGACTTTTTTTATCTGTGAGACTAGGAGTGAGGAAGTCTTTTGTCAACAAGTTTTTGCAAGTGTTGCTAAAAATTTAACATAGAAGGATCGTGCTGCTATCCAAACTAGAAAACTCAGGATTATCTTAATGGATCAGTATATTGTTTGGCAATTAAGATTTGGAGAGTAATATTTGATTGTCTGTATAGATATTGTCCTAATTTACTTGAGTACAATTTGAAATATAGTAGTCTTTTCAGTACTACAGCTGGCCCTCTGTCCTAAAATGAGTGACATACTTCCCTGATTTGGATGTGCCAAAATGAGTGTCCACTTCCCTTCGTATGAATTTAATTATGCATGAAATATCAGTAATATTCTTCTCATTAGTCAGTTACCACCACTCAGTTGATTAGCACATAGTAGTAGGATATGAGGATGTAAGAGGAGATCAAAGCATAACTTCAGTAATAATTAATCCTGGCTAAAAAGCTGAATGAGATACTCATCATGTGACAGAGGAAGTAATACTTTCTAAAAGATTGTGAAATACTTTTTCTTCTTCGAAGCTGAGGATGAATGTACTTATCTCATACTTGGAGATTTTATGTCTCCATAATGAATTATTTGATTTGATAATGTTGTTGGTAACATACAATCTCTGTAGAGCTGTTCAATATCTCCTCATATCGCTGTCCATTGTTTCTTGATATTCTGTCACGTTTCAACATTTTTTGATAAGAAGAGTGAGTAAGTGGATCATGTTTTGATTTATGACAAACCAAAAATTTATAACCATGCAAGTGAAGTAGTTCATCATTGGTTTCCTATGAACCAGTATTTGTTTAGTTTCCTCACCTACCAAATGAATCATAAACCTTTTAGATTGCTGCCTCATCTGTATAATAATATTTTTTAAAACCATTACATGATAATAGTCTAAATAAACAATATTTCAACCACATCTGTTTCGTTTTGTATTGATGATCTAATTGGAGAAATGTTTGTATGATCTCTCCAGGTAATGTTCTTCTGTTAAGAAACAATTTGAATTTAAGTCCAGATGTAGCTGAAGTTTCACAGGAGAAACTGCTTTCACTAGTTGCTGAACGGTTGATTGATTCCAACAGCAACATTGAGGTAAGAAAATTTTCTCTTGGTTACTTTGAGTTCTTAATACTCTCTCGGTATGGAATTGTTTTTAATCCTTTTTTCCATGTGCAGAATAAAGAGGCAGGATATGTTGAAAATCAGCAGCAAAACATCTCAGATGCAATTGATCTGCTTCCTCGGCTGACAACTGGAATTGATGTAAATATAAAATTCAAGAGGTGGAACTCATTTTGGTCCTCTGCTTTTCTCAATTTTATACACTTCCCACAAATGTATCATCTTATCTATATTCTGCTGACAAAAGATATTAATACTTGCAGGATAAATGATTTTGAGTTTACCCCGGAATGTGCTATATTTGATTTACTGGATATTCCTTTATATCATGGCTGGATAGTTGATCCCCAGGTACGCTTTGTTGAGTCCCCAATTATTTTGCTCCCCCTGTTCCAAGATTGGTGTCCTATTTCCTCAATTTGGATGTCCCAAAACAAATGTCTACTTTCATTTTGAGTGTAGCACTTACGCCACTAATCCTTGCTTTCTGCCAAAAATTTAATAGAGACTTGGTTTGAAATGAAAGGAGTATAAGTTACATAGAGTTGTAGACAGTAGCGTCGTTCACTCTTTAGTAGTATTATTATTTAAATTTTTTTGGTGAAGTTTTAATATGGACAATACTTTTTGAACTAAGAACTACTAAGGACATGGTCATTGTATCTTGTAACATTCTTCAACATGAGTTTTTTTTATCGGCAATTCCTGATCTATTTTCTAGCCTAACTCCTAATCTAATTGAATGTACCAACTACCAAGGTTTAAACTGAAGACCTTCCTTATGTAAATTCTTCAATGTGAGTTGAACGTATTTTAAAACTGTTGGTGTCATATTAGCTAGCGATATGTCGGGAATTATTTCTGTTGTTGGACAAATGGAAGTTTGAACTACCTTCTAGCCCCAAACTTTTGAATTTGGCACTTTTTAGTCGTCACCATTTGCTATTAATAAAAAATTTAGTGAAACTTTTTATATTGGCACTATATGATGGTCTGATATTATTCAAGTATAGATGCAGTGGTTATTTACATTTTTTGGTCTAATAATTAATTCTTCTGTGATTTTGTGCCAGGATGATACTACCGCCAATGCTATCGGTTCAAAGTCATACAATGCTCTTACAAGTGAACTTGTTGCCTTGGAAACACGAAGTATGGAAGCCAAGTGTAAAGACAATCCTGAAGAGAATTGTATTGATTTTGCTGCCGCAACAACTGCAACTCTAGGTGTTCCTTCTCCATCTCTTTCGAAAACTAGATCATTTGACGGGTCTCCAAATGTAATGCCCGATTCTCCACATATATTCACTGATCAGCAGACCATGAGAAAAGGGGACCTTGAAGAAGAAGTGGAATTGTTGAGAGCTATGAAAATGTCAGAGGGTGAATCGCCTGTATATGAAGGCAGTTCTCTGGGAGGCAATGCTGATACAGTCATAATATCTTCCGCCAGTTCAGATGATTCCAAGCCTACTCCTATGGGTTCTGGATTGCGTGTTGAGAATCAAACTTTCCATCAGCCAGAATCATCTATGGCAGGTGACTGCAATGCCTCAAGCAATGATGATAATGATCTAACTTTCAAAACTGATACCGAGGGAGCTGCCAGAGATGAAGAGATAAATTACTTTGGTAGTTTAGTTTCTGTGGATCATGTTCTACCTGTCATTGACAACATTGGCAATGATGTAGCAGGCAAGAGTGATGCTCAAACACGGATCCAGAGTGAGAGTTCAGATTCTCTTTCTCCAAGAAAGAATACTCCATTAGCAGATTCAGATCACAAGGATGTTTCACAGGGGACTGAAAACATTAGTGTTTCTAGTACTGCACTGGATGCCTATGAACCAGCTGATCAACAGGATGGATGTGTGACAACTGAATTGCCCGGCTTATCTGTTCCAAAAGCAGATTCAGGTTCATCTAGTTGCAGAATGCAGGATGTTGGTGCTCTTGAAGCTGTAACTGCCAATATTAATGGTGGTGAGCCCATGTATGAGGGAGAGGAATGTATACTGGATTCAGGACCTAAAAATAATGAAAATCGGGAACCTATGTATGAAGGTGAGGTGATCCTTGCTGAACAACCTGACAAAGGCACTTTGGATACCTTTGATGTGAAGTCTAAGGATGAAATCACTCCTCAACAAGGTGAGTGGTCTTCCGTACAAAAGGAATAGAACAGTCATCTGTCCAATCTATTTATTAAGTACCCATTCAATATATTCTATATTAGCTGAATTCCTAGCAAATTGTAATATTCTATTTGACACATTCTGACTGATGTAAATTTCTCCAGGGGAACTGATCAGAAATTTTTTAAGGAACAATGCCAGTCAATTGACCTTTTATGGGTATGTCCACTCTCTGTTAGAAATTATAATGATAAAAAAAATAGAAGCCTTTCAGTTTGGGAGTCAATAGTGTTCAAGTCAGAACGTGGTAAGTTGCCAATTCCTAAATAGACTGTGATTTACCTGTTGGGCTGGTGAGGCCCTATATTAACTACGTTGAGGTCTTTTCTTGTAATTGATATATTCGTAAGTTTTCCTCAATTATTTTTTCTTTCACCCCACCTCTTTATTAAGGAATTCAGAATCATTTTCAACCACCCCAGAATTCTATTTTATTCTTGCTTCTCAGGATAACGAAAATGTTTTCATGACTGGTAATTAAATGTGTGGCAGCCTCTTCAGCTTACAAGATGGCCTGAAAGAACGCGAACTCTGTATCTTCTTCCGTAATAACCACTTCAGCACCATGTTCAAGGTCAGTTCTCAGCCAGAATGTGTGTATGTTTTATATAAAGCCAAAAGCTTATGGTTGGTAATTGCCCCCTGTGGTTTGGTAAACAAGTCGTGTAAATTGTAACCTTTCATATCTTAGCTGTCACGTAAAACAAACACAGAATAATACCAAGGCATCTCCCTGACAATAGTGGGATCAGCTATACAAATATGGATATTAGTTTCAACTTCTATCAGTATTTACTAAATTTTCTCTACTGTGCAGTATGAAGGACAACTTTACCTTTTAGCAACCGACCAAGGTTACTTGACTGAGCATGATTTGGTGTGGGAGAAATTAAATGAGGTAAACATGCAAAAACTTTGTCAATAGAAGTGCATGCTATTACTAGAGTCTAATTATTTTAATAAAAGTCTGAAACTAATTGTAGTGAATTATTATGGAGACTTTTCGGGGGTGAAGATTTGAGTACTGTGCACTTGGTTAAAAAAATAATACAAAAAGGCTTTTTGGCACTGTGTGGCTCTTATTTTCTATGTCCATTATTTGGTAGCATATGGTGCAGTCTACCTACTCTTTCCTCAAGATTATGGAATAACAGAAGTATTTGTTCTCTCTGAAGATTAGTGTACCAATGTACTGTGCTATTTTTGACAGTTATGGAGGTTGTGGCTAACTGGTTGTATTTATGGTAAAGTGGTTAGTGGATAAAGGTGGAGACTACAACTTGAGTTCTCAAAACATTTACATTTTGGTTTATTATGCAAAACACTTATTTTTTTTTCTGTATTTTTAATGTCCTATACAATAATCTTCATAATTTCACTAAAGGTTGAGCTTTTCTTTGATGAGTAGTAAATGGTGCCTCGAGAGATATCCTGGCATATTTTCTATGGAAGTCTTATTTAGATCACTATAATGTCTTGCACACCTCCTCATTCTGAGGTTTGTATCTTAACCATATGTTTCAGGTCAATGGAGATACAGTCTTTATGACGGGTAACTTTAAGGAATTCAAAGCAGAAACTCAAGTAACTGAGACATGGGATGAAAATAATGTCATGGCCAGTACTGCCGTATGTATTTCTTTTCAGTCTGGCGTATTTTGAACTCAATCGTCAATTACAGTGACATAGGGCATAGACAAACGCGTAACATGAACTTATTGGACTGCTGAGCAAAAAAATAACAGAAACTTATCGGACTAATTCCTCTTCATTTTGGCTCATTTATGTGAATTAATTTGAAATTTCAGGACTATCTTGCAAGTATTGACAGTGCATCACAAGCGGGTCTAGATATGAAGTAATTTTCCTAACTGTTAATGGTTTATCCATAGGTGCTTCGCGAATAATTATTTCTTTTCATTTTTTTTGGAGATTTGTTAAATGATTAACCATCATTTCTAGATTTCTGCTGTAGAAAAATGGTTATGGTTCCTATGAACTATTACCGGCAAACTTCTTGAAAATGATATAAGAGCAAACGTTCCTTTTATCTGTATGACAAGAACCCTTGTTTTTTCCTTTTTGTAACATATTTTTTACTTAAATGCTGTTGTGGCAGTTCTGATCTGCAACTGGCAATAGCTCTGCAGCAACAGGAGTTTGAGCAGCAACCACAACGCCAGAATTCCCAGCAGCCCTCTGTTAATAGCGGCTCAAGGATGGTCACGGGTCCACAGGTATACTATGTGTTAGTTTTGTTTCTTTACCACACTGAACTAGTAATTTCGTTTCAACTGTTAAATTTCGTTTCTTTGCCACACAGAATTCCCAGCTATTAGTCTTTCTACATGTTTGATACTTTAAACCAGTGTTTTGAGTGGTCCAGAAAATAGTGGTCATACACATGGTTTTAAAAGAGGTAAGAATTGAGGCAAAAGCTATATGATACACATGATTTGCTGAAAACTCTTCACTGGTTGTGTTTCCTGGTCTTCGAAAGTTCTGTCACAAAAAAATAGTTGGTGTTTCTCTCCAATTAGAAAGGCTACCTTACCTTCCTATCTAGAAATACAGTATTGGAATTATAGGCGGTTAAATTTGTATCCGTTGGTGCAGGCTCAAGTTCAATCTTGGCCCAATTGGAAAGACGTAGTAAGAATGGTACATGGGCTTGTTATTGAGAGGATGACATGTCTTTCATTTTATCATGTTTTACAATTAACATTTGCACTGATTTGTTACATAGAATTCTTTTGAAAGCTGGAGGCTAAAGTTCAGACATCTTATTCCCTTCATTCATATGAACTAATTTCAGCTAAAATTGGACATTGCAGGTGGGGAGAAACACAAACAGGAGTCCAACTTCATCAGCTGCCAAGCCTGAACCAAAATTGAAAGACAAGTGCACTGTGATGTAGAGTATTTGCATGCACGTCCCTAAGTTTGTACTGTAAATTGTTTTGGTGTAGCTCCATAATTGATCAAACCTAATCTGTGCTAGATAAATGTTTTTGACCTGTAAATAAGCAGATGGTAGGACAAGGCACCCAATTGGTTTATGGTCTTTTTGCGTAGCTTTTTTTAACCTTTATTCTTAACATACAGTTAGTCTCAGCTTTTGACAGAAAGCAACTGTTTAAGGTCTTAGATCAAAAAAGCCTCATAAAATTAAATAATTAGCCTTTTAATGCTTTGGATCAAAAAATACCCCAAATATTAAGGATTTGCTATTATTAGATCAAATATAATCAAACGAAAATTTTAGACTTCTAATTTTGAAATTAAATTTTATCACTAGTTGTGTCAATATTCTCATCCAAACGAAATACAATTTTCTTGATTGTTGAATTGCCTAACAATTCTAAAAATCTTTATTTAGCAGTGAAAATTATTGTTAACGAAACAAAACATGTAAGTTTAATTTACCAGTGATTAGTGAATTAAAAATAGGGATAAAAAAAATGGAACAAC
The DNA here is from genome assembly GCA_963921825.1 of Erodium maritimum. NCBI lineage: Eukaryota > Viridiplantae > Streptophyta > Magnoliopsida > Geraniales > Geraniaceae > Erodium > Erodium maritimum. The sequence goes on from OY997593.1 coordinate 62,604,163, forward strand.
ATCAAAGAAAAAAGTGTAAATATGTATATACACACATTATAGTATTTGGTTAAGGAATGACAAGGAAGTTATCAACTTCATTACAAAAATGTTTAAACAAAATAATATGAGAAAATATGTTGTCAAGAGAGAAAAACTCTTCCAAAATTATTGCAATAAAAAAGATATTACTAAAGTTTCATTTTATGATTAGTCAAGATAATAAGTAAAACTGATTCTATATACATATCACATGAAGTTTTATTTTCCATACTCTAGGAAAATGATTCACTCATTGGAGATGATACTCTAGTAAAATGATTCACTCATTGGAGATGGAGATGATTTCCAATTGTTGACATGAACATGCTCAACGAAGAGCAAAGATTAGAGGTCATGAACATGAATGATGATTTATTTCTGGTTACTTAGTCCAAAATAAAAAATATCAATAAACATGAACTTGTTTATGAGCGTCTTTAATTTTTAGAGAACAACAACAATTACATGAGGTTGGACATATATTTTGAGGTAACCAGGAGAATGTGTTGGACTTGTCTTGTTTTGTTTTTTGTCGATTAAACGGTGGGTTTCAGTATTGAATACCCTTAGGTCTTGAAAATTCCTACCTACCTACTACCTTGCACCATTATTCTAAGTCATAACGGGTTCCTTATTTTTAGTTATATTTGATTGATTATAGTTAAAACTCATATTTAGCATTTAAAAATCATTTTAAGTATATAAATTTCTAGAAGATAATGACAATCGCTAGTCATACACTATGTCACATCTATTTTAGATAATTTAGTGCAATTTTCTATAATTATCTTGAAACCTATCTTATCCAAACATGAAATGAATATATCTTATTTTATGGATAAATGTGAATCCTTAAATATTTAGATTTTTGTATAAAATTCTAGACAGTAAATCTTATTAAGGGTGTCTAGTTAGAAACTAATAGCCATCATCTATTTTAGATATTTTTAGTGTTACAAATAGTTGTTGAAACTCATTTTATCAATATCGTCTAGCATAGTCTTTTTATATGAGAAATTTTAATTATTTTCCTATTATACTTTTCATAAGAAAAAAAGTTATCGATCAAGTTCTCGTTTTAGGTCCCAATAATCAGTGGGCTGGCCCTACCTAAGGCATATGGTATCATGCATGGACAACTCAAGTCTACCCTATGTAGTTTCATTTTCTTTTGGCTACATGTTATTAAGAATAAATATCTAGTGGCATGAGCAAAAGGAAAAAAAAAGTTTTATCATTTTGCAGATGGGCCATGATGAAGATGAGGGCATGGGAGAATCGTGGGAAATTTCTATAGTTTTAAATTCATTTTGATTTGATATAATATAAGCCTAAGTTGGAGCTCGTATTTTAAGATTTCTTTAAGTTTAATCTTTTCTAAATTTAAAATACTCTCTTTTAGCTTCAAGACCTTTAGACACTTTTCAAGATAAAGCAGGGACAAAAGTACTGTTTTTTGTTCAAGCAAAGAGAGAGGAGTTTGGTTCTTGGATCTTTTAGTTAGCAAAAGTTCTTGGCCTCGTAAAAAAAAAATTAGTTATCTACTTTATTCATTTTGGCTCTTTATTTCATCTGTATTCACAACAAAATCAATAATAGTATTCTCGAAAAATAAACACTAGCAGAGTTGACAAGTCTCAGAAATAACCATAAACTAATTGAAATAAAAATTATATGTTATTCTCAAGAGACTTTAAGCTTAAATCAAAGCCTATAATGGTGTAAATGACAGAGGAAAAATACTTGGCGAGCAATGAGTTCAAACATCGTCCAATGATGAGGAATTGGTTTATAGGGATTGCAGAGGTGGATTAAAAAAATCTATTTTTGGGTATGTCATTGATAATAATTATATATATATATATATATAAAAATCAAAATCGGTTAGAAAAGTCTTAGAGTTTGATCCGCTCAATGTATATGCTCTAACAAACCCCGCTGCATATTGAGAAAAAAAGAAGAGCGGGGAAGCTTCCGAGTGATCGGTGATGGTATCAGTGTTATGAAAAATTGGTGACGGCAGCATGCAAATGCAATGTGGCCACATCCAACTGTAAGTAACTATATGCACACATGCATTAGTCAATGGTTTGTCACTTTCGTTTCTTTCAGAGGACTAGTACTAATCGCCACTCAATGTCCCAAACAATCATTTAACATGGATACGTCGATAATATATGATTGATTCTTCATACTAGTCAGAGTAATCAATTTCTCTTCTTCTTGGATCCATTCAAATTCCATAGATGGGACAGTAAGGACTAGGGCTGGGCAAAATACACCAGAATCACCGAAACCGGCCGGCACCGGAATAACCGGAACCGGCGGTTTCGGTGTCGGGGGCGGCCAAAAAACACCTGAACCGGCGACATTTTCGGTGGTTTACGGTTTTCTGCTTTAAAAACCGGAGTTAAACCGGCCGGCCGGCCCTTTTTAGTTAGCCCAATTTATATTCTGCAACCCAGCCACTATTTATTTCCTGAGCCCATTTAATTTCATTTTTGCCAAGCCCAATACTCATCTCGTCACCATACGCTCAAACCCTAACCTTTTTTTTCTATAAATATCACCCTTATCTCTCTCAGCCTTCACAATCAACTCACCACATAACACACCCATCACATATCTATGCCGCCGCCCATCTTCTCTGTATTTTCTTCTTCTAGTTTCTTCTCTTCTATGAACTCAGTTGTGATACTCCTCTTTGCTCTCTTTCTCATCTTCCAATTTCATTTTGATTTTACTTTTGTTTGGCTTCTATGTATTATTATTATGTAAATTCATGTAATTAGTTCTCTTTTTCGTTTTTTGTTCTTATTTCAAAGATTCAGTTCTTTGTTTCCATTATTGTGTGAATCTGAACAATATGGATTAATATTTTTATTTAGGATCGGTGATGTTCAAATCTGAGATCCATGTATTGTTATAGATCTATTTTTTTTATCTTCAAATTTTCATATCTGCTTGGATAGGTGATGATACTCAACTGAACTGAGATCCATATCACTTGTTTTCATATCTTTTGTTTGTTATAGAATGCATACATTTAGGAAGTTTAAATTTCATTAGCTGTTTTGCATATAATTTCGGTATATCTATTGAATCTGTGGTTCAATTATTTTATTCAGTTTCATCTTTTTTCATGATATTCTCTGCTGGTGATATAATTTGGAAGGTCTATTGTGTTCTATACTAGTAACCATCTCGTAATATCTATTATTATTTTTTGTTAGTTAATAGAGTAATGAAACTATTATGTAATGGTGAAAGTTGTAAGCAAAATGAATTGTGAAATATAACTATGGTGTTTATAAAATGTGTCTAGTGAAGGGCTAAACGCTACATACGAAAATATGTATACGAATGGCTTACTGGAACGTACAAAAAGAGTAAAAATTTGGACTTCTGAAAAATGGACGAAATTTTAGTTACTTTGACAAGGCCCAATTAAAAGCCCAATGGGCCCGGTGGCACCGGTTAAAACCGACACCGACGGTTAAAACAGTCGGCCGGCTTTTTGTGTTCTCATCGGTTTCGGTGCCGGCCGGAGGCTCCGGTTTCGGTGGGGGTGAGGTGTTCTGGTGCCGGTTACCCGGCCGTGCCCACCCCTAGTAAGGACATACATGACAGACACGGGCTTAAATCACTCATCTCTTGGGCTGAATCTATGAGCCCATACGAATAAACCCTTAAGTCTCGGCCCATTCAATCTTCAACCAACCACCAATCTAAGTCTAACAAACACTTCCACTACCCAGAAGTTGACCAAATCATAACCACAGGCCAAGCAGCACGAGCTTCCCCTGCTTCAGACCCTTTTCCGGCCGAACCTGGAGCTCTATTTCGCCCACTCTCTCCAAGAGTGATCTTCACGATCCAAGTTTGGGCGATTTTCAATTTTTCCTTAGAAAAAGGGAAAGTTCGTGTTGACCACACAAATGAAATCAAGTCTCTACTACTATTACTGGGTCTCTTTCGTCTCAGGACGCGGATATGACTTTGTCTCATCGCTAAGGCAGCTCCAGCAAGTGGCCAATCTCGTTGCCGAAACATTAATTAACGGGTCATTATTCTACGGCCGTCTGCTCATTCAAGTTCTTCACCCATCACCCATGTTCATTGCACATCTTCATGTTTTCAAGCCCGCCATTTGACAACCTCCTCTTCTCTCTCTCCCCCATACTATTCTCTTAAACCAACCTTTATTTCTCTTCCTCTTTCCTAAGCTTCGTTTTCAGTGCAAATCTGATTCTTCATTTCAATTGGGTATTCCTCAAAATCTATTTTTTTTCCTTTGCTCAGCTGTTTTTGCCTATCTCTTTGCTGTGGATCTTGTTTTGTGTGCTTGTGTGTGTGTTTTCTTCAACTAGTTCAAGCCTTCTTGATTGCGTAGTTTCAGAAGGTAAGGGTCAGTTTGAGCAATTCAAATCTCAATCTTACATGGCTAAATCTGGTTTTGGTGAAACATTCTCATTTGGTGGAGGCAGCTCCAGTTATGGAAAAGTCCTTGGGATTTTACCATCATCTACCAGTATGGGGTCTTCCAGGGTCTCACTGTTACATGGCCATTTGGATATCTGGGTCAGGGATGCCAAAAAGCTTCCTAACATGGACTTGGTGCACAAGACTATGGGGGATATGTTTGGCAAGTTATCCTTGAAAGTGAGCAGCAAGATTGAGGAGCACATGCCTATGCCTATCAAGAAAACCAGTGATCCTTATGTCACTGTTTCTGTGGGAGGAACTGTTGTTGCAAGCACTTTCGTGGTTGACGATAGTGAAAATCCCTCTTGGAGACAGCATTTCAATGTTCCTGTTGCACATTATGCTGCAGAAGTGCATTTCATAGTTAAAGACGATGATGTCGTGGGATCAGAGATCATAGGTGTTGTTGGAATTCCAGTGGAGCAGTTGTTCTCAGGAGCAAAAGTTGAGGGAGTTTTCCCAATCCTCAATTCCTGTGGAAAGCCATGTAAACCAGGATCAGTTCTGAGTTTGTCAATTCAGTACACTCCAGTGGAGAGGTTGAGCCTTTACAACAATGGTGTTGGGTCAGGTCCAGAGTATACTGGTGTTCCTGGCACATACTTTCCTCTTAGGAAGGGTGGTAAAGTTACATTGTATCAAGATGCTCATGTCCATGAAGGTTGCCTTCCCAACTTGAGGCTTGATGGTGGTGTTCGGTATGAGCATAGGGGTTGTTGGCGCGATATCTTTCATGCTATAAGTCAGGCACAACGTTTGATTTACCTTGTAGGCTGGTCTATATACCATGATGTTAGATTGGTTCGTGATGGTAAAGCCATAGGTTGCATATTGGGGGATCTTCTCAAGACCAAATCACAGGAAGGTGTGAGAGTGTTGCTCCTTGTCTGGGATGATCCTACTTCTAACAGCATTATGGGATATAAAACGGTAAGATGCCATAATTTTTTTCACTAATTATGCTTTACATGTCTGTTTACATGCTAGTTTTTTGACCTTGGATTGTAGTAGATTATAGCTAGATTTCTAAAGAGTGAATGAAGAAAGGAATTCTGTGTAGAGGTTTGTTGGGACGGATTCACTTCATCAGGGCATGATTAATGATGACATTGTTTATATGGGTTTACTTTAGATGGATCTATAATCCATCAATTATGTTGGACTCAGGATGTAAAAGGGCTATTACTATAGGGAAAACATAAACATTAGTGTAGGTGAGAACATGTTCTCTTGCCATTTTTTGTTATTATCTTGTCTTTGTTCTTTTTCGTGTGTGCGGATATTTTCATCTCTGCTCTTGTATGTTCAATTGCACGTCAACAATTGAACCCTGTGACTTTCTTTTATATCTTCATAATCAATAACTAGTCAATTAAGAACTAAGGCCATGCTATACTTTCTTAATCTGAGCTCCATCTGTATTGATCTTATGCTCCACAATAACCTTGTTAAGCAATAATGTGGTGATTTTACTTTATCTTGTTATGCTAGATGCCTTTTTTCAAAACCCCATCTCGAGTTTAATTACTAGATACAGTTGTGTGGAGATCTATAATGACCGGATTGTGTATAACATCGTTAGCTGCTCATAGTTTGTAGATTTACTTCTTTTTATACTAATTTCTATGTTTTACTTTTGACTTTATTTAGTTCTTGACTTGTATTTGACTCTCATCTTTATCCTCCTGTTTCGCTAGTAATATACTGACTTGTATTATATGCAGAATGGAGTCATGGGTACTAATGACGTGGAGACTCAACAGTTTTTCAAGCACTCCTCTGTGCAAGTTCTACTTTGCCCTCGATCTGCTAGGAAAGGAAACAGCTTTTTGAAGCAAAAGGTTAGATACAATCTAACCTATTTGTAATACGTAATCTCTGCAACTTGTTCTGTTTGAGGGAGGGGCTTTACAAATTTCAGAGGAAGTGTTCAAGTGATCCTATATTAAAGTTATAAGGAGACTGAGTTACAACCTTAATAGTGTTGGATGGAGCTGTCTTAAATCACGTCTGTAGGATTTCAATGAGGTTAACATTTAGCTTTATCATGCACTTGTTTTTTTTTTTACTTTCAGGAAGCTGGAACAATCTATACCCATCACCAGAAAAGTGTGATTGTGGATGCGGATGCAGGCCGTAATAGAAGAAAGATCATAGCATTTATTGGAGGGCTTGATTTATGCAAGGGCCGATACGACACTCAAGAGCATTCTATCTTTAAGACGTTACAAACTGTTCATAAAGATGACTTTCATAATCCTAATTTTGCGGTAATGATTGTTAATTTTTGGATTAGTAGTCATGAGTATGAGAGGGCACCTAAATGATTTGTTGTTTCAACAATAACAGGAGGCTCCTAATCCTACTGGAGGCCCAAGAGAGCCATGGCATGATTTGCACAGTCGAATTGATGGGCCAGCTGCATATGACATTCTTGCCAATTTTGAGGAGCGCTGGTTAAAGGCTTCAAAACCACGTGGAGTTCAAAAGCTAAAAGGATCTGTTGATGATGCGTTACTAAAGATTGAGAGAATTCCCGACATTCTGGGCATCAGAGAGGTTTATTGTGCAAGTGGTAATGATCCAGAGGATTGGCATGTTCAGGTTTTTCGTTCTATTGATTCCAACTCAGTGAAAGGCTTTCCAAAGGATCCAAGAGACGCTACAAGCAGGGTGAGATAAGAGAAGACTTGATTGATAGTTTTGCTTTGTTTTGGACGATGCATATAATATTTGAAATGCATTGTTACAGAATCTGCAATGTGGGAAGAACATACTGATTGATGTAGGTATACATACAGCGTATGTCAAGGCAATCCGTGCTGCTCAACACTTTATTTATGTTGAGAACCAGTATTTCCTTGGTTCATCATATAATTGGGACAATCACAGAGACTTGGGTGAGTAGCTTAACTTTTGCTCCCTGCCTATGAATAACATCTACTTAATTACTAAAAAAATTGTTTTTTTTTTTGTTGTTGTGTGCAGGGGCAAACAATTTGATACCGATGGAAATTGCTCTGAAAATTGCAAGCAAAATCAGATCAAAGGAGAGGTTTGCTGCATATATTGTCATCCCAATGTGGCCAGAAGGCGTTCCTACAAGCATGGCTACTCAAAGAATTCTCTATTGGCAGCACAAAACAATGCAAATGATGTACGAGACAATCTACAAAGCCTTGGTAGAGGCCGGACTTGAGAATAACTACGAACCACAAGACTTCTTAAACTTTTTTTGCCTTGGCAACCGTGAGGCAGGCGGGGAAGAAGATACTTCATATGCCTTGGATCCAAATGCACCTATCCCACCTCAAGTATACATCATTTCACTCTATCATGTTAACGTTTCCCAATTAGTGTCAACTCCATTGCTGATCATATGGAATTAATGTAGGTACTGTCACATAAGAACAGACGCTTTATGATTTACGTGCATTCGAAGGGAATGGTAGTGGACGACGAGTTTGTGATTATGGGATCTGCCAACATCAATCAGCGCTCCATGGAAGGCACTAGAGACAGTGAAATAGCAATGGGTGCGTATCAGCCTTACCATACTTGGGCCAGAAAACGTTCAAGCCCTTGCGGACAGGTCAGCTTCATGTTATGCTCTTAAAGTCGAGATGATATCGATTTGGGGTTCGTCAAAGCTGATCTGAGTAACTGTGTTTGGTGCAGGTACATGGGTATAGGATGTCATTGTGGGCAGAGCACCTGGGGACAGTGGAGGAGTGTTTTGAGCAACCGGAGAGTGTTGAGTGTGTGAGACGGGTCAGGTACATGGGTGAGCTCAACTGGGCCCAATATGTTGCACAAGAGACAACAAATATCAGGGGTCATCTTCTCAAATATCCTGTAGCCGTTGACCATATGGGAAGGGTCAGCTCTCTTCCGGACTTGAAAACATTCCCTGATGTGGGTGGCAATATAATTGGCACCTTCTCTCTCATTCAAGAAAATCTCACCATCTGAAATGTTTTATGTGACAAATGATTATTTGTAGGATTCATTAAAGGAAGTTACTACCACTTGTTTTAACTACGTTTAGGTGTATTTGACGAGGTAGGTGAATGTCCTATCCTAAGGCCAGACTTGATCAGCATAATCACACGTATTTACTGATTTGTCCTCATACTTATTTTCTTCCTTGTGGGTCAACGTGGCATTAAGATGTTCATTAACTAATAGTATTTATTACGTGGTCAACTCTGTTATATAATGGGAGAGTTTTTTTCTTGAGCGAAAGGAATGAGTTGTATTCATACGAAACCATCAAACGTAATAAAAAATAGGAGGAAAGCATATTATTTAAAGACTGATACATTAATCTTTTAAGTAAATTGAGATATAATTGGGTTTTTTGAGTGACCAAACATTTAGATTTACAAGTAAATAACGAAACCAAACTAAAACAGGAAAACATCATATAATAAAGTAAGTGTCAGACAATAAGACTCAACATGACTACCTAAATTTGACCAAAAAACATATCCGGCTCAACCTGAGCGCACTCGTCATAGTCTAAAAACTTATGGATCCGCCAATCAGGACCACTAGGTGTCTAGGAAACGTGCGCGGTGTGCGGAGGGATCATGTGATATGGTGGGGGGCCCCTTATAGGGCGCGCTGCCGGTCCTTGAATACAGCCCCTCGCGCCAGGTCTTCATGGATTCCGGTGAGGCTGCTTTTCAGCCCTCGCCTAAATGACTTTTCTCTCTCTTCATGCAGAGGGGAATGGGCATCAACTTTCGTCCCTGCGGGAGAAACCCTATATATCCTCCAGTAGAACCAATGATTCTATCGAACCTATTCCCAGATTAGGCAGAACGGTGGACGTCACCGAACCCTCCCCTGTTCCCATAAAAAGGAGAACAGTCTCGGGTTGGGTTGGACGTCCCAACAGGTTCTCTCGGCTTAGACAGGACGATAAAACTTAGAAAAGTGAAGCCGACATAGGAGAGTAGTCGCATTGGGGTGTGATACCTTGGCTGTCAGGACTCTCGAACAGGACTGTCCCCTTGATCCAAAGGCAGTAGTAGAGAGAAGCGCCACCCCTGGTATTGCACCGCAGCCGAAGCCCGAGGGCGAAGGCCTCGCCATTATGGGAAGCCGGATATAACAGGCAGCCGGGATGTGAGGCCTAGGAATCTCATCGGTTTAGGGGGATATGAGGTCGTGGCGGGGTCATCGGGAGGCCCATCACCACAACCTTTCCTTACGATCGTGGACACGTAGTGGCGGTGACAATGCGAGGAACGTCGGGGCCGCTTCGATACCGGGATGGCGCATGCCATGACTCGGTGGGCAGCATCGTTTGGACAGGTCCGGTACCAACAAAGTAGGAATCCTCCTACAACGGGGCCAAGATCTCTCGTGGTGGCGAGGATCCACGCGACATCGGGACGACCTTGTGGAGAAAGCAAGGGCAAGATACATCGTATGACGGTAACGGGGGCAGGACCAGAATCGCTTGGGACAACGGAGGTCTCTCACCGGGTATCATCGATTGGGGCGAACGACAAACAGAAGAAGAAGAAGAAGGGGATGCCGATAAGGCTAAGATTAAGGGCCTCTAATAGTGAATTTTGTTGCGGTGTGGTTTAGAGATGTTAGAATTTAATTTATTTCCAGCTATAAGTATTTTCTGTTCCTAGGTTTCCTATGTTGTTTAGTATTGGTATTTCCTATTTCGCATATAGTTAATCCATATATAAAGGGATGCTCTCATTGTATTGATACATCAAGAATATCAGTATCATCAATAATATTTCTAGAATTTCACATGGTATCAGAGCCTATTTGATCCTAGGTTAGATTCTCATGGGTTATAGTTTTTCCCACTCGTTAATATATAATTTAGCGGGTGGGCAAGGCATTGTTGTTCGGATTTTTACTATTCATATGCGATCATTGTTCATGGTACTGTTCATCTGACCGCTATTGTTCATCATGGGCACTGTTCATCACCAGCACTGTACAACCGGTTAGTGTTCACGAGCTGAAAATTCATCCAAGTAGTTTTCTTCATCTCAATTCTTCTGATTTTATGGTTTTGGTGATTTTCCATGAAAAAAATCTCATATATTTGGGCGTCCGTAAAATCAGCATAGTTTGTACCATCGTCGTGCTTACTTAAAGATGTTTCGCACCGTCGTTACACGATGGAGTTGCTCAAATTTGTTTCGCAACGTCGACGTAGTTGCTTGAAGTTGTTTCGCACCGTCGACGTAATTGCTTGAAGTTCGTTCGCACCGTCCTTATGAGGCGTAGTTGCTTGAAAACTTTTGCACCGTCATGTGACGTAGTTGCTTAAAATTGTTTCGCATTATCGTTATGCGACTTGCACGAAGATGTTTTGCCCCCACGTGGTGTAATTGCTCGAAGCTAAATCGTGCATCTGTAAAATCAGAGTATGAGCCAATGGATCCAGATCGTCTTAGGCTTTAAAAAGCCGTTATTGGGTACGTCCCATTTGTCACCTCCACCCTATATTAAATTTTAAGCCCATAAGCAGACGTATATTCCTGCTCTGGTACACGTGTAAATGTTCAGGCCTACACGTGAGGGGGAGTATTGAAAAAAAATATTAGTCTTCGGCAACAACAATACAGTGGTGATGCAACAACATGAAGTTCAAATTTAAATTTTATCCTTCGTTAACGTGCAAGACTCGTTATCCGACTTGTACGTGAGGGGGAGTGTTAGAATTTAGTTTATTTCCAGCTACAAGTATTTCATATTCCTAGGTTTCCTATGTTGTTTAGTATTGGTATATCCTATTTTGCATAACGTTAATCCCTATATAAAAGATGCTAGCATTGTATTGATACATCAAAAATATATGTATCATCAATAATATTTCTAGAATTTCACAAGAGAAAATCGTAGACGAACACAGTGAGAGAGAACCGAGGAGGAGGGGATGTGTGTCACCCAACTTAACAAAAACGACAAGCAGAACATCGCATGAAAGGAGATGATTGTGGGATAGTCATTTGAGCACAAGTGAGAACAACTAGACTAAGGTTCCTCTTACCAAAATCTTCTTATAAATATACTGTTTTTGACCAGATGAACTGGGAGATATTAGATCATACATTTTTTTATGTAATAAATCTTATAAATGTATAGCATATATAGGTGATAATGGTCAGTGTAGTTCTAAATGTCACGACCTTTTTGGCGACCCCCTTTTCCTATGGCCAGATGAGTGCGTTAACGACATCTTCTATGGTTTGCAAGTATGCCCCGTTCTCTTGAGGTGCAATAGTCCCTTGCTTTGAGTGTCTCGGATCGTTCTTCAACGGTAGGATGGGCCAAGTCCGCTGCGCACCATCCTCAGACGGCTGAACTCGGGCCCTTTGGGACCTCGCCAAGGGCTCGGGTGCCGGGCGCGCCTGGGGGACCGGACGGGTCCTTCCGGGGCGTTTCAAGTGGTATCAGAGCGGGTCAATGAGGGTACCCCGCGCGAGAACTCAACATGGTGGATCGCTCAAGAAAGACGGAGTACCGAGCGCAGGGCGCTGAGCTGACGAGGTGAATATTGCCAACACATAGGCACTAGGTGCCGAGAAAACCACGGGGTCGTGTGCGTGTGCCGAGGTATGCAAGTGCGCGAGGTAGCGCGAGTTGGTGCGAGCCTGGGGCTGCCAACATGTAGGGCACCGGGTGCCTGAGGACACCACGGACCGTTGGGTTGAAGGAGCGCAAGGTGCGCTAGTTGGCCGAGGGAACGAGCCGTCAGCGAGAAGCAGACAAGAGATGGTCAAGGGCCGAAGGTTGAAGGTCCTCGCCGAGGACGGCGAGAGAATGGGTGGGGGAGAATGTCACGACCTTTTTGGCGACCCCCTTTTCCTACGGTCAGATGGGTGCGTTAACGACATCTTCTATGGTTTGCAGGTATGCCCCGTTCTCTTAAGGTGCGATAGTCCCTTGCTTTGAGTGTCTCGGATCGTTCTTCAACAGTAGGATGGGCCAAGTCCGCTGTGCACCATCCTTAGACGGCTGAACTCGGGCCCTTTGGGACCTCGCCAAGGGCTCGGGTGCCGGGCGCGCCTGGGGGACCGGACAGGTCCTGCCGGGGCGTTTCAAGTGGTATAAGAGCGGGTCGATGAGGGTACCTCGCGCGAGAACTCAACATGGTGGATCGCTCAAGAAAGACGGAGTACCGAGCGCAGGGCGCTGAGCTGACGAGGTGAATATTGCCAACCCGAGTCATTACAACGACCATAGTCCGTAACGGGATAATAATCCATAACCCTTAGACAAAAGAACCGTTCTGACAGGAAACGGTTGTGGTAACCAGAAAACATAACTAAAGCAAGAAATGAAACCAAAACTAGAACGGAAATAAAATTCAAAGGTTCCAAACTACCAAGAACCGCTCCAAGTAATACCTAAATGATGCTTGGTCCTTGCTTTTCAAAGACTCATTTCATAGTGTGAGTAACCGAACTTGAACTTGACAGTCTAAATGGGAGGTATGGCTCGAACCAGGGACTCCTCCCCGAGTAAGTCCCTGAAGACCGAGATACCTAACATCCTCCGTGGTGGGGCTGCTTTCCAGCCCTTGCCTGATCCTCTCGCGGCTCCCTCGTTGTATCCCTCTTTTGGCCCTACGGACCTTACAACTTTCCAGATGGGACAGACCCAATGAGGCCTATCTCTAAATACCTAAGGAGGCCTATCTATGAAGAATGAACGGGGCCTCGAGGGTAAGGCATCTCCTCAGAACGGACTTGAAACCCAAGAACCGGGTTGGGTACCGTGTCTAGGGTTACTAAGGGTTCCTTCCCCTGAGATGACCCGGTCTTAGGTAACGTGTCCGAGGCCAATGCTCCAAACCCCATCGGTGGTGGAGGCACTTCCTTTCCCCAATCCGTGGCGTACGGTTTGTCCACCTTGGTGAACTGAAACTCCAGGATCCACTCATCAAAGCGGAAGGCCCGTGGTACCTCCTAGTCACAATCCCGTACCATATGACCGAGTCTCCCGTAGTTGAAGCAGAATGTCGGGAGACGTTCATATGTCAGGGTGACTCCCATCGGTTCCATGAACTCCCAAAAACGCATGATCATGGTACGTCGAAGAGGTCGGTGAATGTCCATCTAGTATCAAACTCTCATTGTACCACCCTAACATAGACCTAATTAATCACACGGGCATCCACGTACCCTCCTAATGTAGCCCTTATGATTGCCCCAATAGCTCTCGTTCGGACAGGGGGGCGGGATTCCCCTAGTGTTGACCCATAACTAAAGGTTGTCCAATCGAGGGAGCTCCCGAGCCATTGTGTCGGTGATCTCATCGGGCAGCAACGGGTGACTGTGAAAGCACCACCCTTTATACTAAAGTCGTGGCCCATAGACAATAGACGCTAACCCTATAAACATTAGACCCGACGAGCCAGAGATAAATAACTAGGAAATCGTAAATAGTGGAGATGCTAATAAGGTGTAGCTTAGGGGTCCCATTATCTGACTGGACCTGAAATTGTGCCTTTCGGTACTCTTGTCCCTTTTTAATGGATAACGGGCAGCCAGGGAGAACACCGGATAATGGGGGGAGTATCGTCGGGCTTCCACCGATGGTGGCATGGTGAGTCGCGCATCCCCATACACGGCTCGATGTTGGTTGACCCGATCATAATATCATGCGAGGTTGCATAATAGTCCTCGCTTGGATTGTGTCTGGGTAGGCTACAACCCCTGGTGTTGGTTCATCCCTATGTCGAGAGCACCTGCGAAGGATCCCTAAGTTAGGTAGGAGGTCTTGTATTGTCACCGCCTCACTTGGTCCTTCACCCGGGACGAGATGAGGTTGTGGTACCGAACAGAGACACACGTGTTGCCAATTCCATAGATGTGCTTTCAAGTTAGGTAGGAGGTCTTGCATCGCTGGTCCATTACGTCGTTTTAATGACTTGGATAAGCCTATAATGGTGGGGCCGGATATCCTCTTCAAATTCTGCATTCCGCTCTGGTGGATTGTTGTGGCCGACATCCTTTAAAGAGCACGCTGTTAGTTCATCCTGCATGATCCCCCGACCCGCCGAATATTGGTGCCCGAATGGGATATCGACGGTGTTTGTGATGGATCGTGTATGGAGGCCGGACTAACGGTCCCACGGCGGGATCCATTGCTACCACACCAAAAAATAAGGGAAATTCCCTATTGCTACCACCCTTTCGAGAAGGGTATCCCATCCCATGTTCCTTCGTGGAGGGAAGGGGGAATATAAACCATTTAGATTGACATGTGTGATAATCTAGCCGGCTCGAGAGATTCCATCGGAGTCGTTAGCCCCATCCTTTTGTAGAGGGTGCTCGACCGCCATGATGTTAGTAAGGGTCCATAGGAGATGATCCCGTTCGTCCCTGCATGTCACATTTGGTGGATATCGCTGTGTGTGGGAAATGTGATTCGCATCCCACAATGATGGTGGTGGTGGCTCCGGGATGGGCATTGAGGGGGGCCCGGTATGATCCTGTAGGCGGTAAGGGAAAATCTCTGACATGCCAACCCCCGAGATGATGAGAGATCTGATGCCAGTTCCGTACTCTTTCCCGCAAGATATAACGAGTTCAAGCACTGACGAAAATAGTTGGGGGAAGAGAATAGGGAGTCATGGTAGATACCTGGTTTATTGGTGGAGGAGGTAATGGTGGTTTGTGTTGCCGTTTCTTCGGGCGGTCTGACTTGATTAACTCTGTGGATGGAGCCCGGAGCATGAAACGGGAAAAAGGTTGTGTGCGGTGATGGGGGCCGAGGCCGTTGTATATTCTTTCGAATTGGTTTAACAAACTCCCTCGATGGGGCCGAGTCCATGACTCGAGGTGGAGGTGCATGTGGTGAGAGGACATGGATGATGGCTTCAAGGGACCCATCCGATACCACGTGGTTGAGTATCATCATCGGCGTGACATTTAGGGTCGACATGAAAAGGCGGAGCATGAAGATGACGTGAGAAGGATTTGAAAGGACACGGACAGTGGAGCAGAGAGGAGATAAGAGAACCACACGGAATAGTTTTTGATTTTAGAGCACCTCTAGTGGGTCGTGTCAGCGGGTTGTTGCAGACGCTGACACGACTTGCTGGCACGGCGCGTCGTGTCAAAGGGGCGTGTCAAGGGGTCGTTGCAGAATTCTGCAACGACGCGTCGTCGTGGTAGGAACTACTTTAGAGGAGAGAGAAGCCCATTTTGCTCCAAAAACAACTACAAAACATGGCTTATTGACACTAGTAATGTTAGACCATTGGAAAAGGCATGTAAGAAGCCAAAAAAACACTTTCTATCATGGCTTCTTGACACTAATCATGTCAAACCATTCAAGATACTATTAATTGAGTTTAATAAATGTTGTTAATATTATTTATTTTAAATTATTTTTATCAGATTTATTTTAATATTTATTATTCTAATATAAAATTTAATAAGAAATTAATTTAATATGTAATTAATATCCAGAACAGAAGTCTCAACCTGAATCTACCGTTGTAAAGGGTCAGACTACACCATCAACGTAGGAGTGATTTATACAACATACTCATGGTAAAAGCGTAGACCTGCCCACAATCTATCGCTTCCTCATCCTAAAGATCGACGTTGATTCAGCACCGACCAGTCGCTGTCCGAATCCAATAGGCGTCTCTGATTTTTCGCTCGATTTTATAGAAAATTGAAGAATATAAATATCAGTCCTTCCTATTCCCAGATCCCATCCTCTCCCCCCATCTCCCATTTTTCAGGTGCCAGGATGGGTTTTCCGGCCACCGGCACCGACAAGCCCTACAAGTTCCTCATCTACGGCCGCACCGGCTGGATTGGCGGCTTGCTCGGCAAGCTCTGCGAGGCTCAGGGCATCGAGTACGTCTACGGATCGGGCCGTCTGGAGAACCGCCCCTCCCTCGAGTCCGACCTCGCCGCCGTGAAGCCCACCCACGTCTTCAACGCCGCCGGCGTCACCGGCAGGCCTAACGTCGACTGGTGCGAGTCCCACAAGGTCGAGACCATCCGCACCAACGTTGTCGGCACCCTCACCTTGGCTGATGTCTGCCGCGAGAGAGGTCTTGTTCTCATCAATTACGCTACTGGCTGCATTTTCGAGTTCGATTCCGCCCACCCTCTCGGATCCGGCGTCGGCTTCAAGGAGGAGGACACTCCCAATTTCATCGGATCCTTCTACTCCAAGACCAAGGCCATGGTTAGTTACTTCTCTTACATATGCTAATCTACTGGATTTATTTTGAATTGAATACTTTGTCCTTTTAGCTAGCTTCAGTATACTCATTTGAGCTGAGATTGACTTGGGTTTGCTGGTTTAGTTTGAATTGGGTTTGTGGGTGTTTGGTAAAATCAATGTGCTTTGTGAATAGTAAGAATCTGATTAGTCCGAAATGGTGGGTTTTTGAGTACGATGTGAGTTAAGGCATAAAGGTTTGTGATTTGAATCTTAAAGGTGTGAATTCTTGGCAATTTGTGATAAGGTTGAAGATCTGCTCAAGAACTATGAAAATGTATGTACACTGCGTGTGAGAATGCCAATCTCATCAGATTTGTCCAACCCTCGCAACTTCATCACCAAAATCACACGCTATGAGAAAGTGGTGGACATTCCAAACTCAATGACCATATTGGACGAACTCCTACCCATCTCCATTGAGATGGCAAAGAGGAACCTTACAGGAATCTACAACTTCACCAACCCAGGAGTGGTGAGCCACAATGAGATTTTGCAGATGTACAAGGACTACATAGACCCCAATTTCACGTGGAAGAACTTCACTCTAGAGGAGCAGGCTAAGGTGATCGTTGCCCCCAGGAGCAACAACGAGCTTGATACCACCAAGTTGAAGCAAGAATTCCCTGAGCTCATGCCCATCAAGGAGTCACTCATCAAGTATGTGTTCAAGCCGAATCAGAAGAAAGCTTCAGCTTGATCAGCCTACAGGTTTGGATTAATTCTTCTGTTTCTCTATTGCTATTGTTTAGAGTTCCAGTTTATAAGATCTTTAGCCACTGTAAGGGTTCTTCATGTAGCATGAGATACATGAATAATTGCTCCTACTTGTATCTGAATGTGTTTGTATCTGTGTTCACTTTGATCCTTAAATAAAATAGTTGGACGTGTTTGAGCTATATTATCAAGGTGTTGTTTTGCAACTTGTTTGCCCCGAATTGCTTTGGTGCATGAATGTAGAGAGAAAATGTAGGTGCATTTTTGGGCGAGCAAAGATGAGACGAGCTGAGAGGGAAGCTATTTCAGACGTTGAGTATGAGTCTCAGAATCTCCATCATGCAAAGAAGACCATCTTTATTTCAGCCTTGTAAGGAATTCCATCTTACAAAACCCAATTCTGTTGGGTAAAAAAGAAGTCAATGAAGATTGAAGAGGCAACGGTATCAACGCTTGACGGTCTAACTGGTCAAACACTTTGTGGCCCAACTCTTATAGACTTCTTTTCTACATGAGGAGTTATTCTGAGTCTAAATCTGAATACATTTAAATAACTACCGATAAAATAAAAATAAAAAAAAGAGGTGAGGATAAATATTTACTTAAATTTAGAAAATAGAAAACTGAGAAGGGGGCAGGGTATAGTTGTGCCCAAGAATGCCATCCTTGTATAAGGAAGTCCCTTCAAATGAAAAAGAACAGCACTGTCAAAGGTGAGGACCAGTCTCCTGGCGGGTACACGTGAAGGTTGTACCAACATTCATAACTGTTTCAGCATCTTGTAAGAGCATGCACAAGAGGCCGGTCCATATCGCGTCCTGTGGTCCGGCCCGTGTTTTTGCGGGACGCAGGACGCGAGTCGTCCCATTGTGGGACGGATTTTTCGCGTCCCGCAAAAACACGGGCCGGGTCGAGTCCCGCGTTTTGCGGTTCGGTTTCACGGGACAAGGGACGCGCGTCCCGGCTCGTCCAGCCAGCCAATAGGAGGCCACCACGTGGCAATTCGGAGAAAAATTTCGACCGTTGGGTAACGGTCGGAAACGATAATATTTTTTTAATTAATAAATTCCTAATTTCTAACCTTATAAATACCCCAACCCCATTCTCATCACTCACCCATTCTCCCATTCCCAAATTGCACTCTCTCATTCCCAATATCCTTGTGAAAAATGTCGGACGACGAAAATACCCGTTCGCATTCATCGGATGACAGACAACGTAGGGCGGATGACGAACAACGAAGGTCGGAGGATTTCGAATTGTCCCTCGAGGACCTAGCAGGCAGCCTACGTGATATGTTAGCGCAACCTGGTGAGAACTCCGCTTTTCCCCCTATACGCAATCAGGTTCGAGCTCAGGTACTTTCACACTATCGTTTCTTGTTGTAATTTATTTTTTGTAATTTATTTTTGTAATTTATTGTTATAATTTATTTATTTCAATTTATTTTTGTAACTTATTTTTGTAATTTACTTTTATAATTTATTTTTCAAGATCAATTCCACCCATCGCAACCACAATTCCACCAATCGCAACCACATGTCCCTCTCAAACACCTCGCTAATCGCTACCGTTGGGAAACAAGACTTCGAAGAGGAAGGGGAACAACCTCACGGACCAAATAATTGCCATGGCGGAGCTGAAACTATCGCGGTCCGAAGGCAACCTAGAAAGGACCCGCCTATTTCAGCAGTTAACCGACCGGTGGCTACAATACTACGACAAATACAATGTCTTGGACGAAAAGGATACCTCCAACTTCAGCGAAGCCCAGTTGGGACGACACGATTCGCTGAAGTCCCAAATTTGGGAACTTATAGAAAATATTGAAGCTGAAATTAAAGCTCTTCGACAACAACAACCTCCTCCACCACCACCACAATGATGTGTATGTGTAATTGCATTCTTGAACTTGTATTTTGTTGGGGTTTGTATTAAAAGCGAGGAATAAAAGTTCAAGTTAATTTTTATTCGTGTTAAATTTATTGATCATTATTGTATATTATCATTACTTATTTTTTTCAGATTTATTTCAATTTTATATAATATTAATTATTTTAATAAAGAATTAAATAAAATAACAAAATATCAATTAATTAATCAGTCAGCACCCACTCACAATCCAGGACTCACCATTGTAAAACACAGTTTATTTTGAGTCATGCATCCCACTATTTTGTACAGTCAGCATCCAAGTCTCTAACTCAAGCTCTTCCATTGTACATGCTCTAAAAGATGAAAGATAAGGTCTAGTATGTTTATACCAACCAAATAAAACAATATTCAACCGGTAAGTAGGAAAACGTATAAATATACTAATCTTCTATCATAATAATAAAACGTGAGATTATTTGGGTGTTAGTGCTTCTAAGCTCTCTCACAACTCATTTTGGTTGGTGAATAACCTTTTGAACCGAAATGTTTACTATGAATATACAGAGGGTATAGAGTATTAAGTTGTGTGAGCTTAGGGACCAACTTATTCTTTTGTAGTGCACTCGTTCTACCTATCATAAAGCTCTATAATAATGGCATGACATATACAAATCTATTGAATAAATGACCACTAATGCATGATAATAGTTTGTAAAAACTTACTATATAGACAAGTGTGAAAGTCTACTTAATATTAGTGCTTCTAAGTTCTCTCACAACTCATTTTGGATGGTGTATAACCTTTTGAACCTAAGTGTTTACTATGAATATATAGAGGGTATAGAGTATTAAGTTGTGTGAGTTTAGGGACCAACTCATTCTTTTGTAGTGCACTTGTTCTACCTATCATAAAGCTCTATAATAATGGTATGAGATATACAAATCTAATGAATATATGACCACTAATGCATGATAATAGTTTGTAAGAACTTACTATATAGACAAGTGTGTAAGTCTACTTAATATCATGATAACATCTCATCATGAACTATGACGTATTTAAATAAATGTCACTATGACGTATTTAAATAAATGTCAATATTCTCCCACTTGGTGTATATTCCATCTTTTGCCCAAACATGAAAGCAAAACATATGCATAATGACAATAATTCCTCTTAGTACTCTTCCAACTATCATAAAACATTATGTTCTCTTTAGCGCTTCCTATAAAACTTAATGAATAAACCCTATGTTTATTCTGGTCCAAACCATACTGATATTTCTCAACCAAATGTATACACAAAACCAAAATGAAAAAAGTACCAAAAACAAAGTTTCGTTCGTTCTTATAACGAAAAACTACATAAGGGATCTAAGTCTCATACTTACCTCATATTCCTTGAACTTAAGTGTAAGTATGCCTGTAGTTAACAGATCAACAATCATCAATTCGATATTAACGTGTTCAATCACCAATAATTTATCCTGAACACGTTCTCTTATGGCTAAATACTTTATGTCAATGTGTTTACTTCGACTACCACTCTTGTCGCTAAAGACCACATCTGAATTGTCACTGTAAATCCTTATGGGATTAGATATAGGATCCCTAGTTCTAAGCACCGAAATGAAACTCTTCATTCATACACCATGTGATGTAGCCTTAAAACAAGATATGAACTCGGCCTCTATAGTGGAAGTAGCAATTAGGCTTTGCTTTACGCTCCTCCATGACACGACTGCACCAACTAACATAAAAATGTAGATTTCCGTTAATCAACGCAGCCGGTGAAGTCTGAATCATAATATTCAATCACTTTCAAGCTATTAGTTAGTCTATACATAAGCATATATTCATTGGTTCCTTCAAGGCAACTCATGACTTTCTTTGCAGCTCTCTAGTGTTCTTCACCTGGATTACTCTAATATCGACCCAACATGTCAACCACAAATGTTATGTCAGGTCTTGTAGAAACCCGAGCATACATCAACCTTCCAACAACCGAAGCATACATAATGTGGTCCATTCATCCCTTTTCGAATTCACTTTTTTGGCATTGGTTCAATGTGAGCTTATCCCCTTTCACAGTAGGAGCTACAGTTGGTGAATATTTTTTTGTCTGAAACCTTTCCAAAACTTTTGTTGATATAGGGCTCTTGAGACAAACCTAGAACACATTTATGCATGTATTTAATGATCTTAATGTCAATGAAATACGATGCTTCACCCATATCCTTCAAATCAAAGTTATTTGAAAGAAATTGTTTCACCTCCAAAGTAATTCCTTTTCATTGGTTGCAAGTAGTATATCATCCATATATAAAATAAGAAAACAAATTTTATTCTTACTGACCTTCTAATATATACACTGATCCATGATATTCTCTTCTAAGTCGAATGAAGAGACAATATCATGAAACTTTAAGTCCATTGACGGGAGGCCTGTTTTAACCCATATATGGATTTCTTAAGTTTACACACCAAATTTTCACCAACGTTAGAGGAAAAATCTTTAGGTTGTTTCATGTATACCTCTTCCTCTATATCACCATTGAGAAATACAAGTTTCATATCAATTTGTGAAGTTTCAAGACAAAATGTGCAACCAATGCCAAAATAATATACGAAGAATAACTAATTAGATACATGTGAAAATGTTTCATTGTAATCGATCTCTTCCATTTGAGTGAATCTTTTAGCAACGAGTCTTGCTTTATGTCTTTCAATGTTGTCATTTTTTTAATCAGCTCATAAATTTGTTAGGAAAAGAGACTTTCCAAGAAGGAATGCAACTCAAGGTCGAAGACCAGATGTCACGCCCCAAATCCGGTTCTTGCCAGGATTCGAGACGTGACTTGAGTAAACACGATTTTCAACACTAGTTAACCAACAAAAATCTCATAAATCCTTCAAATAAGTCTCAAAACAGAATAACTCAGTTTAAAACATAAATAAAACCCTCCAGGGGTGTAATAATAATTCTCCAACAAGGTTTGTTCAGAACTGACGTAAAAGCATAAACGAAGTCTCTAATAAGACACCCACACCAAGAAGCTCCCGAGCCTCTACTCCTCAATCAAGCATGTAATCACAACAATAAACTCATAGGGGTGAGCTTGCGCTCAGTAGGGAAAATACATAACAAGGTGGACTTTAAACTCAATAATTTCATCAGCAAAGTCAACAAGATAATTCTTAACAATCACGGGCAATAGGTAAACCAATTAATGTCGTGGCACATGAAGTCACCACCCTCCGATCCACATATGATGTGTCCTCTCGGATTTTCCCCCAAATCCAGAGGAGACGCATATCATTGAGGCTACCGGAAACAACCCCCTGAGGTCGCTTATCATCGGGATTCTCAGAAACATCCCCAAGGGATTTTATGTCCTCGGGAACCAAGATATGACTCCCATAGGAAGCATACACTTGGGCAATTCAACAATGATCAAATAATAATTGAGCAACACACTCAAACCGAAACACGAAGCAATCCATTCCCAACAAACACCAATCCACTATCACACATAGATCCCGCATCACCGTTTCACCACAACACACAACACACGAATCACATGATCACAACACACAAATCACACAATCACAACTTACCGTTCACTTACCAGTCACGACCCATCGGTGCATCGATCACCTGATTGTACCGCTTGGTACAACCAGCCATACTCGATGCTCCAAACAACCATTTAAGGAAACAAGCAATCATTCAAATACGTTCAACAGTCAAGCACGAGTTTAATCGACCAAACATGTAAACCTTCAATCGAACATTCTAGCATGTAATTCATCTAGTTCCATTAGACTCTTTAGCCTATCCACTAAGCAACCAAACAACCAAGCAACCAAGCATGTGATCCTAACACACAACTAATCCGAGGGCTTTGCCAAGGACGCTCTACCAGTAAAACAATTCCCAAGTATTGAAAGCGAGTTACACTAGTGATTGGCATCCTAATCATTCACCACTAGACACTTCCGGTTATTAGTAATTGAAAGACAATTACTCTAGTTATTCGCATCCTATAGGCATTTCTAGGACCTTTCCGATTTTATTAGCCTAACATGCATACTAAGCATTTAAACGAGAGGTTAAGACTTTCCCTACCTCGAGGTCTTCCTCTCAACACTCTGAAGATAAGCCTGGTGGTCACCGCTCCGTTCTTCACACGGGTCTCGGCGTGATCTTTGCTCCTCTAGCTCGGTCCCCAAAGTCTTGGACACAAAGAAACTTTAATTAGACTCCACTTAAACAGCAAGCTAGACCCCCAAAGCCCTTCCAAAGTTCAGCTCAAAACCAAGATCAACCAAGGTGAAAAACTCCCAAAGAAACCCCCACCCTGCTCTGCCACGGACCTGGTCACGGACCCGTGACGCCAACCCTCACGGTTACCGTCACGGAGCCGTGACGAGTGCCGTCACGGAATCCCTCACGGAGCCGTGACGTCGCCCGTCACGGGATCCATGGCGCTCCAGGGCAGTTTCGCCCTTCTTCAACCTCTAGCTCCTTTTCTCCGAAAATCCACCTTCAAACCCCAAATTTTACCACTTCCAACTCCCAAAACAGTCAAAAACCTCCAATACTCCTCTACCCATGGTAGGAATCAACAAATAAGCAAGTTTCTAATGATTCATCAAATCAAAAACAACTTAAAAGCTCCAACAAACTAAGGATTTCTCACAAAAACCCAACAAAGCTTCTCATCAACAACATCTCACACCATTTCTACTCAAACCCAACAACATCTAGCAATTTCAACCAAAACCCATGAAAAGAGATGAAGGGAAAAGAGGATTAGAGAGTTCCATTACCTCTAGGAGAGTGAGATGAAGAAGATGGTAAGGATTTGGAGAAGGGATGGCTAGAGGAAGACTTCAAGTAGCCTCTTTTTCCTTGTTTCTTCTTCAAAGCTCCATGGGAGCTCCTCTCCCTTTCTTCTCCTCCCAAATTCGGCTACACCAACACAAATGGGTTGGTTTTGCTTTTCCAAACTCAAATAATACCTAGATGTGTCAAATGACTAAAAGCCCTTGAGCTAGAATCCCTTGTAGAAGCTTTTGGGAGGGTATAATGGTCCAAGACCATTCCCCTTTCTCTCTTTCAACCAAAAAGGGACAAGTGTCCAAGTAGGTTATTTAGTTTTCCAAATTAATTTCCAGCCCAATAAAATATTGCTTTATCCGATAAAAAGTCCCGTTTTGGCTAAATTTGACTTCCTCCAACATTATACTCAAACGAAAGGAATTTATCCCCTTAAGCAAACCGTGATGATGACTAAGTCGTTTGGGTTCCGGAAAAGCCCCAAGTGACATCCTGAGTCATCGGTTGACTTTTCCGGTAGAAAGTCAAACTTGCTTGAAAAGTCACCGGTTCGACCGAGAGCGGGTCTTACACCAGAAACCCGATTGCAAAGGAGATCCCGACAATGAAACTTAAAGGAAAAAAACTTTAAAACTAAGGAGAATAGTACCCAAAAAATAAAACCAAATAAGACAAGCCAAAGAGATACACAAAATTATTTTCTAATCTTCTTAACACCAGATAGGGGACCCTTAGATGACTTAAGGGCCGTCTGATTCCACATGTCCGCCGCTGATGGGGAAACTTGAATAGCTCTCTCCCGACTTATAGATCGCGTGCTAGGCTTGGTAAAAGTCATGATACATGTAGAAGTATGCTGCTTAATCGCATAACCCTTAGAGATCGAAGGTTGAATCAGAGCATCTTTCCAAGGACTACCATGTTCCTCGATAGCCGAGATCGAGTCCACCTGAGGAGCAATTACACCCGGACCCAAAATAAGAGAGCCAAGGCCTTATGCCACCAAAACATCCGCTAAACTCCCTACCTGGGCCTCCACACCCGTCCCAACCACAAGAGCTAAAATAGGCTCTTTATGCACTAGAATAGGGCCCACCACAACTGGATCCTCCAGCTGTTGGGCTACTGGAACTGAACCCACTTCTACATTCTGGGCTTCGCACAAAACTAAGACCACCTCTACCTGTTGGGCTTCTCACGTAACCAAACCCACCCCCTCATTTGAAACAAAAACGACATCATCTGACACTTCTTCTTCCCCACGCGATACAGCCGAACATTCATGGATCGCAGAATCCTCAAGATCACGAGCAATTGCCTGAACCAAAACATCCCGAGAGAAACGGGGAATCTAGAATTCGATACTTAAATAAAGATTCGAGAAAGAAAAAAGAGTGGCGGTGGATCTATTGTTGGCCGGGAAAAGCTCAGGGGGAATCGGAACATGGGCTGAAAGGCCAACCTTGATGTTCGGACCACTCTCTTCACCTGAACCAGTTCTAACCTATTATCCAAGCTGAGCACCTTCTACCCGTTCATGACAATGAATCTCTCTATTTTGAGCTCCCACACCACAAGACGATCTGAGTCGAGCTAAGGCTACAAGGAGAATATAGCCATTAACCTTGAAATCATTTGAGGTCTTTACAACCTCTGAAGCAGCAATAGGCGACGAGAAATTAAAAAAACCCAAAATTCTTGCCTCCCTTATTAGGACGCTTCAGAATAGAGCAGGCTTGAATGGCTCCAAAAGTCCCAAAAAAAATTCGGACCAATACTTCTTTTGCATCATACGAAAGTTTGCAGATAAAAATCTCGCACGGATTTATCTGATTGATGTTGCGGATCGATTCCGGCATAACTAATGACTCCCCGGCCTTCGAACGCAACTTAGTATCCTTCATAGAACTGGACACAACCTCTTGCATCTAGAGATCAACAATCCCACCGCTATCATAAGGGGCCGGATTTCCAATCCCCTTAACCTTCAACTCATCTAACGTCGTTGATGCAATGACCCTGGTAGCAACTTGACCTGTGACCACACCTGCCATAGCCAAATTCCCTGTCACCCCATTAGAAAGCATAACCGGGGTGGTCTTGGCTGCGTCCTTCATCTTGTCAACACCAGACGAAGACTTCTGATGGCTCATCGTCCACGAACTCTTGACAAGAACCAACATTTTAACCTGTACAAAGGCTTTTTTGGCCTTAGGCTTCCTCTTAATCACTGCTCTCTTGGTAGCTTTGGTGATTACATTCCCATAAAGGATCGAACAATAATGACGATAGGAATCTAACAAACCAGAGTAGAAGAAGGTAAGGGAGAGAACAGGAGGAGCCATCTATTTAATCAAATGTGTCATTTCTTTATTTTAAACGCATATTTTCACCCAATAGCTTTTGCACCGAATGGAAACCCCATAAATAGCCAAACTCTATTAGAACTCATGAAATTCAATTCCACCCCGTATAAAAATGTACCACAAATTTGAATTTTTTACAACTCATGATGTGAAAATGTTTTAGAATCACCTACAGCTCCAACATTGTAGTCATGTTCTTGTAAATACACAACATAATCAATAAGAACTACTAACTTATTTATTCTAGTAGATCTTCTTAATAGTTCACCAACAATCTCTTGAGGATCATGTTGAACAACCGGTTGCTCAATGTTTTCAGGTAAATCCTGAATAATTGAATCTACTAGATTTTCAACAGTTTGTGGAACTCCTTGATTGTTATCAGCTGCTTCTGGATCATGATTAACTTGTTGTTCAACACTGTCATTTGAGGTGTATCACTTAAGACAATCACTTTACTTTTTGAAATGGATGTAATGACACTCTCATTACATCCATTTTTCCTAACAAAATCGCGTGACCAATATTTAAGGTAGTACATTTGTCATTTTGAAATGTTGAGCAGTGTAGTGTTCGTAACCATTACTTAGGAGTAAGTTTCGATATTTAACCTTATACTTTTTGTATCAGTCAAACCAATTATCAGCCCACGATTAGAAATGCTCTTACACTCCTAATTTTTTTTTAAAAGATGCCTTACCCCTATCGCGTCTCCTCATATCCACTTCATGTATAGAATTAGAATTGTCATTGTCAAAACAAGTTTTTTTCTTCACAATATTGTATTAGCTGGCGGATAGCGCCATTGGTTAGCTAACCGTCAACGGATTGCATCGCCGACTAATAATAATATTTTATTAGTTTGTCTCTCATACTTTTTGTATCAGCCAACAACTTTAACTAGCTATCAACCCACGATTAGAGATGCTCTTACACCCCTGTTAAAAAAAGATGGCCTTACACCTATCGCGTCTCCTCGTATCAACTTCATGTATAGAAATAGAATTTTCATTTGTCAATGAGCGACTCACTCGGTTTTCTCACTATTAAGCATGACCTTCCATTATTTTTATATCAAGGAGTGATAGTCAAGATTAGAGTCTCACTCTCACTGAAATTAATGTCCATCCCCTCTACTATTGTGGCACCGCCGCCTCTCCTTTTTTTTATCACCATCATCAAAATCTCAACCATGTCACGCTCGTCATCATCCCATCTGCATGTTCCTCTTGCACTGCTCTTGTTTCCGGCGATGGTGTGATATCATGGGTCTCCTTTCCATGGATATCCGATGGTATGAAGTTGTTGTTCTGGTCGAGTGAATCGTCGCAGCCCCACCGACGAGGATGCATCAGGAATCCCGCCTGACTGACACAATAGATCTCCCAGCGGCTCGTCGCCATCCAGATCTGTCACGGGCTGCCATAAGACTGGGATCACCGCTCCGGGTTACTTCCCTGACCTTCGATCAAGTGGAGACTACCCAAGACAACCTCGGGACGATCTCTCGTGGGGACATCGAGAACGAAGAGGATGTCGCGACAGTGGTGGAGGTTATCCATGAGTACTGGCTCCTCGTTAAATTAGAGGACGACCTTGATGAGGCGCGGGCTGCCAAACAACCACATCAACAACCATGAGTCACCATGGAGCTCGGGGGTAGAAGGCTGGTGGCCTACCCCTCACGACCCGGGACCAGGCCCGCTCAAA
Source organism: Erodium maritimum (assembly GCA_963921825.1). NCBI lineage: Eukaryota > Viridiplantae > Streptophyta > Magnoliopsida > Geraniales > Geraniaceae > Erodium > Erodium maritimum. Next base: position 62,632,420 of record OY997593.1, read on the forward strand.
GGAGCTCCATTTGTTTCTGTTTAGTTCATGTTTTGCATTATTTTGGACGTTTCTTATCTTCTTGTTTTGTTTTCGATTATTTTAATTTCCAGCACAAAGTGGAACGTGGGGATAGTAACCGTTGTCTAGGATGCAAACTAGACTTTTTCTACGAATTCATGAGCACCGGTTGTCCTATGAGAGACACGGACTTATTTTGATCTCAAAACTCGTTAGTGCTACTTATAAAGTTCGACGTGCATTAACAATACAGTTCCTCTGTTGTCCTAAAAAAAAAGCATAACCTTCCATTTCAGTCATCATGGCACAGTGGGTGAGCACGCTCCGATTTCCGCATCGGCCCAAACAGCCCAACTGTTTCTGGATGTTTATTTGGGCCCATAATTCCCTTATCTGTCATTTCACTTCAACATATTTTCTTATCGATTTAGATAGGCTTCCTACCTCGGGTGGGCCTAATCAAATGGGCATATCGGTTTAGAATCCCGCTGTGTTGTGACTATCTATTTTATAATACTGGGACCGTCCACTTAGTGCTACGCTTACTGCCACTCCTTTCTTGTTTGCTCATAATCTGTCACTCTTATCACCAAAATTAATGGTCTACCCCCAAGATTACAGGATGATTAAATGATTTTGAGACTGATGGCGATTTGATATCCTCCACTCCATTAGGATTGGATGGGTTTATATATTTCCTTCATTACAATATTTTTTAATTTAAAGAATATATAATTTAATAATATACCACGTTTAGTTTTGAAAGAAAAATACATATCGAATTAAAATAAAGGGAAACCAAAAATAATATATTTATTCCAAACTCACCTTGTTGATGGATGGGTCCCCCATCCACTACCATGGATGACCCATAAGATGTGATGACGTGGACCTATGTAATGAGGTGGACCGTGGAAGATAAGGTGGGTCCTACTTCCACAATTAGCCATTGATTGGAATAGAAAGGAGATTAGTTCAGCTGTTCCTAAGCATCATCGTCGCAAACTCATGGCCAGCGATGAGTGATTGTTGAATGGGCCCACGAGTATGGGCCAGCCTGTGTGGTCAGCCGATGGGGAAGGCCCAGCACAAGGGGACCACCATCACTTGGGCACGCACAGCTCAGAAGCTGACAGCTCGATCCCGGGGTCCACACTAAACGTTGCCACGCGCTGAATCCTCGCGCGAAAACACACCCCCTCTTCCGAGGGAGCAACTAAAATGCACGGAGCATGAAAGAGAGTGCGAGTCGATGAAGGCCATTTCAAGGAAGGTGGGGCACACCACCCAAACCCACCACAATCCCCAACGAACTCGACCTACCCCGACGGATCTCCTTCTCCTCCATCACTCACACGTGTCAGATGAGTACGGTCAAGCCTAGACTTGAGCGCATCTGGTTCTTCCCCTTGGATTGCACTCAAAATGTTGCTAATATCCAAGGCTTGTATCAAAATTGGTGAGGATAAAAATAACAACATAGCCGTGCTCTGTGCGGTTGACTGTAGAATCCATTAAAAAAGAACAACTAGTATCTCGTGCTTGCTCTCTGCTCGTGGTGCACTCAAAACACATTTCATGACATTAGTATTTCGATAATTTATCCTTGATTAATGTTGTTAATGGCATAATAGAAGACAAACTAAATATTGATTTGCTTGGAAACAATATGACACAATTAGAGAACAGTAAAAAAACATTGTAGAAATTATGTTTGGATGGGGATCGTCTGGGCAGGAAAGTACTAACCCATTATTAGTGGTTCTAGTCTAGCAAATTATTCATGGTTTGGTCTGCTGATTAACGGGTCGACCCATCAGCTGCAACTCCTGCTTATCGTATATCTCCAATGAAAAATCCCTGAGCATCTGAGCCTTACCGGGGCTTGAGCTCAGGCTCGGCGCCATCGTCGATGGCTTCTTCGCCACCCTCGCACCAACCGAGCTCGTGCTCACCCCCGAGTTTGATAAACTGCTACTCACCACTTCGGTCGATCCCTGAACCTGAACCGTCGAGGCTGTGGCCGCCACGAACGACGATATGGGTCTGGCGGCCATGTTGAATACGGGCGTTACAGTCGGCGACAGGGTCCATATCTGAGATTGTTGGTTCGACGGCCCGACACCACCCGCCGCCGCCGGTGGGATCATCCAGAACGCATTCGCGGGGACCATCATGCCGGTATTGCCTACAGCCCACACCGGGACGATCCCCTGCGGCGCCAGATTCGTGGGCGCGACGGGCGCCAGCCCGGAGGACCGGGACACCGACTCGCTCACGTCGCAGAACTCGCTGTTCGATGGCCTCTTGCGCTTCTTCACCGTCGTCTCGTTCGCGGCGCTGTTTGAGCTGGAAGTCGTCGGGATTTTCAGGGTCCCGCCGACCGAGACAGCGATGGCCGGGACGGTCCCGGTCCCGGTGGCCTCGATAATGGCTTGCTCGGCATGCTCGAGGAGCCACCGGACGGTTTCGCCGTCGGACTTGTGGCCCAATTCCCTGGTGAGCTGGAAGATTCGAGCGGCGCAGGTGGCTGGTATTCGAATCCTCCGTCCCCGCCCTTCCACCTTGGTGTGGCGGTCCTTGGTGGAGGAGCGCCTAGCGGTGGAGACCGGCATGGGCATGGGCAGCTGCATCTGCATCACTCCTATCGGCGGCGGAGGAATCTGGGCTTTCTGGTCCGCGTCCGACGGTGGGTCCGAATTGCAAGGCTCCTCCTTGAGCGTCACGCCCTGAAACGCCGTCACATTTCCGAGGCTCAATACCTTGGAGTCTCCACCATTGTCGTTGCTATTGCCGGTGTGTTGCTCGTCCTGGTCGCCGGCGCTGGTGCTCAAATCGGTTGTTCCGCCGTCGTCGTCCGGCTCCATCTCGTTGTCGTGAAACGGTGCCATAGGATCAGGAAAGCGAACACGTGAACAGGAAAGCTATTTAAGAGGCCGAAACAGATTCGAACTGTTGATTTGTAAAATGAGAAAAATCCTTGAACTAGGGTTTGTGTGGAGGAATTGGGTGAAAGTGGTAATCAATAGAGGGAGGGAGGAGCAGAGAAAAATGAAGAGGGGTGAGATAAGGAAGAAATATCAAGCCCTAAAAAATGGAATTTGTTTGAACATCTTCTTTGTTTGCAAAGAGAAGAGAAGGAAGAAAGGGTAGGGACGGACGGCCGAGATTGAAAGGGAAGGGTATCGTGATAGTGGGAGGGGACACGTGTGGGGTCCTACTGGTGTCCCCGCATCTACTTCTCATCCGTCCCAGTCGAGGGAAGGGACCACAGGTGGTCTCGGCCAATAGACACGCTGAGTGGTGTCAGAAAAGCCTTATGTTTTTCAATGCTCATTTTATGGATTTCATTGGTTCCAACCCCCATGTCTTGTGGGTCATCCTCCGCCATTACAAATTTAACTATAAATCCTTTGCTCTTACGCCTTTTCTTTTACTCTACTTGCCCCGCCTCTAATTAGTCTTTGTCACACTTATTATTAAACTACTGTTGAGAAAGTGTGCCTAACAATGAAAAAGATTGATAAAAAGGTCAATTTGATCTTTCACTCATTAAATTTCCATTAATTATGTTTTTTTTTTATTCCAAACAGGATTATTATATTTATTTCAATATAAAATCATATCAAATTAATGCTAAATATTCATCAACTTATCTTACATGGTTTTAAAAAAAATAATTAATCATGATTTTCCTTAAAATTTACGGCTAACAAATATTTGTCATTCTTGTTGACCAACAGAAAAAAAAAACCCATCTCGACCATTCTACCTAAAAGCTTTTAAGTTTCCCTGGACTTTGAAGCTTGCACTTCGGTGTGAGTATCATGTACTGTTTTAGAGCATAGACACATGCAAAACACTACATGAGGTGGCTATTTGCATTATGAGAAACAAAGATAAATGGAATTGAATTGATATCCAAGTGATCATACAATACAGTTACTTGACAAACTGGTATGGAAGTAAAGATGAATGAGGAAGTTGCTTATTTAAAGGAGAAAATAAAATTTTGAACAAGGCAAATACTCACTAGAGATCATCTATCTGCTCAAGTAGTAAGTATAGAAACTTGGGGAAGAAGATAGCACACCTAGAAACACTCCAGCTCTAACCCGACTTCTTCACATCAGTGACCGTTGGCAACCTTACCATTTGTATAGGTCGTTGCCTTCTCCTTAGGCTTCTGGGCATAGAATCTCCGGTACATGGAATCAACTTCAGTAAGGTAGTATGTCCCCGGAGCGAGGAGGCTACAGTCTTTGCTTGTCACAAAGTCCTTGGCACCATACCTGTGCTCCATAAGCTGCATTGTTTCCTCAAACTTCTCTGGAGGGAACTGCATAAACAACAAATCTTCAGTATATCGTAATCCAAATGGTTATTCGTATTTAATGACTCATGCCTAGACAAGCTAACCATTTGTTACGATGGACTCATCATATATGCTTTATTTCAAGTTCTTTACCAACATAATGGAAAAACAAAACTTTATGGGCACTTGCAATATTATCACATCAACTACAAGCTTTTAGGCCATTTGACACTTACTAGAATGAAATATTCATTTAGGTATGCAAGTGTAATGGCAAAATACATCCTACCTTTGCATACAGGCATGATGCAGTTCATCTATCATTTTTTACTGAGTGACATAATTTCTATATATGAAAATTTGTGTTTGGTAAATAAATGTGAGTTACTACCTCCTGTCTTGACTTCAACTTCCCTGCAACATCCATCACAGTATGAATGTTTGACAAGCTAAAAGGATGTTGACCGGCATTGACTTTAAGCGAGAACATGGTAGCAGTTGAACCGCTCCCATATGAGAACAGTATTACCCGCTTCCCTGCCTGCAGGCAATATATAAAATGTATTTAGAAAAAAACTGACCATCTTAAGCGACTCTTAATTTGGAAGTGCAAGAGCCTAGCATTTGAATCCTCAGATAGTTGTAACATTTACCAGTGTAGTGTTTTTGTTGTGAAGAAGTGATGCAAATGCTGCATAAAGAGATGCAGTGTACATGTTCCCAACTTGCTTCGGAATCAAGGTGGTTGGTTGGATCATGGCATCATATAGGGGCTTAGCAACTTGTTGGGATGTCTGTAGATCCATAAATATTGAATGACCATCAGAAAAAAGTGCACAACCTGAAGAATCTAAAGTACATAGACCACAGAGTGATTTATTTCATGAGGCTTGAGCTTATGTTCGAGACCTTTTCAAGATCACGGTTTTGGTAGCTTTCGTCACCAGATAAGGTTGAAAATGGTGCCAATTTCTCTTTAGCTGCCTCATCCACAGAACTGCTCATAAAAGTAAAATATAATCAATAACTCAGTTTATGTTGACACAAACTCAAAATAGTTTGAATCTTCTAAAAGACTACTATTCCACTAGACAATCCTTTTGAATCTTTTAAGAAACTATAGCACAGGGATACATGGTGTGACCGTGTGAAAGTGGAGCACTAGCTCCATCAATCCTTAAATGTTGCCAAAAATCAAACGAGACACTTAATTTTGAGGCCATTGGAGAGAGTACAATATATGACAAAAGGATAGGTACCTGGCATTCCTTACAAAGTCATTGAACAGCAATCTAGCAAAGCTTTTCTGTACAAGCTGTGGTAGTTTAAAGAGAATTAAAAAACGTGAGAATCAAATAATGCTGCAAGTACTTAAGAATTTCAAAAATCATCCAAAAAGAGGTTTGAAAGATTAAAACTGGTCCAGAACATACCTTGTTATAAGGAGAATGGAATACAAAATAGTCAGCATCAGTCATTGAAAATTGTTTGCCTTCTAATTTCTCGTACCTATAAAAGGAGCACACCAGTAAGTCATTTGCATATTAAAGCATTATTACTACTACTCTATACAGAATAAAATTAAAGAAAGAGCTTTGGTTTTCGATAGAAACTTACTTGTGACAGAAATTCTTGTAGCAAGAATCCAGAGCCATCAGATAACAAGTTTGAGAAAGCTTCCCGTCAACCACCTACAAGCATAGTTTGTTTTTTCAAATAATGCAGAGAATTGGGTTACAAGGATAACTGTAAAAGGCTGAAGAATGTTAAACTGAGCTACGTTTGTCAGGTCGGGCTACGCAGCTAAAGGTTAACCTAATTACTTAGGTGTGGCTCTAGCCTTCATAGGTAGTTTATTTACTTATTATTATTCGATGTGGGACTTTATATTTCAACACCCTCTCTTGCACATTGGACTAGACTATCACATGTGGGTAGCTACATATATTGGGTAGGGCTCACACTCAACAACTGAGAGATCAACCTTAATAGTTCGATATGGCTCCTGACTATATACGTGGCTCTTTTTTCTATTTTACTCGATCTGAGACTATATATATCATCTACGAAGGACAGCTTAGAAAAGAAAAAGAAGAAGAAAACAACTGAGTCCAGAACAAACAAGCATATTTTGGTTTTGTCAGTTTGACATTGTATGTTAATGAAATAGCAGCTTATGAGGTTCTAAAAATCTGACATTTATTTATTTCAATTTAGAGACATTTTTTGTAGTATGAAAGATTGACTGAAGCATGCATATGAAAGAGGATCATGGAAAACAAATGGTCAAGGGAAACAAAAAAGAAACATTTTGCATAAAAGGTGATGTCAAAAAACCATTGTGATACTTGAAGCTCAAAATGTCTGGACAGGATAAAATTACCGGATATTCACTGGCAAGGTTGGGCTTGTAAAAATCATAGACATGAGCCATATGACTCCCCCTCAGTTTACTTTCAAAAGCAATAGGAGCATCAGGCCCAATTAGCATAGCAATAGCAGCTGCTCCTCCAGTAGGCCGCGCTGGTCCTTCTGCATATACCTGCTCAAGAAGAAAAGGAACCAGTTAAATAAAGTAGAAAATCAACTGCATAACAGATGTATAATATTTGAATTTGAGTGTATATAGATCTATGTGCATGTTTGACTGAGTCCAGCCTAAAGAGACAAACTAAAAATATATATACCAAAGTTAATTAGATCTTAGTGATGTAGCAACAGTACTCTAAGGCAAGTAGCAATTATTCATAGTATGGGCAAAGTATAATATCTGGAAAAGAGTCATACCGCACTGTCGGTACACACAACAAGCCCATAGCGTCCATCCCATGAATTACTCTCCACCCAGTTGACACAGTTGAATAAAGCAGCAGTTCCCCCATAGCATGCATTAGTTGAGTCAACACCCTCAATGTCAGTATTTCCACATTTCTGTTTAATTAACAAAAGAAAAGAGTGATATGTCAAGAATAGACACTTCTGCAATAACAGGACAAGAAAATTTCCAAACCACAATCAGACTGATAAAGAACTGTTTAAATAATAATGATAAATCTGATGATATCACCAATCCCAAGAGCATGAATTATTCCTAGTGAAAGAGGAAAGTCTAACCGAAGTATAGTTCAGAACCAGAACCAAATATGAAAATTGAAAACAAAGGCTCAACCAATTTAACGATTAAGTATCCTTCTGTGCAGACTATTTTAAAGCCCAGCATTGATTTCTACATGTCAAATCTAGGTTTCCATAAAGTTATTGTGAATTAAGCCATGGTCCTGTTCGACCAACTAGAGGACCACAACCTTATTTGAGTGCAGCATAATATTAAATCCACATCAAGAGTCTGGAATTTGGACGTGCTATTTAACATTAATGATATGAGATTCTATGAGCCAACACAACCACCTAATTACTTGAGGTTTTAAGTTCAGCCACAAATCCTATAAGTGAGAACGCTTTGGAAAGAACCAAGTGAAAATATTTTGAAATATGTAATACCTCAAAAATTTGCATCAGGAAGGTCTTAATGGACTTGCTTTTGTCTATAACAGTCTCGCTTCCAACTTCCAGCCTACCAATTTGCTTTGGATCAATTTCATACTTCTCGAGGAGAGAAGTCACAGCTGTCAAACTGAAGATTCCAAAGAGTTAATGAAAACATGATCTGCTACAAATAAGTTTTTATGGAAAGTGAAAGTTGAAGGTTAAGGGTATTCTGGGTTAGTTAAATTAATTTCAATAAAAAAGTAGAAGATAGGCTCTTTTAATGGAAACAATATAGTTAAACCATATCCACAAACAGTATAGACAAGATCCGGTCATAAACACTTGCTTTTGTAAGGAAAGTTAGCATTAGATATGGGATAAATAAAGGTTATATCACACGAAGTCATTCTTATTATCGCCAAGGTGCTCGAATTAATTCAAATGCACCAGCACATAATGTTCGTATAATCATTTCCAATGAATGGATAACCCAAATATAAATATCACATGCATAATTATGAGCTGGTAGCAATAATTAAAAGAAAGTAAATTCCACAGCATAATTGCTACCTCATTGAGATGACATCCTCCACGTCTGAACAAAATGCCATGCAGTCTTGTCCTAGACCGATGGTGTATTTCCCTTTGCTAACACCATCATGAACTTCCAATACTTCCTGCATTCCATCAACAAATAAATCAGTAGATTCATAAAAATTTAGCTTAGCTTGTAAAATGCAGTAACCAAAAGAAATTCTAGGAAACAGATCCTAGAAAAAGACACAAATAATACTATTAAAGTAGAGGTAATCTCACCAGATTACCCTTTCATTTCTGCAAATTATTATTAAACCAATTTTAGTTTCAAGCATCTTAGAGTTAAGAATCAGGCCCTCAATGCACAAATTCACTGTTAACTTGGTCTCTCTGTTAATTTAAAAGAAGTAGATTGCAGCCAAGTCAACCTATAGACTGAAAAAATATACAGATCAGCCTAAGAACTAGTACCAAAACGCGGCAAAATATTACGAACCTTTAACAAGAAAAAACTTGTGAAGCAAACACTTGACAACAGATTAGATCAAGACCTAGTCAGAACCAGTGCCAAAATACGTCTGTTTGGCTGATGAGAACGTTTGTGAGACGAAAAAAAGTTTGAATCTCATTTATTGTCGCTACTGAAGAAACAACTACGGTCACATGTCGAGATAATTTTAGTCAGCTGAGCTGCGATTTTCAATTTTTGATTTCTAATTTCCATTTTCTTCAGTTTTCTCACCAACCAAACAGAAAGTGAGAAGGAAACAAGAGTTAGAGGGAGAGAGATCGCAGACCTGCTGGATGCAGGAAGGAGGGAAGTAGATGTCCATAGCCAGAATTCCGACATTCTTTGCCATTTCCGTATCTGGTTGCTGAGCAAAACCCCACAGATCAGAGCAACACAACAAGAAGCTACACCAACTCTCTACAGAGAGGAAATGCGATTTTAGAGAGAGAGAGAGAGAGGTACGAATCGGCAGAGAAGAGAGTGAGGATGTCACATGGAGTTGCGCTGCTTTATATAGCGCTCAACCAGCGGAGTCTTCTCTATGCCCCCAAATGCAGACTTCGTGATCTCTAGCCAAACGTAGGGTGGGCACCTTACAAATATACCCCCGGGCTTACCTCTATTTTACGAGGACTGCCATTTATAACACGATGGCCTTCGGTATCGAACTGTTTTCTCTCGTCTACCTAACACAAGAAAGTTTCATCGCTTTTAAGTACAAGGGAAATTTTGATAATCGGAACTGCTTAACGTGATACATATTTATCCGTGCTCTCAACTTTTTATCTTACAACTACAAGGAATATAATCGGTTTAATCTTTTAATTCAAAATAAATTATTTGATATCTATCTTATTTGTCTCATTGGTCAATGTTCAATCACATGTTGTTATGTTTAAAAAACTTAAAAGTATAACCAACCCCCACTTTTTTTTTAGCGTAACAATGGGAATTTTATGGACAATGAAATCAGATAAAGGGTACAAATATGAGAAAAAATAAAAGGACAAGACAAAGTTCTAAACCGTAGTTTCGGGACGCAAACCTTATCATTAAAGTATCCAGCTTATGCAAGCTAGGAGAGTGCGAGGAGATCTTCGGGCTGATGGTTGCTTGATAATAGATCACAGTGGTCACCATAGTTATTTTCTGACTGGGCCTGAAAATGTCGTCGTAATTGATATGGGACTTTTGAGGGGATAACAGACATCCACGGAGAACGCTAGGAAAAAGGGGGAAGGCTTTGGGTCGAGATGACTCTGACCCTGGCAAGGCGGGGTTTCTGTCCCCAAACACACCATGTTGCTCGTCCTTAGACTCATTGGACCCGACGAGGTTGCATAGCAGACCTCACATGCTTGATTGGACCAATAGCAGTTGTTATCATTGTTTCATGACGGCACCGCACCGCCATCGTGTTTTCTCCAGCCACTACCGACAAGATCAGTCGTTGTTTCCACTCTCCTCGAGTCCTATCGGGGGTGTTAGGATCTCGGTCCAACAGAAGGGGTTGGAGCAGCCCCGCACATAGGCCTCGAATGACCGATTCGTCCTGAGCTGATCATCGGACCTTGGGTCATGCTTGTGATGATTTTGGATTTGAGGCGACAAAACCGACGAAAACTGCAAATGAGGAGGCGAGGGAGGTAGTGAAGGATGCAAAGGAGGCGGAGGCGAAAGAAGATGCAACGGAGGCATCGGATGATGTGAGAGATGCAGCGGCCGCGGAAACGACAAAGGAGGCGACAGCAGTAGCGGAGATAGAGGCGGTAAAAGAGGTAAAGGCGCTGGTGACGGCCAGTTGATCACTAAAGGAGATGAAAGAAAAAGTGACGGTGGTGGTGGACTAGTAGTACATGACTAGGACGACGCCCGTGAAAAAGAACGACGGTATCACCGTAAAGATCTTGGACCAACGAAGACTCCTAAAAGGATATATTTCTTCTTTTAATTCAACCCCATTAATACTTATAACCAAAAAAAACATCTTTCTTCTAACCTTTGCTATGAAAATTATATTGAATATTTAAAAAAAATAAGTCAAATTACATCAAATGTTCATTAGTTTATTTGACCATATTTTATAAACGTATGTTCCACCTTCAACGGAAATAAAAATAAACATATGTTCTATAAAGTATTTAAAACTTGTAAATTTGGCACAATTAAGGTAGCCGTCAATATCCATTTAAAATATTTTTTTTGTACAAGATAAAAAATTGTAAATTTAAAAGAACTAAGAGTTTCGACTAATAAAGAAACTCCTCACTTCTGCCGAGACCCCCTCCTCGCGTCTGTCGAGTCAAACCCTAGTCTATGCTTATCTCTGCGTCTGCCGTCGACAATTTGACGGCACCGTTTGGTTCTTTCCCATCCATCCCTATAGCCTTGCATGCCCCCTCGATGACAGAGCCAGAGCCATAGCTTTTTAAGGGTCACATAGGCACGGAACCCTTTGAGTTATCGCCGTCCATGAAGCACAACAACGGCGGTGAACGGGCGAATGTCCACTGGCGGGGGCATCAGGGTTCTCCTCACCCGCGCTGTGGTTTTGCGAGGGAGCGTCCCTGGGCCTCCTCGTGGGACCAGGGTGTCATCCACAGATTCTTAAGGTCGCGCCTGGTGGCTACCTCGTCGACCTATGACCTTGCTCTGGGTCCGGTACAGTGTGGAGAGTGGGGGCGTTAGGGTCGGGCTCATGCTTTGATCTTCTCATCCTCTCGATTTCCACGGGAGCGATGTCAGAAGGAGCGGCTGACCCATGACCTTGCTCTGGGTCTGGTGGGAAGGGGAGGGCGCGGGCGTCAGTTAGTGCTTCCTCCGGTGAATTCCCTACCCTGGATGGCTCATCGGGAAGCGGGGATGGGCCGACCTAGGATTCCGGTTTGGCGCCCTCAAGAATCGGGACGGACGGCGGGCGGGCTCTTTTCGCTATCCGTAGAGTACTGGTGCATTCGAGTCGGGTATGTTGCATGCACGGTAGGCATGCCGTCTCAAGCTCGTTTCCCATACGAGGACTTTCCGTTGGCCCATAGGGGTTTGCTTTGGAGGTCTGCGGTGATGGGGCCTAGACTGCGGCTCGAGAGAGCACGATACCAAGGGTGGTCACGGGTGGCCGGTGTGCATGGCCAGGCCCTCTTGTCCTTGGATCCATTACATAATCATGGACGGTATCGGGGGTAGGGGAGCAGCGTATCCCTGGACCCATTACCTAACCCGGGCCCCCGCCCTGGATGGGGAATAAGTCCTCAGGGGAGGTTGTTTGCTGGTTCGATTGTTGCGTGTCAGGGGAACGATCCGGGAGGGTTTGGTGGAAGGGGTTGGGGTTTCCTCGGCTCTCGGCCTATTGGAATGCCATCGTCCTCTACAGGGGCGGGAGGGTGGGCTGGAGCTCTGGTGCCGGTGACAACACCAGAGGAGAAGAATGGACAGCGAGTCACAGTTCGGTCGAGGGCTAGGGCTAGGTTTCAGCCCCGCCGAGCCACATGAGTACGCTGGCAGGGCTCAGGGACAGGAAGGAAACCCTGAGGATACCCTGTCCGCCTGGCTGATGGACACAGGTTCGGTTTTATAGTAGAAGAAGAGCGTCGTCCTCGGATGGCCCAGTGGCAGTTAGGCCCTACCTTGAGCAGTGGTTCGTCAATCAGTCTTAGTTTTAGTTCTGTTTTTATGAGGGGGTCGTTAGGTCCCTCCGGTCTTAGTTTGGTTAATCTTGTTTATGTCATTACTGTATTAGGTCAATTGGTTTGGGTATCAGCTTTAGGTCGCCTTTATGGCAGTTCAACAAAACATCTTAGGCGTTTCTCAGTAGATACGGTTATTGTGTTTTCCCCGTCATGGCCGTCAGACATGTACTAACTCTTTTAAAGGAATATATTGCACATCTACTAAAAAAAGAGTTACGATTAATATGTGCAAGGTTTATTTAGGATGGCTCTTTCAATTGGGCCCTGCAGTATATCCGTCATCTCTGTGTTGTCTTTGATGTTCTCCTTCTCGGCAACTGTCCCGTTTATCCCCCGCCACCACCACCTTATCCCTTTCCTCTAAGATCACTTTTCAGATTCCTTCCTGGAGCGACCAAGGTAAGGGATCAACAGAGGACTATTGCGTTTCCACCGTTTACGGTGGCTCTGCCATGGACCATGGTCCTGCATCTCCTCCCTCTCTTTACGGACCTCCAGTTCCATCAGGAGGACGCAAAGGGTTCTGAAGACACGAGAGGGTCCAAACCGACCATTATGGATCCTTGCACTAGGTCTGTTTAGCCCCCGATCTAGTTCATGGGGATTGGGATCAATGGTTGGTGCTGAAGGTGTGGCCAAAAAAGGAAGACAGTGGTGTCTCCTCCTAAAGTGTCAGCAACAACCAGTGAAAGATCGTGATGTCGTGGATCAGGAATAGGAGTTTTGTTGGCCCAAACAACCAAGAGACGTCTGCAACGCACCCTCACCCGTTCCAATGAGTATTAGATGGGAGAGCAGGACGTTGTTGAGCAGACACGTCCCGTCCCAATGGGATCGGCCCCAACCAAGTCTCCTTTTCTTAAGGACTTCCTTGTATGCTTAGCATCAACGCCCCCCCCCCCCCCCCCCCCCCCCCCCCCCAGGGTCAACACCAACTGATTCAGGTGACCTAGGCAAGACGATGGACTCCATGTTGATCATTGAAATCTGAAGCGGGGTAAAACATAAAAGGACCTTAGAGGGACATACAATACCGAGGTATCACTGGAAGAGAAAGATCATAGTCGGTAGCTACGTGACCTAGCCTCCCATAGTTGAAGAAAAACATCCGGAGGTGCTCGTATTTGAGTGTAACCCGAATCGGTTGAGGGGATTTTTGAAACCCTATCACCATCGACCAACATAGGGGTTGGTCGATCGGATGCCAGAAACGCACCTAAACCTTTCCTCCCTGGAAAAAACCTCATTTAAATTTATCCCCCCGCATAGTGACGCAGTCGTCGAAGGTATCACCCACCCTTGTACCGGTAGTGGCCGTGGAGACCGTTTGAGTGAGTCCCCAAACCTAAACCCAAATCCGAATTCTCTCCGGTCTTGCAGCAGGGAGGCTCTCCGGTGGGATTTCCGTCAGGGTGAGAGGGTAACGCCAGAAGCACCGAGACTCCCCTTGACGGACATTCTCCAACGTCGCACGAGAGACAAAGTAGAACATGTCTGGAGAGATTCTTGACAACCATCCCTTCCGTCGACGATCCCCATTTCCTGAGGATAATTTGCAGCATCAATGCTCCCGTAAGCGGCCAAGGGGAGAGAAACCTTCCTGCTATCTCGAAACGTATGTGTACCGAGAGGGCATGAGTGACACATGGACTCGGACGACAACATCCTTGTCCAGAAGGTGAGAACACAACTCTAGAAACGCTCTTCTATCGTCCAGAAATGAGAACATTATTGTAACCAACAACGACATACTACTCAATTGGCGGTAAACCCCCAACCCGTGGACTCTGCTGGGTCTCGGTCCCAGGCTGATCCTATTACTGATCACCGATCATTGACTGATACACCACCCTAATATGAATTTGAATTATAATATGTTTTTATTACCGAGATGATTAAAATACGAGACATGAGGATAGGCAGTTGCCTCTATTTATAATTATACTATTCTTCACACGAAAAATATTAAATAAAAACACATTCCGTGCGGGAGACATGTATTTCAGTATAAACCTTTAACATTTTCCATATAATATACTAAAACTCTTCCGCAGTAAGAATCTCTTAAATGAAGAGTGGATAGAAAACCACAAGTCAACCAGTTGAATTAAATGAACGGCACTCAATTCAACACTCAAATGATCCCCCCCACCGCATTGTGATCAACTGTGTGGGAAAGGGCTTTGAGAAAGACTTTTGCAGGTGGACCGTAACACTTGCATAACCCACTTCTTGAGAGCAAGGACAACGGGTCGCGCCCGCTCTCCGCCCCGCACGCGTCGGAAACGCAGGACGCTGGTCGGTCCGCTGCATACGCGAAAATTCGCGTTCCCGCTCCCCATTTTCGCGCTCCCGCTCCCCAATCTCCCGCTCCCGCCCCCCTCTGCCTGGCCGAGCGCGCTGGACGCGCCCTCGCGCCCTGGCCTGCGCTGGTAGCGCCTGGTGGCGCCACGTGTCCCGACCGTTGGCAACGGTCACTCCAACAGCTATTTTTTTTTAATTCAAAAATCAGATAAAATTATCCCTATAAATACTCAACCCCATTTCTCATTTTTGTCACACCAGTATCTATTTTCACTATTTCATTCTCACTTCCTACTCGTTATTTTCGAAAATGTTCGACGACGAGGTTATGTCCGACGTTGAGGAGATGACGTACGAGGAACTGGCTCCCCGGATGCCGACGTATGAGGAGATAGCAGCCCAACTGCCGACATATGAGGAGATGGCAGCCCAAATGCAGCCAGATGTGCGACGTTTCCGGCGGATGATGGAGAGGCAGATGCAGGCAGTAATGCCAAGGGTCCAGAGGGTCATCCGTGGGGAACCAATGCGCCGAGAGATTAACAGAGGTCGTTCGGCAGCCCACATCCAATTGATGGCGAACTATTTTGACGAACAACCCCTATACGACCCTGATATGTTCAGGCGTCAGTTCCGTATGTGCAGACCACTTTTCCAACGGATTATGAACGCGGTGAAGGCTCACGACCCTTACTTCATTGGATGGAGGCCCGACGCTGCCTCACGGCCGGGGTTATCAACGGAACAGAAGTGCACCGCCGCTATACGGATGCTTGCGTATGGGTCCTCGGCCGATTCATTGGACGAAACTCTGCGCATGGGGGTAAGCACCATACTTGAATGTTTACGTAAGTTTTGCAAGGCCGTCATTGAGGTATTCGGAGCCGAGTATCAGCGTACACCCACAACGGCTGACATGGACCGCTTACTCCGAGAAGGGTACAGCCGAGGGTTTCCCGGAATGGCGGGGAGTCTTGACTGTATGCATTGGAAGTGGAAGAACTGCCCAACCGAACACCAGGGAGCCCATGGACGGGGAGGTCACCACGGGGAAAAGACGATTATGCTTGAAGCTGTAGCGTCCTGTGATTTATGGATTTGGCATGCATTTTTCGGGATGGCTGGATCGAACAACGACGTCAACGTCCTCAACCACAGCCACCTATTCCAAGACGCTTACTACGACAGTGAGCTGGGTGTGGAGTACTACATCAACGGCCATCGATACGACCGACCTTATTACTTGGTGGACGGAATTTACCCATCATGGGCACGGTTCGTGAAGACTATTCGGCATCCCTACGAGCCCAAAAAGAAGTTGTTTGCTAGATGCCAAGAAGGTGCTCGGAAAGATATTGAAAGGGCTTTTGGAGTACTTCAAGCAAGGTGGCACATCATCTCCCGTCCCGCTCGTAGTTGGAGCAAACACACTTTGGCTGATATCATGCACACTTGCATAATTCTACACAACATGATTGTAGAGGATGAGCGCGACCGGTACAAGTATGGGGAGGAGGAGTTGTTGTGGGCGCAACCTCCAGAAATGCCGAATTGGACACCACCGGAACGATGGCACCACGGAGGGCCATTGGAATACCAGAGACTTGTGGATGCTCAACAAAGTGTCCTAGATCCTGAGATCAACCATCAACTACAACAAGATCTTATGGAGCACTTATGGGATCGATTTGGAGCTGGTTTCCATGACGACGAGTAATCGTTTGTGCTCTTGGAGCTGTTTTTTTTGGGTTGTATTAAAAGGGGTTGAATAAAATTAGAACTTCATTTATATTCGTGTTGAAGTTATTAATTATTTATTTCCAAAATTGTTTAAATTATGAATAAATTAAACGGTTTCTGATAACGAATTAAATAAAACAGGAAAATATCAAATAATAATCCAGTCAGCACTGTTCTGCACTCCCAGGACCTCAAGGTCCTTTCTGTTGCAAAACACCCACTTTTCTGCACTCCCACTCCCTGACCAAGGTCCTTTCTGTTGTACATGCTCTAAACGACAGTCGACATGCAGGTCAGTCACTCTGAATGTGCTAGCCACGTGCTCGACCTGCTGACATGGTAAGAACAAGCGGCCCCACATCCTCGCTGTCGTATCCATCACCACCGTTCACTTGATCTTATTGCCCTCAGCCAATCATACCTATTGTTGGGTTTTTTCTCAGGATTTTCCGTTCTAATACTATTTTTTGCATTAAAGTAAGTATGTGTAGTTTAGTTGTTTTGAAATTTTTTGGAACAGAATGTATGGACTTTATTGATACAAAATTAGGAAATTATTATGATCATATATACAACGGAAATAAATGGAAAAAGACATGGTATGGTTTCAAATTTCAATAACTATCGGAACATTGTTTTATAACAACAGACCCGGTACTATTAGAGAATAAAGTAGGGGTGGTTTTCTATTCTTGTGGTTATTGGCCATGACTGCATCCAAAAGGCTTTCTCTATCTCGACTTGAACATGCATATGTTGTCTCGACATTCGTTCGATGAGTATACTAGAGAAAGGAGGAGGCTGGGGAGCAGATAACATCCATTTCTTATGGGTTAGGGTGTGGCTTCTCTGAAACACCATGTGGTGCCATAACGGTCTCATGGAGACCAACGAAGCTACTTGGCAAGCCTCGCGTGCGCCCCCGCAAGGCCAAAATCCTTAGAAAATATAATATTCTCAGGTCCGCCATAAAGGGAATTCCCAGTAGCTCCTACTCTGGTAGGGGGGGGGTAGTTGTGGGCTACCTCTGGTTGTCGATATGAGTTACCTCCATCTTCGAGTTCTCCTCTCCTAACCATGAATTGATGGGGGGCCTCCCTCTAGTTCCAGATCCTGATTGATGGGCGCATACGGGGGCATATGACAACAGTAATGCGGATTCGGAACAACATGGTTCGTGCACGAAGTGCCCTTGATTGTCCCGTGTCTCTTGGCCGACTCCAACTTCCTCCGCCGTCACCAGTTACTGACTATGGAGCGGTCTTTATAGTGCACACCTAGTAGATATGGATGAAGAGCACGGTACTCGTTCAGAGAAGGTCCCTATGGTTGGAGTTAGGTGCCCCTTACAAATCTCAGACGTCGGGTAGGGCATGGTTGACCCCGAGGGCCTTTCCATGAGTAAAGCTGTAGTGGTGCAGCCGATCGGAATCGTCCGGGAAAGTGATCATGTTCCTGCATGGGTGCAATAGTAGGGAGCCATTAGGGGGCCGACCTGAACTCCTCTGTGCCATGCTATCTCCAAAATGGCATAAGCGCACGAGAGATCGTCATGGTAGGAGATTCTTTTTCAGTTTCCATGCCATATCAGTGGGGAGGAGGTGGCAATCTAGGGTAAGGACGGGGTTGTCGCCCTAGAGTCGGACCCATGTCCCCATTGCATCGGCCAGACCGTAGGGGGACGGCGAACAACATGGCGAGGGGTGAAAGGCTTCAATAGAGGTGGTGGTAGGGACGACATGGTGGCTGAGGAGAATTGTTCGTATGTATCATGAATGGTTTGAGCGACCGGTACGCCTACTTTCGTAACCAAAAAGATGCTACCGGGAGGCCCTCATTCTCTCCACGTCAGAAGTGCACGGTAGCACTTCGTCAGCTCTATTATGGAGGTCCCGCCGATGAATGCGACGAGTATTTGCGAATGACGGAGAGCACTGCTTTGGACTGCATGAAGAAGTTTTGCTTGGGCGTCATCAAGATTTATGGGCGGACATATCTACGACGCCCGAACGAGGAAGATACAAGACGTTTGTTGCGAATCAACGAAGAGCGCGACTTTCTGGGGATGATAGGGAGTCTGAACTACATGCACTGGGATTGGAAGAATTGTCTCGTGGCATGGTCTGCACAGTTCGCAAGTAGGGACCACGAGAACGTACCCACAATCATGCTAGAAGTCGTTGCATCCCAACACCTTTGGATTTGGCGCTCTTTTTTTAGGACACCGGGCTCCAAAAACGACATCAACGTGCTCAATAGGTCTACCTTTTTTCACTAGGCAGTTCTAGACTTCGCTCCAGATGTGAAGTTCAAGGTCAACGGTAGAGAATACGAAACCCCTTATTACTTGACAGATGGAATTTATCATGTTTGGGCAACATTTGTGAAGTCAGTACCTGTTTCACAAACCCCAAAGCAAAGATTCTTTGCTAGATACCAAGAGGCGTGTACGAAGGATATCGAACGCGCGTTTGGAGTTCTACAGACCAGGTTTCACATTGTCACTCGCCCGAGCCGAATGTGGGATATGAGCTCAGTCGAAATGATCATGACTGCTTGTGTTATCGTATACAACATGATCGTTGAGGATCAATGGATGTCGTGTCCCACTGATCCGTTTACAGATATTGGTGTCCCGGACCCAAACATCCGTAGAGGATCACCACTAGCGGTGAACGTGGACATTATCATGGACCATAGAACAAGCATTCGGGATCGAGATGTACATCACAAACTCCACGATGATCTCATCGAACACATTTGGGCTAGATATGGAGATGACGGGGACAATTAAATATTAATTGTCAATTTTAATGTATTTTATATTTGGCTTTAAATAAAAATAGTGATTATCTGTTTCATATTTCGCTTTAAATAAAATTATTATATATTTAGGGTGCTTTTGGAAATATTGAAAGTTCATACCCTGGCTCCCTACCACTAGTGTAGTCGTAGTATATACCATTAGAGGGGTCATGGTATGGAGGAGAGAAAAACCAAAAAGCACCTCTTACCATGACTTCCTACCACTACTCATGACATACGATTGTGGATGCTCTAAGGGTCTAAGTGTATATATACTTTTATAGGGAAAATTAGTTTTTTTTTTTAAATTCTATGCCACGCATCAGCGTGTGGTTGGGCTGTCGACTAGTCTTTGGGCTTGCATCGACTAATCATGTCGTTGCACACATCTGAGGCGACCCGTTACATCGATACGTCAAACCACGACTCCTGTGCCGACTAACCTTACAGTAAACCGTTGCAACGTCTACGACGACAAGTAAACAATAGTCCTCCAACAACCGTTGGAGATTCTCTAATGAAACACGGTAATGAAACGTATTTTGGCCTTCAATCTTAAAATGCAAACAGCAACTTAGGAAATCTTTAAGCATTGATTTGGGATACTAATTCTGGTCAACCAAAGGTGAGTGCGGTTTTGTCTGTCCGTTATCGTTGGTCCAACTAGACAGAACGTCAGTTTCCGGCGGGTAAAGTTGCTTGATACCGGTTTTTAGTCTTAACGAAAAAGTCCTCCCCGTTGGATATCTTGTTTGTTGGTACTATTTATCCGCTAAGCGACACGGCCATTGGTAGTTAAGCGCGTGAGTGCGGAGGGTAGGTACAAAATATTAGAAAACGTCCAAGATTCGGAATTAAACGACTTGTAGTTCTGGTCAATTTTCTAAGTTGCTTGTAGGCCAGGTCTATTCCACGTGGCTTACGCTTGTGCGTGTGTCAGTGTTTACACGTGGTGGGTCAAATAAAATACTTTACCACTTGATCTGGCTAACCCGTATGAAATCGGAGTCAGATCTCTACACTCGTTTGAACCAATCTCTCAAAATATTCCACGTGCCAGATTATGAATTAAGATACATTACACATTATAAACAAAATTGTTTACTCCTATGGGTTTGATTAATATAGTCTACGTCCAAAAATATCACAAGGTATTAAAGTAATATATAATATATACATATATATATATAAACTCTTTCTCCCTTTGACCTATCGCCGTCTAAGGTTATGGCGGCCATGATTATTGCCATGGGTTCTGTCATGGGTCCTCTTCTCATACTCGTATTATGTGGGTTTACTTTCGACAGTTATTTTGTTTGGATGAAGTTACAAACCGTTACTCACTTGTGCCTCTCCCCATGAGCTTTGCTAGGTTTTATCTGTTAAAGCTCCTTTCGAGCCAC
The DNA here is from genome assembly GCA_963921825.1 of Erodium maritimum. Taxonomy (NCBI): domain Eukaryota; kingdom Viridiplantae; phylum Streptophyta; class Magnoliopsida; order Geraniales; family Geraniaceae; genus Erodium; species Erodium maritimum. Next base: position 62,653,210 of record OY997593.1, read on the forward strand.
CTCTAGCCACTGTAAAATTGGCTCCCTCTCGCCACCAACGACGCGTCTCCCGATCATGTCCCCCACCCTCTACAACTTCGATGGTTTTCGTCTGACTCACCGCGACATCGATCGACCTCGCCACCTCGAAGCCCCGCGATCTCCATGTTTCGCGTCAACCCTCCTGATCAACCCCCGCCGTCTCTGAAATTGCCACCGACGCGTACTCCTCCCTGGCTTCCACCACCGCACACTCCTCGACCCCTCTCTCGATTATGGATCTAGCTAATCGAGTGAATCTTTTTTATTTTATCTGTTTTCGTCTTTGCATGGTCAATGACGAAAGGAATTCAATGCTCTAGGGACTGGTCCTGAGAGGAGTCCCTAGTAAGAGCTCTGCCTCCCTCTGAAACTGATGACAGCAGGCTCGGTCGCACTCTATAGAGTATGCAGCATCCAAGCAATACCTTGAGCAACTGTCATTGGTTTCGGCATAGTTTAGATTTTATTTCAGTTCGCCTTGATGTTCTATAGAACCTAGATTTCACTACCCTGAAGCATAACAAACCACAACAGGTCTAATATCTAGAAAAAAACACCATGAAGATCAAAATGAAGCTCCTTAGACGACCGACAACACCCTATCGTAGAAACCAACTCACCAACAATCGACTTGCACATAGAAGACTCCAACACCTAACCAAACTCGTTAAGTACACCCTGTCTCATCAGGGTCACCAACTCAGAGATATGTATGACCATCGACATGTCTGCGGCCAATACCAGACACGACAAGGACATGTCGGTGTCTACAAAACCATCGAAAGCTTCATACCCTTAGACATTGAGACCGACAATCTTCAAACACAGGCCCGCGGGACAAAAAACTCATCGTAAGTCATCACCTAATAGCCAAAGAGCCCCTATTACCAAAGTAGGGGAACATAAAAGGCTCAACGGAACTCATTTCAAAGGAACAAAGCCATGCCTCTATAAAAGTTAATAGGTAAAGGAAATTTAAAGGGAGAGTAATACCAAAAACTTCAATTGTGCCAAATATTACACCACTAGACCACATTGGCCTTCACCAGCAGCGATCCCAGGAACAACGAGAGCCTCCGATTAGTAGAAGTTGACGGCTATTGATCCCCACCGAACCACCCCAGTTAGTGATGGCCTACACCGACAAGAACCCAAGCTTCAACGAACACGGAACTGAGGCAGACTACCATACCATAACTGTGCGGCGAACACCGAAAACATTCCATCTTCAGCAGACAAGGCAATGAGGCCGTGGAACACACCCCGAGGCCCGTCAAACCATAGATTTTTGCGGCCTACTCCAACAGCCACTCCACCCAGAGGATGTAAGATGCAAGCACCATGTAAAGACGCCCACAACACAAATAGAGGGGAACGACCAACCAGGACCTTTATGACGTCAAGGACGTCCAAATCTATAGCCGTAGAGGCAGGTGAGTATAACGCGAGGAATGAGACAAAGATGAAACAAACCGAGAAGCAGGGCCTAAGATGAAATAAGGGGGGAGTGGAAAAGTGAATGAGAAGGAGGATCCAGCGGTGACCGTGGTAGTCGTGACCACCGCAACCATCGTCGACGATGGTGTGAATGTGTTGGACTACGGTTTCTAAGTTTTTAAGAGAAAAGTCAGGAAGATTGTTGTCTTGTGTTGTGCGTCCAAATACCGTATTGAATATCATTAAGTTGATATATAATATATGAAACACAGTTTTATAAAACACTTAAAATAAATTTATAATTTATATGGATAATCAAATTAGAAATTCTTTTTTAATAACATATGGGTACTAATTTTATTTTCTATGTCCACTTAACGGTCAATCAAAGTGTTCAAATAGTTTTAGTTGAATATACACTAATCGAGGATGACAAAGTTGATCGAAAGAGGTTTGACTTCCATTTAAAAAAAACAATCAAATGGACAAGTTGGCCGACGAAGGAGAACCTTATGGGTATTGAGTATTTGAAATATAGAAGAACTGAATCTTAAACCTGTTCCGAAATGTGCTACATTTGATATTTTATTCTCTATGAAAAAAACCTGCCATGAAATGACATTCAGTTTTCAAGTACTCTAACAACATAATCATTTTGTTTTCATAAAAATTAGGTAAGAATGCATGTGTTTTTAAACGATTAATTTCGAAATGACAATGATAGTTGTTTTCAAACAAAAAGGCTTAGTATGGAGATGACAAGTACGACCACGGATACATAGAGAATAAATCATGGGTAAACTACTTGTTACAGTGTGAACATGTGAATATATTGTAATTGTCGGATGGATGACGCGGAATAATTGAGATTGAGAAGTTTCGCTATTAGTACATTTGATTTAAAAACGGTGTGTGTGGATGGTTTTTGGTAAGTTGAGATGTTTCGAGGGTAGAGGTGACATTTAACATTATCCCCGCGCAACAACGTTTCCTGCTCCCCTAATTTTTTGTTGAATTCGATTTCCAATTTTACATTTTCGTGCGAACTGATTCTTCCATTGTTCAACTCTCTCTCGCCTGAAGCTCAAACAGGTTGAAGCGAAGCTTCCATTTATGCCATTTGTAGTCCCGTCTATGATTGAAGTTCATTCTTAATTGATGATGTATGTTTTGATGTATTTTAGGTTTCAGATGCCATAAGCTTCGATTTTGGTGTTCATTTTTATTGGTTTTGAGTTTGATTATAGTAATTGGTTTGCAGAAATGAAGAACACTATGGATGCAACTACTCGATCTGCATGCAACAACTGTAGCACTGAATTAGTCATTTTCAAATAAGGAAAATAACTCTTCTCCCGAGCTGTGTGTGATTTGTAAATGTTTTACCGCATACTACTCAAATATGCGACGTTGAAGGTAGATATTTGCGTTTGAGAATATGCGCTGCCCGGTTTGAGAAAATGGAATGTCCGGTTGAGAATATACACTGCTTGGTTTGAGAAATTAGATTTGTGCGTTTAAGAATATACTCTCCCGTTTTGAGAGAATATATTGGTCGTTGCTGCGAATACGTACTGGCCGTTTTTTGAGAAATTAAATTAGCCTAATCAAAGCATGATGTTGATGTCTGGATTTACACTTCGAGAATATAATGTAGTAGAAACTCGATATATTTATACTCTATTATTTAATAAACTCTTTAAGATAACATTTTTGTCCGGTCCCGACTCGGGGATAAGGTGCTAATTAATAATTCGCTAAAATTATAAGATACACTTTTGATAATTTATATAGGTCCCATGTATGATATAAATTAATAATTATGTATATATACTACATATTACATGACTAATTTAAGAAGATTTCCTAATCCACTCTTTCCGAGACGTCAATTTTTTTTAAATTTCATATCTTGCTTTGAGCTTTCCAAGCCAACCAATAGCAAAAGTAAAGTCTAGAGTATCCACAAGACACTTATCCTTCATGAGCTTTTTCGTATTCTCGATGATTAGTTCACCTGTCATATTCATGTGTCTTTGATATTAAAAAATCCATTCCTAGAGATATTTTTCTAGCACAAGAAGTTTTGTTGATTTGTGTCGATTAACATCACCTCTTCCGGGAACAAGTGAGAGATATTAAAGACCTATTAACTGTATTCGATATCGTGCCTTGACTCACCTGAAAACCATAATTACTAAGAACTCATTCTTTTTTTTTATCGGCAAAGAAAATTTAAATTAAAACCTCTCCCGAGATGAAATAAGAGTACATGAAAGTCCAGCTACGGACCCAAACACCAAAAGAATGACGCAACCAACTATAAGGGTACGCTAATGAAAATGAAATGAAGGGCACAATACAGAAAAAAAAAACCACAACCAGGAGCCTGCCACACACATCGCTCTAAATACAACCACGAGAATGCCTAAAGATACCTCAATCCAGAAAAACAGAAAATGAACCGACCTAAGGAATGAGCGATATTTTAAGGCCTAACTACCAAATATTACAAACATGAAGAGCAAGAAAAAGGTCTATAACCCAAATATAGCCAACATGAAGCACTAGTAATAAGAATCGCAAGATCGACTTCTCGATACTCGGCACACTTCTGGCAGCGAAACCACCACCATGGGGATGCCGAGAGAATCAGTTCTATCAACAGTCACTACTGCTGATCTTGACTTGGCTGACGGATCAGATCCGTCACCCAGGTTAGCATATCTGTCGGCCAGGATCTTGGGTAACGGATACATCCGTCGGCCAAGTCCCTTCGGCCAAGAATTTGGGAAACGGATAGTTGTATCCGTCGGTAGGCTTCTCACCTTACCGACGGATCAGACCTGTCAGCCAAGTGGGTGCACCTTACCCACGGATCGGACCCGTCATCCAAGTGGGGGTGCATGCATGTAAGAACCACTCCCGGTCAACGACAGTCAAACCTGCGAAAAACAGGAAAATTTAATTTTTTTTTTAAGACAGACACTTAAATTAACCTAAATTGACCCCGAGGGTCATACCAGACTTAAGTTGACCCCGATATCGACCAAAATGAGTTCTGGGGGACTCAGGGCAACTTTCTGATTAATTCGGGAAATGTTGACTTTTCGCTGGAAAAGTCAACCGAGCGACGTTTTGGTCCATTCGAGGACCGTTTTGGATCCAAAAAGCTTAGCCGTCCTCACAGCGGTCTTAGTTGAGCCGTTTCCTTGTAGCCCTCCAAGTTTCGTAATTTCTTGGGAAAAGTGCCCGTTCGGGGCCCGAAACGTCCAATTTTCGCGAATCTGATTGGAAAATATCAAGTAGATATTTTCCAAAAGGTGTGGGACCCACCTTGCCACTTGTCAACCAAGTGGTGGTGTTAGGTGTATGGGGAAAAACAAGAAGACAAGGAGAGAGGGGGGTTCGGCCATATAGGGGAAAAATGGGGGAAATTGGATGAGAGTTGGGTTTTAGAAAGAGAAAGAAGAGAGAGTTTGGAGAAGGAGAAGAAGAGAGAAAAGAGAAGGAGTTGGGCTAGGGTTTGACATCCAACCCTTGGATCATCTCAAGGCAAGAAGAAAGCGACTTCCCCTCATCCTCCTCTACGGTATACACCGAACCGATTCTCGTTTTGTTAATTTTCAAATGTTAGGGTTTGGTTAAAAATGATGAGTTAGGGTTGTAGTGAGGTTGGGGGTTTGTTAGAGACGTTTTGGAGATGTTTGGAGGTGAAATTACACGTTTTCCGGTGACCGGGAGCTCGGGAGGAGCTCCGGCCACCATAGGGGGTGGCCGGCCACCATAGGAGGTGGCTGGCCGGAGCTAGGGCCGGCCACCACCATGGTGGCCGAGCCCCATTGAAACCCTAGGGCCCACGGCCAAGTGGGCCGGGTGGGGCCCACGTGCTCGGGTGATCGGGTTTAGTGTTCGGGTGGTTTAAAACGTTCCCCGGACCATTTATCCTTAACCGAATCGAAATTTGGAATTAAATTGGAAAAGTTGTAATTAACGGGTTTTAGAAACTTTAAACGTTAATTAATCGACTCAGAAGTCGGAATTCGATTCCGTCAAGTACATTGGGATCCTTTAACTATTCTAAGACCGTAGAAACGAAAACGGGGACTTTTGGAGCCCCGGAAGGCCTTTTACAAAACCCGGGCAGATTCTCCATGTCGGGCGAATCGGGCCTTTACTGGTCCTTTATCGACAATGTCGAGTAATTGGGAAGTTTGGGAGTGATCGACATTTTCGGGGTTACGTTTGGGCGTTAAGTTTATTGAATTTCGGTTTATTCCTACTAGTCTAAAAGTGCCTTGAATTTGTGTTCTCTTAGATCGTGCTGCGGACCGAGGCAAAGGGAAACTAGGCGAGTGACTGCGATCGCGCCGAGGCTTAGTTGGGCACTTTTGGAGGACTTATACGAGGTAGGGAAAAGTAGCCGGATCTCGGCCCTAACTAGGGAAAGTTACTTGTAGAATTGCATGTGACACCGGGGTGTCGTGGGTCATTTAGGTTATCGATTATTAGAAAAGCATGATACGGGAATGTAGCGTTATGAGAAAAGCATGTGACACTTAGTAGTGTCGTAGGAACAGAGAACTTAGCGATATTAGAATTACTGGAGGCATATGACCATGCCCGGAGGTTGTTTGTGAAATTAGTGATCTTAGGACTGTTGGAGGCATTGATTATGCCGGAGGTTGTTGTGTATTATTATTATTGAGTTTTGGGTGGCCTTGAGAGCCCGTGTTATTATTGTTGAGTCTTGGGTGGCCATGAGAGCCCGTGTTGATATTATTGGTGTTTTGGGTGGCCGTGAGTGCCCGTGGGGTTGTGAACCCGTACTTTACCGTTGATGTCTTGGGTGGCCATGAGGGCCCGTGGGGTTGTTGAACCCGTGTTTTGTTGGTGTCTTGGTGGCCTTGAGTGCCTGTGGAGTTTGGGACCGGTGTCGTTACTGTCTGTTGAACTTTGTTTGTGATTGTGTTTGGTTACTTGATCATGGTGGAGGTTGTGTGGTGTAGCTAGCCTCCTGACTGGGATCGGGAGAAGCGGAGAGGTTGTGGGCTAGCTCCCCGACTGGGATCGGGGGAAGGACGCGCGGGTGTGGCTAACCACCCGACTGAGATCGAGTGAAGCGGAGAGGTTGTGGGTTAGCCTCCCGACTGGGATCGGGAGAATTTGCGCGACAGGTTGACCGCCTGACCTGACTGGGATCGGTAAAGGGCGAGAGGCAGAGATGGTTACTGAGCAGCTGGTATGCGATCCTTTGTGATCTTGTTTGGTGTGCGATCCTTTGTGATCTTGGTATTGCGTGGTTGTCAGTCGTGTCTTTGGAGGAGGTCGTCAATTGTTGTGTGGGGTCTACATCACGTGTCCGAGAGTTGGGTCGGTTGAGGGAAGTATTGGTCGTGTGTGTGTCTTTTGAGTCGTTGTTGGTGTCACCGGCTTTGTCTGCTAAGTATACCGTAGTCAGTCTTTTATCTGTGGTGGTGAGCGAACGCTCACCCCTAGCTTCTTTTCCTACAAGTACCGTTCGCAGGCTGGACTAGGTGAGCTTCTGAAGCTTGAAGAGCTTGAAGCGGGTTTCTGGGTTATTTTTGAGTCTAGTGACATGTACCACGTTTTTGTCCAATTGTTGGGACTTATTTTGAGATGTAAATATTATTTTGTTGAACATTTGGTGATTTTAAAGTGAATTATAAAAAGGGTTTCAAAATGGTTTATTGTTTCAAAATGTTCGCTTCCCGATTTCGGTTCACTGAAATTGGGGCGTGACAATGCACTTTACCCACAGATCGGATCCGTCATCCAAGTGTGTTCACCTTACCCACTGATCAGATTCGTCAGCCAAGTGGGTTCACCTTACCCACGTATCGAATCCGTCAGCCAAGTAGGTTCACCTTACCCACGGATCTGATCCGTTAGTCAAGTGGGTTCACCTTACCCACGGATCTGATCTGTTAGCCAAGTGGGTTCACCTTACCCAAGTATCCGATCTGTCAGCCAAGTGGGTTCACCTTAGCCACGGATCCGATCCGTCAGCCAAGTCTAAAACCTTTCCCACGGATTTAAAAGATCGTATCCGTCAGTCAAGTTTGTGTTGAAAAACAAAAAAAAAGTTTTTAAAAATCCTGCACCCAATCGTGCATTAAAATATACATGTTCATGTACCTATATTATCAAACCATACAAACATCACACACATCCAACAACATATACACACATCCAACAACATATACACACATCCAACCGACATTTAAAAATATTAGTTCTAAGAAAGTTTATCAGTTCACATATGAAAAGAAGTTATAAGTTCACATATCCAAATAAAATATTGTTCAGAGGAAAAAGGGGAGGGCTGACTAAGGTAATGATGACGGGCCTGACGGAGTCGCTGATGCCAGAGTCGCTGATGGGTTAACGGAAGAAGGCACGATGGTGTTCTGCTGTGTGGATGCCCAAGAGTTGAACAACGCCTGAAATTGAGCTTGTTCCGCTGCTTGGGCAGCAATCTTGGCCTCCATCTCGAGGCGCTGCTCCTCCATCAACTGGCGTTGCTCCTCCAAGCGAACTCGGCCTGTTGATCAGTCATGGTCCTCTTCAGCTCTTCTATCTCCTTAGACGAGCTTACTGAACGCGCACTCGAGCACCCACCACCTCCCACATCCCGTTGTGTTGGGAGCTTGACCGCCTTCCCGATGCCGGATTAGAGTCTGCCCTTCTGTTGTTTACCCGTGATAATCTGGATGAGGGGGATCTCTTCCTCCAGAGTCAATGGCTTGAAAACAGTAGGCGATGAACCCTCGTACTCCGTCACCCATGACTGTGTTATCCGCTCACGGGCCTCCTCTATAATTGCTTTGGCATGTGCCTGAGATACATAACAGAACAAATTAATTTAGACTATATACGATACATGATAGAAAAACCCACAATCGTATTCACTTAAAACTGTAAAATGAAATAAGTGTAATTAAAACAATATATACCGCTCTTTTCACGTTCTCCTCGTTGCGGTCATTTTCCTTTGTGTAGACCTCGACGTAGGCGTCGCAACGTGGAAGTACGGAGGATTTGGCAAGACATCGTTTGGCCCGTTTTGCGAGTGGCATACTACCCCCGTGGTGAGCAGTCACATTATGTGCTCGAGATGCCTTCCCATTGTCACTCAATATCTACAATAAACAAATCATATGTTAATTCACATTAATATAGATCTCATGTACTACTTGGTTGGACAGTAGTTAAACATTTATAATTAACACTCTAATTCTAAACTAAATATTGATAACTCATTCAAGTAATTTACATAATTTACCAAACACAATAATAGAGTGCTTACTTTGAATTCATCTGATTTGAAGTACTTGCAGAGCCAACGGAACTGGTCCTCGCGTTCAAGGAACTCCACCGGCGTGAGTATGTAGTGAGTTTCTGCAGTAGTGAGTGAACATGCGACGCAAACGAGCACTGCTCAGTCTTCACAAGATACACACAATCCGGGCCTATACCACGGATCGACTCGAAAGGAGTCGACTCTGTTGACCCCTTAACCAACCACGGCAAATCAGAAAGGTGGGGCTTAGTCGAGCTCGAGAACACCCAACTCAGCTCTGAATCAAGACCCAAAACCTAAACGAGACTAAAAAATCTCACGCTACTCAATTAATTCAATTAATGAATTAACCTGCCGACGGCCAACACAGGCCGATGATCCAAAAGGAGAGTTAGGCGAATCCGACCCCAAATCTCTACTGACTAAGAAGAGGAGTCAGAGAACTCCTAAATGAGACAAGTAATTCGACGAAAAAGCAAAGAAATGACGAAGATGAACCACTATACTGATAAGCAAAAAAGCTACTTACCCTCATTCTTGCAATTGCTTTTGAGTGAGACTTGTAACATCATTGTTGTGCTTACATAATGCTCTTCGAATCTTGTCGGACATTGCCGTTTTTTGTCACGCCTTTAAGATGAAAAGTCATGTTGTGTTTATATGATTTGTTTGAGTTAGCATATTTTCATCTTGTATTTATATACACATTAATTTTTAGTGTACATAAAGTGATACATTGAACGCAGTACAATTGAACTCTTTGATATATGTATATGCACTATACATATATATTATATAATAATTAATTAATTAAAAGTCTGAAAGGTGTTTTAATAATTAAGTGTTTCATTAAAATTCTCTCTCAACTTTGAGATCTTTTTTCTAGCCTTAGCTGCGCAACGCTATGGTGCTCTTCTCTCCTTCCCCCGCCGTCGTGTCCTCTGCTACAACTGTGCCTCTGGCGATCACTAATACTCCCACTGGTGATGCTCCTCTTCCTCTATCTTGTACTCCGCAACCCGCTGTCGGTGATGGGGACAAGAGCCGTCGGCGGCGAAAACCGAAGCCTACCCCCCATGGCTCCTTCGTCGACATTACCTGTCCCGCCGCCGCCAAGTCCTCCTACTCGGGGTGGGAACCTAGACGAGATCTCATTCTCGGTGGGATCATCCTCTCTAGTTCTGATCACAAAACCAAAACGGGGGAGGCCTATACGTCGATCACCAGTGCCTTCTTCCCCAAGTAAGGGCCTTCTCACCCTACCTCTCCTAAACCCTAGCGGAACGGCTTGCGTGGCAAGCCGCGTCCTCGCTCTGATTCCTTTGAGCCCTAGAGGGCCGTCGTGCCATACAAGCCATGCTACCGCTTCGGCTCTCTCGAACCCTAACAAGCCGGCCCGTGATCCCACTCTTGTTCACATGAACCATAAAGTTCCGGCGTGCCCCGCGAGTACCATCCATGTGTGCCATGACCTTGCTCTGGCACCGCTGCCTGACGGCGGGGTTTTCACGGTTTCGGCGCCGCTTGATGTTATCTCTGCACTACCTAGGGTTGAGGGGTCCCCTAGGTCCTGTTCTTGGGCGGGCACATGTTCCTAAGATTACTTGGGACCAAGTATGCATTCCCACATATGAGGCTTCGGGTGCCAACCCTAGTGCGCTTCCCCCGTTGCAGAGGGACTCGGCGAAAGGGAAGGCCCCCATGGAGGAACTGCCAAGGACGGTAGTGATGGCCTTAGGACTAGGGCGCTGTCTCCCTAATTTGGCCACGATACCAACCATTCCTGCGGCCCTCATTACCCCACCGGGTATGACGCGGGATAGGTCGTGGCACCTGGCTACAACTGAACTTCCTTCATCCTTGACTGATAGGTTGACGGACCTTCAATCATCCTTGGAAGGTCTGCAGGATGAATTATCATCTTGTTCCTTGGAGGAAGAGGAAGAAGTCGAGGTCATGGTCCCGGCGTCTCAAGCGACAACATCAACGGTCCTCGCTCGCCAACAATGGGGTTTGTTGGGACGTCTCTGGGCCCCTAAGCCTCTACGGAAGGACATGCTACTGCGTATCATCACAAACACATGGGGAAAATCTGCAGAAGGCATGGTGATTAAAGATTTTGGGTCAGGCTTGTTCGACTTCTACTGCCGGTCATCTGAGTCTCGGTCATGGGTTCGAAGCAATGAATCGTCCGCGGCTGTTACCTTTATTTTTTATTCATTTTTTTACTTTTTCTTTTGTTAATGTTTTTTTTTTCAATTTTTTAATTCATTTCTTTTAGAAATTCTTTTTTATATAAATTCTTTTATTAAATTCTATATACATTTTTAAATTCATTTAATTCTAATTCTTTGATTAACTTTCATTAATATTTCATTACTAATTTTTTTAACTTTCATTAATATTAATATTGTAAAAAAATTCATTAATATCTCATGAATAATTCTTTTATTAACTTTCATTATTTTATACATTCTTTTAAAAAAATTCATTATATAAATTTTATTTTTAATTCTTTTTATTAATTTTTTTTAAAAAAAATTCATTAATATATCATTACTAGTTCTTTTATTAACTTTCATTAATATTAAAATTGTAAAAAAATTTCATTAATATCTCATTATCAATTATTTTATTAACTTTTATTAATATTATTTTATTCCAATAGTCATCCTTACCACCAGTCTTACCATTTTAACATTGGAGGGTGCTGACTATTGGTGTTGACTACTAGGCTGAAATATTTTTTTATTACAACAATCAGCCTTACCATCACCCTTACTATTTTAGGGTTGGAGATGCTCTTAGTGGTTCCGCCACTGATTCTAATACTTCATGTTGACCATAAATAATCGAATCAGTCTAAAATATGTGTAAGCTAATATGATTTTAATTAGTTTCTTATGACAAAATAAATAGTATGTGATATTGGGATGAACCCAATCAATTTAAGCCAACCCCATGCATCTATGAATGCCACCCCAGCAGAGGTTCTCTCCTACCTCTCCTCATTTTTTTTCACCATTAAAACTCCTTGCTTCCAAGCTCTTCGATACCCCTGATGGGTCAATCATTACCCTTAATTGTGGTTCAACTATACCCTACCTAGGGTTTTTTTTTCAACAGCTTTCTCCTTCATCCGTTTTTTTCAACAATACCCATCGTCTCTCATCGGTCGCTTCTCCTCCCTGCTTGATATCCTCCTCGAATTGCGAACCTCCTCCGACCCTCATCAATGGGTTCCATCCACCCTCACCAACCCGTCACTGTGAAACCATTCTCACCGGGCCTCCTTTTTGACGTCGGTTTTTCTATGCCGACCGCCGCCAGATCCATTTCTCTGTCGGCAGGACACCAAAATCTAGAACGCCGCGTGTATTCACCAGCGAAGGACAAACCGGGTTCGGCCGACGCAGGTGCACTCGTCCCATACGAACCCCACCCACCGGAGCAAGCCATGGTACCAGAGTGAGTGGCCCCTCGCCGGCCATATGTAGAGATCGACCGTAACCACCACGACCATCTCGAGCCGATGCAAACCCGTGGCGCCTCACCACGGGACCTTGAGCTGGACAAGACCGTGGAGGACCAGAAGCATCAAGCGGAGGCAGGACAGCCTCCTATGCAAGAATGAGAAGACCCGGCAGGGGTGGGTCTGGCCGTTGTTGGCCTATACCCACAGACCCGGGACATCCAGTGTTGGGAGGTCTCGGGAAGCCCGCATTCACAGCTCGACATTTCTGGTCGTTTTTATTTAATTCTGCTTTTTGTTGGAACAATTTGTTTTCTGTTTTGATTAGGATTTTTCATTTCATGTCTCGCTGTTTTGAGACGTTGGTAAGGAGATGTCATGAGTTTTTTCCTACGATATCAAGTAGGCTATTGTTATGGGTCCATGAGCGCTGGGCCTGCTACGGTCGGCTCGGACATAAATCTGGAATCCTGGACGGTTACGCCCTACCTTGTTTGATTACCTTTGGATATTAATGCAATTCTCTGGTTACCCGTTTTAAAAAAATGAATGCCACCCGTTATAAAGCTGACAAAAAACATTGTATGTACTAAATGTTTAAACATTCTAGTTTGGGTAAATATGGTTTATATTATATTAATAAAACATAAAATATGTGTTATGTTTATATAATTATGTGTCTTTATTCTAATTAAATAGAATATGTATTAAGTAATTAAGTCATTAATAAATTTAGCATAAATCTTTTATAATTAATATTAATCAAGACTATAATATGTAGGCGTATGCGTGATTCATTCTTCATTTAGATTTATATTTTGAATTATTCATTGAAAATAACATAACTGTTATAAAATGAAGAGATGTAATTTGTTTGAACACCCGCTTCCATATGTTATATATACATCAATCATTTTATCCAGAATAAATCATCTTGTCTTTGTACATAGAAAATTTTATATAGTATAACAGTATTGTATCACAAAGGATAATGAAGGCATAAATTCCTTATGGAAAGTCTAATCAACGTTTTACTACAATTCTGTACATGTTCATGTTCTAACACAAAATAGTCTCGTGTATCTTCATTATAGAACTCACCATTGAACAATATTCGTCAGGATTATTTGAACTGGGTGATCTAAAATATGTTCCTACTTTTAAACCGTGTAAAATTCTAATAACACGATCAAATATATGGACCAAGTTTTAAAATAAAAGTCTAATTTTGTTTGTTTTTGTTAATCTTTAGAGCATCCATATCGTACGGACCATGGCACGCGCATCCCGCACCATACAACGTGTTGATGTGGTGCGTGGTTCGCACCACGCATGATGTGGCGTGCGTGGTTCTCGAACCACACACCACATCAACGCGACTCGCGGTGCGTGGTTCGCGTCGTGCACCACAAACTGGTGCGTGGTTCGCGAGTCGCGTGGTTCGCCTACGCCCAATCAAGGCCTGCCGCATGGCAGGAAGAAGGAAAAAGAATCGGACCGTTGGCCAATAGTCCGATTCCAACATTTTTTTAAATCAATATAATTAATTAAGAAATATAAACAACATTTTTTCTACTCTTATAAATACCCCTTCCCCTATTCATCCAACCCATACCATTTCTCTCAAAATTCTTTATACTTCACCTCTCCAAATTCCCACATTTATATCGATTAACAATGTATGACGACGAGGCTCAAACGAGGGAGGTGACCTCGCTTTGGAGTACGAGATGAACGAGTATCGCTACGACAGCCCGTATTATTTAGTTGACGGTATTTACCCCACATGGAGTCGGTTTGTGAAGTTGATTCGCCATCCCTGTACTCGCAAAGAGAAATTGTTTTCTAAAATCCAATAAGGTGCTCGGAAAGATATTGAACGGGCTTTTGGCGTCCTTCAAGGTCGGTGACACATGATTTCAAGGCCCGCTCGTATTTGGAATGCTGATACTTTGGTTGTATGGTGAATGCTTGTATCATTCTACACAACATGATTATGGAGGATGAACGCGAATGGTACGAAGCAGTGGATGAAGAATTGTATTTTGAACCCCTCCGAAAATACTTGGTTGGACACCACCTCAACGATGGAATCAAGGAGGCCCCTTGGCCTACCAAGAACGGATGCGTACTTGAATCAACGTCACAAACGATGCGACCCACCGGAAACTCCAACAAGACCTTATTGAGCACGTATGGGGTCGGTTTGGAGCGACATACCAATGGTCAGACGACGACGACGACTCCAAGTAGTTAGATGAGTTAATAAATTTGATGTACCAAAAACATTGTAGTTTGATGTACTATTCGGGAAGTAATGATATGTCAAGTTTAATTATCCATTTTATTTAATTAAATTTATTAATTAATTATTTTTGTATTTTAGTTAATTAATTTTATCAAATTTTTTCCAATTTGATTTAATATTTAGTGTTTTAAATATGAATTAAATATATTTAGTAAAATCATAATAAATTATCCAATCAGCATCCACTCAACACCTCTACAAACTATGATCTCGATACATGATCCCCACAATGTGGTGCTCTCTCAAACTCAGGGGTTCGTATCCACAAACCATCCTAATAACCACATGATTCACGCACTATGATTCCCACACATGATCCCACGATGTACATGCTCTTATATATCTTATATATTTGGCCGACGTAAACTTGATACTCTTAAACACTCTCTTTCACGTGTCATCTATTCATGAACTTCCATCAACTCTTTCCTCAAGTGAAACGTATTTCTTACCCTATTTCGATGGTTTACTTTCACATAAATTCACTCTATTCATTTATCAGGCAACTTGTGCGGCTTTGACTTGGTTGGATTAATACAAAGCTTCCAAGTTTAAATGAGGGATTTCATAAAATTAAAGTGACTTGGGTTGACTTGAGGAGCAATCGGAAGGTTGGTGAGAGATGCACCAATTTTGAATAATGAGATTGCGATGACAACTTTCAGTACGCAATCATACTTAATCCCATAATTACTTTGTAAACACACCAAACGCAATAATATGTTAATTTATCAAGCAATGTGTTAAATATTAGCTCGCGGGATGTTTCGGAACAATTTTCAAGGCCGGATCTTGTATCTTGCGTATTCAAATAAACTTCACCGCCACTAGCAATTGTTTTTTTTTTCTGAGTCAAATAAGTTGTCCGCAAAGACCTTAATTACCAGCTTAGCTATTAACACTTTGAGTTGGCGCGATTTAAATTTTATAATCTATTCCGTAATGGTTGGAGAATGCCAAGGAGTCCCTGCATTAGAGTCAGGCCCAGATCGAGCCTGTAATCATTAGAGGCCCATGTTGGTTTATGCGCACTACAAGTACTATTTTTCAGGCCCTGAGACGACAGTTATATTTATATCCCCGCTTTGAACATTAGATCTCCAATTAGTGTACGAGTTCCAATCTTGAATCTTGATAATGTTGTGGGTCAGCCAGAAACTCCGCTAAGTAAGCTCGGATTAGGTCCTAGTTTAGCATGCAAAAATGATGGATATGGGTGGTACCAAGCTAGAAGTTCCCCCGGTGGAGAAAACCCAAATCTCCAGAGACTTTAGAGTAACATAGTCTGTTACAAGCTTTCCAAATTTGTTAATTTGGGAAGTGGATCGAAGAATGAAACTGATATTGATGGATGTTGTGCTTGATATGCTTACAATACATGAGTATTTATACACTAACAAGTGGCTACAATGTCAAGGAAGACGGAGGGATTTGTAAGCTATGTTGTGGGCTAAGGTATGAGCTACGAGTTGGTGGTAGGTGGTGGTGAGCAAAGTCATGGAAGTCGGAAAGCTTGGGTGCAAAGTCAAGAATGGCGGTTTCCATGTTTTCTAACACGCCCCCTCAAACTCAACATGGTGATGAACCAAAATTGAGTTTGAATCGATATGGAACTTGAACTGAATTCTGAACCAGACTTGACTTAGAACTTCACTCGAGTCTTGATAAATGAATATAGAGCTCACCCGAGTATTGCAGTTGACGGAAGTGAAAAATTGACGAGTAATCTGATGCTTCATGAGAGTTGAGGTCTTCTTCCTAAACACTGAAAATATCTCGATGGCCTTAGGGACGGTTAGAAACTCTGCACGTACGGAGCACATGGAACTGCTCGAAGGACAAAACCTTCTAAAATGGTCACACATATACTGACGAGACAGTATGTTGACGACGAATACCCTTCCGATCGGAGCGGAACGGGAATATCTTGTTGATCAACACACACAACAAGGACAGATGGTACTGCAGAGATCACAACGGTTACCCACGACATGAGGATCGAACAATCATTTAGAAGAGACGACAACATTATGTAGGCTGAGCGGCATCTGAGGACTGAAGGATTGCAACGGAAATGGTGGACTATGGAGACTCTCCAGTCTAAACGGAGCAGTAATACAAACTCGAAACGCGGTCTGAACTGCGGGAATGCTCTCTGGTCGGAACAGAGCTGCAACACATGATCAACCGGTCGGAACAGTTCGGATCTCCGATCGAAATGGAGCAGTAACAAGAACTTAAAAATGGTCGGTTAGAACGGCTCAAATAGCTCTCTGGTCGAAGAAATGAAGCTTGTATTGATAGTTGTTGTGCTTGATGATATTAGCTTACAATGCATATGTATTTATACACTACGAGGGAACTATATAGTCAAAGAAGACAGAGAGATTGTGGGCTATGGTTGTGAGCTATGGTTGTGAGCTACTATCAAGGGAGGTGGAGAGTTGTCGGTGTAAAGTCAAGAATAGAAGCTCCATGTTTTCTAACACGCCCCCTCAAACTCTATATGGTGATGAACCAAAATTGAGTTTGAATCAATCTGAATTTTGAACTGAACTTGATTCTTGATAAACCGATATATAGCTCGCCCGAGTATTGTGGTTGACGGAAGTGAAAAATGGACGAGTAATGTGATGCTTCATGGGAATTGAGGTCTTCTTGCTAAACACTAAAAATGTCTCGATGGCCTTAGGGACGGTTAGAAACTCTGCACGTACGGAGCATATAGAACTGCTCGAAGGACGGAACCTTCTAAAATGGTCACACATAGACTGGCGAGACAGTATGTTGACTACGAATACCCTTCTGATCAAAGCGGAACGGAAATATCTTGTTGATCGACACACGAACACAACAAGAACAAATGGTACTGCAGAGATCACAATGGTTACCCAAGGCATGAAGACCGAACAATTGCTCTAGAAAATACGACAACGTTATGAAGACCGATATGCGTCTGTAGACTGAAGGACTGTAACGGAAAGCGCAGACTACGGTGGCTCTCTAGTGGGAACGGAGCAACAATACAAACTTGGAACGCAGTCTGAACTGCGGGAATGCTCTCTGGTCGGAACAGAGCTGCAACACATGATCAGCCGGTCAGAACGGCTCAAATAGCTCTCTGGTCGGAACAGAGCAGCAACACAAGAACGGCCAGCTGAAGTGGCTCGAATCTTTGGTCGTAACGACGACAAATAGCTCTCCGATCGGAACGTTCAAGTAGATCCCCAATCAGAACGGAGTAGCAACACAAGAATAGTCGGTCGGGACGGCTCAAATAGATCTCAGCTAGACGGGGCAACAACACAAAAACAATCGGTCGGAACGACACAAATAGCTCTATGGTGAAACAGAGCAGCATCACGATCTTGGAACGTCGATCGGAACAATGATAATGGCTCTCCGGTCGGGACGGAGCAGAAACACAAACTTTGAACCGCCGGTCAGAATTGCGGGAAGGCTATCTGGTCGGAACAGAGTAGCAACACATGAACACCCGGTCAGAACGACTTGGATCTCCGGTCGGAACGGAGCAGCTACACGACTTGGAACGCCGGTCGAAACGACAGCAATGACTCTCCGGTTGGAACGGAGCAGCAACACGACTTTGGAACCTTGGATCTTCGGTCGGAATGGAGCAGCTACACGACTTGGAACGCCGATCGAAACGACGACAATGACTCTCTGGTTGGAACAGAGCAGCAACACGACTTTGGAACCGCCGGTCAGAACTGCGGGAAGGCTATCTGGTTGGAACAGAGTAGCAACACATGAACAGCCAGTCGGAACGACGACAATGGCTCTCCGGTCGGAACAGAGCAGCTACACAACTTTGGAACGCCGGTAGGAACGGCGGCAATGGCTCTCCGGTCGAGACGGATCAGCTACACGACTTTGGAACGCCGATCGGAACGACGACAATGGCTCTCCGCCCGGGACGGAGCAGCTACACGAACTTGGAACGTCGATCGAAACAGCGACAACAACTTTCCGATTGGAACGACTTGTATCTCCTGTCGAAACGAGCCGCAACACTAATCTTGGAACGGCTTGGAGGAAATTTAGATCGAAATTTGATTAAATTTTTTTTTGAACCGGTTGCGTGTCTCCTTGCTCGCCATCCCTGAACAATGCTTTGACTTGTCTTTTCCATCATTGCTTTAACTTCTGTTCTCTGGCACAATCCAATTATTACTCTTCTTTTTACTTTCACTTTTACCTCCCACCAAACCAATTTCGTAGAGAACACAAGATGAGCTATGTCTTTTCTGCAAGTTGAGAACCACAAAAAAATCGTTTAAGTTGGAGAAACTTGAACTTTCCATTTTTTTTCCCAAAATTACTCTGTAAAAGCCACGATGAAGAAGCAGGGATAAGAACGAGTTGCAGCGGCAGGGACACGCGGATCAGCATCGGAGCAGCGGGACAGAGTAGAAATCGACAGCTAAGCAACAGTTCCAAGAACAGCAACAGAAGAACTTGAGAAAAATAGTTGCATGGCAAAAGCATCAGTGCCATCAAGATGACCGGACGGAGCAACGGATGGAAACATCATGGAGCAACGGATGGAAACATCATGGTGGCCGGACGGAGCAGCGGACGGCATGGAAAAGAAGCAGTGGAAACTCTCTCTCCGGTCGGGATCGAGGGCTACCGGTGTTAGCACAAACACCAATGCAAAAAAGGTGGCAGCGGATGCAACCCGAATGGTTGTTAGAGCACAGAACAGCTATAGCAGCTGGGGTGGTTCAATTACCACGATAGGGAAGCAGGTAAATCGAAACGGATTATCTTCTTGATGCCTTGCCCACCCGCTAGTGAATTAGCGAGTGGGGAAAACCACAAAATTTTTCAGAAGCTTACCAAAACTCTGATACCATGTTAATTTGTGAAGTGTAAATGAGAAATGACCTCTCTCTCCCTCGCTTTCTCCTTCCCCGTTCTCTTTTTTTATTTTTTTTCATTTTTCTCCCTCCCTCGCCCCTTTTTCCTTCGCCTCCGCCTCTTCCTCGCGTTTCCTGCCGCTCTCGTGAGTAGATCTGACCGTGGGAGGTTTTTCCTATCCATTTCTGGATGGGATGGCTTCACATCTACTCCGATTGAGGTCGCCGACGTCTTTTCCCCCTTCCTTGTTGACTTGGTGCGTGGTTATCTTGGGCTCGAAGTCGCCTCGAAACAGATCTGGAGTGGGACACCTTTCAACCACGTTGATGGTCGTAGATATGCTCTTTGTCGCGGTTTTGGGCTTCTGGTGACGGCGCATGTGCTCCTCCCTCGTCTCAGATCGGGCGCTCCTATCCCTAGATTGACTCCCTCTCAGGTTTGGCAGTTTAGCTTTACCGGATCTACAACCTCTTGGTGCGCTGCTCTCATCTCCGTTGCCTTGTCGTGTGCTGAGCTTGGTACAACTTCCATCGTTGGTGTTGACCAGATGGATTGGGTTGTGTCGATAGGACTCTTGTTGGAGCAGATTCCTCGAGTGACTGGTTGTGTTATGTGGTAAGTTTCCCCCATTCCCCTCCGGATTCCCACTTTCTCCTTTAATCTATAGGTCTTCTTGACTGCTTTTCCTTGTCCTGGACTCATTTTGGGTCTAGGACAGCATCGTACGGTGTTGGCCGGCGGTGATGGTTGATCCTCGGATCTCCGGTGAAAGCTTAGGTCTTGAATTCCGGGGATTTGGCTTACTCAGGTGGTGGTTTAATCATCGTCGGAGTATGGTTGTTTTTTGGTGTTGGCCAACAACCGGTTGCCTTCCCCTTCTTGGGAGGAGACAATAACTAGGTTTTTTTGGGTTCCGGTTCGGATAGGGGTGTGAGGTAATGCTGCTCTTTCTTTGGATGTGGTTGGTTTTTG
Organism: Erodium maritimum; assembly: GCA_963921825.1. Lineage (NCBI taxonomy): Eukaryota > Viridiplantae > Streptophyta > Magnoliopsida > Geraniales > Geraniaceae > Erodium > Erodium maritimum. The sequence continues at coordinate 62,673,628 of OY997593.1, forward strand.
GCCGGCAAAGTTGTGTTTTTGTATCCCCTGCTCCTTCGTTCTTCATGTTTGGTAAATCGGAGTACTAAGACTCTCTGTTGTTTTGTTTAGACTTCACTTTTGTTCTATTTAGGTTTGGAAGACCTATTAGTAGCGTTAATTGTTCTGGTGTTTTCTGGTTGTAAGGCATGTTTGCCTCTTTGTTTACTTATTGTTAGAAAAATCTAGGTTGAAGACCTTTGTAATGCCATTTGATTGGGTTTTGGTTTTGGTTTGAGGTGCCGAGTAGACATGCTCGTGCTTGTGTTTTTGTTTGATGAGGGTTTCCCCTTGATCCTGTTTTCATTTTGAAAATTTGATCCTTAATAAAACATTTGCTGATAAAAAAAGAAGTTATAGGAGGCTTAGCACTTCTAGATCCATACCCCAAAACTTTGGCAAGGTGTTGCTAATTTTCTCAATCAAATATTTAGGAATATATTATTTTATTAACACCTTTTTACCGCCCTTTGATACTTGATAGTAGATGACATCCTATTTTCTGAAGGTTTTGAAACCTCTCTTACTCACAATATCTGGAATAGGATTTGGTCGATAGGGTACTCGTTGGAGTGGTGAGGCTGGACAGGTGCGGTGGCTTGACGGAGTCAAGTCAAAGAGGAAGCTGAGAGAGCAAACGTTTTAGCGCGTGACAGAAGAATGAAAAAAAGAGTAAGTATTGGATCCATAACTCTTGGACGAGGTCTTGGTCGGGGTCCTATTTGTTTTTTTTGGTATGGAGGCTCTTTCCTGTATGCTTATGTAGAGTATCAACATTGGCGTTCGGATCAAATCTGTTCGTGTCATTGAATCAGTATTTTATGCAGCTTTTCGGCGTGGAATATTCGGTTTGTAGTCAGGGGACAGTCGAATCTTCGATAACGCGTATTCGACGTCGAAGATTCTGCAGACCCTGATTAGCTTCCATTCGAATGATTCGGGCTCAACTGAATCCAGGCTCAACAAATCGTGTGCTGACGCGGGACGATTCACTAAAGTCAATTTTAATTTCAGCTTTAAATTTCAGAACTAACTCTTCTTCACGCAACTCTTTTCTTCACGATTCCTCTGCAAATCTCACTGGTGTTTCTTCGATTTGTAGCTGCGCATCGACATTTCTTCGACTGTGCAGATTCTCCTCGACTATTCTTCTCAACGACAGCCTCTAACCGTGTTTCTTCCACATTGTAGATTCTTACCGGTAGATGTTTCTCACCTTCCTTCTTCACCAGCATTTCTTTGGCCGTGCAAAATCTCCCCGACATTTTCTCAGGCTGCAAAAATGGTCAGGTCCAACAACCTCAAGTACCCGCCATGTTTCCAATTCTCCGATGACTTTTCTCCACATGCAACCGTGCACAACGATATCCCCGACGAATTTCCATGGGGAGGATGCTGTAATTAAGACTGTGTACCTGATTCACATCATTACTCCAATGAGAAGGAGGAGAGGTTTTCGGGCCAAAAATAGGACACCGTCGTAGTAAGAGACGGTCCCGACATCCCCCGTGTTCAACCGCTCCAACGCGTACTTAGGTTCAGCTTCACAATTCCTCAATGGGATGACGTACGTTGACCCAATGAGTTGGACAACCAGCTCGGGCTATAGCGGGATGGTCGTACCTAGAGTGTAGAAACCACGAACCATGATTTGCATCCGGGTACACCGTCACCGTCAATGGAGACGCAAGGTGAGCAATTCGGTCGTGGCCGTCCCTACTGAAAATGAACTCGGCCGAGGAGGCAATATTGGTGTCGACATGGCTGAACAATTTCGAGGACTCGGAGCAGTGGGCTGACCAAATGGGTATTTCCTTTTAGGACGCCATTCAATGGGAGCTCGACCTCGCCACCTTCCAAACACCTTCATTGGAGCGGTCGACGAAGAATTGCAAGCAACATTGGAGCACAACTATTTGGAAGGTTAAGTTGTTCCAAGGCCGCTGGTCAAAGCTCAAGCACATATACCCATCCGGTATAACTGATGACCAGATCCTGGAGGATGCGGAGAAGGAGTACGAGGAGAAATACGACCACGTCTTCGCTTGGAAGCACTAGTGGTACCTCGTGCGAAACAAGCGTTGTTGGCAAAATCATTTTAAGAACGAATTCTCGATGGAAAACTGTTATTTCATTGGGATTGACGATCGGCGCACACCGAGAAATCATGACCTGAGCAACCCAATGCCTCACATGGAAATCTTAGCAGTCGACGCTGAAGAGGCCGAGAGTTTCCATCCAAGACTAGTCCGCGGCTGTCGCCCTGAGGGTCAGAAGGCCGGAAAAGCTATGAGGGCAACGAGCAAGGGCAAGGCCGATAGTCTTACCGATGCCACATTGGGCAAGAGCTTGAGGATGATCGAGAAGCACTGCGAGGCCCAGCTAGCTTCCTAGGAGTCACTTATGCGGGTGTACCGCTTACTCCATGAATTCTTGAAAGGAGACCAAATATCTCTTACTAAAAAAAAATAAGTGTTAAGTTGAATAAAACATTTGCATACTTTTTTTTAAATGGGCGATGAGGAATTGCATTACTAGTGCCAATCAAAACATATAAGTACGGTTGTAAGCCATGAGAACCAGAATAAATCCGAGCCTCGTAGGTGATCCGACGGTCTTGAACTCGTTAAAGTAGTCTAATTTCCATCTAAGACATATAAAATCCCTACGTCCTACCCCGAACTGGAAAAAGAAATAACTGAAAACAACTAAATCAAAATGCATCAAACTAACGCAGAAAAAAAGCAAAAAATCCTTGGTGTAGACATGCTCCCGGCCCCAAGACATAACAAGCAAGTTCAGTCGCGGATCGTGAGGGGTAGGCCACCAACCTTCTACCTGTCGTGCTCCCTAGCAACTCATGGCTCTTGGCGGGGCTGTTTTGTAGTCCGCGCCTGATCAGAGTCATCTCCTTCTGTAACGGCGAACCGGTCCCTAACGACCTTCAAAGCCCCCGCAGACAAGGGGATGAGTAGGAGTGGTTGTCCGAGCCTGGAAACAACTCTCTGTTGTACCGGTGGAGATCGGTCAGCCGGGAGCAGCGACGATAATCGGTGAGGTAGGAGCAATGATGTGGCTGCAATGTGGATCTGGCCCTGCATGATGGATCCGGGGAGGTGCAACGGCGGTGGGATTCCCTGGCTGCGGAGCTGTCGTGGTGGTGGTTTGAGGCCTGGCCTGAGAGGGATTGGAGAATCGCTGTGAGGTGGAGAACCTCGACGAGGAGGTAGCGGGGTAACTACCACCACAGGAGACGACGGGCGGAAATGGCTTGGTTGGCCATGAAGGTGTGCGGTTATGGAGGTGATAGAGAGAAAAGGGTGGAACCCTAATTGAGAGTCTTTGAGACTTTTTTTCTAAACATTTGCATACCTAATAAGGGGCTAAATATCAAAACTTACTCTTAAGTATTGGTCACGAACACTACACTACCCACGTTTTCAAAATGAACACTACACTACCTTAGTATTGGTCACACGATTTCAAAATGAAAAAGCTAACTCCGCCACCGGGTACAACTAGCCCGTGAAGAACCAACCATCGCACTGTAAAAATGGGATAGGTTCGATCTATGATCATTTGGTCCTCCTATCTAAAAGGATTTACTAAATTCGTCGAGTTGTTCAAAAGGATCAAAACAGTCAGTTATTAATGGAATTCCCTATCGGCTTTCTGTAAAATACTTGTTTGGACGGGGACTTCCAAACACATCGTAAACTAACTCTGTCCTGACGAATAATCAACCCGCAATGAATAGGAAATGTATATTAATGCTATGAAGGACCCAGTATCGAATACTGGTGATAACATGGGAAATGTATGTTTTTGACTGGGTAGCAATTATCTTTCTAGTTTTCTTGTATTTGTCCTCCAAACAGATCATTTCAATTTACCGTAAATCGGGACAACTGAATAAGAGCATCCGCATCAGTGGGGGGCAGAACCCCGAACCCTGAGGCAGAACCCTCTACTGACTGAGCAGGGTTCAACCCCCTGCCCCCCGTAAAAAGAGTGTGCTGTATATCAGAGGGGCTCGTATGGGGGGGGCATGATTTTTAGAAATGCTGACTGTGTAATTAATTAAGCTTTTAACTGAATCTGTTAATGCTATTTTTAAATTAACAATTACTAAATAAAATAGAAATAAAATTCATAAATAGAAATAAAAGTTCATTAATAAAATATAAAATTTTAAAAGTACATAACTTAAAAAATTACAGAACTAAAAAAAATACATAACATTAAACCAATGAATTATCAGTCGTCCGAATCGTAGGAGCTGTAAGTCTCGCCCGACCGATTCCATATGTGCTCCATAAGGTCTTCTTGAAGTTTCCGATGAGTCGCATCATTGATGACACTAATTCGCGCTTGGAGTTCCTGGTGGTACGACAAAGGCCTTGATCGATTCCATGCTTGAGGTGGTGCCAAACCCTGAGGTAATTCCGGAGGGGCCTCGAAAAACAAATCGTTATCCCCTGCTTCATATCGTTCGCGTTCGTCCTCCACGATCATATTATGTAGAATGATACAACAATACACCATATCAGCCAAAGTCGATTTATCCCAGATCCGAGCGGGCCCTGACATTATGTGCCACCGTGCTTGGAGGACTGCAAAGGCCCGTTCAATATCTTTACGGGCACTTTCTTGTCATTTGGCAAACAAATTCTGTTTACGGGTATAGGGATGGCGAATTGACTTGACGAACCGACCCCATTGAGGGTAAATGCCGTCAACTAAATAATACGGCTTATTGTAGCGACGCCCGTTGATCTCGAAATCCATTGTCATGTCACGACCACGGAAAGCTTCGTCGAATAAGTGGCAGGCGTTGAGGACGTTAATGTCGTTGTTCGTTATACCCATGCCGAAAAAGCATGCCAAATCCACGTATCACGAGACGCAATCGCTTCCAGCATAATTGTCGGATTCCCGTGATCTCCACGTTCATGCGATCCTTGTAATGCGACTGGGCAATTCTTCCACTCCCAATGCATGCAGTCAAGACTGCCAATCATATTGGGGAACCCTCGGCTATTGCCCGACTCAAGTAATCGTGCCATGTCCGCCACATTCGGCTTCCGCATGTATTCCGCGTTGAAAACCGCAATAACGGATTTACGGAAACTTCTAACACATTTTAGTATAGTATTTTCCCCCATACGTAGTGTGTCGCCAAATGAATCGGCAGAGCACCCATACGCTAGCACTCGTATCGCGGCGGTGCATTTCTGATGCGTTGATAACCCCAACCGTCGTGCAACGTCACGACCTTGAATTAAGTAGATGTTGTGAGACTTAACCGCATAACCCGTAAAAATAATGGTCTGGACATACGAAAACGTCGCCTAAACAATTTGGGGCCATAGATCGGACTCTCTACAAAATAATCTGTCATGAGGTCGTTGTGGCCTTGCTCACGCCTTTTGTTAATCTCTGTCCGTGAACCTTCTCCTGTTTTGATCCGTCACCTCAATCTATCGAATTCTGGCATTGCTCTCTGTATCATTCTCTCGGTTCTACGTCGGAGTCCTCGCTCCCAAGAACGAAGTTCGGCTTCGACCTCGCGGTGTTCGGGATCCATCTCCTCCCTTGTTTGACGTTCGTCGTCGGATATTTTTTTGGCGACAATTGGAAATGAAATGTAGAGAGTTGGAGATGAAATGTAGAGAGAAATTTTAGGAATGGTGTTGTGGATTTGATGAAATGGGTGATGTGTATTTATAGTTAAGGAAAAATGATTTGTTTATTGTGTTTTTTTTTTAAAGTAGTCGTTTGGATCAGACCGTTTCTACCGGCAACTGTCATTTTTTTTCCGGCCTGGACACGTTGCGAGCTGCCTCTGGGCAGCAGAGAGGCGCGAGGCTGATTTTGGCCCCGCGCCTCTGCCCCCTGAACCCTGCATAAGACCTAAAGGATACACCTGACCTCCCATTTTCTCCGAGGGCCGAAGGATACCATTAAAATCTCCCATTGACACCCAGTCTGACGGAGCTGAGACCATATCCAGGTGACACAGGTTATCCCAAGTCCTATGCCTGTTCTACCAAACTGGTTCCCCATATATTCCTGTGAACCGTAATGGAAACTCCTAAACAAATCATACCACTACATCTATATGGGATTGTTCGGCCGATAAAACGTCCACCACACACTTCTCAGACCTAAGCAACATAACCCCTCCTTTGTTCGATGGAGGACGGGTACCTGGGATCACCGGGGGGTAACTCTCGGGACCCATGTACCCCCATGAAAACCCAATGTCCGCCTTAGGATGGCGAGTCTTGAGCGAGAATTCTGAGCGTCAACATGACGGGTCTCCGTGAGGAATAGAAGGTCCGGTTTAAACTGGACAACCAGGTCCTTCAACTGTCGCCGATTATGATCCGTGCCTAACCCACGACTGTTCCAAGCCAGGAAGATCGGCATCCGATAGACACAAAGCACAACACACCAACCCTAATCCTAATCAGCGTAAATCAAAGCAAGCTTTAAGTACCTGATCGACCGAGGGTATGGACGGCGGATCGAAGGAAGACGTGCGATGGTCCTCCCGTCACCAGCACCGATCTGTACCCGGAGATACGCAGCAGCGCCGCACCGCTTGAGATCGAAGTTGTTGGCGTCGTGTGAACGACCAGAGCTCGAGTAAAAGACACCCCGGTCCCACGAGGAACACGGCCGGAGTGAGACGCCCGAGGGAGCAGCAGTGAACCGAGAGATAAACCGATCCCGATCAGATAATCGACGACGGTGCAGAAAAACCCTAAGGTTACACGAAGCGTTTTTTAGAAACAAGATATCTGAAGAGATCATCTCTATTTACATTACTAACAGTTTTCTTGTATTTGTTCTCCAAAGAGATCATCTCAATTTACCCTAAACCGGGGCAATTGAATAACATACGTAACGAAAGTTCAGTACAAACATTTTTCGAAACATCACTAATGGCTAGGCTCAGTTGAGTTGATAATGAAATGTTCTGTAGTAGCAAAAGGAGGATAAAAAAAATGGTGTTCCTTTGGGTCTGGAATGATGGGCATTTTATGGCATGATCGGCTTTAATTCGGCCAGCGATGCTGGCCTCCCGCCCCGTTTCAGGACCCAATGGTTCACCGTGCAGTGAGCCACGATAAATGCCCCGCTTGGTCAAAGGCCCACGCAGCTGAGCCCGGCGATTGGTACACCCGGAGAGATCTAATATAAAGTAGAATACTGCTTGATACATGACCGATGTGGGTCGTAAGGCTTAATATCAAGCTTTTCAAGTATTTTGGTTTTGATTCTCCAAGTTCCTCAGTCCTAGCCTGATACGTATCTGCAACACATATCTGCACATGACCCTGCCACTTTATCTCCTCAGCATAACCCCCTTCTGCAAGTGCAAACAATTCCTTGTCAAACACACTTGGAACATTAATGTACAACTTCACCAAATTCTCCTCTCCACAACCATTATCACTCTTCCGTTGGGCCTATAACTTATCTCCATATCATCACTGAGTGCATCCGCAAAATACAATCCAGAGCATTCAACACCAAAAACTCGATAGCAAAACGATCCGGATATGTACCTTAAAATTTGCTCAACTATCCGTTCAACTTCTGTTCATTTTATCGTTGCTCCGCTGTATGTTTTATCAATGACAGCTTGTTGATGTGGCCAACCCTGCCGTTCAACTAGTAATCTAGCTTGAAGCAACTCTTACCTCGTATTTGAAATGACGCCATTCATCAATTTTATTTCACCCTAAACATGTATTGAACATAGAGATTTATTGAACTCCAATAATTTTCTTTGCAACTCGGCAAATAGACTTATTTGTATCATCCCATACCCATCGATTTCCCTTTTTAATTCCTTCAATCGCGAAATTGAAACCACCACCTCCACAAGTTGCTGGAGAACTGCTTTAATAGCCCCATTAAGATTGAGACTTTGCTCCGAAGCAACGAACACAAATAAACGAAAAGAAAATTTTGATTCAACTATGATAATGGGATACAAGTGACGGGTGACAGGTCGGTTACAGAGATTGTAATTTGGAAGCATTAAAATCCAAGAGAAAGTCTAAAAAAAAACCCCAAACGTCTTTTGTGTATGCCACGAGGCAATAAAAAAAGGTTAGTTCCTAAATCTTGTCCTACTGTTACATCTAATAAAAAGGCCTCAGCTACTTTGGGTGAGACTAGAACAACCTTTAAAAGAGGGAGAACATAAACTTGGGATTACTGTATCAAATCAATTATTACAAATGAATTAGTTGTAGATCAATTTGACAACCTAGAAGTTGAAATTAACCAGGATGTGAACTTTGAGTATCCTTCTAAAGATGACTATGTGGACTTGGATAAGGATGTTGAAGTCTTGGAGATCGGGGTTGATCCTCAGTCTGTAAGAAACTCTTTCTAAAAAGTTTAATCCCTTATAGAGGTCAAATACTTACGAGAAAAAAACGTCATTTTACTATCTATTATATGACACTTAGGTCATATGGCTAATGGAATGAAAAATTCCGTCCATTGTTACTAACAAAATCGCGTGACCAATACTTAAGGTAGTGTAGTGTTCATTTTGAAGATGTGAGTAGTGTAGTGTTCGTGACCAGTATTTAAGAGTAGGTTTCGATATTTAACCCCTAATAATTCATATGACTATATTCGAACATTATATTTAAATTGATTACAATATATGAAATGATATAATACAAAACAACATTTCTTTATAAAATGGGTCAAAGGTAATTTACTGTGAATGATTATAAATATTTATATATGTATGCTATTGAACCGTTATGTACTACATCTAACTTTTCAAATACAACATACAAAAAACTAAAGTCGTTCCATCGAAAGTGTTATATATTTTGAAGTTTTAAAAAATCATTTTGAAGTAAAATGTTGTTCAACCGAAACTTACTCAAGCTTTTTTTTTGGGGATTGAGTTAAGCCAGAAGTCTCGAAACCGTTGAGGATTTTTGTTGATCTTTTGTTGTGGTTAACAATTTGACTTCGCTACTTACATATGAGAGAAACACAGCTATCTTTTGCTTCGTTTTGCTCGGTAATGTTGACAAGTTTTTGTGCACTATTGCTCCATTATTGCTCGATCAGATGTAGGGGTGGACTCATTTGGAGACAAATGTAAGCAGGGTGTGCTTAAGAAGGGGTGACAGAAGAAGGGACGGCGTGCCGGTGTGAAAACTGTTCCGGTGACGGCGGCTTCACCTGGTATCAATGAGTCCCCTGTTAGCTCCAGCAAGGAGACTCTCCCTACGGTTGCTGTTGTTCCTGCTCATGGTCGAAGTACCAAAAGAAGGAGGAGGCGATCGTCTGGTGGGGGTTCTGCTCGGGTTGCAGCTTCTGATCTTGATGCCAGTGCTTCTGATCGGGTTGCACCATCTGTTCTAGCACTTGTTGCTTCACGTTCAGATAAGACGGAGTCAAGAAGAACTCGTACAGAGACACAGGCGGTCGTTGTCCATCGGAGGAACAGTAAATTCCTAGAACAAAAGGATGAGGTCTTTGTTAATGGGTTACCTTTTGAAGCATCGACAGAATGGACTCGTAATGTCTTCAGTCCATTCGGTACAATTGTGTTCGTTAAAGTTCCTAAACGTCCGAGCCGAAGTCATCGTTATTTCGGTTTTGTTCGCTTTGATTCAGAAGGTGCAGCGGCTAAGGCAATTGATGTTTTGAGCGAGTTTAAAGTTGACGGGTATGTGCTATTTGTTGCCACGGCTTGACATCGCCAGACATCAGCAGCTCCGGTGACGGAATCTTGTACGCCATAGGGGTGCTTTGTTTCTGGTGGTCCGATACAAGGACCAGTTCAGCGAACAGAGGCTGGTCAGGGCTTTCTGGAGACGCATGTGTCTGGTGGGGCGGTGTTAGGTGTCGGAGACTCGCCGGAGAAGCTTGTTCACAGTGTGGATCGCCGGCCGGATTTGGAGATGCACCCAAACCAGAAAATTGTTTCTGTTTCTGGGTTTCAGAATCAGAATGTCGAGCTCGTTTCATAGGAGGAGAAATTTGTTGAGGAGGACAAAGGGGTAGGTCAGTCCGGGGACTCGGCGGAGCTGGCTGCCGATGTCGATGTTGAGATGAATGCGGTTGCTGACATCGATGCAGAGACAGATTCCCCTTTGGTTGCCGATGTTCAAGCGGATTCAAATCCTCTGGTTGAGATTGGATTCGATCCTGGAAGGCGTGATCTTCTCGCATCAGATCATGATACGATCTCGTCCAAGGAAATTGCGTTGGTTGACTCTGACGTTGGTGGGGGTGTTGACTAGGGATTTTGGTGCTGCAGTAAGTACGGTTGGAGGCCAACCAACACAGTAGGAACATTCCCTGTGGAAGGACGATCTATTCAAGAAGCGGGTGAGTCGTCCCCCAAAGCATCTAACGGAAGTATACACTTTGATGTGTAAACCAATTGTATCTTTGGATCAGGAGAGATATGTTCGCCCCGTGGATATTGGGAAGCAGATTGAGCAAATCGGCAAAGGAAAAAATCAAGTCACAGCTCCGTCTCATGGTACTGATGTGTAAGAACCGCCTCCGGTCGACACCGGTCGGACCGGTGAATTTGGGGAAAGTTGACTTTCCGCCGGAAAAGTCAACCGATGACTCCGGGAGTCATTCGGGACCTTTCCGGGACCCAAAAAAAATATTAGCCGTCGTTACGGTTAACTTAGTTGGGTCGTTTCCTTTCAATTGAGTACTTTTGCAAAAAAGTCAAACCCGGGTCAAACTAGGTCAAAGTAGGGACTTTATCGAATTAAATTATTTGGGGTGAATTAATTAAGGGTAGAGGTGGAACCCATATGGACACATGTTCATGGTGTCTTGGAGGAGAAGAAAGGGGTAGAAATGACCCAATTGCCCTCATTTTGGGCCTAAACAAGGAAGGGGACATAAGAGGCAGTCTAGACATTTTCTAGTTTAGGTGAAAGGCAAAATTGGAGCAACAAATCAACCACTTTCTTTGCTTGACCGAAAAACAAAAAGGAGAGAGAAGGTTTGGAGCTCCATTGCTTGAAGAAGAAGAAGAAAGGGAAGAAAATGGAGTATCTTGGCTTGATTTTCACCTCAAATCTCCTCAAAACCCTCATATTCCTCTTCCATTCTTCATTCCCCAAGGTAAGCCATCAATCAAATCTCATTTTGAAGAAGTTTGGTTTGTGGGTTTGATAGAAAAAGCATGAACTAGGTTGGGTTTTTATGGGTTTGAGATTTTGATGTTAAATGCATGATTTATGATAAGAAAGTGGAAGTTTGGATAGAAATCATTTGAGTTTTTGTTGTTTTGATGAAACCCACTATGGGTCTTGAAGTATTGAGGTTGTTGGGACTGATTTTGGAGGTTTTGGAGGTTAAAAATGGAGTTTTGAGGGGGTAAATTCGTGGAGAAGAAGCTGAAGGAAGAAGAAGGACGAAACTGTCAGACCCGTCACGGATCCGTGACGGGAACCATGACGGAGGCCGTGACGGCACACGTCACGGTTCCGTGACATCACCCATGACAGTGCAGGTCACGGTTCCGTGACCCGAACCGTGATGGATCATATTTGGGCCTTTTGGGTCCATTTTGGTCGTTTTCGAGTAACTAGGAAGATTATCTATAACCGAGCCTATTGGCGGTTAGTTTGGGATGTTTTCCTCTTTAAAACATCATTGAATTATTATTAATTCTCGCATTACTTGTGATCTTAGACGTTGTTCCCGAGCACGGCGGAGGAGGCTACTAGGCGACTCGTATTGGTTCGTGATTGGATAGCGGTTGAGGCAAGGAAAAGTAGCGAATACTGGTTTAATTGCGGAAAGTTACTAGTATGCATATAGGTTGTGAATTCTCGTTATAATATAGAATCACATGTAGGGTGTGAATAACTAGCGTAGTCATATGAACATAGAACCACTTGCGGCCAGGTCGTGCCGTAGGTGTGGGAATTGTTGTGATGTAGTATCACATGTGGGTCCCTGGTTGGGCCCGTAGGATTGTGTGTTGGTTGCGCTTGTTTGTGATTAGTAGCTTGTACTATTCGATATGTGGTGTGTTCCGTTGTTAAATTAATGATCATGATATGCTATGAGACCGTGGTACATGTTATTGTGAATTATCACTTTGTGATATGATCGGGTGATTGATAGACCGATGTGGTGTGTTCGGTAAGATTTGTTCGGTATGGTATGCCGGTGTGATATGTTCGATATGATATGTTTGAGGATGTTGTTCCGGTCCGATATCGTGGCTGATGCTGTTCCGGCACGATATGTTCCGAGGTGGTGTGTTCCGGTCCGATATTTATATCGATGGATGGTTCCGATATAGATATCTAGACCGAGGCTTCCGGTATGATATTTATACCATGGAGGATTCCGGTATAGGATATCCAGACCGATGATTGGTTCTGGTGCGATACTTGTGCTGCATGTGTGATTCCGGTACATGAGATCTAGAGCCGAGGAGGGTGTTCCAGAGCAATGTTTATACCGAAGAGAATTCCGGTATAGGATACCTAGGCCGAGGTTGAGTTTCCGGTATGGTACGCGTGATGTGATTTGTGCCCCGTGCTACGGGAAGATATACCCGATCAATATGGAGGATTCCGGTCCGCTATATTATGAGTTGTACCCCGATGCGTTGTGTTCCGGGAAGATGTATAGGCCGATGTTGAGAACGGTACGATGTGGATAAGTCGGGTTATGGGAATCAAGCGCATTGCTCTGGGATACCAAAGGTGTGGAAGTGGTTGTTAATGATATTACTCTGTGTGTTGATCTGTTTTGGTTGTTGTGATTACTTATGCTTGTTATGTGATCTTCTGTGATTTGAAATACAGTTATACCCGAGTTTAGTGTATTGTCGTGCGAGTTCGCACGTGTGGTCGGTTGTGAGATAACCGTTATCGTTGTCCTTTGAGAACTGTTAGGTGACGGGTGCTAAGAGCATAGTTGAGAAGAAATGTATGAGTTCGATTCAATGTCGAGGTTGATTTACGGGTTGCACCCGAGTGGAGGTCAAGCGTCGTCTTGGGTTACTTGTTTAATTGATTCGTAGTTATTGTGCTTACTAGTATGCCCTAATTGGACGGTCACCCGTGGTGGTGAGTGGATAGCTAATCCCCTTAACTACTTTTTCCTACTGAGCGAAAGCTCACCCCCTTCATTATTGTTTTACAGGTTTTGATCGTGAAATGGTTTAGAGGACGTCTCAGAGCTGGGAAGCTTGGCGAGAGTCCTAGTGTTGGGATCCTATAGAGACGTTGTAATAACCACTCCCGGTCAACGCCAGTCAAACCTGCGAAAAAATGGGGAAATTTAAATTTTTTGGTCAGGCACTTATTTGAACCTAAATTGACCCCGAGGGTCATACCGGACTTAAGTTGACCCCGTTATCGGCCAAAGTGAGTTCCGGGGGACTCAGGGCAACTTTCTTATCAATTTGGGAAAAGTTGACTTTTCGCTGGAAAAGTCAATCGAGCGACGTTTTGGTCCATTCGAGGACCGTTTTGGATCCAAAAAGCTTAGCCGTCATCGCAGCGGTCTTAGTTGATCCGTTTCCTTGTAGCTCGCCAAGTTTCGTAATTTCTTGGAAAAAGTGCCCGTTCGGGGCCCGAAACGACCGAATTTCGCGAATCTGATTGGACAATATCTAAGAGATATTTTCTAAGAGGTGCTCACCAATGTGGTGGTGTTAGGTTTATTGGACAAAACAAAGATGGGACTTGATGTTAGTTTGGTAAATATGGAAAGTTGTTGTTTTTAAAACAAAACAAAAGGAATGGTAAATATGAGGTCTCGGCCAACACTTCATAAATTAGAAAAGATGATAGTTTTTAGAGAGAGAAAATAAGAGAGAAGAAAGGGAGAGAAAAGAGAAGAGGGTTGGGGGGTTTTCCACTATTCACGAGCATCAAACCGTTGGATCGTCTCAACGATAAAAGAATCGAGCTCACATCGACATTCTCTACGGTGAGCACCTAACCGATTTTCGTTTTGGTACGTTTGAATTTTAGGGTTTGAGTTTAAATGATTCAAATATGGTTGGGTTTTGGTTAGAATTGGTTTAAAGATGAATGGTTGAGGTTTGGGGTTCGTTAGGAACGTTTTGGGGCGAAAATGAAATTTTCCCATTATGGCCGTGTGGGGCCCACATGCTCGGGTCTCGGGTTTTCGTGTTCGGGTGGTTTAGGACGATCCCCAATTCGTTAATCCACACCCAGATCGAAATTTGGAATTAAATTGGAAAGGTTGTAATTAACGGGATTTTAGAAACTTGAAACGTAAATTAAATGACTCGGAAGTCGGAATTCGATTCCGTCAAGTGCATAGGAACCCTTGAATTATTCTAAGACCGTAGAAACGAAAACGGGAATTTTCGGAGCCCCGGAAGGGCGTTTCCAAAACCCGGGCAGATTCGCCATGTCGGGCGAATCGGACTTTTCCGGGTCCATTATCGACAATGTCGAGTAATTGGGAAGTTTAGGAGTGATCGACATTGTCGGGGTTGTGTTTGGGCGTTTAATTCTTTAAATTCGGGTTTCGCCTGCTTACTTAAAAAGTGTCTTAATTGTAATGATTGTAGACCGTGTCGCCTACCGTGGAAATAGGAGGCTAAGCGGGAATTATGGAGCTTCGCCGGAGTAAGAGTATCGGTTTTGACACGCTTCAAGAGGTAGGGAAAAGTAGCCGGATCTCGGCCCTGACTAGGGAAAGTTAATAGTAGAATTGCATGTGACACTTAGGTGTCGTGGGTTAAGTAGGTTATCGAATATTAGAAATGCATGTGACACTTGGGGTGTCGTGGGTTAAGGAGGTTATCGAAGATTGGAAATGCTTGTGACACTTAGTAGTTTCGTAGGAGCAGAGAACTTATCGATGTTAGAATTACTGGAGGCATATGACCATGCCCGGAGGTTGATTGTGAACTTATCGATATTAGGATACTGGAGGCATATGACCATGCCCGGAGGTTGATTGTGAAACTGTTGATATTAGGACTGTTGGAGGCATTGATTATGCCAGAGGTTGATTGTGTATTTTTGTGTCTTGGGTGGCCATGAGAGCCCGTACTTTACTGTTGTGTCTTGGGTGGCCATGAGAGCCCGTACTTTACTGTTGTGTCTTGGGTGGCCATGAGAGCCCGTACTTTACTATTGTGTCTTGGGTGGCCATGAGTGCCCGTGGGGTCGTTGAACCCGTGTCTTTATTGTTGGTGTGTCTTGGGAGGCCGTGAGTGCCTGTAGGGTTGTTGAACCCGTGTCTTTACTGTTGGTGTGTCTTGGGAGGCCGTGAGTGCCTGTGGGGTTGTTGAACCCGTGTCTTTACTGTTGGTGTGTCTTAGAAGGCCGTGAGTGCCTGTGGGGTTGTTGAGCCCGTGAGTTACTGTTGGTGTGTCTTGGGTGGCCATGAGTGCCCGTGGGATTGTTGAGCCCGTGAGTTACTGTTGGTGTGTCTTGGGTGACCATGAGTGCCCGTGGGGTTGTTGAGCCCGTGAGTTACTGTTGGTGTGTCTTGGGTGGCCATGAGTGCCCGTGGGGTTGTTGAGCCCGTGAGTTATGGTTGGTGTGTCTTGGGAGGCCGTGAGTGCCCGTGGGGTTGTTGAGCCCGTGAGTTATGGTTGGTGTGTCTTGGGAGGCCGTGAGTGCCCGTGGGGTTGTTGAGTCCGTGTTTTACTGTTGGTGTCTTGGGTGGCCATGAGTGCCTGTGGAGTGTTGAAACTGTGTTGTTGCTGTTTGTTGAACTTGCTTGTGATTGTGATTGTGGTTACGTGAGTTAGACAGGTCGACCGCCTGGCCCGACTTTGTGTCGGGGAAGCGCGTGAGTGAGAGAGGTTACTGAGACAGGTCGACCGCCTGGCCTGAGTGGTTCGGCAAAGCGCGTGAGTGAGACAGGTCGACCGCTTGGCCTGAGTGGTTCGGCAAAGCGCGTGAGTGAGACATGTCGACCGCCTGGCCTGAGTGGTTCGGCAAAACGCGTGAGTGAGAGAGGTTACTGAGACAGGTAGACCGCCTGACCTGAGTGGTTCGGCAAAGCGCGTGATTGAGGGATGTTACTGAGCAGCTGGTATGCGATCCTTTGTGATCTTGTTTGGTGTGCGATCCTTTGTGATCTTGGGTGTTGTGTGGTGGTCTTTTGAGTCCTTGGAAGAGGCCGTGATCGTTGTGTTGGGTCTACTTTACGTGTCCAAGTGTCGAGTCGGTTGAGGAAGGTCACCGTGGGTGTGTGTCAGTCGGACTATTTGAGTTTGGGGATAGTGATCCCCGGTGTTGAGTTGGTTGTTGGTGTTACCGGCATTGTCTGCTAATTATGCCGTAGTCAGTCTGTTATCCGTGGTGGTGAGCGAACGCTCACCCCTAGCTGCTTTTCCTACAGGTACCGGTCGCAGGTTGGACTAGGTGAGCTTCTGAAGCTTGAAGAGCTAGGAGCGGGATTCTGGGTTTATTTTGAGTCTAGCGACGGATACCATACTTTTGTCCACTTGTTGGGACGTGTTTTAAGTTGTAAATATTATTTTGTTGAACAAATGGTGATTTTAAAGTGATTTATGGAAAAAGTTTTCAAATGTTTTATAATTTTAAATGTTCGCGTCCCGAGTTCGGTTTACTAAAATTGGGGCGTGACAGACGTACTTTCCCTTTTTGTATTAAACTCTTTATTACTGGGTTTTCGAGCGTTGACTCGGTGTTGTTGACTTTAAACAACTTATTGGAACTTCATTTCGTTTAAATATTTGCTTATTTATTATTGTTTTTTTAGCTCACGTCTCAAGTAGGTCAAATCGGATTTGGGCCGTTACAATGTTGCATGGACTGCAATTCGTGAATTGGCTGCCAAGAAGAAGAATGTGACGACTCATCGTTGATGGAGTTTTCTCTTTTTTTCGTTTTGTTCCTTGTTTTCCTTTTTAGAAAATGCTTAATCTTTGGCTCCCTTTGTTGGAGCCCCTTTGTTATCTTTAGTTGCTACCCTGTTTCTTCTTGATTCAGAGCTTTCTGATTCTTTCTGGAATCAGTTTTAATAAATTTTTCGAGCTTATAAAAAAAAGTTGTTCAACACAATGACCATAACTTCTTGATATAGAATCTGATTTAGGATCGTTAGATACTGAGTCAAAGATACCTAGAATCTCTACAATTTTATATAACTTTTTTCGAGACATGATATGCAGTGGCATACCCTTAACCCCTAAATCCGTCCCTGCTTAGTAAGCCATTTGTTTATGATGATGTTTGAGGGAAAAGTTAGATCAGAAATTACACATTAACAAAATATACGTATAAAATCCTATGCTCTTATTCATTATGTTTGAGAAGAGAAGAATCAAATTCTTGGCATTGCCATGAAAGGTGTCTTAGTGTATAGTTGGTCTGGCACATCAAGTCAACATTATTGAGACTTCACCATTTGGGTATAGCTTATCAGATTGAGATTGACGACCTCCAGTGTATTGAATTGCTATGTGCCATGATTCAATTACAAACGTACCGAACATACAGATCTTAGCCAAGCATACCTTTTTTCGTCGTTTGAGAACTCGACGGCCAATCCTTGAGTGGCAAGACTGAATTAAGCTGAAAGAGTTACAGGGCAACTCTCCTTTGGCAGGTCATTATGTGTGTCACACTTGGTTGATCATCTGCCAAAAGAGAAAAGCCCTACAACACTCTCTCTTACCATGACTCTGATTGATTTGATTTGATTTTTTCTCTCAATGTTTGGCTTCTTAGCGATGACACGAATCAACATTTTCTGGGTTTGCTTCTGTGCAGAGTTGCAACAATGAAGTTAAGAGTATTAAAAGGCAGCTACCAAGTGAAGGCACAAATAGAAAAATAGCATATGCTATGGATATATGATAATTCCATGGTCCATCCCATTAAATTCATTCTAGGCTCCTTTATTTCGTATCTCCAAAGCTAGCCATGACACATAGAGAGTTGAGATTCTCCTTGCCTTGGCCATGAAAAGCAAATATAGAGAATATGCCTTGTTTTTTCTTTGCAGCAAAAAATCTAATCTGGAGTTAGAGGTATATTCATGACATATTCTTATCAGAGTCAGTTTCAGATCCGCTTTGTGTTGAAGTGTGTATCCCACGTCAAAAGCCAGTGAACAAATTGATCTCTTGATATACATCTTCATGCCTGAAAAAACATATTAAAGCTCAATCCAACCCAAAAGTTCGAACTGATTGATTGGTGGAGGCATCAAGATTTATGTAAGGGATCAATTTGTTCACACATTTTCGATGTGGGATACACACTTCAACACTCTTGTTAAAGATTACTAACGTAGGCTTTGTATTGATCTCATATTCACAATAGTAGAGCGAGATGAAAATTGTAATGTACACTAGACAAGACAAGGATATGCAAATTTAGTGATTGAAAATGTTGAGCAAGGCCACTCTGGTTTTGACTAGGCGCCTGAACACACACTCCAATTCCTCCTCCAACTCCTGAACGCTCAGCTCCACTTCCTCCAACAAGCTCTGCAACCTCACCACGTCCAGCTCTTTCCCAAGCAGCTCCTCATCCAGCTTCTCCAGCACATTCTTATCCTCCTCTCTCGACCTCTTGGGCCGAACCAGCCTCGAGACCAGAGACCACGTCCGGTGCTTCGGCAGCTGAGAGACCGAGCACAAGACCGACTCCAGCACACAAAGCCCGATCCTCTCCGCTTCCTGCAGCAACCAAGCCTCCTCCACGACCGCACACTTCCTCACCGTCTCCTTCCTCTTCAACTTGGCCAGACATTTCGATACCACTTTGTTGTTGAGCTTCTTCCTAGAACGCATGTAGGCTCCGACCTCGTGAACCAAACCGGCTTTACGCCTGCGAAACGACGAAGCCAGGTCTTGCAGGCATTGCTTGAGCTCCGAGAGAACCTCCCGGGCCGTGCCGCACGCGTCCAAGAGCCTCAGCGACCCGTCCAAAACGGCCTCCTCCGCCAATTCACTCTGCGAAAGAGCTCTCCGGACCAAAGACAGCTCAAGCACTTCCTCAACACGATCATACAAATCTTTCAGCCCTCCCATGGTACAAAAAGGAGTTGCATCCGATTCGAACCGGGTAAGCTCCTCCTCGAGGCTCTGGATCAGCGGGTGAGGAGAGGAGGTCAAGCTGATGGATCTAGTGTGGGAGTAGTTAGCCATTGAAACGAAAACGAACCAAGTTAACTTAGGACCTTTTGGGTGGCTGCTACTTTGGGGTGAAGCTCTTGTTGTTATATAAAGGAGGGCCAAAACGAGAGGGACACAAACAAGGGCAATTTACGAAAACTAAGATGTGGTGGTGATGGATTGGGTTCATGCATGAAAGTTGCGGTGATCCATGGAACAGCGAAGCTTGGTCCGACCACTGCATCATTTTATTGGTGAAAGAATCGATATAATAGTTTTGTGTCATTAATGAGATTTGAATACGCTTAGCTACAAACGCACGAGCACCTCGGCCACTATATGGGTCCTGGTTCTAGATTGGACACACCCTTCACTAATAATACCTATCAATAATGCATCACATAACAACAACAAAATTAAATTGCCTTGTCTTTTTATTGACGATAAAACTCGAAATCCAAGTTGATGGAGTGAAACCTATACGATATTGTTACATTTTTTTCTTCTATGTAATATTTTGGGGTAAATTCTTAATATCAGTGTTTTGGGTAATAAGAACTGGTTTTAATCGATACGAACTTTTAATATGATTTTATTATGTACCGACATTTGAAGTAGCAGCTCTTGCTATGTATACACAAGTAATTGAGAAATCAAATCAACAGGGGTCTGGTCTGCTATGCACCATCAAGCTCAAAAGAGACCGTGAATGCTACTTATTCCTAATTGCCATAACGACAAGCTGGCAATGAGATATAATATCCACACACGCCCATCCATCTTCCTTAATCCAATAGCTTCCACAATTTTAGGGTTCGAATACCTGACATCAATATACATTTAGCATCAAACACACCAACTTTTATTTTGATCGTCAACCTGAATTAGCACTTGAGTAGTGAATAATTTAACCCCACACAATACATCATAAGGCTATCCACAACGGCACCGAACCGATTAGATCTAATGGATGGAAACATAAAAATAAAATGTGGGCCCAATTTGTGGGAAAAAATAAGCCGAAACTATTTTTTTAATTATTTGGACCATGTGACGATTCTCCATATAAGAGAATCAGGCTTCGACTCTTTTCGACGGTCTACAACCCCATTGATTTTCATGGGGTCAAATCGACCCAATTCGTGGGTTATGAGATTTTTTTCCAAAAAAAGTGTGATTCGACGCACAATAGACGCCATTGTGGATTGTCTAAGACACTAAGAAATAGAAAAGGAGGTCTGTAGAATATTTATATGAGAGAAATTATTCCTCTCGCTTTTTGAATAAGATTATAATTTTAAAAATGAGTGTTATTATTCTCCTTAAGATGTTAATTTCTCATATCACATTGCTATTACTACGATCTAATGAGTTTTTTTTTTTTGAGAACTACGATCTAATGAGTTGATTGTCTTTATTTTAGTGTGAGGATACACGTGAAGAAACCCTACATATCTCTCTATCAAATCTCATTTCCGTGGAAAAAAACATAAGAAATTTATGATAAAATGCTTATGACTAAATAGCAGGACTGTGAATTTTGAGTCCGTCATTCGGTCCATCTATTCTCATCTAAACGAGATTAAAATAAAGACATGTTCAGTATATTTTTTTCTCATTAAAAATGGGAGATTTACTTAAATCACACCTTCTTCACATGTTTTTGAAAAAAAAAATCTCCTCTTTCACGGATCTATAATATCAATGAACTTTGAGAGGTTAAGAATCAAAATATAAATTTGAGCAACATGAATTCTGAAATACAAAAATCCAACATTCATAATTCATTTGAAATGAGTTTCAATAACTCATTCTATACTATAAATTAGGCTTAATAACTCAAATATGAAAAAGAAAAAAAAAAGTGGTTGTTCAATTGAGAAGGGCTCTTCGGGCTTAATTGGGCCAGGAAGGTACCGGCTCGTAATCCATCCACCGAAGAGAGCGGGAGGTTCTCGCTGCTCTGTGAGGCCAGCCTGACGCAGTGCCCTCCACTTCAGGGACCAAGAAGCGCCCTAGAGCCTTCGCCAAAGCCCCACGGCCCAACTCCCTACTTGGATCGGGCAGGCCAGACAATGACCAGCCTAAGCCCCACTCGGTTACAAGCTCACGTTACCAAGCTAGGCAACATTGACTCTGAACAGTGCATTTATAAAGAATGTTATTGTTGCATACTCAAGCGATGTGGGATCAATCTTCTCCCCATTAAATTAAGCCTTAACGATGATTAACCAGCTTACATATCAGAAATATCAAACTATAGAATTGAGTACACTGTTCTATCATGAACAAGTCTGATGTATCAACCTAAACTGCAGTATCTACCGAGTTATGATTATACCTTCATCTGAATAACAAATGCGAAGTGGTACTTGAGGTCACATATTTAAGCTGAAAGAGTTATAGGGCAACTCTCCTTTGGCAGGTCGTTGCAAGAACCGATCACAACATCATCATTGATCTGCCAGAGGAGAGATGCCCCACAACCATTCCGCTTAGTAATTCGATCTTCCTTTGCTTCGCGCATGTTGCAGACGATAAGTTTCCAGCTGAATTATGCAGAATAGATCAACGAGGATGGAGGTTTTATAGGCAACTCTTCGGGCAAGGACAAGTAGCATATGCCCTTTGGATATCCATTGGTGCTTCTTGTCAAAGCAAGAAGGCTCCTTTTATCTCAAAAAGAAAGGCTAAAAGGGGAATGTGTGAGATTCTTCAAGTTACCATATGATTTAGACCTCTCCTATGTGTGTTCCTTCACCTCTCTTCCCATTCCTTAGTTTAGGAAAGGCTCAAGGGAGAAGACCAGATGCTTTCTTTAATTTGACCGCGTAAGGTGTCACCAAATCTGTCATCTTCAAGGTATATCCTCTGTCATATTCTTTTCGTTTTCGCATTTTTTGATGGCTTTGTGACTGTGAGTGCAAAAAACCCTGAATAAGCCTATTGATGAATGGGAAAAAATTCAGTCTTGTCTTGCCCAAATTGCTCATCTGTGTGTAGCTGTTACCAAGATTGGGTGGTGGGAAAGAGAAGTTGTATAAGATTGTTCATAGCAGAATAATGATACAGATACAATGGTTTAGATTGTAATGTTCCTACTGATTTATGAGTCTTAATTACATAGTTGCAACCAGTTACTGAAGATGTGGAGAGGAGAAAATTGTTTATTTTTTGTCTATCAGCTACTTTTGGCATAGAAACTAAAGAATTGGAGCAGTTCTTATCACTCCTCTTCAAGTTTGCTAAAGATTTAGTGATCACTATGTTCAATCTAATTCTCCAATTGTGTATTATGTGATATCCAATGTTACTTGGGCTACTTTAGAGATCTCTACCAGCGAAACACATAAGGCTGTGTTGTCATGATTCTGCGACGGAGTTTAAGCAATTTCATAGTGGTGTTGAAACTTCATCAAGAACTATGAGGGTAGTGATGATCTTTAGATACCATACAATTATTTCTAGATTCATTCCCAAAATAACGAGAATGCAAATTTTCTAATCAAGAATTGTTTATAGCATATATCTCAATAGACCTTGAATTAAACTTCCCATTATAAAATTTAAATTCAAATCCAAATTAGAAAGACAAACACATTGAGATGGCTCATTTTGATTCTTCACTGGCAAGCCTATCTCTCAATATCTTCACACCCATGTACCTGCAAATCAAGAACAACCAAAGTCAAGACTACATTCATGTTTTAGTACTATCAATCAAATAGTAAAATTAACAAAGTAGTCTGCAGAACTTGGTACCTTCCAAGCATCATGACAGTGGCTTGAGGGTTAGTCCCGGGAGAGTAGCGAAACGTGGACCCATCGACGACACGCAGAGAATCAACACCAATGACCTTGTAATCACTATCCACCACATCCCCAACCTTGCATCCTCCATGGTAATGCCAAATCGTCATCACTGTGTCCTTACAGAACTGTTCCAGAGACGACGACGCATTGTCGTGTTTAGGCAACATGTTCACCGGGAAATTGAGCGTCATGTTCAGAAGCGCCGGCACCGACATGGCATCGTATTTGAACTTGGAAAATGACTTGGACTCTATTATCTTCTCTATGGTTTTAATTCCTTGCACACATCTGTCCAGGTCCTCGGCTTCTTTGAAGTAATTGAATGTCACGGATGGATTGTCATTTGGGTTTTTGGTCCTCAGCTCTATGTGGCCTGTGGACATCGGCCCATCTATTTTCTCCAGTATGAACCCGCCTCGGAATGCTTCTTGGGCCAGCCCATCCATGACCTCGACTGCTTTGGCTATTGCTTCTGGGCTTCTTTCTTTCGGTGGCACTGTGGCCAACTGACCAATCTGCACCCATGAACAGATCGATGTCAATAGCTGTACGTATTGGTTATGGCCTAAAAAAATATGTACCTTGGGAGAGAACATGCCGAAGTCTCGCGTCCGGGTGCCGCCGGCGAAGTTCTCGCCGCTGGAGGCTTCTATGAAAGACCCAAAATGGGTTATCCCGACGACCTGAATGAGGGAGACCTCCACCGGAACCGGGGAGGGAATGAAGATGGCGTTCATGGGGTTATCGGACATGCCTTGCCCAACCATGGGCTGGTCCAACATTACAGTTATGTTGTGGGCCTTGAGTTGGGCCGATGGGCCCACACCACTCAACATCAACATTTGTGGGCTTCCCAGCGCTCCGGCCGTCAGGATCACCTCGCCTCTGGTCCCTCTCTTCAGATAAGCCCTCCGCCGGACACCGGCGGTGTCTCTGTACATCACCCCATGTGCCACCGGCCTCCCATTCTCTGAGCATGCATAGTTATTTAAAATCAATTTTATAATAAAAGGGTTGGAGAAATAAAAAAACGATATGATATGTACGCTTACTCTTGATGAACAAGATTTGATGGGTGACGGCGTGTAAAAGTACAGTAAGGCCCTTGGGATTAGCGTACTGCAACAAATCAGCAGCTGTGTGTCGATGTCCATTTTTGTCAAATATGGTTCCTCCGACTTTAGTCCCGTACATGTGATCGTACGTGAAGCCATTGTACGGAAGCACCCCGGCCTCCAGCAGACCGTTTTTGACGGCGGTCTGCCACTGCTTCATCGGCGGCTCGAACGCCACTGTTTTCTCAACCCACTTGTAGGACTCGTTGACCAGCTGGCCGTCCCAGCCCGCGCTCGTGATGAAGTGGTCGGAGGCGCGCGTGTAGAAGCCGGCGTTGAGGCAGCTCCCGCCGCCAAGCACGCGCGCTCGCGCGTTCATGACACCGTCCTCGGATACGAAGCGCTGGGACGGGGACGACGGAGAGTCGTCGGCGAGAGGAACCCCGAAGTTGCCTAGGTCGGTGATGTTGGGGTTGCCGTAAGGAGAGCCGCCGCGCTCGAGGAGCAAGACGGAGTAGTTTTGGGAGAGAGTGGCCGCTAATGGGCAGCCGGCGGTTCCGCCGCCAACGATGATGTAGTCGTAGTGCGAGATTTCCGGAGCCGACGTGGCGTCATGTAAAAACGTATACTGTGGAACTGTTCAAACGATAAATATGTCTAGTTACTTCATCAATTAAGTTGAGTTAATAGACCAAGAAAATATTTCAATTGTACAATAGAGTGATATATAGAGGTTCAAATTGGTTCTAGATTTAAAAATACTGTCGGACTCAAAACTAGTATAAAATTTGGTAAGAAACAACTAAACCTAGGTTTGGCTTGAATTGATTTAGTTCGATATTCATTAAAACGTTGGAAGAAAAAAATAGAAAAAGAAACATACCCTTTTGTGAGAGTGAAGAGAAAAGGCCGAGGAAGAAGAAGAGAAGCACAAGGAACAATTTGAAACCCATGAATCATGAAAGAGGTGAAGAGATATGTGGAGCACATAGGAACTGCTGTAGTATAATATATATATACAACACAGAAAAAAAGGTGATAGAGAAAGAAGATAGGCTGAAACTTGAAAATTGAAACGAACCACAACACATTCAAAGCCCTTAATTACTATGCCGTCCCATTTCCGGAGACATCATTTGCCATTTCCTTTCTTTTTAAGTTTTATCAATAATTGTGGCATGGTCCCGCATATCTTAGAACATCTCCCGTCCCTAACAAGATTGTTAGTTGAAAAGAGGGGGCTGAAAACCTATCAGTAAGCTTTTTTTTTCTTTTCTCTTTGACCGAAAGGAAAAAACAAATTTATTTCTTCACAATATTGTATCAGCCGGCGGATAGTGCTGTCGGTTACCTAACTGCTGGCGGAAGGCGTCGCAGGTTGATAACAATATTTTTCTCTCGTATTTTTTTGTATCAGCCAACACTTTAGCCTACGACTGGAGATGCTCTTATAAATATTTTTCTTTCACAATACACTATATGCTAATTGAAAATGTTACGATTTCAAGTTATTTTCATATGAGAGGTCATGCGTTCAATCATGTGTAAATAATTGCATTTTGTCGGTGTGCGTTTCGTTGTATTATTGGTGTGCCTTATGTTGCACTATTCCTATTTCGACCCGGAGCCTGCAACGTTATCATTTAATAAATCTAAAGTCCGTTACCATTGCACACTCAATTCAAAAATGATAATCAAGAATAGTGATGCAAAAAATGTAAGTGCAATCACTTAACACTGGTATTTTAGATTAAGAGAAAAATGAAACATTTGCTGAATTAGGGCTTCAGTGAGGTACTAATTGATCTCTGTTTTTTGTTTTGTACTATGTGGGGATTAACGTGTTAATGAGGTGGACAATCGGACGCCTAAGTGGTTGAACGAAAGATGTTGATTCGAGTAATGAATCCGTTAAATGAGTTATGTTGTTGGAAGTACACGATTAGGTGGTCACTTAAATGCGACCTTGCTTGGTTTGGGAAATGGATTCAAAGCACTTATGGCTTACATGATTCGCATGCATTTGTAGGTCTCAACTACTACTTGCCTTCAAATACTTCACGTCTCTTGTTTCTGCTAATCTCCTAAATTTAATCCACCATTAACAGGGTTACACTTACACTTGAGACTTCAACAAGTGTCATCCCATTTGTTTTCTATTTTAAACCAATCAACTAAATTTAATTTAATATTGAATGCGATTGTATATATTACTTTCCGCATTTGATTAGTAGGTGACATCATAATTGAGTCAAACATGTCCCTAAATTATACTTTTATGACATGGTAAAAGAGTTAATCAGATTGACAATTAGTCAAGAACATTCGTGTCATTGTCCCTCACAGTCGCGCTGTTTTTGTTCTTTTCGGCTCAGTTTCGGTCAAATCTCTTCGCCCACTGTAGGTCTCAACCGTGGATCTGGTGGTTTGTCGTGGTGTTGGTACTAGTTCTCCAACTCTTCTGCTTATGATTTATATCCCCTCATTATCCCTTTATCGTTATTTTCTTGATATTCACCTACTTCCTTCCACATTCGTGGTTAGGGCTCGCTGGTTTAAGGTGTTGGCCATCAACAAGTGGTTTGACCATTGTGCCTTTTAGCTGTTTACCTTCAGTTTTTATTTTTTGGTATAGTGTGTTCGGGTGGGTTTTACTCTATGATATGTCTCTGTCATTTACTGTGTTGGTCGCCGACTTGTTAAGGACCGTCTTCCAGTGTCTGTGATAGGTTGATGGTCCTAATGAGACATGGTGTTCTACTATTTTTTTTATGACAGTTGGTTGGGTTATGTCTATATACTTTTGAGCTTAATGGTTGGAAAATTCGGAT
Source organism: Erodium maritimum (assembly GCA_963921825.1). Lineage (NCBI taxonomy): Eukaryota > Viridiplantae > Streptophyta > Magnoliopsida > Geraniales > Geraniaceae > Erodium > Erodium maritimum. The sequence goes on from OY997593.1 coordinate 62,700,480, forward strand.
TTCGATCTTGTTTAATCTTGTGTTCTTCATGGTAGAAAATCAGGGTTTTAGACCTAATTTGCTGATATGTTCTTAATGTTTGTAAAATTTAGGTATTCATACCTTTTTCAGTGTATTCTCCCCTTGTTGGGATTGTGTTGAGGTTGAGCTTACATACCAGAGCTCATGTTTGGTGTGATCCTTTCTTGTTGGTTTTCATTGTGGTTGTTGAGATTTCATAGTTATAATGTTCATTGGTTGTACCCTTACAGTTGGTTGCATCATTCTTTAGGTTTTTGTGGTATATGGGTAGATCATTTTGTATTCCTCTTTCTTCTCTAAAGAAATTTTAATTTTAATTTGTCTCGCCATAAAAAAAGCCAACTTCAAATTTACATGTGAGACAATGATTAAATAATCAGGTTAAAGTGCATATACAGATTATGTGCTATACAGATCTAGAAAATGTTGGACCAAACAATCCAATCAAAATAAATCTAAATGCTCGTCAAATGGAAGCTTTGGGGACATGTAAGGGTACGTTCCTCTCGAGAGGCTCCTGTCTATCACTTTGTCAATATGCTGGCAAATGATTCTTATTTAGTTTAATTAATTATAATTGAAATTTAAAACAACTCAATCGAGTACGTCTATCAGATAACGATTCAAACTGCCAAAACTTGTACCCCAACTTTTCTGATGGTGAGAACATGATGGAGGGAAGTGGAGACTAAAATTTCTGGTCAATTAGGTGAGAATTCTTGTGTACAAACCTCTCCCTTTGGCTTAACAGTAAGAGGAAATCTGTGACGAATAAGGAGGATTCAGTTAACATGTATTGTTGTAATACAAGAAATGTTAGAAAAGTAAGCTAGTTGTAATTTATACAACATTCAACACATGTTTTTCATTATTTTTGTGAGGGTGGGTAATTAGTTCGTTGTCAAATTTTGCTATCTCATTTGTACCTTTTTTGTGCTATAAATACAAGCAACTCTGAGGCATCAAAGCATTGCAACTCGGCACAATTCAAAACCAATTGTCTCTTGATTTCTTTTGTTCCCAATATTAGCTTGAGAACCAACAAGAAACATTTTCATCTAGTTATTTATTTCTCGTTTTATGTGTGTGGTTTTTCTAACAATCGTATTATTTGCATATTCGAGTATGTGTACTTAAAGTTCTTGAATATAGGACCAGTCAATTATTAGTATTTGTTCATGCATGTGAATGATAATTATGCCGTGTCGCATGAAAAAATGTATGCGAGATTGAGTGGCTAGCAACTTCGACTTGAGACATTACTATTGTGAAGACCGTTCACATTGATTCAGACCTGAAACAACTTTACTTGTTCGTTACTCGTTAAAATCTTGTAGAATGATGCGTTTACAGTTGTTCAATACTATGAATGACACCGTTACAACGGTATGATCCAAGGTTTTTTCCTGTTCTTTACAACTCTATGCTTTCAATTATGTTTCTAGTTTTTTTTTTGTATTTGTTCTTCACATAAATCATCTCAATTTACCTCAAATCGAGACAACCGAATAACATACATAATGAAAGTTCATTTTTTCCTCTTCTTTACTACTATATGCTTTCAATTATCTTTCTGTACGTAATGAAAGTTTAGTACATACATTTTTCGAAACATTACTAACGGGTCGGTCCAGTCAAAACCACAACAAATTCAACCGGAAAAAAATGGTGTTCCTTTGGGTCTGAAATGATAGGCATTCCCGCCGCCCCGTTTCAGGACCCAACGGTTCACCGTGCAGTGAGCCACGGTTAATGCCCCGCTTGGTCAAAGGCTCACGCAGCTGAGCCCGGCGATTGTAACACCCGGAGAGTTGGTAATATAAAGTAAGATATTGCTTGATACATGAGCGATGTGGGTCGTAAAGCTTAATATCAAGCTTTTCAAGTATTTTGGTTTTGATTCTCCAAGTTCCTCAGTCCTAGCCTGATACGTATCTGCAACACATATCTGTACATGACCCTGCCACTTTATCTCCTCAGCATAACACACTTGGAACATTAATGGACAACTTAACCAAATTCTCCTCTCCACAATCATTATCACACCCCAAATTCAGTAGAACCGAATCCGGAACGCGAACGTTTAAGACAATAAAATATTTTCAAACCTTTTAAATAAATCACTTTAAAACCACTATTTAGTTAATCAAGATAATAATTTACAACTCAAAAGTACGTCCCAACAAGCGGGAAAAATACAAGTTGTACGTCGCTAGACTCAAAAAGGAAACCCGGACTCCCGCTCCTAGCTCTTCAAGCTTCGAGAGCTCACCTAGTCCGTCCCGCGACCAGTTCCTGTAGGAAAAGCAGCTAGGGGTGAGTGTTCGCTCACCACCACGGATAACAGACTGACTACGGCATACTAGCAGACAATGCCGGTAACACCAACAACAACCCAACACCGGGGACTACTATCCCCAAACTCCAGTAACCCGACTGACACACAACTATTACTTTCCTCAACCGACTCAACACTCGGACACGTATGTAGACCCAACACAGCGGTTACGACTTCCACCAAAGACTCAAAGGATAACCACGCAACACCCAAGATCACAAAGGATCGCACACCAAACAAGATCACAAAGGATCGCAATCCAGCCAGCTGCTCAGTGCCGGTTGCTAACCGGCTGGACTCGAGCCTGCCCCACGCAACTTTACCGATCCCTGTCAGGCCAGGCGGTCGACCTGTTAGCGATATGTACCGAGCTACTTTTACGATAGCTAGTCGGAAGGGGAGCAACCCTCCATCGCCGAAGAATGCTAAACCTGCCGATCCCTGTCAGGCCAGGCTAGCCAAAGAATGCTCGACTTTTCCGATCCCTGTCAGGCAAGCCAGCCAACCTCCACGCAATCACAATCACAAACAAAGTTCAACAACCAGCAACAACATAGGTTCAACACTCCACAAGCACTCATGGCCACCCAAGACACCAACGGTAAAACACGGGTTCAACAACCCCACGGGCACTCATGGCCACCCAAGACACCTACAGTAAAACACGGGCTCAACAACCCCACGGGCACTCATGGCCACCCAAGACACCAACAGTAAAGATACGGGTTCAACAACCCCACAGGCACTCATGGCCACCCAAGACACACCAACAGTAAAGACACGGGCTCAACAACCCCATGGGCACTCATGGCCACTCAAGACACCAACAGTAAAGACACGGGTTCAACAACCCCACGGGCACTCAAGGCCACTCAAGACACCAACAGTAAAGACACGGGTTCAACAACCCCACGGGCACTCAAGGCCACTCAAGACACCAACAGTAAAGACACGAGTTCAACAACCCCACGGGCACTCAAGGCCACTCAAGACACCAACAGTAAAGACACGGGTTCAACAACCCCACGGGCACTCAAGGCCACTCAAGACACCAACAGTAAAGACACGGGTTCAACAACCCCACGGGCACTCAAGGCCACTCAAGACACCAACAGTAAAGACACGGGTTCAACAACCCCACGAGCATTCAAGGCCACTCAAGGCACACCAACAGTAAAGACATGGGCTCAACAACCCCACGGGCACTCATGACCACCCAAGACACAAACTAAACAATCAACCTCCGGGCATAACCAAATGCCTCCAGTAATTCTAATATCAATACGTTCACTGCTCCTACGACACTACTAAGTGTCACATGCATTGCTATTGTTCGATACGTTCCCGTATCATACGACACCACCCGGTGTCGCCTGCCTTTCTATTGTTCGATAAACTTACTTAACCCACGACACCCAAGTGTCACATGCATTTCTACTGTTAACTTTCCCTGGTCAGGGCCGAGATCCGGCTACTTTTCCCTTCCTCAAAAGCAAACACGATCAACTCCTAGCTGCTGACGTCCTGGCTCGCTTCCTACTCCACTTCACGATGTCCTCGTGTTTCCTCTCCCGTCACGCTCGGGTCCAAAGTCTAAGATTACAAGCAATACACGAATTAATGCTAATTCAAGTGTGGATTAAAGAGGGAAATACCCAAACTAATCCCAAATGCACAACTTGTCAAAAATGGGACCGGGAGGCCCATTTCGCCCGGAATCGGGAAAACGTCCCTCGGGACTCCGAAAGTTCCCCTTTTCGTTTCTAAAATTCCCAACTTTATTCACGCGTTCCAACATAAATGGCGTAGTCAATTTCCGAAGCCCGAGCGTTCTAACTCAGTATTTAAGTTTCTAACCACAACTTCCGAATTCTCACGAATTACAAACCCTAATTTCCTATTTCTCCAACCACGACGGTAATCCACAAAAGAAAATGTCTAATCTTTTGTTACCGATAAGTAATCAAAGAAAACCCTTAGCTAGTGTAAACTTCATCTACAAAAAAAAAACAGTAAAAGCCCACCATAACTATTGCTTCTCTATTGATACGTTAAGGCCACCGACTTCAATAAATATCCAACATAAATATCAAGGCCAAGTAACAATTGAAAAAGAACAACACTACCTCTTCCCTTTGCTGTCGAAACACCAAGAAAAAAAATAAATGGAGCTTTGACTTGTTGTATTAGGCTTCACAACAACAATTTAAGAGATGAACCAATCATTCTCCTTCTCGAACTCTAAGATGAAGCCGCCCTCACCACCGAGAACAATTTTGTTCTCTTTTGTCCTCTCTCTCCCGAGACCAGCCGCCCCCCACTTTCGGAACATGCTCCTCTCTGTACAAGACCTAATCCCCTTAAAATCCTACTATTCCAACCCTTAAATGAGCCAACAACAAATACCAATGGGCTTAAAAAGCATGGGCCCAAGGACATGGGCTTTAGTTTGGAGCCAAACATTAGGCCCAATTTATTTATTTATATGTATATATTTTTTTTCGTTTGTTCCAAAAAATCAACCCGCTTTTCAACCACGACGTTCCAGTCGAACAATTTGTTTAAATAATAAATCTTTTAACCGGGGCGGTCTTTACAGGTGGCTTGTCAGACTTGCGCCGGCCTCCTCCCCCGGACGGGATCCGTCGTCGTCGGCGCCCTCCCACCGCTCCCCGTCCGCATATCCCTCCTCCACAACGCGTCCCCATCAACACTCCTCCGATCACCCCGATAAGCTCTGGAGAAGATGAAGGTTTTTATTTTATTTTTAATAAATATGAAAATTATATATTATTAATAATAATAATTTACATAAAAAGTTATGAAAATATAATAAAAAAATATTAATAAGAAAAAAGAACTTTTTATAACAGATTTTGAAGAAAATCAAAGAAAAAAGAAATTTAATAAAAAAAGAAATTAAAGAATTTAGGGTTAAAATAAATTAAAATAGTTTAAATCATATTTCAAAATTGATATAAGGAATTTATAATTTTTTAATTTTTAAACTAAGAAAAATTTATAAATATTTTAAAAGAATTAATTCATTTAACAAAATTGAGGTAGAAAGGTATGAGAGTGTAAATTTGGAAAACAATTGAGGGTGTACTTAAATATGGAAAACATAAACATTCATTTATGTGTGTATGATTTTTCCGACAATCATATTATTTGCATATTCGAGTATGTGGACTTAAAGTTCTTGAATATAGGACCATAGTCAGTGATTAGTATTCGTTCATGCATGTGAATGATAATTATCCGTGTCGCAGGGGAAAATGTACGCGAGTTTTAGTGGGTAGCAATTTCGACTTGAGGCATTACTATTACATGACGGTTCACACTGATTCGGACCTCAAACGACTTTACTTATTCGTTAAAATCTTGTAGAATGATGCGTTTACAGTTGTTCAATACTATGAATGACACTGTTACAGCCGAATGATTTTTTCCCTCTTCTTTACAACTCTATGCTTTCAATTTATTTTTCTAGTTACAAACATTTTTCAAAACATTACTAACGGCTAGGCTCAGTTGATAATGAGATGTTCTGTAGTAGCAAAAGGAGAAGCATTTTTCTTGAAAAATATTAAAAAAAATTGGTGTTCCTTTGAGTCTGGAATGATGGGCCTTTTATGGCATAGTGAGTTCTAATTCGGCCAGCGATACTGGCCTCCCGCCGCCCCGTTTCAGGACCCAACGGTTCACCGTGAAGTGAGCCAAGGTAGATGCCCCTCTTGGTCAAAGGCTCACGCAGCTGAGCCCGGCGATTTTAACATCCGGAGAGATGTAATATAAAGTAAGAAAATGCTTGATACATGAGCGATGTGGGTCGTAAGGCAACAATCCCTATCCTCTCCCATTAATTGCATTCAAAAGAATCAATATTCAATTGCCTTTTTTCAACAACCAAAAGTGACATCTGCGATAAAACGTGGAATTGCCATGCACATGCAAATACACATATGAACATGAAATTTGCCCTTGCCTTTCTACTCCATGATTAAAATCCAAAGGAAAACTAGAAAGTCATGACATCTCTACAAAGGAAAGACTGCCAAGGCTTTAGCTCCTGAACAAGAATTGATTAACTATTTCAACCTCGGCTGGTCGTAGTAAAGAAGAAGACAAGAGTTTAGAGGAGGATGGAAATGCTCTTGTTGTCTCTCCTTCTATTCTATCAGCCTTTTCAAGTATTTTTTTGATGGGCAATAGATATTAACCATCCACTCCTCAGTGTCTTAGCCTGATACGTATCTGCAACTATCCCAACACATATCTGCACAACACTGCCTCTTTATCTCCTCAGCATAACCTGATGACACATCTCTAAATTATACTTTTATGACATGGTAAAAGAGTTAATCAAATTGACATATAAAAAATCCCACTTTTTTTGCTCCTCGCCTCTGTCGAGACACCTAAACCCTAACCTAATGTGTTCCCGGATTGCTGCGTTTTTCGCTATCCAAGCTGCGCGCTCCACCTCTCTGACGCCTCTACCCTCGCCTCCAACCATGACCACACCATCGTCTCAACCTTCCTCTCCAAAGGTGCTCGCCTTGAACCATACGTCATAGACTGGTGGTGTGGGCGTGATCGCGGGAGACCTCGCCCCATTAGCCGCTGGCGTGGGTGCAGAAACGGGGGTTGTCCCTCCCCCTTGCCCGTCGCACGAAGTGGTGCGTCCTACACGAATCCGTAGGAAGACGAAGGTGGAGGCGCCGCCACCATCTCCGGCCTGGGAATTGGTGCAGGCCCCGCCTGCGACGCTCTTACTGATCGAGACTGCACTAGGGGAGCAGGCTCTGTTGCCCAAACCTCTGCATGCGCGTCGGGGACGTCCTCCAAAACAGGAGACCGTTGTGCCATCATCCCAACAGTCGGCTAGGGTTTTTGAGGGCCACAGACTGTAGTTGGAAAAAGGGTTGGAGGCAGCGACTGGGGAAACTACCGTTTTTTCTTTGGCGGATCCTATCACCCCTCTCCATAAGAGCCAGCCCTTGCTGCCGGAATTGATGGGGGCACACTCCCAACCTCGCTCTCGTACCCCGCCTCCATCAATAGAGCCCAATACTCCTCTACAGGCTCTTCAACACAGTTTTTCTGGCTGCTCCCTAGGGGTTGAGGAACCACTTGAAGTTACAGTCGTGAATGGGGTGTTTGACCCGGCCGCACTTTCCCGCCAACAATATGGGATGGTGGGTCGTCTCCTCATGGAAGTCCAACCTCTTAGGGATACTCTCCTCCGTATCCTTACCAATGCATGGGGAAAATCGACTGTCGGTCTGGTCATAAAGGACGCCGCCCCTAATGTCTTCGGGTTCTATTTCGCTAGGAAGGAAGACATGGATTGGGTTCAGCTTAATGAACTCTGGTGCTTTGATGGAAAACCACTGATGCTGGCGGAGACGGGTCCATTCGTTCAGGACCTTCCGCCCATGAACAGGATGCAACTTTGGGTCCATGCCCATGGTATCCCCTAGATAGTGAGCACGAGGATTACAAGTACTAGAATTGGGGAGGCACTGGGAGGGACAGTGGATGTCCCCTGTGATGAATTCGTCCAATGTTGGGGAGGGGCGATGAAGGTCCGCTTCTGGAAATCTCTTGACCGACCACTCTGCCGTCATATGTGCCTTCGAGTCCCTTAATTCAAGGACCCGATCACCTGCTCCCTTACATATGTCAAGATGCCCACTTTCTGTGGTAATTGTGGGTGTATTGGCCATTTGCCCAAGGCATGTGACAAGGAGATCCCGGGCATCCATTTTTTTGATAAGTCACTGAACCACTTCCCCAAGATCCGGAAGGATAAATGATAATGGGTCAACTCCTCCACGGCCTAGCTCTCGAGAGGGGGTGGGGAAGGCACCTTGGGGAACTAGGGGGATCGACACAGGGATGATCATCAGGGGCCTCGTGGGGCGGACTGTTTGAGGAACCTTCAGCGGCTCCAAGAATGAAGAGGTGCTCGGCGGGAGAACCCCGGGAAAATCAGGCGAGGGTTGGGAAACAGCCCCGTCAAGAGCCATGAGTAGCACACTGGGGCTCAGGGGAGTTTGGGTACTCCTGCCGAGGTAACCCTATCCTCAACCCGGTACGGGTGGTCATAGGCTCAGTTTTATAGAGAACGAATAGCGTCACCTTTGGGTGGCCCAGCGGTTTGTAGACCGTACCTGGAGCAGCGGTCGCCAGTACTTCCTTAGTTTTTTGGTTTTAGACTTTCAATTATATTTACTTTGGTTTCTGTTTTACTTAGCTTTTTTGGCATCTCCAATACGTCCTGGACCAAAAGTTGTTACATGGTTCTTGTATTTGCCCTGTTAGAGCTGTCAAACATGTACTGACCCTCTTAATGAAATGAACCATTGATTACTCAAAAAAATAAATCAAATTGACATATAAATAAAAGGGATATATATTCTTTTGGATCAGAAAATAAATAATGCATAGAAAAGTTGTTGAGTTCCGGGAAGTAAACTACAAACCACAAAACAATTAATAAAATCCGAGAAGAACTAGAAGGCCCGATACAGAAAGAGATACAAGACAACCGCCCTACCCAAAAAAGGAGAGACATTCCGATATGAGAAGAAGGAGAAAGAGAAGAAAGAAAGAAAGAAGGACAAAAAGCTCGAGCATACTCAGAAAGAACAGTCTTCGGCGACACCATCCATGAAACAGGATAGAGAACTCGCCCTTCTACCCGAATCAACGAAAGCGCCCCAAATTAGATTCTTCGAAAAATAGTAGATGGGTCTGAGACCGGAGCTCCTTGAAAAACCCTAGCATTCCGTGTTATCCAAAGAAACCATAATCCCAAAAGACTCAGACGAGACCAGTATAGTCTTGAATTCTACTTTATTTTCAAGTTCTAGTTGTGCTTTATTTTTTTGTTTCACTTTCTAACTAAATTTTTTCAAAATTTTGTAGAACTTAGCTTAAAGGTGACATAATTCGTCTGACTATACGGATGAGTTTATTAAGTACCCCAACCTTTAAAATGCACTTGTGAATGTATAATTTTTTGGTACTTTATGAAACAAAATGTCAACCATAGTTAGGAAGTGCAAATGAGGTAGAGATGAAGGCTAGGAAATGACGTTAACTCTCACCTTTACGGTTAGTTTTTACAAGTTTTTAAAAAGTCACAGTTAAGAAGTAAAACTAAACATGAAACACACTTAGAACAAATACAACGAGCGAATCATGTACCTGACCACAAATCGCGCACCGCGATTCGCACGCTATGGCGTGCGTGATTCGCAAACCGCGAACCATAAAATCATTGTGTGATTCGTGGCACGAACCGCGATTGGCCAATCACGTGGTGACGCACGGCGAGAGGAGAGAAAAATTCGGACCGTTGCCCCCAACGGTCCGAAACAGCTGTTTTTTTTTGTTCAATGTAAATACTAAAACTATTCTTCCCCGCCTATAGATATCCCCTTAACCCATTCATCAAATCACCAATAATTCTACCAATTTCGTCTCAACTTTCACTCTCAAATTATCTAATTTCTCTCTAAAAAATCTGATCAACAATGTCCGACGACTCGACTCAACCACCGTCTTCACCAGATCAACAAAGACTACACGCTGGAGCAACCAGACTAGGTACCGAATCAGGTCAACACATCTCAAGGAGACGGCTATCAATCACCTTTCCACCCAACTACCGGGTTTTTGGACCCTGCCGTTTTCACCGCATTCATGCAACAATATTGGAACCGAGATATATTCCAACAACATCATCTTTCAATTCATTAATTCGTTTTTTATGTTGTTAAATGCATTTCATTAATTCATTATATTTTATTATATGTTGTTAAATGCATTTCATTCAATCATTTTTAAAAAAAAATTTATGTTGTTAAATGAACTTGAACCCATGTTCATTCCAAGCACCTTTCAACCAAAGTGCATGTCAACCACGACCTTTAAATCCCACACCTTACAATCCCACTATCAACTATTACTGCTACTCTTGGACAGTTGTGAAGACCGCTTCGGTTTTTGATAACGGCGTGGTTGAAATTCGTTTTAATCCTTAATTCGTTTTTTTAAAAATAATAATAATAATAATAATAAATCAACATTTAAAAAAAAAAAGAGGCTGGACCGGGCTGAACCGGACCCGACTGGCAGACCCGGCCCGCCAGGCCCGCCCGTTCCAACTTCGCGTTTTGGGTCGTAGTGCCCATGCCCGTCTGAGGCCCAAGCGTGGCATGGCCCGCGTTTATAAACGCGTGCCTTTAGGGTTTCGAACCCTCAGAACCTGCCTTCTCCCCCTTCCCTTCGCGCAGCCTCTCCCGAGCACCCATCTCTCTCCCTCTCGTTCTCGAGCTTCACGCCGCCGCAGCCGTTCCCGATCTCCGCCCCTTCTGTCTCTGTCCCTGTCTCCGGTCTCCTCTCCTTCATCTCCCGACCCTCTTCTCCCTCGAAACCAGACCGTCGCCGGCGTTCTCCAGCCCTCTCCTCCTCTCTACCCGTCTCCGTTCAACCCAAAGCCGGTCGCTGGCCATCTCAAACCCTAGCTCCCTCTCGGATCTCACACCCGACGCCCTCTCCTTCGTCCCGAGTTCTAGGCCGCCCTCTCACCCACGTCTCCGACCACCGCCTCCGCGCAACACATCTCCGAGCTCCCTCTCTCCACGCCGCCCCACCGTCGTTTTCCCCACGGTGAGCTCCGCCGTGAGACCTCAGCGGGTTTAGTCACCGCCGATGGTCGGCCTGTTTCTAAACCAAAATCTCCCCTTCTCCCTTTTTGTTTTCTGTTCGAACTTCTGTGGATCTGAGCTTTTGAAATCGTTTTTGGGTTGGATCCAGATCTGGTCAGGTTGGAATCGAATAGATCTGTAAAACGAAAAGTGAGTTTTAAGTAAAAAAAAAAGGTTTTGAATGGGAAAAGGTTTTAAATTAAAATCAGAAGGGACTGAAGACGTTTTTGGGACTGTGGAACGGATTTGAAACCTGAACGACTAAACTGGACTGTTAATCGGTCTTGGAATGGGACAAAACGGAACGTAGAATCGGACCTCGGGATTTGTGACGCGAACCCCATACCTCGGGAACCGTGCCTCAAAACCCATGCCTCGGGATCTGTGCATTGGGACCCGTATCTCGGGAAACGTGCACCGGGTTCTGTGCTCGGGTGCTCGAACCCGATTCGCCGTAATACTGCTTTTAGCCCGCTCGAGTCTAAAAGACAACTTTTGAAGTTAAATCGAAACCGTCGTGACCTTTAAATTAACCTGGGAACCGCCTTTAATTATTGCTTTCGTGTTATCTTTAGCGTCCGACTTCGATCGAAGAGAAGACCGGAAGTAGCGAGCCAGGACATCAGCAGCTAGGAGACATAGCTGTCGGTTTCGTCTTGAGGTAGGGAAGTAGCGGATACCGGTTTAATTGCGGAAAGTTACTAGTATGCATGCTAGGATTAATAAAACTGGAAAGACGTTTATATCAGATAATAACTGGACGAGTCGTAGTAACATGTAGGATGAGAACAACTAGCGTAGCCGATTGAACTGCGAACATTTACGTTTCTGTCTTGGGAATTGCTGTGTCGGTAGATCGGCCGTGTCGAGCCGTAGGTTGTGTGTTGTTGATTGAATTGTCGTTGTTGTTTGAGGTGCCTTCCGTGTGAGTCGGTGTCGTTAGGGTTAATAGACAAGATTAGTATATCCGTTGAGCATGTTGTTGTCATGTATGGGCGAGTGTGCCGTGGTTGTGTTGATCTGAACCCTTGGTTTTCTGATGGTCGGGTGAGTGATAGACCGATGTGACTGGTTGCGGTAAGATTATAGGGCTGGGTAAGCCGTGTTTAATTAGGACAGTTGTTTTATTATTCTTGACGCTTTGCCCGAAGGAGTTCCGGGAAAGTTGTCTCACATTTGCTTCGCCCGAAGGAGTTCCGGGAAGTAGTTTCACCTTTGCCTTGCCCGAAGGAGTTCCGGGAAGGTTGTTTCACCTTTGCTTTGCCCGAAGGAGTTCCGGGAAAGCCGTTTTCTTCTATCCTTTGCTTCGCCCGAAGGAGTTCCGGGGAAGTTGTCTCACCTTGTTTCACCTATCCTTTGCCTTGCCCGAAGGAGTTCCGAGAAGGCTGTTTTATCTATCCTTTGCCCGAAGGAGTTCCGGGAAAGAGATTTAGGCCGTTAGAGATTCTGGTTTGACTATTTGAGAGCGTCCCGTTGTTAGTTGTGCTGTTTGGGTGGTTGTGAGCGTGTGTTGGTCTTGAGTTGAGGATGGTGGTTACGAGTTCCGTTAGAAATTAGTTGTGTGTTGTACTAGTATGCCCTAATTGGACGGTTACCCGTGGTGGTGAGCGCTTGCTTATAACCTTAACTACTTTTCCTACTGAGCGAAAGCTCACCCCTTACCTTGTTGTTTTTCAGGTTCTAAGCGGGACGTGTACTAGCCGGATGCTCGACGCTTGGGAGCTACGAGGGTCCTAGGCTAGACAGTCTAGAGACGTACCGTTTTATTTGAACTGTTTTACCGTTGGTTTTTACCGAGCTGTGACTCGTGTGGTGTTTAAAGTTTTTAAAATTATGAGATTGAGACTTTTTGGCTTTATTTTCGTTTAAAACTATTATTGTTTTAATTCACGTCTTGAATCCGGTCCAAGCCGGATTTGGGGCGTGACAATTGGTATCAGAGCCTGGTTTCATTTATCTTTCTATGCTTTCAATTATCTTTCTGTACGTAATGAAAGTTTAGTACATACATTTTTCGAAACATTACTAACGGGTCGGTCCAGTCAAAACCACAACAAATTCAACCGGAAAAAAATGGTGTTCCTTTGGGTCTGAAATGATAGGCATTCCCGCCGCCCCGTTTCAGGACCCAACGGTTCACCGTGCAGTGAGCCACGGTTAATGCCCCGCTTGGTCAAAGGCTCACGCAGCTGAGCCCGGCGATTGTAACACCCGGAGAGTTGGTAATATAAAGTAAGATACTGCTTGATACATGAGCGATGTGGGTCGTAAAGCTTAATATCAAGCTTTTCAAGTATTTTGGTTTTGATTCTCCAAGTTCCTCAGTCCTAGCCTGATACGTATCTGCAACACATATCTGCACATGACCCTGCCACTTTTATCTCCTCAGCATAACACACTTGGAACATTAATGGACAACTTAACCAAATTCTCCTCTCCACAATCATTATCACTCTTCCGCTCGACCTATAACTTATCTCCATATTATCATTTAGTGCATCCACAATATACGATATGCCAATGAGGAAATCCAGAGCATTCAACACCAAAAACTCGATAGCAAAAGCCTAAGGAAAACGATCCGGATATGTACCTTGAATTTTGCTCATCTATCCGTTCAACTTCTGTTCATTTTGTCGTTGCTCCTCTTTTTTCTCAATCTCAACTTGTTCCTCTATATGTTTATCAATGACAGCTTGTTGATGTGCCTAACCCTGCCGTTCAACTAGTATACTAGCTTGAAGCAACTCTTACCTCGTATTTGAAATGACGCCATTCATCAATTTTATTTCACCCTAAATATGTACTGAACTCCAATAATTTTCTTCGCAACTCGGCAAATAGACTTATTTGTATCATCCCATACCTGTCTATTTCCTTTTTCAATTCCTTCAATCGCGAAATTGAAGCCACCACCTCCACTAGTTGCTGGAGAACTGCTCTAATAGCCCCATTAAGACTGAGACTTGGCTCCCAAGCAATGAACACAAATAAACGAAAAGAAAAACTTGATTCAACTATGAAATGTGCCCTTCACAAGCTTTTCTTTGCTGCTTCGGCTAGATCTCTCTACCTAGTTGTGATGTCAGGCAAATGAGTTTAGAGTAGAAGAAGCAAAAAGAAGCTTGCCAAAGGACCTGCCTCCAACTCCGTATTCATATTCCATATTTGGGGGAATGCTACACAAAACTATTCAACCATGTTTTCAATTACCTCCCCACAACAAAACCTACGTCATACGGCCACTGCCTTAGTCAAACATTAAAGTTTATCCTACCCAACCCATCTTTCAAGGATAACCATGTTTTCAAATATTACCTCCCCGGATAGTCACTGTACATGTTAAGACTTGTGCATATGTACACAATATGGGTTGCCTTACTCGGCTGCAACATGTTGCAGCCATTTTGATTGATAACCTTTTGCCTTTCTTGGAGCAATGATCTCCATTGCACTGTGGATACATTTGTGATACGAAAAGTCTTCATCAGTTCCATCTTCTCTCTCCAAAATAAAACATTTTGTAGATTTATACTTAGAGTGATGCCCAACCTGCAACAGTGAAAAAGGGTATCAGACAAGCACCAAGGAGCCGATATCGACCGACCCACCATTTGATTAAGAGATACTTTATAGCAATTCACAAGTTTTTTTGGAAAAGTAATGTATTCAAGAGTTATCAGTGGAACGCTAAATAGACTGAAATATTAGGAAACAGATTTAGCTCTATCAATATTGACATGCTGATGTAATTTTAAAAGTCAGAATGGATGTGATTCTTCTACCTTAATGTTTGCAGCACCAGAACCAATTTTCTCCTCTTTTCGAGGGTGAAAATACAATGCCTTCATCAAGGTAGTCTTGTCTGCATCACTTAGTCTTTGGTCGATGGGGTACCTACAAATCAAAAGAGAGTGATAAATAAGTAACTGATCATCCAGATAAAAGCCAACTGTATTTTTTATATGTAGGAAACTCAGCAAAGGCAAGAAGACAATAACAAGACATGATTACATGTGATGTATCCACTTTATTAGTAACATCAGTAAACTCATAGGTTGGACAAAAAACATAAAATAAGATCATTGGAAGAATAACTTACTTGTGTAGTATAGACCTTAATGTCTGCCCCAGCTTTTGAATATCATTCAATGTCCAAGAATTTCTGAGGAAGGCTTTTGACATACTTCCCAATTGTTCGCGGCCTTTCAGTGTAGAGACAGCCTTCGTATGGCTAAACTTAGCACCATCTTTGTCAGACACCCGCTTCCAAGGTTTGGGTACTTCAATCTTTACGCTCTGCTTGAGGCTTTCACTACCCAATAAGTTGTAAATGTCTACAGGATTAGCAAGTTCAAGTCCCTGTGCAATGACAACAGAATAGAGAAGATCAGAGATCATTACAAGGTAACATATTGCACTCATTAAATATATAAGAAAAGCAAAGCAAAATCTGTAAACAACAAAATATGAAGACAAAATCGAAACATTTGAAGTTCATGTCACAAGAAATGTTCATCCGGTCTCATTTTGTTTCCAATTTTAACTCACTCCTCCTAACAATAAAAGTAAAATTACCTTTCCAGAGTATATGATATCAAACTCTCCACCAGTCCCAACAGAAGGAACCTTTCCCCAGGCCAATGCATCTAGACTCCCCTGAAGACCATCCACAATCTGAGACTTTGCAGCTTTGATGAAAGACTGACCAGGGATCTGCACAAGTTCAAAACAAAAATATGAATGACATGGTTCCATGAAATTTTTTGATATGGTAAATTAATAAAATGTCAAAAGGAAAGTATATATGAGAACTAACAGAGAAGCAAGCTTGCATAAAGGGTGAAGAGACAGAGCCGAGTTTTTGTTGTCTTGCTAAGCCTTTCCCATTTAAGCCAACAAACTCCCCCGTGGTTGATAAACAATCTGCTAGAAGCAGAGAGTGTTGAGGAAGTATATTCTTTCCAATGTCTGATATGGCAGAATCAAGACTCTGCATTTGGAATAGTTAGAAGTCATGCAACAGAAGTGAGAACATTAAAATATGCAGAAATAGAATAGTGAATAAATAAAACGTATATAGAAAGAAGATAAATCAAGTAGAGAACGCACATTAAGAAAATACTTCCATCCAGCACCTATTCCATAGGCCAAACAGAAATCCTTAACATTATCGGGATGACTGCGAGTCCAGTCAATCATATTTGTTATCTGAAGACAGTTATCCACAAGGGCACTCCAGTATCTTTTTTTGTTGCAATCATCTGACATTGAAACCCTTAAGTAGAGTTCACCCGAAGAACCAAAACGATGCTTCGACTGATTTGAAAGATCTTTCCATAAAATATCTACCTTCTTGATCCCTGCGAATCCTGTAGAACATTCGTCCCAAGTACATAAAGCATGTCAAAGTTTATCCCACTACAGTTCAAGAGATAGCTATAATTGATCATTGCACAAATAGAACATTCTTTATATCATTTCACATAGCTTTTAAGTCCGTAACAGGAAATATATATGAAATGAAAGAGGGCAATGCACTAAAAGACCTCTTATAACTGTCCCAAGAAAGAAAGGTATCACCAGGTCTCGAACTGTTTCTAATGAACAATCCTTGGGGTTCTTGATTATTTCAACAGTAATGCAGCATGTATCGTTATCTTCCTTCAGCATGCTCTCATAAGAACAGTCCCTGCCACTTAACCAAGTAAAAGAGAAAATTAAATTTCCATTTCCCTACTAAGCATATCAGTATATGTGTCCACATTGGAATGAAGCCTCAGGTTTGGGCAGAAGAAGCTTGCACTTCACCCATGACAAATTATTAAAATCTCAGAAAAAGATTGATGTAAGCCGCAAGTTAGTTAGCACCACAGCTAAAGTAAAGGTACCTTTAAGTTTTTTCACTTTTCCAAGTGACAATCCATTAGCATATTTAAGAAAATGTTAGTACTTAAAAGTCAAATGCTCATCGCAATCATTAAAGCACAAAAAAGAAAAGATCATAGATGAGCATGATATAAATTCCTTGTGAGAGAGGCAAAGGAACAACTTACTTGCTTGTTATATGACAATTGGGGAGAATGGTTTTTGAATCTGTTCTGGTTGAGTTCAACTTCTTGCAAAGAGCATCAATTATAGAATGAACTTTTATTCTTCTCCTCTTTAAAACTTCCTGAAAGCATACAAATGCATACCATAGAGTGGGACTTAAATAAGCACACAAAGCAAGTGTACTGTAAGATTACACTACCTTGTGCACATTGAAATGGCAAACCCATGGACTGACATGCGTGTGGCTAATCTGCTGTGAGAAGCTAATACAGAAACACTACCAGTTTAATGAAGGCAAAAACATTAACAAGGAAGGGAAAGGGAAATCTAAGAGATGTAGAAACTCACGTTATCATGAAAGTAGAAACAATGTCAGAAAAGAGCACTCTCTCCAAGTGATTCTTAACTTCTAAGGCTCCATATTCAAATCCATGCCTTCGTTTTCCAAGTTCCTTGGATAAATATAGTGATACAGTTCGGTGACCGCCTTTTTTTGAGCCACACTCTAGAACACTCTATGATCAAATAAGATGCACAAAAAGTTGTTAGGCACCCAACACAGTATATATGTAAATAAATATGTCTGCTGAAAGGAGAGAGACTAAGAGATTACCTTCAGATTTAAGAGCGGTGAACTTTCAAGTACACTTACTGGTTGATCCAAAGCACTATATGCAGCCTCAGAAAAGGCACTAGCAGATGATGCACCCACAGGTTGGCCCACCAGCTCGTCGAAAGCATTAACACTGTCACCATGAGTGCTACCACTTGAGGCAGATGCACAATCATCCATACAGTATGAGAACTGAACGAGTTGATTTCCATATCCATTTCTCACCGTACCATCATATGCATAGTGCAGATCACGCATAAAAAACATTAGCTTACGATGCAGTGTTCCAGGAAGCTCAGCATTGTCACTGAAAGAACTATCCCTATTTGTTACTGAATGAACAAAACATTCTAATGGATTTAATCCAGTCAGAAAAGAATTTTCAATAACTGCATAAGGAATAAAAGTTCGAGCACATTCAATAATATCTTGAGACTTCTGTTTATTCCATTCAGCACAGGAGAGCTTGTGTGGTACTCTAAACGATAATGGAATCAATGAATGCTGCACGCCGAGGCACATGCTGTGCTGAACTATTCTCAGCAAGTTACCCTTGCTTCCTGCCTTAAACATAGCTATCAGAGAATTGTCCTTACTTGCATGCTTGAAAACTAAACCTTGAATATCACGAAATACTTGCTTAAAAGCATCAACAGAAGCTTGACTGAGTGCAGCTGATTTCTGCTTCTCATAACATAGATACTCCACTTCAGAAGCCATAGTATTATCATAATTTTCATCTTCCCCAGCAAGAAACTCCTGATTAGAATAAAGCATCAACTGTTTAAAATTGCATGTTTGATCTGCTTCTCGCAAACCATAAAATATGTCATCAATCATATTCTCCCGCGAATACGGGTCTGAAGAGAGGTACAAATCTGACAGGGAAACACTTAAGCCCCTCATTGACAGCCACTCACAAAGAACCTCTTGTGCAGTATACAAGAAGTCCAGAACATTATCCCGGAAATGCTCCACAAGGCTCTGAAAAATGTTGCCACCAGCTCGTAACCAATCAACTCCCTCAGAACAAGATATGACTTCTCCGTTGTGAATACAAACACCATTGTCTGGAAAATTATAACTAAAATTTGGAGGAAGTAGCATGCTGAATAGTTGCTTGCCAGTCCAAAAACAACTTTCAAGTTCAGGTGCTTTGATAATTGCAGGTGCCGGCAATTGACGATCACAGAACATTTGCAGCTGCTGCATCTGAAAATGGTCCATAAAAACCCCATCCTCCATGACCAGATAGGTTGCAATTAAACTATCTTGATTAAGTGACAAAATGTTCCTACCACTCTGTCTATTTATTAGCTGCTTATCTAGAGCAACGAGCTCACTCAGCTCCGCTCTAGAACCAATTGACTGAGGAACATATCCATGAAAACAATCACCATCAAAATCCCCCCGAAAGGGTGAGCAGCAGATTGGGTTTAGGGAAACAACAAAGGTTATTGGGAGGACCTTAACAGACAATGCAATAAGGGAGTGCTGATGTATGGATGGAGGCCTATTTATCAGCAAAATATCACCGTCATGTAGAGGCCTAAATACAGTGTCTCCAATCTGAAGATCATCCGTACGGCGTATACGAACCATGCTATCTTTTCTTCGAACGTATATCTCTCCCTTCTCAAGAAGACGGATATCGCAAGAAGCATTCAACTTTTCCCAATTCCATGTGTTTAAATTTTCAGAAATTTGCATCCTTTCTGCAATATTACAAGGTATACCAATCTCGCTGACCTTTAAATTAGGATTTCCAGTGACAACCATACGGAAACAATTGTTAGATCTCTTCCCAAGAACAACATCTTTGATCCATCGCAGACCAGCAGACTGCGTTGCAGTATCTTTAAACTTAATTTGTTCCGTAAAAACAGATTCTTTGCTCGATGACTTGTCTGGGCCTAGCTGCATTTTGGAAGTACAACAGTGAGCTAAACGAAACAGAACATAAGAGCTACTGAAGATGTTAAAAGGAGAAAATTTCTGGAAAGGCTTCCAGCCAAAACCAATTTTGGAGTCCTAACCTTCATTTCTATATATCTTACGAAGTTATGCTTTTACCCTTAATGATTAGCATATATTACCAACCCCCCCCCCCCCCCCCCCCCCCCTGAATTTAGGTGGACGCTGAGGGTTAGTCGAACTTTCCCTACTAAATGAAGTTCTTTTTGCAAAGAAAAAACAAGGAAGGAGGTTATGGAACCAAATACATTATCACACAAGGCTATTATGTGAAGGGCCCACCAATACATTTTGGGAGCTTATAGAGTGCCATTAACGCAAAGAGTTTTACTCCTACTTTTAAGTAAAGGTCGTTTGTGTGTTTCGTTGACTTAAATCCCTGGCTTCAAGGTCACATGGAAACTAACTTACAGCTGAGCCAAAGCTTAAGTATGAAAAACAAAGTACCAGAGCTTGCCTTAGAAACTTTTAAGCAATCAACAACATAAGATCCTAACTCATTAGATTTCCCTCGGAAATCAACCAACTTCTTGTAAGCCCTAGTGCGATCATCCTGCAACCATGAGTCAGGTAAACCGCAACCCAGTTAGATAAAATGTTTTATTAGAATCTAAGGTTATATGCTTCACAATGAAAATCTAAAAAACGAGAGAAAAATACTTACAAACACCAAACGCTGCCCACCAGAAAAGGCATGCATAAACTCTGTCACGCGGTGAGAATTGGGAGTTACAGGAAAACAGTTTAGAAAAAGCAAATCCACCCTTGGGACATACCTCATGATGAGCTGCGGATCAACATCTTTCAATAAATGATGAACCTGAAGATCGAACGGACCATCATAATTAAACACATCAGAGTTTATGAGAAGAGGGAAGAGAAGTAGTGATGGTGACAACAGAAAATTAAAGCACATCACTGTCGTAGATTTAAGCAAATCCTTAACTAATGCAGAGAATGGTTTCAGATTAATGAAAGAAAGCATGATGCAGAGAGAAATTGATATGAACATAACCAGTCATCCACAAATAATGTGGCGGCCAAATTGGCTTGTGTATGTTTCAAACTGTGTTAATAAAGCAGAGAAATAGAATAACAAATATCCATAGGGTGCATGATACAGGCTATCACTAACAATGTGATAAAGTCCAGGATTTCTTCAATTTTTCATGCTAAGGGTAATGAATTACTCCCTCTGTTCCAAATATTTTTTGCTTCATTTCCAGCATTCTATCTGATAGCATGACAAACATGAAGCCCTCTATTTAAAATGCAGTGTCTTCAAAACAAGCATATGTGAACTAGGCAATAGTGTGTTTAATTTCAAGGATTGAACCCAATGAGAAAACATTGATAATGATCAGTAAATGCTTAATATAACAAGAAAATGTGGTGAACAGACACCAATATTTCATATTCTAGCAATTATATAATAAGTCATTAATTTTTTGAGAAATTAATTTATTGCTAGATTAGATTTATTGCTTTTTTGCCGATAACGAGAGAGAGAGAGCTCAATAGATAAATGTACACGCGCGGTCATAGTACCTGGGCATGTGTCAGAACTCTTTTGTTAGGTTTTATAGAACTTTCATCTTGTTGTTCATCTTTTGGAATAAAATCCCAATAGTCCTCTGGTAAACCAGCCCTGACCCTTCTTCTGTTGAATCTTGTTGGTTGCTTGTCAATTACTTCTACAACGATTGTAGTTTTCTTAAAAAGGTCTTGCGATGAAACTTTAAACTTCATTGGCGGATACCAACGGTATGGATTTGGCTAGTTATTACACAAAAAGAATCAAAATTAAAGAGTGCATAATGGATGGAGATATATGAGCAAGGTTATCTAACTTACAGTACAATATTGACAACCCTCCTTTTCCCCAAGGAGCAATTCCCTGGTGGATGAACCAAGAAAGAGTAAATATCAATTCACACCAAACAGGAAAAAGAGTATCTATGCCATTGATTTGCAAATAAACAACAGAAGTGAAGTGTATACCCAAAAATAAAAAGAGAATGAAATCATCAATAATACATCACATTTGTTAAAAACAGAAATTAATACTCAAGCTCCCACTCGAAGTGTCACATTTCCTTTTTTGACAAGAGAACTGCACTTATTTGTTATACTATTAGTTACAACAACTATACAAGTGGGTAAATACAAACAAAAGGTCAACATGCACAGTTACAGTCGAATAAACTTTTTCCTAAAGGCCCAGCAGAATTACCTAGATTTTCTTCTCTTTTATTTACCTTAGGGAAGGTGAAGAAAAGAGCTTTGTTAATAAAGAACTGTCTCAAAGTTAAGCAAGAGGAATTAGGTACCTGACCTTGACCTGCAGATCTTTCCGAATAGATTTGCATCTTGGGCAAACTTTATTCAAAATCTGTGCAACCTCTGATAGATAATAAGGGTGGAGTACAGCAAACGGAAATTTGATAACACCACAGTGACCTGAAAAGCCGATTAATGTTTCAGCATGATTTCAAGTAACAAACAGTACATATGAGAACATCAACTAACTCCACTTTTATGTAACTCATCCATTCACCTTCACAAGATTTCGAATCTTTGGCACCACATGTGGGGCACTGGTTAGATGGATTAGGAAGTCCCAGCTGAGGATTAGTGACTTCATTGACTGCGTCAATAGATATAACAGATATCTTCTCCTGTTAACCAAGACGAAAATGAACATATAATTCACGTCAACAATGATTTCTTGCATTGTAAGACTAATAGTCCATGGACACTCCAAACTATAGGAAACCATGTGGCTTTTGAATATCATGTGATAACCAGAACAAAGCAAAACATTCACCATACAGAAAGTGGTGAGAAACCTTGCAGTAGCTCTGTACGCTAGTACAATAAAATTGAAGGTGAAATGACAACCACTAAATGGATAAGGAGACGGTAAAGGAGAGCTTAGAAAGAAAAGAAAGACCTCTGAATAACCAGCAGGTGGGAATCATAAAAGAGCGTCTAGTTGAACTTGTTAAGCTAGTTTTTAGAATCTAAAGTTATTAAATGCATTGTGATAATAATAGTACTCAGACCAGCAGGAATATCAATTTTAGCTTTACCCGTTTCCATTTCTTTGACTTATTGATACGCAATCCTATAATGGTATTCAACTGTGTAAATTAATGATAGAATTATAAAACGCCACCTGAACAGGGTACTAAGCTAGCGAACATTAAATTTTTTAGAATGATTCATCAAAGAGGACGAGAATTCAATAGCAAAATTTATACATGTGAGTTTATCAACTTCTAGACAGACACTAAAATATGACGTAAAAAAAAGAGATAAGTATACAACATTCTTTATACAAGTAGGCACTACGCACCACTCAAAATATTTGATTTGAATTTAGTAATTCCATCCCAAACATACATCTAAATCATAAGTTATATATGAGCAACACTAATCCTATCGGTAATTGTATGAGGAATTAAATTACTATCTCGGGGTAGACGTATACACGTAAATGAATATATATCCAGAATCAAACAAAACAAAATAAAGTTAGCAAATTGCAAACAGATGAACAGAACTGATGCATTACTGCTGAAACCTGTCTTTCCTATTCCAACTGGTTTCAGCTTGCACTTGTTCTAGCACAGTAGGTAAATTCAATCAACCAATTAACCCAAAGCCAAAATTATCAAAATAAAAGTAACTGGACATGGGGTGTGCAAACAACTAGTTGATCGATTACTATGACTTTTATAATAGGGGTAATTGTCCAAAACTACCCTAAAGTTTCGTCCACAAATGAAATGATGCACAAAGTTTCGTCCACGCTGTGTGGCTACACGATAGTTTTGTCCACAGACTTCTGTAGGGAAAACTAACGGAATATTCCGTTTCCGTTATGCATATAACATATGTGCCAGTTAAGGGTAAAGTGAAATGAATTTTACCCTTCTTTGAACCCTAATCATTCATTTGACCCTTTAAAATTACAAATTTATCCTTATTTAATTATAAAATAAAAAATAATTAAATAAAAAAAATCAGAAATCAGAAAATAAAAATAAAAATTCAATTCAAATCCACAAGGGTAAAATAGTCATTTTAAGTGATGCTGTTAAATTTTCCTGACAGAAGTCTGTGGACGAAACTGTAGTGTAGCGACACAGCGTGGACGAAACTTTGTGCGTCATTTCATTTGTGGACTAAACTTTAGGGTAGTTTAGAACAACTAACCCTTTATAATAAATAAATGTTCAATTATCAAAAAATACTAGTTGAATCAAACTAAATTATTTTGATTCAATTAGATTACTAATCGATTTCTCAAGTATAATACTTATTTTACCAAACAACTGAAGTCATCTTACATCACACACAAAATTATATTTTAAGCCACATATTAAGGTATAGATGATCAAAATATAATATTTATATTAATATTTTATTTAATTAATTAACTGTAAATGTGTATATATATTAATAAATTTAAAATGAATATAGTAATATTTCAATTAGTTTAGCTATCTAATTTTCATAATCAAAGTTGAACTGAAGTTATAACTTTAACCAAATCATTGTTTTTCGAAAATAATCGAATACTGCAAACCCCTTAGACATGGTTATTGAGGAAACATATACATATATGAAGAAATGAGGATTTATATTGCCATTATTGAGTGAAAGAAAGTAAATATTCAAGATAAAAAAAAGAGCACTTACTTTATCAGTCTCGGTTAAGACACTAAAATTTATGGCTGTGACGATACCAAATGGCGCTTCCTGTTCTTCATACAATTCATTGTCCATTGCAGCAACAATTAAGGAATCTGCACAGCATATTCAAAACAAGGTTTGACAAGAACCAAAATTGATCAGATCTGCAAGATATTTGGCTGAAGATATACAGCAGCTTCTTTTGTAAAATATATTGTGTTGGACCCAAAGTTCGTTTAAGTCTCCACCAATTATTAAATTACGATCTAACTGTCTGACAGAGTATATGGAATTATAAAGGAATCCATAAATCATCAGAAAATAAGTTCCAGGAAAAAAATTATAATATAGGTATTTTATGGCCATGAGGAAACACACTTCACAAAATATGCATACCTTTATATTTCTATATATGATAAACTAAATTGTTTTCTGCTTCGGGTTTTGTCCATGAATCAAAAGAATTTTGTAATGTTCCAGATTAGGAGATTTTTGGTTTCCTAGTTCTCTCAGCTTTTAAAGTAAAAATTTCATGAGACAGACCTTCCGGTTGAAGGTAATTGGGAAGACTAAGAGACAGGACCCCTCAGGAATATCATGAACTGGACTGGACAATCAAACTTATTCCTCGCCCACAAAAATGACAATGTCCATCCTAAATTTATACGTAATATACAGACTTATTTCAAAGAAGAATAGCCGATGACAGCAGGAAGGTCCATCCAAGGATACTGGAGAAAGCCAAGGATACTGGAGAAAGCAGTTAATCAACAAATGAATTACAGGCACGATCTGTATTGTAATTAAATGATAGAAACAGAAGAAAAAAAAAAGGAAGAAAAAGGAAAGGGGAGGGCACAGATAAGATACAGTGCTTGTAGCTTTATAAAGAAGTATCATACAAAATTGTGAAAATTGATTCATTGACTGAAAGGTATGAACATGTGGAAAATCTGTCTTAAAAGGGAATTAAGGCAGGCATCAGTCATAAACTAATTCACATTTTGCTACATTATACATTAAATTCAGCACCCAATTAGACCATGCATCAATTCGTTATACCAGTAGTAATTCATGAACAACATTAACCACAAACCTTCTATCCACTACCTTAACAATGCTCTCTTATCCACTGATCTAAGCATACTGCAAGAACAAAACCCAATGACAGCCACAACTTAAAGTCTAAACACACAGCTAAACTAAGCTTAGAACTTAGGAGACCATCAACACATCATAAGGAACATTGATCCCACGACCTAAACCAAGTTCATCATGATCCCACAACAATCAACAGTACACCTATGCATGATCACTCACAGCAATTTCAACTGGTTAACTTCTCTGTTTCTCATCAGCTCAACACTTTGTGGTTTCACTCAAAGAAAACACCCATAACACCAGTGCAATTCCACCAAAGTATACAGAATCTCAACAACCATGAACAAAACCACCAAGGACACACAAGATTTCAATCCACATTGTGCAGAATTTTCAGTCTCTAGCCATCAAACTCCAAAATCGTGAACCATAACAACCCCTCAACTTCACGATTCTTCAGTGCCTAGACACCACCATAACGTACGATCGCCATGATCTCCCAGAAAACCATATTAAAATCAAAACAAACATCAGAAAAAAAAAACAAGAGAAATGGAAGTACGATCATCAACATTGAACATGCAACAGCCATAGAAACCAAAATGAAAGAGTAACAGTGTTCACTTACTCTATTCTTCTGTACGCGAAGCAGAGGAGAGAGTTCTAGAGCGAGTAAGGTTTAGAGTGTGAGAGTGGAGAAGAAGATCAACTAGTAAAGGCTTGATAAGGAAGGAAGAGGCAATTCTGTAAATACAAAGAATAGAGGGTCGTAAATTATATAGGAAGAAAAAGAGAGGAAATGGTTAGTTTAGAGGCGCCGGTACTGGCAGAGCCGAGCGATGGCCGAGACAAATACCCCTATTAGCATCCACAATTACCGAATTACCCCTGCATCCACAGTTTCAATATATGTACGACAAGAGGACGATTTATAACCAATTAACCATGATAATAAATGATACTGACTTATGGTTCAACATAAATGGTTTTTATGGGGGTTTGGTTTTTGCATTAAGTCTCACATCTCACATCTCACATCTCAC
Source organism: Erodium maritimum (assembly GCA_963921825.1). Classification (NCBI taxonomy): domain Eukaryota; kingdom Viridiplantae; phylum Streptophyta; class Magnoliopsida; order Geraniales; family Geraniaceae; genus Erodium; species Erodium maritimum. Next base: position 62,727,048 of record OY997593.1, read on the forward strand.
ATCTCACATCGGCCAAGTAATGAAGGGAACAAGTGTTTTTATAAGTCTGTTATTCTTCTCTGTTCAATTTGATTTAGCGGCTCTATGCAAGTTGAGCTGGACCTGACCTCACGTGCCGTCGTTCGGATTGGGACAATTATTTTTGGGGGCAATTATTTGCTGGCTTGCTTTTTTGACTTATTCAACAATTTCAAAACCGTTTGAAAAAGTCGTGCAGTTAAATCATGTGCGTTTGACCCCCTGATTTAGTTTTTGAAAATCATGTGCGTTTCATTCTTATACCCCTACGTCTTTTATGCTATAAATACATGTTCTGGTTCTTTAATTTCATCACGTTTTTATACTGCAAACCAGAGCCCAGATTATACGCTATTCCCTTCCTATTTTTACTTGTTTTGACACGTCGTTCTAGTTACTGTTCTGTTATTTCCACATCTAGTAGAGCGAGTGGGCGTGTTGCTGGGTAGAGCTGTGTATCCTTAAGGAGCAACCACTGTTGATCGACACCACGGTCACGCCGGATTATTGCTTTCAAGTCAATGGACTTTGACGCCACGCCACTGCTATGGTTTTGTACGTCTTACCGGTTGGTCAGCCCGTTTATCAATTGCTTGCTTTATTCTGTTCACAGTTGTTTTGTTTTGAAATTCATTGCTGCAATTTACGTATATTAAACAAACAATTTGAAATCAATTATCTTCTTTTAATATATTGTGAACTGTGTAATGACGAACATGAATATGCATGCCAATTTGAATTTCATGCATGCTGTTATTGCACGAAATTACAATGATTTCCCCCGTGTTGAGCTTCTCGACTGAACTCTTGATGTTTTTCGAACAATCTGATATTGATTATGTGCTGCTGAATGATCCCCCTGTGCCTATTTCTGCTTCTGGTAGTGCCACTCTCTTAGTTGCCTCCATTGTTAGGGGCAATGAGGCCAAACTAATTAAATTCACTAGGGATAATAAATTTGCCCGGTGCCAGATTCTAAACTCTATCACCAATACCCTTTTCGACCTGCTTTATGTTCACAAGTCTACCAAATTTATTTGGAGACTTAGGAGTAGAAGTATGGGGCTGACGATACTAGAAAGAAGAAGTACGTCGTGAGCAAGTGGCTTTCTTTCCAGATGATAGACAATTGTTCGATCATGGATCAAGTCCACGTTTACGAGGACCTGTCCATCGCCATTGTCAATAAGGGGATGCAAATGGACGAGGTGTTCCTTGCCCATGTGATGTTGGAGAAGTTTCCACCGCCGTGGAAAGACTACCGCTACCACCTCAAGCATAGAGAAAGGGATCTGATGCTTCAAGACCTCATTAGCCATATGAAGACCGAGGAAGCGAACCGCTTGAAGGACTCCCTAAGTTCCTTCCCATCACCTTTGCTGTCTTCGATGGCAAAGGCCAACATCATGGAGTCTAGTGGGTCGTCTCCTCAAACAAAGTTCAAACCAAAGCCCAAGACCATGGAAGCTCCCAAGAAAGGACATATCAACAACCGCAAGAAGTTCGTGAAGCCCTCAACTGCTATTCAGAAACCGAAGCAGAACCTGTTGTGCTATGTTTGCGGTCAAGCTAGACACAAGGCCTACTAATGCATGAAACGTCAAGACTTTAAGAAGAATGACGCAAGGGCCTACATTGCTGAAGATGACAACATTGTAGTGGTTGTTGTAGCTGAGGCCATGCTGGTTCACAACACTATTGACTGGGTGTTGGACTCCGCATCCACCCGTCATCTCTACAACTCCAAGGAGCTGTTCTACGAGTTTGAAGCAACTGAACCTGGTGAAGTTGTTCACATGAGAAATGACTCCACTGCAAATATTATTGGAAGCGAGAAGATCATGCTGAAGCTCACATCTGGGAAGACTATCGTACTCAGTAATGCCTTGTGTGTTCCCACTCTCTAACGGAACCTTATCTCGGGACCTCTCCTGATGAAGGCTGGACTGAAGACTGTTATAGAGAATGACATTGTTGTATTAATAAAGAATGAGGAATATGTAGGGAAGGAGTATTATTGTGGTAGTCTTTTCCTTTTCAATATTGATCATGTTATTCCGAATAATAAAATTTCTACTTCCGCTTATATCGCTGAGTCTCTTGATTTGTAGCATGGTAGACTAGGACATGTGAATGTTTCCTCAATTAAACAACTAATAAACATGTCTATTATACCATCGTTATCTACCTCAGAACTCTCGAGTGTGAGGTTTACATAAGGGCTAAATTTACTAAAAAAAACTTTGCAAGCCAGTCTCAACAAGACATATGCACCTTCTTGAATTGATCCATACCAATCTTACAGGTTTCAAGAAATCTAGGAGCGAGGCAGGAAAACATTATTATGTTACCTTCATCGACGATTGTTCTAGGTTCACGAGAGTTTATCTTTTTACTACAAAGTATGAGGCTGAAGAGATGTTTATCAAGTATAAGAACAAGGTAGAAAACCAACTCGAGAGGAAGATCAAGAGAGTTCGATCTGATAGAGGAGGAGAGTATGGCTCAAACTTCTTGAAAGATGTTTGTGAATCAAACGGTATCATTCATGAAACCAGTGCACCATACATGCCTCAGCAAAATGAAGTAGCTAAACGTAAGAACTGAACGCTCAAGAACATGATGAATGCAATGCTTCTAAGTTCAGGCCTTCTTGATGAGATGTGAAGGGAAGCGGTCTTATCTGCTTGTCACATACTTAATCGTGTGTCGCAGAAGAAGCTTGATAAGACTCCTTACGAGTTATGGAAGGGTTATGCTCCTACCCTTAGGTTTCTCAGAGTGTGGGGGTGTTTGGCGAAAGTAGGCATAACTGACCCCAAGAAAACCAATATCGGATCAAGGACCTATGATTGCGTATTCATAGGCTATGCCAAGAACATCGCGGCGTACCACTTTATGTCTCTAGATGACCGCTCAATTTCCGAGGCTAGAGCTGTTGAGTTCTTCGAACACATCTTTCCAATGAAGAGGAACGTCGTTGTTGATCCGGTTGAACCCACTATCCCCTTTCCTTCACTTAGAGATAGGTGGGTTGCCGAAAGATCTACTTCGCATGGTCAAGATGAGGAACCAAGGAGAAGTAAGAGATCCAGGATTGAGAAGAACTTTGGAGAAGACTTCGTCACCTCTTTTCTCTCCGAAGTTGATCACGAGAACGTTGTTTCAGACGAGTTAGTTTCAACCTTTCTATTAGAAGAAGATCCAAATACTTATAGTGAGACTTTGAGATCTGTTGACGCTAACCTTTGGAAGGAAGCTATCAAGGCTAAACTTGATTCTATTGTATCGAATCGGATTTGGGATCTAGTAGACTTACCTAAAGGTTCCAAAATCATTAGTAGTAAGTGGATCTTTAAGAGAAAGTTGAGACCTGATGGTACAATAAAGAGGTTCAAGACGAGACTCGTGGTTATAGGTTTTACACAACGAAAAGACGTCGATTACTTTGACACATACTCTCTTGTGACCAAGATCGCAAAGATAAGGTCTCTTGTCTTTTTTAGTTGTCATTCACGGATTGATAATTCATCATATGGATGTCAAGACCGCCTTCTTGAATTGTGATATGAAGGAAGAGATCTATATGTCACAACTCGAGGGGTTTGTGATCGCTGGTCAAGAGAACAAGGTGTGTAAACTGAAGAAGTCTTTGTATGGTCTGAAACAAGCACCTAAACAGTGGTATGAGAAGTTCAATCGAACACTGGTGACACATGGATACAAGGTGAAAAACTCTTACTCTTGTGTGTACTCTAAGATGACAGAATCAGGTTGTGTGGTTATTTGTCTTTATCTCGACGACATGTTAATTCTTGGTGATAATATCGGTGCAATGAACCATACCAAGAAATTCTTGTTGTCACATTTCGAGATGGACTTAGGAGAAGCTGATGTCATTTTAGGTGTTAAGGTTATTAGAAACACAAATGGCATCTCCTTGAGTCAATCTCATTACGTTGAGAAAGTATTGAAGAAATTCAATCACTTTGACGTAATTCCTACTCACATTCCCTATGATCCAAACGTACACCTATCAAAGAACTTGGGTGACAGTGTGTCGCAAGTTGAGTACGCCAAGATTATAGAAAGTGTGATGTTTCTCATGAACTGTACTCGACCAGACATTGCTTACTCGGTAAGCAGGTGAGTCGGTATACACATAACCCGGGTAACGAGCATTAGAATGCCTTACATCGTCTGCTAAAGTACCTGAAAGGAACTATGAATTGGTCCTTGCATTATAGTATTTTTTTTTCTGCCTCTTTGGAAGGTTACGATGATGCAAATTGGGTTTCAGGTAATGATGAGATCAGCTCGACGAGTGATTATGTGTTCACCCTGGGTGGAGGTGATATATCATGGAAGTCTTCATAGCAGATGTGTATAGCCCGCTCTACCATGGAGTCTGAGTTCATTGCCCTTAAGTTGGCTGGGCAAGAGGCAGACTGGTTGAGGACCTTATTAGCAGACGAACCTATTTGGGGAAGGCAAGTTGTGTTTGTTTCTTTACACTGTGATTCGCAAGGGCTATTTGTGTTGCAAAAAATAATGTGTATAATGGTAAGAAGAGATAGATTTGTATCATGCACGATGCCGTAAGACAACTCATGAAAGATATAATGATTGCTTTGGAATTTGTGAGATCCAAAAGAAATCTTGTTGATCCTTTTACTAAGGGTTAACCAAGGAGAATACTCTTTGATATGTCGAGAGGGATGAGGCTCAAGCCCACAGGTCAAGAAAGTATGGGTGACATGTGTTAGTAGTCATATGCAGTCATACTAGTCTTGATGCACTACATCTCCCATTCCTATGACATTAGCAGTGCTTGATGATCTATAACCAGGTTTGGTGGTGCTTTGAGACGCACTTGATAGATCTTGATAATAATCTATAACCAGTATTGGTGATTTTTGTGACACGCACTTGATAGATTGTAATCCATAACTAGTTTTGGTGGTGCTATAGAGACGCACTTGATGGGTTCTACTGACAGAATGGACTTCATGTCCTTAATAGCTCAAGACCCAGTTGAGAAAGTGATAGTGAGAAGCACTCGATGAGCTACCTATGTGTGTGTGATGGTGGGCTGCCATCTATGGAAGACTTGGGAGCAAAAGTCTTTCGAGAGAACTCATTAGAACAAAGGTATACGCATGGCCTTTAATATCGTTTAAAAAAGTTTCGCGGATTTATCGGGATCTGAAGAATTGTATGTGTTGTGTGATGTATCAACTAAAGCTAAGTAAGTTCAACATTCTATTCACTTACTTTAAGTAAGTTGTTATCACATTTCACTATGAATCAATTCAAATCGAAAGATATTGATGTTTAAGTACCACACCTTCCTTTAATCAGAACATTTGTGGTGTTTTCTTTTACTTTAAATGTGTTCCTGTGCTTTCAACGTTTGTCGCCATTGGGGGGGGGGGGGGGGGGGGGGGGGGGGGGGGTTGTTGGAAAAAATGGCTTTTGTGGGGGGGTTGGTTTTTTCCTTGAATCCCACATCGACCAAGTGGTGAAGGGAAGAAGTATTTTTTATAAGCTTTATCTCCTTCCCTGTTCAACTTGCTCTAGTGGGCTCTATGCAGGTTGGGTCAGACCTGGCCTTGCGTGAACCGTCGCTGCCGTTTGTCTAGGTCAGGCCGGGCTCGGGCTCAGTTTCGGAGTCTGGTGGAGCCCCTGCGGGGCGGGCTAAAACACATTAATACTTTATTTTTTGGACAACTATATTCTGACTTGTTTTTGTGACCTATTCAACAATTTCAAAATCGTTTGAACAAGTCGTGCAGTTAAGGGGATTTGGTGGTTACGGATTTCAATGGATATTTGACCCATATTCACTTGATTTAGTTTTTGAAAATCATGTGTGTTTTACTCTTATACCCCTGCATCTTTTACACTATAAATGCAGGCTCTGGTTCTTTAGTTTCAGCACGTTTTTACACTGCAAACCAGAGCCCGATTATACACTATTCCCTTCCCGTTTTACTTGTTTCGACACCTCGTTTTGGTTACTGTTCCGTTTCTTCCACATCCAGTAGAGCGAGTGGGCGCGTTATTGGGTAGAATTGTGTATCCTTGGGGAGCAACCGCTGTTATCACCATCACGGTCACGTCGGATTATTCTTTCAAATTAATGGACTTTGACGCCATGCTACAGCTACGGTTCCGCACGTTTTACCGATTGATTGTTTTGTTTATCACTTACTTGCTTTATTTTGTTCACAATTGTTTTGTTCTTAATTCATTAATGTAATTTACGTATATTAAATCAACAAGAACAACTTAAAACAACAAACTATTCAAATTGATCTCATTATCATTCATATAAATAGTTCAAATTTGAAACAACAAATGATCTTTACTTTTTAGTATGTTTTTTTTTATAAATAGTATGTTTTTTGTATTGAGCCAACAAAATCCAAGTCAAGCCGACCAAACTAGTAGTGGTAATTCATAATTACATTTTTATCTGTATATTAATTCTTAATGATTTTATGTTATGAAATTTGTAACTTGTATAATATATTGTTATTAAAATTTTCAATTGAACTTTTGTTTTTGTCTTTAAGCTGGAATAAAGCTAACATGTTATATAATTGGATTCATAATCATTTTGCGGGACGGAAGGAAAAAGGTAAAGTTGGGAGAAGAAGGGACAAAATTGTAAAAAGAGAAGGAAAGGACTGAGGTAAGTGAAGAGCAGTAAATATTGTAACCGTATGTGACGTCATTTCCCAGCTTTTCACCTGTTAAGCGCAGCGCAGCTCAGTCAGCTCACCAGATTCGATTCAGCTACGCTTTTCCTCTACTCCCATTCGCACGCGCTCCGCACCATGCAGCCACTACTACTGCATTATTATATTCTTGGTGACGCGACATCAAGTCGCGTCATCTATACGCGCTACTCTCATGGAGCATTTCACTCTATATCCATTACCACTCCCGTGCTCTTTTTTTGTTGTTTCCAGTCAGAAAGGTTCGGTAAAATCGTTTTCGGGAGTGGCGTGTGTGAAAAAGTGGAGCGAATGGACAGATGTGTATTATTTGATCGCGTTCCGTCCGAAAGTGGAAACGGAACGTGGCAAACATGCGTTGGCCCTTCCAGAAAAGAAACAACCCAACAACGTTTTAGTCTCTCTTCAAAAGCATATGATACCCAAATCAATCATTGCTGGTGTACTTGTTGATCTTGTTGTTTCAGCATCAAAATCATTTTCAACGATTATAAATTTATATTTATTTTCCTAGTTATTTGAAAAATCAGACCAGGATTTAAATCGCATGTGCTTCTATGTCGGTTTTAGATTGAGAATTACATTTAAGTTCAAATCAAGACCTGATATAATATGAAGATGGTAGAGCAGGGCCATGATGGGGAGCTATATATGTGTGTACACTTAATTTTGAGAAAGTCGCAATAATTGTAGGGGAGGAGGGAAGGTAGTGTTTAATGCTCCTACAATAAATTGGGTGATGGTTTTGGGATGGTCTTTCTTGGTTTGTCAGAGGAGTAGCAATTTTGCTGATAGATACAACTCAATGTCTACCACAAAGAAGCAACTAATTCATTACGCACAAGACCTACAATTATTTGCTACGAGTTCTACACCCAAGTCCCAAACCCTAACTAGCTTTCAACTTAGGCTCTCATCTGTTCTTCCATGGACTGAAAATACTATCATACCTTGTTGAGACTATAAGAGCATCCACAATGGTGGACGATGAGCTGACGGTGAAGTGTTGGCGGTGAACAGTAGCTGGCGTGGAGCAGACGAGGAGGAGGCGGTGAGCTGGCGGGGAGTAACTTTTTCAGCTCTGGCGGAAAAAGTAGTCGTTGAGCTCAACGCCAACAATTACCGCTGGCGTTGAGAGTTGTTCCACCTCGTTGACTGTTGGACCATCACACGCTAGCGACACGTGACAAGGCGCTGGTAGTTGCATAATTCAATTCCCCCCTTTATAAATAGCACCCCTCATTTTTGTTAAACACATCACCAACATTCTCTCAATCTACCACTCTATTCTTCCTCCACATTTCATGTTTTTTTGTTTTCAAATGGAATTGGATCTCAACGAATGGGGGGATATGGTCACCGAGTTGGGCGACGACATGTTTGACTCGACAACTCAACAATTTTTCCCTTCGAGCGTTGTATCCGGAGCGACAACCAAACGATCTCCAATGGTTACCGAGGCCGGCGCCGACAAACAACCTAAAGCAAAACCGAGGCGAATACTATGGACTGTCGATGAGGATGAGCGTCTAGTTCGTGCTTGGATGCACCATTCCTACAATTCAATTCACAGGAATGCGAAGCATAACATGAAGTATTAGGGGGCCATCGCCGAAGAAGTTGCTTCTATGTGGGGACCGGATGATTCCAAGAGGAGCCCGAAGTAGTGTAAAGACCACTGGAGCCAAGTGAATCCTAAAGTGACGAAGTTCCAGGGTAACTACACACGGTGTATGAATGACCAGAGGAGCGTCCGTTCCGATGATGAAATCACGACATTGGCCAAGGAATGTACTTGAAGAAAGAAGGCGCTCCATTCACTTGGAAACGTTGGTGAAGGCTCGTCAGAAACGAGCACAAGTAGACGTCTAAAATTTTTGTTGTCGACATACCCGAGGGTGAATACGAAGGCACACCAGCGAGTAATTTCGACCCATCTACCGACTCGGGTAAGCGCACTCGTGAAGATACACTTGGGGAGGACATTGAGCGCACCACGGGATGTCTTACTGCCCAGCGGTGTACAAGCGGCCTATGGGTCATAAGGCGGCAAAAGATGCGAAGCTCAAAGGTAAAGGCCTTAGCAACCAAGAAGGAGCTTCTCGAGCGTGTTGAGGCGGCCCATTTAGTTGCGGAAAGAACAAACCAAGTGAAGCTGAAGCTCATGGCCTTCGATCGATGGGTGCAAGAGGAAGCGAAGGACAAGTCGACCATGACCCCAACTGAGCTTGAGGCACACTTTGCGAACCTTGCGTTGTTGCGTGATTTGATAAAGTAGTGCCGCCTCCTGAATTATCTGCTTGTTCTCCAATGTTGTTGTTTTTCATTAGTTGTTTTTGTTTTTCCATTAATGAATTGTAGTCTTTCTTATGCCTTGGTTTGCGTGAGATTATTTCCATGACCATGCAAAAAGTCCAAAATTCCCTTTGGTGGATGGTGGTTTTGTGGATATAAAAGCCACATCTTCCTTCCATTATTTTCACACCTCTTCAATCCACAACCTCTCTTCCTCCACGAGCTTTTTTTCTTCAAACTCCTTGCTATCCTTCATTCCTTTTCCGAAGGGCAAATGGTCAGCACTGCAGCAGTCTACCCCTGGCGCCATGAGGAGGAGATGGTTTTGGTGCTATGCTGGCTACACGATGCCCATTCGGGCCCAAATAATAGGAATTGGCTGGAAGTGTTCGCCAACTATGTCAGAAATGCATCGGCCGACGCCTCGTGGCGTAGACAGAAGTAGTGCAGGGACCATTGGTAGAGGCTATCCCTGAAGATGCACTGTTTCAATTTATGTTACCGTGAAGCAGTGCGCGCTCGCCTTCCGGAACAAACCGAAGAATTTCTTCGAACTACAGCGGTGGACCGGTACCTTGCCCAACATAGCCACCACTTCACAAAGTTCTCGCTTTGGGAGATCATTAAAGACCACCTGAAGTTCCTCCAGTATGTTCACAAATTGTAAATCGTGAACATGCTAAGTTGGCTTTCCCTTTTCGGTGATAATAACGTGTACTTTTCCGTTCACAAGCTTGTTTGTGTTATTTTCGAGCTTGTTTGTGTTATTTTCTTCTTATTTTCAATAAAAATTATGCTTTTAATTATTATTTTATTCTCCCCGCTGACGGCTCCCCGCCGGTAAAAATTCTCCCACTGTAGGTTGCTGGCATTTATCATAAGCAGTGAGCTGGCGGCGAACAAGAAAAACAATATTTTAATTCTCACCGCCAGCAACCGGCGATGGCGTTGTGGATGCTCTAAGAACATGTTTAACACAAAGAAATAGTAAGAGAAAGTAAATAGCCAGGTGTATGGGTGGGTGTCGGCTAATGACCACTCTTTTGACCGATAATCAGATCGTGATTATCGGTTTACTAAAATCCATAATCGATGGTTATCTAAGAATCCGGTCGGTCACAGGGTCGACCGGTTACGGTTTTTATCTGGTCCACCAAGCCTATTTGATTTTTTTGGGCCTTCATTTAAGCTTCAAATTTGAACTATGACTTAAGTTGTTTAACGAAATTTTATACTTCATATCTATTTGTTGACATCATTTTTAAATATTTGTCAATTTAGTTAACAAAGTTTTTGGTAACAGTTGGTTTTTTCCCCATATATTATTAGGGTTAAGGTTAATTGGTAGCCGAAAAATAAATGGACTTAAATGCAAATGGGTTAGTTGGTGGTTTAAAATTAAATGGACTGAAAGTAAAATGGGCTTAGCACATAAACATATAATTTCGGTAAAAGATGTTGAGCCGAGGCATGGACTAAATCAGCTCAATGTAAATTAAATCTATTTGGGCTTAATTATGGACAATCCAATAAAAATGAAAAAGTAATAGGTTTATGAAATAAAAGTCAATCGGCCGGTTTTTTACCGGTTTGAAAGATACAAAATCGTATCCATCCAATATACCATCGGGTTGGTATTTTTTTAACTGTAACCGTCGTCGGTGACACCGGATCATGTGATTTCGGTGATGGAGACAACCGATGACGGCCGGATATTTACACACCCCTAGGTGTTTGACTATGAAGTAAACTTAAAGAATTTTTGACTATTTGAGTTCAGTGTTATAATAGTATTCAATGAATTAAGCCAAATGTATATTTCAGTTCTATTGGAAAACAGAGCGTTTTTGGGTGGCGACTAGGGTTTGGGTTTCCGCTGTCGCTGCCTACCGTGAGTGGTCCTTTTCTTGTTTGACCTATGACGAATCTAAGTGCCGGGTACGTGGCTTAGTACCTTTGGGAGCTTTTGCAGGGTTTTTTGGCCAAGTTTTGTATGGAACTTGGTGGCAAGGGGGGAGACAAGATTTTAAGACTGTAGTATGCTTCTCAGGTCTTCCGATTGTGAGGTGTATTTCTGTTTCAGAGGTGGAACAAGTTTGATTCGACGACCACATTGTAGTTTTACGGTGGTCAAGACCAAGGAGAGGTAGCACCAAGGAGACAATGGCTTGTGGTTGGGTCTTGGCGGCCAATTTGGTATAGTGGCAGAGACACGATCGTCCCATCTGAGGGCTATAGGGCAGTGGACGGTGGTCGATAGCGGAGGCGCGGGAAGTTGCGTGTTTCCTTCAATGAAGGTTGTCATGGAGGCTCCGATATCGACGTCTGTTGGTGGGATGAGGTGTTCAGGTGGAAGACCATCAGTGGTGGCACGCGTTGCTGGACATCAGGATGTCGTTGTCGCGACGACGTCGGGTTTATCTCAGGCTGGCAAGACAACGACGGTAGTAGTGGCGGAGGATAGAGTGGATGCAGCGCGAGTAGCCGGGCGGTGCTTCAATCCACGACTGTTGTTCGTTTTACTGCATAATGGATAAGTTGCGAAGGGACCTAGTCCTCAATCAGCGACAGAATGTACCTGTCTGCTGCTAGTGCTCAGACGATCAATGGTCTAACACTAATCATGAGCATTGACTTAGAGGGGCCCGCGGGGTCCAATTAATGGATTGAAAGTCCAACCAGCGAGGGGAGAAATGCACCCTCACCTCGATCAATGAGGACTTTGTGGTCTAGTTGGGATTCTGACGGTAATATCGCCTCACTGGACGTATGGATGCATCGGTTCCACCAAGTACAGGCTCGACATTATCCTATAAGATCGGGAACCAGCAACAATTCATTTTAAAGGCCCTCATTATAATCAGAAGGGGGACGACATCAGCTAGGTCCTCGGGAAGATGCTTAGTCCAATTGAACCATTTTCGTCCCTAGTTACAAGGTTGCCCATGCCGCCATTCTCGGGATTCAATATTCTACTATAGCACACTCTAGAGTCGATTTGTGCCTTTTTGGATTATAGGGTTCACTCGGCCCTACTCCACATTCTTCAGCCACTGTACCGGTTGCCTCGGCCGCTATCGCAACATTCTCCTATCGACACCCTTGAAACTCTTCGGTGAAAGAGTATTTTTCAGTTTTAGTAGTTGTTCCACAATGTGTGGATCTTTTATTTTGTTTCCTTGTACTTATTTCAATTGTTAGTTGTCCCTTCTAGGTGACATGTTTTGGGACTGTACCTCTGGAGATTTCCTTTTATTAATATATTACTCTCTTTACCCGCTAAAAAAAAGCCAAATGTCTAGCTCAAACAAAGATTTGAGGAGAGAAATAACAAAAACTTGCAATTTAAATAAACTAAGCAAATGTTTATTCATAAGAACCCATTGTCTCGGGGAAGGGATCCAATTGTAACCCCAAACATTGTACCTAACATAAGAGGTATAGTGGATGGGCTCGGAGATCCAGGCTGGAGAACATGGGAGATTGGCTAGTCTTCGGGCGGATTGATCACTGCTCAAGGAGACATCCCAAATAGGCCAATGGAAACAAAGAGAGGTTCGACGGGGGAACCACGAGAAGATCATGCGAGGTCTCGGAAGCAGCCTCGCCAGGCGGAATGAGTGAGATCCTAGGCTTTAGGGACCGTACCCGGGAAGGGTCCTTGATACAAGTTTATCCTCTCCTTAATACTGTTGGGTTCAAGTTCGATCGTTCTCCTCACAATGAAATGATCCCCCCCATAGGATCAAACAACGTTTAAGTACTATTTTGAGCGGTTGTCAATAATATTATTTTTCTATTATCTTTCCTGTTTTGAAAGTTGGTTTGAGGCACCAACCCTTTTGTCATAGATTTTGTGAAAAAGAACCATCTAGGGACCCTATCCTTGTCTTGACTATTTATTTTGATTAATAATATATTTGCGCGTTTCTCTCAAAAGAAAATGTTTAGAGATCAAATAGTTTTGTTTATCGAAGAGTAAAATTGATAATTTAAGATAATTAAAACTTTATAAGTTCGGTAAAAGCTTATGCATTGAAAATAGGGAAAACCTATTTCACACCGATATATTTTGGGCCGTGTTTATGTCATATCTTTAACTAACTTTTTTTTAAAATTATCATTAAACTTTCGTAGATTCTTTAAAACTAGGGAAAATTTCAAATTGATACCCTGACAAATATTTATTTGCAGTATAATACCCTAGCTTGTTTTTTTGCATTTTAATACCCTGGAAAATATAATTATTTTCACTTTCATACCAACCGTTAACTTTCTTTCCAAAATAGATGAAAAGTCCAAAATACCCCTTAAGATCAATCAAAATTTCAATACCTACCACAAAAATCAGATTGTTTTGTATATTTCATTTTATTTCAAAAAAGTTTTAAAGCAGTTTTATATATTTCAAAAATAATACTTTAATATAATTCAAAAAATCAGATTTATTTCAAAAAAAATATTTTAAAAATATTTTTTATATGTTAAAAAGAATATTTTTATATATTTTTTAAAATAGATTTTATTTCAAGAAATATTTAAAAAAATCATTTTTTATAGGGAAAATTTCATTTTACCACCCTGACAAATATTTAGTTTCAGTTTGATACCCTAACATAAATTTTTATCAGTTTCATACCCTAACCAAACTTTTAGTTTCACTTTCATACCCAGCCGGGTAAAATGTCCAAAATACCCCTAATTATTACTCAAATTTGCATCTCATGTCATTGGCTCAGAATTTGAAAATAAGTGAAATGACAATAATACCCTTCATTGTTAGGGTGTTAAACTGAAAATTTTCTTCCAAAAATTTCAAATTTTACAAAATCACTTTTTATTTATATTAATTCAGTTTTTATTTATAAAAAATATTTTTTATTTTAAAAATTCAGTTTTTATTTTTTTAATAAAATTACAAAAATTAAAAAAAAAATACTCTTAATTAAAACCTAAAACTATATCTAATCAAACCTAAAACTAAATCTAATCAAACCTAAAACTAAACCTACTAAATATATACAATTTTCACAACACAGAACCTCTCACAACACAGAACCTCTCACAACACAACCTCACACCCTATATTCATCTTCACAGCGACATAATCGGTCCTTCTCCATTGGTCTTCTCCAGCGACGATGAGGGGCGACGCTGCAGATCTGTTCGAGGGCACGAGCATGAGTTGTGTAGGAGACTGGAGCCGTAGCGTAGACGACTACCATGCGTAGATCTGGACCTTCCCATCCATAGATCTGGTCCTTCCCATCCTTTTCCGGTGAGGGCTTCTCGAGGGGGCGTAAATCTTAGTTCGCGTGTGTCGTTTCTGAAGCGAAACCATCGGACCCGGAGTTGGGGTTCGGTCATCCGTTCATAACCATTCCTTCTCCATTGGATTTCTGGGAATTTGTTGGTTTTTTTGTTTAATTTCTGGGGATTTGTTGATTTTTTTTGTTTGATTTCTGGGTTTTGGATTTGTTTTTCATCGATTTTACGGGGAGGAGGTTCAGTAAGAAGATGAGGAGCTTCTATTTTCGTTTTTTTAAATCTTTTAATTAAAATTTTGATTTAATAATTATGTTCAAGAAAACTGAAAAATAATTATGTACAAGAAATCTGGAAATTGTATGGCATGTGAATTGGAAAGATGAATGAGATTGCTCTTTGATTTCAAAGTTGATGAATCAAAGTTGTGTTCTTTGATTAGTGGAAAGGAGATTGTTCAGCATACATCAATGGATCTGTCTAGGATTGAAATCAAAACACAATTTGGGTCTGAAACAATATTCAAAAAAATTAATAAAGAAAAAAAATGGAAGGGTATAAAAAAAATAAAACTGAATTTTTGAAAAAAAACTGATTTTATAAAAAAAAAATTGATTTTTATATTATCTTTAAATTAAAATCTGAATTTTTGAAAATAAAAATTGAATTTATAAAAAAAATTGATTTTATTTTAAAAATAATGAAATTTTCAGTTTAACACCCTAACAATGAAGGGTACTATTGTCATTTCACTTATTTTCAAATTCTGATACAATGGCATGGGTTTGAAAATTTGAGTAATAATTAGGGGTATTATGGACATTTTACCCGGTTGGGTATGAAAGTGAAATTAAAAGTTTGGTTAGGGTATGAAAGTGAAATTTTTTTATGTCAGGGTAATAAACTGAAATTAAATGTTTGACAGGGTGGTAAAATGAAATTTTCCCTTTTTTATATGTTTAAAAAAATCAATTTTTATATATATCATAATAATATTTTTATATAATTCAAAAAATCAGATTTATTTCAAAAACAAATATTTTAAAAATTATTTTTTATATATTACAAGAATAAGATATTTTATATATTTAAAAAAAATATATTTACTTTCAAAAAATATTTTTAAAAATCAGTTTTTTATATATTTAAAAATAAATTTTTATATATTTAAAAAATCATATTTTTTTATATAATTAAAAAAATTATATATTTAAAAAAATTAAAATAAGTTTTTTTATATATTACAAAAACCAGATTTTTATATATTTCAAAAAAGTATATTTTATTTCAAAAATGTTTTTAAAAAATCAATTTTTATATTTAAAAAATCAATGGTTGAAGGGTGTTTTTGATTTTTTTTGAAAAAAAACAAGGTCATGTGCAGAGCACATGACTATTTTTCATCCATTTTGGATGGAAAGTTAACGGTTGGGTATGAAAGTGAAAATAAATATTTTTCAGGGTATTAAAATGCAAAAAAAAAAACAAGTTAGGATATTATACTGCAAATAAATGTTTTCCAGGGTATCAAATTAAAATTTTCCCTTAAAACTATCAAAAACTATGACATTTCAAAAAAACAAAGAATGTCGATTATGTGTGGAACATGCAAGGGTTATGATTTTTGTAAATGGCGTAACTATCCTCACACTATTTTTTAAAGGGAAAATTTCAGTTTAATACCCTGCCAAACATTTAATTTCATTTTGATACCCTGGCATAAATTTTTAACACTTTCATACCTAGCCGTCAGATTCTGTTAACTTTCCATCCAAAATAGGTAAAAATGTCCATAATACCTCTAACTATTACTCAAATTTTCAAACTCATGCCATTGAATTCAGAACTTGAAAATAAGTGAAATGACAAGTTAGGGTGTTAAAATGAAAATTTCACTATTTTAAAAATAAAATCAATTTTTTTAATATAAATTTAGTTTTTATTTATGAAAATTATTTTTATTTTCAAAAATTCTGCTTTTATTTTTATAAATTCAGTTTTTATTTCTAAAAATTATTTTTATTTTCAAAAATTCAGATTTTATTTTTATAAATTCAGTTTGATTGGTCCGACGTGTAGTCTTGCTGCTCCGGTGAGGACGACAGTTGAGTCGAGTCGTCGGACATTGTTGGTCGGAGTTTTTAGAGAGAAAATGGATAATTTGAGAGTGAAAATTGAGAGAAGTATTGGGGCAACGGTTCGATTTTTTTTCCTCTACCTTACCACATGTCGGCGCCTGTTTCAGACCGCAAATCGCAAACCACGATTTAGTGAGTCGCAAGTCGCGACTCACGCATGCCATAACGTGCGAATCGCGAGTCGGGACGTGAGTCGCACGCTGCACATACTCTAAGTCGTGTAAGGGGACATCAATGAAAAGTTTGGTGGGTCCATTTTAGGAAAGAGAAGAAATAAAAAAAAATTGATTGGTTGCATTTTCTTAAGCCAAATAACTTATTCTTTAGAACATCTCCAGTCGTTAACAAAGTTGTTAGCTGTTCGTGTTGATGGACAAAATAAAAAAAAATATTATTTCAGCTTCTCTCTTCTCCATCAGTCAACACAATTAGCCAGCAACCTCCAGTGGTGTTTTTTCTACTGACTGATCGTTGATGGCTGATAGAATAAAATAGTATCAAACATAACACTTTTATTAATATTTTACAAAACACACATTACACGATTAATATTACCGAAGCTTAAACTAAACATAGGTTAACAATGATTTATTATCACCAAAGCGGAAAATAAACATGGGTTAACAACGATTTATATTTCGTTGCAATATTGTAGCCACTGGGTTGGTCTTTGACGAGATTCCAGATCACGAACTTGGTGAAAGTTTGGCGATGTCGGTCCCAATACGTGCCCGCAACCAGCGCTCTAAGTTGATGATCGATTTGTCCCCGCAACCGAGCATGAAGCTTTTCATGGTAGATTAAATTGAATTCATTTACCTTGATGGGAAGCTTTTTCCAGTGGTCCTTAATCTGCCTCTCGGTTCGTAGTGGGCATCATCAGGGGGCGATTAGACGAAGTAGTTGTAAACATCCGGCCAGTATCTGATGTTTGGCCCCGGACGAGCATGTTCAAGCCACACAAGGGGAAACACCATTTCTTCTTCGGGTGACCATGGAAAAATTCGACGGTGTCCATCCATCGACGGTTCGATTGAGAGGAAATATTTTGAGGAATTTTGAAAGAGAGGATTCGGTGGTGGAAATGGTGAGGATAGGTGATGGAAGTGGTGGTATTTATAAGGGTGGGGGTGGAGATAATTCCACAGAACCGTCGGCCTTAACAAGGAGATTTTGGTCATTTTGTTATGTGTTGTGCAATCATGTCACACAAATCAAGGAATTCGGAATGAAGACCAAATTAAAAGTGTAGACGCAATTCAACTCCATGATTACTTAATGGATATATTTTTTTTATCAGCAATTTTTTTAAAATTTTATAACCATAGCCTTTGAAGTAAAGGTCTAAGGCAAGGGAAACCCTCCAAATATAAATAAAACAAGGTACCAAAATGAATCTAAAAACACTTACTTGCGTTGTAAGTTACCTAAATTCAAACCTAACTACCCATACTTGTGTCGCACGGTACCCACTTCATAAGCCCCAACACAGCAAGTTCTACAAGTACACCCCAAGAAACATCTCACACACAAATATAACAATCCAAAAAACCCCCAACAATGGTTACAAAAAATAACCAGTACCCCCCAACAACCAGATATTAGATCCTCCTTCTAAAATTTGCTCAAAACTTCAGCAGCACAAACTTCAGCAGTAAATACCCCAACTGCAAAACCTTCCAACAATTCGAACCAAATGGATCTTCAGCAATCATGTGTCCAAAGATGTCAAAACCAGTATCAAACCAGTAGGTGCCCAAATCTTCACAAAATAAGGCTCAAAACAGTAGACCTTATACCAGAAGCCAAGACCAAAATAAAAACAAAAGTAAAAAACAACCACTCCTCCTAAAAGCTACCACCTCTCAAACAGAAATATAAGGACAACCCCCACTCAGAAATAACAGATCCCAACCCAAAGAGCCTCACCAAAGTTACTACACTCCCAAGCCCTGCCCAACACCCTCCCAAAAACCCCAGTACCTCAGTACCAGCCTCCAGATGCATCTGAATATCAGATTTATTTAAAGCTGCAAATTAAACACCCACCTCACCAAGACTGAGATGATGTGATTTTCTCTTATATTAATCAGAAGGATTAAGTAACCAGCTCAAAAATGAGAAGGAGTAATCCTTATTGAAGTTGGCCCAAAACAAATGAAAGGAATCACTCTGAACTTGTTGAAGAGTTTCATCAGGATGAGGGTAAACATTGTTGAAGATCAGTTGATTTCTCCCTAACCAAATTCTCCAAATGACAATAAACACTAACACTTTCCATTGGGAGATGGATTTTTTAGGACCAATACCTTTCCAAGAAATGAACCACTCTTTTATAGTCTCAGGGTAAACAGATTTAATCCCCCACCAATACAAGCAAAGAGTCCAAACAGACCAAGCAAACTTGCATCCAAGGAAAACATGATCAATCTCTTCAGGTTCCTCAAGACAAAAAGGACACCAAATATTATCAGGGTAAATTCCTCTGGCTAATAGGAAACATTTTGTTGGGATTGCATTCATACACAAAAGCCAGACAAAGGCTGCTATCTTAGGAGGGATTTTTGGTTCCCATAACAAGTCAGGCCAGATCAAATCCTCATCATAATTTTCATCCAAGTACTGGTACATTCTTTTCACAGAAAAACCCTTATGATCTAAGGACCAAGAAACTTTGTCAGGCACTAAAGGGATCAGAGAAACAATATTAATCAGATCACAGAGAAGATCAAATTGATCTTCTTCCCAGCCCCTCAACTCCCTTCTAAATACTAAGACCCAATCCCCATTTTCCCATAACTGAGAGAGTAAAGCCTTTTTTTTGTTGACTGAGATGATAGACCCTTTGAAACATGAACTTGAGAGGAATATCTGAGATCCACAGATCATCCCAGAAAAGGATAGCATTCCCAGAGTTAACCTTCCAAACTAGTCCCCCCATCCCAAAAGCACTAGCAAATTTTGGGCATTCCAAAAGGGATTGAATGTGTCTTAAGAAACCTTGACCATTGAGCAGAGGAAATTTAGACAAATCCCAAGATGAGTAGTCCCAACCATATTTGGAGCAGATAAGTAATTTCCATAATGAGTCCTCTTGTAAGGCAAATCTCCACCACCAAGTAGGCAGTAAGGCCTTATTCATGATACTCAGCCTTTTAATCCCTATCCCTCCAGCACTCTTTGGTCTGCAAACCAAATCCTACCTCAATTTTTGCAAGGCTTTCCTAGATAGTGTCCCATTCCATAAGTACCTCTTCTGCCACTTTTCAAGTTCATTGGGAACACCCTTGGGAGCTTTATAAAGAGACATAAAGAAAAGAGGCAATGAACTTAGAGAAGAATTGATTAAGGTCACTCTACCCCCCCCCCCCCCCCCCAATGTTCTTGATTTGGACTGCCAAAGACTTAACTTGTTCTTAAATTTTCTTATAACAGGTTCCCAAGTCTTAAATCTTCTAGGATTTGCACCAAGTTGGAACCCCAAGTAATCAAAAGGTAAAGTCATGGAGCTGCAACCTAAGATCTCAGTAACCTCATTCAAAGTCAAGTTGATTTTCAGACCTGTGGCCTTTTGAAGGCAAAGAAGTGTATGTTTCAAGTTAATAACTTGTTGCCTGCCTGCTTTTATGAAGATCAAAGTATCATCTGTAAATTGCAGATGAGATATCTCAAGGCCATTTGTACTGCACTTAACACCAGCAAACATGTTGGAAGAAATTCCAGAGGCCATTAATTGATGAAGGCTCTCAGCAACCAAAGCAAAAAGGAGTGGGGAAATTGAACAACCTTGCTTCAAGCCCCCTTGGAGTGGAAAATCTCCAGAAGGAGAGCCGTTGACTAATACTGATGCCAAAGCTGACAAACATACAGAGATCCAATTTCTCCAAACCACTCCAAAACCCATGATCTCCAATAACTTCAGAAGGGCCTCCCAACTGATATGGTCATAAGCCTTTTCAAAATCAATTTTGAAGACAATCACCTCTTGATTAGAATTTTTTATGAAATGGATGAGTTCAATAGCTATTAAAACCTCATCCATGATTTGTCTACCTGCTATAAATCCTGACTGAACATCATGAACCAGGGAATTCATGAGAGGTTTAAGCCTGTTAGCCAACAACTTAGAGATGATCTTGTAGGAGCTATTGATGAGGCTAATAGGTCTGAATTCCTCAAAGGAGAGGGGAACATTATTTTTTGGGATCAAAGTAATGAATGTAGAATTTAGCCCCTTGCCAAGAAGTCCCCCACCAAAAAAAATGCTCAAAGAGATCCAATACATCAGATTTAACCACAGGCCAACAAGTCTGAAAGAATTTCAATGAAAAACCATCAGGACCAGGTGATTTCTCCCCATTACAGGCTTTAATAGCACCCCAAATCTCATCTTCAGTAAAGGGAGCTTCCAAGTTAAGAGCTTGAGTAACTATTAAAGACTTGAAAGGGAGTGAGGATAGATCAATGTAGGTCTGAAAGCCTCCTGAAAACCTGTTAGCAAAGTGAGATCTAGCCACCTCCTTTATATCTGCAGGGCTAGTGTAAGTAATGTCATCTTCAACTATACAGGAAACCTTCTTCCTGGCAAAATTGTAGTTGGCTACCAAGTGAAAAAAATTTGTGCACCTGTCTCCATCTTTGGACCATTTATGTCTAGCCTTCTGACACTAAAGTTTAGCTTGAAGTTTTAGTTTCTGAATAAGCTTAGCATTAAGGCAGGCCCTATGAGCAATCTCAGAATCAGTGAGACCCCTACTCTCAAAGCAATTATCCAGGCCATTAATCTCCTCCTTCAACCATTCAATCTCCTTGTCAAGCCACCCAAAAGTATTAATGTTCCAAGACCTATAAAAAGCTTTGAGAGGTTTTAACTTGTACCACAACTTGTAGGCTGCAAACCCCTCCACCTGAATAGATTCCCAACATTCCTTGGTATCTGCTAAAAACTTGGGGTGTTTGATCCAGACATTAATAAATTTAAAAGGCCTAGGACCCCAATCCATCACAGTGTTAGACAATAGTAGAGGTTTATGATCAGATAATACCCTTGGAAGACAAGCCTGAGATAAATTGCAGAAGTGGCTTAATAATTGAGGAGAAATCAAGAATCTATCTATCCTTGAAGCCATATTTCTAGAATTAAACCAAGTGAATTTTCCCTCATTCAATTGAAGATCAATCAAACCCAGATCATCCAGAAAACTCCTGAAATCTCTGAGGCTAGTAGATGAGAAATGTGATCCAGTCTTCTCTGAAGGATCCAAAATAGCATTTAAGTCTCCAGCTATGATTAGATCATTGGACAATTGTGTAACCTTTGAACCAATTGAGACCTAGCTGGAATAGAACAAGGTGCATAAACATTGATCACAGATAAATTGATATTCAAAGGTAAGAAGCAACCAGTCCAATATAGAGTATGCTCTTCAATTGAGTGATGCTGAAGATCAAAGATATTTGTATCCCATAAAGTGATCACTCCCCCAGAGCTTCCAATGGCAGGGACATTGACGCCCTGAGAATTAACCCACAAAAAGGGCGCGGCAAGCGCACCGGTCGTCAAGTAGTATTTCAGTTTAAGTCCGGTTATCGTACCCAAGGGAGCAATAAAACAGTCACTCGATTTAAAATCCGTTATTAATCTGTTTCTGAAGAGAGTTTGTTTTGGTTTTGAAAATGTAAATAACAGTTTGAAATCTAAAATAAAATAAGAGCAAAGTTCAAGTGTTTGTGAAATTCAGAGAAAAGGTGATCTAGGGCTTTAACGGGGTCACAATATGACTATTGACTCGCTGGGGTTTGTGTTTACATGTGCAGATAAGGTAAGTCTAAAGGTAACGGAAGTTCTCTCAGCTGGTCCTAAACATCTTTCGATCGAATTAGGTCCCTAGTATAATCTGACCACCTAGTTATTTCTAATCTGGGTGTAGTGAGACATACAACATTACGATTCATGAACTCCTCTAACTTTCGGTTTATACGCCTATAGCTGTTACACTCGTGTTAACCTAACTTGATTAGAGACTAGATTTAAACCCGAGTTACATAATCCTTAGTCCTTTTAGTCACTCTCAACTTTCGATTATTGAATGCTAAAACCTAATCAACTATTAAGTGATCAATTTGATGAAGCATTAATTCCAAATTATGTAAACATTATCCTAAACACAAATTGCACAATGTAACTACAAACTCATTGAATCAATTACTCATATTGCTTCCCCTAGCCTTAGATCAATAGAAATTTAGTTCATGGAGAAGAAGGAAGAACAAAAAGATGAAAAAGAACAAGAGATAAAAATAATTGAAAGGTAAAGTTGATACAAAATACCAATTCAATGATGAAACTTCAATAGTTTTGCTTCAATCCTTGTTCCTAAGCACTTCTCTCTCACCAAAACTCAAACCCTAACTCTCAATATCTCTAAAATAATGCCCAATACAAGTTTTTTTCTTTTCTTAGTGGATGCTCTTCTATATATAGGACTTCAAGGCCTCTTTCCCTACTCCAAATCGGAATTGGAATAGGTAAATTTGGCTTTTGAATGAGGAATTTTCCTATTTTTATGCCAAAAACGGAGCTTGGAGAAGGTCTGATGCGCGTGGCACGCAGCGTGGCCCGGAATGGGCCCAAAAACGGGCTGGAAACCGGCCCGATATGAGGCCCGGAATGGTCCAGAAACCGGGCCGGAATGAGGCCCGGAACGGGCCCCTTCCCGTATCCGAACAGTGACGGTCCCTTAACAAAAGTTGTAGATCTTTGAATTCTCTTCGATCTGATATATTATATGAAGCAATTCGGAGTTTGAATGAGAGAGTTATACCATTCGCAAGATCAGCCAGCTTCCAAAACTCCTAAAACCGATTTTTTCCTCCATTTTAGCCCTTTTTCCGATCAAAGCACCTACAAAATACAACGAGAGACAAAGTACGAGTAACAAGAGAAAAGTGCACCAAATTGTACAACCCCGGGACTAAAAATCTCAATAATGTGGGATAAAAACATCCAAAGCTGATGCATTTTATGCCTACATCAAGCCTCCCAGAAATTATTGAAACCACAGCTAGAAACAAAGTAAACAGGTAAGGTAGTTAACTTAGATTCTTGTATCAGTACCATTGCCACTCTTAACTTGGCACACAACTTACGCAGTGTTCTTCTCTTCTGAGTAGATGAAGCACCACGCATATTCCAAGAAAGTATCCTCATGGTGAGGAGAGCCTCTGAGTTGGAAGAGTTAATAATTCTCCTTCCTCCTCAGGTTCTACTAAGTCACAATAATCATCCTCTGAATTGGTGTCAAACTCCACTGCTTAATTAACCTCAGCATCTAGGTTGTCGAATTGTGCAGCAACTAGATCATCTGAGATATAGGCTTTTAAACCTAAAGCCTTACAATAGTCCCAAGTACCAGCTCCTCCTTTCTTGAAGATTTGTCCAGAATTCTCACGTTTAGAACTGGTGGCAGATAAATTAGGTCTAACAAGGGTTTTTGTTTTTGATCTGGTGTTATAAGCAACTGACTTTAAAACCTTTCTTTTTTTCCCCACAGGAACCCTTTGAGACAGCTGGAGTGATTAATACTTCATCAGGTTTAGAGTAAGTTTTCAAAATCTGAGTTCCTTCCATAATCGAAAATTTGGTGAGCGGGGACTGAGAACTGGGTCCTAGGACTGCAACATTAGAAGTTAAACTCACATTCTCATTAATGCCACCAAAGTCCAATGCTTCCTTTTGTATCTGCAGATCTAAACAAGTCCCATCTTCAGTTACCAATGTAGGATCTTGAACAGTCAAAACCCTCCCCGGAACAGTAAGAACTCTGTCAGAATTCTCTTCTCCAAAAGTGTTTGGAACAATCAAAGCTTCTTTGAAGGTTAGAGCAAGTGCTGAAGAAGAACCTAAAGGAGAAACAGCAGCTCCCTTCTCCAACCCAAACAATGAGGGTAAGACAGGGAAATTATCCACCCCAGAATCCAAATTGTTAGTTTTTAGACTAAGCACGATCTCATCACTCAACACTAATGGAGTTTCCTGTACTTCAACATTTAATAGACAACCTACTTCTTTATAAAAGTCTCAAGACACCAACCCAAAATCGGTATACCATAAAGAGCTACCCAAGAGAATTTGCCACCTTGTTTGCAGAGATGGGTTTTGTCTTTTAACACAATCATCCAAGAATTTAACCAAGAAGCATCCTCTTTTAGAGCTTCCTTTTCCAAATGTTCAACCGGGAAGAAGAGAAGTATAACTCTATTTCCCAAAGATTTGATGACAATCTCTCCATCTCTCTCTGCTTTGAAGTCCTCCATAATCATCTCCACTAAACAATTCCTATGTAAGACTGCAATGTGACCTTTGTCAAGCCAATTCCTGTGTTCCTCAACCACCTTTCCTTTAGGTAGATACCCCTGAGGCTCAACCACTTCAATAGATTTTCTTCTCTAGTTTAGATTCAAAGACCCATTCCTCTGTTCTGGTCTTTTGTTCCAAGCCTTTGCCACGAACAATTTGTATCCTTTTAGAAAGAATCCGTTAAATATTTGTATCCCTTTGTGTAGTGCATCAGAAGTTTTGAAAGTCACAAAGCCGAACCATCTTCCTCGGATATTCGGATTCAAAGGAGTTTTAGCCTTCACTATTTCTCCACATTCTAAGAAAAGATTTTGTAGCCATTGACTAGAATTTTTTGGTGGGAGGTTATGCACAAATAGTTTAAACACCTTTCTTGTAATAACCACTCCCGGTCAACGCCAGTCAAACCTGCGAAAAATAGGAAAATTTAAAATGTTTAAGACTGACAGTTAAGTGAACCTAAAATGACCCCGAGTGTCATACCGGAATTAAGTTGACCCCGTTTTTGACCAAAGTGAGTTCCGGGGGACTCAGGGCAACTTTCTGATCAATTTGGGAAATGTTGACTTTTCGTTGGAAAAGTCAACCGAGCAACGTTTTGGTCCATTCGAGTACCGTTTTGGATCCGAAAAGCTTAGCCGTCGTCGCAACGGTCTTAGTTGAGCCGTTTCCTTGTAGCCCGCCAAGTTTCGTAAATTCTTGGGAAGAGTACCCGTTCGGGTCCCGAAACGTCCGTTTTTCGCGAAACTGATTGGAAAATATCAAGTAGATATTTTCCAAAAGGTGTGGGGCCCACCTTGCCACTTGTCAACCAAGTGGTGGTGTTAGTTTTGGTGGGAAAACATGTGGTGTGGGGCATTAAGTGGCCGGCCACATATACAAAAAAAGAAAGGGAAAAAAAATACAAAAATGAGTTAGTTGTTTTAAGAGAAGGAAGAGAGAGTTTAGAGAGAGAAGAAGAAGAAGAAGAAGAGAGAAGGAGAAATGGTTAGGGTTTGGAGGAGAATCAAGCCCTTGGATCGTCTTGAAGCAAGGAGCAATCTCGTTCCCCTCATCCTCCTCTACGGTAATACCCAAACCGATTCTCGTTTTGATTAGTTTGGAAAGCTAGGGTTTTGTTAAAGTGAATGATTTAGGGTTGTGTGGAGGTTGGGGAGGTGTTGGAGAAGTTTTAGAGGTGTTTGGGGGTTAAATTTCACGTTTTCCGGTGACCGGAAACTCGGGAGGAGCTCCGGCCACCATGGGTGGTGGCCGGCCGACCATGAGGTGGCTGGCCGGAGCTGGCACCAGGCACCACATGGTGGCCGAGCCCCTCCCCTTAAACCCTAGGGCTCGGCCAAGTAGTGTGGGTGGGGCCTACGTGCTCGATTGCTCGGGTTTTAATGTTCGGGTGGTTTAAAACGTTCCCCGGACCTTTTATCCTTAATCGAATCGAAATTTGGAATGAAATTGGAGAAGTTGTAATTAACGGGTTTTTGGAAACTTTAAACGTTAATTAATTGACTTAGAAGTCGAAATTCGATTCCGTCAAGTGTGTTGGGTTCCTTGAATTATTCTAAGACCGTAGAAACGAACACGGGGGCTTTCGGAGCCCCGGAAGGCATTTTACTAAACCGGGGCAGATTCGCCATGTCGGGCGAATCGGGCCTTTACGGGTCCTTTATCGACAATGTCGAGTAATTGGGAAGTTTGGGAGTGATCGACATTGTCAGGGTTAAGTTTGGGCATCGAGTTTAATGGTTTTTCGGTTTATTCCTGCGAGTTGTTAAGTGACTTTAAATTGTGTTCCTTTGGATCGTGCCACGGACCGAGGCAAGGGAAAGCTGGGTGAGTGACTGAGATCATCACCGGAGCTCGTGGTTTGGCTTTTGGGAGAACACGCACGAGGTAGGGAAAAGTAGTCGGATCTCGGCCCTGACTAGGGAAAGTTAACAGTAGAATTGCATGTGACACCGGGGTGTCGTGGGTTAAGTAGGTTTATCGAATATTAGAAATGCATGATACGGTAACGTAGCGATTATGAGAAAAGCATGTGACACTTAGTAGTGTCGTAGGAGCAGAGAACTTAGCGTTAATTGATTTACTGGAGGCATATGACCATGCCCGGAGGTTGTTTGTGAACTTATCGATATTAGGAGTACTGGAGGCATATGACCATGCCCGAAGGTTGATTGAGAAACTGTTGATATTAGGACTGTTGGAGGCTTTGGTTAAGCCGGAGGTTGATTGTTTATTTGGCGTCTTGGGTGGCCTTGAGAGCCCGTTTATTACTGTTGAGTCTTGGGTGGCCATGAGAGCCCGTGTTATTATTTGTGTTTGGGTGGCCATGAGAGCCCGTGTACTAAGGTTGGTGTTTTAGCTGGCTTACGAGTTAGAGTCTCGGTAAGTTGCAAGCGTGTTTTATCGTTGAGTTTTGGGTGGCCATGAGTGCCCGTGGGGTTGTTGAACCCGTGTCTTTACCTTTGGTGTTTTAGCTGGCTTACGAGTTAGAGTCTCGGTAAGTTGCAAGCGTGTTTTATCGTTGAGTTTTGGGTGGCCATGAGTGCCCGTGGGGTTGTTGAACCCGTGTCTTTACCTTTGGTGTTTTAGCTGGCTTACGAGTTAGAGTCTCGGTAAGTTGCAAGCGTGTTTTATCGTTGAGTTTTGGGTGGCCATGAGTGCCCGTGGGGTTGTTGAACTCGTGTCTTTACCTTTGGTGTTTTAGCTGGCTTACGAGTTAGAGTCTCGGTAAGTTGCAAGCGTGTTTTATCGTTGAGTTTTGGGTGGCCATGAGTGCCCGTGGGGTCGTTGAACCCGTGTCTTTACCTTTGGTGTTTTGGGTGGCCATGAGTGCCCGTGGGGTTGTTGAACCCGTGTCTTTACTGTTGGTGTGTCTTGGGAGGCCGTGCGTGCCTGTGGGGCCGTTGAGTCCGAGTTTTACTGTTGGTGTCTTGGTGGCCATGAGTGCCTGTGAGTGTTGAACCTGTGTTGTTACTGGTTATTGAACTTTCTTGTGATTTTGATTGTGATTGTGATTGTGTTTGTGGTTACCTGAGGTTGGGGGCCCGCTTCATGAAACGGGGGTCCACGATCACACGCGTCTGCATGTTCAGACGGGGTAGGGGGCCCGCCCGCCAATAAAGGGGTCCTGGCCGCGCGTGTGTGGTTTGGGTTTGTGAGCATACTTTGGCTGGCTTACGAGTTAGAGTCTCGGTAAGTTGCACGCATTCTTTGGCTGGCTTACGAGTTAGAGTCTCGGTAAGTGCAAGCATTTTCCGGCTGGCTTACGAGTTAGAGTCTCGGTAAGTTGCAGCATTCTTGGGTTGGCCTGACCGGGTTAGAGTCCCGGGAGGGCGTGAGCATTCTTGGCAGCTGGTTTGCGATCCTTTGTGATATTGTTTGGTGTGTGATCCTTTGTGATCTTGCTTGGTGTGTGATCCCTTGGGATGCTGTTTGGTGTTGCGTAACTTTCTTTTGAGTACTTGGAAGAGGTCGTCAATGGTTGTGTCGGGTCTACTTTATGTGTCAGGGTGTCGAGTTGGTCAGGGAAGGCAACAGTGGGTGTTTGTTCAGTTAGAGTACTTGGGTTGGGGATGGTGTTCCCCGGTGTTGAGTTGTTGTTGGCGTTACTTGCTTTGTATGCTAATTATGCCGTAGTCAGTCTGTTATCCGTGGTGGTGAGCGAACGCTCACCCCTAGCTGCTTTTCCTACAGGTACTGTTCGTGGGACGGACTAGGTGAGCTCTCGAAGCTTGTGGAGCTAGGAGCGGAGTCCGGGTTTTGTCTTTTGAGTCTAGTGACGGATACCTTGTACTTTTGTCCACGTGTTGGGACGTCTTTTAAGTTGTAATTATTATTTTGTTGAACTAAACTGGTATTTTAAAGTGATTTAATGAAAACAGGTTTCAAGTGTTTCTATGTTTTTAAAACGTTCGCGTCCCGAGTTCGGTTTACTGAAATTGGGCCGTGACATTTCTCCTGGTCGATTTGTGAAAGAGATGTTATGCCCAAGTGTGGATCCGTTGCTCTCGAAACCCGGCGGAGGACCCGTAGCTGAAGATGACGTCATGATTCATGAAGTAGAATATCACCCTGAAACTGTTGTGTGAAAAACGTGGTAGAAGAAGCACGATTAGTCGGTGGTCCGATGATCTAAGCTCAGATCAGCATGGACACTACACCGCTAACCAGAACCCAGAAGAAGAAAAATGAAGAACATGCTACAGTGCAGTTACTGTAGCAAAAGAGAGTTCAATATCCTTCTCGGTTGTCCATCAGGAGATGTTTTGAAATTATGCAACGGACAATTAAATCGATATAATGTGACGGGAGATAAATACTTCGAAGATAAAATCTCGTTCATTGAATAGAAAGAAACAACTAAAGTTCATTAATCGAAACAAAAATACGGACATTAAGAAACAGAATTGAAAAACCAGACGGAGGAACACCAGAACATCACATTTGAAGCTGATGGCGCAACATCGCTAGGTTCGCATAGTGGGCCTCAAGCTATTGGGGGTTCATGCTCGATTCGTCCTTTTCCATCTCCTACTTGAACAACTCGAAGTACGGATGCTTCCGGGACATTGAAGACTGCTTGTTGGGCCTCCGCAACATTTAATGCATTCCCTTTGCTTCCGTGGATTTTCCTTTCCCTTTGAGCCTTGCAGCTTTGAAAACCTTCTAATCCATAGGCCTACGGTACGCCGAATCTTGGCTCATCTTCGTGGTGCGCTCACTGTCATCCTCAAGTGTGTCATCCCGACTACGCTTGCTCGATTCGCTAGATGGTTGGAAAGGCGACGTCGGTTCCATATTTTCTTCATGCTCCATTGTGTCAGGTACAAAAAAAGTTCCTTGAAGTCCACTTGTGCTTACTTTTGATGAGATTCACCCAATGCTTCTACAAGAAGTCGTACCCTTCTTAGCCTTGTATAATTCCTCAACCAACACCATAATTTGGGCCTCAGATCAGCCGCTCTTGTAATCCTTGACGACCCGTTCGTAGTGCCCTTGGAACTTCATCACTTTCATGTTCACGTTGTTCTAGTGGTCCTTGTAGTTCTTTTCGGACCGCAACAGATCATCTAGTCCACGCATCGCAACAACTTCTCTCCCGATGGAATCCCAGTACTTCACGTTCGTCTTGTTGTTCCCGACAACTGAATCATATGAATTTACCATCCAAGCGCGAACAAGACGCTCGTCCTCCTCAACGCTCCACAATCTTGGTTTTCCTTTCGCTTAGATCTTGCTCACTTGAGTTGTCCGTGCGTGCGAACCTCTGGGTAAATGGGGATTCGATACCTCGACGACGTCTTCGGTAATGATGGCACTTTCTTGACTTGTCCGGACGAAGTCTTGTCTTGGGAGAAAATTCTCTTGTGTTTCTGGGACGTAATCGTCCTTTCTTATCGAGCACACGAAAGGATCTCAATCGTACTCCATTGCTAACGAAAAAAACGACTATAGAAAAAGAAGAGAGTAGTATTATGAAGGGAATTGTGTTGGTGTATGAAAATGAAAGAGGTGTTTGCTGTTTATATATGGGAAGGGGGAAAAAGCTCTGTAGACACAACCACGTGGCGGCACCGAACAGGCTAGCAACGATCGAAGGCAAAACCGAGATAGTCAGCCTTGACTGTCAACAGCTCTTTCCGTCAACACATAATGCTGACGTTATCCTTACCGACGTGCATCTCCGCTAGCTTTCCGTCAACAAACCACCGATATTTTGTCTCCACCAACAAAACATATGTGACTGGAGATGCAACCCTACATCTTAGCTTATGGCGTAAATAAGTTTCTGTGTCGTAAATAATTGGATCAAGAGATGTAACCCTACATCTTAGCTTACTGTGATCCCCTCGTGTTTTCAACACTAATATTATTATCCCCATTTCCATCAGCTTGTAAAGGTACTGGCTACACATCGTAGAATAGAGTAGGAACTACTAAACCTAGTTTCAAGATTCTATTTATTCCAATTTAGACTATACCGACTAGATAGGGTGATGTGGTGGTTCGAAAAAGACATGCATGAATAGCCCCAACACTACACTGAAGTAATTTTTAACTCAATTTCTAAATATTCATTATTACCCAAGACCAAGTATGGAATACTGCAACAATAAAATTCTTATCGTTTTGAATCATCGACATATCAAAGCATTAAGCAAGATTCTTCCCACCCCCACCTGCCCGGCCATAAAAAAAAAATACAAAAACCTATGACTTCACGTACTACATGGGGGTGGATAACGGTTGGTTAACCCACCATCACTCTTTCTAGAAGCCTCACTCCGGATATTATCGGTTTTGGATAATCCTTACTGATACCAACACAAAACCGGAAAAAAGAGGCCGACTTCGACCATCTGTGTACATTTTGTTTTAAAACGGGTTACTTATATCGGGTCTGGCTTCCACAACTAAAAGGTCAACCTTATTAGTTGAGTGTGGTTCTAGCCTTTATAAGTAGCTCTTTATTCTTATATTTAGTCGATGTGGGTTCATACTTCAACAACGTGCTTATTGATCAAGACTCGATTAACCGCCCACCATCGGACTTTGTCCTCTATTTCGTTAAGATCTGTGATTGGCGGATGCAACAAGGATGGAAGATAGCGGCGTAAAGAAATATTCGAAGAAAAAGGAGATAGAACACGAAACGACATAGAGTAAGGAAAGAGGAGGCTGTAACATGAGGATGGAAAGGGCCAATGTAACATGTACAAATAAAGATTCCCAACAAAACAAACTCAAATAGGGTTAGACTGACATTAGAAAAGGGCAGGGCCTAAACATTTTTTTGCTGATAAGTTTAAAGGAATATACATATTAACAGAAAATAAAAGAATATACACCAATTTAGCGTATCTCCAACAGTTCCTTATAATAAAATAAAGGATTGTGAGTGAAACTAAATAAAAAATGATTATTATAAAGCACTACTGCAGAAATCGACTTAGGAGACGGATAAAATGGATCCGTCACCTAAGTTTTGGCACTTAGGTGGCGGATACAGCAATCCGTCAGCCAAGTGGTGAAACTAAGGTCACGGATCTTGCATCCGTCACCCAAGTGGACCACCTGGCCGACGCATAGCTGGATCCGTCACCCAAGTGAGATAAGGTAACTACTATCCGTCACCAAAGTGAGAAAACTTTAGCCACGCATGCTGGATCCGTCACCTAAGTGAGAAAAGTTTAGTCACGCATGCTGGATCCGTCTCCCAAGTGAGAAAACTTTAGCCACACATGCTCTATCCGTCACCCAAGTGGGCTCTATCCGTCACCCAAGTGGGTTGACTATTTTACAAAAAAAAATTGACCACAATATTCAAGATGAATTAACCGTTCGATGATAGTTTTTTTTACATACGTATACTAGTTTGGATAGTACATACGAGATGAGCGGTCTTGATTATATAATATGCGAGAGACCGACACGTATTGATTGAAATCGCCAATTCCACTATGTGCATGAACATATTTAGTCTTACGATAGTATAACGTATGACGTTGTCTCGTTCATTTTTTGTATGTGATATGTATGAGTACTATACGATCTTATGTTATATATGAGGCATGCTAAGTACTTATATCGTTCAATTATCAATACTACGATAGTCGGGAAAAATGACGGGTTTTGGGGTTTTGGTCAATGTAAGTCAACTTCTGCTGGCCGACGGATGCATATATCCATCGGCCAGCTTTTTCATCGACGGATGCATATATCCATCATTCAATATATATATATATAATTATTTCCACTATTTTAATTTTATCTTTGAACTTGGGCATCAAATTGAAACCCGACATTGAGCGACCGCTGTCCATAATTCACAAGTTTATAATCATTAGATTGATATTGTTGTAAAAAAAGTTATATAATGTATTTGATCACAAAAAAAACAATATTTTGTACTTCGAATCGAGAAAACGATCAAGAAAATTTGTGTTATCCTTGTCTTAGTATTATATAAAGGGTAAATTACCTACCCCTAACTTTTTTTAACTGATACATATTCTGATGTGTAGTTATATGACAAATAGCCCATTTTTCTGTTAACTTTTTTCTAAAATGACGAAAATACCCTCAACCACACTTCAATAATTGTTTTTAAAAAATTATTTAAAAAACCACTTTTTATATATATATATATATATATATATATATATATATATATATACTTACTTACTTAATCACTTCAGTTTTATTTATAAAAAATATTTAAAAAAATCACTAAGGGCGTTTTCGTCATTTTAGAAAAAAGTTAACAGAGAAAAAGGGTCTATTTGTCATATAACTAAACATCTGGTAGGTATCAGTTAAAAAAAAGTTGTGGATGTGTATCAGATAAACGTGATAAGTTAAGGGTACATATTTGTAATTTATCCTTATATAAATATAAACAATGTAGCGCACATGAAAAAATTAACTTGCTATAAATAATTAGTTGACAATAGGTACTAAGTACGTTGATAACAAAAACTATTTAATTTAATTATATAAAGCTATTGAATTTAATTATATAAAGCTATACATAATCAGTTAAAAAGTGTATATATATTTTTTCTAATCATACATACAACACAAAAACTACTTAGCTGAGTTGGTAAAAGGCACCGCCTTTGGTGCCATGAGGTCAGGGGTTCGAACCCCATGGTGTGCCCGGGCTGGCGGAGCGGTGTGGTGGGTCGGGCGGGTCTGGACGCGCGCGTGGCGGGTCAAGCGGGTCCGGTTGGTGATGTGGGCGGTGACGTGGCGGTGACGTGGGCGGTGACGTGGCGGACGCTGGTTAGATTGATATTTTTTTTATTAATCTATTATTACACTTGGGTGACGGATACACTTGGCTGACGGATTGGATCCGTGGCTAGAGTGAAAACCTTGGGTGACGGATTGGATCCGTGGCCTAAGTTTTTACCCTACCGACGGATGCATCCGTCACCTAAGAACTTGGGAGACGGATACGTCCTCTTAGGTGACGGATCCAATCCGTCTCCCAAGTACTGATTTGCAGTAGTGAAGGACCGTTAATGTTATGGATTTTTGAATGCAGTCGCAATATCTCACAAGATGATGATGAGACAACCAAGAGAGGGCTCGTACGACGGGTCAAACTTTGTGATCCTTAAAGGCTAGTTGGTGGAGTTCTATTAATTGGGTATGATCATGAGATCCCTAAGAGTCCTTAAAGGCTTGTTCATCTAGATTACGTCCATTATTTCGCATGAAGAACACAACTGATCTTATAACCCACATCGCTTATGTACGGAACCGTATCAAACTTTATATATTTTTTTTGATCAGCAAAGCGAATATATAAATCAAACCCCTTTTGAGGTGAAAGGAGAGTTACATGGAGGAAAGATTTGAATCCACCCTAATGTCTAAGGGACGGACCAAACCAACAAAACACTAAAAATGCACATAGTAGCAAAATACAAGTTCGGCCAAGACAACAAGAAAGAAACCAAAGGTATGGATATCTCTGAAACTTTAGGGGAGTAAATTGCCGAGGCTTTGACTGTCAAATGATGATCTGAAGAACTGCATCAGCTACGAGTGTGAAATGGTAAGAGAGGACATATTGCAGACACATTTGAAGAAGAACACATGAAGGCAGGTTTGCAGAATGTGTGCTTACAAGTTTAGAGTATCCAAATTGCCGGGTTCAGCCGCGTGAGCCTGTAACCAAGCGGGGCATAAAACTTAACAAAAAGGTGAACCTTTGGGCCTTGAAACGGGGCGGCGGGAGGCCATCATTGCTGGCCGAATAAAAACCCATAATGCCATAAAAAGCTCATCATTCCAGGCCCAAAGGAACACCTTTTTTGAAATGATGCCCGCGTCCCGTGGCCGGATGCCGTCCAATCCCATGCTGCCACGTGTCCTATCAGAACAAAAAAAAATCCGACGGTTGGAAACGGTAAGAATTTTTTTGAAATGATGCCCGCGTCCCGTGGCCGGCTGCCGTCCAATCCCATGCTGCCACGTGTCCTATCAGAACAAAAAAAATCTGACGGTTGGAAACGGTAAGAATTTTTTTATTTATTTTATTAAATGTACTTAATTGCTTACCCTATAAATACCCCAACGCCATTTTTTTCACTCACCCATTCCCAAATTCTACTATCTCATTCCCAATATTCTCGTGAAAAATGTCGAGCTCCGAAAATACTCGTTCACAATCAGGGGATGACGAACAAAAAAGGTCGGACGATGTAGGATTCTCCCAAGAAGAACTAGCACGAGATCTCCGCGATATGTTAACGCAACCTGGTGAGAACTCCGTTTTCTCGCCATATATGCAACCGGGTTCAAGCTCAGGTAATTTCAAACTATCGTTTAGTGTTTCATTTATTGTTTTTTATTTTTTTGTTGTAATTTATTTTTGTAATTGATTGTTGTAATTTGTTTTTCGTAATTTATTTGTTCTAATTTAATTTTTTAAATTACTTTTGTAATTTAATTTTTTCAAGGTCAATTCCGTCAACCGCAATTCAACCCATCGCAGCCACAATGATACCAGACGCCGCCACAAGGTTACCTGCCGCCGCCGCAAGGTTACCAGCCGCCGCTACAAGGTTACCAACCGCCGCCGCTTCCACCGCAATATTATAACTACCCCGATTACCCAATACACACTAGCACCCGTATGTCATCCTTTATCAGACCTTCCCAACGACAAGCTCAAGCAACACCACAACCACTGCATAAATGGACCATCGAGGTAGACAGACACCTCATAGACTACTGGCTCTCGACAACAAGAGACTCGATTAAGGGAAACTCCCAAGTCGGTAACACATTCTAGTGCACTATTACGTGGAAGTACAACGTGACCGGAGAACACCACCCCTTCGGGTGGAATGCTATCAAGAAACATTGGGCCTCACATCAGGCGCGGACAAGGAGGTTCCTCGGTTATCTGAAGGTCTCCAAGGACGAGTACCACAGCGGATGGAACCATGATGACCACATGAGAGCGGCGAAGGACATGTGGTTCAATACCCCGGATAAGTTCCGACCGACTGGTCACCCGAAAAAATTCGACCTCGATCATTGGGTTGAGATGCTTGAAGGAAATGAGAAGTTTGCTGCCGAGGAAGGAACCATGGGTAATGTACGTCGACAACAACGACAACGCTTGGATGAGTCTGGGAATTATAGCTCAACCCTACCCATAAGCACAGGCGAAGATTACACACCTCTAGCTAGTGAATCTCAACAACCAGAATGGGCACCTTCCGATCTCAACAAGGGGAGTGAGACCCCTCTCAGCGAAACACCCCCCTTCCATACGACCGATTCAAGTCCCTCTCAAGCAACTCGCCAAACGCGACCGCCAGGCAAGAAGGCATCTAAGAGGAAGGGGACCAGCCTCACGGACCAACTAAGTGCCATGGCGGAGCTGGAACGATCAAGACAGGAAGACAACCTACCAAGGACCCGCCTGTTATACCAGTTAACCGAAAAGTGGGAACAATGCTTAGAAAAATACAATGTCATGGTTGGAAATGATACCTCCAACTTCAACGAAGCCGAGTTGGAAGAGCATCAGTCGATTAAGGCCCGAATTTCGAAAGTCATGGCAAACATTGAATGTGAAATTGAAGCTCTTCGACAACAACAACCACCACCGCCAGCACCACCACAATGATTCTTGAACTTGTGTTTTTTTGGGTTGTATTAAAATGGGATGAATACAATTTCAAGTTCATTTTTATTCGTGTTAAATTTATTTATTATTATTTTTAATTATCATTGTTTATTTTTTTCGGATTTATTTCGATTTTATATAATTTAAACTGTTTTTGATAAAGAATTAAATAAAACTGTCACGCCCCAAATCCGGTTTTGACCGGACTCGAGACGTGAACTAAAACAATAATAATTTAAAACGAATTTAAAGACAAAACAAGTCTCAGTTAATAATTTAAAACTCTGAACACGCCACGAGTCAACAGCTCGGTAAAAAAAACAACGGTAAAAGAGTTCAAAAAGATAACGGTACGTCTCTAGACAATCTAGCCTAGGACCCTCGCAAGCTCCCAATCATCGAGCATCCAGCTAGTACACATCCCGCTTAGGACCTGAAAAGCAACAAGGTAAGGGGTGAGCTTTCGCTCAGTAGGAAAAGTAGTTAAGGTTATAAGCAAGCGCTCACCACCACTGGTAACCATCCAATTATGGCATACTAGTACAACACACAACTAATTCTCAACACGGAACCCGTAACCACAATCCTCAACATAAGACTAAAACCACACTCACAAACATACTCAAACAACCAAGCACAAACTGCAACCACATCACTTAACAGATCATCAACATAAGGTAAAGAGTAAAATCACACACACGTCCCGTACCGCAGTCCCCTACTCCGCCGGCTGTCCACATCCCGACTCTATCATATCACATCGGAACACACAACATCGGCCTAGATATCTTCCCAGGAAATACGTCGGGGAACAATCACAATACGTCACACCGGAATCTCCATCGGCCTAGACGTCTTCCCGGAACTCCATCGGGGCACGACTCCTAGAGTTAAACACGACACCGAGTGCCAACACAAACCGTCGGCCTAGATATCCTACATCGGCATACCCCCTCGATGTAGGTATCGTACCGGAACCACTACCCGGGGGACCGCGCATACGTGGGACCACACTGTCGGCCTAGGTACTACCCTAAACCGGCGTACCCCCTCGGTCGTAGGTACCATACCGGAATACAACACCTCTTGGAACACACAACAAGAAAATATCACGCATCAAATGCCATAGTCCAACCACGGCTTACCAAGCCCAACAATATTACTACAATACGCCACGTCGGTCTATCAATCACCCGACCATCACACGTGCAATGATTCACATCATACCAAGCATGGCACACTTGCCCAAAGATAATCACAACACGTTACACTGAGTAATATCACAATATGCTTCTCAACCTATTAACGCCTAAAACACACATCATGCATCTCAATCAAGAACAATGCATTTCAAATAGCACACAACCTAAGGGCTTACCAAGGCCCGCATGCATTTCTACCAGCACAACAATCCAAAAGTTACGGCTCGACATGGCACGTAAGCTATCCCTCAGTACACTCGTTGCTAACCTCCTAATCATGCAGTTCTAACAGTTTAAATTAAGTAAAAACAACCTATAGGCATACTAGTAACTTTCCACAATCGAACCGGTATCCGCTACGTTCCCTACCTCAAGAAGAATCAACAGCTACGTCTCCTAGCTGCTGACGTCCTGGCTCACTTCCTACTCCACTTCACGATGTCCTCGTGTTTCCTCCTCCGTTGATCTTGGTCCGAAGCCTTGGGTCACAAAACAATTCTCGAATTAAAACAACTTCCAAATTGCATTAAAGAGAAAAACACCAACAAAAAGCCTGGGGTCCACACATGGGCCAAAAGGGAAGTCGCCCGGAATGTGGCCCATTCCATGCCAATCAGAGGGCCGGAATGTGACCCATTCCATTCCACTCAGAGGGTCGTAATGTGGCCCATTCCGTGCCACTCAGAGGGCCGGAATGTGGCCCGTTCCGTACCACTCAGAGGGCCATAATGTGGAACGTTCCGTGCCACTCAGAGGGCCGGAATGAGACCCTTTTCCATGCCTCGTTCCGTATCAGACCAGAACATACCCTCCTTCTTCTTCCCCAACTTCGTTTTCTGCGAAAAACCTCTAGAAACCTCCATTGATAAACTCCTCAAGCTTCAAAATAGAACCCAAACCTCCAATCCTTGAATACCCTCAATGAGTCTCAACAAAAATACTCAAAACCACAACAAAACTATCATCTAAACTCTTTTTTCACTCCTAAAACATCATCCACCATTAAAGCTTCAACTCCCAACCATTGTTCTTCATTCTCTTCCAAAACCCATGGAACAAAGCTACCCAAAACGAAAAAGGAAGATGGATTTACCTTGGAAATGGAGTGTAGAAGAAGAATCCAATGATTTTGGTGAGGCTTGAGTGGAATCAAGCTCCAAAATCTTCCCTTTCTCTCCTTTCTTCCTCCTCAAGTTTTTAGAACTCTTCTCTTCCTTCTCTCTCTCTACAAAATCTGAAAAGAGGCACAAATGAGCTGAATTGCTCTAGGGATTTGTGCCTTAACCTAGAGTGGAAATTCCCAAACTACCCCTCCTTGCTCTCACCTCTTTAAGGCATACCAAGAGGTAAATGGGTCAAAAGCAACCAATTCTTCCCTTCCAAGCAAGCATGGAAACATGTTCAAGTGGGGACCACTCCTAGTTCAAATAATTCCAGCACAAAGGGTTTATCGGAATTTGTTCTTAATCGGACTGCGGTTGACCGAAAAAGACCCCGAGTTGAACTTTCCCAATATTACAGTCAACGGAAAGGAAACGGCCTAACTAAGCTAACCGTGATGACGACTAATCTTTTTGGGCCCTGGAAAGGTCCCGAATGACTTCCGGAGTCAGCAGTTCTCGCCGAAAACCCCCGGTTCGACCGGGGGCGGTTCTTACAAAAACAGCAAAATATCAATTAATTAACCACTCAGCATCCAGTCAGCATTCACTAACAATCCAAGCCTCACATCAAAGTCTCATATTGTAAAACACAGCTTATTTTGAGTCCTGAGTCCCACTATTTTGTACAGTCAACATCTAAGCCTCACATCCAAGCCTTCCCATTGTACATGCTCTAATGATTCAAATTGATGGATCTATTTTATAGTAATAATTAACGTAAAAATAACATTTTTTGAGGTAAATTTTGGATTTTATTACTAAGCATCAAAAGCTAGAAGATCTTGAATGGGCTCTGACAAACGGAAAAATTGCCTACAACTGAGATCCAACTATAACTATCGTGAGCCAGCTCGTGAGCTATTCTATTTTCTTCTCTACGGGTGTAGGAGAGCCGAACTCCCTATGATTGGCCTTCGCAGTAATCAATAATACCCCCTTAAAGGAGTCAGCAAGCTATCAAAACTTGCGATGGCCACAACCACTCCCAGACATTCTATCTCCATGTCCACCTGATGCTACTCCATGTTACGCATCCACCCAATACCTCTTTCATAGTAAAAGCTTTAATTAGTTCCGATTCTCAATTTGTCAGATAGACGATGCACCCAGTCCTCTAGACCATGCCTTGCGAGTCCCTACAGACTAGACCCCTAGCTCCCCCGAACTCTTCAACAACTTCACTATTTGTGTTAATTTTCAATATTCCCTCCAATGATCGAACCCACCTTCTTGAAGAAATCACAAACTCAACGCGAGAGTTATAGTTCGATACTTGCGCTTCTTTCTAATCTTTCCATAAGGATAATGTTGCATGATAGATCGCCTCACTTGGGGTTGTTTTATCCTTCCACACCCTGCAATTATGAGCTTTCCACAACACCCAACGTCCAATCCCAACCAAAGCGACATCTTCCTTTGAGCAAGAGTCCCAACAAGCTGTCAACCAACTTCTCATCCCCCCCCCTCCACTAGCAACCTGTCAGCCAACTTCTCATCTCCTCCTCCATCAGCAAAGGGACCCCCAAAATTTTGCTCCAAACCCCTTAGGCGACAAGGCAAGAAATCAGAACATGGACGTTGGTTTCAAGCTCTCCACACGTCCCACAGGTCGCCAGAACGTCAACCATACGGGTTCAGAGTTTCATCCGCGTTGGTAATCGGCCTGAAGCACCTCTCCAAAGTAGGTGATGTACCTCTAAGGACCACATCTATTTCCATAATACGTCCCCGTCGTCCGGATCTCACCGTCCTGAATCTGCACGAATCTCCCTATAAACTGATCAAACTGAGTATTGTCCATGTCTGGTGCCCTTCCAATGCCAGGAGTCAGCTCTCTACCCATCATTTAGTGGTACAAGGAGTATGGACTCTGCATCCTCTACCGAGAGCAGATGTCGGACCAACTCATCATTCCACAAACGCCAACCATGTAACATTAGTCGATTGACATTCCAAGTGTCTAAATATTCCAGGACTTCAGATAAGAACCCGGAGTCCGAGCTTACCCAAAGGGACCGGGTACCCGAGTCTGGTCACTCGGTCAAATCCTCCTCCTAAGGCCCTCACGAACCACATAATGAGCCACCAAAATACTAATCCAAATGTGGCTTGCATTTAAGGATTTGTGAGCATGAATAAAATCGTAAAGAGGATAATATTTGTTTTTCGAAACCCGACTAACTAAGCTCTTTGGATGGCTCATGAGCCTCTAACCTTACTTCTCTAACAAGGAAATGTTAAAGTAATGTAAGTGATTGAAGATAAGACAACCTTAATACTTATGGTCACAAAGAGAGTCCCACCGTTTCCACTTTATACTTAAGTCATGCACTCTTTTTGGTATCATAAGGCCATCAGAACCTATTCATGGAGACCTCCAATTCCCTCAAAAACTTTCTAGGTAACAGATGGACATTGTAAGTATGGAAGGCCTGAATGACAGATTTCAAAGTAGCCTCGCCACGATTGAGGTCCCCGAAGAACACACATCGAGGTTTGAAAAGTAGCCTCGCTAACTGTAATGAGTCCTCGTGGGACCTCTGGGGTACTAGAATGGAGTCGTACCTTGGTCTGTTGGGATTTGAGGTCACTCGATCCCACTCCTCCTTCTTCTAGATACCTCCTCAGGTAACTAGCGCACTTAATCCAATGAGGTCTCCTTAACGTGGCCGTCAAGCATCTGAGGCGCCACATGTCCACCTGAATCAAGTAAGGAGAAGTGATAGGAGCACTTCAATAAGAGAATATGGATAAATCCACTAAGGTATTACTTGGGTTATCTATAGTTTCTAGTCATAGGATCAGCGTTTTGGGCATGTCCGAAACTATGTCTCGTCCTTATTTTGTTTTTCCATACATACAGATGACAAAGTTCCTTGACCTCGACTAGAACACGACACCCTCACCCGGTGCGGGGCAGGAAATTTTTAAGCAAGGCGTAAACAGAGATTTTGATGGGGTGGGGACATGGAAAACATTCCCCGCCCTGCCCCTCGACCCACGGGTTACCCCGTACTACATATATTATTAATAACATATCTCTTTAATATCTTTATTCTCTTTAGTTCCAAATCCTACCACTACCAACACTTTTAAGATGATTCCGTGTTGTACCGTTGTGAAGTCAAGTTGGAAACATTTAATTTTATGTTATAAGTCATTTCGTCAAGACATTTTTCTATTATATTTTTTTTATCAGCAATTTTTTGTTTTATAAAAACTAGGTTTTCAAACTGAAAACGTGGCCAAGGGAAATCCCTCATACAACATTGAGAATGCCAGCGGCACCTCATACAGAACCAACACCAATAAACTGGGAACAAACAAAGGGCTATATCCCCTAATTTTACACACATTAAGCAACCTAGGATCGAGGCGCAGCTCGTCCAAACCAGAAAAACTAGTAATAGAACCAACCAAAGGTCTAAATACCCCAAATCTCTACCATGAAGTATAACAAAGAGACACAAACTGGTCTAACAAACAACCTAAACCCATATAGCTAATTAACCAGCAACAGAGCCACCAAGGGCAGAACAAACCAAATAGAAACAAAAAGGAGTCTTGATACTCAGATTCTCCAACCAATAAGCGCGAGATGAAAAAAGACACAGAGTCTTGGTACTCTGATTTCACCACCATGAAGAACTTTGAGAGGCTAAACAACACTTCAACCAGCCGACCAGTCCCGAAACAGCTGGCCAACTTTTATTTTAAGACATTGATGTGTGTAATGTTTGTTTTATATGCATGTTTAAAATTATGGATTGAGAATTATGTGATGTCAAAATTTGCATTTTTTCAGGGCAAGAACTGGTCGATGTCAACTCGAGGCAGGGCGTGGGTTCCTACCCTGAACCCGCCCCATTGCCATCCCTATTCATAATAAAATTTTCATGATTATTATGCTAAAATAAAAATGTGTTAGGTTTAAATGTTGGGATAATTGTCAAAACATGCACTAAAGTATCGTCCACAAATGAAATAGTGCACAACGTTTCGTCCACGATGTGTGGCTACCATAAAGTTTCGTCCACAAATTGAAATAGTGCACAACGTTTCGTCCACGCTGTGTGGCTACCCTAAAGTTTCATCCACAAATGAAAATAGTGCACAACGTTTCGTCCACGTTGTGTGGCTACCCTAAAGTAATTTGCTGATTTAGGTTTCATAAGTAATTTTTAGTAATTTTACTAACAAATGTTCGTGGACGAAACTTTAGGATAGCCACACAACGTGGACGAAACATTGTGCACTATTTCATTTGTGGACGAAACTTTAGTGCATGTTTTGACAATTATCCCTTAAATGTTTGTGTAACTATTTGTGTACATAATTAACCCTTACACACAACCTGACCTCAAACCTTTGATCATCGTCCGGATTCCAGAATTGCTCAACCTGACCCTATAACATGCCCACATCTAATTCAATTCATTTTGCCATGCTATCAAGGTGAATAATTACTTTTTTATTTTACAAATTTAACTAACAATGAGCAATAACAGGGGCTAAAAGATAATCTAGCACATATTAGAACATCAGAGCTGCAACTCTCCTATTTGTTTTTTTTCTTTTTCATTTCATCCTAGAAGAAATCCTAGGTTTAGTGGTGCACTAAGAAGGTAAAACAAATAAAAAATGAAAAACAAAACCAAAATGCACAGAGAAAGGAAGAGCAAAAAACAAGAAATGTCATCATAGCAACCTAAATTCTCAAACTAAGGGTCTATTCTCTTCATCTTCACTTCCACCACCATGGGACATCTTCATTTTGTTATGCTCATCGCTAGAATCATTTTTTCCATGCCTTGCATCAAAATCAGAAAGACGGACTTTGGGGGGAGGTTTGGAGTCTGGCACCATCTTTAATATGATTCCCATGGCTATGAGCAGCAGTCCACTCCCATGTTGCTCCGTCAATGGCTTTGTAAATAACAAATATGATAGCAACAATGTCACTGCTTTTCTAGCAGTAGTGATCTGCACTCCATAAAACAAATTGAACTGAGCAAGGAAAATGTCTATTAATTAGCATCCCAATGCTTTATTTAAATTAGTCATGTTTTTGGTATTTGAACTCGCCAGCACTGATTCTTATGCTAAAATATAATATGGATAATTACAAAAAAAGTACCATGAGGTATTCATTTTTTTGCAATTATCCTAACATAATATACTAAAAATGAATGCAACCCATTAGGGGCGAAACGGTACTTACCATGGCAGTGGTTGCAGCTCCAAAAATAGCAATGAGAGACAGAACTGACACTTGGCCAATGAAAGTAGCCATGGCTTCAAATATCAGCACTCCATACACATACGGATGCTGAAACCGATTAACAAATATGAATAATGTTAGAATCATAGCAATCCAGTATGATGATGATAGTTCATTTACATCAATGATGATAACTGCATAAATAGAATTATATAAATTGAA
The DNA here is from genome assembly GCA_963921825.1 of Erodium maritimum. NCBI lineage: Eukaryota > Viridiplantae > Streptophyta > Magnoliopsida > Geraniales > Geraniaceae > Erodium > Erodium maritimum. Next base: position 62,771,327 of record OY997593.1, read on the forward strand.
CTGAAAAGGGAATGATGCATGGGGGATTGTTCAGCTCCAACTCAACCTTCCTTTCGGTAGATACTGATGCTTAATCTAAGGAAACCACATTATTTCACTGCAATTTGCTAATATTCTATCAACAAGATACAATTTCAATGAGTAGCTCAAAATTACAAAAGTGCCCCACTTGACCATGTTCTGAGCAGTATTAACTAAATTCAATGAAATGGGGCGGTCAACCACCAGATTATTCATTTTCCTAGGAAATTCTTTAGGTGACCGTCTCAGGCACGTTATGAATAACTTAGCAACCTACTTATTGTATTATTATCCTCTAAGTCACGTTGCACGGACCTCTGTCAATAAAATAAGTAACAAGAAGGGAATGGATAAGCCACAAAAAGAACATGCACCTTAAAGAAACCATACTTTTACTTACCTGAGAGCAAGAATTCCAGGCCTTAAACAACTCTCCAGTAAGAATCATAGGAGGAATTAAGAAAGGCAACCCCACCACAGTTGAGCAGAACAGCATCTCCATCTGTCAAAAGAAGATTAATTAATTTTTGATAATTCACCATGTAAGGAATGTAACAGACAAATCACCTGAGTAGTCTCAGGATTCATAGTGAAAATTGCTTCTTGCAAATTGCCCAGAAATGAATCCATGATCAGTGCGCCAGAGATCATAATAACACCGGCCATACTGAAGTTCGGAGAGGTGTTGGCATCTGCTAATGTAAAAAGGATCAGACCGATCACTAGAAGCAGTGCGGAGATGTATTCATGAACTGGGTATTTTCTTCTCAGGCCGGGAATAAATGCACCCATGACCATCACAGGCAATACCTACAAAAATAGATGGGAAGCTTGTTTATGAGAACAACTAGACCCTATTCAAATCCCAGTGTCTCCATTTCCTAGTACTTCACTCAAATTCAGTTAGAATGTACGAGATTTTAAAGATATTTAGTTCACATCTTTCAAAATACTCAAAAGGGTTGCAAGAAAATTGTGACATGCAGCTAATAAAGTTCCACAGACATAGAAAATTGGCATCAAACATCATTATCACCTTAGTAGACTTAAACATGATCTGAGCAGGGTAATTAAGAAAAGCCAAAGACCCTTTGGTTAACCCATGAGAGCCCATCAGAACAGCAGATAATTTGACATATGTCTTCCAAGGATTCACCATCTGCTTGGTGGTAAAACCTTGGAGGTATATGAGTACCAAGTACACGAAACCTTGCACGAAGGTGAAATACCACCCATAGCTGAAAAAAATCCACAGCACACTGTTAAAATTGAAAAAGACATCACACTGGAATGAAACAGAACATAAAGATCATTAATTAGGGACACGTAAGTGAATTCGAACCTGAATTGGAGTCGATTATACACGTATTCCTGAAATAAGCAGAAGAACAAGTCTTGTCAGTTATAAGCACATTTTATTTTTAATTCATTTATACAAAATAGCTGGATTGCCTAAAATTTATCATGGTTCATCAACTGAATTTAGAAAAATAAGAACTAATTCAAGGAATTATGGTTCTGAAAAAGCAACAATAGAATCTGATGAAACACCTTCCAAAAAAATTGGTTGCTAAGGAAGTACGCAAAAAGAAGGAAAATAATTCACTATAATGTAATAATGCAATCATTGCATGTAGACCCAATGAACGAAAAACACCAATTAGATGGCTCCAATTCAGTGTTCAATGGAATGATTACAATTTCCGAGTGACCCTTCACTTCATTTCCCAGCAACCAAACGTGGAGGCACGAAATGAATCAATAGAGTCGAATTGAAGCAACACCAACCAGGATCGACGGAAAACCCACCTCCAATTCTTCGAGGGGAAGAGAAAATCGAAATGCTACTTACTAACAAGTAAAGCAAATAATCTGAACAACACAGTACAAATGAGTGAGCGAACCTCGCAGACGCCATTGACGAGGTAGCCAAAGAAGAACCCAGAAGAGCATATGAGGAATTGTTGCCATTTCGATCGACCGGAGAGAGAAATTCCGAATAGAGACCTCGATCGTTCTTCGTTCTTCATCGCTTAATCGGTGCAAAATCACTCGAGAGAGGAAGAAAAGTGGCGGTTGATTACATGCAGAAGAAGAAGAGTAGAGGGGGCAAAAAATCAGGAACCACCAAAGAGGTCGCTTCCTCCCTCTGATGGAGGAGAGATTTTCGATTCCTCCGTTTGGGTTTGTCTGTGTAACGGAAAGGAAAATGTAGGAGATGGAAATGAAAGAAGGTGTGGGCTTTTTTAGGCTCCAAGGTCCAAACAGAGCACCGAAGGCTTTTAAGGGGGAAGAGCAGAAAATAGGAACAACTGATCGCGAATCACGAGACTATTTGGATTCAATTTCTCCGTAAATTGGTTTCTCGCGGATTGTGAATTTATCTTCTTCGTCGCCGTTTGCTAGACTTGGACTTTTTTAGTCTTTCTCCTGCCAAACTGTTTTTACTAATTTGGAAAAATGCCCAACTGAACTATTCCACCATCCGATAGTTTACCATTGCAAATGTCTCGACGCCTTAAATACGGTGGGTAAAATGTGTTAGTCCTTGGAATGATACGTTAACATGTGTACAAGTGATTATAGTGGTTGCATGGATCAAATAAGAGCATCTTCATTAATAGTTCATTTGTGATAGAAACACATTTTGTCAACCTACCCTTAAAAGCATGTACAGTAATGTAGAAGGACCCGTCCCAATAGGTTTACGCAACGGATGAGTCGGCGATGCAGCAAATAAGACAATGCAACACCTGGAGTACCAGTTCGTTGCAGCTGAGTCGGAGGGGGGAAGGGGCTCCAACAGCTCTTTGCTTCACTAGTGCACTATTATCGCATGGTTGCAACTCTTTTGTGCGTTGTTGACGCGTGACAACAATGACTCTTTGTTCCACCAACCCTAAGAACTCACACTTTTACCCCAATTTTCAATTTTTCACCTTTATAAATATAACCCCTCCCTCATATTTTTTATCCACATCTCTCTTTCACTCCTCTATACTTTTCTACCCACAATTCTCCACCAAAAAATGTTCTGATGGAATATTCTATATTACTCGATGAAAGTCAGGCCAATGAAACCCAACTTCAATCCAATATCTAGATATTGGGGTCGCGCTCATCATAGATGATATGTCTGAACTAAGTCATCTTTCTCAACCTCTTCCACCCCACCACTGAGGCGCCACAATCAAGTGTTCCGAGAACAAAATTGAAAGATGCTGCTATCAAACCGAGGTAAATATGGACGGTTGACGAGGAAGAACGGATATGTCGAGCATGGCTCAATAACTCTACAGATAGCGTCAGAGGAAAGAAAAGAAAAAAAGAGCAGTATTTGAGGAGCGTCAATGACGAGCTCATTGCAACGACGAAGAACGATAAATACCATCAACGAGACCCGAAGAGTTAAAAGGACCATTGAGGACAAATGAAATGGAAGGTACAACGGTTCCAAGCCTGTAAGAACCGCCCCCGGTCGAACCGGTGATTTTTGGCGAAGTTTGACTTTCGGCCGGGAAAGTCAACTGATGACTTCGGGAGTCATTCAGGACCTTTCCGGGGCCCAAAAATCTTAGTCGTCGTTACGGTTAGCTTAGTTGGGCCGTTTCCTTTCAAATGGCTATAATTGCGAAAAAGTCAACTTCCGGTCAAACGGAGACTTTTTATCGACTAAAGTTAATTAAATTGAAGATGCCGGAAATAATTAAATAAAAAGTGGTCCCTACATGGACACTTGTCCATGTTAGCTTGGAGGGGAAGAAAGGAGGCTAAAAGGATCTTTTTAGCCTTCATGAGTTGGCATTGAGTGGATAAGAGCAAAAAGGCATATTAGGAAATTCACCCTTAGGTTATATGACTCATTTTTGGACCATTTCTCCTCATTACTTGTGTGGTGGCCTAAATTTGCTAGAGAGAGGAAGAAGAAGAGCTTCCATTGAAGCTTGAAGAAGAAGCAAGAGAAAAGGACCTCCTTTCAAGCCATTTCTTCATCCAATCTCCTCCAAAAGTCCATCATCTCATCATTCTAAAGGTAAGTAAACTCTCACAATCTCATTTCAATTCATTTTAAATTATGGGTTTCCTTGGGTTTTGCTTAAACTAGCTAGGTTTTGAGTTCTATGTGTTAGTTGGTGTTTTTAGAGAAGTAGATCATTGATTTATGTAGAAATAATTGGTTTTTGGTTGTTTTTTAGTTGGAAATCTCTTGGGTAATTGTAGTTTTGATGAATCCCACTTTGGATAGTGAATGATTGAAGTTATGTGACTGTTTTGGAAGTTTTGGATGGTTAAAAATGGAGTTTTGGGTGTTAATTTCGAGGAAAGGAGGCTGGAGGAAGAAGAAGGACGAAAAAGGTCTGGGCCGTCACGGATCCGTGACGGGCACCGTGACGGGAGACGTCACGGCTCCGTGAAGGAGACCGTGACGGCACACGTCACGGGTCCATGACGCCATCCGTGACGGGGAGCCTCACGGCTCCGTGACCCGAAACGTGACAGACCAGTTTTGGTCCTTTTGAGTCCTTTTTGGATGTTTTTCATTTATTTCGAAAGGTTATGTTGAACCGAATGTTTGGGGGTTTTAACTTAGATGTTGTCTCTTAAACCACCCTTGTTTAGTCTTTAATTCTAGTGTAAAATTATGTTCCTAGACCTTCTAGGCGCTTGGTTGGTTAAGCGTTTGAAGAACTTGAGGTAGGGAAGAGTAGTAAATTTCCGCTTTTGATTATTGAATGTTAATAGTATGCATATAGGATGATAATAACCGGAAAGGTCCTAGTTTGCATATAGGATGTGATTCACTAGAATAACCGCTTTCAATTACGATAATAACCGGAAGAGTCTTAGTTTGCATATAGGATGTGATTCACTAGAATAACCGCTTTCAATTATGGGAATTGTCGTGCTGGTAGAATGGTCATGTCGAGCCTTAGGATTGATTGTGGTTGTGTTGGATTGTGATCAATAGTCCTCAAATGTCGATGCATGTTCCATTCTTTGGTTAATATAAGAGTCTTATTAAACTATATGAAATATGATGAGTATGATATGAATGGTTGCTCTGTGACATGATTGGTTGAGTGTTTGTGTTGAATGTGATATGATTGTGCCTGGTGACGTGATCGGGTGAATGATAGACCGATGGGACGTGGTTGGTAAGTCATGTCGGTGAGCTTGGTTGATACTATGATTTCGGTGTAATGTGTTTGTTTGGTATTGAGCGTGTTGTTGTTTGCTTGCCCCGAGGGTGTTTCCGGGAGGAAATCCGACCGAGGGGGTATGCCGGTCCGATATGTTTACATTGTTGTTTCACCCCGATGCTACGTGTTCCTGGAAGACCTAGGCCGAGGGATGTTCCGGTATGGTATATTATTGTCTCATCCCGATGCTACGTGTTCCGGAAAGACTTGTTTCACCCCGATGCTACGTGTTCCGGGAAGACCTAGGCCAAGGGATATTCCGGTACGGTATATTGTTGTCTCATCCCGATGCTACGTGTTTCGGGAAGACTTGTTTTACCCCGATGATGTGAGTTCCGGGAAGATATCTAGGCCGATGTGTGTTCCGGTACGATATGTGAGTTTGTGTGTGGGTCGGAGTCTTGTGGTTTAATTATATATATTTCGGTACTCGTGGGTTGCTTTGTTAGTTCCTATTGGTGAATAAGTTGTCTCCCCGTTGATCTGCATTTGTGTTATTATTTTACTAAGTGTTTCAATTCATGTTGATCTCTCATTGTGTTGTCTTTTGGTAATCGTACTAATCGAGAATCTTAGAAACAAAGCGGGGGTCTTTTTCCTTTTACTACTTTTTCCTACTGATCGTAAGCTCACCCCCTTTGTGTTTACTGTTTTTACAGGTTTCGTTGATGAGTAGACCTAGAGGTTGTCTCAGGGCTCGGGAGCTCATTGAAGCTTCAGGAGGTTATTTGTAGTAGAGAGACGTACTTTCTCATTTCGTTTTAGACATTGTTTTACCTTGTTATATTTTGAGCTTTACACTCATAACATTGGATTTGAATTATGTTTTACTCGGAGTTTTGCTTTATCAAATTTTATTATTATTATTATTATTATTATTATTATTATTATTATTATTATTATTATTATTATTATTATTATTATTATTATGTATTTATTTCCTAGTTCACGTCTCGAGTCCGATCAACACCGGATTTGGGGCGTGACAAAGCCCACTTCATCTAGCCTGATGGAATCTACAAAAGTGGTCGGTCGGAGGTGTAAGAACCGCCTCCGGTCGATCCCGGTCGAACCGGTGATTTTTTGCTAAAGTTGATTTTCGGCCGGAAAAGTTAACCGATGACTCCGGGAGTCATTCGGGACCTTTCCGGGACCCAAAAATCTTATTCGTAGTTACGGTTAGTTTAGTTGGGTCGTTTCCTTTCAAATAACGGTCTTTGCGAAAAAAGTCAAACTCGGGTCAAACTAAGGCTAATTAACGACTAAACCTAATTAAATTAAAGGTGCTGGAAATTATTAAGGGCAAGGTGGCCCCCACTTGGACACTTGTCCATGGTGGTTTGGAGGAGAAGAAATGGGTCTCTAATGACCCATTTGCCCTCACATGTGCCTAAAGAAAGGAAAAAGAATAAGGGGGCAAAGTAGACTTTTCTCACAAATAGGTTTTAAGTCCACATGGAGCAACCATTTCAGCCCATTTCACACATTGTAGCCGAAAATCACAAGAGGGAGGAGAGAAGAGAAGACACCATTGCTTGGAGAAGAAGATAGTGAAGAAAGGAAGCAACTTTGAGGGTTTCTCTTCACCAAATCTCTCCAAAACACCTCCATCTTCATCCTCTCTTCATCCCCAAGGTAAGTAAGCTCTAACAATGTACTTTCAATCAATTTTGGGTTATGGGTTTCCATGGAAATTGCATGAACTAGATATGTTTTGATTTATTTGTTGTTAGATGGTTGTTTTATGAAGAATATTGGAGGTTTTGGTTAGAAATCATTTGATTGTTGATGTTTTGAGGAAAACCATTATGGGTATTGAAGTTTGAGGGTTTTGGTGACTGATTTTGGAGTTTGATGAGGTTAGAAATGGAGTTTTTGAAGTAGATTTTCGTGGAAACGAAGTTGGGGAAGAAGAAGTTGGGTCTGCCCAGATTTGGCACGGAAAGGGCCTCTGGCCGGCCCTCTGAGCGGCACGGAGAGGGTCCCTGATCGGCCCTCTGAACGGCACGGTCCGGGCTTGGTACCGGCCCTCTGAGGGGCACGGTCCGGGTCCCAGACCGGGCCTCTGAGTGGCATGGTCCGGGCCTTTGGCCGGCCCTCTGAGGGGCACGGTTCAGGTCCCAGACCGGGCCTCTGAGGGGCACGGTCCGGGCCTGGTGCCGGGCCTCTGAGGGGCACGGTCCGGGCCGGGTACTGGATCTGTGGGCTGCCCGAATTGGGCCTTGTTCGGGCCCAATTTACCTTTTGGCCCAAGTTTTGTCGTTAAGGGTAATTTAGGTATTTCTCATTAAAACTGACCTGGAATGTTTATCAATTCTAGTATTAAATTATGACCCTAGACTTTATTCTCGAGCTCGGAGGAGGAGACTACTAGGCGTTCGTGTGACTAAGCGTTTGGAAATCACTTGAGGTAGGGAAGAGTAGTAATTACCGCTTTTAATTTAAGAATGTTAATAGTATGCATATAGGACGTTAATAACTGGAAAAGTCTTAGCTTGCATATAGGATGTGATTAACTAGAATAACCGCTTTCAATTATGGGAATTATCGTGCTGTAGAATCACATGTGGCCATGTCGGGCCTTAAGATTGTGTGTTGGCTGTGTTTGATTGTGGTTGATAGTCCTTAAATGTCGAGGTATAGTATATTACTTGCTTACTTTAAGAATCATGGTATGCGATATGAACGTGATGAATGTGATATAAATGGTGATTTCGTGTTATCATTGGGTGAATGAATGTGTTGAATGTAGTATGAATTGTTGTCTTGTGATATGATCGGGTGAATGATAGACCGATGTGGTGTGCTTGGTAAGTTGTGTCGGTAAGCTTGATGGTATGATAAGTTCGATGAACATGTTTGGTATGGTATTGTGCGGTGTGACTTGTACCCCGTGCGACGGGAGGATACCCGACCGAGGTATGTGCCGGTCCGATATGTGTGTGTTGTATTGTTTGCTTACCCCGATGTGCGTTTCCGGGAAGACATTTAGGCCGATGTGCGCTTCCGGTATGGTGTATTGTTTGCTTACCCCGATGTGCGTTTCTGGGAAGACATCTAGGCCGATGTGCGTTTCCGGTATGGTCTATTGTTTGCTTACCCCGATGTGCATTTCCGGGAAGACATCTAGGCCGATGTGCGTTTCCGGTATGGTGTATTGTTTGCTTACCTCTATGTGTGTTTCCGGGAAGACATCTAGACCGATGGGTATTCCAGTGTGATGTATATTGTTTCACCCCGATGTTGTGTGTCCGGGAAGACATCTAGACCGAGGGTGTATTCCGGTCTGATGTATTTGTTTCACCCCGATACTGGATTCCGGGAAGATATCTAGACCGAGGTGGTGTTTCGGTACGATATGTTGAGCTGCATGTGTGGATCGGAGTATCCCGGTGTACTTGTCTTATGTTCGTGTCATGTTGGATTTGAGTGATGTTCGCGGTAGACGTCGCAATATAATATTTTGTTGTTTATATGTTTTCTTAGCTTGGTTCTATGGTCGATAATGTTGGGTTCCTGTTGGTTTTCTATTCGTGTTGTTAGTTATTAGTTTATATTCTTGACTTAGTAATTATGGTGACGGAGCGGAAGTCCATTCCCGTTACTACTTTTTCCTACTGAGCGAAAGCTCACCCCCTCTGTTTTCACTGTTTTACAGGTTTCGATCGTGAGTCGGTCTAGAGGACGTCTCAAAGCTCGGGAGCTCATCGAGAGTCCGGGGATTTATCTTTATTAGAGACATACTTTCTATTTTGCATCAAACCTTGTTTTTCCCTAATTATATTTTGAAGCGTTGATTCGTGGCATCGAATTTGTTGATTTGGAACTAAATTTCGGAGTTATAATTCGTTTTATTTTCCTTTTATTATCATTATTTTATTATTACTTTAGTTTACGTCTCGAGTCCGGCCAAAACTAGATTTGAGGCGTGACAGGAGGCCCAACTAATAGAGAAAACGAAAATCAAATACCAAGAAATTGACCCAAAGAAATTGTCCTTCAATCACAAGAAGAACGACCAATTAAATCGCTTTATTAAAAGAGTGAAATTAAATTATTTGTAATTAATAAATTCTACTTGAATCAAGTAGATTTGGTACCACTGTAAGCGTTTAGTATAATAGGGGGATGTTCACAGCTTGGCTCAATTACCGAGTCAACCTATAAGTCAAGTGCTTAGCTTAACCACTATACATGCTCTTAACAACAGCTTCATTGTAGCATATTTTTTATAAGCTCAAAAATTTATTATTAAGATTGATTCCAAAAAAGGAATCGGAATGCCCTGATTCACGAAGAAGCAGGGTGGAAACCAACGATTACAAAAGGGCTCCAGCAAAGGGAGCCAAAAGGCCAAGACTTTTTTTAAAAATACGAAACAAGGAGCAAAAAACAGAAAAGTAAACCCCGCCAATCCTCGCCTCCCAAAGCCAACGACGAGTCGTCGCATCCTTCCTCTTGGTAGCCAATTCACGAACTGTAGTCCATGCGTCGGTTCCATTACCATAAGACGAAGCTACGACTTGAGTTTTACCATTTTGGCTTTGCTCTACCTGTTTCCTAATATCGACGGGACGAACATATCTTTCCCGATCCAAAGAGACCTTTGGTTTACACGTCAAGGTATAGAATTCCGTTAAATTCTTAGGGGGGCGACTCACCCGCCTCGATTTGATGAGAGCGTCCTTCCACAGAGATGTCACCTACTGTGATGGTTGACCCGTTGACACGTCAATAGTTGCTCCAACAACAACAAGTTCAATCGAATCAGGAACACGGGCTGAAGCCACCACCTACTGAGACTTGGAAGAGGACCCAAGTCTATCGCAATCACCGGAATCAAGGGCGATAAATTCACGGTTTTCATAATCACATCCCATCTCATCCATGCAGACTGGAGAATTTTAAATCGCTTGAATCTCGGGATCATCATCATGCAAAACCAACTCCGGCGAGCCCCCGATAAGGCGTACAAAAACCCTGGCAGTCTCCTGCACCATAATCCCTCTTAAGGCCATCTCTGGAGAGCTCAGAACGTCCTCAACCTCTGTGTTTTGCTTCGCCGGCGAAATAGGCTCTTCCAACATCTTCCCAAGGATGCTCTGTTTCTGAACCTCATAAACAGAGTCAACCTTCTTAATTGCAGAACTTAGTTTCTGCACTAATTCGGTCTGGCGACGCCAAGCCATGACGACAAATAGAATATAGCTATTGATTTTAAAACCATTCAAGACCTCAATCACCTTAGTCACTGTTCTGTTTGATTCAAAACGACTGAAACCAAAATAACTACCATTTCGGCTCGGTCGTTTGATTAATTTACATAACGAGTTTATTTTTTCTCTAAAAAAACGTTATGAGTTAACTAGATGAAAGAAAGATGGAATAAGAGATTGAAATATAGCTACTAATAGTTACATTGTAAGTATTTTTTTTATTTAAATTTTTTTTATGTTGTAAATTTTCATGTAAGAATATATACATATATACAAAAACATAAATTTTAGGGAAATTTTCACCAAGCTATATCGAACTATCAATGATGTTGTTAATAATGAGAAACGTACAAAAAACTAGTCTCTAGGGTTCTCTTTTCTCTCCTCTGCTCCGCAGCCTGCCGCCGTCGTCTTAGATCCTTTGTCCACGTCTCCCTCGTGCTCTGCCTCATCATGCCGACTCTCGAAACCATGATCGTGGTGTCATCCAACCACGTGGTAACTACCAGAACTTCTGGAGCTCTAACTCAAGTCTTATCACCGTCTGCGCCCCCTTATGTCATGCCCCGACCCCACCGAAGGAGTTTATAAAGCCTGACTGAAAGAAGAAAAGGCAACACCACCCACCCCTACTCCCTCCGTGCTTAGATCATGTAACCGTTGTTGTTACATCTAGATTGGTTATTTAGTTGTCAAGCAAGATGTTTTGGATGTCGATCAACAAAAATAAAAAAGATGTTAGATCATAGGTTGACGAACATCCCGTGAGTTTCCTAATTTAAAGATACTTCTACTCTAAGTATTTGATCTGTTTAGGAATTTTTAGAGTATATAGAAACTTGAATATTGAGTTAGATCGTGACCCTAAGGTTTAGGGAAACCATAGGGAGACATGATTCAAATGGAGTGGCTATCAAAAGCCAAGATGCAAACCCTTAGTTGTTGACATCGCCAACGTTATTATACTCTTGTACATTATTCCTTGTCTAATGCTTCAGAGCTCTTAAGTGTATTGGGAGGCTGAATGTGTTTAACATAAAATAACATAATTGTTCTTAAACACTATTCTTCGCATAATGAGTGATTAGGTTGATCGGGTTGTGAATGTGTGATTGAAGACTCACGATGAACCTCTGAAGATAAAAAGACTAAACCGAGACAGACGAGTGCTCGAAGAGTGGAATCGAGAGAGGCTCTCAAATTCAGAGGGGGTCCCTGAGATAAGTTTTCACTTGTATTAATAGCATAAAGTTTGATCTAGAATAATCTGAGAAACTTGTATGTTATGATTGATTACAAAACATCGTGGAACGCAGATGAGTAGGAACATCTCGTTATCCGATCTCACTTTTCTTTCTCTTGGAGAACTCATTGGCTACTTAGCGCTCTTTATCTAATAGAGTCTCTACCACGAAATCGACAAGTACTTTTAACACCACAGACTCACCGAGTAGAGCCAAGAAAAATAATAGATACACCTATGTATGCACTTTGAGTAGTATTCGTTAGTATTTCTCTCATGTGTTTTATTGGTTATCAAAATTACAATACATAACAGCAATTATTGTAATGGGATCAATGTTTCGGGCTAGTTCGAAATTATGTCTATCCTTATCTTTTGATTCTCGTAACAAAAATGAACTCACCATGCTCACACACACAAAAAAAAATCTATGAAGACTAATATCGAAGACTACCGTTCATATTCCAAGAAATTAATGCACGATGACATTGACATGAGTAGATATTTTTGAAATGGAAACAATGGTAAATAATCAGGATAAAACCAATAAATACGCTTGTGCAACGAATATACACATTCACGTGGGACCAATGAGATTGAGAGGTTGGACCTGGCCAGTTGTCCAAATTACCGGCACCCCTGATATCTTATCGTATCACGAGATAACGATGCGAAACCGTGTGTGACGCCTTAAGTCTTAACTGGACTGGACTGATGAAGAAGCCAGCACAACGTGTCAAAGCCTAAATTGCATCTTACAGCCTTTTCCTCCAAACTACGTTTTTTTCTTGCAGCCACATGTCACTATAGTAAACACCTCCACGTCATAACTATTTGTATTTTTCCATTTTGCTTCGAAAAAAACGGTTGCAGTGAAGAAAAAAAGAATATTTTCTGTTAGCGGAGTACAAGCAAAAGTAGCACCACAAAACGTAGTTTCTACGGCGGACTATAGAGGGAGGGCACGTTGTAGGCAAGAGGAGGGGCTCGGGAGGTGGACGGGTAGGACGGCGAAACCAAGCGACGGGTGAAAACGGGCACGGTAGAAGAGCTTGACGACAACCAAAGGGAGGGAGGAGAGGGCCGAAGACCTCCCCAAACGAAGGGATGCAGTCGGTGAAAAGAAGATAAGAAAATTAACGAAAGATGGAGGTGACGACAGGAAGAAGGAAGAAAGAGGATTCCCTTCCTTGCCTATATTATATTTTTCCAGTATTAAGAATATTATAACGAACGAATGATCATAATTTTAAATTATTAATTTGATAATAAATAAAAACTTCTCTCACGCTTGTCCCGTGCCTCTCTCGAGGATACCCTAAACCCCTATGATGCTACTCCTTCTACAACCACGACACCACCAGCCACAACTACTATACCATCGCCGCTTGCATCACCAATGACTTTCTCTGTCACGACCTTGAGTGCTGGCCTGAACGTCCCACCGCCACGCCCTTCACACGAGGTTATCATCCCTCTTAAGGCGCGACGCAAACGAAAACCTGGAGTCGCTCAATCTTCCTCCACCCCCTCTCCATCGCTTCCTTTACCGATCACCACCACTGCAATCATGGCGTTCTCCCCGAGCTTTACTCTGTCGACGCCCCTCTCCATCATACCAAAACGAGGGGGCAACCCGTGAAAACCATAGCTTTAACTTACGTTCTAAGTAATCCTAAGACGGATCCTAACCCGCTTCTCCAAGACGGTCCTAAGTCTTTATGAGGTGGGTCATGGATATCACGGCATGTTCCGATCCCCCTCCCCTCTCTCGTAACTTCTCTGGTGATTCCAGTACTACTGGGAAAAGGCATGGTTGCCCGTTCAAGGGATGCTTCTCCAATCCTCGTTGACTCGTCGGTTCCGTTTGTCCCAATGCCCCCTCGCTTGATGAGTTCGCCCATGGATAGCCTGAATAAGAGCCTCTATATATGTTCTCTCGAGGAGAAGGAAGACATGGAGGTTCTTGTCCCATTTACCTCGCTAAAACCTACTATTCTAGCTCGCCAAAGTTTTGGCATGCTCGGGAAACTACTAACCTCATAGCCTCCCCGGAAGGACGTCATGCTTAGGATCATTACTAAGGTATGGGGTCGCTCGGCGTTAGGTTTGGTCGTCAAGGATGTTGAATCGGGCGTCTTTGCATTATACTTTGAGTCTTAAGAGGCTCAGGCATGGATTTGTGGAAACGAGCCCTAGTGCTTCGATGGTCACCCATTACTTCTTGGGTACATCGATCCAATGGCCCGATATCCTCCCAGTTTGGGTCGTCTGCAACTCTGAGTCTATTCCAAAGGCTTACCATTATTGGTATGGACAAAAACAACTGGGGAGAACATAGGGGCTTCTTTTGGAGTTTGTGTGAACGTCCCATGTGACCAGTGGGGTCTTTATTGGGGAGGGGCGGTCAAGGTCTGTTTATGGCACTCTCTGGAGCGCCCCTTGCGGTTTTGAGAGTTCCCGGATCCGATTCAGGTCTCCTGGACCTATACTAAGCTGCCCAACTTCTGTTTTAAATCTGGGAGGATTGGCCCAAGTCGTTCGGGATTGTGACTAGGAGACGCCTAAAATACCTCGCTTTGAGCCTCACTGTTGGAGTTCAAGGCAAACCACCAGGGTATGAACTATGCTACAAATTGGGAGATCAAGGAGTCCCCGGTCATTTCACCAGGTTTGCAGTTTTGACCCCAAACATGGTAAATAAGAGCCCCTTACCTCGATGAAGGGGGCAATTGTAACCTTGAATATTGTACCTAACCCTTGAGGTACAGTGGATAGGGTCGAAGATCCAGGCTAGAGAAATTGGGAGATCGGTCAGCCCACATCAAGTGGGTCGGTTGCCAACTCAGGGCTACCTTACCTAGGGCGCCAATGATGAAGATGGGGTTAGTTGTAGAACCTCGTGAAGATCAGGCGAGGGTAGGTAAGCAGCCTCGCCAGAATGAATAATAGACAACACGGGCTTCAGGAACAGTATCCGACATGGGTTCTTGATTAAAGCCTGTATTCCCCTTGATAATGTTGAGTTTAGGTTCGATCGCACTCCTCACGATGAGAAGAGTCCCCCTCCACCCATATGATCAAGAATCGTTTAGGCATTATCTTGAGCGGTTCCCGACAATATCGACTTTATAATTTTTTAATCTTTTTTTTAAAATCGGGTATGACACCTATGATTTATCATAGAATTTTTGAAAAGGGATTTCTTGGGGGAGCTCTCCTTGTACTGACTCTTTTTAAGTTTAATAAAATTGATAAATTTTTCTAAAAAAACTGATCAGTATGATTCAAATGATTAATATAAATTTAATCTTTTTTTGAAGCGGGAAAGAAGTAGTATTACGATAAAATCGTGCTTACAAGGAGGGACCTAACAGTCCCGGATACCAGCTTTTTCCCAACCGGTCGTAGCCCGTCAGGCGCACATGGTTCCATACATATAGTCCGTTTTGATTCGCGGATCCGAACTTAGGAGTTCCTCGATCCAACGTTACAAAAAAATAATAAACCAAATTCCTAAACTTATTGAGCCACATGATTATTCGAACTAAAACAACGAAACCTACTGGAGAATTTGTCTTTAGTGCAGAATTCCCGAGATCTCCCTGCTGCAAAAACTTGTTCGGGGTTGAGAGTCCCGAAGTTGGGTGCCTGTGAAGTAGGTCACGAATTCCCATTCCTCCTCCCGGATCCCAGATCCATCTAGGAAGCAGGCCCATGTCGGCGAGGGGTGACCCTGGGGCGGTAGGCCGCTGCAGAGGGAAGACGGCGCGTGGAGCCCGTATTCCGGAAAGCGTCAGGGGGGCCACGGTGGCTATTGGCTCGAGGGCGGGACATGTCCGGCGACGCATGATCGGTAGCGCGAAGCGAGGGAGAGGTCGTGGCACGGATTGAACGATAGGCGGCGACCTTCGGAGGTAGTCCGTCTGGAAAAGACAATAAAAAATAAAACCGACTCCGATCAAAAGAACGACGACGGTAGAATGGACCTCAAGGAGGTGTGTGGGGAGCTTTGAAAGCAGAGGCTTCGATTGGACCCCGGAGGGCAGTGAAGAGCTTTGGAGCAGAGGATTCAATGGTGGAGAATGGTGGCTGCCATGGAAGAGGGGGTGGGGGAAGGGGCTGCGCGCAGAGAGAATTATTTCTCTCTGCGCGTAAAAATATTGGTCCGTACGTTGGAGTTATAATATAAATTTAATCTTAGAGGTGCTTTAAATTCTATATTTGTATGTTTGGGCTGAATGCAAAATCAAGCGTATAAATGGGCCTACTTTTATACCTAGTTGGGTCTGGTCCATTGAGAAAAAATAACAATGAAAAAGTTAAAACCAAAATAGAATATCGAGATTACAGTGGGCACATAATTAGTAGCACATGAGAGACAAGAGAGGCTCAGGCTTGATTCAAACTAGTGCCGCATCTCGTGTTTGCTCTTTGTTGACGATTTGAATTTGTATTAAATGGGTTATCCTTTTATAATGTTTTAGGGTTCAACTTTCTCATCTGAATATCAGGGAGACAGTAGTAAATTGACCTCTCAAGGAAAGGGTCTTTACAATATGAACTTCACATTTTTATCCTTTTTATCTCATTTATTTTAAACCAAAACCTAAGAAAACGTAGCAATAGCTGTGCAGATAGGTTTATTGATTTATTGGTCCATGTAAAAATGTTTATAGGGGCCAGGTTTAGAGGTTTAACGTACAACAATAATGATGTAGAGATGTTTTGTCGGATCAAGATAACATATGAGTTTTTATGGGCTACTATCTCGATCGAGACAGTATATGTGGACGGTGTATGGTCGATCGATCTCGATCGAGACATTATATGTGGATGGTGTAAAAATGTGGTCGATCATGTCTCGATCGGTGATTTATTGTTGGGATTTAAACCGTGATCGTATATTCATTTCTCTTCTGTATTTGTACATAATTACAGATGAGATAGCAACAATTCAAATACAAGAGATTATCTATCTAGAGAGTTTGAATGGATTCAAACTCTCGTATAAGTCTATCTCTAACACGCCCCTACAGTCGGGACGGGAGGTTCGCGGACGTTCAGTCTGGACCGAAAATCAAGAAACAGGACTCTCGGCAAGCCTTTAGTGAAGATGTCGGCAATTTGTGAACGTGAGGGGACGTGGAGTACTCGAACATGGCCCTTGGCAACCTTTTCCCGAACAAAATGAATGTCAAGCTCGATATGCTTCGTGCGCTGATGCTGAACATGACTGCCAGACAGATATATGGCACTAATGTTGTCGCAGTAGACCAATGTGGCTCGGGAGAGAGGACAATGAAGCTCTAGTAGAAGATTCCGAAGCCAACAAGCCTCAGACACAACATTAGCAACAAATGGATATTCCGCCTCAGTGCTGGAGCGAGAAAGGGTAGGCTGACGTTTGGAGGACCAAGAGACAAGATTGTCCCCCCAAAACACACAATATCCAGAAGTGGAGCGGCGAGTGTCTGGACAACCAGCCCAATCAGCATCCGTGTAAGAAACTAGGCCGGAAATAGGAGAGGAGTACAAGTGAAGACCGAGGTGTGTCGTGCCCTGTAGATATCGGATAATACGCTTCAAAGCGCCCATGTGACTAATCCTCGGATCATGCATATGTAGACACACCTGCTGAACTGCATAAGAAATATCAGGTCTCGTGAAAGTGAGGTACTGTAGCGCCCCCGCAAGACTGCGGTACAAAGTCGGATTCTCAAATGGAGAACTGTCTGATGCACTGAGTTTCCCCTGAGTATCAACTGGAGTTGTGGATGCAGAACACGAGGACATACCAGCACGATCGATGATCTCGGTGGCGTAGTTCTGTTAGGAGAGAAATAGACCACCGGAATGACGAGTCACAACAATGCCCAAAAAATAGGACAAGGGGCCTAGGTCTTTCATGGCAAACTCAGAGCTGAGTCGAGACATGACTGGGAGGCGAAGAGTTTCGCTCGAGGAAGCCAGGATGATGTCGTCCACATAAAGTAGGATACAAGTTGTATCTGGTCCATGGCGATAGATGAACAACGAGTGATCCGACCTGCTATGCACAAAACCAATCTCAGACACAAAATCAGTAAACCTCTGGTACCAAGCCCGAGGAGCTTGCTTTAGACCTTAAAGAGACCGGTTGAGCAAGAAAACATGATCAGGCTGAGTGGTGCTGCGAAAACCAAGCGGCTGATGAATGTAGACCGTCTCATTAAGATTTCCATGGAGGAAGGCATTCTTAACGTCTATCTGATGGATGGACCACGATCGAGATACTGCAATACTGAGGACAGTTCGAATAGTCGAGGGCTTGACCACTGGGCTGAATGTCTCATCGCAATCAACACCGACCTGCTGAGACCTGCCATCACAAACAAGGCGAGCCTTATATCGCTCAAAAGAACCGTCAGAACGAGTTTTATGCCGAAAAATCCACATGGAACGAATAACATTCATTCCCACAGGACGTGGAACTAGAACCCACGTCTTATTATTAATCAAAGCATTAAATTCGTCTGTCATAGCGAGTTTCCAGTTAGGATCAAGCAGAGCATCTTCAGGATTACGGGGGATAGGGGATATAGATGTGGTAGAGTGGAGGTCGAAAATCACCTTAGGTTTAGAGATGCCAGACCTGCTCCGTGTGACCATTTGATGTGCTGGTGCATATGGAAGAGGATCCGGAGCTACAACCGGAGGTGATTGCTGGGCATGTGCCGGTTTTGGTGGAGAAGAGGGCTCGGGCCGAGGCTTGGGTGATCTGGTAGGGCTGGCGGGAGCTGTTGGGCCGGGCTCGGAGTGCTGAGAGCTTGTGGATCCAGGTGGGACTGGGCTTGGAGCACTAATTCGGTCGGGTAGAGCACTGTGGGCTTGGGTGGGGCTATGGTCGGGCTTGGGTGGTGAGTCCGGGCCAAAAAATAGCTGAGTCCGTGCAGCTGGAGATATTGGGCCTGATAAAAAATCATAGCTATGTGGCGAGGGTGAGCAAGAGGAAGTAAATGGAAACACCGTTTCATCAAATAATACATGCCTCGATATAATGAATTTGTTTGTTTGTAAATTAAAACAAACATACCCTCGATGATTAGGAGGAAATCCGACAAAAACACATGGTGTAGACCGAGCCTGCAGTTTGTTAATTGTGGTAGATGGAAAAAGAGGAAAACACAAACAACCGAAAACACGCAGGTGAGAATAAGAAGGAACACGACGATAGAGAGAAAAAGTAGGAGACGAGAAATTAAGCAACTTAGACGGGAGAATATTGGACAAGTAAGTAGACATGGACAATGCATACTGCCAATAAGACGGGGGAATGGACGCATGAAGAAGTAGGGTACGAAACATGTTGTTGATACTTCTGATCTTGCGTTCTGCACGACTATTCTGAAAGGAGGTATGTGGACACGAGAAGCGGAACACCAAGCCGGACGAATCACCAAATGCACGAAACGGAGAGTTGTCGAACTCTTTTCCATTATCACACTGAAAACTTTTTATAGAGACCCCAAATTGTGTAGAAACATGAGCATTAAATGAAAGAAATAACTTGAAGACATCATATTTCTTGCCCAAAGGAAATGTCCAGACAAAATTAGTGAAATCATCAAGCAATATCAAATAATATTTATGACCAGATGTGCTCAAAACAGGAGATGTCCATAGATCAGCATGTACAATATCAAAAGGTGCATAAGTAACAGTCATAGACGTTTGAAAAGGAAGCCTAACACATTTACCAAGTACACATGACTGACAAACCAAAGTAAAAGCATTCGTACAACCAATAAGTTTAGTGCTACGAAGAGAATTAAACACCAGAGACCCCGGATGACCTAAACGAGAATGCCACAATCCTGGAGACACAGTTGCAGAAGCAGAAAAAGGAATTGACGAATGACACGAAACATTAGATGTGACAGGATACAAATCACCTGTGCTATTGCATCTTAAAACCAGATGTCCCGTCAGAAAATCCTTTACCGAAAAACCGAGGGGGTCAAATTCAATCGAGACATTATTATCACAGGTAAAACGGCGTATAGAAACCAAATTCTTAACAAGTTTCGGGGCATGGATTACGTTATTTAAGGTGTATTGGGGATGGGTGGGAAATAATGTTGCTTGTCCATAACCAGAAATAGGGATGTTATTCCCGTCACCAACAATAACAGAACGATTAATATTTGAATTAAAATAAGAACGTAAGGTACCTGAGTTCGCTGTCATATGGGAAGAAGCACCCGAGTCCATGTACCATTGACCATCACGAGCTGGTTGTATGGTGAGATTGGCCATGGCATTGGAAATGTCTGTCGGAACTGCTACATGGGCCTGAGATGGTGTGTTGGGCCTCGAACCCAAGACACCGTGCTGCTGTCCGTACTGAGTAGACATGCCTCGAGTCCATTGGCCGTGCATTGGACTTGTCGAGGACGGACATGGCGGCATTGGATTGAGCTGCGACTGCTGACCGGGCCAGGATGGGATGGGCTGCATCTGTTGGGCCATTTGATGGAGCTGCAGCTGCTGACCGGGCCAGGAAAGGATGGGCTGCGTCTGCTGGGCCATTGGATGGAGCTGCATTTGCTGTGATTTGGGCCGGTAATTCTGCATCGATTGTGATTCGCGATGGGTTGCTGAGGTAAAAGACGTCGCTGGCGTTCTGCAATTGCGTGCGAACTGGAGCAGGCGTGCGAACTGGAGCAGACGTGCTAACTGGAATCGCAGAGTTGATCAGTGCTGGGAGAAGCCGAATGTTCCCAACATCGCTATTGGAGAGTTCCAAAAATTGCGATTGAAGTATGTTGATTCAGCGACTTGGAGACGTCTGCGGGTCCGCGTAAATTGGTGACAGGATCCACGGGCCAGAAGGATGGGCTTCACAGGCTTTAGAATAGAACGCAGCTTGAAGCAGGGGAGATCGCAGAAGCTGAACGCGATCTATTGACGACGCGAATTGGCAAAACAACTGGTGCAGGTGTGCGATCCGGAAGAGGAGATCGGAAGACTGAACCAAAAACGCAGAAGAAGGAAACCTGCTGCAGGTTCTGTTGGCGTGCGATTGGAAAAGAGGAGATCGCAGAGACTGAACCAAAAAGACGCAGGCTGCGGCAGGTGATCTGGAGAGATGTGATAGCAAGTCTGCGAGATACGATTGTAACAGAACCAAAAATAGGAAAGAAGAAAAAAAAATTAGGTGGAAGCGGAAGCGAAAAAATCAAATCAGAATTGCTCTGATACCATGTTGGGATTTAAACCGTGATCGTATATTCATTTCTCTTTTGTATTTGTACATAATTACAGATGAGATAGCAACAATTCAAATACAAGAGATTATCTATCTAGAGAGTTTGAATGGATTCAAACTCTCGTATAAGTCTATCTCTAACATTTATGTTTGGTTTTGGTAACATATTTGACGTATGCATCTTTTTTTTTGAAACGGGTAACCAGAGACTTTCATTAATACCAATAGGTAATCAAACAGGATGAGGCGTGACCGCCTCGTGTTCCAGATGTATGTCTGGGCCGACCGTAGCAAACCCGGCGCTCATGGACCCATAATAATAGTCCACTTGAAATCGTGGGCACAAACTCAAGACAACTCCTTACCAACGTCTCAAAACAGCGATACATTAAATGAAAAAGCCTAAACGACCTAGTTAGCCAAAAATTTATTCGACCTAAAACAGGATAATAATCAGAAAGTAATGCCTTTGGTGCGGATTTCCCGAGACTCCCCGGCAGTAGTAGCCCCGGGTATGTGGATATAGGTCCCAAAGTGACCATTCCACCCCCGCCGGGTCCTATCATTCGTCATGCGGAGGGTCAAGTCCCTCCAACTGCGTTCCAGATGCTCCTGCACGGACCTCTATCCCCGATGCTTGACCCTTTGCCGGTCCCAGCGGGATCCACTGCTCTCAATCCAGAGGTGACGTCAACGGTGACACCATACGATTGAGAACCCTACCGGGATTCCCTTTTTCAACAGGAATCCAGAGCATCGGCAGCGGCGACATAGGGGATCCCAGGACGTCCACCCCTGCCCCCAGTTGGGCTCCGATCGTGCCCGGCCCTGTCTGTCCGCCGACTTCGTCGCCATCCGGATTTGGAGGGGAGATCGACCGATCTCCATATCGGTAAGGCTCGATCATATGCCAACCCGGCATTAAATGGGTACGCCATGGTGGCCCTCGTAGAAGGTCAGGCCGAGGGCGTTGCAGCCGGATGGGGTAGTCGTCCGACGATGATGAGATGAGGACGTCAAGGTGAAAGGTCGATGCGAGCGGTTGGGTAGCGTTGGAGCAAATCTGGTTACCTGGATCCATGGCTACGTGACGGCGATGGTGATGGCGAGGAGGGAGGCGGTGGCCGGCGAGAATCAACGGTGACGGCGGTGGCGAACCCTAGTTAGGGTAGAGAGGACCTCACCTGGAGGTAGAAGAGAGCTTTTGCGACTGCAATAAAGAGAGCTAATTATACTTACCGGGGATGGGTAAACCTAAAACAAATATGTAGGAAGGAGATTGACATATGCATCTTAATTAATGATTATAATTAGTTTGATTAGATCTCTTGTTCTTTTTAGTACATGGATGTGATCATGTAATAATTAGGGGTTTACATTCGAATATTGCATAATGATACGTATTTTTTTTTGTTAAATTAAGATATTGCATATTGATACCTACTTGTTTTTTGTTAAATCTAGATAGTGGATAATGGCTGACGACAAGTTACCTGTGTATGACCCTAGGACAGAGCGTTGTGGGGGAAGTAGAGGGTAGGGTTTTGTCCCGAAAAATAGCACCACCCATTGTCCTCAGAAGGGGAAGTCTCTACCCACCATAATGGATGAGAGTTCTTCAAGTCAACCTACTCCACTGCTACCTCAACCTTCCTCACTTATTGAGCGAATAGAGAAACAAAAAAAGGGAAGAAATAGAGAAACCGCATGAGTAGGATGCGGTAATAGCTAAATTATTCAAGGAGTTAGAACATGAAATAGAGGAACAAAAAAAGGAAAGATATAGAGAATGGCCAACAGAAGGAGTAGGATGCAGTAATAGTTGAATTATTCAAGGAGTTTCAACATGAAATTTACCAATTATGTGTAGAATGTGCTTCAAGATTATCATCGAAGAAATGAACAATGTTCGGTTGTGACTACTATTATCACTATTATTATGAATTTTTAATTTTTTATAATATGTATGGTCTATCGAGATTAAGAATTAGTTTTGGTCTCTAGTTTGAGGTCAAGGTATGCCTCGATCGGCTAACATGTATGGTCTATCGACATTAAGACTTGTTTTGGGCTCGATCGGTGGCCAATCTAGAGGATCGAACAAAGCCCTCAGTTAGGGAACCATATATGTTTTTATCGGCATGGGTTGTTTGTCGATCAAGAATGATAGTATGTTGTCTTTTCCGACAGATTTTTATGTCATAAGCCTAGAGGCCTATGATGGGCGCACTGAACGGAGGGAGGGATGGATATATTCTTTCTTCTTCCTAATTGAAATATGAACATACCACTGCACTAATACATACCCAACTTATCTTTACCTCATTTTCATTCACCTCTTTTTCACAAATAATGGCCCAAGACATTGAACACTATAAGACGGTGCTGGAATTTTAGAAACTGAAAACCAGTCTGCTAAGGATCCAAGTAAATGCAGAATAGTTGATGGACGAGTTTAGGGAGGTCGATATATCGGAATAGACAAGCGTCGACAAGAATAATGCGGATGAACTCCTAGAGAAACTTCTTGAACTTCAAGCCTTCATAGTGTCATTCACATTATCGGGATGATTAAAGGGCGATCGAGAAAGTTTTTCTGCAATATTGCACAAATAGGTATCAGAAAAAGGCCACAATTTTCCAATATGTGTGGGTCTTTGTTGTAATAAGTAGGGTTAATGTGTAATAAATGTAAAATATATTTTTTCAATATTCTTTTTTCGAAATGATACTGTGTATATCGATCAACCTGACCTCAGTGTCACGATCGAGATACACAATGTGTTTCCTTTCGATCGATTTTGGTTAAATGGTCAATCAAGACGCACAATGGGATGTCTTGTCTGAGTGTGATTTATTTCATAGGCTTGAAGGCCTATGATGGGCACATGATTATATTCTTAGGAAGGGAAGAAACATATTCCTTTCTCCCAATTCAAGTATTTGAACCACTACACCAATAATAATAATAATAATAATACCCATTATATCTTTGGTTTACTTCATCTATCGAGAATGGCCCGAACCATGTTGAGATTATTTCAGGGCTTCAATTTGAAGGCCAACAGAGGATGTTAAGGATGCAGACACTAAATACCACTCTTCTAAGGGTCCAAGTATAGGCGGAACAACGGATGAAGGAGCTTAGGGAGGCCGAAAGAGGGGAGTTTACACCCGAGTTTAGAAGTTTGTTCTTAATATTGTATGATGCGGATGCACTCTTAGAAGCCCTGAATGAGCTTCAATATATTCAACAGTTCATAGTGCCGACTTTAAACCATTATGGTTCTGTATAGAAGAAGTTTTAATTTATGTGTTTCTTCATGAATCCTTTTTTTAACAAGTTTTAATTTAGTATTGCATTGTGTATCTCGATCGTCTACCTTTATAAGACGATCAGGCCTAGTTTGATATCTAAGAAGTGCCACTGTGTGTCTTGATCGTCTACCTTTGTAGTTCGATCGACACACATTCCTTTCATATATGCCAATTTGTGTCTCGATCGTCTACCTTTGTAGGAAGATCGACAAGTATTCCTTCTTATATATGTCCATTTGTGTCTCGATCGTTCATGTTGTTGAGGCGATCCGAAAGAACTTTTTATAGATTCCTGATTGAAGATGTTTTCTAGACGATTGACAATAATTACTTCGTATTCTGGCATACTTTGTGACGTCTTGCCTGGGCAGGCTTTATGTTCTAGGCATGGAGGCCTATGATGGGCACATTGAAAAGAGGGATGAATATCTTCTTGGAAAAGGAAAATATATTCCTTCTTCCCTATTCAAATTCAAATTTGACTCTATCACGCCCCAAATCCGGTTTTGGCCAGACTCGAGACGTGACCTGAACCAAACGAAGTAAAAGTAGTACAATTGAAATAAATTCTTTTGAAGTTGGAAACGAGTCCAAATTATTCCTCAATAAATCAATCTAAACTTCAAATATAGTGTCAAAACTTGATAAGTGAAAAAAAGGTAAACAAGCTTCAACAATGTGGACCAACACATTTCTAATACAACTGTCAAGACATCCGGAAGCTCCCGAGCCTCGAATTTCCCAGATCCCAAGCATACCTGTACACACAATAAATAAACAAATAGGGATGAGCTTACGCTCAGTTGGGAAAATCGTAAATAACTTTAGTCTCCGAGTTTAATATTAAAGCTGCTTTAAATCGATGTCACAAAAGTATTTAAAACCCTTAAACCAAAAGGTATAATAAACGAATACGAAGCAACGATAACAATAATGCATTCTCGAGGATATCGATAAGCTCTCAGAGAATAAACAGAGAACATTATACTAACATAGAAAACCGACACAACGGGAACAAGTAAATTCTATAAATCAATGAAATGTTATGGAATCCGGATAATGAAATAGTATTGCTTTTTCCAAGATAACAGTAACTTAAAAGAAGTTCATAATAAATACTTTAACGGATCAACAAGATTAAAATGGGAGTGATCAATATCTTGCCAACCACTTGCTTTCTCAAGCCTCTGATCCATGGATAGATTTTGGGATCACCTTGGTACCCATATTCCGATCCACCAGAGTATCCATATCATATCAGATTTTCCCTCGGTCCAGAAGGAGCACATGCGTTGGGGCACCGGAAACAATCCCAAATGGGCGCTTATCGTCGGGATTCCCAGAAATGCCTCCAAAGGACCATATGTCATAGGGAACCAAGGTAGTGATCCCGCATGACGCACACACTTGGGTGAAACCTCAGTAACAATCTCTCATGAAGTAATCCACTCAATATCCCGTAGGATCTGTCGAGCCCTTAGGCCCCTCACATCACTCAATAACCACTCAATATCCCGTAGGATCTGCCGAGCCCTTAGGCCCCTCACATCACTCAATAACCACTCAATATCCCGTAGGATCTGCCGAGCTCTCAGGCTCCAATAATCACTGCCTCTGTCAAACTCCAACCACCACAACGGCACCGGATTACCCCCCCCCCCCGGTGTAGTGTAGTACCGAACCAAACAAACAAACAAACATTTCAAGAATAAGAATAAAGAACATACATTATAACACATCCGACAACCAACACTTATCGAATCCCAATTTCACCACAACACACCAAAGACAGTCACTTAATCCTCAATCTTAGAAGTACACACGTTCATCAATACACACCACACGGGATTCATACCCACAATTACCCTTACCGTCATACTTACCTATCACGAACCATCGGTACATCGATCACCTGATTGTACCCCTTGGCACAACCATTCATACTTGATCATCCGTTCAATCAACAATTATATCAACACAATCATTCAACCAATCAAGTAAACATTCAACTAAACAACAGTAAAGTAAACTAGTTCCATTAGACTCTTGATTATCCTAATATCTATCAACCAAGCATGTGAACTTAGCACACAACTAATCCGAGGGCTCATCACGGCCTCTCTACCAGTAAATAAATTCCCAAGTATTGAAAGCAAGCTTCACTTGTCATTTTCATCCTAAACATGCATACTAGACTCATCCGATTATTAGTAATTAAAATATGATTATTCTAGTTATTCGCATCCTATAGGCAATTCTAGGACCTTTCCAATTTTATTAACCTAACATGCATACTAAGCGTTAATTAAGAAATTAAGACTTTCCCTACCTTGCGGTCTTCCTCTAATAAACTCTGATGAAAAGCTCGAGTGATCACAACTCCGTTCTTCACATGGGTTCCGGCGTGATCTTCGTTCTTCTAGCTCGGGTCCAAGCCCTTGTGCTCGGGCGAAGTCCCGTCTAGGTTTGAAAAATAAAACGTCCAAATCAAAACCAATAGTTGTCCAAAGGTCCACTGATTTAACCAAAATTATCTTTTAATTTCTCACCTTGAATTAATTAAATCCATGAATTAAATCTGATTTTTAAAACATTTTTCTTTGAAACCGGGTTGACCCGGATCCGAGTCCAAACCCGGTCCAGACCCGGTCCAAGTCCGAACCCGAGTCCAGACCCGGACCTAGCTCCAGACCCAATCCCAGAAACCGGTCCAGCTTTGGGCCCGGCCCAGAACCTCTAGCGATGGCCCAAGACTGCTCTGAAGACGACTCCGGTTGCCGGAATAGCTCCGACCAACGTTCACGACGTCAGGGTGCTTCGAAAGGGAAGGGGCGAGGGTGGCGAGGGCGTCAGGGACTTTGGCGAGGTAGCCGAGCGGCGGCGCCGGCTAGAACACGGCGGAACTCCGCTCCTGTTTCAGATCTGACGAGGGCGGAGGTCGCCGGTTCCGGTCAGATAAGCTCAAATCGAGCTCGGGATACACGAATCCTGGTAGGACGAGGTCGGGAAGAAAGGGAACGGCGAGAGAAAGGGTCGAGACGAGCGCTCACCGTCTCTGATGCACACTGTGAGCTTGAATCGATGGCGATGACATATAGGGTTTCGAATCGAAGGAGACGGAGGTGAGGCTTCTCTGGTTTTGGGGAGGGTTGGTCGTGAGTTGAAGCCGGAGATGTAGAAGATGAAGAAGAAGAAGGTGCTGAACGAGGAAGAAGAGAGGGCTGGACGTGATCGGAGGCGAGCAGACGGCGGTGTAGATCTGAAGATCTTCGCGAGGGAGATGGGGGACGCGAGAGAGAAGCGAGGTGAGGGGCAGTGAACAGTACCCGAAGCTAGGGTTTCACCCGTTTATAAATGGGGTGCTGGGCCAGCTTCGCGTCTGACTGGCTTGGGCCTGCGTTAAACAATAATTGGGCCCGAGCAGGCCCACTCTCCGACTGATCCAATCCGCTCTTTCCTTTTTTTTATTTCTCTCTTTAAACATCTTGTTTGCAAAAACTTACTCCAATGTTTCGTTTTGCAAAAGATTACCCCAAATTAATTTGCCGGTCTTTACAGACTCACTACACCAATAGTAAATACCCAACTCACCTCATCTTCATCTTCACTCTCCAAACTTCACTTTATCTATTCCACACAAATCATATTATCAAGAATGGTTGAATCATAAGGAGATTATTGCATCACAAGGGTGTGAACTTCAAGACTAGTAATAGATGTTGAAGTTTCATAAACTAAAGACCAGTTTGGTAAGGATCGAAGTAAAGGCGGCACAATTGATAGAGGAGATTAGGGATGTTGACATAGGGGAATGGACAACTGAAGACGAGCATAATGCGGATGCACTAATCTTGGAGCTTGAATATCTTGAACACTTCATAGCATCATTCAAATACCCATATTAGAGGGAGATCGACCAAGTTTGTTTGTAATATTGTAAAAGTTTGTATTGGAAAGAAAGACCACTAATTTTATAATACGTGTGAGTCTTTGATGTAATAAGTAGGGTTATGTGTAATACGCAATATGTTTAGTATTGGACTTTTTTTAATTTATGTGTTTCCACTTGAATCTTGTTTTCTACACAAGATTTAATTTATTATTATATTATGTGTCTCGATCGTTTAAGTGTAATGGACGATCAGCCTCGTAGAAGGGCCACTAAGTGTCTCGATCGCCGTAGTATGCTGGACGGTCGACCCCAACTTATTGTAGAATGTCCAATATGTGTCTTGATCGTCATAGAATATGGGACGATCGGCCCATATTTACTTCATAATATGTTCACTTTGTGTCTCGATCTACCATGTTTATTGCCAATCGAGTTTGTTGTTGCCAAATATAATAACAATTCCTTCAATAATCATAGTATGCCAACAATTACTCTTTCTTATTCTCTTTCTTGTCCTCGGTATTTGGGCTATTGCATTACATGTCGAGCATACCTCATCACCGTGTTCGATTTCTTTCTCGTCCTTCTTACTATCTCATTTCACGGATAGTTGTCAGTTGGTGGTTCTTCTTCTTCTTTCGGAGACTCTTCATCTCGTGGATCTTTATCTTCCGGGGTTTCTTGAGCTGGAGATGGATAATCTTCTTATGGGTTTCTTCGTGTATTGGGTACCGTCAGGTTCCTTTTACATATGTATATCTACCAAGCATCGTTTCCTTTAGATGAGGAGTCCATAGAAGGATAGTAATCATTCTATGACATTGATGGATTATGGAAAGTAGGTGGAAGATGGAAATTATATGGAAGATAGGAACCCTACACCTTATTTATAGAAGATGAGAAGGAATATATTCCTTCTGACATCGATTAGATGTAACCTTCCAACTTTATGTCATACACCAACTATATTATGACATATGAAACTCAATAACAAATACATACTACAAACCAAACACTTAAAGATAATTACTTCAAACTTTTTATATTATATACTTGAAACTAAATTAGTTTTCATACAACAAGCGAAATAATACATTAGAAAGTAGATGGGAAAACACGCTGGGGGCATGTTTTTATCTTATGACCAACAACCTCACAAATTTCATATTTTCTTTAACTTTTCTCGCCACACACAACGTCCTCTTCAAGGTGAACCAAACTTATTTGTCTTGCATTAAGGGATAATCCTTCTACCGATCCATCTACAACAATTTCAGCTACCGCACCATATGTAGCTTTATTAATTAGTTGTACACTTAAATAGATTTTACAATTGCTATCCCCGTGCTCTAGAATGAAACCATTAAGATTTTCGTCATCTTTTATCTTAGTTGGATGGATTACATCGTCAACAATGCCAAAAATGAAAGGTAAGTAACTAAGTTTCAACTCTATGTCATTCTCGTCCACTCTTATCTTCTGATACAATTTCTCCATCAACTTCCTCAAATTTATTTTGGAATCATCAAGAACAAGAATAATATCTTCAATATTAGTTGATATCCATTTACATTTCCCTTTCTTTTCCTTATAATCACCATAATATACAACATGAATAACCACTCAAAGCATCCCCGTAAGCGTTATGACCGTATACAATATATTACAAAACAATTTTCAAGTCTCGGTCGTCAATAAATATTGGAGGATATATCGACCACCTTTCCCTAGTATAAAGTCTCGGTTGTCTTAACATATTACATAATCGGCTGAATTTTAATTGTGTAAGACTTGTGATTCTCGATTGTCTGAACATATTAGACGATTGAGAGAACTTCAAATGCATAAGCCTATTTTTAGTCTCTATCGTTTAAACTTATTAGACGATTGAGATAACTTCAAACGTCTGAGCTTACTTGGAGTCTCGATTGTATAAACATATTATACGATCTACTAAACTTCAACTAATAATGTGCCTATTGTGTGTGAGAACAAAACCCTATGTCTCTCTCCAAGGGGGCCGAAATCACGTGTGTGAGACCATAACTTCCCGGCCGGTAGTTCTTTCAACGCTATTCAATCCCAGAAGAGAGTGCAGGCACAGACAGGTGATGTTGTGACCTTGCCATTTGCGGAGTTCAAGTCCTCCCTCAAATCGGCGTCGCAATCACGTTTTCCTCCTGTACGTTCAGAAATAACTATCCCGATTGGGAGTTCGTACTACCCACAGATGAGGGTGAGTATTCAATTTGAGAAGATAATTGATGGCGTCGAATACCAAGAAACAGTGTTAGAAGGTTCTAAGGTTCAGGTTCCGAAACTTCAATCGATCATCGCCAATTTTGAGACTTCTCCTCTGCCATCTGCAACAAGGAAGACGACAATTCCGTCTCCAGTCCCGACTTCGATTCCAGCAACGAGGAAGACGCCAATTCCGTCTCCAATCATGACTCTGATTCCAGCAACGAAGTCTCCTCTTTCTTCAGCAACTGGTGGTCGTTCAGGCATCACACGCAAGCAGAGAAACCCGAGCTGTAAACTCTTCATCTGCAATATTCCCCCTGGTAAGAATCGAACTTGGTTGAAACTTTTAATGGAACATAGGGTGAATTTATCCAGGGTGTTTGTGAGTCAAAAGTGAATAAGAATGGGGCAGTGTTTGGTTTTGTGACTGCTGAATCTGTTGTGGGCTCTTCGAGATTAATAGAGTCATTCAATGGGAAATATTTCGAAGGCCATAAATTGTTGGTAACAATGGCTTGGAAGGAGTCTTTAAGGAAGAGGACGGGTCGGTCCTTCATGAAGCAAGTATGGAAAGCAAAGTCAGATTTGGTGGCTGCAGTAAGTGAGACAGCCAACGAGTCAAAGCCTCAGTTGTTCCAACCAAGATTAGTAGGAAAGGTTGTCCCAAGTCTCTGGAACATGATGAAATCAGGGGTGTTAGGAGTTGCAGCTTGTGATTTATCGGTGGACAACTTGAAGTTGGAATCAACTAAGGAGTTTTTGGATCATATTCAGATAAAATATTTGGGTAACAGGGTGTTTCTTTAACATTCAGAGGAGTTTCAGTTAAAACCCGATACTATGCCTACCCATTGGAATTGGAGTCGACGACTCTTCATTCATTTTTGTGAGGCTGAGCCTTTGTTGTTTAATTCAGATAAGTTTTTATGGATTAAAGTCATTGGGGTTCCTGTAGGAGGATGGTCTAGTGAGTCTTTTTTGGCTATCGGAAATTGTTATGGAAAAGTGATCAAGGTTTTAAGAGATGAATCTACAGCTGAATTGGATGCAAACTTTATTTTATTGCGTTCTGCGTCTGTGAGGGTGAGAGACGAGAAGGAATTGTTGGTTCATAATCAGGTATTCTCAATCTCAGTTCAGGAGATACAGGTTGCTGATGTTCCTTCTCTGAGTTTATCCGTAGGTTTAGAAGTTTGCTGCGATGAAGTGAGGAACTGCACCTCGGAAATTCAAACCCTACTCTATCCCGGTCCTTTGGCAGCAAGGAGTCAGGATACAAATATTTTGAAGATGCATGTTGTGACCCCGATTCAAAAGGGTAAGGAACTGACTGTGAGCTTCGCTGATAAGTTAAAAAGCCCAATACAAAAGCGTGGGCTGCACAATTTGGGGGGATTAATAAAATAGGTCGTCGGTTGAGACCGAATGCTAAACCGGTGAGCCGTTCATATGTAGCCAAGCCAAGGTCGTTAAGCAGAGAATGTCAGGCCAGGTCAGATCGCTGGAAATTACCCAAAGTTATGAGTCACAAAGCACATCTTTTTGGTGATTCGGTGACAGATCAACTAGAGGACTTTGCCTCAGAAGAAGATGACCATCTTGATGCAGTGCACAACGATCTAGATTATAACCCGATAATGGATAGGTCTCTGAGTCGGAGTCAGGATTATGAAGAATATGAGGATGCGTTTTTGGGTTCAGTTATCCCTGACTCTCTCAACTCAAAGTGTTCTAATGTTCAATCCCTAGTTGATCTTGGGGATTACCTATTCCGTGAGCCTCAAGAGTGGGTAGCGTCCTCGTCTCGTGTAGGACGCACCAAAAGGAGATAAAGTGTGGATGAAGCAACGAGATGTTCTCTCTTACACCTGTCAGGAGAATCTTTGGTTTGGTGGTGCTTGTTTTATTTTTTGTTCGTGTTTTGGAGAAGGTTTTTGTCTTGATCCTCTTTTTGGGTTGTCTTTGTTTCGTTGTTTTACCTCGGTGGTAACAGTTTCATTTGGTTGTATCCGATAGTGGCTTTTTTGTGTGCAAGTTTCCACTTCGGAAGCCTGACTTAATAAATTCATCGCCTATCAAAAAATAATAATGTGCCTATTGTTATTCTTGATCTGGACCTCAGACTCGACGACCGAGAGTATGACAATTGTACCATAAGTGATCGATCGACTGTCGCAGATCTCTATCGTGACCTCAGTGCTGATCGACAATACCCAAGGTCTCGCTGTAGAACTTTCGAATGAGGAGGTTATTGGACAAAAAGAAAATCATTTTAAGGTCAATTTAATAATTCGTTCGTATATCAAATTTACAATTTACATTCCATGTTGTACATAGAAAGAGTTAATGGCTGGTGCAATATGTTACTTGTTTTTTAACATAGTGAGAATCTGTTACAAACACTAACATAAAACGTGAAATATCATACAATTCCAAAAAGTAGATGATTACAAAGTAATGAAATAATTTAGATTATGATTAACTCTAATCTAGCACTTAGAAAACAATTTATATCAATTCGGGAAAGTAAGCATCTCCATTGGTTGCCATGTCATCCCAGGCCGTATAGCCTCCGATAGGAGGTGGAGGCACAAGTAGCCCCGCCGCCAAATCAACCAGCAACCCCGGGTGGATATCTTCAGATAAATCAACCACGAAGTCCCGGTGCTGCCTGCGAGTATCGACACCCTCCTCCGCCATTAATCCCCGAGGCCTGAACATCTCCGCTGCCTCCGCCGCAGCTCTCCGAATGTCGGCGGCGTCCATAGAATCCGGCAGAGGAAGGTTCAAGGGAGAGTCAGCAAAGTTGAGGCAGGCCGAGTTCCCTCTGAAGGCGAAAGCAGCGACGTCGTGAGCCCTGGCGGCCATTTCGGGGGTGGGGTAGGTCCCTAGCCATATCCTCGTCTTCTTGTTTGGTTCCCGCATTTCGCAGACCCACTTGTCATTGTTCCGCCTCCGCACTCCCCTGTATACCGGGTGCCTCGTCTCCTTGAACTTCCTCCGACCTGCCCGCTTCTTCGGATTCCTACACGCTAGCATAACCTCCGACGACGATGACTGAGAACCCTCCGCCTTGTCGGAATAATTCGAGTATTGACCAAAGTAATCCATGGAACTTTGTTCAGTTTGTACCATCTTTGAAAGTTTTTGGTATATCACTATGAGGAAGTGTTATATATACACGAGCTCTTTCTTGGGCTTGAGGAGACAAAGACGCCCACGGTTTCCACTAGTGATACAAGTGAGCTTTTTCCAGGTGTAGTCAATTTGACTTTTTCTTTCTTCTCTACTTGGTCAAGTTGGTCTAATCAGGTTTGTGTTTTACATCTGCTATGTTTTAGATTGCCAGCTGTAACGGACTCACCAGTTTAGCCTTATCCACTCACTTTATTTTCTTTTAAATAAGGCTGAGGTATTCAGTTGTAGGATATCTGGTCCTACACGTGGTCTCACTCTTTTTCAACGCGACTTCTACCGGGTTAATACATTTTAGGGAGGACTCTGCTTCCTAATCTTTTTAACGTTTCGTTTTGACGTCTTAATCCAGACCAACGTTTCGTCACAGTTCCATACACAAAAGGTTGGAACTTTTACAAAATCTAATATGAACCGTTCAAATTAACGATTTCGTTAACATAGGAAGTGAAAAGTCGAAACTACAATGCCATTCACGTTAACCTTTCAGCTTCTCTTTCCCAAAATAATTCATTATTTTGAAATTCAGTGTTGAAAAATTGTTGGATATGTATACTAAGTGTTCTAATTGCATGTTTAACGGGCATGGGGAGCTGAAAGGTTAACGTGAATGGAGTTGAAGTTTCGACTTTTCACTTCCTATGTTAACGAAATCGTTAATTTGAACAGTTCATATCAGGTTTTGTAAAAGTTACAACCTTTCGTGTATGGAACTGTAACGAAACGTTGGTCTAGGTTAGGACGTCAAACGAAACGTTTAAGAATGTTAGGACCCAGAGTTTTCCCTACATTTTATGGAAATTTTCAACTCACACTGTTAAAATCCTTTTATTTTTACGTCAGAACCTAAATTGTTTTTTCTTCAATTCTTCTCCGTTATTTTTAAAAAGTTATTTTCATTTTATTATTTTTCCGTCTAATTTTGATCCGAAAATGTTTATGCCTGTGGTTCATGACCCTAACTTTTCAAATAATGACAACATTATCCTTATTGTCTTTAAACCCTATTTCCAATTCCAACTTTGCAAAAGCCTCCACTTACATCACCCACAAATTCATCAACCACACCTCCATCTACAATCCTTGTAAGTACACTTCCATCAACCACAACTAAATATTGAGAGCAACCCTTTCTGAATCTACCTTTCGAGTAAGTTCATTTGAGTATTATCGAAGCCAAGTATAAATTCCAACAAATACAAGAAGGTTTCAAATAAGTTCATTTGGGACTTGAGGAGAATGGTGACTGGGTTTGAGGGTCAAAGGATTGAGGACAACATGTTACCTTAATGAAATGGGCTTCAGAATGAAAAAAAAAGTCCTGATCGATGTTTTGAAAAATTAAGGGTTAATTTCACCTCACTATCTTAATTTTTTTTTGTTTTTCATCTTATTACACGAATTGTTTTTTGTGGCACCTCACTACCATAGAATGCATTTTTTTTACTTTCGTATCCAGAGCCTTACGACGTTATTTTTTTTGGACAGAACTTCACCCACGTGACCCTCACGTGCTCACTAACTCATGTGAAATGACCGAACTACTTTCGTCTCTTTTATCTCCCTTTACTCTCACACGACTCTTCATCTCTCACTCTCAGACACTACTCTTCACTCTTACTCACACTCTCAGACACACGAATCGTAGACGAGGCAAGGAAGAAGAATGAGCTTGTAGAGTTACAGAGTCTGGGCGCGCATTTCTATTCATAAGAACTAGTAGCTTGCCGCTGAGATGAGGAAAGTAAGTTCTCCAACTAGATTTAGGGTTTCGTTTTTGAAATTTAAGGTTTCGTTTCTGTGTTTGGCCGATTTATGGTCTGAGTGTTTATGTATTTTTATAAAAAAAAACTGATTTTTATGTATTTTTTAAATTAAAATTTGAATTTTCGAAAAATAAAAATAATTTTCATAAATAAAAACTAAATTTATAAAAAAAACTGATTTTACTTTAAAAATAGTGAAAATTTCAGTTTAACACCCTAACAATGAATGGTATTATTGTCATTTCACTTATTTTCAAGTTCTGAACCAAAGACATGAGTTTGAAAATTTGAGTAATAGTTAGGGGTATTATGGTCTTTTTAACTTTTTCCATCCAAACTAACATAAAGTTAACAGTTGGGTACCAAAGTGAAATTAAATGTTTGGTTTAGGTATAAAAGTGCAAAAAATTTATGCTAGGGTATCAAAGTGAAGTTAAATGTTTGGCAGGGTATTAAAGTAAAATTTTCCCTTTTTTTAATTTTGTATTTTTATTAATGAATTTTTATTTCTATTTTATTTAGTAGTTGTTGATTTAAAATTAACGTTAACAAATTCAGTTAAAAGCTTAATTAATTACACATTTAGCATTTCTGAAAATCATGCCCCTATACTTGCCCCTCTGATGGGCAGCACACAAAATTTAGGGGCAGGGGGCTGAACCCTGCCCAATCAATAGAGGGTTCAGCCTCAAGATTCGTGATCCCCCACTGATGCGGATGCTCTAGCATAACCTCATGAAATGAGCCCCACTCTACCAACGTGAGACTTTGACCAAAAAGAACAAAATAACAAACAGTCATTTTTCCAACACTTAACACATCGGAAGCTTATTCAAATCCAATGCAAAAGGCTCGCACTCAATCACAACCATTTTAATTAAAATAATCACTAGTCATTTTTAAGATTTCATGTACTTCCTATCGCAGGTATGCTGACTAAGAGTCAGACTGCACTGCATTACTAATAATGGAATCACTAGTCCCTTTAACGCTAATTTTGCGCATATCTTTTCCAACTAGAAAAGCAGTGCCATGACCATCTTCATCTTCTTGCATAAAATCTTTTAAGAAATGCAGGTTAAAACGTTGCTGATAGCATTCACAGCCACAGTCTTCCCCAATGTCTCCGACTAGAATCGGTTACGATGTCAGTGTCTTTTGATTGTTGCATGTGAACGTCCTCTGATTTTTGAATCGTCCGGTCCTAAAATAAAACAATGAGACATGTGCTCTGATATTACTAATCCCTGGTTAAGACTAGTCTATCTTTTTTTTTAAACGGTTAAACGGAGATTTTCATTAATATCAAAAGATAAACAAGTAGTACCAAAAGGTAATCAAGTAGGGCGAGGCGTAACCGCCCCGAGTTCCATATGTATGTCCAGGCCGACCGTAGCAAGTCCGACGCTCATGGACCTATAAAAGTAGACCCCTTTGTATCGTGGTCACAAAACTCAGCCAACTCCTTACAACCGTCCCAATTATTTGGCCTAAAACAGCTATCGTCTCAAAACGACAAGACTTGAAATGAAAGAAAACGGTTAATCGACCTAACACAGCGAATAACCAATAACTTATTCGACCTAAAACAGGAAAAGAAATTAGCACACGATCGAAGTAGCAGACTACCAAAACTGTGATGCCAGGTCTTCTAGGCCCCGTGCCATTGGAGCGATCTGGTATCGTCAATTCTTCGTCTTGATTCACCCTGCTCTTTCGAAGTAGTGCAGAAGGTGAGAGCATCGATTCGATCCGCAACGGTTTGTTCGAGATCGAGGGTCCCGCCTTCGGGTGTCATGGAGACAGACCCCGTCTTATCGTCCTTCCTCCCGGATCCCAGATCCGTCGGGGAGACGGACCCATGCCGGCGGTAGGTGGCACGGCGCATGGATCCCGTATCCCGGAAAGTGGCTGGAGGGCCACGGTGGCTGCGAGACGTTCGGGAATCAGGGGCGGCGGCGGTGGAAGAACCTTGAAGCCGGGGCTTCGATGGTGGAGGTAAGGGATTGCCATGGAGGCGGCTGGCGGTGGTGCAACCTTTGAAAGGTTAAGAGAGTAACCTCAGCAAGGTTGTGTGGAAGCTTTTGAGGGATTGAAGGTAAAGGCTTCAATGGTGGAGAAGAAGGGGGGAAGGGGGAGGAGGCTGCGCAGAACAGCCTCTAGGGTTTTTTGCAGGGACTTATGGTTACCTCGGCCCCAAGACTAGTCTATCTAGTATACATTAAAATAGTTATTACGGTGACAAAATATTTTTCTATTTTTTTTAATATTATTAGTTTTCTTTACCTTAAATTATTGCTTGCAAAATCATGTTTATTTAGTGAGTGACGTTTTATTTCTTGATATTGAGTATAAAATCATTTCTATTTTATTATTATTTTTATCTTCAATTAATTTTTAGTAAGATTTATTTTTTTCATTCTATCAGTAGTCATTTCATTTAAATTTACGATAGGTATGTATCCAATGTAGATGTGAGTTTGGTAAGGTGCTCTTTTTCTTTGGCTCTTTTGGCTCTCTTGGTTGGTCCTTTGCCTCATAAGGACTTGTGTGGGGGTAGACTTTTGTTTCTCAGATTGGTCTTTTTTATGAGAGTGGGTAGTTGTTTTATTTAGGTGAGTGTTGTCTTTTGTTTTCTTTTGGCTTGCAGGTCTTTTCTTAAAGTCTGAGGCCCTCATTTACTTCAGCATTTTTGGAATCTTGGAATCTTGGAAAAGAATGATCAAGCTCAACATATGGAGTGCAATCTGCAAAACAGGATGGCAGATCTTTTCTCTACAAAAACAGATACACAGCAAAGTGCTGCAGCTTTTAACAAGGATTTGCATTACTCTATTGGGATGTAAGCTGCAAAATTGGGTTAGCAGAGTTCGGATACTAGGAACTTCTGTTGTGTTCCTACCTCATTGAAGAAAATCATGATCATGGAGTGCAAACTGTAGAAAGGATGGCAGTTTTACCAATTTTAGAAGACAAATTGGAAACATGGAGTGCAACCTGCACAATGGGATGGCAGGACTTCTCATATCACAAGGACTGAATTTTTTGAAACAACTCTGAGGTCAAATTATGTTCATCAGCCTAAGAAATAGATGCTCTCCTGGTTCTGAAATTCCTAGGCTTCAATTGATCTGATAGCAGCACTCAAGACAGAGGTGCCTTCTACAAAATGGGTTGGCAGATAACTTCTTTTCAAATTTTTTGTGCTCTGGTGGCTTTGAAACATAGCCTTAGTTCATTTTCATACCCTAAGTTTGGTTGATTCTCTTGTCTCTTTGGAGTCGTCTAGGAAATTACTCCTGGTTTTAGGTGGTTCTTTTTGTTGTTGGATTATGATGTACCTCCTCTTTTATCTCGAAAGAGGTTTTTAATTTAAATTTGCTTTGCCGATCAAAAAAAAATGTAGTTGTGTATCTTTGTATCAATTAACAGACTTAACCATACACTTGTTATTATACGTACTCTTGGAGAGCAAGCAGATGTGAGGTGAAGAGGATGGACGAAAAGGGGTGTCGGCCATATTTGGGATGCAAAGCAGCAGAAGTAGGAGAGTCAACAGTCAAAGTTCAATACTCAAGATGTGAGGTGAAGAGGATGGACGAAAAGGGGTGTCGGCCATATTTGGGATGCAAAGCAGCAGAAGTAGGAGAGTCAACAGTCAAAGTTCAATACCCACTTAAGATTTTGATTTCAAGAGTTTCGGCTATAGTGCGCTTCTGTGTACGTATTATTTTAGATAACATTCTCTTTTATTTTCGGCCAGCAGATAAAAGAAGCTGGCATACAAATAAACATAAAATCTATATAAAAAAAAATTGTAATTCACATCTAATTGATTTAGGTTTGTAGCCGCCCTCTTTCTCTCTACATATTAGGGTTTGGTTTTTTTCTCTGAGCAACCATGGAATACTTGGCGGCTCAGATCTCTAGTCCTTCCGGTGATCCCTTGTTGTGGTGTGATGAGCCAGAAGAGGTCGACGGGGAGGAATCCGGCGGTGAGGTCGGTGTGGGCGTCGAGGACGCGAGGGGGACGGCGGGGTTGGGTTTCGTAGGTCTGCCCGAGGATGACGCACAGGTGGTCGGGATGGGGGTCGGTCTGAGTGATGAGCCTGGGTTGATCCCGGCGGCGCTGGAAGACGAGGCGGCGGGGACGGAGGTGTCCGGCACGGTGCCGGAGCCGCTGACGCTGCGGAAAGGCTCGATATCTCCGCGGCCCCGAGCTGCGAAAGGAGCGGGGTCGGGACCGGCTCGGGACGTCGCGAATGAGACTCGGGCGACGCCGGGACCGGTGTCGGCAGCAGTTGTGCCGGTGGGGGAGCTGTCCTCCGATGGTGGATCACATGTAGCAGCGGCGGGGGGCCACAAGCACCCCCGCCTCCAGGAATGAGCCTGAGGTGGTCCGGGAAGGGGGTGGTCGACTGTGACCCCTTCCTGGCGAACAGATGGCGAGGGTACCATCGATAGTCGTTATCTGTCTCCCCTACCAGTCCGGTGTCAGCATTCCCGCGTTCAGGAGCCCTAACATTATCAGTCAAGGGAGGACGACGCACGCTGACTCACTGGGGGAGATGGCAGTCCACCAGTATTCCCCTCTCACTCGGCTGGCTCGGCCAGTGTCATTTGGTAGAAGCATGCTGTATCGGTATCCAGGATTCGCCTGGATGCTACCGCAGATATCCCCCTTCAACCGCCTCTAAGCATCAAGCAAATTTTACTTTCTGTTATTGCTTTCTGTTCTTTAGTTGAGTTCTATCCAGTAAGATGGGTACAATTATGTACTCGTCAAATTATCTCTTTTTTCAGTAATAATATTCCCTGTTCTACTAAAAAAAAATTAAAAAATTAATAAATATGTTTGAAAATATAAGATACTTATTTTATTTTTTTGATCAGGAAAGATTTATTGATTGGGCCTATTCTTTGAAGGAAAGAAAATGTTGAGAATAAACTATCAAGAACACCAAGAAACAAGTAACCTAAACAAATATAAAAAGCTAGAAGTTTGCACTCCAAGTAAAAACAAAAGACACTTCAACAAACTCCCAAAACCCCAGTGTTTGAAGGCCTAACTAACCCATCGAAACCATATTAATTACCAAACAAAGAGGGTAAATGTTCTCCACTTACTTAGCCTAACACAGACCAAAGTGAGGATCCAAACCAAGATAAACTAATTGCTTCAGCCTCAAGAAAACTCAAAAAACATCTCCAACTTAAATAACAAACTCCCCAGAGACTGTGTTAGCCCATTCTGCAGCAGATTAACTTCAAAAACAACACTTCTAACATATGAATCGAATTTTCTACATAATTAAACCAAATCCCAAATAAACATCCAAAACTCGGCAACCCCCAATGCATAAGAACCTTAGTGCAAAACTCTGCAACCGCCATATGATTGGTCACCAATCGAATACTAACCCAAGCCACAGTACGGTTAGATACAGTTCTCGAAGAAACCTGAGGATTTCTATCCCTGGATAAGGAGCCCTTAGGTATAGTGCTCGAAGAGACGTTCCTAGAGCTTGACAGGGCAGATGGCTGGGAAACCTCACCCCAATCCGTGGCATACAGTTTCACCTACTTGTCCCTTTGATATTCCAAGAGCGAGGAGGCATACTGTGGGGTACCTCGGGATTCCCATGCGTAGTCTTTGACGATATGTCCAAGCCTCCCGCAATTATAACAGAAACTTGGAAGCTTGGTGTAGGTCAGTTCCTCCTTAACTGGGTCCGGAAACTCCTTGAAACGAAGGACGATACATCGTCGGAGTGGTCGCTTGAGAAGATGCCTGAAGCGGGTCCTAATAGTTCCCCCAGTACATCCCCCACTGGTCGCTAAGGACGTCCACACAAGAGCCCAACGCGTCCCCAATAGACACACCTGTCACCTTTGTCCGCACCAAAGGTGGCAGTCCCCGCACGTGAGCCCATAGCTAAATGCAATCCAAGACCAACAGGTCCCGTGCGCAGGGATCTAGGTCCCAAGGAGCAAGGCCCGCCTGTCGAAGCACCATAGTTCATTACCCCGAACCCATGCACGTGCTTCCGACGATCGGAAGTAGAAACCAAAGAGGTCTGCTCCCAAGTCCTTGACGAAGAGACCCTCAGTAGCTCGCTCCTAGGAGGTGATGAGGATTCAAAGCAGAGTCTCCTTCCAAGGGGATGTCGGCGACCAGAGCTTCCCCACCATAACCCATTGTTTCCTGGAAATAGCCGTTGAGATTGCGCCAAAGAGAACGGCACGGTGACCTCAACCTCCTCCTCATCCTCAATTGAACAAGAATAAAAGCCATCCTAGAGAGCCGCCAGAGAGACCTGAAGGTCCGGACCCAACTCAGTAGGGGTCAACGAAGAATTAGGTAGACTTAGGGCCGGCGTCCTTCCACGACACATCCCTCCAGGGATCGTAAGTCCAATGGGAATGAGCAGAGCTTCCACCGTCGTTCGAGGAGGGTTCACCATTGTCGCCTTTCCTTTTTCCGGATCTCGTTGCAGGGGGGCCTTCATAGAGGCGCAGATAGGAGACAGAGGAGGCGAGACCGTTTGGAGAACCGGGACAACAAACCTAGGAGGCGCGCTGCTAGGGATGGCTAGAGTGTAAGAACCACCCCCGGTCGATCTCGGTCGAACCGGTGAATTCTAGACAAGTTTGACTTTGGGCTGGAAAAGTCAACCGATGACTCAGGAAGTCATTCGGGACCTTTCCAGGGCCCAAAAAGCTTAGCCTTCATCACGGTTAGCTTAGTTGAGCCGTTTCCTTTCGTTTGAGTATAATATTAGAAAAAAATCAACTTTGGTCAAAATTGGACTTTTTATCGACTAAAGCCTAATTAATTAAAGTGCTGGAATTTAATTTGGAGACTAATGGACCCTACTTGGACACATGTCCATCAAAGATTGGAAGAGAGGAAAGGGGTGGTCCTGGACCATTATACCCTCCTAAGGGCCTTTAAGTGGGAAAATATCTAAAGGGGCTTTTGGTCCTTTTCCAATTAGGTCTATTAAGGAAAATGGGAGCAACAAATTCATCATTTGTGCTAGTGTTGGCCGACCATGTAGAGAGAAAAGAAGGAGAGGAAGAACAAAGGAGCCTTGAAGAAGAAGAAGAAGAAGAAGAAGAAGAAGAAGAAGAAGAAGAAGAAGAAGAGAAAGGTGCCTCTTTGATCCAAGTTGTTCATCATCCCTTCTCCAAAACCCTCCCACCTTCATCATCTCATCTTCCTAAAGGTA
This sequence comes from Erodium maritimum, assembly GCA_963921825.1. Lineage (NCBI taxonomy): Eukaryota > Viridiplantae > Streptophyta > Magnoliopsida > Geraniales > Geraniaceae > Erodium > Erodium maritimum. Next base: position 62,813,905 of record OY997593.1, read on the forward strand.
TGTATGTTCTTAACTCTCCATTCCAAGCACTTCCATTCCATGGGGTTTCCTTGTTTTTGCTAGAAGTTGTTGGGTTTTAATTTGATTAGTATTAGATGATATTGTTGAGAAGTATTGGTTGGGTTATAATTGAAATCCTTGGGTTTTAGTGATTTTTGGAGTTGGAATTAGTTTGGATTGTTGAGGATTTGATGATTCCTACCATGGGTAGAGGAGCTTTGAAGTTATTTATCTGTTTTGGGAGTTTTGGGAGTTTTGGTTGACTAAAAATGGAGTTTGGGTGTTGATTTTTGGGAAAAAGGAGCCGGAGGTTGAAGAAGGGCGAGTCTGCCCAGACCTGCCACGGATCCGTGACGAATACCGTGACGGGAGGCGTCACGGCTCCGTGATGGAGTCCGTGACGGCACGCGTCACGATTCCGTGACGTCATCCGTGATGGGTGGTGTCACGGCTCCGTGACCCATTCCGTGGCAGATCAGTTTTGGGTTCTTTTGGGGTGTTTTTCATCATATTCGATCTTTGTTATGAACTGGACTTTTTGGGATGTTTTGGGGACCTTGCTTGCTTTTTGGTTAGCCTTTAATTAGAGTTTAATTGTATTCCAAGACCTTGGAATCGAGCTCGATGGACGAAGACCACTCCGGAACCCGTGTGAAGAACGGAGGAGAGGCTAACCGAACTTTACAACAGAGTATTATTATAGGAAGGCCACAAGGTAGGGAAAGTACTAACTCCTCGTGCATTTCAATATTTAGTATGCCTATTAGGTTAATAAAATTGGAAAGATCCTAGAATTGCATATAATATGCGAATAACTAGCATAATCGTCTTTCAATTACTAATAACCGGATGTGTCTAGTATGCATGTGTAGGTCATGAATCACTAGTGTAACTCGCTTTCAATACTTGGGAATTGCTTTACTGGTAGAGAGGCCGTAATGAGCCCTCGGATTAGTTGTGTGAGCCTCACATGCTTGGTTGGCTAGTTTGGATAAGATAAGAGTCTAAGACAACTAGATAAATTGAATGATTGAACCTTGAATGCTTATTGATCGAATGCTTGGATGAATGATTGTATGAACGTTGAGTGTAATTGTTTGTGCTAATTGGTACGATCGGGTGAATGGTAGACCGATGGAGTGCGATTGGTAAGTACGATGGTAAGTGTAATTGTGGGTATGAATCCCGTGTGGTGTGTATTGATGAACATGTGTATTTCTAATTTTGGTTATGGCGCCTGCGGGAAATGGTTATGGACCCTACGGGGCATTGGTTATTGAGCCTGCGGGCAATGGTTATGGACCCTGCAGGGCAATGGTTATTGAGCCTACGGGCAATGGTTATGGACCCTGCGGGGCATTGGTTATTGAGTCTGCGAGCAATGGTTATGGACCCTACGGGGCATTGGTTATTGAGCCTGAAGGCAATGGTTATGGACCCTACGGGGCATTGGTTATTGAGCCTGGGGGCAATGGTTATGGACCATGCGGGGAATTGGTTATTGAGCATCCGGGCATTGATTATTGGACCCTGTGGGGAATTGGTTACTGGACCCTGCGAGGCTATTTGGATGGTTTGCCCTACGGGGATTGCTTACTTGTTGTTTCACCCGAGTGTATGCGTCCTGCGGGAGCATTACCTTGGTTCCCTATGACATATGGCCCTTTGGAGACGTTTCCGAGAATCCCGACGATAAGCGCCCTCAGGGGTTGTTACCGTTATTCTCGACGTTATACGTCTTTGTGACGTCATGCATCTCCTCTGGACCGAGGGAAAATCCGACATGACACAACGAGTATTGTGGATCGGAGGGTGGTGATATCATGTCCCATGGCATTAATTGGACGCCTTGCTTTCTAATGTTTTTTGTTTAAAGAAATGCATTGTT